>CM038345.1:25574616-27974616 GCA_021464625.1 Proterorhinus semilunaris | reverse complement strand
AGCCACGTGTGCACTCTTGAACATGAAAAAGTGCATCATACCCCATTTTTGCTTTTACGATAATTCCATGATCAAAATTATGCATTTTCTGCTTCTTCCTTAAAAGACAAGAGGAAACCCCGTGGATAACCTAATCCAGCATTCCTGCTGCCCACACTGTGATGGTAATCTACAAGATTACATGCATGCAGCTGCAGATAATGAATGGCGCGCGAGACAATGGTGACCTGTTGATAATATACAGATGAGGATTTGCAATGAGTCGAAACACAGATAAGTTACATATTAATGCTATGCTAAAAGAAGTCACATGTGATGCTACTTTGTGAAGTAATGAGGGGAAAGGCTTTGTTTTACCAACTGAAAAGCTAATTGAAATGTTTATTTAATCCACATAGTAATATCAGTCATCTGCATTTGAACTTGCATGAAATGGCTTACATCTTAGCCTTTTAAAACTAACATGAAACTAACATAAAGCTGGCTGACAAACAGCTTAGGTATGCAACAAGTCTGAAGTATTACAGTATATGGGGGATAGAAGTATTTTATTTTAGATTGTGTAATTTATGATTCAATTATCTACAAATAATATTAAAAAATAAAATAATCAATGAAAAAACATACATTTCAAAGTGTATAGTAATATGTATCAAGACTTCCGTAACACAACTTCAAAAGCAACATAAAATGAGCGATGGTCACTGTATCTACTGCTTCTGCGAACACAACTGCTGCTATTATAGGAAAACAACTAACATGGATGATATTCAGATCCCATGTTGGACAGATTGGACATGACATTTGTTTGTTTGATATCTGTGTTACTGTAAATCTTCAACCAGTTCCTCCGTTTGATCAAATCAGCAATACTGTCCCCTGTCGTGATAATGGCTGTACAAAATTGAACAGAAACACAGACAGCGGTGCAATGATTCCGTGAAGCAGGAAGTTAAGCTTGCTACGCCCGATACAACACCATTTAATGGACGAGGTGGAAATTAAAGCCGTTACAAGTCCCAGTTTAATCCAGCTTTAGTTTTGCTTTTGCAGAACATGAAACCTTAGTCCTAAGAGGCAGCGGCTTTGGCCCTGAGCTCCTTCTTTCCCTTTTCATCTCTGAGCTTGATCAGGCATGTGTGATGATGTATGTTATAGGAAACACTAATGAACTCCCACTTTGAGCATCAACAGCAGGGAACCTTCTTTCAGCTCGCAAAACTCACTTCAAAAACACTCTTAAAATAGGAGCAAAATATTGCACTAAAGACCTTGCCTGTATTTCCTGACACGGCCTTTCAGTGCATTCGATGAGCTCACCTTGTCCAACACTGGGGGATGGGGCAGTTGAAATAACACACCCTTGTCATATATATCTCCAATGGACTTGATGGTTTGGTTTGACAAGGCAGCGGTCACGAGTGACGGATAGGTTTCAGTGAAATTAGCAAAAGGGGAGCATGCGTGCGTCCCAAAGCTATTTATAGCCCTGCATTATAAAGTCATAGGGGTCCCTGACCTCCCCCCACTGATAGTATATTGATCCGTGCTCCGCTCCTGCCCGTGCATGTACCTTCACAACTAAGCTAATGTGCGGCGTGCAACATTCATCATGGCCTTTTTTCCAATTTAGAGGTGACGAAATTGCTCGGAGGTAAATTGGGTTCTTCCAGCAATAGCTCAATGGAGGGCCTCTGGCTCTCAGCTGGAACACAACCCAACATGGCTGTTTGCAGGGATTAGCTTGAGGGGGAAGGGAGGCATACAGTAACATGCTTCTTCCACCAAAGTCCTTGAAGAAAGATATCAAATGAAGGACTGTTGCGTTGCCTTGCGGTCCCCTGTGCACTTGGGAGATTAGCGAGTAATTCAGGGTGAACTATGGCACTGATAAACCCACTGACAAACACTAATGTATTAAGAGGACAATATGAGCTGTAAAGGAGGTTGGGGTTAATAACAACTTGCCCTCTTGTAGAGCATCTTGAGAGAGCGATAGAGCGAGAGAGAGAGGGAGAGAGAGAGAAAAATGGGGGGACATTTTCCAAATTCCAGAAAGGGGGCAGGGGGTGGGCAGTGGTTAGGGGGAATTAGCTTGGGGCGTAAAACTGCCAGGAGATGGTTATACTGTCCCAATTGCATCTGGGGAGAGAGATTAGTCACACGGGTTTTCCCAAAGTGCAATTTCCCTGACAATATTTTAGCTGCTCCTTGGGACTTCCGCTCTCCCCCCTCTCAATCATAGCAACCTTGCTGACTGTCCAAACTACATAACCACAGGGATCAATGAATATGAAGGCGCGCTGCCGTGTGCTAAAGCGCTCCGGAGCCACGCTGACTTCCACATACGTCATAACGCACACACATAAAGCACTCGGAGGCATTGATTGGCTGGGGAGGAAAAAAAGAAAAAAAAACAACAACATGGGATATATCGCTTGCTCGTTAGCTACAGAAATCATTAAAATTCCCCCATGCGCTAAGCCAACATGATCCTTGTAAATAAGCAAGAAAAACAATCAAGCATCTGGAGCTGGCTATTCTAATGCAAGCTCAGTCAAAGTGAGATGCAATGAAGGTACATAGGTGAGATAATCTTTTGCAAAAATCAAGATATACAAAGCAAGTGTTCAAACGCATTGTGCAGTGATGTTATCTTACCTTCCCATGTATCCATTGCATGCTTCTCCCAGCCCGCCTGGCCCCATTCATGCATGGACTGTGTTAAAAGAAGCCAGCAGGCCTGTTCCTATCATGATGACTCGCCTTTTTTTTTCTTCTTTGACTGCCGCCCGCTTGAGGTCTTTCTCTCTCACTCCCCCCTCTCTCTCTCTCTCTCTCTCTCTCCGCTTACACACAACCTCTCCCCTGGACCGCCTGCCCCCGAATGACCAGAGCCCAGCGCAGCAGCACCAGTGGTCACTTTACTGCCTCGCGTCACGTGACCGCCGGAGTTCAAGCCCCCGGGTCAGTGCCTTGGCTTGAGGCCCAATGACAGCCAGGGGTTATCTGGGTGGAACTGATAGTCCTATTTTCACTGACGCTTAACAATACACCCAGACCCCACCCAGTTGCAAACACACACCCCAGTACCCAAATTGGCCAACCTCCTCTCGCACACACACAAAAAAAGCAATGGTAGCAGCAGCAGCATTTCTACAGTGCTCCGGGACATGTGCCTGGGATGACCAAAGAGCACGTCCAAGTAAAACCACAGGTTGAAGCTGACAAAACAAATACACATCAACAAATTGAGGCACTTAAGACAATGAGGGGCACACGGTTGTGTTTCAAAACAGCCAGGCTTTCCAGCTAACTCTGGCCCTGAATCTCCTTTTTTAAAGTAGAAAAAAATAATATTTTGTCCATCAGTTTACAGTACTGTAAACAACAAACAAGCTGCACTGCCTGAACAAACCTGGAGTTAAGTAACCGGTATGATCTGGGGTTGCTGTAGTTGGTCAGGTCTATTTGGTCCAGATCTTAACCCCATTGAGAATCTTTGGGATGTGCTGGAGAAGGCTTTGCACAGCGGTCTCATTCTCCCATCATCAATACAAGATCTTAGTGAAAAAAACTATAGCAACACTGGATCTTTTGACATTGCAGGAGCTTCTTGAAACAATGCCATAGCAACTGTGTGCTGTAATCAATGCAACGTCCAACACAACATTAGTGTATCCTCTTTTTTTTTTGGGGACGTTTAGAAAGTTAGATATGAGTTTGGACGACAAGTAATATTTTACTGTAACAAAAATAAATACAGGGCCTTTAACTTATGGTGTACAGGTAATGGTTACGGCATAGGAAATGGATGTGTCAACAAAGCAAAAAGTGTAGTATCAGACTTTAAAGTGGTTGTAACCCTCACTAAGTCTTTAGATATTAAGTTATCGTTGTAGAGTAGGGCTACATAATATATCGCCAAAAGTATCATATCGCAATAGTATCCACAATGAGAAAAAATAAGACTGCGCGATATTAAAAAAAAAAGTTGCAATGTGTGATGTGGGCAAGCAATCTTGCATTTATATTTTTGCCATATTTTATTAAGCAGCTTCAACATGGTATGTTCCATTCAATAGAAACAAATTGTAAGTATATTGTTTTAATTGAATGAAACCGGGTTGAAAACAGTAAAAGTGTACACCCGTAGCTTTTATCACTATCGTTCAGTTGTATTGTAAACACATTGTCAAAATGCATGTCCAAGCAAAAACACAGGTTGAACCTCACCAAACACACACATTTACCCATTTAGGGCAAAGAAGGGCAACATTATAATTGAAGATATCCCGGTAAACTAACCAGTTCTAATTAATAGTTCAAATTAACCATGGACATTAACTTATGCAGTTAGTGACAACTGGATTTAATTGTCAACTGACAGATCTTACATTAAATGACCATTATAGGGTATAGCAGACTACAGAGTATGTTAACACCGTCCATGTAAGAAGCCATAATCACTAGTTATAATGAACATAATTAAATGTAAAATGATCACAATTACACAGCAGTATTCCTCTAATATGGACACTCCAGGCGCTTCTCATCAAGAAACCATTCACACAAGGAGGCATGGAAATGTCATGTCCAAAACACAAGAGGTCAGGAAACCCTGATGGGACCCAAGATCAATCGACTGAACTTCAAAAGGTAAATCAAATGCTCTGCCAAGTAAGCCCTGTCTTCCATATCACTATCATTAAATCAGATGCTATGAGGTCTTATTCAAATTTAAATAAAATCTGGTTGAATTGTAATAAAAACAAGTGAATCCACACACAAAAGTGGGTCAAAGGACCATTTTGATTGCCCGTGGGAGAGCAGATTCCAGCTGCCGCTCACCTGGGACAGAGCCGAGGACACACATATCATGGTTTGGCATGAAGGCTATGTAAAATGATGTAATTGGATCTACATCTGTTGTTGTGGGCACCAAAAAACTGTCAGGAAGCTTTCTAGAAGACGGAGAGTCAAACGTTGGCAGCTTTCTAAAGGCATTTCTGCACAAATTGGAACAGCTGTATTTTTTACCATTAGTTCTCCTACACGGTCTGCCAGTTGCTCTATATACCACAACATAAAGCCACATTCACAACAATCAGCTGACTCTATTCCCATGACAACAGGCATCAAGCAATCAGACCTCTGACAACGCAGCAACACGAATGCACGCGCTTCTCTGATGTTACACTATGGTTGTATTTAGCCCCTATCGACGCTAAATACATCTAGCATTACATTTCCATAACAGGTAGAAATAAAAAAATTAGGTCAAAACATGGTGTCTGTAAATGTAAAGACTCTTTTTGACGCTTGTATTGATTTTGTTTCTCAAGAATGCTGATATGGCAAGTCTCCAGGCCATGCATCTTTGACCTTAAAACTCCAACCACTTCAGCTACACATCACAAGAAATGATGACCCATGTGTTAGTTCTTCTTCCTTCTAATCAATTTTTAAGGTAAATCATTGGACAGGATACCCAAGTATCCCATGCTTTGGTATCCAAATTCCTATGTCCTCACATGGGGCAGAGCATTGCATCAACACACCTTAGAAGCTAAAGAGTAGTTAAAATTGGAAGATATGGCAGCAAGAATAGCCATACTGGTGTTAGTCATTAATTTCAAAATGGGACATGTGTAACCCTTAGATGGTATGGTGCAGAAAGATGAACTTTGAACCTTAACATTTGAGTAGAGTTTGTGGCTGATCATCTGGCAATGTTGGGTTGAAGCAAAAGCTAAATCTGACTGAGTAGAGAAAGATCTAATCCGATTCTATTTATTTAGACAGTCCCAGTGTATTTTACAAAACAAGTTTAACTTCATTAGAGATTTTAAAAATGGAAAATGGTTCAAGTTGAAGTTGTGAGTGTGCACGTTTGCCAATCGCAGCAAAGGCCTACCAACTACAGTGCAAGTACAATGCCAAGAACACCAACTTGGAAAACAATGATGAACCCAATGATGGTAGCATGTATTAGCCAGCAAAAAGCTAGGCTAAAACTTTATTGTAAAGAAATATCTTACCATCCAGAGTAATGACGTCGTTCATCCCCTCAAGCTGCCGGGCTAGGGGTCCATAGTGCGAAGTATCCAGTGTAAATCCTACGTACGACCACCGGCGCGGAATGGGAGGATGTGCTTGCACCCAGGAGCTTGTGACTTGACCCTGACTAAGGCTTGACTGTACATGGGCCAACCCTGACCTACCGTTCCCACCCCCATCCACCCCCTCCCTGTATAACCAAACTACCCCAGCTCCACCCCATCCGACTAATCCCACACCACTTGTTCCAATCTCACAGTAGCAATAGTAGTGGTAGTAGGAGCCTACACCGGGATACCCTACCCCCCATGCACACCCCTTCCCCTCCAGCCCCTCTTCTACACACACCTTGTCAATGCAAATGACCCGGCCGCACTAAATCACATATAAGGAGCCTTTCACATTCAAACGCACCGGGCAAGAGGCACACATCTGATTGTCTTGTTATACGGAATGCAAAAGACCCGAGCAAGTAGCGCCTGACCTCGAAGACAGCCTGGCTATAAGGGTTAATGGGTGGAAATGTAGGAATCTGTTGCTTTCATGTTTCATCATAACATTCTCTATTGGGAGGAAAAGATCAGGGCCAGAATAAGACTTTTACTGCCAATGGTTATCTCTGTCGTGAGCTTTGTGCAGTGTCGTCTTCAGCAAAAACATTCACTGCTGCATGTTTCAATAAGCTTATATAATGTCAAAAGATCTGCATTCATTTTTCACCAAGATCATCATCTATTGATGGACTATGTGGTGGACAATCCATGTCTAAACCATCTTTCAAAATGTCAGCCAGATGAATCTCCATTGTCATCTTGGAAGAAACCAAGCCAACATCAGGGAAGAAGAAATACATTAATGTTCAGGTGGTTACTTTTTTTTTTTAATCAAACAGTGTCTTTGACCTTTCAAGTACCACCAGACCAACAAAACCATGTCTAAATCAGAAAACCACCACATCTAAATTAAATTACTGCTAATTAAAATGAATAAAGTATAACTTTTGAGGGGTCAACATTTGAGATGACCCCGAGTTGCACCTGAAGTAACTCAAACACTACCTAGCATAGTTCCAAGAATCCCTGAATTATTCATTCACTCCAAACTAAGCAACTGATGATGCTTTCCGACAAAACGGGTGACTTCCCCGATGATAGCTGCAGTTAGCAGAAATTAAACTGGCTAGCTTATCTGCACGTAGCTTACGTTCTTCATTGGTCTTTTAGTTAATTCTTTTCTTTCGTTTTTGGCTTGGCACCTCTGAATAATTTCATAAACTCCATCGAAAGGCGGTATTTGACCACAGGGTTTTATCGCGGCTCACAAAATTTTCATCACTGTTCTGTTATTTGACTCAATAATGTATATTCCAGTGTTGTTCGTTGGAGCATCACCTACAGCTACTATGTTCCATTTCTAATGAAAATAGTAGAGGAACCAGGCGAAGCACTGCACCGCATCCTAAACCGTGTAGGGTTGAAGTGTGACAAGCTGACAAGGGGCATAATGTACCCACAGTTGCCCTTGGGCAGACTGACAGTGGTGAGACTGCCCAATCTGCACCATCAGCCCCTCCGACCACAAGCAACGACTCACTCGCACACCATGTTCACACAGGCGACGTGGGTGCACAAGTCTCTATCATCCATCAGATATCCATCATGTGATTTTGTTTTGGCGATGTGATCACCGTAATTGCACAATTCTTGTCACTTTAAAAGACACACGATAAATATGGCTTTTGAGTCAAATCCTAACCAATTAAAAGGCAAGACTTTCTGTAGAAGATTTTCTGTTAATCGCCCATATAGAGTCATATACTGGTGCGTGCCATACTCTGAAACGAAGTTTCTGAAATGTCGTGAACGCAATTTATTCAGGGTGGTTTTCAATGCATGACGCCGTTTAGGCCCGGCAGGTCAGCAGGCAGACAGGTAGACGTAGTGATGTGTGATCAAAGAGTCTCGCAGTCGCTACGTTTGCACTAATACCATAAGAGTGTGCTGCCATATGTCACTGTGTCAAAGGTAAGGCTTACAGGAAAGCAAGGGATGAGGCGTTGCTACCGGATACGGTTTTACATGGAGATTGTAGTATTAGTTCAGCGAGCAAAATTGTGCTGGAGTCAAGACGATTTTCAAATGTTTACATCCAGGTAACATTTTATAAAGGTTAGCAGGTAGGACACCTCAGCAGGTAGCCAGCCAAGATGTTCAGGCAAATGAGGAATGAGGCACAATAATGATGTTCTGTTCTATTGTAGCAGCACACAACTGTAGTGAATTACAATTTCAGTTCTGATTTCTCTCATTTGTGTTTTAATCCGATAGTGAATGTTTTTCTTTAGTCCAGATTCAGGTATAGTCCAATCTATTCTTAAGTAAACCGGTTTCTAGTTTAGTCCCAGTTTAGACCAGACCGACTGGATTACTGCAGACTTCTGTCACCCACACCCCTTTAGACATTCTTTTGTGTGCGTTAGTCCTGCAAGTATGGCGCTATCTTTGTGGTTTGTCAAATTTCTTGACAATTGCTCGACTCAGACCTCACTGGAGAGCTGCATATCTTTTAAGAGGCAGTACTGAGAGAACCATCTCAAAACAACCAACATAACAGAGGTTACGAGTTACAATAGCAGACCATTATGCAGTC
Source organism: Proterorhinus semilunaris (assembly GCA_021464625.1). Taxonomy (NCBI): domain Eukaryota; kingdom Metazoa; phylum Chordata; class Actinopteri; order Gobiiformes; family Gobiidae; genus Proterorhinus; species Proterorhinus semilunaris. Next base: position 27,965,907 of record CM038345.1, on the reverse strand, counting down.
CTTGATCCGACTCGGGTGTGGACACGTCTCAGAAGGACAACCTTGTCTTGTCCATACAAATAGCAAAACAAACCCGCGTGGCGATGGAGGGGGAGGGCAGCGGGGGCACCATATGTCACCCTTGACCCCAGCACCTTTCATCCCGCGTGGGCGAAGATGACCAGCAGAATCGTCGGGAACGTTGGCTTTAACCTTGGAAGTCAGAGGAGCTGGGCCGGGACGGAGTGGCGCGGGAGGGGACGCAGGGGGCCACTCTATGTTAATGCTAGCCCCGTCTTATCTGGGAAATACTTCTAGAGATACTGCAACACATTTTATAGCTTGTTTTATTCCTACAGCACGTAGACTATACCAGGGTTTATACAGGCAGAAGCATGTCAAATTGAATGCTTTTTTAATGCTCGAACACTATATTTTAATATCACAAACGTAGAAAAAAAATTAAATTTCTTAAGATTTGGAAACATTTCATCAAACAGAGGAAAGAGAATTGGACAAAGGGGACAACATGTGGTCAATTTCAGCCAAAGCCACAGCTGAATATGTTTTGTATCATCACTTTTGTATAAAGTAAAATCTTTTTTTTTAATATAAAGTAGCCTACATATACAGTACTGGTCAAAAGTTTGGAAACAGCTTTCAATACCATTTACATTGTAGATTCTCACTGAAGGCAATAAACTATGAATGAACACATCGACCAGCCGATATTAGTCAACCTCTAGAATTTAGTTTTTTTAAATTATTATTTATTTTAGAAGTAGATGGCTTCTTGCAAATATGCAGCTTGATGGTCAGTACAGAATTAATAGTCCCCTGACGAAGTCTTTTGGATGAGAGGCGAAACGTTCAAGACTTCAACTACTGAGTACAGAAGATGACTCAAGTACCTTCATTGAAGAAGTACAGAATTAAGTTTTAAATAGAAAAAAGGTGAACAAGATTCCTTTTCCTTTTCCTTCATTCCTGCTTTGCACTGTTTTGACATTTTCTCAGTGAGCTTCACGATGTCGTCACCAGAAATGGTTTTCACGTCACAGACGGTGGAAAACCATTTCAGGGGATTGCCTTATGAAGCTTATTGAGAAAATGCCAAGAATAAAGGGCGGCAATTTTAAAGAATTTAGAAAATAAAACATATTTTGAGTTATTTCACCCTTTTTTGTTTTGTACACAATCCCATGTGCTCATTCATAGTTTAGTGTCTTCAATGAGAATCACAAAATGTAAATAAAGAAAAGTCTACACATCAAAAGCATTTCCAAACTTTCGACAGCTCCTGTATTTGCTGTTTTGAATAGTAAAGCAAACATTTACCAAATACCACACCGCGAAATCTGTTATTAATAGGGAGTACAATATTCTTGCAAATAAAAATCATCCGTCTCCTCTTTTTATGTTCTGAAACGTGTGTGTATTTGTGTAAGTTTAGCGGTTTTAATCTGCTTTCAAATGCTAAAGCTCCGGGACATGTTTTAACACAGTTTACTGAATCTTGATTTTGAAACATAAATGAAGATGTGCTCATTAAAGCTTACAAGCCGTAGTTACATAAAATGTTTTATTCTTGTATAACTCTTAAACCCAATGCATTTGTTGGATCCCTCGCAAGAAACCAAGTGATTTCAAATCTATCCTACGGCGTATTTCATTTCATATACAGTTTACCAATGCAGAAAAAAAAAGCGCTTCAAGCATATGCTGACGCTAATTTAACTAAATGTCATCCCCATCCCAGTTCAGCCGCGGTGTGGCCTGTTTTCTGCATTTCCCTAAACACTGGAGTCACAAAGGGCAAGTCATTTGTTGTGCGCCCCTCCCCCACGAAGCATTGTCACATCAGGTCGAAACTATCCACTTCACAAACAAAGACATACAAGAAAAGCAGGACTCTATTCATGCGGTTACAAATAACCGCATCTGCACTCGTTTTGGTGAAAATGTTGATCATGAAACAAATTCATTAATATTTAGTCCTAATTTCGTGCTGTCTCCAAGTCCAACTGATGAATAATATCGGTGTAAACTGATTTTAAGATGTCTCTAAGAGGTTTGACAATAAATCATCTACTACAAGATGGTATCAAAATTGTTGATGCGCTTCAATGCCACGAAAGCTACAAAATACTGAAGACAAAACTTGCCTCGTAACCACTTAAAAAAGGATATAGATACTTCTCTGCATTAGAAGCTCAGTCAATCCAGTCCAATAGTACCATTGACACATTTCGGGATGACGAAAGCCTACACCAACACATTTCCACACATACCATATTGGCAAAAACATTGCTTCATGATAATTATCGAGAAAATGTAACATTTGTTACAAACATTTCCCACCCATGTTCTGTCTTGGTCTTTCCCACAGTAGAAGTACACAAGCCTCTTTCAGCCTTCGGGTGTGGGCCTTAAACATAATCCTTATCCTGGAGCCACTTTGAAGAGAACCAATGAAATAAGTACAATGGTAGCAAGGGGATCATCTTTCCATCGAGAAATTAGTTTAATTTCATTGGGAAATGTCTGTAAAACTGGATTGATGTCTTAATTTTTAATTCTCTTTACATCAATCCAATAAAAATACATATATTTAAAGACATTTATATCAAACAAATAAATCTTGTACAGTTCATTTAGTCCGACAGTAGGACTAGAGATGTGGAAATCTTACAGTCCTAACGAGCAGACACAATAAATATTACATTACATCAAACAAAGAAAGACATAAAAAGCACAGTGGATCTACAGTAGCTCACTGCTTCAAGGGCCACTGAGCAAATACCCAAAGCATTTGTCAATGGCTTTACTGTAGTTTGCTGAAGCAAGCAGCTGGTTTAAGTCAACATGACCAAAGGTGGTGCAAGGTAACACGTTTCAGAATGACTAATGCCAAGAATAAAGATTTGATAAATATTAAGGCTGGACAAAATAGTGTAACCCAAATATTCAAATCCAAATCACATGTTTATACATTTTTGGCTCACATAGCGGTAAACAAACCCATGGAAACTTAAAAAAGTGTGCTCCAGTCCAGTTTTAGAAAATATTTTCCTAGTTTAGGTCCATTCTGGTTCGATTGCCGGTCACAGTTTTACGCATAGTTGAGGCACACTGTTGGATGTGGCTATGTCTTTACCAGCGGCCCCCGGATGCGACCCCTGGCCCTGTCCACTCCCGAAGATTAGATTTACAATGATCGGCCCCAGGTTTGTCATGGGACGGTCCCGGTTCGTCTGCGTTTGGGGTGCTCTGATGGAGGTGTGCGGATCGATGCCACTGTTCTGCTGAACTTCCAAAGGGAAAATAAAGCTGCACTGTTAATGACCACTCAGACACACAGTGACCAGGGCTGCATTCAGTAACGATGCATCATTCATCTCGCTCAATGTCTCAACTTCAATAGGGTTCTGTAAAACTCAGAAAACAGGATTTGGAAGTGAAATATTACAAGGTTTTTGTAAATTGTGTTTGATTGGGACAGTGCACATTAATGGCTATACTGTATACAAAATACGCATTATTAACAGACTTTTCTTGTTATTTTTGCAGTTGTTGAGTGTAATACTCATAATTATAAGATTTATTTTAGTCATCGATTAATTAGCCGATTTGTTTTACAATTATTCGATTTATCAATACAACAATTTGGTTTTATCCAACTTTTCCCCACATAAAGCTAAAGTGGCGCCGCTTGAGGACGTGCTGATGGAGTAAACTTAAAGTGAATGTTTACATGAGGCTCTTAATGCTTTAAAAAAAAAAAAGTCACTACAGCTGAACCTGGTTTGCTCAAAGCTGCTCATGAACACTAACACGGGATTGTGTGAACATTTGAAAGCTAAGAACCTCCAGAGTTCAGTGCCACTGAGCTGTAACAAATGAACTCTGCAATGGCACCGACTGGGACTCTATTGGGGATAGGAGCTGGGACTGAGCAAGTTTATTTCCAAACTGATTTCAACTCTAGGATCTGGCAACAAGACGAGTTGAACCAATTCCGCTTGTATTGAGACTCTGACATAATATTTATGAAACTTAAAATGCACACACTCACCACCATATGCAAAGTTTGAAAACTGCGTAAATATATATATATAAAGTTACACCTATTCAAATATATAAGTTCACATGCCACTAGAGGGCACTGCAGGCTAATCGAGCAGCAGGAACACAGTGAGAAACTTGCGAAGGACTGGCGAAAAGCGGTCCTTCGCTTTTTGTTTTCTCTTATGAGGAAAACAAAAAAAGATAATCATGGGCTAAAAGCTAGATGGCCACAGCTAGAGGAACGAGTTAGCAAATAACAGCTTGAAGAATGTGCTGCCGGGAGAGGCTTGTCAACGGTGCAGTTACGCCTCCGTGCTCAGGTAGTTGCCAAGACGATTGTTCAGAAGTGACACCGAGGATGAAGATTTCAATGGATTTAGTGATTTGGAGTTTAGTTTGTTTATTTGAGCAATAAACATTCTGCTCAAAAGGAGTGGGCTTCCCAGTTGTCATTACCATCCTCAATATAATTTTAATTTGGGTTTAATACATTATTTTTTATAATAATAATAATACATTTATTTAAGTGAGTGAGTTTGAGAGTTTGACATGTTCTTTATGCTATAGTTATCTGAACTGTTTGTGACGTTAACATACCAGATGCTTCATGTAGCTAACCATCAATGTGTTACGTTAGCATACCGTACGCCATTCAGCATGTTTTTTTTCTTCATTAGGCAATTTTTGGCGGGTGCGCCTAATACTCCGGAGTGACTTATAGTCCATAAAATATGGTAATCAATTATACTTGTCAACCACTGTCTTTCAATAATCAATGTTTCAGCCCTAATTGCAATGCATTCTAATACGGTCTGATATTTCTTACAAAAGTTTACAGTTTGTGGTGATCTGCAGTACTGTTCACAGCCCTCCTGCTTGGGGTCAGTGCGTCTCCTCACATGACCTGCACGTGTAGGTACAGGCATGTGACGAGTGATTTCAAAATGCCCATATTGAGCGAATGAAAGTGTGAATGCAGATCAGTCAATGTCCGTCCTGAAGCGTTAACCCTGTGACTAACCGGAAAAAGTTGTCCAGGAAGCGCAGCACCCCCAGGTCATTCGGAAACTGGACATGGACAAATCCTTTACTACTTACAGATTCTTAACCAACAAGGTCTTTCATTCTTGGCAAAATATTATCCAACAATTCACCTTTAGCATTTGATAAACAGAGCAATTGATCCCGACGCAGTGACGAATGAGTGAGTTTGCCTTTTGACCTCGCGACCTTTGCACCCATCTGTTTTGGTTCCACATGTTGCAGAAAAAAGTCAAGATGTGTTCAACTTTAACAAACTGGCCAGTAAACAGATAATATGGACGAGACGCTAAGTTGTATAAGAGCTAAATGGCTAATTGGCTAAATCTAACCGTTTTCCAGTCAATGAAATTGTAGCTTCAGGAAATATGATCAATATGACGTCTAATTGTCGGGTGGCCTTATTATTATTATTAGGAGAGGCAACATTTATATAGCAATAAGCCATAATATATCGCTAAATCACTGAGGGGATATGCACGTTTTGCAAATGTAGCCTAAAACAAAAGTGCATGGGATCCAAAAAATTAATTTACTTACACTTTTGCACCAAGACAAATTCCTAGTTTGTAAACCTTGTTCACAAACCTTGGCAATAAACCTATTCTGATTCTGATAATTTTGTTCCGATTCCGTATTGAATTTCTTCTCATATTGCACAGCCCTATTCTCATTGAGTATTGTAGAACATGAAGTAACCAAAAAAGGAAAAGTTTGCAAGGTTTATTAAAATATTAGGTTCTGTGTTGCATTATATTTGAAGTACTAACAAGTTATTAACCAAAACTAATCGTAACTTTTTTGTTTTGAGCTGTCGCTGCTGTTTTGTCGCATTTTCATAGTTTATTTTTTTTTTTTTCGTCTTGGTCACGTTTTTGACCCGCTTTCGTGGCTTTCTTTGTTGATTTTTTTTTTCACTTTTTCATCACTCTTTAGTCATGTTTTTCCTCGCTTTTTGTGTTATTGTTGGTTTTCCAGCACATTTTTGTCTCCCTTTTGGAAGTTGTTTTGTTGTGATTTCGTCACTTTTTCATCTCATTTTTGTTACTTTTTTCTGGCTATTTTGTTGCGTTTTTGTCACTTTATTGGGTGTTTCTCCATAACTCTTTAGTCGTGTGTTTCTGTATTATGGTTGCTTTTCCGACAAGTTTTTGTCGCTCTTTTGCCCCTTTTTTTGCTTTTAGATTTGGGTAATGCCAAACTGGAGAAAATGTGCTCGGTTCATGTGGGGTTTAAGTGGTTAAATGTTTACATCTATATCCATCCATTTTCTTCCACTTGTCCGTTGCCGGGTCGTGGGGGCAGCTGTTGGAGCTGCCCAAATCACACTGCACCAGCCCCTATGGCTCCTCCTGCAGGTGGTCCACAGAAGGACGGCCCCATGATTAAACTGGCCTGTTGGTCTCTCATAAGGGGCTTCTGAACCGCTGTTGGTCTGACCCGTCACTTAGGACCTGTTTGCCATGGGAGACCCTACCAGGGGCACGGAGCCCCCGACAACAGAGCTCCCAGGATCATTCGAGTGCTCAAACCCCTCGTTAAGGTGGCGGTTCCAGGAGGGGTTTGCACCTATATATTTTCAGTATTTTCTTATGGGCCAGGCTCTACCTGTCATGGTCAAATGCATGTCACCCACTGTGCCATGGCTCTGCAACCTTCATCAAACTTTGAAACTCAGTTTGTTTAAAACTGACCAAAGAGCCACAATAGTATTTATGGGTTTATTTTGTTTCCATCAACTGCAGAGTACAGACGACTCCTCAAGAACCTTCATCTAGGATTTGTTTCACCAAAGCTCAAAACCGCAGGCTTTAACCCCTTAACCCCCACCTGGACCAAGCACATCTCCAGTTCGCCTTTACCAAAATCTAAAAGTTTCTTCAGAAAAAGCATCAAAATAGCGACAAAAACTAGAAGAAATAAGCATGAATACGCAACAAAAAAGTATCAAAAACTGACAAAAAAAAGCTATTATAAATGTGTCAAAAATGTGACAAACATGCTATTAAAAAGGCAACAAACAAACAAAAGCGCAAACGAAAAAGCGACAAAAAATGAAAGTGCAGCAAACGTGTGACAAACCACAATAAAAAAGCCCCACAAAAATCTAATCGACAAAAACTGCAACAAAAACAGTAACAAGAGCAACAAAAATGTGACAACAAAAAGTGACGCAAACTCAACAAAACAGTTGCTAAAATGAGATGAAAAAGTGAAAAAAGTGACGGCAACAACGCAAGGAAAAAGATCAGTTTAGATCAGTTTTGTGGGTCTTAGCTTTCAAATGAAGCGTTACACTGGACTAGAGGCTGAAGAAAATGCGCTCGGTTAAGGTGGGTGGTAAGAGGTTAAAAGAGCCTCTATAAATGGAATGACACCATAATGCTTGGATTGGATCCATTTACAGCGGTGGTGGAAAAACATTGACACAGCACGAGCCATCGTCAGGCAGCTCTCGGTCTCATCCTGTAGCGTTGCACTTGTCCACCAGAGGGCAGTGCCGCATCACCACATCACAGTGTTTATGAGCCGCCTGTCACTGGGACGTGAGCAGCATGTGCAGAGTCAGACTGGCGCGTCCCAAACAGCGACTGTGATCAAAGCGCAGCGCCGACTGACTCCATAGAAGTTAATGATGGGGGTCCTCGAGGGGGGCTCCCTACTTTAATCCACTCATCTGCAGCCAAAGCCACCAGCAGCAGCACCTTTGATACGGGGCCGTGTTTTAAAACAAGCGGCTTCTCCCATGTCTTTAATTTGGGATCAAGGCGTGGATGTTTAAAAAAAAAAAAAAGGGGGTTCCTTTTTATTCTTCATAGGCGTAACATTAAACTTGCAGATAGCCATTAATAGCGCGAGGCCAGGCACTTGCTCAAAACATGTTTTGGCTGTGTCATGATTATTCAAAAGGCAGCAGGCAGTTCCTTGAAAAGGTCCCGACAATTGCATGCCTGGACACATTTCTCCAGACAGGGGTTTTACGGATGGGGGCAATCGGGCCCCTTTGCCCCTTTACCCCCCCCCCCCCCCCAAAAAAAAGAGACTTCAATGGGGCAAAACGGCCTGCGGGTATTGCCGATAAAGTTGCCAGGTTAAAGCTAATGAAAAAAATGATCACAGAAGGCTAAAAGACGGAAGCCTGTAGGAGAAACTGCTCCTAAAACGGTTTATGTATTATCATAATGTGCAATGTCTGGACACAATTCCCAGTGTGAAGCATTTACAGAAATAGAACTACTTAATTGAATTACAATGATAAAACTGGGGGTTATGCAGTAACCCATACAAAACCAAATTCTCTAAAAATAAATAAATAAAATAAACAAATTTAGTGTAAATGTAGAAATGTAATCTAAAGGCGCATTGAGTTGCCTTGTGTATGAAATGCGCGGTATAAATAAAGTTGCCTTGCCTAATCAATAAGAAAACACAAAAATAACTTGTTTGTCGCCCTATAGCAGAGCAGTGAGAAATATGACACCCATTTCATCCCTATATATATATATATATATATATATATATATATATATATATATATATATATCTTATTGAATGACTGACTCTCTTTAACGCTGGATAATACGTTACTTCAAGACACACACTCGAAAACGCGCTCCAGTAATTAACCATTTCGTTAAATCTATTTATCCCCCCCGAAGAAAAAAAAAATCTGCATGCATGCAAATCAATAAAGTGTAGATTTATTGGCAGCGGAACCACTCACAGACTTAAGACATGATGCAATTAAAATGATGAATGGCTGAAAATTAAAGCGTGCACTGAATGGATTGGGCTGAAAGAGCGGGGCGTCTAAAGCTCACTGTAACGTATTGGTTTGTGGTTTGTCCTTTAATGCAAAGAGTTTTAGGAGAAAAAGGAATAGTATGAAGAATGTTTTAAGCAGTAGGTACTTTCAAACAACCTATAGAAAAACTAGCACTGTGGCAAGCTATTAGTAGCATTCTCATTTGAAGAATTAAGAAGCAGTGAAGTTTAGATGGGTTCTAGAGTCAAAGTATCGGACCTTCCAAGCACCACCAGACCTAAGCCTGACCTAAATCGACTGAATTGGATAAAATTATGTCTAAACTGGATGTTAAAACGACTCATTTAAATGCATTATTGAATCTATATCTTATTGAAACTAATAAAGTTTGAAAACGCAGATGACCTCGAGTAGCATCTTTAGAAACACTGGCCTCCGATCTTGACAAGAGGAATCGGCTTAAATACCCGAGTTGATTGTCACATTAAAAGGTCCTCTCCATTTAAATTTGATACAATGTGTTTTCCTTTTGTATAAAATTGCCAAGTGAAACATCATTTTGACCTAATTATTTCCCACATTAAAAGATCTATAGGAAAAGTTGTAATTTCTGCAAAGTTATGGCTGGCGTTAATTAATCGATTTTCCTTTGAATAGCCCTGTACCCCCTTAACCCCCACCAGGGTGATATCGCTTAATGAACTGCAAATCCATCGAAATCGAGTCGAATCCGGCCCTTGAGAAGTGAAGTAAAATGTGCTAATACACTCGTATACAGTCATTAAGGTTTTACGAGTTGTCATTTTAGTTCACTTGTTCCTGTAACTTGTGACAGAACTACATCATCTGCCACTGATTACCAAAGTGTTCGAGACCCGAATGATCCAGGAAGCCACGTCCCGAGCATTGTTCCTCGCCAATCCCTTCCCGCTCCGATCTGCAGGCGCCTTTTTGTCATGTCGTGTGTGCATTAACGTTAGCGTTTAAACGTGCGCAGTAAAGTGGACAGATGTGGGCGCCTCTCCCCCCCCACGTTAAACTGCTGAAGCTAATGCGACGGAGCTTTTTTTTCTTCCCCTTCTTTTACCTCGTCACGTGCCTGTGTAATAACAGGTTAGCATGTTAGCGGGACGTCTGCTGCTTCAAAAGGCCCATGAGGGACTGGAGCCTGTCAAATTACAGTGGGTCCCTCCTCACCGTGTGTCCCGCTCCGAGCCTCCTCCTGTCTGCTGTCTGTGTCTATGGGGGGGGGGGGGGGGGGGGGGGACGTGTCTTTATTACCGCGGCGACAGGGGAGCCACCGGGCCTAATTCTCTGACAGGAGTTTGTCTTTAAAGCGTGCAGTGGCGGAGCGTCAGGAGGACGTCGAGGCTGAAAAATTCATGCCTTTGTTTTGTCCTGACAATGGGAGATTAGCTCGTTATTGTATTTGCTCAATCAAATTTGTTTTCCAACGAAGGGCTGATGATTTGAAGAGAACGCCTGAGCCTGGGAAGAAACATTATTATCCGATCAGTTTAAAAACACATTAACACAGGCCCGTCAATGCCGTACCAACTGGAGATGAGGCGGGGTGTTTAAACGGACTCGCAACGGGAGTTTGTCAAAAACTCCAGATGAACGCTCGAAATTAAGAACTTAAGAACCTCATTTCTTTTTGGTCAGCCATCCGACGCATGCAGGAGGTTTTAAGACACCGACGCTTGTTTTGAAGTTGCTAGAAAACTATTTAAAGTAACTCCCGTTTCCCCAGCTGACAGTAAAATGAAGGGACGGTCGATTGAAAATAAGACTCAAGGCTGAAATGGCGCTGAATTAGGAAAAAACTTGGCTTAAATCGAGCTTTTTTGTTTTAGTCTGCGTAGGCAAACTATTTGAAAACTCTCAAGTGGAAGACCTTCGATTTTGCAGCTTTGTGGCTTTTTTGTGACATAGATATACTTGCCCAAGTAGAAGGTGAGCGAAAGTTCTGAAAGTTTGACACGTTTTTACATTCACGTCAATCAGGCTGGCGCCAACAATGACGACGGCGAGCTTCTGCTGTTTTTCAAAGTGTAACCATCAGTCCCACTGTAATTGTAGATGATGCCTTTTCGATTCTTTGATATTGTGAGTTATCTGGCTGTAGTTATAAAAATGTTATATTAAAAAGAGCCAGTCTTTTGAACGGCTCTTTGAAACAAACGGATCCCAAAGCCTCGGCTCCCGGTAAAGAGCCGTGAATAGTCTTTGCTCTGTGGATCTCGGCTGGCGTCTCTGTAATCTCTGTTTTTGTTCTTATCAATATGAATTTTGCTAAAAAGATGTATTGCAATCATTTAAAAAAAATATATACATGAATCGTATAAAGGCCTTAGGAATAATAAACAAAAAACAATATTTTATTTCTCAAAAATGAGTGGGAAATGGTTCTAATAAATCCAAACAAATGTGTTCCAAAGTTCAGTCTACAGTAAAGCTATAGTGCAGCACAAGGGGATACAAAATATATTCTAATACTATTTTATTATCAAATGATTTGTAATCTTTATCACTTATTTTAAAACCGTAAATAGAAATCCCTTCTAAACACATAATTTGGCCAATGCTTTCAGTCAGTGCATAAATATTGCAGTGTTTGTATTAATAATTTCATTCTTCCTTTGTTAACTTTGTTGACATTTTATTGTATACGTTAATAAAACATAGTCATGGCTTCAAATGAAAAAGTAAAAAGCAAAATAAGTTATACATAATGACATTTTTGTTGGGTTAAATGTGATTGAGATAAATAAAATAAGCACACACGTTCTGTGCAGACTGCTGTTTTCAAAAGGCAGATTTTCAAAATGGCAGCCGCGCGAGCACCGCAGGGAGTCCGACTGTGCCGCTCCCCGATAACTACTGAAAGGAATATCTCCGGCGTCCAAGTGCTGACGAACCTTCACCTCTCCCCACTTTGAGCTCCGCGATTTAGGAGTTTGATTTTATTTTCACCCCCCTCGACACAATTTGGCGAGAAGCCGCTCGTCGTTTTCCCGCAAATCTGCACCCGAAAAAAACGCTCCCCGTGTTCGGAGGCCATTTTCTTTTAGCGACGACAACAAAAGAAGTCTCTACAGTATTCTCGTCTTTAGCCCTTCCCCTCGTCCGCGCTTTGTCTATATCATCCGCGACCGCTTCACACCGCTCCACCCCGCTCCACCCCGACCTCTTCCTCCCCCCCCACCATCCCATCCGTACAAGCGCTCTCCATCCCTGGCTCTCCTCCGTCGCTGTCCAGCCCTCCTCTTCTTGCTCCAAAACTGTCAGATGGCATTAGTTCGTTTCACGCTCATGGCCCGTAGGAATAACAGCCGTGAACCTCGCCGAACAGCGGCATTCTCCTGCTCTAGTTAGCTCTCTCGACGCAAATACCAATGTTATTCATGCCGTGCCCCCCGATTTATTCCTGTTTTGGTCCCCCCCCCCTCCTCTTCTTACACAACATGCCCCCGTTAAAAGGGCAAAGTTAGGCGAATCTCTACGGAAAGGTCAGAAGTAAAAAAAATAAAGATTGTATAACGCGGTCACGCTCGCTCATAATTACCAGCTTGTCCCCCCCCCACACACCCCCGACTCATGGATCGACCCACCGCTCGGCTAAAAGATTCCCGCGGATCAAAACGCGAATCCACTTCTTCTTATCTTCTTATAGGACCCGCGAGGCCTGAAAAAAATGTGTTAAATATATCATACTCGGATTATTTCCCATGAAGTTTTCGCCGCGGGGGCAGGTCGTGGTAGGTGTTGGAAAAAAAAGAAAACAAAATCCCACTGTGACCAATAAGCGGCAAAAATGCAGAAGTTTTTTCATTGTGCGAGAGAAACAGGGTACAAGGACTCGGTTATGGCACGCATACGTCCAACAAATGCTCCCACATCAACGCGCCAGTTCCACGCCACGTCGTTAATGTATTTGCCTCACTGGGTTTCTTGAAAAGGGAATCGTGTTTTTTATGTAACGCGAGCAGATTAATGGACGGATTTGGAAATGCACACATATGAATGGACGCCAATGCAGAAGTAAGAAGCCAGAGCCGGCAGCTCGCCTGGTCCAGCTTTAGCGAACAACACCTGAAACTAATAGAGCGCAGTTTAGGCTCAGTATTTCAAGCTGTTAGCACTTTGTCCCATCTAATTAAAGAGGCCGAGTTCGGGGAAACTGCAGCAAGTTCGGACTACACGCATGAGCCGTTTCTTTTTAGCGGACGGAAATAACTGAGGCCAGGAAACATTGTTTTATGTTCCTGTCACGTTAACAAAATCTGATGTTCGATATATCGAGGCAGGAGAATATCGTAACAAACAATACTATTGACCTTAAAAAGGTCGATAGTATTGTTTATTACTTAAAAATGTAATAAAATATACTAAAGCTTAAAAATGACAACGCTTTGTTCAAAAAGTACTTTCCCTTAATCCTCGCCTTAACCGGACGCATTTTCTCAACTTTGGCTTTACCCAAATCTAAAAGCCTCTCGACTGGAGTTTACAGCCTATAGGCCAGAGGATTGCCTCATTTGAAAGCCAAGACCTACAAAACTGATCATGACTTTTTTGTTACATTGTTGTAGCCTGGGAATACCCAGGCCTGGGGACCATGGCCGAAATCTTCACATGGATTTGGCACAGAACGAGGAGGGACGGCAAGACGATGACGCGCTATTCGACATACGGAAGCTTGTTTGTTTACAGATACAAAAAATAAATGTAAAAAAAAATTTATGGATCCTAAGTGACAGCAGCAGACGCGACGCCATCTTTCAACCAAGCTTTAGACCGTGTTCTGAATAGTTTAGCTCGAAAGTTTACAGCGGGTACGACATCTGATACGATGATACGATTGGCTATGGCTACGTGCAGATGCATGATAGACATTCATAGCTCCCAATAAACGGCTATGGACAATCGTGAACCACACCTCTCCTACGAGAAAAGGAATTGTGGTCCCCAGACTAAATATCACTTGTGATTTTAGTCTGGCGTTAGCCAGGCTAGTATTGTTGCTGCGTTTGTCACATTTTGGTCGTGTTTTCATATTTTTTGTTGCTTTCTTCATTGCTCTTTTTCCTTGCTTTTTGTCACTTGTTTATTGTGTTTTTTTGTCGCTCTTTTGTTGCTTTTTTGGTCACTTTTTTGTTGAATTTTCATCCATGTATTTGTCGTTGCTCAATAAGCTTTTAGATTGAGGTAAAGCCAAACTGGAGAAAATGTGCTCGGTTCAGGTGGGGGTTAAGAGCTGAACATATCAGTGATACAACATACTTCGGGTAGAGTACTACATTTAAAAAAAAGAGAAAACATGCAAAATGTACAGATGATAAATATTGGGCTCAAAATGTTTTGTTTATGTGCCATTTATTAAACTACGATAGTCGATATAGTAATTATATTGACAGTCCTACCTCAGTATTGACCTTTTAAGTTCTAAAAAGTGTGTGGCCATACCGCCTTTGCTCTGCCCGATCCCGTCAGACCTTGGAAGCTAAGCAGGGAAGGGCCTGGTCGGTACTTGGATGGAAGACTGTTTAGTAACACCAGGAAGCCTAGTGAATGTAGTGAGAGAGTGTGTGGTTGGTGGTGGTCGGAGGGGCCGATGGCGCAGACTGGTTGCCTCGCTTCCGTCAGTCTACCCCAAGGCAGCTGTGGCTTCAACAGTAGCTTACCACCACCGAGTATGGAGTGAATGAATAATAACGACAGTGAAGCGCTTTGAGAAACTTGGTAATAAAGGCTTGTAAAGCGCAATACAAGTGTAAGGCATTATTATCATTATTGAAAAGTGAAAGAATGACTATGCAAACACTTTCCTCTAACAGCATGCTGGCAAATTCATGATGCTTCAAAGAACACACTTTATTTGGTCAGGACAGTACGTGGAAATTAAAACGCAATAAACTCAAGCAAGTAAATAAGCCATGCCAAGTTGCACACATGGGCTGATTTGCATCTGCTGTCCAGCACTCGCACTCACACACTCATTCATCCTGGCCTATTGCACATAGTGGTGGGGGATACCGGGGAATCCAGAGGAAACATGCAAACACCACACAGAAAAGCTAAGCCCGTCACAATAACAGGATTTGAAGTTTGAAATATGATAAACGATTCTACTGACCTTTCAGTGCCACAGAAATAAACTCTAAAGCTTGAAAACGCTTTGTTTGAAAAGTACTTCATCTTAAAATATCCCACTATAAACATGAAATACAACGTAATATAACCAACTTAGGGTAAAAAAAAATAAAGTACTACATTGGAAAAACATGACAAAAAATGCAAACAAACGTTCAGATGATAAATATTGAGCCCAAAAGTCTGTCATTAATTGAACGATAAGTCAATATAGTGATTATCGTAACAGCCCTATAGCCCTGACCAGACTGGGTGCAGCCCTTTGAGCGCAGCACGGGCCCAGTGTTTTAAAAAACATTTTCAGGTTCCAACTAAAATCCAGAGAATACAAGTCTGTGTTTTACGCTGCGTTTCGGTATTTTCATTGTAACATGGTTAAAAAAAAAAAGCTGGAGCTTGATGTAGTCAACTTTATACGTACAACTGTATCTTGAGTAGAACAAATCATGTAATATGTAGATTAAATATGGACTGCAAATGTACGCCACACTGTGAAATGGGCGTTTGGTGGAAAGCTTCAAGCTCGTGGGGGAACACCGCCAAGACAGCCATTGTTATACCTTGAATAAGAAGCAATTGTATGTAATTACATAGTATGGCGAGTGTAGGGGCTAGTCTTTGTACAAATGCACCCAGCTTTTCTGAGCCTGTTGGTCAAATGTGACTATGTGCAAGTATTGTAAGACGGTTAAAACTGTTGCATAAAACGTGGCATAAGAGAACATTTTTATTGGATCAGGCATTGATTAGTTTCCACAGAAAAGGCTGTGGAACAGCTTAAGATGTATTTAACAGACTTTATGCTAATTTAATATTAGAGATAATAACAGATCAAAAATCCTGATCGATTAACACGAGAAAAAGACCTGCCATTTATTCCGTCGGCTTATTGCCCAGCTTACAGTCCCACAATAATCAAATTGAGCCCAAAAGGAAAACTATAAAGGCTTTCCTTGAAGATAAAAATAAATCATAAATCTTCCAAACCGACTCGCAAACACAGAAGCCCTCGCTGACAATCACATGCCATACACTGGAAATGAGAGGTCAGTCACATCATCCTAAAAACACATTTGCGATAATCACATGGGCTAAGTATTTAAACGGAAGAAATTAATTGAGCCTAAATCTGTTTGCATTTGTGCGTCATAGAAGGATCACTGTCCCGATCCAGAAGTGGCGATACGGACTGAACCAGAGTTGCAATTATCAGTCTGACAAGTGCGCACTCATAGATTAATACAAATACGAGGGCAGGGTGATTTCTTGCTCCGCGCCTACTTGACAGGCCCAGCATGGAGGGAAGGCTTAGCGGCTAATAATCAAAGCAGATTAGCCCGAGCTATGATAGATGCTACGCCGCGCTGCTAATCATCTGAGTGATAACCATGCAACATCCAATCAATGTCAGAAATGAGCCGCGGGCTTCAAAATTACGATTCTGATAACGCACACGTATACAAGAGTTTTCACGCGGGCTATATGTTCGCCTACTCGTGTTCCCGGAATTCCTCCATGTCAATAGATCATGTTGGAGTCGAGGCCCGGACGAACTACAACCATTTGAATCTGAATTTAAAAGGACGGGTAAACATTTAATAAACAATGTGAACATGTTCAAATGAAAAAGGGCTCAAGGCTTTTCACAAGCCGCACCGGTGCCGTCTGTCTTTTGATTTGTTCGTACTGACTTGCACATACCTCCACATGAGTTAGGTGTCTCTGACGGTCCCTAAAATTTAAAGCACACCGTTTACACTGGCCTTTACGGTAGCAGTCCCTTGTGTGAGAGTGGCAGGTTTACAACGCCAGGCATTACGGAACGTGAGCTCAAATATTTCACAGTTTTTACTTTAAGGGTTTATTATTCTTTATTGAGCTTTTATTCATGTCATTATTATGTTCAATCATGGGGTTTTGTTTCATCTGCGCATGTTTTTGGAGTTCAGTCCGTCCTCCTCCACAAACTCCACACTTTACGAAAGGTTTTCTCAGAATTTCTGGTCACCAAAGCACACAAGAGGAAGACGTGCCCCCTCTACTGCTGTGTTGTCTAACTGCATTTTATAACATCTTAAAACCTTTGACATAACAGTGTGAAAGTTAATCCACCACGTTGATAATATGCAAAGACTTAAACAGGCTTTAAGTCTAAAAGAGTGGAGGAGTGGGCGTGGATGATCAGCCTCTGAGCTTCACCGGTGTGACTGTGATCTCCGGCCCGTCTGCCCTGTGATTTAGCCTCAAAATGGGCTACGGCTGTGGAGCTAATGACACGCTGCGTGGGCTAACGTGGCTATTAGCCCACTGTGAGCAGCAGGAGTCGACAGGAACAGGATTCTGTCATTACGCCCAGGGCAGACCTCTAATCAACCGGGCAGCGACCCAGGCACAGGGCACTGGGATCGGGGCGAGAGGCAGAGGTGTGCGGAGGTGCACGGGATCCGACTTGGCAGGTTCAGAGCCAACGGGAAAAGATCCAAAACGTGACACAAAGGGATAGAAGGTTGGCACTTAGGAGCACTTACCGAGATTTGCTGGACACTGATGTTTCATTTGCTTGCAGCATTATTTGCCTTGTGAGACGACCGCTTTTGTGATGCTGGGCTTAAGGAAAATTGATTGTTCAAGACTTGGCCAGACAGCATTCCAAACATTGATTTCTGCGAATAAGTATTCAATTGTTAAGTATGCAATTACATTTGCAAATCAATCAATCAATGGTTTTGTATAGCCCAATATCACAACAGGAGTTGCCTCATAGGGCTGCACCAAACATTAAGGCAATAAAACAGCAGTAAATAAGACAATGTACAGTTCCGGCGAATCAAATATCCAGGCAAGTCACACTAAAACAATCAGAACAGCATTTAACTTTGAAGAGGTTTAAACTACAGTTTGAAGTCCCTATGAGGATGGAATAATTCGTTTCTGCAGAGGAACGTATACAACTAAAATGATTGCAGTCATTGCAATTTGCTTCAATTATGTTTATGGGCCCAATCTTGCATTTCTAAACTGAAGCCTAAACTTTTGCGCAGACGGGGGGCGCTATGTGCAATATTCAGCTTCATACCTGGCGCAGTAAGTGGCCTGGACAGATTCCCATGGCGATGTGATGCACAGCAGTGGACATTCCCCACGCTTTATCTCGTACAGAACGTACAAAACTGGATTATTTTCCACTACGAAAGGTGGCGGTGGGTTGGTGGGTGGTGGGTGGCGAATGTGCTGGTGTTTTGATCACGTTTCTGCGGCGTGGAGTTTGCCCCGCGCATTTTAAATCTGGCGCTAGAGCGGGACCGTTGCTATATTTGGGACATGGACAGTGTTTAACTCACAGTGGTAGAAATAGTTTGTAGTTTGTCCTTCAAGAGCTTAATAAGGAAGCAGCAAGCTCTGCTTGTAGCGCGCCAGGCGTCAGTCAATCCCTTTTTTCTCTCTAAGTGACGCCCTCAGGCGACCGGCGAAAGCACTGGCGCACCGTTGTTTCTATGCATCATTACAACTTCATCTTGAGCAGCGCTGTTGTTGCACCAGGCGGAAGATCGGACCCATCATCTCTAATCTGTACAGTGACAACAATGTCATAAATACCCAAATGAATATTTCTGAGTGGGCTCTCAGTCATCCAGATAAGTGTCACAGTAATAAGGGAATCTTGGCCCTTTAGGAGACGCATGTTTTTTGGTGGTAGGGAAAACTTAAGCACCCAGGGGAAAATCACACACCAAACATACAAACTCCATGGAGAAAGGCACCAAAAAGGACCAACACAATGTTTGACATATACAGTACCTATCAATATCAAATTCAGGTCTATGGTGTGTTCACCATCAGTGTTATGACTTCTTGTTTCAAATGGCGAGTCTATTCTAAACATCTACACATAACCTTTTAAATCAAGACCAAAAAGTAATAAATACATACAAAAAGGTCTTCCAAAGAGGTTTAGTTTTACATTATTTGGCTGGTCCTGAACCCTTTCTGCAGGTGCTCATTATGCAGGCCGTTCTGCTCTCCCGACTTCTTACATAATTTCTCCTCAAAGTGACGCTCGCGCTAAAGACATCTGAGCTATGAAAGAGCCCCATTCCTTTTGCTGCTTCTCGTGTTTAAAATGTAGGATTTCTCTGCCCATTCTTCGGCCTGCCAGCGTCTCTGACATCCACTGCACTTTTAATTACATCCAGCTTCGTGCTTATGGTAATTCCTATCATGTGGTATTAAAAGAGCAATTGGAAACCGCTTCAAACAGCTGGCGCTGAAGCCAAAGCAAACAAAATTCAAATGTGCTTACAATATAATGCAGCAGCTTTGAAGTTTATATTACAACCTATAGATGAGACGTACTATATATTTCGAGTAGAACACTAGTAAACTCCACTTCAAGGGGATTAACCAACATGAAACCAAAGCGGAGGGAAGAGCCTAGCCACTGAAGTTACAGTAGGTTCAGGAAGTCTTCATACCTTATGTTGAAGTGAAAATGTTCAGTTTTATTGTTAATTTCTTTGCTTCTCTGCATAGATGGAAGCTTATCTTTAACCATGAACAAACCTTTACAAAGGTTCAAATGTGGACAGCACAGCCCAGACTGACAGCAATGGATGAGTCTGCAGTTTATACATTTCTATTTTTAACATAAAATTGCAATAGCCAGGCACGCCACCCACTCTTTTTGAACACAGGAGCAATGATTTTCACAGCAGTTTATTTGTAGTGGACACAACCTTGAAGCCACCGTTAAGCGAGGAATGCATTGCAACTTGGCGCTATACCCTACATCCTCTGTTATAGGCTTAATCACAAACAATCACCGCGGCGCATACCTGCCTGTCTGGATATATATGCTGTGACACACTCAACTATGTAAGAAATGCACTTGAACACTTCCAAGTGTAATGTGGGTACAGGGGCCCAGGTAAAGGGTGAGAAGAGTGTCTAGGAATGACTTAAAACCAATCACTTATTTATTACCCACCCCTCTTATTGTGGGCATTTGCTGTACCCACAGTGGCAAAGTTGAATGAATAACTTAAGGTGACAAGGCCATTTGAATATCTCAACATAGCCAAATTGGAACCTACAAATGAAACAGTATGAACCTGCTCAACTTTCACGTTAATAAAAACATACATGGCTTTCCAAGTAGCAGAGAGTCTATATCGCGACTAAATCAGGTCGAAACCAGAACTAAAATGACCCAAAATCAGAACCAAATGATGACTAAGCCACGTATGCTCTCTTCTAGGGCAAGGCCAACTTTAATGCAGCCACAATATTTAGATATTTTGTGATTAATCAGAGTAGATTAAGACAGAACTGTAGAAGGACATTCTTGTGGCAATGTCAGTGTTTTTGGAGAAAAAGTAACTTAATCCTGACATAGTCTTGTTGATGGCGTGTGAATTTGGCTATAGAGACGCAGCAAGCCTGTTTGTCAAACAGCTGCAGCATTTTTCTCAAATCTGGCTTTTGAACAGAAGCCTAGAGAACAGCAACATGTCTGCACTGAGTAATGTAGTCAGTCAGGGACTATCGCTTGTAGTTTGATTGTTGGCTAAAGCGATCGGGAAACTAAGAGGAGAGGACTCTGGGGCCTCGTTTACACTAGCGCAGCCACTGCACCGGTTGTCTTTAATTGCTTTTTGTGGGTTAGGGTTGTTGTAACAATTCTCAGCTCAGATATACCGGCTATTCTCTCCCCGTTGCGTCCGTTTGGCTATATTACCAATTGTTCTCAGTGTTGATTGTTTTATTCGGTCCTACTTGTTCCGCTGCCATCGAGTTTACCAAAAGTATTGATATGTTGATATGATCAAAGCGTTCAGCGTATGGATATACCACCTTCCCTTTAAGAAGGTAGCATATACAGGTGGATTTGACACAGGGAGAATACATAAACAGACTAATACATTGAGTGATACATTGATATAGTAATTAATGCGACAGGCCTACCTAAAAAATACATATATGTACCCTTGAAAACAGCCAAATAGTCTAAATATCTTGGTTGAATTTTTTAATTTTCTAAAAAAAAGCCTTCCTTTAACAAATGTCAGGTATAGCCGACTCTTTAATATCCATATCTCTCCTTGCTGCATGAACCAGAGCAGAGGGCAGGAATGTGAGCGTGTGATGTTTGCTGCGCATGTTGTGTCTATATGCTCAAGCAGGACGCTCGGACAGACAAGCTGGGGCCTGCCCCACGGTGGGACTGCATTCTGGAGCCACTGCGCTCTGTGCAAGGGAATCTGACCTCAAGCACACATTTCAGGTCGTGCAAAGATATGCCAAGAATACCAAGTTCCCAAAAGTGGCGTTTGTGGCACTGTGTGAGTATGAGATTTTTGAGTCTAACAATTTCAAAGACAGTTAAGTTTCAATTTAGTTTATTTTTTTCCACTAAACATGTGAAATGCATCAATACAGGCAATATTTGGTAAACGTCTTGCATATTGTCATAAGTGTAATATTTTACACCACAATTTCTACATTTTACATTCCATTAAACCATAAACCATTCGTTTTCTCATCAAATTGTGTATGAGAAAAAAATAATTAAAAAAGAGAAGAAATCAGGTTCAGTGCTCATGTGTTTAAGGTTATGTAAAAAAAAAAAAGGTACATCACAGTCAGATGAGGACCTCAGTGATTTTGCGATTCATTGTGGCTTTTTGCGAAAATGGATACTGTCACATTTGCAAAAAATTATTTGGTGATATATTGTGGAGCCCAAAATCCGACCAATGAAAACCCCTGCTCTATCCGTGTACTGCATTCAGTTTCATTCGACAACTGCACTGAATATAATACGCAAATGCCACAGAAATGGATTGCAACTCTCTGTCATGCGATATTTGCAAATATAATTTAATTTCCCTTATACAGTACGCAATGGCCACATTGACAGCCTTTTAGCTGATTAACCAATACATTTGTCATGCTGTCCTCTTTATGGTGGTTGCACTGTTTGGAAATAGCTGTTACCTTTGTGAAAATGAAGTTTTATTTAAGCCACAGTAAGCAATGATGACATAAAAGAAGAGCCAATATGCATAACATTTATGCACGCTTTATTGATTTTTCTGTATGAAAGAACAAATAGGGCAAACCATCAGAAGTGCAAGCATGTTTTGCCTGCAAACACACACACACTGTGTGACTCAATTAAAAGAAGACAAACATTCATTTGTTTTATACTTCAAATTCACCATTTGAATATTATAAAAAGATTGTGTTCATGTCCCTGGGGGAAAGTGCCACAGGAGGTGTCCATGTTATAAAGATTGAGTGCATGAGTATAAATAGTTAAAGCATTAATTTATTAAAATTGAGATTATCCAGATCTCAAATAAGGTCAAAGCTCGAATGTGCCAGTCTCAACGTTTACATTGGAAGGGAATCTGGCATTAAATTATGCCTAACTGAATATGCAAATAACCCCACACTAAAGGGCAGATGGGTGGTGACCTGGAAAAGCCAAAGATTATTTATTAGCTACTTCACTTGATTTAACTACTACAGTGTGTATTATAATACATTATAGCTAACAACAGTATTCATATTCTTTTAAATTGCTAATTCTGTGTTTACTGGAACAAGCCATTAAAATAACATAACATAAAATATATACAACTTCTAATACTTGAACAAGACCTAATTCTCTTCTTGGACCATTTTAGTTCAAATTGCCTCTAAAACCAATCTGTCCGTGTTAGCTGCACAGAAGCGGATGTGGGATGTGGCAGTGGCACATATTTAACAATGCTTATTAGGCATCTCCAGAGCAGCATGTTAACATTGCCGCTTGACTTATCACATTAATGTGAAAGCTGGCGGACCCCTGCCCACCTCAGGAGCCACTCAGCAAACCGCTCCTGACATGCCTATGAAGAGCGCCCAGAGCAGGGCCGGGCACTGACATCACCCCGACAACACCGCGCTAAATAGGCCACAGCTGTTTGCTTCTGTAGGCTACAAATTAGACTCAATATGTCACACTACATCAAATCAAGAGAGAAACTGCATTGGAATAAGCAATGTTGAATTGAGATGTTATTTTCTACATTTCTTTGCACAGCTGAGTTTCCGTGGCAACATCGAGGTGAATTCCAAAGGTTACAAATGCAATACTGCACCAGTGGCAGAGCAAATGAAGTTACAGAGCTTCAAGAGTTATGCTTTTTATGTCACTTTCACGGTAAAACGAAAAGAAAAAAAATGGTTGCTTATGATGTTTGTTTCAACTTAATGGAACGAGTTGAAATGGTGAAAATAATAAGTTGGTTTCAGAATAATAGAGCCTAAATGTTCAACATTAGGCAATAAATATGACGCTGCTTTACAATGTGCCCCTGAGCTCACAATGTAAAACAAAATAGAAAACAAAATTGCAGCACTCTCAAGTAAAACAATAAGTCAAATAAGTAAATGCAGCTCACTGTCATGTGTCGGCCATTTATTCGTTAAATGTACAGTTTTGGTTTTGCTTTAGAGGGCAGCTAAAATATGCACAGCTTTTGATTTGAGGCTCGTGTTTGGGCTGCCCGTGCGGGCAAACCGATCCAAGGGTAGGGGGCTATACATGACTTCCTAATGTAAATAAATTATACTTTATTAATCTCCGTGGGGAAAATACAAATCTACATTTGACCCATGCAGGAGTAGTGTGCAGCCAGTGTAGGCCGGCGCTCGAGGACCCATCTCCAGATGTGGAGCCAGGCTCATGGTCAGAAACACCTGGCCTGAGGATTAACCTGTTGTACATGTTTTTAGTGGTACGGGAAACATTAGTACCCGGAGGAAACCTATGCAGACATGGGAAGAACATGCAAACTCCATACAGACAGGCCCTGGAATCGAACCCGGGACCTTCTAGCTGTGAAGCATGAAGGTCTGGGTAAGGTACCATCATGCCTTACCCAGATGGTGCACAGATCCCACGGGACGTAAATGGAACTGGATGAATGAGGTGGAACATGGTAACTGAACCTAGTTATATCCCATATGTCAATGTGATTTGCACTTCCGACTATGATTTTTTTTTATTCTTGGAATTTTATCCAATTTTTTGTGGACAGAGAGGGTTTTAGTGAACACTTGGACCAAATGTCATGCTTGTTTCACAAACTGAAGTATTTTTCTTACGTGTTGGACTATGTCTGACAAAGCAAAACATTTAGTTAACTCATGTGTGAGCAGATGATGTGTGAGCTAAATACGAGTTGGGAAAATACCAAACAGTTTACGGTCACAGAGTGCTGTATTGATTAAGACTAAGGGTTTTGAGCTTGGTAGAAAACATTAAAAGACTATCAAATCAGAGAGGACAGTGTTGAGAGATCTAGCACCAAAAGAGCACAAAAGACTTGGGCTTTAATCTAGAGCTGCACCGATACAGCTTTGTTGCTTCCGATACCGGAGGTGTGGGTATCTGCCGATATCCGATATTAACCGATACACCAAGAGACTTTAAAAGCTGTTGCGGTGTCAAAAAAAAGAGTCTGTAATCTCTTCTCTATTGTGAGATCAACAAAGCCTATTTTTTTCTTGCACACAAGTTATCAATTTTAAGCTATCTATTAATAAACTGTAATGGAAAAACATTAAACAATAATAACTGGACTTTTCTACTCATATGTTGCTAGTGGCGACATATTTTGCGATAAAAAATAACCTTTTGTGGAGGTGACAACTCAGCAATTGCAATTTCCTAGGTCTAAGCTTCAAAATGTCCATATTCACTTGGTAAAAGTTGTGTTTTTAAAGCGGTGTAAGCTAAAACTGGTATCGGTTCAGCATCACATACAGTGCCTTCCGAAAGTACTAATACACCTTGAACTTTTGCACATTTTGTCATGTTTACAACCATAAACAAAGATTTTATTTTGAATTTTTTCTACTGAAAGTTCACACAAGTAACAGACAACTGTGAAGTGAAAGCAAAATGATACACGATTCAGTTATTTTTCAAAAAATAGAAAAGTGGGGCGTTCATAAGTATTCATACAGCATGACTTAATACTTTGTGGAACCTCCATTTGCTGCAATAACAGCAGCAAGTCTTCTGGGGAATGACTACAAGGTTTGCACATCTAGAGACTGACATTTTAGCCCATTCCTCTTTACAAAACAATTCAAGCTCTGTCAAATTAGAAGGAGAGCGTTTGTGAACAGCAGTTTTCAGGTCTTTCCACAGATTTTCAATAGGATTTAGGTCAGGACTTTGACTGGGCCATTCTAACACATTAATATGTTTGTTTTTAAACCATTCCATTGTAGATTTAGCTTTGTGTTTAGGGTCATTGTCCTGCTGGAAGGTGAATCTTCGCCCCAGCCTCAATTATCTTGCTGACTCCAGCAGGTTTTCCTCCTAAATGTCTCTGTATTTAGCTCCATCCATCTTCCCAACTATTCAACAAAAGCAGCCCCATAGCATGATGCTCCCCCCACCATATTTGACACTGGGGATGGTACTCTCAGGACGATGAGCAGTGTTAGGTTTGCTCCATACATAACGTTTTGCATTTGGGTCAAAAAGTAAATTTTTTGTCTCATTTGACCAAAGCACCTTCTTCCACATGGTAGCTGTGTCCTCCATATGACTTCTAGCAAACTTCAAACGGGATTTCTTATGGCCTCCTTTCAATAATGGCTTTCTTCTTGCCACTCGTCCATGAAGGACAGATTTGTGTAGAGTACGACTTATAGTTGTCCAATGTACAGATTCCTCCAGCTCAGCAGCAGTACCTCCAGAGTTATCTTGGGGCACTTGGTTGCATTTCTGACCAGTGCTCTCCTTGTTCGGTCTGTTAGTTTAGGTGGACGGCCGTGTCTTGGTAAGTTCGCAGTGGTGCTATACTCTTTCCATTTCCGAATGATGGATTGAACAGTGCTCCGTGATGTGTTCAAATCTTGGGAAATCTTAGTATAACTTATCGCTGCTTTAAACTTCTCCACAGCTTTATCCCTGACCTCTCTGGTGAGCTCCTTGGCCTTCATGATGTTGTTTAGTAACCAATACACTCTGACCATAGCTCTGAGGCCCTCACAGAACAGCTGGAATTATACTGAGAGTAGATTACACACAGGTGGCCTCTATTTAATGGTTAGGGCAAAGTGTGAACATTCTGCAGTCATTAGGAATGTTATAAAGGCAATTTAGCGTACTTATGCACGCCCCACTTTTCACTTTTCTATAAAATAACAGAATCATGTATCATGTTGCTTTCACTTCACAGTTGTCTGTTACTTGTGTGTGAACTTTCAGTAAAACATTCAAAATAAAATATTTATGTTTAGGGTTGTAAACATGACAAAATGTGCAAAAGTTCAAGGTGTATTCGTACTTTCGCAAGGCACTGTATTTGTAGATTCCCAGTATCATTTTTTTCTGGTATCGGCTCAGAAAGGTTACACTAGTATTGGATTGGTGCATCCCTACTTTGATTGTTATGTTTTTAATTTGCTTTGGAATTAATTGTGAACAGAATTTGAGGATTTTATTGGAGCAAAATAAAACTCGAAACCAATCCAGAGTCCGTGTAGTTGGAGGAATTGCTGTTGGAGTGAGCTAGCAGCTAAGATCCCAATTTCTCACATTTAATTGTCCCTTGGTTATAATTCGCAACCATTTTGAGATGAGCTTCAAAGAAACCGCTTTCAAAAAGAACAATTAGTTAACTTTGTAGGATATTAGGCTTTAGTGCGCTGAAAAGGGCATTGACTTGAGTCCAGGTCTGGGCGCTACGTAGTCCCAATGCCTTTGCAGAGGTCCTCGCTCTTTATGTACTCCAAACTATTATAATCCCTCTCTCTTTGCTTTGCTTGTGTTCCTTGTATGGCAACACGCACACTGGGATACAAGGCTCATGCTAATTTGCGCAGAAGAGGCTGCATTGAGGCGACTGAAAGAATTATGGAGGGATTTAAATAATAAATGGGTCTTTCTCAAACAGACGCCCGAGTCTTGAAAGGGGGTAGTATAACCAGGGGAGGTGGGACACTTTGTGGAAGCCATCGACTCTCCTTCCACAAAGAACTGGGACGTATATGAATTATACCTAACCATGTCCATTATCGCTGATCGTAGAATCGAATGAATTATTCCGCATTGGGGGTGGAGTGCGATTGTGCATAAACGGTGCCGCTGGAGTTGTACGGGGAAAACAGAAGAATCTTCAATGCACACATTATGAAGCAGGAAAGGAAACTCCTGGGATGAATCAGGCGACTATAGAGACATAAAGCCATCACGTAGAATTCCTTCCACTGGGTTTTATGATGCAGACACTATACTGTCAAGACAGAGAAACAAAGCTTTCTTTCATTGTCCCAGTTGTCCCATATTTTTGGGATTTGCTTATGTTATGAAATAGAAGTTATTTCATGCAATCCATGAAAGGTTCACACCAATCGACAGTCATGTTTTTATTCAATAGGCTACAAGTCCACTGCAATATAGTGAGTAAATGCCATAAAATAGATTTTTCTTTACATTATTCACAGCAAAAATACATTATTGAATGTTTTTAGCACGTCATGATCAGGTCATGTATTTGAGGTCATTTCAAGACCATTATCGTTTGATTGCGGCTTATAAACAAGATCTCTGGCACATGGGCATTGATATTATCCGTTTTACAATAAAAAATAAAGCATTTAAAGGCACTATTACCTGATTATGTTTTGTCAAATACTGGAATAAAATTTTGTTTGTCCTTTAGTGTATTGTAAACTCAGTCATTTGTGGGAAAAACACTGTGCCTCTAATTATAAGGCATTTGGAACAATTTCATGAACTTGTGGGCTATTTTTCTAGCATTTCTGTGAAAGTGCAAGTCATTAAATGTGCCTATAAACCTGTCCCTGTGAAGAATTGGGAAGTTAAAAAGAAATATGTTAAGTTAGAAATGAGCTTGGACTCATTGTATGGCTTCCTCTTTCATTGTTTGTTATATATATATAAAAAAAGAAAAACATATATATCAGGCATAGGGCCTTCAAAGACACTTGATAAGGACTGCTCTTTTAAGAATCTTGTATGTTCATTGGAGTTCCTTTTTCTGGCAGTATAGCAAACAAAATACAAGCCACCGCTGTTAGCTAAATTAATGGCACTATAATAATTATAACAATAATAATAATGTGGAGGAAACTCATGGATAATAATAAAAATAATAATAATAAATCTAGGAAATCAAAATCATAGAAGAGGATTACCACAGTGAACAGCATAACTCAAAACTACGTAAATGAAGCAAATTAAGTGTTTGATGAGGAAACTTGTGCTATAATTAAATGTGGTTATAATCTAAAGAGTCCATTTTGCTGAGGTCCTCTTTCAAATTGCTAATAGGTTTTGGTTTTCTACTATAGTCAGTCATATTCTTTCATCTACCTCCATTAATCGAGTGCCGGTCACAGTATCAAAAAGAATAAGAACGTTTGGGTGAATCCGTTTTGATTCATTTAGCTTGGGAACAGCCTTAATCTTGCCACACAATCTATTTTTGCAATAGTGGCTTTGATATTTCAGAAAGCTGGTCATTTATATTGTTCGACATAATGATCACGTCTACGTTTTGTTACATTTGTTAGTATGTTATGGCTCCAACCCATTTTAGGCAACAAATGACCCAATCCTATGTGGCAAGAAAGCCGATTTCTGATTGGCTGCGTGCGTGCGGCGCTACTTCATGTGCATCAAAAATAGTACGGTTTTGGTTGAATAAGTCGGGCTCGCCTTTTGAATGTGGTTTAGATAAAAGGGTGGGGCTGTCGGCGGGGAAAGGGGAGTGCACCCCCAAAACAAGACCTCTATTTAGTAACAGTCTAAAAATATCCCAACCTCAAGAAGTGGTGGTGGGAACGGAGGATCACAGAGACGGCAGGCAGAAGATCAACCAATCAGGAGGCAGCCCAAGATGTCTGTTAAAATTCAGCAATGACGATACAGTTTCTTATTTCTGCAACGTAACCTTTTTCTCCTGGTATTGTGCTGTCAAAACCGCAAATATTTCGGGGATTTCTGGCGCATTCCATAATGTTAAAAGATATTTTATCATTTTAAATATTGTTATTGTTCACATGAATGCATTTGGACACCACAGTGTGTTAAACATTTACCAGCAGTGACCCGGCAGCTAACGGATCTGCAGATTACATTTATTCATATGTTGTGTTTTTAGCTAATGTTGGGACAATGTTTGCTAGCAACATTTCAGATTTTTATGGTAACACTAAAGTTGCATCATTTAATCCCAAACTTTACCTTCCAATAAGGAAAACGTAGTGAACCCAAAGTCAACTTGTACTTATTACATCTAATAGCCAACTGCAGTGGTTCCCAAGTGGGGTCCGGTTCCTCAGAAGCACTATAGGCCCCTCCCCCCCCCCAAAGCTTATCCACAAAATATATATTCTAAAAGGAAACTTGCATGCATTTGTTAAAATGTACTTTATATCAGTACATTACCACTTTCTTTTTTTTAAATCAGTAAGACAGGACAATTAGACAGTAGAATATTATTATGGGGTGGAGGGGGGGGCCCATGGGATTATCGTTTCAATAAGGGGGTCGCAATGCACCAGACTTTGAGAATGACTGGCCTACTGTATTCAGGACATTCACTAGTAGGTTGTAAGCATATCCCCTCAGTGTACAACTAATCTCAGATACGAATTTGTACAAATCCATACAAAAAAAATTGAGAAAGTTAGCTACAGATTTTGTGGGAGCTGTAATTCAATACTGTGTCTTGTTCCTTTGTTTTCACATAAAAGAGTGTGACTGGCACCAGTTGTTAAAGCCACACCGCATAACATTTTACCCAATAAATAATGTTGAAATACAAACATTTACTTTACGACAGATATTTTCATCATTGAAAAACACCTCCTAAATGTACAAACAAACATGAGCCTTTGCTGTGAGCGGCTCAGCTCTCCTAATGACTAACTTTACTGGGAGTGGGTACGTCTCCAGTTCGTCTCCATGGTGATGTAGACTAAACTAAAGGCAGCAGAATCTTGGATTTAAACAGGTTGATCCTCATCCAAATCCATTCTTTGATTAACAGCAAAAATACTATTTTCTGTGTCGAGCTGGTCATTAGGAACATGTTTTGTGTTGATGGCAACAGTGTAGCCCAAAATGTTAAGCAGTGTGCCTTTAACATTAAGACAGACGGACTTAAACAAACCAACTTATATATTTTGGACCAAATTCTTTCTAATGACAATATGTGAAAAAAAAGGCCAGACTTAGGGAAAAGATGCTTCAGACAGCGCAGGAACATTGACCCGTTATACTTCTTAGTAAGCCTTGCCATGGCTGTTGACATGAAAGAGTGTCACATTAGAACCATCTACAAGAGCCATTGTGAATAATGTATGAAAGACATGGAGAGAGACTGGAGCTTGTAAGCCTGTTGACACGTTGAGTCCCCCGCAGTAGCTCACTGCACTGTTTGTCCTCGGTCTAGAGCTGCAACCGAATCCAAAGCCCAGGGGGACACCTCCTCCTCTGGGATCTCTCCTCACTCAGCTCCCCTAGTGCCCCCCCCAGACAGCCCCAAAGAGGCGCAGGGATGCAGCAGAGAGTTAGAGGGTGCGAGGTCAAAGTAGTGACGTCTTTTTTGTATACGACTTGTATTACAGCCACAGGACCGTAGTCTACAGACGCAACGCCCGAAAGCCGCAGCGCTCAAAGGAGAGGTCAAAGAGTTGAGGAGGAGGAGGACGCGGCAGAAGGCTAGATCAAAGTCCAGCGGCACCTCAAGCCTTCTCTCAGAGCGCACACTTGTTTTCTTCACTTGTTTTCTTCAGACGACTGCAACAACTTCACTCTGTGGTATGATGAAATGCACAAATGACTCTCGGTGCTTTTGGATTTGACCGAAATGGAGGGGCAAAGTGGCAGAGTGGTTAGTAACAACCTATCGATAAAGATAGGCAGGTAATGAAATATGAATACAATTCCCAATTAATTAATAAATGTATGGGGTGCTACATTGGCTTCGGCGTTTTTATACATTGTCAAAACTTGATTTGTAGGAGCACTGCTATGAAGTCTGTTTGTAGGGTTAGGGTGTAAGCATGTTTACAAGCTTATGATCCTTTTGATGATCTTCAGTGCAGGGATGATTCTTAACAGGTGAAAAAGCCAAAAACGGAGGCACATAAAAAAGAAAAGTAAAAAACAGGACCACTAGGGCTGGGTATTGCCAACAACTTCACGATATGATACGAGTCCCGATATAGAGTTCACGAAACGTATCGACATTCAAGTGCATTGCGATACAGTGTCCGTAATACAAGATATATTCTGTATTTCAAGAAAAAAAGGATCTTATAGGTTTTTATTATGCTAAAGAAGCTCAGCGTGTAGGTTAAGCCTTTTATTGGAGTAGTTAGAGCATGTTGTGATACATTCTGAATAAAGACTATAGGTAGACAAATATATTTGTATATCACAATACAGGTGCCTTTAATACGATATGCATATTGTCACATACGCTGATACGAAATACGTATTGAGCACAGACACAGGTTAACTTTGACGAATGTTCAAAAACAACAACTTTGACCGAAAGCAATGGGTCTTCTGTTTGTGGATCTAATGATTTGTTCACTACATATATTGTCTTCACTTTTTTCATTATGGCGCGTCTAGAATTTTTGCCAATAGCAAAGATTAGGCCCATCACCATAACCAAATTTGAAGTTCGATATATTGAGGCAGTAAAATAATGCGATAATTATTGAAGACTTATAATGCCACAGAAACCAACTCTAAAGCTTAATCTTACAATATCTTACAATAAATTTAATTAAAGCCGCAAGCGGCGATGTAGGCCCTCGCCCCTGGCGCAGCCCCCCCTTGCGACCGCCTCCTTTGCAACCGCCCCCGCTCTCGCCCAAACCTGCTCTCCCCTCGGCCTCACACACAACCTGTGTGCTCTCTGTCTACTAACTCTTGCTCTTTGCAGCAGGGGGCGCTATAGCATGGATCATTTTTGTGTTCATGTAAAAAGATTCAGGGCGATTTGGTGTATAAGTGATTACATTTAAAACTCAAAGGGACAAAGAATGCATAATAATGATGCTCTCAGGAACACGTTTACACTGGCCACGCCCACATCTTACACAATATGATGTATATGTAATATAATTTTTTGTTTAGTTTATTGTGTAGAATATACCGGCAAAGTGGGAGATAAATAATCCAGAATGCAATATTAAAGGTATAGATAGGAGGCGCTATAGTGTTGAGCACCGTGAAGTTATTGAGCTCTGTCTGTTCAGACCGTGAGTTTCCTTATGTCAGCCAAATATGATCCAGATTGGATAGAGCGCATGCCTGCGAGGGGTTGTGAAATGTACTGCAAAAAGGCCTTTTTTTGTGGGGGTGCCATTTTAATCTGTTAACCCCCAATTTAACCGAGCACATTTTCGCCAGTTCGTCTTGACCCATATCTTAAAGCTTCTTGAAAAAAAGCGTCAAAAACAGTTACAGAAATGAGACGTAAGTGCAGATGAAAACACAGCACACAAAGAAGAGTACTTGGTTCAGGTGGGAGTTAAGAGGTTAAAGGTTAAAATGGCCGACTTCCTGTGCGTCATTGCCACGCCCACACCTTCGAAAATATCAAACACATGTAATATATTTTTGTGTTCGATTTAATGTGTAGAATATACCTGCAAAGTTTCATATAAATTGTACAAACTAAAATGTTTCAAGGTATAGATAGGTGGCGCTATAGTGGTGAGCACCGTGCAGTTATTGAGCTCTATGGATCCATACCATAAGAGGCCTTATGTCAGCCAAATATGATCCAGATTGTATAGAGTGCATGCCTGCGAGGGGTTGTCGAAGGTACGGGAAAAAAGCATGTTTTTTGTGGGGGCGCTATGTGAAAACTGTAAACGTTATCAAAAAAAGCTGGCTTGAAAATGTAGCTCCATTTCTCTAGATTCTATTGAGCCATGTTTGAGCTTATTCTGCAGGAAAACCAAGGAGTAGTACATTTAAACAGCTGGTGAGAAATTTCGTCTCCAGGATTTCAATCCAAGATGGCCGACTTCCTGTTGGTCAGAGGGTGGAGCTATAATTATGTTTTGTGACTGTCTCCATGTGCTCTATCACTGTGCCAAAGGGGTTTGGCCTACACCAAAAATGACTGTCCCCAAAAGAATGGGGGTCAACTTTGAGGGGGCGCTGTGGAGCCATTTTGTTTAGGGCGTGTGCATGTCGGTCACTGACACGCAATTTTTGCCGACTCTGATCACTGTGCCAATTTCTGCGTGTACTTTTGCACGGGAAGGCACTGAAAAACAGGATCTTAGAGGCGTAACTATAATAATAATAATAATTAAAGCCGCAAGCGGCGATGTAGGCCCTCGCCCCTGGCGCAGCCCCCCCTTGCGACCGCCTCCTTTGCTACCGCCCCCGCTCTCGCCCAAACCTGCTCTCCCCTCGGCCTCACACACAACCTGTGTGCTCTCTGTCTGCTAACTCTTGGTCTTTACAGCAGAGGGCGCTATAGCATGGATCATTTTTGTGTTCATGTAAAAAGATTCAGGGCCATCTGGTGTATAAGTGATTACATTTAAAACTCAAAGGGACAAAGAATGTGCCAGTTATCATGGGTAATAATAATGCTCTCAGGAACACGTTTACCCTGGCCACGCCCACATCTTACACAATATGATGCATATGTAATATCATTTTTTGTTTAGTTTATTGTGTAGAATATACCGGCAAAGTGGGAGATAAATAATCCAGAATGCAATATTAAAGGTATAGATAGGAGGCGCTATAGTGTTGAGCACCGTGAAGTTATTGAGCTCTGTCTGTTCAGACCGTGAGTTTCCTTATGTCAGCCAAATATGATCCAGATTGGATAGAGCGCATGCCTGCGAGGGGTTGTGAAATGTACTGCAAAAAGGCCTTTTTTTGTGGGGGTGCCATTTTAATCTGTTAACCCCCAATTTAACCGAGCACATTTTCGCCAGTTCGTCTTGACCCATATCTTAAAGCTTCTTGAAAAAAAGCGTCAAAAACAGTTACAGAAATGAGACGTAAGTGCAGATGAAAACACAGCACACAAAGAAGAGTACTTGGTTCAGGTGGGAGTTAAGAGGTTAAAGGTTAAAATGGCCGACTTCCTGTGCGTCATTGCCACGCCCACACCTTCGAAAATATCAAACACATGTAATATATTTTTGTGTTCGATTTAATGTGTAGAATATACCTGCAAAGTTTCATATAAATTGTACAAACTAAAATGTTTCAAGGTATAGATAGGTGGCGCTATAGTGGTGAGCACCGTGCAGTTATTGAGCTCTATGGATCCATACCATAAGAGGCCTTATGTCAGCCAAATATGATCCAGATTGTATAGAGTGCATGCCTGCGAGGGGTTGTCGAAGGTACGGGAAAAAAGCATGTTTTTTGTGGGGGCGCTATGTGAAAACTGTAAACGTTATCAAAAAAAGCTGGCTTGAAAATGTAGCTCCATTTCTCTAGATTCTATTGAGCCATGTTTGAGCTTATTCTGCAGGAAAACCAAGGAGTAGTACATTTAAACAGCTGGTGAGAAATTTCGTCTCCAGGATTTCAATCCAAGATGGCCGACTTCCTGTTGGTCAGAGGGTGGAGCTATAATTATGTTTTGTGACTGTCTCCATGTGCTCTATCACTGTGCCAAAGGGGTTTGGCCTACACCAAAAATGACTGTCCCCAAAAGAATGGGGGTCAACTTTGAGGGGGCGCTGTGGAGCCATTTTGTTTAGGGCGTGTGCATGTCGGTCACTGACACGCAATTTTTGCCGACTCTGATCACTGTGCCAATTTCTGCGTGTACTTTTGCACGGGAAGGCACTGAAAAACAGGATCTTAGAGGCGTAACTATAATAATAATAATAATAATAACAAGAAACCGGGGGAGAACAATAGTCCCTTACCAGGACAAAGTCCTGGCTCGGGCCTAATAATAACAAGAAACCGGGGGAGAACAATAGTCCCTTACCAGGACAAAGTCCTGGCTCGGGCCTAAATATAATGAAACAACATACTAAGGGCACGCCACTCCGCTACGCATCGGGGTGTTCTTGACTCCGCGTCGTGCATTATAACTCTCTAATGCACGGATCCTCGTTGCTTAATCCTCACTTGCGCGAGTAGTGACACGATCCAAGTATAGTTACACAAAATTAAACATGTTGATTTTCTAAGCTGATAAAAAGGGGAACTATACTGTAAGGCGTAATAACACCTTAGGACCTTCGAGAGAGAGAAGATATTACTGCGCAGACGCCGTAGTGCTCCTAAAACGTGGAAGAGCTTGGTCGATTCTAACTTCACCCCCGTTTGGCCCCATAGAGTAGAGGAGGAGAGGCTAAATGCTAACAACATCTTTGACAGTTGCGCATCGACTCGTCTATGCTCAGGTAAGAACATATCTCAGTATGGAAAAACAGTGGCCTATTCCGTTAATAAAATAGAAATAATATGCAGGGGTATGAATGAATACTTCCCGAACCCTAAAATCAGTTCATGTTTTTTGTTGTGAATATTTTGTAACTTAGGTTTGGCTTTCCATTGTCAAACCAGTACCAACCATATAGGTTCCGAGTACAGTCTTCAAAACTGCCCCAATTTTGTTACCCCATGTGTCAGTTACTCTATAATCATTTGGATTTAAGAGACGATGTATTGCAGTGTCGTAAGCAAAGAGGCTTCTCAAAAAGGAGGCTGGGAGCCTGATATGAGGCTATAACACAAGTGGGAGAATTGTTGAGTCGTAAGGCTGATGGTGAACCAATGCGAGTGAATGTCAGTAAGTTGTTCAGGCTGTACACACCTTTGACCCATAGCTCCTGAGATAGGTTTCGGTCACCTGGAACACCTGGAAAGAATGAAACGGCATCGTCAGTGAGGCTTTAAGTATGGCCAAAAGACGTGGAGGCAGTGGTTTTCTTCTCACATAAAGTATCATTTCATAAATCATTTGACTGACCACCA
Source organism: Proterorhinus semilunaris (assembly GCA_021464625.1). NCBI lineage: Eukaryota > Metazoa > Chordata > Actinopteri > Gobiiformes > Gobiidae > Proterorhinus > Proterorhinus semilunaris. The sequence goes on along the minus strand of CM038345.1, from coordinate 27,929,863 downwards.
AGTTTATAAAGATCAAATCAGGACACAATACAAACATTTTATTACAGATCATTTTATTGTCGAAAAACACCTAAAAACACTAACAAGCTTAACAATATAAGCCAAAATGTAACACCTTTAACAGGGACTAAAAAGCGTCCGAAATTTGACTTAAATCATGACTGAACTTCTAAAATGACAGCTGATCCCAAGTACAACCTGAAGAAGACCAAGTATCACCAGTGGCACATGCACCACAGTTTGATAACCACTGTGTTAACAGATTAGAGTTCACAGCTTTAAACACATAACCTTAGATTGACAGAATAATTACATCTATAGAGAGGGAGTCAATGCCAAGTGGGTATAGGAATAATAACCCCTATTCAAACCCACAATTCCAACTATTCACCTCCGTAATCCACCCCATTCGTGGTGACGTATTTATTCAACACATTCACGGCACCTATTTATTTCTGAGAACCTGTGGCTTCCCCCATAACACAGCTGTGAATGACACTGCTGAAATTACGGTGGTGGAAATATTTAGATTTCGTGCCGGAGTTTGCGAGTGTTTCATCTTTATTGCTCAAATGACGGGTTTTAATACGGTGGCATTCACAACGCGCCCGTCTTATCGCGGCTCCCTCCAACACTTGATGGAATTTGACGGCGCACAATGCTTCGGAAAATACACTTCAAAGGCTAAAAAAGACGCATCTAATCTGCCCCACTCTGCGCACTGCAAATTTGGTGTGATAATAAGATCCTGCCTTCCCAAGCGTTCTTACGGATCTCAACCAAGGATGAGAATTTCATCTTTTCTCAGTGTGGCATTGGGGAAGGGGGCAGGGCAGAGGCAAAAAGGGAAATGTCAGTATACGGCATATCTGTAGCGCCCATCCTTATGTAAAAGCCCCATTTTACACTTTTATTCTACACGCATACAGAGAGGGGGAGCAGCCAGTGACAGCAGCACAGTGACCTAGTTTTTTATGTGGCCCAGAAAGATCAAGCATGACTCCCTCAAAAGTGCTACGGGCAGAAAACCTGGTTCAGCGCATTCGGTTAGTCAGGCCAGTGCACACTGGTTAGTGCTAACCCGATCAACACCAAAGCATGCGAGTAATTGTAGTTCTCTTAATTGATGGGAATAGTTCAGTGACTTTAACAGCTGAGGTAACTATAGCACAGACAATGGACCACAGAAGTCAGTTAGTAGGACAACATGAAGAGACTCTGCGATCTGATCTAAAACAGCTTATATAAAGCTTCCATTACTTGGCTTCTGCTTTGACATGGGTTGCAAAAGTACAGCGGTTAGCGCTTGTGCTTCACAGCTAGAAGGTCTAGAAGGCCAGGATGAATGAGAGTGTGTTTGAAAGTGCGCATGGGGGACGACGGATGGAAATTAGCCCAAGGCTACAATCCAATGTGGCTTGTTCATTAACTTGCACTGTCCCAACCAAATAATCCAATAAACAAACAAACAAAAGGTCTCTGTTACTATAGGACCCTTTCGTCCTCTTATATTCGACGTTGCACTGAAAATTACAAAAAAGCCCTCATTGTTTGTATAATTAATGAGTGGTTGAATACCAAAAAACAGACTACGCCACAACAAACCAGAAAGAAATAAGAGGTCTGAAACCTCAGATGATGATTTGCAACTTGATGAAATATGTAAAAGTTAAAAGGGCCATGCAATGTCAACTTTTTTTTTAGGGATTACTGTATATCCAGAACAACAACGTACCTCGAGAGGTGTTTTGTCCTATTCATACATGTTTTAGTAATCCTGCATAGGGATGCACCGACCCGATTCTGGTATTGGATATCGGAGCCGATACTATGATAAAATATGATATCGGGTATAGGCTACAAATATCCGATACTGAACCGATACCTGTTTTGGCTCTCACTGATATGAAAACACAACTTCCACCAACTGAACCTCAGTGGGTGGAACCTGGAGACTTCAGTCACAGAGTTAGTTTTAACCTTTGCAAATGTATTTTTGATCGCCGTGCAAAAATCAATCACCAAAATGTTTTATTTATTTATGTATTTATTTTTGAACAGGGACCGTGTACAATCTACATTAGCCTCAGAAAGGAGAGATGCATTGTACCAGGTTATAATAATTTCCACCTGCAGTCCCTGGGCGTATTGTACATGTTTTTTGTGGTAGGGGAAACCGGAGTACCCGGAGGAAACCTACGCAGACACTGGGAGAACATGCAAACTCCACACAGATAGGCCCTGTTCAGGTGGGAATCGAACCCGGACCTTCTAGCTGTGAAGCACGAGCGCTAACCGCTGTGCTACCGTGCCGATGTATTTCTATAGCACTTTTCAACACCAGGAGGACCAAAGTTGGGGCAGGCTGTTCCACAAGGGGCGATCCCCCCACTGTTTGTACCGGGACATGGGCATGTCCAAAACCAAAGACGGGCTGCTGCATTCTGCACCAACTGTAACCGGTGGAGTGATGTGGAAGGCCAGAGTATAGAGCGTTGCAATAGTCCAAACCGAGAACTGATAAATGCATGAGTCGCCTTCTCGCCACGGCTAGCAACAGTATGTTAATGCTAATGTCAACTAATTAAAGCTGGGACAAAAATTATGATTGGATCAGTTAAAAAAATTAAAATCAAAAACACGGCTGGAGCGGCCTAGTGTTTGTATTTTACTTTATAAAATGTTAAAGAATAACTGCTATAACATATTTTTAATGCTACAAGTTGTAATGATCAGATCACTTTATGTGAGTTGTTTATATTATATTCCCTATACCAAGGATATCTAGGAGAAAAATCCAGTGATCCTTGTGAAATGTTTTTTCATTAGAGACATAATAACTTCACTTTGTTTATTTGGAGAGGACTAGGCACATTAATGAACACTCAGTACAGTTACTTTGTGTAAATGTGACCCGCTCTGGATTCCAAAGACAGCCCGCGTCTCACGAGAAAAATGTAAACAAAGGTATTTTTTAGAAAATTTGTGATTTTAACTTTTTTGAAGAATTGTTCAGTTGAAGTCACGAAGAAGCCTCTCCATGTTTAAGCTACCAGTATTGGTATATTTAAAAGTGTAAACTTTTAGGTTCAAACCGAGTAGTTAAGTAGGGGCGTGACTTTGTGTCTATTTACATACTGGGTAAACGCCGAGGAGACGGCGGCACAGGCACCGCTGCTTTGGTTTGTGTTGTTGACACATGCTTTAGCAAACAAATGCCACACAAAAAAGGCAGTTTTATACATACGCCTATTGTCAATCTGTTTTCAGGTTGAAAAAGTCTCGTTTTGTCAGAGAAATAGCGCACGCCGTGGGGGCGTGTGTGGCTTCATGACTATGCTTCCCCTGTATGTAAGCTAACGTGGTGCGTTAGCATGGGAGACAGTCATGTAGTCACGAGGAATTAACCTGCTATTTACACAAAATCAAGATTAAACTATTTCATAAATGTAGTCAGCGCATCCCTAGCTTTCAGCCACTTCCTATTTGAGAGAGATCCGCTTAATATTTTCGGTTTTATGGCCAGGTACAGGTACTAGGTTTGTGCAGTGAAACGTAAACACAATACGACCACGCGCGGCGATACGTCGCAATGTCGGCCTTTTCTTCTCGTGTATGTGCGTTACTAAAACAGTACAGGAGTCTTTTCTAAAGTTATAACTTCAGTTATGTCCGGAGTCTGTAACTCTCGCTCAGCCTGAGGCTGGAGCTGACACAGGGAGGGACTGGGGAGAAGCTATAGGAGAAGCACTCAGGATTTTGACTGTAAATAAAAGAGTTGATTATTTGGTTTATTGGGGCTGCAAGGTTGTTATTAGTAACAACGATGTTCCCAAAGAGAGTAGGCAGACGATAACTTATAAATGCCTACCCCTTCATACATTAACAAACATAGCTGTTGACATTCATTTAATTTCATTGATACAATTCCTTAGTTGATCATGACTACAATAATGTCCATATGCATACGATCACATTGCTAAGATGAGATGCTTTTCTCTGCAAGATTGGGTCCTATAGTTACAAAGTACTTATTAAATTGCTCGACAGCTTCACTCATATCTTCTATTTTTTCCTCATCATTACGGATAATGTAATCTATAGGGCAGTTTATGGTCAGTCTTTTTGTAATTACACTATTTAAAACTTTTCATAATTCTGTAATCTTGTTTTTATTGCTTTCAAGCAGATTTGTATAATAATCTTTCTTGCTAGCTCTTAATTGACAGTGCCTCGAAAGTACTAATACACCTTGAACTTTTGCACATTTTGTCATGTTTACAACCATAAACAAAGATTTTATTTTGAACTTTTTTACTGAAAGTTCGCACACAAGTAACAGACAACTGTGAAGTGAAAGCAAAATGATACATGATTCTGTTATTTTCAAGAAAAGTGGGGCGTGCATAAGTATTCACACAGCATGACTTAATACTTTGTGCAACCCCCTTTTGCTGCAATAACAGTAGCAAGTCTTCTGGGGTATGACTCTACAAGGTTTGCACATCTAGAGACTGACATTTTAGCCCATTCCTCTTTTCAAAACAACTCAAGCTCTGTCAAATTAGAAGGAGAGAGTTTGTGAACAGCAGTTTTCAGGTCTTTCCACAGATTTTTAATAGGATTTAGGTCAGGACTTTGACTGGGCCATTCTAACACATTAATATGTTTGTTTTTAAACCATTCCATTGTAGATTTAGCTTTGCGTTTAGGGTCATTGTCCTGCTGGAAGGTGAATCTCCGCCGCAGCCTCAATTCTCTTGCTGACTCCAGCAGGTAATCCTCCAAAATGTCTCTGTATTTGGCTCCATGGATTGAACAGTGCTCCGTGAGATGTTCAAATCTTGGGATATCTTTGTATAACTGAACGCTGCTTTAAACTTCTCCACAGCTTTATCCCTGACCTCTCTGGTGAGCTCCTTGGCCTTCATGATGTTGCTTAGTGACCAATACACTCTGACCATAGCTCTGAGGCCCTCACAGAACATCTGTAATTATACTGAGAGTAGATTACGCACAAGTAGACTCTATTTAATGGTTAGGGCAAGGTGTGAACTTTCTGCAGTCATTAGGAATGTTATAAAGGTAATTTAATGTACTCAGAAAATGCTGTATGAATACTCATGCACGCCCCACTTTTCTTTTTTGAAAAATAACAAAATCATGCATCATTTTGCTTTCACTTCACAGTTGTCTAAAAAATTCACAATAAAATCTTTATGTTTATGGTTGTAAACATGACAAAATGTGCAAATGTTCAAGGTGTATTAGTATTTTCGCAAGGCACTGTAGTTGCCAATTTGTTTTTGTATGTCTTATATTTTTCATTTTTAGATGATCTATTTCTTAAGAATTGTCTGTACAGTTAATTACACCATGTCCATTATCTACATCACTATGGCCCAACATACACATAGAAACAACATACACATAACATGACATGACAGTGGGGAGTTTTACGGGTGTATGGCTTATCCAAATGAGATGTAAATGAGCCGTATTGTCACTTCCAACAGCAGAGAGGTGAGAATGGCCCAAATTTTTGGAGAGCTTTTTCAGCCTTTTGGGAATTGTTAACTTCAAATCACTGCTACGCCTCCAAATATTATCAGATTTCCATGTGTTACACATCGTTGGAAAGCTTGGAGACTACACTTTAACAATCTGTGAAAATCTCAAAATACCCCAGAACCGACTTGTGTTTTTGATTCTAGTGACTGGGCACAATGTGCCAGATTTAGCCATGGGCTACATTCCATTCGATAAGTAATATCTTGTTTGCAAGAAAAGATTTTATTGATCTCACACTGGAGAAAAAGAGTCCATCATCAAACCTGTCCTGACCCTGTTCATGGTCAAACTCATTAGCATGTTTGTCAATACCAAACAGTTTTCAAAGTTTCATTGTGAGAACGGATATGGAATTCACCACATGTGGATGAGGTCCTTGGATTACCCCAGTGGCACTGAAAGTTGGGTCAAATTCAAAAGACAGATTTCTCTGTGCAAGGTTAACGAAGTAAACCCTACCGTACGATCATAACTGCAATCAAGCGTAATGATGGTGAAACCTTCATGGATGTCATTTGAGGATGGTTAAGATATTCTTTGATCATCTGGTTGCTCCTGTTCTCATTATGGAACCAACTGAACAATGATTTGGATGTTAGTAAACCAGATGACCTTCCTTCCACAACCTACCAAGAGCATATCAGGACATCCATACTACAAAGTCACACGGAAAAGTCTATGGGACATATAGGGACATATAGGCCAAAGCGCCGCAGGTAAAGTGCCGTTTTCAGTCTAACGGAGGGCAGGTCGAGGACATCGTAGGCCCAGCTGTGGGAAACGCTGCAACAACCGGCCACCCCCCACCCTCCCCAACCCGAAGTGTCCCAGCTCCCAGCGCCCTACATACCACCCCACACCCCCAGCAGGTTATCGGCCCGCACTGAGAAGGTTAGGGATGGAGATGCTATCGCGGGCCATGCATTAGCACAACAAAGAGGTGTTTGAGAGAGAAGCCCGCCAGGATAATTAGCTGATCCAAACCCAGATGCCTTGTTCGATATGAAACATGCAAATGTGAAGAAGACAAGGTGTTTGTTGTTACAAGGGAGGAGACGCAATTTAATACATGGACATAGGAATAATCAAATCACCGTAAAAGTGTGCCGTTATCTACAAACTTCTAACAAGCATGAGACTTCTTCAAGAGACACATGAAGAGTAAGTTTGAACTCAACTTTGGCGGAAATCTACACTTTACTGGAGCGGTTTGGTTGTAATCATTTTAAATACAGCATCCTTCCTTCACTTGATGTTGTAGTTTTAAACATTTACTGACTGCCAGATCTTAATAACCATCTCTGGTGTTGCCAGTTTGAACTCACTGTTGTTTCAAAGCCAATGGCCACTTATGAAAATCCAATCAAAACTCACCCAAGTACAATTTTTGCTAACAGTTACAAGGGCTTGGTTATTACCAGAATGGGAGACTGTGAATTAATAGCATGGATGACTGAGTGGTTGGTTTTATTTGCAGGGTCCTTTGGCACAAATGCGTGTCATGCACTCCTTAACACAACCTAGTATGGAGCGCTTGAAAAAAAAAAGTCCCTTGTAAAGCTCTTTGGGTGACTTCATGTTAAAATAAGATTTCCTTACATTCCCCGATGCTCTTGACTGACAATTCAATAGGAACAAATCCAAACCCTATAGGAACAACATGTGTTCATAGGAATAAAATATAAAGCTTGAGTAATGTCTTCCTGTGTCAGTTATGCTATGAAATCAGTCTCACTTAGCGGATGACAAACTACCTGTTTAGCCCCTTTAGGAAGGCAGACGTTATGAATCATTGTGAGCTGAGTGTAATACACAGGCTATAATCCGTTTTTAGAAGTTTTAAAGTCACTAGTTCATTTGATATTAGGAATACTCTGGCAGGTGCAGGGGGAAAATCAAAACAAAAACAAGCCAAACATTCAATAACAAAACGCACAAATCCAGCTTTAGTTGGATTTGGTGAACTGCAGACTGTCTCTAATATGGCCATATATTCCCCTATAATCCCACTCCAAACGCAAACAACTTAGGTGATTTGTCGAGCCCAAATAAAGTGAATGTACATCGTTGCGGCTCACTCTCCCGCTACGCAACAGCTATGGAGTGAAATTGCTGTCCATTTGGAAAAACTCTCCAGGTCAGGCCCTGCCTCAAGTGCAGGAGTTCAAGTACCTTAGGGTCTTGTTCACGGGTGGGGAAAGGACACAGCGTGAGATTGACACTTTTTAAGTACGACTTTTGGAAGAGAGATGCTACATTTGAGGGGATCGATAAAGAGATAAGCAGGTGCAGAACCCACGCGTACACCCTGGCCCCGTTTAAATACGTCTGAATATTTGTGGTGTGGCGGGAGTCAGCTGAGGCCGTTGAAAAGGCGTACAGATGCGCGGGGCTTGTTATCCAGGTCAGAGTGATCTAATCAGGTGTGAATGAAGGCACTTGGCACAGCTCCAGGCTTCAGCTCTGCCCTCGGCTCTCGGGGGCAAGACACACACGAGCGCATATGTTCAAAATGATGAACACGGACCGACACTTCCAAAGCACATAGCACAGACACACTCAAGGCCGGCTTTAGTGAAAAGGGCAGTGCACGACAAACGACTATGAAGAATATGTAGCTAATCGTTTGGATCACCACAAGACGTCGTCCAAATAATTTCCAACACAGACTCGACGTTTTCTTTTGTCATTTGCCCGTAGTTTACCAAAATTTTACAAATTCCACTATGAAACTGGCTAAGAGACATCAGCATTGCGTCCGATCAACACTACACACATCCAAACAGGTACTGTAATATAACGGGTGCAGTCCAATTCTTCAGGCAAAAGTTGGTGGGAGAGCTACTCGCCATAATGTTGCTGGTTCAAACCATGCTCCTACAGCCTTCCTTCTTCGCAACCTTGGCAATACACTAAATCACTCCTGGTGATACAAATTGTGAGTTGAGATCCGATTCCTGCTGTGACAATCTGCTATTTGAGAGATTTTTGCAGCTCCGTGCGCAAATACATGCACTGTTCCCCATTCACTCCTCCTAATGTTCGCCCGGTCTCAGACATCCTCTGAGCAATTGGACTGCACTTTAACCAATCATAGTGAAGTGTGAACTCTCTGAAAAGGTGAACAGTTGAGTTAAAGCTGTGGTAATCAAATCATTTTCTTGTAGTAGAGTAAAACTTCCTTCGGCACCATAGATCTGCACTGTAAACACGGCATTTGTGAAAGAAAAACAGACCATGTGCCCTGTTGTGTGTCAACATGTAGCGGATTTTCTTCCCAACACGAACCAGGAAGTCAGAGGCTAAATTAGTACAGCGTTATCATTGGCGAGCCGCCCTGTTAACGTCTCAAGTCTCGTCTTCCCTATGAACTCCGAGACGCGCTTATAATGAACTTAAGTAGACAATCGGGATGTGGGGTACGGTCTGAGAGAGCTCGGAACAGATATTTTACTCCACAACCTATAACTTTCACGGTTTGATTCCGGTAGTGCAGCTTTAATTCATTACCTCTTAAAGGCAATACAAAGATGGTAAGTGCGCATGAATCGTGATAAAGTCACAATCTCAAATAGATAATCCATTTATTGTTTTGTATATTGCTTGTCACTACGTTGGAGTTCACACAATGGTTCATGAATGTGTAAGAGTGAAAGGATTAATACAACTTTGGTTCTGGAATATGCCTCGGAAATATGACCATTAACCATTTCCCCATCTCCATTTTGATCACCCCAACTTAATAGTAATTTAGTTTTTCACATCCATGTCTTTTTGAAACAGCACTGATCTTCTCTGTTCTCACTCTCCATTTCCCCCCGTGACAATCCTTCAAAGTCCCTATAAAAAAAAGGCACAAAACTCAGCGGTAATTTTTCTCTTTTTTTGCTGCACGATGTCAAGCAAACTCCACCCAGAGATTGCAAGCCATTCAATAGAGGGGCTCCCGTACTTTCAATGGTCTGAGTTATGGTCCAATCAGAGCCCGCCCCCCCCGCCCCCCCACAAAGTTCCCGGGCCGGCGTCCAATGGAGTGGCTTCTCTCACCGCCATGTGACCGCTGTGTGCCTCCTGTCCGTCAACTGCCTCATATATAGTGCATGCGAGAAAATGTGAAGCAGCTCAATAACTTCCAAACGTCCAGAGTTTTTTCTCTTTTTTTCTGTTTTGTTCGAGGGCGGTGTGGGAATGCGTTTATGAGCCGGAGCACAGAAGGATAGAGAGAGTAAGCAAAGGGGGAGAGAGAGAGAGAGGAGGGGGCGGGGGGGGGGGCAAAAAGCAAAACCAAGGCAAGGGAGGGAGTGAGTGAAGGGGGGTGTGCAAGAGATTTGTAAGGCACTTGTATTTGCAAACTACTGGCTGAGTTCCCACTAGAGGCAGAGACTGTGTCAGAAGTGTGTCGTGTCTGGGGGAAGAGAGACAGACAGACGCAGGCAGACGAAGGCGAGAGGAGCAACCAGTTCAACTCATATCGACAGCAACTTTTGCGCCCTGTCGTCCGCACGCTACGGGCTTCTCCTTTCCGCTCGGCGCTTGGAAGCTTTTGAGCATTACATGCAACCGATATCCAGAACCCTTCAAAGTATTGGTAAGTATCAAAATATGCCTAGAATTCTTCACTTTTTAATTTCAAGCTCCACTGCTAATTTCTACTTTTGCTGATGTATATGTTCTGACCTTCTATCCGTCTTGATTTGACACGCCGGTCCACGGAAACAAGGCAAATCTATGCAATGTGTGGGAGAGTTTGGGGGGGGGGGGGGAACGGCGCATGAGAGATTAAGATTGTACGATACGGACAAAGTGTGCCGAGTGTGAAAAGAGTGTGCGTGCTTGGGTGAGAAGTAGAGTTTGTTTGTTTTTTTTTCCCCCCTCATCCTCTTGCTGTGTGGGAATGCTGACTGTGGTAGCCGGTAGCGATGTTGGACTGGGAGGAACTAAGCCAGACACTAGACAAAAGCGAGGAGGGTAGTCCAGACAGCGCAGGTCAGCTATTAGGGGTTTGCAGCGCCCGGGACAGGTCAGCCAGCTGCTGCTGCTCCGGGACGCCAGGCAGGGGAGGGGAGGAGGGGGTGAAAAAGGAGGACTGGGAGAGAGGGGATACCCCGCCTTTTCAGCATTATAGAGGTTACGGAGTTGCGTTCCTTGGGGTTAAGGGTGGCCACGCTCCACTTGGCTTCCCCACCTTTTTCAAAAGCCTTCACCTTGCCACTTGCGGTTTGAACCAGGAAAAAAAAAAGAAGAAAAAAAGTCTGTGAAAAAGCGTGGCCAAAGGCATGGTAATTGGTAGGTAGAGTTAAATATAGACAAAAGAGGAAGGCGTTTAAAAAAGAAAAAAAAAAGAAAAGAAAAAAGTGACTGTAATTTTCACAGAGGTTGGTTGTTTCTATTCCTCTTTTCGCCTGGAGCGTGCGTGGGGGTCAGCGAGTTTGGGATGCGTTCCGTTTGACAGGAAATACTGGCCGTCCCGTATCATTTGCGTGTCTACGCTCGTGCACATCCCCTTTCTGCCTTTTGTCCCAAAGCTCTTAATCCACTGCAGAAAAGCTTTGTGTGCGCGAGGGACTAGCAACTAACCGAGAAAAACATCGGGCCACGATCACAGATGCACGCCACTTCTGTTTGGTAGGCCGCCCCTCCTTTCCCGCCTCCTCCCCTCTCCTCAATCCCATATTTGCCTCCCACTTCAAAAACAAAAACAAAACAAAAAAACATGTTTGCGGGCTACAGAAAGACTTAGCGCTAACTCCAAGTATGACAAACAACAGCGCTGACAAATAGGGTTGATTGGAGTGCGTTGGCTCGCTTGCTTGCTTGCTCGGCGGCGAGGACGGAAGCGATCGTTTGAAGATTGGAGAACTGAGAAGTGGCTTTTGAAATTGGGCTAAAAATAACCAAGGCGCAAACAAGACGGAGTCACAGTTTCAAATATGGAGAACGTTGACTGAAAATTCAAAGACAGCGGGCGTGCGCGCGCGTGTGTGATCTAAATATCCTAGACACACTGGAAGCTGCCCCGTGAAATGCCTAGACGTGTTGAGTCCTGTTAGGCCGATAAACATCTCGGGCCCTCATCGCCGGCTGCGGCTTTTTAAGTCGTACACTCCATAACCCCGGAGCGTGATCAACGGAGCCTTTGAGTTCACTCAGTGGCCGCTGGAAATTCAGGCCCCACAAATATGCAGTCGACAATAAGCTCAGAGGGAGAGCCGTTTTGAAGTCCTCTTTCTGACACAATAATTAGACAATGTGTTTGAAGTTTCTCACCAAGTTTAAAGCCTAGAATTACAATAAAGGGATTTGGAAACCAATCATAGGATGTCTGCTGGATGCATCACGCTTGTGTTGATGCGGGGTTTCTGTTTTGCCCTGATGATTCATGAAAGCCAAAGATATAACATTTCCAAAAACGTGTACACCGCCTTGTGAAGAGCTTGTTGATGAGATGGCAGTCAGCTGTTTTGACTGGCCTGCGCAGTGAAGTCAGCGTTGTATAAGTGACTTCACTGACCCACCAACCCCTTCCCCCCCCTCCATGCCCGTTTCCCAGTTTGGTACAGCCCCAGTGCTCCCTTGGACTTTGGCTTTTTCGCTGATCTATAAGCCAGTAGTCTGTGCCCTTATTTTCGCATCGTCCCATGCGGGCTGCAGTGTGTGTACCTGGATTTGAATAGAAACCAGACAGGCGCGCTACTCCCCGCCCCCGCCTCCTCCTCCTGTCACCACTCCGGCGTGGGACAATGAGGATTTGTTAGCGCTCAGCCCGCGAGCCCTCGCTGACACAAAGCGCACACCAACCCGCTATCCCTCTACCCTCCGCCAGCAGACCCCGGCGTGCTCGACTACAGCGCGGCTAAGGCAACCAGCAGGGGGGCCCCCCGAGCCGGGTGGTGGGATGGGTGAGGAGACGGAGAGCGAGAGAGGAGACCCTCCGCTGGGGTGGTGGTGTTTGGCAGCGGTGGTGGTGGGGGGTTGGGGGCAGTTTGCTGGGGTGGGGATTAACCAGACAAGAGCTGTGGGATGGGGGGAGGGGAGGCCTGCTTGAAACCAACAGGAAATTACTCCCTTTGATGAGGCAGATTCGCACAGGCTAAACTCCTCGGGCCGTAAAAAAGAAAAGAAAAAAAAAAGAAAAGAAAAAGCGCCAGTTTGAGCAGAAATTGTCAAAACACTTCAAGGCCCCCCATGTGTCACTTCCCTCTGGCTACGATGCAGTTGTAAAGTCCGTGCAGAGGTGCTAAGCAAACACTTGCAAAACTTTACTTTCTGCTGGCGCACCTCCCCTCCTCCTCCTCCTCCTCCTCCACCTCCTCCTCCTCCTCGCGCATGGACTCAGACGCCCGGCCCCTCACCATGTCATGGGAATCCTATTAAGACCAGCGTCCATCCGACCCATTTTCACCAGTCGTTTAAAAAGTGAAGAAAGAAAAAAATAAAATCACAGCTCCCTCCATCCATCCATAGTGCGGTGAAGCCACAGACACGGCATTTATATTTAGACGACTGCATGAATATTTCAAAGCCCAAAAGGGTGTGGAAAACAGAGTAAATATATACTGGCAGTTACATCAAAGAGGAGCGCCGGAGATGGGGAGATCGTACAAGGTGTTAAATATGGATTTTGCACACTTTGACTGAATTCTATTTGTCTTGATCATCTTTTTTCTGTCCCATAGTCTCGCCCTCAGGTTTTGTTCCGCCAAGTCCTTTAGATAAAATGCTTTTATTGTATGGCAACAGTCATTACAGGGCAGATTTGAAAACAGATTTCTATGAGTCGTTATGTGTAAAACCCGCGAACTAGTTCTGCACGAGAAAACAATATGTATTGAAGAACTGCCCTGAACATTATTGCAACATTTTACAAACCCACTGACAGACACCTCTAGAAAATGTATTTTTTCCCCATCAAATTGTGTCTAAACAAGTAACAAGGCAAAAACTGAACAAAATGAGACAAACCATGACCAAAAACAAACAAAAAAAGTTACCGTATGTTTTTGTTTTAGCCTGTGTGAGCAAAAAATGAAAATCTCAGATGGATATCGTTTCACCTCGCCATACACTGTGCATCCCTACAGCCACCATGTAACTTATATATAAAAAAAATAGTGTGCTCCAGCTTAAAAGGCGCTCAGTGAACTGAGTCTTTACGTTGAAAACAATCGTAACATTTGTCAAGAAAAAAAAGACATCTTTCAGCTCTGGTTCACTTGCTTCTTTAACAACAACTCGGTGATGATTCACCTCACCATCTCCATGACGTTCTCCCTAAACACGGCGCTGCGATGCCTCGGAGAGAGTTTGTTGCTGTCATGGCGCGGCCCCGCGTTGTGTGCAGTGAAACGCTAATGTAATGTGTGCTCAGTGAATAACAGGGTCGATTAGGGAGCCTCGTCTGGCCGGGACCACAGCAGATTAAACAGGGACGAGCACATAGAAGCCGCGGGCTGGACGTCTGGCGCTCTGACCCACATTGCTCTGATGTGCACGTCACTTCCCATTACGGACTGAAGCGCAGGACACTGCCGTCAGCTGAGAGAGAGACAAATAGAGAGGAGGAATGGGGGGGGGGGGGGGTAGCGCATCTTCATCTGCATACCCTCCCCGCTAGCCAGGCCCCGATCTGCAATGAACTCGCGCGCCAAACTCGGTCCCGTCCATCGGCGCAAAATGGCCAGAGGAAGTGTCGAATGACTCAAAATGATGTGGCCGTGTGTGTTTGTGTGTGTGTGGGGGCTATGGCTGTATGTTGACCTTCCCCTGTTAATATGCAGGCTTTGGGATGTCAAGTCGAATAAGCAAATGCTTGTGACGGCTTTTTTTTTTTTTTTTTTGGGGCGAAAGTGGCCAAAAGCTAAACTCAAATCCCACTCCTTTCAAGGCTGGCCAGAGTAAATACTCCAGAGTTGCATGTGTGGTTTAGCAACGCTTGTCACAAAAGGTTTCCGTAGGTTTTTAAATACCAACTTGAGGTCTGACTTTTTCAGTACACATCCGAGAAAGTAGCAATGATGAACCGCTTGATTTAGGCTTCAAAAGCGCCCCCTTTTTCTTCCCACACGACCCCGAACTCGCTTTAAGCCTTCCGACAGAACATTTAAAAAAAACATAATCTGGAGCTTGATCTCTCAGTGTGGCGTTTCAACTGAGCACTTCTTGAGTGAAGTAAGAGTTGGCCCCATTGGCCTCTCAGTGCCATACTTTTTCTTTTTTTTTTATTCTACATAGAGCCCTTGATGGTGGCTGTGCAGCTGGCTGACAGAGACAAGTCTGTTTGCAGCCTGCCCGAATGATAATTGGCAGCTATGGAGTGAAAAGCGGGCTCAGCAACAGATAAGGGCCGTGTGGAAAGCTCTATAATCAGCGCGGATTAGCAAATGATAAATCATGGGTTCACACAAGTATGCTGTCACTGCGGAAGAGCCGGGAAGAGAGGTAGAAGGGAGATACGGAAAGAGCGGCATAAAGAGCGCGAGAGGGAATAGCGACGAAGATGTGGATGTTTTTTGCTGTAATTCAAAAGAAAAAAAACACACAATAATACCTTCTAGCAGGTCAGCAGGAGAGAGGCAGGCTGAGAGAGGGGAGGAATGAAAAGACGGGAGAAATTAAAAGCTCTGCCAACACTCCAGATAATACAATCTTCTGCCTGTCAGATTACCTTCTTTAATCCAAGAAGGTTTAACGCCTCTTAGAAATCTGAAAAGAGACATGAATTCAGCAGAGATTTTCTTCAGCTGGAGAGGAGGAAGGTGCTTGGGAGGAGAGTTAAGTCTCTGAGCAACTCTTCCAAAGCACTGGCCTCGACAAACTCTCGCTGCGCAGTCGTCAAAGTGCAATGCAGAGGATTTGAGAGGAGAAACGCCGCACTGTTACGTCTCAACGATGCCAAAATTATTATTATTTTTTTTTTTTACATTTTTCGCCGCAGTCACCGTCTTTACGGCGCAAAACCGGGAATTCGACAAAGGAGGCAAAGAGCGCTCACATACAATATCAAAGCTATTCCATATACATAAGTCGGAGAGGGGAGGGGTGGGCGGGGGGGGGGATGACGAGCTTAACTTAATCTTAACCGAAGCTGATCAGGTCACCGGAGCACAAAGCGTGGCACAGCGTATTAAGGACACAGTGTACCCTCCGACATGCACCCCTACTGCAGCGGGTCGCCCGGCCATTGTGGCGTTTGTCACCCGCAAAAATACAGGCTAATGTGGCTGTATGCAAACACAACAGCGAGGTACACGGGACACAGCGGGGGGCCAGCCAAGTGGGTGTATGTGCTGCATGGCGCCAACACAGCCAGCATTAAAACTCCCATGTAGGCTTTTATTTTATTTATTTTTCTCATTAGGCTCCAAGTAGGATCAATTAATTTTAAATGGTCTTGGGAAATACGTTTGACTTTTTTATTTCCAAATGACACAGACGTTTTGTTCAATACGTGACATTATTTAAAAATCATCAAACTAAAATCATACAATACTGATGCACAACTCATGTCGCTCAATGATCTCCTAATGATCTCGATCTTTTTACGACAACAAGAGTAATTAGACATCCATTTGTAATGCTATATGTTATTCTTATATTAAAACAATGACTTGGCCCCGTTTGCACAATATATATACAGTATATGGCATAGCCTTGGAGAGGTTGCAGCAGAATTGCATGAGGTCTGCGAGAAAGAGGGTGGATGTGTATCCAGGTCATTGCCATCCCCTTCGCTCCCACTGGCTCCCGCTGATAACAAATACATGAAATCAGTACTAGTGCTCGAGATTACCTTTTTTTTTCTCCCCTCTTTTGCCATTTCGAAATCTGTCCGGCCTCCACGCTTTGTTAGCGCCGTGTGGTAGGCGAAGGCTGCTCTTTGGTTTTTCAAGATCATAATCAGAATAATGGTCTTTCGTCTCCCGCTGAGTCGGAGCGAAGACGGTTTAAGAGCCGCAGACTTTCTCGATTTCGCAGCGCGGCTTTGACGCGACATTAAAAATATCAACCGTCAAACCCCATTTTTCCCTACTGAGATATTTTTTTTTGTTTGTGTTTTGAAAGATAGCGGCTTAATTAAGATTGGGCTTTCGAGAATTAGGAAATATCGCCTTGCGTTGTGAGGCTTTGCGGATTTTGCGCGGTGGCTGCTAGTTTTCGACAATGACGCCGTTCAAAAAGGGGGCCCGCGGGTCTGACCTGGGGATAAAGTCTGTTGAAGATAACGAGTGGCAGCAGGCTCGGCGAGAAATGTCACGCTTAAATCCAGGAGACAAGCACAAAGAGGTTTCTCATCCCGCTTTGTTACGAGATCCTCCCAAAAAACTCAAACGAAATAGCGAGAGGGAGAGAGGGCGCTATACAGGATACATATTCATCAGCTTTCGAAATGAGACCACGACAGCTTTGGGTGAAAAAAAAAAAAAAAACGCGTGCGACGTACAGTTCGAGGAGGAGATATGAAGTCAGGAGAGCCAGACTGACGGGGTGTGATCAAATGCTTCGGCGTTCGGTTCAAAAGGCCATGGGAGGATGGGGAGAGAACAGACATCGCGGAAGGCAAAGACAGTGCAGGCATGTCAATCAGTGCCGGGATAACAAGGGGGTAAAGGTTCACACAATAAAACTGGGAGGCAAGTCGTTCACAGCAGCGGAGGCAGAGAGGGGCATAAGGAAATAGCAAGTTCCCCTAAAAATGGATCCGGGGTGTGTTTTGCAGGCAGCTACGGTCTTTGGGTAAACAAAAACATCACAATATCTATTCAAAGCCTTTAAAAAAATATGTGGAATGGCTGTTCCAGAAATAGGCCAGTGTTATAAAGTGTCTTACTTTGGAGTAAACCCATACCTCTTCTTGCAACACGCCATAGAAAGGTGTCTGATCATTCATTTCCTCTATTAAACCTCATCATATAGCTACTGCAACACACTGAAGATGGATACACTTACTTTGAACGTCTGGTTAGCGTACAGTAAAATGTCCCAGTTATAAATCGAAAGACATGAGAAATTTCTACTTGGCGGACCAGTCTGTTAAAGATGGCGACAGGAAGGAAAAGAAATCCAAAATCCGCAATCGAAGTCATATGCAACAAGTCGGCGGTTCAGTGTATTCTAGCGGTCGATGTGTTGGTGAATGCCGTCTCTCACCAGTGCTAGCTTTGACCCTTAATAGTTTAACAGGGTAGACCAAATGGGGGTAGAGAGACAGCGGAGATAGAAACTGGCCCGACCAAAGTAAAGGTTGCAACGGGAGCCGCTGGAGTCTTGGCAAGACTGGCGTGGCACGTGGAGGAGGGTGTTTCCGAAAAGGCGCTGGCACCGGGCCTGAAGGAGTCTCCACACTCAAGACAAGCTGCTCTGCCCGACTTTTGAGAGGCTCCCAAAAGTTTCACTCAAGCCTGACGTACAAAATAATTACTACATGAAGATACGCACGGCTTGTCTTAAAATAGAACTTGTTTGGCGAGGAGTTCTTTGGACATCTGCTGATTTTTTTTTTTTCAGTTCCAATCCTCGGGGAAGTATCTGTAGCCTAGAAATAATTGCGTTAAGATAATACTTCTTAATATAAAAACGGGATTGGTGCCAATTTTAGCAAACCATCATAAAAACAGACTTTTACGAAGGCCACAGGCTGATAACTTGTAGTCCAATCCTTACTATAGTCTCCTTGTATGAAGTCACTGAATTAGGGCTGCACATATCACCAAATTATTGCTTAGATGACAAAGATTGCAAAATCACTGAGGTCATCTGATTGAGAGCGACACATTTCATGACACAAATAATACAGCCTAAAACTAAAGCGCATGACAACTTTAAAAATAAGCATATGTTCATTTTTAGTCAACGTTAGCCACGTTTTGGTCCTGAGTGATTTATTTTGACAGAATTTGATGGAAAAAAATAAAAAGGAATTTTCTAAAAATGTTTGTGGTTAATGAATGCACCAAGTGGGTTTTGTGCATTACTGCAAAATCATTTATCGAATACCTCATTATTTCCCCATCTAATGATGCTCTTATCTTAATGTGCAAATACAATTTGAATATACAAGTTTTTGAGCAGCATGCCTGCACTGATGACACAACTTTGTTGCATTTATCAAGGCCGCAAACTGACCCAAAAACTTCACTGGCTTGAGAATCTTTAGTTGCAAAATCCGTGTTAATGTCACTAAAAGTATTTCTGCATCTCAATGATATCTCATTGAAGTATTTCCACACAGCATTATAAGCCCCATTTTATCATAAGCAAACCACTTTGCTGAGTTTGACAACAAGCTGAGCCGCGTGACCCCGCTGCATAGCTAAATCCCATTATAAACCCTATTGGAGCCAATATTGAAATGTCCAAAAGTGACTAAAAGCTGATTTTGTGACACAGCAATTAAGGGATATTTGTTAAATTTGATGGAGTTTGCCCACAGAGAAGCTTCGCTATAGCAGCTCGGCAAATTTTAGCGATCTAATCTCTTCCAATAGGAGACATCGAGAGGAGCCATGTGATTGTATAATAATAGTAATAGTGCAGAGGCGTGATGAGACAGGACGGTGTGTGTGTGTGTGTGTGTGTAACACTCAGAGGATGAGTATTTTGAAAAGGCATTTAGGCAATGCTGGGAGTGTCAGGTTAACTATAGCTACAGCACTGTGAGCAGAACACTGGGCTATAAAACACCGGAAACAAGTGGTTTATGAATGAATGTGGGCGGGCCCTGGCTGCAATCAAGGTTCTATACTTGTGCACACTCGCACTCAATTGTAGGTTGATTCATTAGATAATATGCAGTGTTTTCAAGTAGTCTATGATGCTACAAAGAAACAAAACGTGACTGGCATTCAACTGAAATCAACAAACTAAATAGGTTAAACTCAACCATGTACAATTTCCCGGGGTCAAGTGATAAAACTGTTGGCTGTGGTGTTACATTTTATGGCTTACTGTGCAACAAGTGCAATACAATTTTTAAAAAGCAATTATGCAAAACAGCAAGGCCACGTGAATGCCTGTACCTACTTTACACTTCCTGTTCACCCAACACATTGCCACCAAACTGTTCCCTCCTCAATCAAAACCAAAAAACATCTACTTCAAGTAAAAAAAAAACTCTCGAAAGCAGCGACTCAACACGAGTCTTTTCTGCTTATTCGGCTGTTCCCATGTGGGACGGGCCCGTGTATTTCTGAGCGGCATGGCGCCCTGGCGCGGGCCCAGCGAAGGCAACATGACTGCAGAGAGTACACCGTGTGCTGCTCATTGTCCCCGGCCTGAGGAATGTGCTGACGGTGAAGGGTTCACGCCGGTTCACTCGCACTGTTGCACTCCTCACTCCAGTCAGACGGCCTCGCACGCTCCAGCCTGATCTCTATACACGCTACATACACGCTGCACTTGTGGGAATGGTTCATTTGTTTTAGTTTGGGTACAAGATGGGCCGAGAGGCGAGTCGTAAATGTATAGGGGGTGCAGAAAGACAACAGAAATGACTACAGAAAATGCAGAAATAAAACAGAGTGGAGGTTATGCACAAAGACAACTTTAAAACCTTTAGGAAAAACTCATCTAAATAAGGTAAACAATGAAGTTTTTATGTTTCCTGCACTCCTGCATAAAAAGGCCTATAAACAAACCCAAGAATGAACAAAGTCACTATGACTATGCAATGCAGTCACTAGGACTCCACAGTGAGGATTTGCTAACTGTCCTGTATATAGAAGGATGACATTATTGCAAAATGTTACTAAACCAATTTAACACAGTATGAAATCTTCTCAAAAATAATAAGCAATTTGTTTTTTTCCATCAATTTGTGCAACAAAATGTGGCCAAAATAGAATCAAATTAGAAAATCATGATTAAAACTGAAGACATCGTGAAGTTATCAAGCATTTTACAACGGAAGACCTCCCTACCTGCATTGCGAGAAGCCACAAAATCAAAATCACTTCAATGCTGTGATAATGATTATTGGGCAATATAAGAGAATAGCCGACTAATAAAACCCTAATGAACAAAGTATCCAATCTTCAACAAATCTATCTCGCAATACAGTTGCAAGATTTGAGTCACAAGCTAAAGAAAAATATGTACGTCTTCCTGAGAAAGAATGCAAACCGTTATAGAAAACATATGAAGTTCACCATTACCTAATTGATGTTGTTAAATGCAGCACAGAAATCGCTTGCTGTGCATAGAACAACTTCTGCAAGATGTACAAAGTTTCCTATAGGACCACCCAGATGAGTATTGTTAGAATCAAGAGACGTGAGCGGAACTATGCAGCATGTGGGGAGTATATTTCTCATAAAGTTCCCTGAGCGCAAGGATAGCGGAAGTCGAGTCAGATGAAGAAGGAAAAAAAATAAAAATATGGTGGAAAGTCGAGAGGAGGGGTTGATTTTTCAAATGAGTGGGGGAAGGAGAAAAAAAAGTCCTTGTGTGCGTCTTAAAGGCAGGCAGCCAAGTGGTGCTAGTGCCAAAAAGGGAAGTCATTGAAGTCTGAGCCAGAGGGAAAGCAGAAAAAATAATAATAACTATTACTACTTCCCACCTTGTGTGCGAGCAAAGATGAAAGAAGCAAAACAGAAAAATGAATGGAGAAGGTGGGATCATGTCACAGCAAACAAAAGGATAGATTGTAAACGGAAAAATAACAAAGGCTTCTGTGATATGAAAAGAAGAAAACTCTGCTGCGGCTTTGCGGATCTTGTTTCGTTACTGTATGTAAATAGGTTAAGCTAACCTAAGATAGGTGGTTAGGCACAGCCATAATCATTTGTCAAAGAACATATAAAGATTCCAAAACCCTTGTGCTTTGAGGAGACTTAAATCGTGGACTCACGATCCAGAAGCATATACGGACAATTAGCAAGTTGGCCAAATTTAGAAATCTCGTCAGAACTCATTCATGAATGTACAGACCTTTTGAGATTTTACTTCAGACACACATTGGCGTATAAAACTGGCTCCTGAAGTAAATGCTAAATCAAATTCACTGGTTTCTGTTTTTTGTGCCGTCGGACACACATCCAATGGCCACTATAATAAGATGTTATTGATAAAGAAATGGCAAAAATGATATAAATGCCATGAAACTGACAAAACATACCTCTCCACAAGCAGAACATGATAAACCCAATATTAGGACCAACAGAGAAACTATTATTTGTTCTTTCAAGATCCATTTACAATGCACATGTGTTTGCAGAGATTTGCTAGCAACAGCCTCTTCAATGGCATAAAACAGTAAAAAAAAAAAAAAAAGATCTTTCAGGATAGAAAAGGTTAGAAACTAAGTGCCAGCGATGACTCTTCAACATCGAAAAGTGCTGGAAATAAAAGCGCTCGTCCTTGGTCAGTGAACTGTATCAAAGCTGCAGAAAGCCAATTGTGTCTCTCATTCCCAAAGTGATCATTCATTATGTAGAAGAGAGACTCTTTTACGCGGAAGCAGCAGGAACCCCCCCCCCCCCCCGACAAAAAAATAAAATCTCTCGAAATTCACAGTCTTGCCGCGAAAGATCTAACAGAACTCCCCACACACACACACAAAAAAGCCTTGCACGACCAATTTATGTACAACGGATTGCATCATATTTTGCTAAAAGGTTTTGGTACGCCTTGGGGTGAATGTAACACGCAGGTGACGGGCGAGCAGAAAGAAGAAAAAAAAATAAATAAAAAAATAAGAAAAGCGTGGCGAACAAACAAAATACAGTGTGCCTAATGTGCGTTTTCAATGGAGCGCTCCCAAAAAGAGAACACCGGGCGATAGACAGACAGACAGACAGACAGAGGGGGGCATTAATAAAACATGACTGCATGATTTTCCAACCTCAAAGGCGGCGAACACAGGAAAAGGCGCACTCCCCGAGCACAAGCCGAGGTTCATTGCAGGGTAAAGGGAACAGTGGTGTCTCTAACTAGGCTCCGATCCGGGGTGCACTGGTGTTAAAGCTTAAGGGGGGCATGGAGCCGCTCTGTGATCAACCTATTCACTCCCAGCACCGCGACGACGTCATTTTTATTCATGCCAGTTCTGACTTTTGTTCTCTCTCTCTCTCTCGGTGTGTGTCTCTGCAGGGCTGAAGGAACAGGAAGGAGGAGGTGGGAGAGGGAGTCATGGCTGAAGATGGATTTTGAGGAAGGATGATGACAAGCGAAGGATATTTAAGGAAACGGCGAAGCAAGACGACGGAGCAACGTTTATGGGCAGATTTCGAAGTTGAAATCACAATATGCCGTATTTTTAGGTCAACTTGCCAGGGGCTATATTTAGACTAATGCTAACTGCATAATACAATTTGACTATCAAAAACTTTGCAGGACGTTTCATCCTGAAGATTCACTCCATTCCGAGTCCGGTTCAGACCCACTGATCTAAAACGAGAGGCAACCATTGGAAGCGACTTCTCGACACGCAAGGAAGCCCAAAACATTTCCTGTTTGGTCGAGTCTTTTGGGAGGCGACGAAACAAAAGCCGTCACATCACTTAACCAGAAGACACACAATTTACACGAGGCTCAGCAGAGTTAAATCGAACCAAGAAGAAAATTACTGATGTAAAACCCAAAATTGCACAACTCATCTGTTCACCAGTTCTGGATTTTGAAGGAGGAGATAGCCTGAGAAATTAGGTCACTCCAAGAGCACCCCCATAATTGATTCATAAAAATATTTCTGAGGCAAAGTTAAAAGGGCCTTAAGAACTTGCAAGTCAACTTCAGTCAGCGCTAGGACTCCTCTAACCAGTCCTACACCAACCTAACATAGAAGAGTGAGCACTTACATTATGTTCAATCTAAAACGGAACAGTCAATACTCAACAGACCGAGTGTCAAAACAGATAGACTTCCTAACTTAACGCCAACAGTCATTTGGGCTTCTGTTACCATGCTGTGACATCATCTGCATACCCTCAGACTTCCTTCCTTCTCACCGACCGCTTTCTCACATTTTCCAAACCAGACACCCATCCTGCCTTGTCCAAGAAGGGGGTTGACTTAAGCCCTATAGCGGTGAATGGATGAAGCTAAAGCGGCCTTAGCATTGCAGAGTTAGCGTTTTTATACCGTCTGCTGACAGCTCAAGTGGACTTATAAAACCTAGCTGACATCATAGCCGGATATAAAACGGTTCCAATTCGAAATACAGACTTTATTTTATATAGGGTTTGGATGGACACCAGCTGGTAAGGGGGACAGATGGGTTTTCCACTTTTCTTTTTTTCTCCTGCAAAACTCAAGTGACCTAGATGGGGGACTCGGAGCGAACCAAATTAAGTTTTTAAAGAGTTGAGAGTTGCGCATGAAAAGACGGACAACACAAGACTGGCAAAAAATTACGAGACCAAATTGCAGAATATTATTCTACTGACAAAGACTTACAAGGGAGGTTGAGTACGTGTTGTGTGAGTTTGTTTTGAAGCTATTTTCCGATTGTCTACCCTGCATTCTCTTCTTTCCATGACATGAACCAAAACTGTTCTAGAAAATGGTCTAGAAAGGACTATACTAACCTTAAAGTATCCTTCCACCCATATATTGGCAGTATGTACGATGCAGCGGTGGTCCACTCCATAACCCTGATGTTTTCCATTCCTTGCCATGTACTGATTAATGCAATGTGTACGTTTACTTGACTGTATTTTCTGGCACATTTGCAAATCTGTTGAGCTACTGTTCAACCGTAAACGCCCGATTGCGGTGCCTTTGGGGAACATTCAACGCTGTCGGTGAGTTTGAGCTCAGACCTAAACCATCGACCGTTGACTGTACCCTGAGGGACACCACGCAGCGTCCGCATGAGCGACCGCACCGTGGGACCCTCTCCACGGGACAATCTGGTTTCTGGAGCGTGATCCCGGAAACCTGGGGTCGGACCCGCACCTGCGCCCCTGGCTCAGCTGGCCCGCACGAGGCGCCCTCCTCTCGGCTGTGCTCGTACCCAAGGCTGCAATAAACATTCATTGCTGTCGGTGGGTTTGGTTCTGAATAACTCACTGATCAATGAATGCAGACTGCGGTTCAAACTCCCAAATGATCTCTGATGATGATGAGGAGGGCAGCAGGAGGGAGTGGACTACAGACACAGTGAGGAAAACCGATGCAAAAAGAAGTTAAAAGTAAGTTTTGAATCAAGACTGATCTTAAGATGGGACAGTTTTCAGGTTCGAGTGAATATTAAGTTAGCAAAGTTGACTTAGTTTTGTGGTTTTTAATTGTAGAGACTGTGATGGGAGGGGGAGCTGGGTTTTAGTCTGGTCAGAAACAATATTATTTGAGCAAAATTAAATAGTACATTTATTTTTATACGTCTGAAATAAAATGCTCATTGGCAATATTTTTATGTGTTGATGCATTTGTGGGAGCAAACATTTTTGACTGTCCTGGCCGGACTCCGGTGCAGGCGAGGAGAAGGGGGGAGGCCTTCAAGGAACATTGGGAATCACTTACTGGTACTTAGGGGACAAAGCATAGAAAATAATACATTATTTTGTCCAACTTGATGACCGTAAATGTGTAAGATTCGGGACTACTAAACTAAAACAAGCACACACGCAGCATTATTCTCAAGGAAAAAGTTGTATTCAACCATTTTATCCACTTTGAACCGAATGATTTATCTGCATTAAGGCCAGAATTTACAGCTAAAGAAATAAACTGCAGTTTGCAACCAAGTACTAAGCATAAAGATGTTATTCGTCCAGTCCTAAGACACAACAAGATTTAACAGAAGAACGCAATCTTTCATTTAGTTGACTCTTGTATCCCAACGGTCACCCATGTCTCCGTTTTGCTGATGGTCCAACACTCGATAACCCCAACAGGTGAGCCCGGGGCCCCTCTCCCTGTGTCGCAGCTGTTCCCTCACACTGCATTTTTCTACAGCACTTCCAAATGACCTAAAAAAAAACATATTGAGACCTTGTTTGTTCAAGCTTTTCCACTTGACTTGATGCTAAAATCATCGGCTGCAACAAATGTGTCAAACAAGCTGGAAAATCCGCCCGGCTTCGTTCCATATAGCGCTACCGTTGTGTGCAGATCGGCATTCGCACTGACCTACTATTCCAAAACTTTCCGAGAGCCGACCGCAGCTCCATAAACTCCTTTTATTCCAAAAATTCCAGGGCACAGAGGGAAGCTATCGAGGGATGTGGGCGTTGGACTTATAGAGTTTTATGTTGTAATTATAGGACAGTCCCCATTTGCACAAACAGACTGTTACTCAAAGCTTATGCAGTGAAACTTGAGGTCCATATGTACACGAGTAAATTTAAAGATTACTTTAAAAAATGGTGTATATTCACGTTAGATTTTTTTTTCCCTAACGCAATAGCTATTAGGAAAAATGTCCACCTGCAATTTTTCTAAATATTACAGCCCTACTTCCTACCACTTCTTACTACTACCATTCCCGTATTCATACTTGTCCCCACTATGACAAGTGTTTTATTGTGCACTAACAAATGCCACAAAGACAATCATACTTGGGCGCGAGTATCTGGTTACTTTGGAGCTAAATCCATCTGACTTGACAAAACACAAGTCAGTCTGTGCCCGCTTTTCTTGGAAAGTTAATCAACCTCAAAACCCCTTTTAGCAGACTGTAATTGGAGGAGATATGGACATGTGGCAATGATCTGCCTGTAATTGCCCGGTTAAGGCCATGTTAACATGCTGGGAAGTTTCAAACACGCAGTCAAGTTTTTCAAACAGGACTCAGGACTGAAAAATAAGTGAATTGTTTGGTGTTAATCTCGTCAACTATTATACTTCACCAATTTAAAGCAACATAAGAAGCTGCTCAGGAGCCAACAGAAGCTCTCCAGTGCTTTCTCAGTCGCTCGCAAAAGGCTTTGTACATTTCTATATTCACTTATATATATCATTTTATTTCATCATCAAGGCTCAAACTCTCTAATCCAGTCAGATTGATGGGACAATGACAGAAGCATTAGCACTGATATCAATATGGTCTTGCTCTGGCTTTTAACATTTTGGGAGAAGATGTAGTTTAGGAGCTGCATTTGCTGATTGCCGATTGGATAAAGCACATAGCAAATTCATTATTTAGTTTTGAAAAATATGCTGTGTTTGTAAGGTATGTAGTGAGAATTCAGCCCTCTGGAGAGAGGGGCCTGAACTAGGGCCAAGTGTCAGGTCTCCCCTGAAACAGATTCTTCATCTCAGTGGGACTATCCTGGTTAAATAAAAAGGTAAAAAGGGGTGAACTCCACTCCACAGTAATGTTTAGCATCAGTGCTACTCCCAGATGTTTGCTACTGCTAAAAAGATGGCACACACAAGCAAAAATACATTGCTACATGCCGTAATCTGTTATTTTCAAATACCTTGAAACTACAAGGGGGTAAAATGGATTTAACAATAGTGCAAAAAAAATAAGTAGAAAACAGAAAAAAAAAATGCATATAACGCTCATCATTCTTGGTCAAAAAGACTTGCACTAAAATGAAAGTAAATCAGCACTGGTTTTGTACTTTTACAGTTGAAAAGGCAGTCTGTTGCTGGGTCAGTCGACGGCTTTCAACCATCTCCCAAAGTGAAAAACCCAAGCAGACTAAACCAACATTAGTGCAGCGCGGGTGTATTTACTTAACAGGCGGGAGTGAAATATTTAAGGTTCTTCGCATTTCAACATCAATCTCACTTTGCCAAAGCAGTTCCATGTTTTACAACATGTACATGACGGCTAACTTAACATAATGAATGACACCACATGGGAATGGTTCATGGATAAACCACCAAAGGAAAATATGGGAAACCGTATAGTCAGCGCTGTTACTGGGATTTTTATTTTAAGTATGCCAAGGCCAGTACACCAGTCTAAATTTGTGTAAAGCCAGAATGTAGATTAAGGTTTAAGTGTACTGGCTAAAATATGGTGACCATGAGTGCACTGGTACAAACCTGATGACCCCAAACACTTTTATAAAGCTGTTTGGACAAGGCTCAGTCAAGATGCGGATATAAAACTACTTTAGGCTTAGCGAGCAAACAAACGTGCTCATTTACTTTACTACAGAGGTCATAACATTTGCAATTCCAAGAGGATTTAAAACTCTCCAATATGTTACAATCCGAAACGCAACAAATGACCCCTTGGAACTCTTGCCTCTCACCAAGACATCTCCGGGTTAAATTCCCAATAGCTAGGCGTCCATCTGATCTGATCTACGCAATATAGATTCTGAAATTGAGGTGGAACTTGTAGTGTGGAGCAATAAATAGTCATTAAAAAAAAACATAAAAACACACTTATACCACAATAATAATACAGGACATTAAAGCAATAAATTATTTCTGTGAAAAAAATATTGTTTTAATCCAAGATGGTGTAATAGTCTCTGACCCAGCACCCACACGGTTTTGGCATCGCAGCAGTTCATTGATCATAGTAAGAATAATAAGAGATAAGTATATCAAACAAATGTGTACGTCAATATATTTAACGACATTTACCCTCTTCAAACAACCTGTAAGGAGTTCCTCCCAGCAGCATGTGTTGTTGATTTAAAGCTTCATTTATAGATTACTACAAGATATTATAAAGGGTCAATGGGGATGTGGGTAGCCTACCACTTTATCAACTTTATTGGGTTTCAGAGATATGGAAAAGTAAGCAAAAAGCAATGTAGTTCAAGAGCCCATAAATAGCCTAAAAAAAACGGACAATGCAAACCAGGAAGCTGACGATAGCTTCATGCTACTTATGCTAAATAGCAACAAAGGCCGATTTTTGCTTCTACTGAACAATTTGCTGTGAAAAAACATCCATATGGACCAGATTTTGGCTTAACTTTATTGGGGTGTAATGCATATGTTTATTGTCTGCCATAAAACCAAATGTCTGCAGAAAACCTGCGTATGACCTGCGTGTCAATAGTGAGGGCTGTCCTCTCTCTATTTGCCAATCAGAGGCCAGCAGTCTGTTCACGTCACATCAGACACGGGTTAGCCCGCTTTGGCCACAGCCAGAGGTCGGTCCCAAAACCTATACCTGGTCAGACCGGTTTGGCCCTGGCCTTTGTTATGGGAAAGCTTGACAAAGCGGGTGAAAGCCATTCGGCTGACACGCACCTGCATGTGGAAAAGAGCCTTAAATGGAGTGATTAGCGCTGCAGCTAACGCAATGCTAACAGAGAAAAAAGCAATAGTCCTTCGCGGTGGCTGTATTACAAACGCTGATATTTTCACTGCACAGCCACAATCTACAGCGCACCTTAACTAGACGAAGAAATAAACAAATGCACATGACCCAGCGCACGTCGCAGTCTCTCGCCGCTCCATTCACTTCTATGGGCCTGGGCCATCAGCTGCATGGGCCAAAATTGCATGCCTCTGCAATTTGGAAATTGTGTTGCGTAATATCGCGATAAAACTGCAAATGCAATTAATCATTCAGCCCTACTAGGAACAGCTTGAGAAGTTAGTAAAATAGAGTAAAAGGCAATACAACACAGTTAAGATGTACAACTGAGAACTTACCTGTGTAAGTTCTCAGTCGTACATGAGTTGTCCATCTTCAATAAAGGTACTTGACTCATCTTCTGTACCTTCATTGAACAACACAGTTAACCATTTCTTAAAGCCCTCTACTGTAATGCTTTTGCTTATACTGAAGTTCTGACTGTGTGAATTGCGCATACTTTGCTACATACATCAAGGCCACACACAAACGGCCGCTTGTTTACGCCCGTGGAGCTTTGTCATCGCACAGCAGCGTTATAGGCACCGACACTGGGAACAGCATGACCCACTTCTCTCTGCGACCTGATAGGACTGCGCGGGCTGACCCCAAGTCCAGCAACGGCAACACACCGCAACGAGCAAAAAGGGGGGACTATAATAACCGCGACTGTGCAGATGAAATCTAGGCTAATCGTGAATTATTTAAGCGTGATAAGAAAGCGAAGAGGGCGGCAGGGGTAGCGGCTCTTAAACACAAGACTGTGCACCTCGTGGGACCTGAAAAATTAAGTGCGAGTGCAATGAGTAGTAGCTTTCCATATTTGATCCTCTTAGCTACACCATAATTCAGTTCACTTTCATTTGAATAGCCCACTGTCACAACAGTATAAGGCTCTCTGCAAATGGATAAAAATACAATAAACAATGAAAGGAAACTGATATAAATCCAAACAAAACATGCAAGAAAGGGCGTAGTAGCTTTCCAACTTGATCCTCTCAGCTATAGGCGACAATTTCAGTTTAGTTCAGGCTTTGGACAAAAACAAATTGATAAAAAGTAAATAAAAGAAGCGCAACGGAGTAAAAGAAGAGTAGTGTCATGGGACAGATTCTTCGGCTTAATTGACCACAATATTGGGTAAACTTTTTAGCTGACGGCAAGTGTCTGAACATAATACGCATTAGGTGACATTTTAACTGTAAAAATTGTTTGACGAATAATCAAATCAGGATCGCCTGTGCCCCAAACATCTCAGCGTTACATCTGTGGGAAACACTGCTTGCCTACAACATATAAGCGTTTGAAAGCATTACAACAGGTGTGCCAAATAAACTGGTCAGTCCGTTTATTCACTTGAGAGTATAGAACTTTTCAAGTCTCCTTTTCATGTAGAAAACCAAAGGAATAGAAGTGATACAGCGCCACACGTGTAGAAACCAAAACTGTCACTGCTCTGGAGTGACTTGTGGACGCAGTGGGGACTTGGCCCTGTTACGTGAGGACAAAGGAAAGGCATGCGCTGCAGCTAAGTGCTTCCATATGGGAGCAGAGTTCAGAGGGTCCGGGCAGCACGTGGAGAGAGGGGTATAGGGCAGGGAGAGGGGTCCGGCAAGGAAACACTGCCCCCTCGTGGACGCAGAGGGGCATTGCAGGTCAAGGAAGGAGCTAGGCGATATATTGATGTTTAAGATATATCGATATTTTTTTTTATGAGATATGGAATTAGACCATATCACATATATCGATATAATTCAAATTCAGATAAGCCATTAAGTTAACAAAAACAGGTAATCTCAAGCTGATGTTTTCTTTTCTTTCCTTGCCTTGGAATTGGTAGAATTGTGATGTTTATATTGCTGATTGTATAGTCACTGGAATAGGACAAAATAGCTGTCATATCTTTTTGATTATGCAGTATGTATCAATGTATCAAATTCTTTAGTACACAAGGGGGTAGGTGCAAACAAGCTTAAGCTTCTGCCTGCTCCTTTTGAGCATCATATCCACACTATTTAATTATTTACGTATTTACTTACGACTGTACCCATTTTTGGCTTTGATTACTGTGCTGAACTTTGAATATGAGTAAGAACTGTGTGGAACTCAGATGCTCAAATAAAAAAGATGAATTGAATTGAATGTTTAAAAAAGGTTATCTTAAACTGAGCGCTTTATTTTGTTATCTCTTTATATATATAAATGCTGCCCTCAGAAAAAGATGCATCTATTTAAAATATCTTTTTATAGTAAGTGTTACATAAAACTACTCGGCTTTGGCTTTGACTTAACATTTAATTTCACAGCTCTCACTTTGCGGAAAAAATATCGGGATATACATCGTATATCAATATTCAACCTAAATATATTGGGATATGACTTTCAGTCCATATCGCCCAGCCCTAGAAGGAGCGTGTCTGCTGAATTCAAGGCCTTATTGTGTTAACTAAAAAAGTTAAATAAATTGATTGTAAGCATTGCATTTGTAACAATATAAACAAAGGACAAAAAAGTAAATAAGTGAAAAATCAAAATAAACTACAAGGCTACAAGGGAACATTTTGGTATGCATCAGGGTGTGTGTAGCCCTCAGACCATTTTTTGGGTGGCCAACTCCAGAGATGGTACTTTTTACTCATTACTCATTCCACACAATTTAAACCAGACAGAGCCGATATTATGGTTCCAAGCCTAAATAAACGGTTTGAACCGCTCTTAAATGCAGCCGGGTGAATGTTTCACTGCACTGACCACCAATCTTTGCCCCTTGATGAAAAATGTTTGGACACGCGCACACACGCACGAAAAGATTGCTACAAGTACATGATAGTAAAATACTAAAGGTTAATCGACAAAATTGCTTTTCTTTGCCGAGCCACATTCTCTGCATTGGCGTAGAAATGATTGACGTGGCTGACCACAGCTAAAACTAAATTGATCTGGTGCAATAAAAAGACAATTCTATTAAAAAAAAACACTTTATCAAGTGGTCAAGAAGGTACAGTTGTGTAACCAATCAGGGTCAAAGAGAGGAGCAGAGAGAGTCCCTTGTTTTGGCCCGAGCAGCTGCTAATGATTAACCACGAAACAGAGGTGGTCAGCGGGACCTGGATAAATCTACACAGGAACCATTGGTCAGCTGACAGCCGCACTAAAGACAAGATGAGCTCGGGGGGGGGAGCACATATGGGTCAACAGGGAGGAGCCGCGCAGCAAAACAAAACACTAAAAGTGATGTGATAGACCAGTGTGCGTTTTTTTAAATGACATCTTTACGCAAAATTCACACCGTGTACCACATAAGTTACAAAAAAATGGCTCTCTGAGTAAATATAAACTAAAGAGCAGCTGTATCAAAAAAATACATAGGGGTCAACCACGACTTCTACCACAGGTTCTAGACAAACTACACAAGGACAACCCAAGAGAGGACAAAATGTCAAACACAGGGAACAAAATACCCAGTGCATGTCTGATTAGGTGAGCATTTTTATAGACTGCTAAACTTTACTAGCACTGTCGAAAAAGCTACATCTGCGCCGGGATACACTCCACAACTTTTATAACCCCTGAAACGTGGATCAATGCCCAATAAACCACCAACTGCAGCTGCTGCGGTGAGACGGTCCGACTTCAGCTTTAAAAATAACACTCCAGCGCTCCCGGTGAGGTCAAGGACAAAATGAATTGGGGATTATTTTAAATTTCGGAGTTTATCTACGTCGGCTAGTGTTGAAAACAGCTGTTGCGAACTCAGCTATTTGGCCTTGTGACCCATGTTTTTTGGTCACTGAATGGGGGTCTCTCAATTCCCACCCCTGTCATGGCGTTTACAAGCCCAGGGAGAGCGGCTGCATCCCTCCCCCCCACCCCCCCTTGACCCGCGCATCACCCTTTGCCCAGGACATGCACCGATCGGGGAGGCATCCAGCGAGAGAGGAAGGCCAGGGCTGAATTGGGCCGGAGAATAGGCCGCTATAGCCAAAAGCCCACCTCGTCAAGTTTACAACCCAATCAGCGACAATGGAGGCTATTCAATGCACGCGGGTTTATAATAGTTCCTCTTCCTTTGGTTTTATGGGAGGCGGCCATGTTGCTCAGGTCACTACGGAGTCACGGTGAGGTCAGGCACTCTGAACTGAGGGCGACCCCGTGACCTCTCTCGGTGCCACCTGGACATCACCGCGGGGGAGTCCCGGCATGAACTTCGGCTGAACCTGGACCTTAACATTGGACCGCTGACTCACCCCGTGGCCCTTTGCTCCCCGTTTCCGCACCGGCATTTTAGCTACATGGCCTTTTGGGTTTTATTGGCGCCTAACCTTTATGCAAATCCCACCGTTAGGTTAATGCTGTGATGATACCAGAAGTAAAAGTTATTTATGTGTTATTCATTTATTTATTTAATTTTAGTATTATTATTCATTGAACATAAGATTTGTCTATTTACTATTACTCATTTGCACATTATCCTGTTTGCACCCTTTGAGTGTTGTTGAATGAGTTAATTTTTCCATAGAAGATCAATAAAGTTCTAACTTATATTATACCCTGACATTTTCTTTTGGAAAAATAAATACATCTATAAAATCAAATGTATACATTAAATCCAGAAAACCAAAAATATATATATAAAAAAAAAAAAAATGTGATACAACCTTTGGACAGTGAGCCTTTACTGTCCAGGGCGCTAAACTGTGGCACTCTCGTCTCCCGAGCTGAAAAAGGACTTAGATCTGGGTGATTCTGGAAAAAAAAACTAAATGCACTTTTTACAAAAAAAGAGACAAAGTGTGCAATCATTTTTAGATTGCATTCAAGTCTCCTTTGAGTAATGTCGGAATTAATGTTACTGTAAGTGTATTTTCTACGTGTATTGTATTTTAAAAGCCCTTCTATTTTTTTTACATTCAGTAATACAAAATAAAAAGTTATATTTTGGCGCTGAAGTCAAACTAATTAACTTGGAATAAATAGAATCTTCAAACACATAAAAACTGAGCTTTGTGGCCAGTGCATGATAATGAGTGAGTTCAGAGCGCCCTCTTGTGGGTTGATAGGGGAAGGTAAGAACGACACTAAAGAAAGCTACCACAAGATGGCGATGCCTGGTTGATGAGGTAAATGATGCATAGTGCCTACAAATAATGGAGGTTTTGTACTCACCCATGCTGTCATTAGGATCGGACTCCAAGGTGAGGTCAAAAAAGCCTGGGGGAAAAAACAAAGTAACAAAAAAGAAAACTTTAGATAAATGAATTTGTTTTGAGTGCACATTAATATGACACTGGGGAGCATTTTGGGACTGCTAATGAAAGGATTTCAGAATCAAATTCAAATGAGTGGACTCAAATAGTGGTTGTAAACAAACAAAAAAAAAGCTTTGGGATAGAGGTCATCCAATCATTCAAAATAACTAATGTAGAAAAATCATTCTTGGGTCTCAAGTGATACACAATAAGGACTGTTGCCATAGCAATTAACATGTGTGAAGATGATGTCTTGGCCTGGCAATGGAACCCAAATGAGTGTCAACCTTTAATCAGTTGTGCTTAGAATGAAATTATTCAAGAGCATACGGACTGCACAAAACAAAATCTTTTATTCTATTGAATTGTCAACAAATGGCGTTCACAAAAGGGAAAAGTAACACAACTGAGACCCATGCATAGGCTGGTGATATGGCATTTAAGTGTGTGTCGAGTGCCCCGTAAGAACTGGCTCCAATCAGATTTTGATAAAGCTGATATGACACTATATGCACCGCCATACGGCCACTTCTCTGCCATGCCTCTGATCTTCATCTTATTACTCTCTCTCCTGGGACGGACCATCTGGACACGGGGGGCATTTACTTCTCACTTACAAAACGCCACCACGCCCTTCTTGGGTCTCAGTCGGGGACCAGTGTATCTCCGTCTGTGTGTACCACCCTGCAAATCACAGCTGTAGACCTCTTAACCCCACACACGCCAGCTGTGCCCCCCCCCCCCAGCCCAGTCCCTTGCCTCTGTCCTGTAAGTCCAGACTCCAGAGCGGCATATGTTGCCCCGCCGGATTGTATGGGTCAATATGCAGCACGTGCCGCGACGGTCGCCTTATGCAAAACAACACCAGAAGAAGAGGAGCAGGCATGTCAGGCGCCCCCCACTTCAATCAGGGCCAAGCGCAGATATATTACAGCTTTTAATGGTGGTGGGTGGCCGATCGATTCAGACTTTTCAGCGCCCCACGCGGCACTAAAACGGTCATTTGACAACAATGCGATACTTTTTTTGGAGACATTTTCATATAGTCGCTGGCATACGGGGGTTGGGCCGCCTCAGCAAATCACCTCAAGATGCATAGCTTCACATACAGGTTTGTGAGTTATTTACAACAGACGCCCTTCCTGAGCTTGAAGTCACATGCAATGTGTAACCTATAGAGTTCAGGATCGTGATGTATCGCTAAGCATAGGGCTGGGCAATTCATCGAAATCGCAATGTCCACTTTGGTCAACCTCAATAATCGTCACAGGACTTTGTAGTTTTTCTTTGGCAGAAACAGAACCACATTTTGAAGTTTGGATGAGACAATGGGGGATTTTTGTGCGTTAAATGAATAATGGAGGAAACTATACATTTTTGTTTGAACTACGGTTTGTATAAAAAGATGTCCAAGTTCATAAATCACCTACAGTATAAGATTCCATCCCTAACTCTTGTGATTTGTTTCTTCTACCCTTTTCTTAAATTTCCCATGGAGACAAGCATGCCTCTTTCTTACGTAAATGTACAGGTTACGCAATACTACATTCAAAGTGTCCATCAACCCTTGTGCAATACAATACTCTCTTTTCTATGGTCGTGTGTAGGAGGACCACCGCATGGAAACATACACGGATAACATGCATCTCAGTACAGAGCACGACCTTGTCCAATATAAATAATAACCTTTCGACAGCAGTCCGGCAGCTTTACAAGGACAGTATTGGCCATTCATCGCCCATCTTGCGCCCTATACATGTAAAACTGGGCAGCAGCTCTTACGTGGAAGCCAGATTAGTGCTTGTTTGAGTAGTTCCTTCCAAGGCTGCGGAGCTGGCTTGATAATGGGCCAGTGGTGATGGAAGAAAGGCTCGCTCCGGTGTGGTCTCCATTGCTAATCCAGAGGACAGCTTATTGACCATTATGGCCTGGAGGTTTTCTCTGTGCGGCCAATACAAGAGGAGCCCTATGCCGTGAAGGCCCATTGTGTGTGTCGACAAAGGAAGGCAGCATCTTTAACCTTTCACCTCCAAAACCTCCGGCGCAATCAACTCCCCATCAAAATAACATACCGCTTTCTTGTTGCTCCTCTCTTCGCTCGGGCCTCCCTCTGATATATGTACTCTAGGGGAGTTCCAACGGAGCGTTCAATGTGGGGTTTAGTAAAAGGAGCGCAGAGGGATACCTGAGGTGACTAGGAAACCAATGTTAATCCTGAGCAATATGGCAAAAAAAAAGTGGCTAAATGTGTTGCCAGATTATGTGGTTCCCTCCTCACCTGGGCTGCTTTTCTCCAGCTCCAAGCAGAAAACAATATGTTCGGTTTGGTTGATTTAGGCAGGATTTTGATACAATGAAATAAAGGTTT
Source organism: Proterorhinus semilunaris (assembly GCA_021464625.1). Taxonomy (NCBI): domain Eukaryota; kingdom Metazoa; phylum Chordata; class Actinopteri; order Gobiiformes; family Gobiidae; genus Proterorhinus; species Proterorhinus semilunaris. Next base: position 27,893,460 of record CM038345.1, on the reverse strand, counting down.
AGAAGAAATTGAGATACTGTATATTATCCATGGCAATATTTTCTGTTTCTTTCATGCTCTAACTGTGCATGACATGACACTTCCTCCACTCTCACGCCAGGGCAAAATTAATAATACATTTAAATTGGGAAGGTATTAGGGCCGGAACAATACACGTTTGTCATGATCCGGTACGACTTAAGATACTCGGGGGGGGGGCGATCCGATACGTATTGCGATACAGTAAGTAACCATAAGTAATGTGTTTACCTTAAATGTGTCCAAGGTTTATAGACCAAATGCCATTTGACATTTATTGAAGTTTTAAGATTGAAAAGTGCCGTGTAACTTACTGGAAAACAAAAGAGTGCATTTTAAAAATGCCCCCAGACAAAAGCATTTAAAGCCACACTGCGTAGAATTGTACCCAATAAATAAAATTGAAATACAAGCATTTATTTCATGACAGCTATTTTCATCATAAAAAAATTCCTCATAAATATAACAAACAAACATGTGCTTGGACATGACTGTAACTTTACAGGAGTGGGTACATCTACAGCTCGTCTCCATGGAGATGTTGCCTAAAGTCTGTAGAATGATATTTAAACAGGTTAGGTCCTCATCCAAATCCTTTCTTTGATTGCGTTGCAGTAATAGCATTTTCTGCGTTGACCTGGTCATTAGGAGCACGTTTTGTACTGATGGCAACAGTAGTCTAAAATGTTACGCAGTGTGCCTTTAAAATATTGCGTTACCTGATAAAGCATCAATACTTGGTTTTGCAGAAAGTAGTATTGCGATATGAAATGATATTTTGTCCCAGGCCTAGCAGGTATGTTTAGTGTTTCATCTGTCAACAGTGTTGGGCACATACCATTTCTTACATCTGCTGAAAAAGCGTTATTTTGACTTCTTGTTTTTGATTTTATTGTGGCAGAAAGATGACCTTACTACAGGCTAATGCGCCATGCATGGGATCAAGGTTTGGGGATTTATGCCTTTATCACTGGATAAAGGTTCACACATTTAACTTAACATATTCAGTAATTGTGTGGAGTTGTACTATCTCTACTTTGAATAACTTTGAAGGTAACAGTTTAGGAATACTTTCAAACATGACTGGCTAAAACCTGTGGATGAAAAGAAAAATGCCATGTAAACAGCATGAAATAATGGACATTGTCTCTAAATGTTAATACCAATAAAAGATCTATACACCATATTTCAGGTAAACACAGAGGACATTCCACATTACTTAGAGCACAGTGCCATATGTTTGGAGACGGTGCGCTGGAGTTTCTGCCTTCTCTTCTCTGATGTGATTTACATGCAGCAGCTATTAAATGTACACTCACCCCAAACCAGAGTCCATTAGCCCCTCGGTTACGCCCCTGTCCCAGTCCATCACTGTCCCAACTCCACTGTCCCAGATGGTCGGGTTCTGCATGACCAACGGAAGGCAACTAGAGCTGGACATTTGATAGACCTGCGCCGCCCGGAGAGGGGATAACTTTTAGTGCCGTTTCAAGAAAGAAATAAGGAAGAGTTTTGCACGGTACTAAAGTAATAATATTGGGTAGCCTAAAGTGCAGCTCAAACATTAAAAAAATCACATTAACTTTCATTGCGAGTAGTTACAAAGCTGAAACTACATGCTTAGCCAGTCAAAGACATAACAAACAATGACTGCACCTCCAGTTTCTTTTCACATCTGCATAGTATTATTTGTGTAGAGAATAATGCTAAACTTTGTGGCATTATTAGCAGATTTAGTATCAATTCGTTTTCAGAATCTAGTTTTGTTTTTTGAGTCGTGACAACCTATTCTTAGTTTTGACTTTGATACAAATCTCAATTCAGTCTAATCTAGCACATGCAGAGAGGGACTTTTGCCAGTAGCCCCGCCCATGCCCCTCCTCTTGCTCCCCTTTGCTATGCAGCTGTTTCAATTAAGAGAAAATAGAGTATGTGGCTGTAGTGAAGCTATGACTTGTGTCTTTACTTTGCAATGAGAGCATTAAGCATAGCAAAAGATCGAGAGGGGAACAGGACTGCGAGCAATCACAGTTGTGAAGAATGTTTTTACTGATCATTCGTTTAAAACATGAAATTCTCTACCACAGCTTTCAGACATGACGACATCACGATTGCTCAGAAGCCTTTTAGGAGTTGTCATCACATTGCTAAGAATAGCAGGTAACTCAAAGATTACTAAAAGATGTGCAAGTGGCTTGACACACAACTCCAAGTACAGTGTTTTTGATGGAGAGAACTACATTACAAAATGATAAAAAGTTCCCATAATGGTTTTTAGGGTGTTTACTCGATGTTAGTCATTTTGTCCTGGATGTTTCCATCCATGATTAATGTTTCAATGTTTGTGCTTTGTTTTTTTGTTTAACCCTTCTATTTTACTAGTCGAGCATCATGTTGTGGAAGTAGCTGAAGAGAGTGCCTCCAGCTGTAGAGGAGAAACACAGATGGGAAGCGCTCACTCAGTGACACTTCACCTGAGCAACACAGATCAGTCAATGCAGATGTGGCAGCGATCCATCCATCCGTCCATCTCCAAGCCCTCACTGTAAGACGAATGACAGGAAGCACAGCGCACACAAACGCAGCATTGTTGTTGAGAGGGCTACACCCCACGGGCCTGCTGAGAGGTCAGTGCCGATAGGGGATTTTTTTTTTGTTACCCCTTTGGGCAAAAGCACAACCCACCCCCACCACCTAACCCACCTCATGGACATCAACAGCAGGCATGGGCCATGCATGACAACCAGAGTCTCAACACGGAGGACAGGGACAGACTGAGCAGATGGAGGGTGCATTGCTGAGGCATCACTTCTCTTTTAACTTGAGACAATGGTGTAGATCAGTGTTTTTCAAGCGGGGGTGCAGGGAGATGCCAATGAGCTACACAAGCAATTATCTGCGAGTAGCCAAATTCATTTTAAAATTAAAAAAAAGTACTTCATTATTAAAAGTAAGCTGTTTGAAAGTATATTAACTTCTTAACACAACACATTTCTATTTTACTAATAAATGACGGTTTTAGTGTATTATGTTCAAAACGATCAGCACTACCAAGATGAGTTGATCGGAGCGTAAACGCAAGACATAAAATGTTGGGAACCACTGCTGTTGATGGCGCAATGTTGCGTTTAATAATGGGGCTGAGTGGTTTGGGTGAGGTAGTACAGCAGTCCTGCATGGGGCAGGGCCATATCATATTGTGCACGGCTATACGTACCGGTGTAATTTTTGACATTGGTATACATTTTAATACAAGTGAGACTTTAGGGGCAACAAATTTAACTTCTCTATTGACTAGATCATCTTTGCAAGGAAAGTCTTGGGTTTTACGTCTGGGATGAACTCGGACAAATGGTAGCATAGCCAACTAGCATTCCGTAGCAATAGCGCCAACAACAACAACACGGCAAAACCACCAAAGTGGTTAAAAGCACCTGATCTCACGTAAAGTCTCAAGACTAGCTGATCTACCTTTTTCTTCTTCTGCGTAACCACATGCTCTTGGTTGCCATGGCACTGACAGCAACGGGGGATGCTTTGAAAACCACAAAAAAAAAAAAAATCATGTTGCCGCCAAACACGTGCCCCAGCGCTGCATTTTTAACTTGTTTAATTTTTAAGCAGCTTTTTCAGAGTTTGAAGTCTGGACCAGAGCTTTGATCTTGTCTGATCCTGGTTTTGTCCTTGTTCATTCCTGTCCGATTCCATAGATTTCAACCTCAAAGTCCAGGTTCATTTCCTGCTTTGTCCTTGGATTATTTGAAGAGCACTGAAAGGGGATGGTTACCGAATTGTGGAAGTGCAATATCTGACAGGCGTTTAAATTCTAATTTAAAAGTAGCACATTTATGTGCAGCCTATAGCGGTTAAAGCTACTGCACATATGACAGAGCACCGTTCTGTCTGCAGCGTTGTGGGTTCAGAGCTAATTTTGTTTCAGTATCATACAGATACTTGGGCTCAGAGTAGCTGTCCAATACTACAGGACGTCAATAGCAAACACCAAGGACTAGACAAAGACTTGGGAGTCAACAATAGCATGGCAATGGCACAGTAAACTTATGCGGCTCGCTCCTGTGGGTAGAAAATACAGCGTGGTATCTGATTGGCATTGGTTTATCTAGGTACTCGCAGGTCCATCTCTGAAATATTGTTGGAATCGGCATTTAAATCTGATAACGGTATTGGAACAACCCTTGTTCAAATCCTGGCTCTGACCATTCCCCCACTTACCCATTTCCATCCTGTCAAATAAAACCTACGTATTCGATTCAAGAACGGATTTCTTGTTTTAATAATAACAGCTTATCCTCGTTTTGTGCCTTAAAAGCTTGTGTTGCCAAGTTTCTCAAAGTACATATAGTCATTATTCATTCATGCCATTATTCTTATACAGTAAAGCTGAAAAAAAAAGTATATATATATATATATATATATATATATATATATATATATATATATATATATATATATATATATATATATATATATATATATATATATATATGATTTTTGAAAAGGTTGTTGCACACAAGTCCCGTCTTGATTTGCAGTGTAGGCTGCATTAGCTTCACAGCAGGGTCGGACAGATTGTGAAGGAACTCGGTCATGTCGGTGGCTCTCACTGACCCCTGCACCTTGACCCCTGACCCTTTGTGTAAGACAGGACGGTCCTGGAGCTTAACGGGCGCACAGCATAACTGCGCTCGCTCAAGTTCACAGGGGAGCGAGACAATATCTAAATCCTATGTAACACAACTATTAGTTATCAACAATGTTTGTAGGACACACTCCTCACTGAACCGTAAGCATCATGATGAGTCGGACAAGTGCAAATCTGATTATAGCCAGATATGAACATGCCATTCCTCATTTAAAAACTAGACCAGCACTAATAAGAACTTGATTGGAAAAAGGCGCTGGGATAGTGGAAGCAGGAGGAGACCGTCCCTTTATTTAAATTTCCACACCTTTTAGTGTGTGGCTCACTCTGCTTCCTCACTGGATAATCAAATTGAGAATCCAAACAAAAGATGTAAACGAACAACTTTTATTCTGTTGTGCCATTGTGAATAAATATTATTTATTAACACAGATGAGTAAAATTAGGAAATATTTACAATACATCTTACATATTACCCTTCTAGTGAAAACACTTCATTTATCAAGACAAGACAGGCGCTAAATACCACGTGCAAGTTGAAATTGCATAGCTTTTTGTGAACATGTTGCACCTAAGTTACAAGTAGAGACTGAGTGTGGTAATGTATTGGGACTCCAAATCCGATATGTAAAATAGAGAATGCTGCACGAGTAAAAAAAAATGCATAACCGACTTTGTTGCTAATCCCCTTTTCCGCATGCTACTCATTTTGCAAATGAGCAAACGATTGTTAAATGACCCCTATAATGTTGCTCACATTGAGCCTGGATACAAAGTGTGTAGGGATGCACCGCTTTAAAATACTGGTATCGGATATCGGAGACGATAATGAAAAATGTACGATAACAGGCATCGGCTACATACAACATGTATGTTTAAAACATTTCAACTGAACATTTTTTCACAGTTGCCCAACGTTTCGAGAGTCATCCAACTCTCTTCTTCAAAGGGCCAAAGATGTTAAGTCCCATCAGAGGTTAGATTGGGTGTGGTGACATACTCCAAGCGTACAGGTCAGGGACGTGCTGGGACCTAATTTCGGCCCGGGAATTTGGAGAAGACCGGCCCGGAATTATAGCTCCGCAATAGTGCGTTGGTCACAAGAGGTCGGTGGATCAAGTACCACATTGACAATTTTCGAACAATTTCTCTTTTCACATGGGCCGCTGCACACACAGTCTGAGCCTGATACAAACCAACAATCGGCACAAGTTATGTAGATAAAAACATTTGTCCACTTTTCTACCTATTTCTCTCTTTACTCGCACGGACACTTGTCTCCGCTGGATTGGACTGTACCAACTTGAATTAAAGCGGAGGGGTGTTCCACTTAAACACCCCTCTGAGTTAGTTCAATATCAAATGGTATCTCCCTGCCACAAGAATGAAAAGTTCGATGCGTAATATTTTTTTGATTTTCATTCATCAGTCATTATTTTGATAGATTTCCATGACAATTACGCTTGTGTTACTTCATTTATATCTGGAACAGCAGCTCATGCTCCTGCTGCAGCCCAGTTAAAGCCTTTAGGCCTGGAATAGCACAACTGTGAGTCTGTTATTATTTCATTATTTTATTCTGATGGGCACCGGAACCGGGAAACGTCCCGACTCTCCCTATTGCCAGCACGCCTCTGGTACAGGTGTTATAGATTGCACAGTCACCAGGCAAGACTTGCAAAACTCTGATTAAATTAAAGGTTGATCTCATTCAGCTAGATACATACAACATTGAAAGTTTAAAACATTTTAACTGGACATTTTTTCCACATAGTTGTCCGACTTAACAACTTTGGCCCTTTGTAGAAAAGAGTTGGATGACTCCCAAAATGTCGGGCAACTATGTGAAATGTCCAGTTGAAATGTTTTAAACTTTCAATGTTGTATTTGATACCCGTTTTGGCTCTCACCGCTTTAAAAACACAACTTTCACCAACTAAACCCACGTAAATATGGAAATGCTGTATGTCATTTTGAATCCAAGAACCAGGAGAATTCAGTCGCTGAGTTAGATTTAACCTCCACAAATGTATTTTTGATCACTGCACAAAATGCCACGGTTAGCAACAGCATGCTAAAACTAGCGGCAGCAAGCTAATGCTAACGGCAACCAATCAAGGATTAGAAACTAAGAAATACCTAAATATGCCTAATAAAATAAAAGCCACTGCTGTAGTGGCCGTGTGTTTATATTTTTATGGCAACTTACTGCTGCCAGTGTGACAAAACATGTTTTACTGCGCTTTCTCGTTCAAACGTAATACCAAGTCCTTAGAACGTATTGCCAAAGTCGTTTTAACGTGTTGGCAAAGTAGTTTTAACGTGTTGGCAAAGTAGTTTCAACGAGGCTAAATGCTAAAAACATGACCTTTTCCCCATAATACCACAGGGTATGGGCGCCCAACAATACACGTTGCTTTTGACAACATGCTACGAAAGGGCTCACCGACATTAAAGTAAAGCAAGTGTTAGTATTTATTGATTATGGTTATTATTGGTTATTTATTTAATTTGAAACATTCTCATCATTCATTCTGACAACACGTTAAAGGAATAGGCCACCGTTTTTACATACTGACATATGTTCTTACCTCACCTTAGACCAGTTGATATGTACCTGTCTGGTCTTTGTCCGTGCGCTCTGTCATGCAAACGGAGCACAAACGCAGCCTCTTCCACATACTGTGTAGTTCCAAATCATACGAGGAGCACTACGTCCGCGCACTAACTCCTAAAGACTTTTCTCCCGCTCACTTCCGTCAATAGAAGCAGCGTGACTTGTAGTGAGCGGGAGAGAAGTCTTTAGGAGTTAGTGCGCGGACGTAGTGCTCCTCGTATTATTACGCCTCACAATATAGTACCCCTTTTTATCCGCTGGGAAAATCGACATGTTACATTTCTGTGTTACTATACTTTGTAGTGTAACACGTCACGTAACTGTATTTAAATAGGGAAAACGTGGAAGAGTTTGGTAGCTTCTAACGGGAGCTGATTTGGAACTATACAGTATGTGGAAGAGGCTGCGTTTGTGCTCCGTTTGCATGACAGAGCGCACGGACAAAGACCAGACAGGCACATATCAACTAGTCTAAGGTAAGGTAAGAACATATGTCAGTATGTAAAAACGGTGGCCTATTCCTTTAAAACAGCTATGGCAAAACGAGTTGGTATTACGTTTGAACGAGAAAGCGCAGAGCTGCCAGTGTGACAAACATTTAATGTTTCAGTCACACTGGCAGCTCTGTGTTTCTGTAGTATTTTAGTTAATGAAATGCTGTTAAACAATAAGTGATCTAACATATTTGTTATGCACAAGTTGTAATGATCAGATCACTTAATGCGAGTTGTTTATATTAATGCAACTTAAAAGCCCGTCATGTAGCCAAGGATATAAAAAAGTCCAATGATCCTTGTAAAATTATTTACATTAATGTATTAATAGATATAACTGATAATTAAAATGGAGTAAAGAGGAACATTCACTATTTTTACTCAGAGAAAGACACTTTTAAGAAGTCTCTTGGTATCGGTTAATATCGGCAGATAAATCAAACCCCCGGTATCGGAATCTGTATTGGAAGCAAAGAAACTGGATCGGTGCATCTCTAGAAGCGTGTGTGGGTGCATACTGCATTTGATCATCTCAAAGCAAAAACATGTGCATTTCCTGCAATGTCTGTTTCTGCAGATCGTGAAAGCACCTCTGCTTCCTGACCCTGGTTTAATCAAGTGAACTCTACTTCACCTGAGGTCAGTGGTCTCAGAGTGATCCTGGTGGGAAGAAAATCCCTCCAAGGACTTATAGGAGCAAAGGACAAAATTACCACTAGTCGTTTTGGTCAAACTCCTGCAGCTCTCCAAGGCTTGTGGGTCCTAGTGATAACCCACCCTTTAAAAGCACCGAGTAGGATTTACCATCAATACCTTTTCAAGTCATTTGTAATTAAAAGACAGAAAACGTATTGATAATAATTAGCAGGTTTTTAGCCCTTATGGTATATTACATTTCCTAATGAATTCCAGTTTTTGCGATCTGCTAAAAGCGTGATTGATGACGCAGCTCTAGCAGTAGCCAAAAGGTCTTCACAATTTCCTTCCGACACATTACACAGCCATTTATTATATGTTAACTGTTAATGAATGTATGCTCCTACATCCAGCTCTAATCCTTGTGTAGGCCCGTGGAGGGGGTCAGGCTGTGGTCAGGGGGGTGGCTCCTCTCATCACTGTCACACGCTCAAAGAGCCACTTCCCTTTCATCATTCCAGGGGTCTTAGTTTTAGTGCCTCCTGATCTGCTCTGCACGCTGCACTGAGCAAACCGCACACAGGCCCATCTGATAAACATCACTGTGTCCAAACAGGCTGTAACGGTATGTGTGCATTTACAGGGGGAATCAAATACGCAAGGCGTCGGGCAAACAAGTGGATTGCAGGGAAGTTAAATGTCGATTAATAGCGGAATAGTTGGGTGCCGACAAACTGAGAACTAAAGGAGAATCATTTAGTTTTTGACAACCTACCATCTACTTCATATTCACCACTAGATCACTAAAACAGGGCCATCCAACCTGTTGCTGGTGAGTACAAGTCGCTCTTCACCACTTGGACCATCTCAATATCACCTAATATGCTTACTGATCCAATAAGGTGCCTTAAAGCCACACCGTGTGGCATCTTACCCCAAAATAGAATAAAATACTAATATTTATTTCATAAGATATATATTCATAGTTCAAAAATACCTCAAAAATTACCAAAAAACACACGCGTACTGTGAGTGGGGACGTCTCCAGTTCTTCTCCATAGAGACAGACTAAATGCAGCCAAATATGAGAATTTAATAGATTAGGTCATCATACAGATGCATTCTTTGATTACCCACAGCAAAAATAGCATTGTCCGTGGCGAGCTTGACAATAGGAGCATTTTGTCTCATGTAAAGCTCTTTATGACCATGTCTGTGAAAGGCACTATATAAATAAAGTTCATATTCTTTTAGTATTGCTGGCAACAGTAGAATCTCAGGTTATGTGTTTTCATTCGACAAGCTACGTAGGGTTCTAAAGATCATACCCAACCTGTGCCATCAAAATTGTATTTATGATTTTATTCATGACAGCAGAAGATAGATCAAAGTCCCTGAGAGTGCCAACAGTGGCACCGGTGTCAGGCCTTGCAACATCCTGCTCTATAGCAAGCATAGTTTGTGTCGGGTCCTAATTTTGTATTTCAATCTCGCAAATTGATTTTCTTTGTCTGCAGCAGCAGTATTCGATTAGCTTTGATTGTTTTGTGTGCGGCGCTAATGAGTATACAGAGTATGAAAGGCGGGGACTCCGACCGTTTAACTAACCACTGTGAAACGACTGGTGTCTAATAATAAGCTCGGTCTATAAAACTACATAAGATCACTTTAATGGACACATCAACTACATCACCTCTGGTTGCACTGAACCCCAAATCATTTCTCTTTAGGTCTCATGAGCAAATTGTCTTCCTCCTGAACAGTACAGAAAATCACATTTTCATGAAATGTAATCTGTCTGATGCTGCAACACTCCATTTCACAGGACTGACAAAACGAACAAACGTATCCCCTTAGCCAAAGCATTCATTAAGCTGATTTTTTTTTTTTCTTAACCTTTCTTTAACCAGGAAAGTCCCACTGAGATTCAGTGGGACTAAAGGAGAGTCCTGGCCCCAATCCTATTCTATACATTTTTAAGTAGGGGAAATGGGGCCCCTGAAGGAAACCAGCACCGGCGCAGAGAGAACACGTACCAAACTCCCAAAGCCACACAAGCTCCTTGTATGCCGTTTATACTTTTATTAATTATTCATATTTTTGTTTGACTTTTATTTAACCAGGAAAGATCCACTGAAATGTTATAATTTCTCTTTTAGGAGAGTCCTGGTCCCACAGGGACTTTATTGTGCATATCTTATTTTGTAAGGCGCATTGAGTTGCCTTGTGTAAGAAATGCACGGTATAAATAAAGTTGCCTTGCATGATTTTAGAGGTAGGGAAAATCAAAGCAGATGAAGAATGCACCCGAGTCCATTTTGGCACCAGATCCACCATTTGGAAAACCCTCTGCCATCGCTATACCCACCCCATTTAAATCCCTCAGTAAGTGTCACCTCACTGTTATGGCATGGTTCCTTATTCTCTCTAAAATGTAAATGATCTTTTGCGCTGGGCTCCTCAGCTGCTCCTTTTATAACCCAGGGACAACTGCACCTTCCAGGCCTCACCAAGTTCAGAGCTTTACAATCGCCCGCGAATCCCTCCTCCACCAAATTCAAACTCAAAAAAACGGGAGGGTTTACAGCCTCTGGTTGTTATGGTAGGTGCCAAATTTACCAGTGTGGTGACAAAACATGACTGGGTCACTGTCTCTGCGCCAACTGTCCCTGTGCTTACAGCAAATTTATAGGCCATAATATAATGTATTGTAGCCATAAAATATGGAGCTTTCAGAAGTTTGCATTTTGCAGCTGTTATAAAAGAACCAACATGAAAGGTGCGAACTGACGACAAAATAGCTGTAATGGTTAGTAGATCCTATAAGAAGAAATACATTTCTTATCAAAAAACTAAAAAGTTAAACATGGCATTTTTTGATACTACTAGTTTTACTTTTCCATTTGTTCCAAATGTTAATAGACACATACAGAGAAAACAACACAAACAACTCAATGCTAAGCATAAACCAAGTCAAGTCATGAGCTCAATACAGCAAAACCTGTTGCATTAAAGCCACATTGCACAGGTCCATACTGGCAATGCTAGAACTATATTGAGCATCCCCTAAGCTCAGCGCTGCAGCTCCATCTGACAGAGGGCTGTAGCTCAAGGCTCAAGTGGAGGTTGTAAATTCCTTCCTGGGTCATGAAGGGGTCGTCCGTGACTGGACCATTAATGCTTCAAGAGCAACATCTCTCTGACCCTGGTCACTGTTCCCATCGTGCGGACACCTCCCCCTCTGCACAGCACACAAAACAACAACAAAACAACCACAGACCAACGTGTGCGGAGGGAGCCGTTTTCAGCAAATATAAACAATATCTAAAAAGAACTTAATGTCGCCGCCTAATTGCGATAAATTCTCTGGTTATTGTAAAATAATGCACCACAACTGCAAAACAACATGGGGTAAAGCACAGCAGCAGAGGGAGCCACTTCTCTCTATGCAAATTTATATCCAGCCATCATTGGTTCTATGAAGAATATGTTGCTAAAAACCTTGAAAATTATACAATTGCTTAATTTCCTTAAGGAGAATAACACTTGTAGAAACCCCCAATTACTCTTATTAAACAAAAGGGACTAAACATTTACAGGTTCACAACTAGGATTTATTTATTTATTTAATTTATTTATTTATTTTTATTTGGGGGGGGTCAATCGTGCAACATGAAACAAGAAGCATAACTTGCATAAATATTAGTCCTATAGTCTTAGTTTTATTACATAAAACCAAGACTATAAGGGCATAAGAAGATTAAATTTAAACTATATGTTTTTAGCTAAACCTGTGCCGCAAGCTTTAATAAATATCTACATGCACTCTAAGAAAAGTCTGTAAATTATACAGTAAAAAACTGTAATTTAGGCAAGGAAACATTTGTAAATGTGTTTTACAGAAAATTACTGTGTATTTTACAGTGGATAAGTATTTCTTGAAAACTGACAATGCTGTACATTTTACATACATTTGCTGCAAATATTACTGGTTTACCCTGTTAATATTTATTAAACTGCTTTTTATGGATCAATTCTGTAATATTATTTACAGTTAAGAATGTAAACTTCACAGATAGATATACTCATGGCACCACCAGATTATATTTCTAACCAGTTTATTGTAACACATCATTTTGTTCTGAGGGAAACGTATGCAGAGAACTGCATAATGGGAGTTGTCAGGTGACCCTCTCCTGCCCACATGACGTCCTCTCTCCCAGTGCGCAGTACACAGGTCGGCCGCCAGAGGGCCCCTGGCAGCTCAGGTTGGCAGTTTTTTACTGAAAAAAATATGCTGAATACTGGTAGCTGTGGTTGGCAGTTCGTTACGGCAAAATACTGGCAGCTGTGGTTGCCATTTTTTTTTCTTCCTAAAATTACAGTAAAAACTGGTAGCTGTGGTTTGCAGTTAAATACACGGTAAAATACTGGCAACTGCTCAGCTCAAACTTACAGTTCAGCATTGTCTCAACTGTTTCTCACAGTTTGTTACAGTCATTTAACAGTTATCAATCACTGCATAATTTACTATTGAAACCTCTGTCCACATCAGTCCTGCAGCACCATGACTCAGACAAACATGACTCTACAGCAAATACAAATAAGGGTTTTTTAATATAAATAATGTCACACTTACTAAATAATACTTGAATTTCAATATTTTATTTTTACATTTAGCAGAAGTATAACAAATCTGACTAAATCAGAAGCTCCATGACTTCCTTCTTCACTTCTCAGTCTGTGACTGAAGAGTGAATTGGCATCAGCAGTTTTAAAGAAAATAAAGGGCTCACTATTTAGAGTCATGTTACTGTCACTCATGGTTTCTGACCTTCCGTGTGACTCTGAAGCCAATCAAATCACAGTGACTCAGAGAAGCTTGGGCTCAAATGTGACCAAACACCAAGATCCAAGCTCTGAGACAAAAGAGCTTGGCGTTACACTGTGTAGGTCAGACACCGTGAGCGACAGTAACATGACGCTATAACATGCTACAGGCGTGCCCTTTTTTTAAACCAAAAGCTGAGGACTCATTGCTCTTCAATCTGTCATATGAGCAGCAAAAGTTTCTTCTGCGCTTTCAAACTTAAGGGGAAACAGGGTGCTGTATTATTTGTATTACAAAAAAAGCAATAGGACCTACACTCAATAAGTTCAATCAACCCTAATATATGGCGTTGAACCTTCTACAGTGTATCACGTTGGATAAACACAATTGCTTAATGCTGAAAGAAAATCATTTAATCATCTGGAAATACTTTCCATGCAGTTTTTTTTTTTACAATCATGCAAAGAGTTAGATGTTTGAGTGAAATTCTGTAAATTTTACAGTAAAAACCTGGCAGTAGAGTTAGCAGTTTTTAGCGTAAAATTTACAGATTGTTTTTTTTATTGTTTTTACAGTGTATCACTGTTAAGTGAAGGTTATGTTGTACCGTAATTTAACGGTAGTGTTTTGGCAACCACAGCTGCCTGTTTTTTTCCCCTGTTTTTTTACAGTGTGCTCTCCACACAAGTGTCCCCAAAACCCAGGTAAGTTATATTTTTGAATGTAATTTATTTCTGGCATGATGATAAACAGAAGATGAGATGAAGCTTGGAGTTTGGACGTGCACGGTCCGTTCTGTCAGTGAGGTTTTCTCCTGTCAAAGACATTTTAATGACTGCAGAATCTAATCAGCTGTGGGCGCCTCAGTATTGGCTTTGTGCTGAATCAATGTCACCCTGTCCCGCTCATTTAGGCATTTCAACAAAATACAGTAATGAATGTTGTTGGTGACTCCAGGAAATGGCCAATGTCCAGTCAATGACTGAAGCATCTTTAATACGGTCGAATCTGCAGTGATAATAAGCCCAAAAGAATCATCTCAATTAAATCATAAATACAATGGTCACAATTAATTACCTACGGTTGCAATTATAAATTAGGCAGTAAGTTACTTTATATTAATGGGATCTTATTAAAGCGGTTAGCTCTATGATCAATTTGTTTTTGTCAAGTCAAATATCAAGATACACTCACCTCACAAGGAGTTTAACTTAACTTGTCTCTTTACATGTTAAAAATTGTACACGGAGAACTGAATCCTGTTTTTTAAAACTATAATTGCATCTAATCACAGTCCTCTAGAGACTTGTTCAGACATTTGGTCAACTTTGGTTGTTGTAAGGCGCTTTAGAAATAAAACTTGATTGATTGATTAGCCTGGAAAACATTAAAAGTTGAAATACAAAATATACAAATTGTTTTAGGTTGATTGCAATCTTGGCCTTCAACTTATAATATTCCTTTGATGAGGCAATCAAAAGATCTTAATCATGAAAGCTGTATGTAATACAATAGAAACTTAGGAATGCTGAGAGCTACTACATCCGACAGAAAATACTCTGCAGAAATATTAAACTTGCATGTAAAGTCATTAAACTCAAACAATCATAACACTAAAAAGACACTATATTGATGGCTCTTTCTTGTTTCATTGTGAACACTAATCCTCCAAAGAGGATTGGATTGATCAGTTAGAAAGGAGTATTTCAGCTAATATCCGACGCCTGCCCTCATCTGACTCCAATCATGGCAAACAGCGGATAAAGATTTGATTTATAATGAAACGATCATTGTGCAAGTACTGCTTCTAGAGGAGCGGACATGCTTTTATCGCTCTCCAAAAACTACTGATTTACATCATTGATACCACTTGATGAGGCTGAACAAGAACAACAAAATGTATTTTGCAACTGAGCAACATCAACTAATAGCACACAATTCCTAAAACACGCATGTTTTGAACCAGTTGAACAACCCACAAACCAATATAATAATTTGCGAAACCTTCATAGTTTGCCATTAAAATTGCAATTTTGATTAAATTGTGTTTAATTCTGGAGCCCTGACAGCAACTACTCATTACTGCATCAACAAAATCTGTCAAAGAATCTCCCCACATAATCAAAAAGGTCTTGAGATACAAATATATCAAGGAGATGTTGAAATTAACCTTCGTGAATGAATATTGGTTTGACAACTGGAATAGTGACGAGCCATATTGATAAACCAACTTCCTTTTGTTGATCCGAGAGCCATCAGTCTCCTCCTTGTTACAACTGTAAAAGTGGCTCCATCCATCAACATCAGGCGCAGCTAAGGCCATCTGCTGCGGAGCGTGCTGGGAGATAGATCACCGTGTTTGAAATGCAAATCACCATGAATGAGGAATTGTCCAAATTACTCTCATTTTCCTCCAACGTGTGCCGTCAAAAGAAAGGCAGACTCCCCGCTGCGCACACACTTTTGAATAATACATCTCTGCCCATAATGTGTGCACCCCTTAGAAATATAGCTGATCAATATTGAGTGCAAATTTGTTGCTGAGCGTATTTTCACAAATAAGCTTTTGAATTGCTCGATGTGTGTAAATAACGAATGTAGGAGTTTTAAAAATGTCCCTCACTTGTTTGCAGCGTGCTAGAAACATCATGTTTGCCGTGAATCCTGCCCCGGAGGAAAGCCAATGATCGTAAGGTAGGAGCGTTTATCCTGCGAGCTAAAGGATAGTGTTAAATAATGACAATATAACTAGGGCCCAAACGATATGGATTTTTGGATACCGATATGAAGGAGGTTGGCATGGCCGATAGCCGATATTTGAAGTAAGTAATTTAATTTGATGTTTTTTTTATCTTTCAAATAGTCTATAGTTAATAATAATAAATATATTTTCCATCCATCCATTTTCTCCCACTTGTCCGTTGCCGGGTCGTGGGGGCAGCTGTTGGAGCTGCCCAAGTCACATAGCACCTGTCCCCTATGGCTCCTCCTGCAGGTGGTGGGTCCACGGGAGGACGGCCTCATGGTTCCAAACGGTTCCCAACGGGCCTGTTGGTCTCTCATAGGGGGCCCATTCACACTCTCATTCATACACCAGTGTACGCAGACACTGGAGGCAAGGAGGGTGAAGTGTCTTGCCCAAGGACACAACGACAATGTGCACCTTTAGGAGGCGGGATTCGAACCCCCGACCTTCCGATCATGAGACGACCCGCTCTACCATCTGCGCCACCGTCGCCCCTAAATATATTATTATTATTATTATTATTATTATTATTATTATTATTATTATTATTATTATTATTATTATTATTATTATTATTATTATTATTATTATAGTAAAGGTTTAAAATCATACAAATATATCAAATAGAGCCCGATGTGGGTTTGTATGAGGCCGATTTTTTTGGGCCGATGCCGGTACTACGCACCACTGATATTTTTGGCTAATATTTTTTTTTTATGTCTTGTTGTTTAATCCTATGAATGAAGCTTCTAAACGTGTCAGTGTTGAACTGTGACAGCAGGGGGCGCTGTACATTCATGTTCAGTAGGCACTCGTTCAAAACTTTGCACTAGTTTTATTTTTTCATTTTGTGTTAGCCGTTAGTGTCACGACAAAAACACTCATTGTTGTGAACACGGAGGATTTATTGTAACTTGACAATATATATCACGATTCAAATGTATTACGATAGTGTCCAAAATGCAAGATATATTATAATAATAATAATAATAAATTGGTTTTATATAGCGCTTTTTTGGACACTCAAAAACGCTTTACATTATTCATTCACTCCATACTTGGTGATAGTAAGCTACTATTGTAGCCACAGCTGCCCTGGGGTAGACTGACAGAAGCAAGGCAACCAGTCTGCGCCATCGGTCCCTCCGACCACCACCACTCACTCACTCACACACTACATTCACCCAGGCATCCTGGTGTTACCAAACGGTCTCCCATCCAAGTACCGACCAGGTCTTTCCCTGCTTAGCTTCCAAGGTCTGACGGGATTGGGCAAAGCAAAGGCGGTATGGCCACATATTGATCTTTTAGGTGCACAAAATGGAGGAATATGCTCAGTGTGCTATTTTTATTTAATAGCACACTGAGCATATTCCTCATTATTTTTCTATATAGCTCATAACAAAGTGCAAATAAATGTTTTCTACTGTATTTAATTTTAATAAATTCTCAGTCTTGCAGAAGATCGAGGCATTTTAGGGGATTATGGCACATTTCAAAAGAAAATCAAAACAGATCACAGGAGTTTTACTACAACAGGCAATGTAAACTTTACAATACACTCATATGAAGCTCTATAATATGACCAAGGTTTATCAATACGCAATATATTTATAACACAGTTACAAAGCATTTCATCAATGTTATATCATCAGGATATCTGTTTGCAGAACAAAAGTGCCAGGCCTTCTGCCGAGACCCAACAACGTGATAAACTACATCCACTACGTGTGCCCCTTTGTGGCATAAACTGTACACCGCTGAACAATCACTCACCGTCCCAGCAGGAGGGGGCTTGGCGTCCCAGGAAGGCCCCACCCACAGTCACCCCCACAAGGCAAGTCGAGGGCCCAACACCCCCTCGTCTTTACCCCCATGGGCTAACGAAGTGCGTTTGTTTATGGCATTAGCACATCAGAGAGTTTGTTTGTTTAGAGCCGGGATGTCATGATATAAATATCGTTAGCCACATAACATAAATGCCCAAGTCATTGTGTATTGTTACAATGGCAATAAGAGTTTCCTACATGTTTTCCAAAAACAAAAATTAGTTAGGCATTTATGCTATGTGGCCAATGATATGTTTATCTTAAGATTGTCCTGATAGAATAATGAATCCTTAAACTTTCAGAGTTTAAGAGAATCATAATAGCAGGTTTTTATACATACTTGAAGTTTGGGGTGTTTTATTAAAGCAAATTAATTTCAGTTGTCATCTTAAAAGATCTGTGGTATAGTTGGTTTCAAGATATCGTTACATTTTCTCTCGTTTATGAGCTCTTTTCTTATGGTGTCCCTGAAAAATCAAACTGTGAGTTAGACTTAATATGAGGCATTAAAGCAACTGGAGTCATAGATTTTTCTCCACTTCCTTCTATCCAACAAGGAGAAACCCCGGAGGCCAAAAGCCAGACAAATAATTTAACCCCAAACCTGTCCCTCTGCATTTTCTTACCACGAGTTAAATTGTATTAAAAGAGCCTCCAACAGAGACACTGCAGGAGGGAGGGCACTGGCCAAATTCCGGGTCAATTCTCAAATCAATGAAAATCCAGTTTGTTTCTGAAATGTGGTTATGTGGAAAACACACTGCCTTTGTTTAGAGGTAAGCATTATTAAGGCAGCAAAAATATGCCCGAAACATCTGACAGTTTAACACAGAGAAACTATACCGTGCTGCTGGTGCAGAATGAACATAATCGCGTCATGGTAGGGCTGAGAAATTAATCGAAGCTTTTCTTCGGCAGAAACCACGCCTAGTTTTGGAGTTTGGGTTGGACACTGGAAGATTTGTGTGTGTTAAATAATATTGGAGAAAAGCATTTCTTCTTGTTCTTGGTCTGTGTAAAAGGCATGTCTATGTTCAGGAATCAGTGACGGGTTTATTTTTATTGTGAAAAAAAATCAAAGCGAATCGGAAATCGAGATTGAGAAAAAAGATGATTTTGGTCATATCGTCGAACTCATCATATTGGCTTAAGATCATCAATATGAAAATACCTAGTTGATCTTTTTCTTGGGAAACGTGTTTAGCTAAAAATGCTTTTTTTGGCTAATGTTTTAAAAAGAATAATAAAAACAATACAATAAAGGCCAGTTACATTCAGAACAAAAGACGCCAGGAGAGCAGACATTACATATGTTCTACTAGGTTTACCTCACGATCATTAAACAAACTCGTGCACACAATTCACTGTGAGGGGGGTATTTGAAAGCGGTCATAAATCTGCTGTCCCCGCGCCCTGACCAGGGAGGGGCGCCACGGAGCTCTGTGAGGGGCAGCGTATTAAAATGAGCGATGTGCAAATTGAGACGTGGGATTACGTGTCAAGCCAGCGCCAGGTGAAAGTCACACCTGGATAAAAGGGCAATTACAGCCATCATGGTGGAGCTTCGCCTTCATCTGCGTCTTTTATTTTCCACACAAGCGCCAGCAGCACCGGATTTTGGGGGCTTTAAAGCCCCTGATGGCTCCGGGGCGTTCTCCAAGTTCAAAAGTTCACCTTTTACGACCTCCTCGAGCCTGACTGACCATCTCCAAATAAAAACATTCCGACCCCAGCTCCCAACAGCTCAATGACACATGAGAAACAAACACCAAGGAGGGGGGGGAACCAAAATATCCACCCAAACTCTTTTATTCTCCGAATTGCAGTGGGCTTTGTGAAACTTAAACATGGGTTCAAAGGGATAATAATGCAGGACAGTTTGCACAGGAAAGCCATGAGATTAGAACAGCCGATAATAAAGAGTCACCGGAGGCCAATTACAGCCGCGGTGCAGGACAGTGAGCCCACGGACTGTGGCTCCCACTCATGTGTGGACATGCAGGCTGCTTCCAGGTGTCAGGACTTGACAGTAAAATAAGGGAACATTTCAGAGTTTTGGGCAGAGTTGTTGCATTGGGGATCGGAGGCTTCCGTAGTTTCTTGAGTTACTTTGGCGGCTAAATTACGCATTAGAAACATGCGCAAAGCAAAGCCTCCAGTTTAGCCAGGTATGCTACACTGTAAGCGCCGTGCCAACCGCTCAAGTGCAAAACCGCCGTTGACAACGATGAAGTCAAACATTACAGCCAACAAATTAACTAAAACTACAAGAATAAAACCACTAAAGTGGGAGAGGAGTCTCTGGCTCACCGGAGACGGACTTGGCGTTGCTCCTGTCCGTGAAGTCGAACCCGCTGGCCACCTCCATCCTCCTCCCGCAGAAGCCGAGCCCCGTGTGGGTCAGCAGCTGGAAGTTGCCTCTCGCCGCCAGTGAGAGCCCAGACTCGCCCCTGCTGGAGCAAAGGACCGGGGGCGGTGCTGGAGTACTGGAGGCGGTAGTGGCGCGCGCTGTTGGGCCTGGGGTAAAGTTGAATGAAGCCGCTCGTGGTTCTCCTCGTCCTGGGCTGGCTCAACGCTCTGCGCGTCCCATGCTGTAGCTCTGAGCGCCACAGACAGGATCCACACCCCCTGGAAGACGCGTTCACGGCGCCGGGGAGGGTGGGGGACCATTAACTTCAAGAATCAAAAAAGTTGTATTTTGGTGAATTTAATTTTATTAAGAATCCTTTGCTACTTCAAACGCCAGTGGGACCTAAACAAAGAGGAGGACTACTCGAACTAATCTTTTGTTCAAGTAGTTCCCGGCGAGTTAATGCCAAACCAGGCCAAACCAGGCTATTCCTCAACTTTGAGCGTTCAAAGGATGCAGACTCTTAATTCTCGCCTGGAAAAATGATGATCAAACTTGGATTCATATTTCGACGCTGTAATATTGGCCAACAGATGAGTTTGGCACCGCTGCTTTTTATCTAAACGCCAAGAATATATTACATTTATATTGTCGTACAGAACATGAAAGCAGCATCGCAGGAAGTTTGGTAAGGGGCACCCTGGTAATTGTAGTGCTCGTGCAAACTACCCGCGAGGGAAGGCTTTTGAATCCTCGTATTTCTCAGTGACCATATAGCTTCCCAAGTGCTATATTTGGGAAGCTATATGGTCCGACTGTGTAAACGATCAAGCATTTATTTTAATAATAGCCTTAGGCAAATATTACTATCAGCATGCGAAGTGACATTAATATTCGTTAGAGTATCACTTCGTTAAAGTGTCACTGTCTGGTGTCATCAATCAACAATGCATCGTTCTTCTTCAGAACATCTTTTGCATTTAGCTGTGACGAGTTTCATAACATGTCATTATCTACAAGTGGGTTTGAGGTTGGAAATAATGTTCTATACCTCCATCTTGTGGTAACAAAAGATAATTCTATTGAATAGAATAGTTGAAGTCAGGACAGCACTAAACAAATCAAATTAAATACACAAACCGTATCATTGTGGACCTGCTGTACAGTGTCTCATCTTCAAATAACACGGATTGATAACCCTAAAATTGAACATTAATTTTAAACTATATTTTAGGCTATACAGAAATCTTAATGTGTTTTATTGTTGTTATTTTTTGTGTGGTCTTTCCTTTTTTTTTTCCTTTTGCCCCGCCTTAACCACGTGAATTATCTCTTGTCCAGCTTTACCCAAATCTAAAAGGTTAAAACTTACAGGTAAGTGTAGGAAGCTCAGTGTGCTGCTGAGAAGGTGATTGGCTGTGAGCGCCCACCTCTCCAGGACCTGTTCACCTCCAGGTCCCGGAGGCGTGTGGGTCGGATCACAGATGACCCTTCTCACCCTGGACATGGACTATTCACCCCTCTCCCCTCAGGCAGGAGGCTACGGTCTATCCAGACCCATAAATCCCACCACATAAACAGTTCTTTCCCCTCTGCCATGAACAAAAAAACAAGACCCAATAACTCTTTATCCGACTCATGGATGTAATCTGCTCTGTTGCATATATATGTGGCGTGTCCACACTTAGATCCGCTGCTGTCCCTTTATACACTTGCACATCTGTAAATACAATCCCGCTGTTGTTCTATGTCAAATTGTTGTCGTCTTTATCATATTTGACTTTTAATTTTAATTTTCTTTATGCATTCCCTTATAGCCTTATAGTTTAACGTTGTTATTGCTTATTTGTATCTAAAATCGGTGTCATATATTACATTTTGCACAATTGTAACAAGAAAAAATCCTAGTTTGTGAATCTGTTCCCAAACCATGGCAATAAATACTATTCTGATTCTGATTTTAAGACGGATAAAACTCATCTAAACCGATCGCGGTTTTGTCACTTATTTGTTACTCTTTTGCTGCTTTTTGTTGCATTTTCACCACACATTTATGCCAGTTTTTGGTGGGTTGGTTGGGTTTTTTGTCACTTTTTCGTCCTCATAAATTTTTTTTGTTGCTATTTTGCCTTTTATTTATTTTTATTTTTTTTTTCAAGAAGCTTTCAGACTTGGGTAAAGCCAAACTGGAGGAAATGTGCTCGGTTCAGGTGGGAGTTAAGAGGTTAACTGACGTAAAGCGCTAATTATCCACAAGATGGCGCTTAACGAACACTCAAACCGGCTCATAGTTTTCCGGCGGACTCACCAACCGTAAATCGATATCTTGCATAAGCTACAGAAGTAATGTTAATGCATATTTTCAAGTGTCGATTAAACACGGCCTTTCTGTTGTTATCTACTTGTGATGACTTAACAAATGTAGGCCTAAATGAAATGACTTTATGCTATATCTAATTGACCAAAATTGATAAGATACTGTTTGGTCCGAAAAGGGTCACCTCCTGGATAATTACGTCTCAATTATCCATAGCCTGAATTGTTGTTTATTTGAAGTGCCCTCTACTGGAAGCAACAGGTGTGTGTATATATATATATATAGGGGTCCACATCGTTGCTCATCGTAGAGCTTTAAACCCCTCCCTTGACGCATGGCGGATGATGCGCGCTTTCGTGAGCAAGGAGAGCGCGCGTGGGGCAGCAGCAGCAGCAGTAAGACAGCTCCCAGTCACCACGCAGCATCACCTCCACTGTGCACGGGCCAAAAACATGGAGCTAAAGTAGACCGGGCCCCGCGACACACTTCTTCGACGCAACTTTTTTTGTAACTTTTATTTATTTATTGTTTCACTTTTACGCGCGTACACAAAGGACGACAACATGTGGAGACGCATCAAGTTGATCGCGTGCCTTCTGGTTTTGTGTAAGGATGCAACTGCACTGAGCAAGGTAAGACGATTTTCAACATACAACAACAACAAAAATGGGCCAATTAAAAGAATAAAAAAGTTGCGGCTCCTATACCATTGCATTTACGTTGCATGTCAGGGCGTTGGACGTGTGCCAGCGCAGCGCAACAGCCCGTGACATTACCACTTAGCCAATCCCCTAAATGTGCTGTTTTAAGTGTGCAGATGTTCCGCGGAGTGTGCCATATATTTTATGCTTTACATTAATCCACCCAGTGCGCGCCTTTGTATATTTAACAGGCGTTAACAATAGGCTGCGCGGGCGCGGTAATGATGGGTGCAGCGAGCCAGCAGTAGTGGGGCTGGGACACACGCAATATTGGAGCGCGCGTATAGCTGCGGCCTAGTGGGGTTACAGTAATATGGAACTGTCCCGTGTTTGGACAGCTGCTGGACTCCAGTAACCCCCCCCCCCCCCCCCCCCCCCCCCCCCCCCCCCCCCCCCCACACACACACACACTCACTCACACACTCGCTGCAGCCATAAACAGGGCAAACATCACAACGGTCCCCAGTAACACGTACACGCGCTGATATCTGCGTTTGAGAAAATGTACCGGACATGCTAAAGTTTGGAAGGACGTTTCTTATTTTATCAACATTGATTAGCCTATGGTGTTGCTTTTTTTAATTGTAGCAGAGATGCTGCAGGGCTCCCTGTTGTTGTGTCCATGGGCAAGGCACTCACTCTCACAACATGCTCGTTGCCCCCATGTGTCTGCAAAATGTGTGAGTGATTGGGGTTCTTGATGTAAACTTCTCGGGGCGCATTGACCAATTACATTTACTCCAGTTCAGCTTTACCCAATTCTAAAAGGTTACGCGCTGCCGGCCAGAGAAGCGCGTACATTTGAAAGCAAAGACCTACAAAAGTGATCTGGAAGGAACGTTTTCCTCGCATTGTTGCCGCGTCGTTGTCCCATTTGACATTTTGTTTCATTGCTTTTTTTGTCACATTTTTGTCACTTTTTCTCTTTGCTTTTCTGTTGCCCTTTTGTGGCTTTTTTGTTTGGTTATTGTGACTTTTTCATCCTCATTTTTTTTCAGGTCATGAAAATTACCTGAAAATTACTTCAATCAAACCTGAACCTGATAAAATGTTCAGACCTTTTAACTCTGGTGACAAATGAGTTAAAGTGACAAATGTTGTCAAGTGCTCTACTTAATTTCTTCTGAAAACGGCAATGTTCGGTCTTAATACGACTTAATACGAACTTGCTCAATTGCAAAAGGCCTTTCCTTATTTTTCCCCTTCTGCAAAGCATTCTTCAATAAATGGCTTATTTAAACTCATGTTGTTGTCCTTTGGGTGTAGTCTTATTTTAGACCTTGTTTATTCCGAGTTCTGACCTAGATTAGACCTTGGTTGGCGCTTTATAGACAGATCTGGTAGCACTCAAAAAGTAAAAGTATTTCTGTGGGGGTACTTTGTGTAAACAGTACTCAAGAACTGATGCTGCACAGGAACACATGCACAGTACATGTAAAGGGAAACCGCCGGTCATGCTCTACTGCGGTTAAAATGGGGCAGAAAAGTGGCACTGGACTCAAATACTTTAGTCCGTTAGCCTTTTGTACAGTATTATCTACTCTACTGCTAAGGTTAGGATAAGGTTATTTTCTATTGTACAGTACTTTGCATTACTAAGACAAAAAATACATTTACTACAAAGTGTGCATTAAGTCTAAGTGCACGGCTCGATACACAGGTTAGGAGACAGCATATGCCGTAATTCCATCTTGTTGGACCAGAAGCTTGTTCTCATACTTTTCAGGGCAGACATGAAAAGTAAGGAATCCCTGCAGCTGTTAACAGGGACACGCGATACATCATGCGACGTTTGTTTACAAAATCAGATGACAAAACGAAAGCCATTCTCATTGTTGAACACTGTTGTCGTCGCGTCATCATTTTCCTGCACTTCTAACTCCAGTTTTGCAAAAGGTGTCTCAACGTGCAGGGCTTTGCAAAAATGTGTTTAATTCAAGTTTAAAAGTACAGTTTGGCATGCAAAAAGAACAGACCTCGGCGTTACAGTTAGCGCTTGTGATTCACAGCTAAACAGTCCCGGTATCGATCATCCGTGTGGAGTTTGCATGTTCTTCCCGTGTCTGCGTAGGTTTCCTCCGGGTACAATGTACAATAGGCCAGAATGAATGAGTGAGTGATTGGTGGCGCAGATCGGAAGTCTTGCATCCGCCAGACTACCCCTGGGACGGCTGTGGCTACAATAGGATGCATGATGAGTATGTTGTGAATAATGAATACAGTGTGACGCATGGAGAAACTTGGTAACACAGGCTTGAAAAGCGCAATACAAGTGTCCGCCATTATTATTATTAGCCTACCTTTGCCAAGGCACTGGTCCAACCTTGCGAGATGCCCCGGTTGGCAGGACTCCGTTTCATTTTATTGTGCACATAAATCTTTGCCATTATAATGTCCAAATCTTCAAAGAGAAATTGTCATTCAGTTGCGAAAACAGATATATTACAGAGGCTCTTAAGTGTGTCTTTAGGCAGTGTTTTCAAAAACAAAAAGATTATTCCTTCTTGATCCTAGAAGAGTAAAAATTGTAGACATTCTCTCAAAATGGCACTAAAAGTATGATCAGCAAATCCCTACCACAATCAAATGTATTAGTTATATTTGTCCTTCTAACAAAACATTAATATCAATAATGAGTTCATGCTTTTATATATATATATATATATATATATATATATATATATATATTATATATATATATTATATATATATATATATATATATATATATATATATATATATATATTAGCGGAAGAAAATGGATGGATGGATAATATATTTATTCACAGGTTAGCCAGCATATCATTAGTAGAGCCAAAGGCACTTTAACAGACAGCCTCTTTTTTTTTTTTTTGAATAAAATAAAAATAAAATAAAACAAACAAAAACAACAAAAATATATAAAAAATATATGATTATATGATTTCACACTTTACTTGAATAATTGACACCTTAATAACTGTAACAACAAAACAAACCTGTTTCGCCAATCCCCCACGTACACAGAGCTTGCCCACACCTCCTGCTTTACTGCGGGCACTTGACTGGCATTAATGAGGCACAGAGGGGGCATGGTGGGCACCCCGGGGTGGCGTGGGAACGGGTGCATGCACCTGCCCCATGTTTTGGATGTAAACACCATGAACAATTGGCACAGGGTCATGGCAAGGCTACCGAGTAAAAGACAACAAACTGCGGCGGTGGGTGCGCCTCATTCCTGCAGGGCAGAGCATGAGCGCAGCGATATTTCATCAAGCCGTGTTATGCCAACACCACTGCAGTTAATTGTGTCTGTCATATGATGTGATGAAGTGTCGGCATTATCTGTCTGTGCAAATCCAGTCGGGAAGTTCGTGGTGCAAAGGAACTGAAAATGTGCCCAATTAGTCACCCTCAGAATTATTGCAGATTGTTTTGAAGATTCGGGGTTATTGCTGTTGACACTCCAAAAATATGTTGCAGGTCTTTGGCACAGTTCAGTCTTGAATCTTCTTGTTCCAATCGCCCTGAGATATGCATGTGTTAGAAGAAATATGAGTCTACATTGGACAAATATGGACCAATGTAGTGAATGTAGCTGAGATGCCATTTATTAAAAACCTTTAAAAATTGAGTTAATCTTG
This sequence comes from Proterorhinus semilunaris, assembly GCA_021464625.1. Taxonomy (NCBI): domain Eukaryota; kingdom Metazoa; phylum Chordata; class Actinopteri; order Gobiiformes; family Gobiidae; genus Proterorhinus; species Proterorhinus semilunaris. The sequence continues at coordinate 27,866,635 of CM038345.1, read as the reverse complement.
AAGACAGGTTGGTTTGCACAAGTTTACTTTATTATTGCAATATGTTTCTCTTGCATTTACATGGGCAGAACAGTTGTCCATAAACAATGTGTAGCCGCGTTGGGTGGAAAATATTAGAAAATGGCAAGTGTAACTCCTCCCTACTGGAGAGGTATAAAGCACATTTGCAAACCAAAAGGAATCAAAGCCTGTAGGACTTTGGACGCTTAGGGTTTACTTGAAGTTATCATGAGTACATTTGCCCTCTGATTGGCGATGGGGGAGCATCTGTCAGGAGCAGCGAGATGCTGCTGTGCAAGGTTAGGAGTACTTAGCTCCAGGATTTGCCTATTGCACATGGTCTGGGTTGAGGAAAACACACAGAACAGGGAGAACATGCAAACTCCAAACAGAATGGCTGGGCTGATGACTATTTCTAATGGTTTTAACAACCTAAAATTGGCAACAAGACAGACATAATGCTAACAAATAGATCAGATATCCAAACAACCTACTGAACTGAAGTAATGATCTTTAATTCATAAATACCTCAATGACAAACATGTTTGGAGTGAAATTCCATGCAGTAGGAGGGTCCACATATCTATGCCATATGCACACACCCATTTCAATGATTGCCTCAATCTCTGAAATATGGGGAACTACCCAATATTACTTTGAATTAGCATCACCCATGTGTTCATTATCCTCAATAATGCATCAATATAAACGTTCCTCAGCTTGACTAAACACACTACAAAGCAAAAAGTGATTGGATAGAGAAAATAATCAAACTAAACTAGACCCATCAATGTCGCTTTACCTTAGCAGTCGCAGCAGCAGCAGCAGCAGTCCAGACATCGTTTTGACGAGTACAACATGGAATGCGATGCCCCGCAACTTGTTTCCGTCACACGAAACTAGATAAACTCTACTTTAGGTCATGTCTCCGCGGAACAGCAGAAAGACCAGAATGTGTGTTTTGCAACGTTCAGAGCTCCACGACGCATGGTCAATGTCAGGGCTATCAGGCAGAGGCCAGGAGAAACAAGCTTATCTCGAGTTTCTGGGGCCATAAAGTGATGAACTCCAGTTGGACGGACATGCGATATCAAAATGAATATTAATCAAGAGATTAAAATGAATTGCGAATGTCTTGCCCCCTGGGATAATTGCAAATTTATTTGAACAGATTTTGATTTCTTTTCAGTTGAGTTATTAATTGTATTTTTGCATCCCACAAACATCTGTAACTCCATCTAATCATCTGGAGAAAAGGCTTTGGCAGCCCTTTCCCATTCCAGCCGTGTTTGAGGTCACAGCACTGACTAATGTGACTGGATTATCAACACGACTACAATTACACGGCAAAAAAAAAATTCACCATATGTTTAAACAAATACCATATTTGTTTAAAACAAATAGTCAGATCACTGCAAACTCAAGCCATTTCACCTGATAGTCAAATACAAGCATGTATTTTATCGTGGGTGTTTTTGTTGGTCACCTTTATGCTCTCCTCAGAACTGGCTTGAATCTTCGCAGGGAGCTGGAGACGCTGCTGTTTGGCTTTGACGACAGGTAGCCAAACATGAGGTTTAAATATGCTACTTCCTTGTTATACGTTGCTTTCGTGAAACAGCAATGTATAACCTTCTGCACTGTGTCTTTAACTGGTGTAGTTTTTGGTGGCCTGAATAACCAATTTGTCCGCATATATTAGTCGTATTGCACGATGTTCACACTTTAGTTCTTTTGCAGGTTGAGGTTTTATTGTCAGGATTTAGTCTACCAAATATTTATTTAACTCGGAAAGTTCCACTGAAAGAAGGAACATAAATTGTACATGGGCCTTGACTCTTGAGGGAAACCATAAAGAACCTGTACACACTGACACAGAAAGAATATGCAAACTCTACAAAGAAAGGGCAGAGCGAACGTCTCGTGCAGAGGTGGGTAGCGTAGCCATAATATTTGCTCAAGTAGGAGTAATGTTACTTTGAAATCATTTTACTCATGTAGGAGTAAAAAAGTACCTGGAGAAAATTTGACTTGAGGAACTGTGAGTAAGTGAGTAACTGTTTGAACGTAAAAGTCTGATTCAGGATTCAGTCGTGACACAAATTATGAGAAACAAAACATGAAATAATGTTAAAATTGTAATATTTTCAAAGAAAATACCAATAAAACATATACAAATAATTCATTAAACAAAAGAAGGAAAACATATTTTTTACGCATTAAATTGAAGATTTGAAGATTAAAAATACACTGGCACAAGTAACTTTTTTACAACTATCTAATTTTATATAACTCAAGTAAAAGTAAAAAAAAAAAAAAAAAAAGTACTGTATGCAAAAGTACAATTATTCAAAAATACCAGGGGTATGTGGTTCTTCTATCTTGGTTTAGAAGGTGAAATTGACAATATTTTTGGAAGGAAAAGCATATTATTGGCACTGAAATTTAGTTTTGGGAGTATTTTCCCTCTCTTTCACCCATACCTCAATAGGTTGCGTTCATGTGACATGGTCATGGTCAAGGTCAAGTTTATTTATAAAGCACATTTAAAACAACATTGCTGCCCAAAGTGTTGTACACAAAAAATACATATATATAGAATACACTATTTAAACATAAAGAATATAAGAAAAATAAAGATGCAGAAAACAAAATACAACACAAACAAATGCCAGCAAAAAGTCCTGCTCAGTTTTGGTTAAAAGTCTTCGCAAACAAGTAGGTCTTAAACATAGATTAAAAAATGTCTAAAGACTGGGCTGCCCTAATATGTAAGGGAAGACTGTTCCAAAGCGTCGGAGCCGCAAAAGCCCGGTCTCCTCTGGTCGACATTTGTGACCTGGGTATGTTAGCTGACCTCAATGTTCTGATCGGACTATGATCAGACAGAAGCTCAGAAGAAGACAGAAGTAAATACGGCTTAATTTTATTCAAAAGACGCAGTTGGTTAAAACTTTTAGTGGGGCCAAGAACAGAAGGATTGGACAAATTTCCAAACAACGACAATTTCCGTTTTAGATTCATTAAGTTTTAGAAAATTCTGGGCCATCCAGTCCTTTACATCCTGAATACAATTTAACAGAGCTTGGATGCTGCTAAACCTGGTTTCAATGATAGACTTGCAGGTCGTCTGCAAAACAATGGAAGGAAATCTTATGTTTTTTTTGAAAATAGATCCAAGGGGCAACAGGTACAGTGAAAACAATAAAGGACCTAAAACTGAGCCCTGTGGCAGCTCAGCGGGGCCACACCTGAGCTGTAAGGGCCCAGGTGGACAGAGAAGGAGCGATTTTCAAGATAAGATCTGAACCATTTTACCGTTCCTCCAATACCAACATGGCTTTCAAGGCGGGAAAGCAGTATTTGATGGTCCACCATGCCAAACGCTGCAGTTAAATCTAAAAGCACTAAAATAGTGGGGTGACCCGAATCAACATTTAAAAGAAGGTCATTAAAACTCTTAAAACCCGACTGAAATTTTTCAAAGAGGCTATTTGCTTCCAATTGAGATTGAATTTGGACTTGTACCAATTTCTCCAGAACATTTGATAAAAAAGGGAACTTAGAAATTGGCCTGTACTTAGACAGAACTTCAGGATCTAAGTTGTGTTAAGTAAAGGCTGGACAGCAGCATGCTTGAAAGCACTTGGGACGCTGCCCGAGATCAATGAAGAATTAATAATTCTCATTATGAAGGGCCCAATCACTTTGAAGGAGTCTTTAGGAAGTTTAGACGGGACACAGTCAAGTGGACAGTCAGAGGGTTTTAACTGGCGCACCACAATAGACAGCTCATCAAGTGGCACAGATTCAAAATGTTCAAGGACCACAGAACAAACTTCACAGAACAAAATTCACAGAGGGGTCTACAGCAGCACAAAGTAATGCAGAGTCCCAAATAGAAGATATTTTATCCACAAAGAATGTTTGACAATTCACACACAAGGTTTCTGATGGTACAATGCCACTGGATTCAGTGGGATTCACAAGGCGATTTAAAACAGTAAAGAGAACCTGGAGTTTATGACCATTTGTAGATATCAGGTTCGACATCACAACGAGGGCAGCTGAAAATGCCATGGTGGTAACCATGGTAACTGTCAAAATGCAGATTTATAGTCTCAGTTTATTGGTGATTTCTCTGCAATTCCTGGGCCAATTCACATATAACAAAAACTGTCACAAAGTGCAAAGTCATCTCTTCCAGCACACATGAACTATAGTCTAATTATCTCCTCATAAAGGTGTCCAAAAGTGGTGAGAATATTCAAAAACATGTGCGTGATGTTGGTCGGTAGAAAAGACTTTCAGACATAAGATGAATGTGGCAGGTTTGTGAATCCAATCACTGTCAAAGGATTAGGGAAAACATTTGAACATTTTCATTTTAGAATATAAACTGTTCCTCTCCCATAGAGTTGTATTGGCACCGGCCCTCCACCTGAAATAGAATTCTTTACCATGAACGCAACCTATTCCATAGTCTTTTTTAATCTGTTCCGATTTTATGTCCTGACCCTCAAACAAATGCCGCTGGAATGTAGAAGTGTACCCTCAGAATCAGCGAGTGCCTGAAGAGATTTGTGTTGGGCCCATTAACATCCCTCTGTTAAGTTTCCTGATGTCTCTGCTCCACCATCTTTAGTCATTTAAAGACTTTCGTTTGTAGACCTAATCATGACAATGACGTTGCCAGATATATAAAATACGTCTGTGTCATATTCTTTCTTTTTTTTTTTTTTTTACTTTTTATTCATCATCCTCACATGTCTGGAGTTCTCACTGCTGCCTCCTGGCGTGTGTGACGTGATTTGCATAACGGTCAGTCTGCCAGCCACAAAGTAAACCCCAGATTGCGCCTTGCTTTAATTTGTTGTCCCTCTTTTATAACTGTTGTGGGAAAACAGCATGGATGAAACCCCCTTGAGCTTTGTTTATAAGTTGGCAGCGCCGAAGTATCCCTGAAATACCTTCCCTCTGTGCCCTCCGCTCCATCTCGTTTCCACGGTAATTAGCAGCTGGCACAGCTCAGGATGAGAAGGATATCCTTGTTTATGTGAACGCGCCTGTAAATGCACCAATGGCCACTGACTCGGACCCTAACGAGCCTTTTCAGTGGCCCATGTCGGTTGCCCTCCCCGACACAATCGCTCTTTGACTTGATGGCTGTCAGTGTGCGTTAGCTGTTAAAGCCTGCTCTACTTGATCTAATGGACTTCTGCGCGGGACACCAGACCCCTTTCCTGCCATTGTGCGGACCTGAATTCGTTTCCTCTTTGACCCAAAACTTGACTGCACTTCAGAGGTCCGCGGCGGAGATTTGGGAGATTAAAGCATGCGTTAAATCTCCAGTACTTTTAATTATTAGCGGGCTTAATTGTGTTAGTTGTACTCATGCTGGCGGGGCAGCTGGCATGGAGGTTTGGGTAGGCACTGTAGTCAATGTGATTTGACAAGAAACAGGAGGTGGTAGGATGCTGAGATGCTGATGCTAGAGCATTCTCATGCGAGGTTCAGTCCAAAACACGCACAATAGGTTAGCCTTGCCAAGTATCGTCAGCCTAACCCGCTCCTAAGCCTCCCTAAGACCTTTCATTGGCCCAGGATTCAATGTTTTGTAATTTGAAATGAAGATGTTTATAAAGCTATAAGACATACAGTAAGTAGTAATTTTTCATGGAAAACCATTTTGCCAAAGCCCATAGGAATATCATGGACCTGGAAAACTTGGTCTTGACTCTGCCTCGGCTCTGATCACAAGAAGTCCAGCCCAGGACTAAACGCAAATATATTTCATCAATCCAGCATATCATCCATACAAAACCAGAGTTTTGGGGTTTGTAGACGAACATTTTCCAAACTAGGTCCCAGAGTGGAGGGATCTCAAAACAACGTTTATGTTTATAACATCACAGCGCCAGTGTTGTCATCCATTATCTGCTGACCTTATAATGAGTTTTAATGCAACCGTCTGGCAACTGCGGTCCGCAAGCCACAGGTGACAATGAGAAAAACATGGCAGAATTAGCCTTCAATCAATCTGTGTTTTGGGACTGACAGTGAAAGTCCGGTCACTGACAGTTTTTCTGCTTTAGTTCCGTTACGTCTGAAGAATAAATTCACCTCCTCATATCTTCTGTAGATTGTTATCAGAATCAAAATCACAATCGTTTTTATTTTATTTTTATTGTTAACCATAGACACCCCTACTAGTAACATTAGTGCTGTCACTGTAAAGGGACGTGTTTGTTCTGTGGGATGAGGGAGAGTCCGTCCGTCAGGTCCAAGTCTCTACTGAAGGACCTTCTGTAGGAGCCTTCTCTGAGGAATTAGTGGAAGTGTGAAGCAAAGGGAAGGAGAAAGCCGTTTCAGAAAGGGCCAAGGTCATATGCCACAGACCATTTTTTTGTTTCTAGGCCCAAGTTACAATTTGATGAAAAAATAAATAAAAAATCTTACTTCTCTGAAATTCATTTATGCCAACTCAATAAATCCCTGTACATCTAAATGCATGACTTGATTATGAGACGGTGATAAACAGAAAAATTAATTTACCTGTAATCTGAGGCATCTGACGACTCTGCAGTTTTACTGATAATCTTTAGAAGAGTGCTCATCAGAGTCCTTCCTCTGTTGTCCAAAGTCCTTTAGACAATCACCAAAGATCTTGTATCCACATATGGCAGGTTCTCCCACTGTAAAAATACAGACAAAGCACATTTTAAGTTTTTAACAAAAAGTTTACATTCAAGAATCAAAGCAATATCTGAGGAGCCAAAAGGACAGAAACTGAGAATTCAGAGCTTAGATTAATATGATAATATTCATTAGCGTCAGATAGTCTTCAAAATGTGTTAAGAATAGGTTAAGACGTTAAGAACCTCTAGATAAGTGTTGGATAGCAGTTTGCAAATGTTTAGCAGTTTGCAATCCAGTTTTCCAAGCCTTGAAGGATTCATTCTGAATTTCCCATGAATACATATCTCACTCTTTCATGTTGAGTCTTTAAATGAAGTGAGTCTAGCACCAGGCCTCCACCACAACATGTTTTCATCACGTAGTTGTCCTGGAAAATGAAATAAGCAAACAACAGAAAATAGTAGGCCTATGTAAAAGTAACTGTACTGATATTCTACATTGTATGAACCATGGACTTTATTGGACTTTTGAGTGGAATAAGAGACTGAAAGGGCAAGTGACTCCAACTCACACCGAAGATACTTATTCCACCAATAATGACATATAAACCACAGCTTACTGCTGTGTACAACCATGTACATGACTAAAATAACAGCTGTTCACCAGCGACATTCTTATATTTACTTTTTCGATTGGTTTGTGCTTTATTATAGCAACAACATTTGATAACGTTTGATACATATACAGTAAATGTCTTCATGCTTAACCCCATTTTTGGTGTGGCTAACTGGTAAAGTTAGTTAGATATTATCATTCCTAAAGAAAATCAGACAAATAGGAAACTACCCCAGAATCAAAACAAACTACAAATTTTCTTCGGGTCAAACGTGCAACTTGAAACACTAAAACTTGAGGCACAACACGTGTGTAGCGCCCTCAGTCAGTATGTGTATTGGCATTAGGCTACACGATAAATAAAAATGTTCTCACGAGTAAGACAACCACCTGGCTGCCGTTTTAGGAGTCTTTGCCTGGCATAGAACTGTCGATGTCTTTGAGGAGTTTGCGGGACGTTTCCAGTTCATTGTACTCACTGTCCAGGGATTATAACAGGTCTATGGGCGATATCCACTCGTTTGCGATCTTTGTGAATGTTGCCCACAATGATCGAATTGTTCTCGTTGCAGAGATCTAAAGTTTGCCTTCAGAAAGCAGGATTTCCATTTCGATACTTGCTAACAGCTGCGCTGTCTGTGAATGCTCTCGTCTGAGCTGCGCTGTTTACTTCGGGGTTCCGGTGTCCACACAATGTGCTGATTGGTCAGAAATAGGTCAGGTGACCCTAAAATCATAGGCGCCAGAAGAAAATAGTTCCCATTTCACGCTCGAATTTCTCAGAAGCTGCAAGGTTTATTTGACCCCTTTGGTATTATATAGTTTATAGAAATTGTATTTCTGATTTCCTGGAACGAAACTTCACGCTAGCCAATGCCCTAATGGTTTGAAAACAGGTTTACAAACTAGGAATTTGTGAAGCAGTTTTATTTTACTGTTCACTTTCCAAAAAGTTTACTGCGCCGTCTAAAGTCTTCTGAGGTAACTTCACAGCGAACAGAGGCTTGCAGATGAATTGCAGCGGTTTTACACACACGACTGGCTTCATGTTACTAAGCCGGATTTGTGTTTATAGAGATGATTTTGAAACAATACCTCTTTTGTCTTAGCCCTAGAGCTGCATTGTGGTGGCCCCACTGTTCCTGACAGGTTGTCCCAGTGGTATTGAACAATGGGTCAAGAGCAGAGGTTAAGTTACCCGATTAGACCAATTAAGTGTACCTTCACCTCTTCAAATTTTCAGAAATTAAGAAGAAAAGACGTTTACAGAAAACTTTAAAGTCACGTAAAAATGTAAGTTAAGTGACTCTGTCCACTCCGTTTGTGGAAGAGAGTGAGTTGATACAAAATGCAGCTACATCTCGCTGATATAGATATTTGTCTGATTAGGTCTGGCTATTGCTGAAATGCCAAGAAAATATAGAGTTTTTGAAAGGATCAACAGATTCCATTGCTACTGATGAGGGATACAATGTGAGAATACATTTCACGTAATGGTTCAAACTTGAACCCACTAAGGCAATCACCCATTCAAGACCATAACCCCTATGGGGGGAAATTACCAAATTGACATGATAATAGATCAGGAAGTTGGGTCAAAAAAGATTTGGGAAACATTGCTTTAGTCTCTGTTACCAGAACCAAACAGAAGCCAATCTGACAGGAATTCATTTGACTAGTGTGATGTAAAGCCGCTTAAGTCAATGCCTTACAATGGCAGCTCAGTGGGACCGAACTCCTAAAGACGTCTAATCTGCTAATCCACTGTGTTTTCATGTGGCGGGGCCATTTGTCAACTGGCCCCTGTACGTCTGACATGGATTGTCCCGGGACCCCAGCCGTGTGTGCGCGCGGGACCCCTCCTTTGGTGCTCGGAGCGTCTGGGGAGATGTCTGCATTCCTACACTAATGAGCCAGCACTCTCCGCCCCCCCGCCCTCACCTTCACTAATCCCGCTGTCAGATGGGATATTGTTCACGGCGCATTCATGCCATTTGCAATAAAAATCTGTATGTTCGCTTCCATACACCTGTGGTTTCCTTCGATGTCTGATGTAGAATTGAACTTCGGAGAATGTATTTCGAACCAGGACGGACAATTTTTTTCAAACTCTTGACAGAAGGAGAAAGTTTCATTTAAACTGTTTGCAGCGGCCTCTCACAAAAGTATCCGCACATCACGATGACACATGTGCACACATTTATACACGCTGTTGACAACTTTCACAAGTGGGTACCGAGACTGCACCAAAGAAAGTTTGTTGCTTCAGGAGATATATTTCTGTGGTAAATAAAGTAGCATATGAAGCGACAACAGTATAGTTCAGGAAGAAACGCAAAGGTGTAGCTCATGAGAGTACGACCCCAAGTTTGAGATAAATAAAAATGGTTAATAACAAGACACTGATAGCATGCACTGGTGGCATTTCTTCTTCCACAATCTGGTGCATTTGTGGGGATTTTATTCCGCTTTGGGGGCGGGTGTTACTCTCCTATAAGAACAAAAAAAAGGTGACAGGTGAAATGGCAGGATAAGAGAGGATTGGTTTGAGATGCGATTAAGATGTAAATGTTATTATAATTATTTGTAATCAAAGCTGCTATCAGTCAATAGGTTGTGCTCATGTTATAGATTGCCAATACAACTTCTACAGAAAGAAAATGTCCAAATGTTTTCCCTGTCATTGGTTTCAAAAACCTTATGGCTGAAAGTCCTTTGTACTGGCCAACATCACGCACATGTGTTTGAATATTGTTACCACCTTTGGAAGCCTTTATGAGGAAATAATTAGACCATATGTGCTGGATGAGATGACTTTGAACTTTGTGACAGTTGTTGTTTCATGTGAATTGGCCCGGGAATTACACATTAGTCTAAAAATCATCATTTTGACAGTTAGCATATACAGTAGTTACCTCAATTGAATTTTCAGCTGCCCTCCACCTGAATTTTAAACTGTAGGCTCTTTAGAATGATGTGATGTCATGTGAACGCAAATGTAAAGTAAGTCTTCAGGTGGATAATAGTTTGGAGGGTATGAGCGACCAAAGGATTTACGTGCCTGCGTCTGCTCTTAAACATTTCATCTCTTTTCCTTTCCCTTTCTGTTTGACACAACAAATGCCTAAATATTGAATCAAAATGTTGTATCTGCAGTAGCTTTCCTTGTATGGTATTATAAAACGGACCCGAGTTGTTTGTAAAGTAAGCTAAGTCAAAACATTTCTTGAATTCAAAGTTTATAAGCTGATAAGTCTCCGGCCAATTATCTCTTCTCACTTTTGTTTAGTCTGCGCAATTAGCAGCGCCAACTGGCAACAACACACAAGCTTCTGGCACCTGGGACATGGTTTATACACAAAACATGCAACAGCTGCGAACATTAAAACCCGCGTAGACGCTGTTCCGCCAACCCAAATCCCCATGGCGCGAATGCACAAAGTTGATTCCACAAAACGTGATATGACCACAGCTGTCACTCAGATGATGTGTCTGCAAAAGCTAATGAATAAAAGGGTCTGTTGTGTTGGGATTTTGAGAACTTGGGTGGTAAACCTGACAAACAAGGCTTCAGTATATCTATTATCAACGCATCCATCGAGAAGGGAGCAGAAAACGCCTTTAGAATTGGCTCTGAGTGGGTGTCCTGATAAAAGATAAGGTCAGCGAAGCTCATAAATCACTCACCGTTCAATAGGAATGTGATCCCCAACCCATTGGACCTTATCCTCTTGCTATTTGCTCATGCTACGGGCAGCGACTTTGGGAACTGTTTGACTTGTCTTAACCTTTCTGGCTTACACACACGATTGTCCTGGATTGTCTAAAAAGGTTAGCATACGTAGCAAATCCCAGCTTTTGTGCTAAGCCAGATTTACTTACAAAGTGGCTCTGTGACTTTTCTCACTCTCTCTCCAACATGCTCCTTAAGAACAGTGGCCCTTTCTTGATTTGTTTGCAACCCCGTCGCCTTCATTATACAGTAGATGTTGAACAAGTTGAGTGCTGCTTTTTAGAATAAAGGTGGGTGGTCTCAATAAAAAATTAAACCCCCTACTGGATCGGTATATATTCGACTTGCTGCGGAAACTCTTGGACTATCAAGTACAGATGATGGCTGAAGAACTTTGCTAATCTGCTAATTTCAGATGTTAAATTGCCTTCAAACACATAGACCTTCTTGCTGTTTTGCTCATTAATGATTCAAACAGTTTACTTTTTTTTTTATCTAAATAGCTCCACAAATATTTACCTTTCAGAGTTGTGCAGAGTTTTTTGGATTCAGTGAAACAGATAAACAGTTGATGGACAGATAAACAGTGACAACTGGACAACCCTGGGTCAAAGAGGCCTTTTCCCGTGCGTAAAGCTTTGTTTAAATTTCCAAACATAGCAGCGATTGAAAGGTGTCCAAAAGTTATTAGGGAAAAAAAATGACATCTTAAACCAGCGGTGTCCAAACCTTTTTCACAGAGGGCCGCATATTATTGACATGTGTGCAGCATGGAGGGGCCAATGCGTTCAAACATTCAACTGGCTGTATTTAAGAGAGGTCAAAACGTGAACCACATCTTTAAATCAAGAAGCCTGAGCTGCACTTTGGACATGCCTGTCTTGAACATTTTTCTTTTCGTTTTTTAATCCAGTGCATCAGTGGTTGATGTTGGTTATGGCCAGTCGTTCCTTTGTCACAGTCTTTGTTCTCTTCAGTGACAGCGCTGTGTCTTATTAATATCGAATGTGCTCGAATGTTCATTGGAAACACAAACACATGCGTGCAGTTGAAATGTTAAAGTGTCATCAATGGCCTGACTTCAAATGAAGAGAGGAACATGTGCTGGAAAATAAAAATAAATTTGTCAAATTACACTGTTTTAGAAGAAATGTTATTTCTTAGCATATAACTGTGCATAATAACCGTCACAAAGAGCCAACTATTCTGTATACGAGCTTTTGAAGATTGCCTTGAGCATCTGCGCCGTCACTGGTGCCGTTATGTCTATGTTGCTTTATCTTCTGCTTCATGTTACACGAAATGCTCGGACAATAATCAAATGAAGCTTAGGCGTAAATTCAGCCTGGAAACTAATTTCAGCATCACCTACCTCCAGCTAATGATCACATCTGTAAGGGTCACACTGGATTTACCAACAGTGGCGGAAGCGAATAGAGCTGTGAGCTTCTATTCATGCCTGGCGACCGGAAAGCAGCCACCGTAAATACACAAGAGAGTGGCACAATATGGTAATGAAATCAATGAAATCAATCCAACTGTATGCAAATACAGAGCCATTTCTGGTGTTGTTTACCAGCTAGATCTGACGGTCATTTGCGTAATTGGCTCATGCACCACACAAGGGGGGCTGTCGAAGAAACTAGAACAATCAGAATCAGAAGCTGAGAGATGGAAAGCGAAATATTTTAGCTTGGTGTGAATCCTCTGTCACACCTCACCTCAGCCTTTCAGCGCTGAGCCACACCTTCGTCGCAGCCAATCATCACACGCAGTCCTGCATTTAAGCTCCAGTGTTCATGGCTTGTCCGCTTCCCAGCTGTGCTGCAACCCACCTCCACCCGTTCACTGCCTCTTCTGTCCGTGGCTTCACCTGCTACATCCTTCACTGGTCTCACATACCACCACCAGTGTCCAGGGAAGACATGATTAACTCTAACTTACCCATCCATACTAACTATAATCCATATGTCAATGTCTACTGCCGGGGTCTGATCGCCAAAATATCAATGTCAATACATTTTTCTAAGCGCTGCTTTTGTCTCTGAGGTTAAATTAGCTTTTCATTGCTGAATATTGGACTTTTAATCGCCTTTTCCCCTCTTAACTGTTTTTTGACCAAATCCAAAACTTCTGCACAATTGGGAAAGGCACATTTTTGGCAACAAAAAAGTAAACCATTTTCATTTGCCTTCTCATGTTATATGTTCAAAAGTCAAAATAATTAATTTTGGAATCTTTTCTTTACTCCTCTAAAAAGCTTTTAGAGGGATTTATGGCTGCCCACGTCCAAAACAGTGACTATTCACTTTCTCATTTGTTAAATTTTACTAGAATCCATTTTATTACAACTTAACCAACAACACATTTAAAAAATTACTTTTTATTTACTAAATTGTGAATTCAGAATGTCTAGTTCTTGCCTTCTTGAGCTCAACACACATATATTTTAACGCATGTTACATAAGCACTTTAAAATCCCGATTCACCTGGGAAGGTAAAACGTGCTTCATAACCTTTTACGTAATCTTTCCAATAATTCCAGTCCTATCTTTGGTAAGATGAAAAACTAACAATAAATCTTTCTAAACAGGCACATTTCTTGAGTAGCAGTGCAGCTCACGTCTAGCTCTTGACTGTTTCATCTCTCGGCCTTTAAATCTGTGTAAATTCTTGAGTGAAAGTAATGGTTTTGCTGATGCCAGGCTGCTCTTCCTGTTTGCAAGTGTTGCCAAAGCCCTTGTGTCGTACAATGGTGTCCAGGGTCAGACCTTAATGCACCACTTTAATGGGACATGTGAAAAGGCATGTGGTTATTTCTCCAGATCACTTTCCTTCCTTTTCTTTGTGTTTGTATAAATAAATACTGAAAGACTGGTTGTTCACGTCCATTGGGGGGTGACGAATGGAACAAGTGAAGTCAGGTACAATGTATGAGAAGAAACAATATATGCTCTTATGGTAAAAAAAAAGAAAAGAAAAAAGGTATTTATTTGGCTTAGATGGTAACAACTGACTTTGAAACCGTGTTGCACTTAGCAAGAAAATAAATAATTCACTATTGCATCAAAAAACATTTGTCATTTGTATGTAAGCCATCCCTTTAACCATCAGATCCAATAACCGCCAGAGCAGTGGGCAACAGTTATACAATGATTGGGGATGCTTCTCTTGATCGTTGAGTTATTGATTGTCACGCTACCTGAAGAAGGATTAATCTACTATTGAAATACTTTAAAAATACAAAAAATGTGGACATAGCTTTCAAAAAGAATTGGCTGAGGGATTCCAAAACCCCCCATGTTTAGACTGTGTGAAGAACAAGAACTATGTTGAGCCACCGTTGGGAGGTTTGCCCTTTTTTTGTTGTTGCTTTTGACAAGAAAAAAAAAAGCCTTTCGAAAGAGCAAGATTATCCTGGTCTTACCATACCCTCGTATTCATTTTGTACAGAGTGTCTGGAACTTCACAATTGAGCTCCGTTTTCAGGTGGGAGGGATGAACTCCTTTGAAACGATTGGATCTGTTTTGATCGATATCTTTTGACAATTTTTTCCAAATGTCTGGTAGTGGTATAATCCTGTAAAAACATACTACTTGGCCACTCCAGCAGTGGCCAATTTCATTTTATTACTTTAGGTTATTTAATCATAGTTTCTGTCTCAGCCTTGATTAGCTGCCATTAGCATTAGCATACTGTTAATAGCCGTGGAACTCAGAGATTGGATTCCCCAGGTTCTGTGCTTCAAAATGGCTTGCAGCATGTACATATTGACTGAGGTTCAGTGAAACTTGTGTTTAACAAATTTTAGCTAACCAATTTCCATTGCAATGTTTCTCTGTTCCCCTGAGGCCTAGTAGGAAGTTGTGGGAGGACTTGTTTTAAAGCACCGACTTGGCTTTTTCCAGTGCAAAAAATGGGAAGTCGATCACTTTTGGTCCCTGGAGATATCGGCTTTAATCGGCGCTAGATCGGTCGATAGTCGATATTGTAAAATCCCCAATTATATCGACCTCTAGATAAGAACCACTGCTCTTGGATAGATTAGGTAGTCGAAGCATCCATACAGATAGATTAACCTCTTACCCCTGCCTGAGCCAATTGCTGCTTTTTCTGTTGCTTTTTCACCCTTGTTTCTGTCGCTATTGTGATGCTTTTTTTTTTTTAAGCTTTTAGATTTGGGTAAAGCCAAACTGGGGAAAATGTGCTCGATTCAAGTGGGGGTTAAAGGAACAGGCCACCATTTTTCCATACTGAGATATGTTTATACCTGAGCTTAGACAAGTTGATACGTACCCGTCTGGTCTTTGTGTGTGCCCGTGGAAGAGCGTGGTCGTTTCCAACTTAGGAACATGCTGGGAGAGGCCAAATGCTAACAACATCTTTCTTTGTTTTGCGTGACTGAGGGCACACACAAAGACCAGACAGGTACGTATCAACTCGTCTAAGCTCAGGTAAGAACATTATCTCAGTATGGAAAAATGGTTGCCTGTTCCTTTAAGAGGTTAATGAAACTAGCAATTGGAATAATAAGTCTAGAAGCTAAATAAAGGGATAATCCATTACAGGCACAATGTGTTGTTCCACAACCATCCAAATAAGAAAATAACATGCCCATGAATAAAACCCGGCACCTTGTTATTGTGCGCAAACCCTGAATGCGTGTCTGTGTTGCAGGTGTTTGGCGAGACAGAGCCGGTGCGGATGACCTCGGAGGGCTCCGACTGCAGGTGCAAGTGCATCATGCGGCCTCTGTCCCGGGACGCCTGTGTGCGGCTGAAGAGCGGGGCGGTGCGCGTGGAGGACTTCTACACGGTGGAGACGGTCAGCTCCGGGTCCGACTGCAAATGCTCCTGCACCGCTCCCCCGTCCTCCCTCAACCCATGCGAGAACGAGTGGAAGATGGACCGGCTCAAGAAACAGGCGCCGGAGCTGCTCAAGGTGAGACGGTCAGAATATTGTAAAGGTTAAACATGTAATATGACAGTTTTGCTCTATTATGATACTCAGGATACAACACCCAGCAGTGCCTCACCCAGCAACATTTCCGGTTTACAAAATGCGCATGAACGTTGTTGTGGAAAGCATCATTCATACCATTTCCTTCAGACAGTCTTGATTCCCAATTCAGTTTGTAAATGTGTTTCATGTGGCCTGAGACATTGAGATTTGATGACACATTCGGGTGGAGGCTGTATTGTCTGATCTCTACATTTCTGACACAAATTGAGAGACTTTGTTTGAAGTTTAGCCAGAGTTTCATCTTGAGAGAGGAAGTCCCTTATTCTGTGTTTAGCGTTTACTGATTAAGAGGTGGACAACGCAAAAGGGTTACATATTTTTGGATTCATGCGACTTTAGAAAAGCTCGTTCTCACTTTGGTGGTTCCAAAGCCGGTCAGCTCCTTTTACAGGTCAGCCCTATAAAGTCAAGCTGCTTCTATAGCTTCAAAGGCCTGGTATTGGTTAATTGAAGCTATATCACGATTCAATGCTCTATTGCTTTTACTGATAAGTGTTTCTGCAAGTGTACTGTAGCTGATGCTTATTATGTCGGACAGGAAGTTTCAACACAATAAGTCTGGAAGCCATTGTTATAGAAGTTTAAATTCTTTTTAAGATGCACTGCCTTACCAGGAAAAAAAAGGTTACCACCTGGATTTAGCTAACTGTAATGATCTGGGGTTGCGGCGGTTGGTCAGGTCGAGACTGAGCAACACTATGTGCCCAAAGAATGAGATCAGCTGACGACCTGAAGATCCTGAATGACCAGGTTATTCTATCAATGGAGCTATTCTTCCCTGAAGGCACGGGCATATTCCCTGATGACAATGCCAGGATTCATCATGAAAGAGTGGTTCAGGAGCACGAGACATCATTTCCACACATGGAATGTCCACCAGAGTCCGGATCCTAACCCCATTGAGAATCTTTGCGATGTGCTGAAGAACGCTTTGCACAATGGTCACACTCTCCCATCATCCTCTTGATGAAATATTAAGCTTATGCATGCTATAATCAAATCTAAAGGCAGTCCAACAAAAGGTTAAAGTGTATAAACAGATTTTTTGTGGCAACTGTCTTTTGGTCAGGCAGTGCATTTGTGGCCTTATTTCTTTAAGTGATAATTCTTATAGAACTCATTTCATTCTGTTATTACAGGATAGTGAGACATACAAGTGGGTGAGTCTGCAAATCAATTACCTGGTTTAGACCTTGTTTAGTCTTGAATTCATATTAGAGCTACCTGTTTAAGAGCAACTAACCCTAAATTAACGTTTTTGTGCAGATAAGTTGTATGGTTGACTCCTGGTTGAGGTACTTGAACTGGTTTTGGCCTGGGTTAATTCTACATTAGGTCTGGTCTGGTCTAGCCGTTGGCGTAGGCTTGGATTTGCTCTGGTTGCAGACTTTAGACCTTATTCCCGCTTTGAAGTCCTGCTCTCGCAGTACATATGGTCTCAATAGTTTTATGGCCTTGTGGTATGAAGTATGAATTATGATATAAAGGATCTTACATACAGTCATGAAAGGTTTGTAGAAACACTAATGAGAATATATTATTGAAATACTGTGATCAGTCATTTAGGTCACTCGTAGATTAAGGATTAACCTGTGGAGTAGTAAATGATACAAAACAAACTTTAAAATATCTCTAATCGTAATTACAAAATCGACTCATATCAGTTAGTTTAGTGACAGGTCTTGATTTAAAATGTCATTCTCTTTTACACTATCTCCTGTAGGACACGTAAGCTTGGCCCGTTCAATCCCCGTGCTTTTCATTCTTCACAGCAGCAGCAGCAGCGCCACACCGTGCACCATGTGGGACCAGGCTGCTTCCAGATGTACCGCTGGAGGCTGAGCTAACAGAGCACATGTATTTACAGGGCAAACCCAGGGCAATAAGTACGGGAGATGGACTCACAGTGACCCTTGTTTTTAACTGTCTGAGTCAATAGAGGTGAAGCCAATATACAAGAAAGTGTCCAGGTAGATCAGGTTATGTCTCGATTTACATCTGGTTTATCCTTTTGTGTTCCTTATAGAGCTAAACTCAAGAGCGATTGGCCTCACTGTCGTGAGGGTTACCTCTCGGATCTGTCACTTTGCAGAGTGCCTCTCCCTGTCCTCCCGATTTTAAATTACATTCAGCTGTCCCCTAATGATATTAGCCAAATATAATATAACTAATGTAGGACTAGTTTAGTCTGGGTGGTCTTGGATTACTTACAGCTTATGTAGGTCTAAATATTAAGGTTAATTTTAAGGTATACTTTATTGTAGGGAAATTTGTCCTCTGCATTTGACCCATCCTTCGATGCCACTGGGGCAACCCATAAGGAGCTGTAGGCGACAACGGGGCCGCGTCCGGTGAACCATCTCCCGTTGTGGAGCCAGGCTGATGGTCAGAATCACCTGGCTGGAAGACTCACATGTACATGATGATGGGAGACTGTGACCACTGTGCAAAGCCTTCTCCCAAAGATTCTCAATGGGGTTAAGATCTGGACTCTGTGGTCAATCCATGTGTGAAAATTACATCTCACGTTCCCTGAACCACTCATAATGTGAGTGCGATTAATCCTGGCATTGTCATCTTGGAATATGCCCATGCCCCCAGAGAAGAAGAAATCCATTGATGGAATAACCTGGTCCATCCATGTAATTGTGCACAAACTCTGAATTCTTGTCTCTGTGTTGCAGGTGTTTAGTCAGGGTCTAGCTCCTGTTTTTCTCCAGTTTTGGCCTAGTCTGGTTCTTGTTTATTAAATACCGGTCTCATTTTGCACCAATTTAGACCTGGTCTTATTTGGGCTTACCTATTCCTGGTATACTCTGTATTACATTCAATTACTCATTAGGCCCTTCTGTCAAACTACATTATAGACCTGGACCCCCTTCTTGAGTGTCTTGGTCAATTTAGCGCAAGTCAATAGACGGCCGTGTTTAGAAAGTGCACTTAAGCTAATGCTGGTCTGGGCAAACAGAGCCGCTTCAAGATGTCAGACTGTTTGGAGTTCAGTGACTGATGCTTGTGTGATTTTTTTTCTTCTTTCTGCTTTTCTCCCATTGTCCCACTGAGCAGCTGCAGTCTATGGTGGACCTCCTGGAGGGCACTCTGTACAGCATGGACATGATGAAAGTCCACGCCTACATGAACAAAGTGGTGTCCCAGATGAACACGCTGGAGGAGGTAAGGCCAGTGGTTGTTTTAATGTGGAAATAGAACAAAATGCTTAACATATGTGACTATTGTCTGTATTAGAGTAGAGTATGTACAGTATATGACCACTTCTAATAGTCCACTGCCCTTATTTCTACACCACTTAATTCTTCTTCTAGTGGTGTTACTATTAGAATTACTGCTACTGCAATTAAATCAAATCAAAATTAATCTATCTCATCTATTGTTTGTAAGTTAATTGCTCCAAATACCTTTAACCAGGATTCTCTAAATAAATAAAGGCTACACAATACTATGATTTATATACCACCATGGGATGGGAGTGCGTGAAAAAGTAGCTTGGATAGTATGAGTGTAATGGGAGTGCGTGGTTGTTGAAGGTTTTCCCATGTTTCAGCAGTTAAGGCGAGATGTTACAGGAAACGTTTTACATTTAGAGATATCCATTTGAAATTTTGAGATACATTTGAGATTTCTGGCATAAAATGAGGGAAAATGTATTTTAATTTCGCCTTTTTGACATAGTCCCGTTCACTATGTTTAGATTTCCACTGTTGTGGGATTTTCATGGAGAGTATAAACACTTAGGGTATAACAAATGAGAAAAACAATGTTTCCAT
The DNA here is from genome assembly GCA_021464625.1 of Proterorhinus semilunaris. Classification (NCBI taxonomy): domain Eukaryota; kingdom Metazoa; phylum Chordata; class Actinopteri; order Gobiiformes; family Gobiidae; genus Proterorhinus; species Proterorhinus semilunaris. The sequence continues at coordinate 27,846,840 of CM038345.1, read as the reverse complement.
TTGCCCTTGTCATTTTGTAAAATTGTGCAATTATACAATATCTCCATTAGAGTAAATGGGAAGTTCTGGTCATCGCTACGGTAACTTCATGAAACATATGACAAGGCTTTTGTAGACTTTTTTTATTGGAACGACCAAATGGAATTTTCTGCCAAATTTTTTAAATTTCTGCCAAAAGTTTTTTTTACATATCAGAGCAAATGGAAACATTGTTTTAATAAAGTATTAAAAAATGTATAGTTTTGATACTCTCCACAAAAATCAGGAAAAATTACAGAGTGAACCGTACTAACATTGAAAACTCAATAAATCAAGATTGGAATTAGATATTAAAGAATCCCTCAGAAAAAAAAAAACCTTCAAAATATTGTTAAGTCAAAGACAGTTTGAAGTCTGTAGGTGATACATTTTGAGAAAATGGCTCTTGAAATTACAATTTCCCAAATAAATCTATGCAGAAACATTGAATCAGTGCAATAATTAAACATGTTATTGTGAAGATAAGGTATCTTTATGTTTCCATAACATTTGGTCTTTTATATGTTAAGAGACCCAAACCTGAAAATGTAAAAACATTTAGATTTGCTTGTTGTGTCTCCCCGGGCAGTAAATCAAACTTGGGTAAAAGTGTTTACATCAGGGATACCCAAAGTGCATCCCAGGGACCAAATACAGCCCTCAGACCAAATGTTGGTGTCCCTCAGACTTCTTGCTGAATTGGAACACATCCAAGAGATAGCACTTTTTACGTTTCAGCATTCCACAAAATTAAAACATTTTATGGCAATACGGAGCTGGCATTATGGTTCCAAACCTAAACAAAGGTGTGGGGCACGGTTTGAACGTCTCTTAAATGCACCTGGGTGAATGCTTCACTACACTGACCACCGATCTTTGGCCCTCCAAACTGTATACACTTAGATATGCCGCCCTCGATGGAAAAAGGTTTGGACACCGTTGGTTGACATGTGTGTTTCTCTTTCAGACGATAAAGATCAATCTGACCCGGGAGAACGATTTTGTGCACGACAGTATGCAGAGCCTGACGAACCAGTTCAAGCGATACGAGAATTACTCCAACATCATGATGAGCATCAAGAAGGAACTGTCCGGACTCAGCCTGCACCTGCTGCAGAAGGACGAGAACAAGGCACAGGTTGGACACTCTACAAATTATAGTACAGTATAAGACAATACAGCTCTGGTGACATGGAACAAACTGATTATTTACTTGCGCAATCATTGCCAAAGAGGGTCATGATGCAATCCTGACTCATCTTGGTCATTAATGGGTCAAAGCTGAATAAAATGTTATACACTTTTCTTCCAGGAGACTAACGTTGATAAATCAAAGGACGCAGTAAAGTTAACAAACAAAAAGCCCCCAGCGGTGAAGCCCCCTCCAAAACAAGTCAAAGAGAAGGTCCTGAATCCCAAGAAAGAGAAGATCAAACCAGCAAAGGCTCTGAAACTCGACCCCACGGCCAAAACCAAAGTGGGACACCAGCCGGGAGTCATCCGCGGCATCACCTACTACAAAGCGACCAAGACTGACGAGGAAGAGCACAGGGAAGGTGAGAGCGCCCCCAGAGAAAGCACTTCCTGATCTCTACCACAGTTTTTTAAGTGTTTAGTGTTGCGTGAAAGGCATGGGTTGCCCCTGTCAGTTCAACGTAGCGCTGTCAGACCGCATGTTCTGCCCCAAACGTGAACCCGAGAGGATCTTTGGACCTTGTGGAACGGTGAAAACATCTGGCCGCATTTCCATAATCCTCCAGCTAGTGCAAGGAGACTCCTTTTATCGGAGCTGCCAGTCCTCCTCCTAACCTGCGGGTCAACCACAAAGACTGGCTTCAGTTGAATTTACTGGGAAGTGCCAATTGTAAAACACTGTAAAGCAGATGGGAATATGGGGAGAAATAGAGTATTCACCAGACGATGGCCAGGCAGCCTCTAATTGACTCTAGGTAAGGAAATCTTGGTAGGTGTGTTTTTGGGGTTTATTTTTTACCTCATACCATTCTCCATTGTAGACAAAAGCGCTAAGTTATCATCTGTACTTGGTTGATTTTTGTGTTGAAGACATTTTGCCTCTCACCTGAGGCGGCTTTGTCAGCAACTAAGGATCTTTTAGTAACATGTTGAAAAATACAGTGCAGTATCATGGTGATTTTTAGAATAAAGATGTTTGTCATCACAAAGGAAACGACTCAAAATGTATCAATGGCTGCTCCAGAACTTTTGTCTACAATAGTTAAAGAAAAAATCATCAGGAAGACAGGAAAAATTGCCAAACCTTTTATGATATCGGGCTCATAACAATCCCTTTTGAGGTTACACTAAACTGGATAATTATCCCTTATCATGTCCACCACATGTGTACTTAATCTCATAATATCATACAATGAAAGCCTGAGAAAATTAGAAAAAAAGTTGAATACGCCGTCAATCGTGGCTGAAGTGGTATTAGGTATTTTGGTGTCTTTATTCTAACCACAATATTAAAGATAAGCATGTACATGGTGATTTATTGAGGACTACTAAAGTAATATAAGAATTATGGGTTGCTTCGTCTGTCCCCTATTCACCATTGTCCTCAAGTATCCCAACATACACCCATAGTTACCAGAACCCCTCAATAACACAAAGAAGATGCATGAATATTGAACACAGCAGTTTGAGCGCATTTATGTAATAACGCCTTTAAACTTAACATAAGAAAATGCTCTAAAGATATGCTTCCCATATGCTTTAGCGGTACATATAATGGACTACAGGTGCCATCTTCTTTTGAAATTGTGACACGTTTACAGCCATACTGTAAGCGGATGACTATTATCACCAAGATTTAATTGTTCCCCTAAGACTCTTGTTAATTTTATAATCCTGCAGTTGACTCTATTACCTCCATATGTGGACATTACGACGTGGTGGAGGAAGATGCATAGTTGTAGCTCATGTGTTTGGCAGAAGCAGACGTGGCAGCAAACAGACAGCGGCGCTCTCTGGTTTGAATCCATGGCCAATGCACTCTGTCATCTCGATTTATGCTAAAAAATATAGCTGAAAGGTGGCTTGTTACATAAATTCTCTGAAGTAGTGATTGTAAAATGAGCTGGTTTAAAGAAAAGTTTACCAGCTGGCCCGCCCATCTTTTGACTGAAAACAAGCATGCATGCCTTTCCCTGACAGCATACGGCTCAGACTATTTGCTGCTTGAAGTCCAGCCTTGTTTCCCTATCTTTCAGGCATGGACAGAGCATATGCCTGTAACCCAAGGCGAGCTTCATACAAGTCAGATGTAGATGGAGGAAGTTGGTGTTTTCTCAGCGCTGCATCGCTAATGTGTGGTCTTTGATGTGAAATTCTGGAGTAAAGTAAAAATGTGTGTCCTGCTGACACTGGGCCCGCATGAAGCGGACTCGACGAAATGAAAGTCCTGGAAAACGAGACGGTCCCAATCTAAGATCAACACGGATGATCAGCTGGAGCTCTGTCTGACCTCACCTTCGACATTCACTTGTTTTATGATTATTCCACATGCATATGCTTTTGTTGAGGTTTACAATTAGTTGCGTCTTAGATTATAGCTTTATTACTACTTCAATTGGATTTTCTACTATTTAATGGTAATGTTTGTTGAATGTGTTCACAGTGCCAGGACCCCACGACTGATGACAAAATGTTTTACAAAAAAATTAATTCAAAACCCCACCTTTTAAAATGTTCAGCTACACTGTTCTATTTTAAGAGTGGAGAGCTTTCTTTCTCCAATCCTTGGTCTATAACGATCATCCACAGACCCTGAAAGAGCTAAGGTATAACATCCGAACTAAAAAAATATATAATAATATATAAATATACCAGTCAACATGCTTGAAAGACTGAAACAAAACGTTTGAAATTGTCTGAATCTGTGTATTGACAATGGGGGCCAACATTTAAATGATATCCTTTTCAAAACTGTTTCAAAAATGTTGTGGGACAGGCAAAAAAAAAAAGGAAAAACGTTTTCATGCCCCAGCCTGTAGTTAAATGTATTTAAATTGTTTATTTTTGTTTTGTTTTTTAAGTTGTATTCTTCCTTTTGTTTCTGTAGAGAACTCTGGCAAAACCTACTCGGTCCACCACGTGACAGAGACCCAGTCCGAGGATGGAGGATCAGAGATGGTTTTCAAGGCTGTAGAGGCCACAGAAGCTCCTCCCACCACCGACGCACTAACCTCCACAGTCTCCACGACAACCACCGGCACCACAACATCAGCATCAACATCTCCCGATACGACCACAACCGCGGCAGCCACCACCACGGCAACGGCGGTTCCCACAATGACCACAAGCCAGGCACAGGCCGCCCCCGAGAGACCCGCCCCCACCATCCTCCTGCTGCTGGACAACTCCAACAACAACAGCCGGCCCAGTCTGCACAGAGCAGGTACAGAGGAGCTTAAGCCACCTTTACATGCTCATCTGTTCATGTAGAAAGGTGGAAGTTAGCAAAGCCAGATGGTACGCCAGGGAAGGATGTTGCCAGGCATACAAGTACAATGGTTGCAAAGTAATGTGTAAGTTTGTATTGAAACTGAATGTAATTAGTTTATTAATTAAAAGTGAAGTGTGCGGGTGAAATACTTTGAGTTGTCTTATAGCTGCAGCTGCTACTCAGCGGGGGTAAGTTCAGCTTTAACCCTGGTTTTGCGTACTACAAAGCTGGATTACCTTCTCGCAAGGTAGATCTCTATGGAAACACACCCTTAGTTCACAGTTGAGGTAATAAAACAGCTCTTTGACCAATCAGATCCTTTGCTTTGTCACCCAAAGTACGGAGGTGAGGAGCATAGAGGGAAGAGGAGGAAGCACCTCGAGCGGCGGAGAAAGAAGTCTCATGGATTTTATAAAGATGACATGAAAAAGGCTTATTTCTCGTCCACATAATAATATATGGCATATGGTTCCTATTCCCCTAACATAGTGGTTCTAGACCATGAAGAGACTTGTACACAAGCAGAGGTGCTTTAAAGTCAGGAAGCAAGTGCAGAGACCTGAGCACTGGACTAATGTGGTCGTATTTGCAGGTTTCTATCTCCTTACAGACCGCATGGGCATAAAACCCTCTACTGTTGTTGTAGGCAAGATCCTGAACTGCGAGGGCACCCTGGCCTCCATAGAGCAGCCCGACAAGCACCACAGCTACGGCCGAAACGAGGGCGCGTGGATGAAAGACCCCCTCGCCAAAGACTCCAAGATCTACGTCACCAACTATTACTATGGCAACAATCTGGTGGAGTTCAGGAACCTGGACAACTTCAAACAAGGTGGGACTCTCCGCCGCTGAAGCAAGCGTCTCCAGAGGGTTTGCTGTTTCTAGTCATGTGGTTTGTTCGATCATAAAGCTGTGACTCTCAGCGCTGCAGTACATGATAATATTGACTGTGGTCCAACCATATCAAGTTGAAATAACACACATTTAGCACATGGAGTGGAAGCGAACTATTACCCGGCACTTTCGAGAACATTTGAGTGCCTCTTTATTTTTGCCACGGGGAACCAGATTTGGTGGAGATTAGATTTTTTTTGCAGATGAACTCCCTGAGTGTCTTATTTATGTACACAAAAACAAAAAGTGCTCGGGCTTTGCTCAAACTAGAAGTCTTCTGATTCCCCATAGAAGGCTACAGTCTAACTCCCAATAGCCTAAGCTATTGACTTAAACACGTAGCAGGGGCTATTTGGAAATATTTCCGACTAAAAAAAGAAGGTGAAACTGAGTAGAATTTAAATATTACTTTAGTTTAGTTTATTAGTTTATTTCAACTGGGACGATGTGCAAACACATTCATTAAATGATGCTTTGCACCAGATTTAGCTTGAGCTAGATTCCATCTGCAGTCCCTGAGCAGGTGAGTAACTATACAAAATGAAATGTACTATTTAAGCACTCAAATACAAACATTTAAAGGAAAGTTTGAATTTAAGAGTATTTTAGCTTCAATCTGAACATAACACACTACTAATTACTAATAAATCTGAGTTTAGTTTGTCACTTTGTCATACATTTTGGCAGGATCTCCGAGATAGGGGGTACTCTGAGTATAAATGAATGACTCAAGGGATACACGAAACCAAAAAGGGTCTAAGCTGGTCTAAGCAACATCAGACCTGGGGATCAAGACCAAGCACGTCTAGTCACCAAAATGATTTTGAGAACAAAACAGGGGTCTAAAGACAATACTCAATTCATTTCAAGATTTATTTAGTTCTGTGGGGGTCGCTCCGTCCTCCAACCTTTGAATGGGTGAACTTGTCTATCCCTGTTTTGTGAACTAAGGCTTTATATTGAATGCGAAAATAATAGATTCTACCCGCTTCTTCCGAAGAGCAGCTGGTACTACAAATGATCGAGATCCAGTGAGCATGTCCGGCCTCCCCCTTACGGCCGTATATTGAATGTTGAAATTGGCATTGAAATTAAAACAATGAGAATGAAACAGGAAATCATTGTGAAAACTCAAGCATAAGAACTCTCTGTGATAGAAAGACATTCACACTTGAAACAATGTTACTATCCATAAACTTGACTTGACTTAAAAAAAATCTACCATAGCCTTTAACAATTTCAACATTCAACTTACCTCAATCCGTAGAAACCTCTTGAGCTCATTACATCAGACACAAAAATGGTCCAAAGTAACAAAACTAAAAAAAATTTCTTTAAGTGCACCTAATATCATGTGAATAATTAAAGTCAATTGTGTAACTTGGCCGAGGTCGATTCTCCCGTGGCATGACAGACGGTAATTGGTGCTGAGTGATTTGAGAGCTCTGGGGGTTTGGAGTGAGGAGTGGGATAAGTGAGGCGTGGAGAGAGTAAAAACTAACTTCAGACCAAAGTTTTCACAACACAAATCAACACAGGAATCACGTTACCGATCCAGGAGACTGACGCTGGATCGGCCTGTTCTTTGCTTTGGACCCTCTTAGCGCAATACGGTTATATAACCAGACCACAATGTATTTGAGTGAATAATTTAGCGATGCAAAATTGATAGTTGAATAAATTTAAGAGTGGATGAAGGAGTTGTAAAGGGATAGGAGGTGTGGAATCTCGGGTTTAAGATTAGACTGATTTTTTTTTTATATTTAGCAATGGTCCCAGACAAAAAGGGTTAATAAGTAGCATATTTCTGATTTAACATCTGGAACGTCTTAAAAATGTCTTTAAGTCATATCAATCCGAAGCATTCTTGGTCTGATTGTTGCACAGACTTTTTTATTGTGAAGATTCAGATTATTTTGACTTTACATACATGTAGCATGCAATTTTTTTTTTTAAAGCCACTAATGGATGTGTGCTGTGTCTATGCCTGGATAGATGATTTGCAAGCAAGTTCAAAGGTACGCCACTACATGAGTGAGTCAATATACTCATAGTGTAAGAGTTACAACAGCCTTTGCCGGTATGTAGGGAGCAACCCACATAAATCACAGAAATGTTTTCAGCCCATAGCTATAGCTGACCCTGTTGCTCCAAACGCACACATGTTGTTAGCAGTTGAATCCCGAACCCGATTAAATTGAAAGTTTCATTCCCATACAAATGAATGGGGAAAACGGGCGCCAGAGCCGGTTTTTCCAATACGCAACCTACGCAAGTTGCGTAGGGCCTCCGCAGCCGCAAGGGCCCCGCATCTCAGTCAAACTACGGTGTTGTTTCACTGATTAATCAACGCGTTGTTACAGGGACAGGCGCTCACTCATTCTCGGCCACTTTGCCACATATAACACCGAAACGCAGCAGTCTGCTGAAGTGGATGAGCAGGAGAGACCGACCGCCTTCCCCTCGTCACTCCCAAGGCACGAGTGCTTCTCCCCTTCGCGTCCCCGCTTGGCTGTCTGTCTCCCGGTGCTCACTTCCCTCATGTCTCTCGTGTCCCGTGCGCTGCTCATGTTTTCTCTGCGTGGACTCAGGGCGGCATCGCCACACTCATTTAAACTCTCTTCTTATTGTCTCTAGCGGAGGATCGGGAAGGTAGTTTGGCGAATAGACGAGAGTAAAAAGCCGTTGTCTGTGGCCTTTTTGTCTCAAAGTGGAGCAGGGTTGTCAGGTCCAAGACAAATTTCAAGTTCAATGACCTCTCGCCCAAAACGTACGAAAACTAGTTATATTAAAGTTTATTACACAATTAGGTGGGTGTGCGTGTGAAAAAAGGTCCTCCTTATTTAATAATCCATATTAATGCGGGCTTAACACAGGCCATGGGCCAGATTCTATTCTGTTTGGCTCATTTTTTGGCTACTTTAGCCCAGGCTGGTGAGGAAGCAACAATGGCCTAAATTGTACTATTTTGACTATTAGGAAACATTTTGACTATTAGTAAACATAAATAAACATACTCAACTTGAAGTCAATATTATAATTATCAGTATGTTGCAGAATATGCAGAAAAGTGCGAAATCATAAAGACCAATGTTATACTCCTCCATGCCCCTGCCTGCTCCTCCTCTCTCCTCTGTCTGTCCTGTCTAACTCCTGCCTGTAGCTCCTGGCCCTGCTCTCTCTGTCTCTCAATACAAGGACAAACATTATGTGAATGGGCTAAATGACTAAATACCTCCTCTTCAAGTTGCAAGAGAATATTGTTGAAAATGTTGAACCACCGAGTGTGAATTGATCGCTTATTTACTGTGTGCGTATTGTAACAGCCTATTTCAGATTGAATACTTTAACAGGATCTTTCTCAGCCGTCCACAGGCCAATTTGAGCCAAATAAAAACTCAGAGAAAGGTTAAACTCTCATCTGTCTCAGTTTTCTCACGGGAACTCACTCCACGGAATGAGAAAGAAGTGTCGGGTCTCCCCCACAGCTGTTTGCTGCGTAATGCCACACCCCCTCGGAGAAAAAGGCTTTATAACAAAGTAAACCTTTGAATTTATTATATTTCATGGTGAAACCAGCTTAAAAACAGCTTAAAGTAGTATCTTACTGGGTTGCATGTGAATTCGAACAATTAAGTTGAATGTTTTTTGATAAGTTAGCCCTATTTGGAGTCGTCTTATAAATCATCAAGGAAGATAAAGTTGAGGCCGCGGACAGTTTAAAATCAGCCCAAGAAAACCGCAACCCACAGCACAAGATTTTTCCCCGCAACGGCACATTTAAAGTAGCCCAAATGTGCAGGAAGACCGCGGACCTGGCAACTCTGAAGAGGAGTTGAATCCGCACAGTTCTCAAGGGCACAGTTACTTACAGTAACTCTGGTTCTCTGAATGTGCACAGTCTAAAACGGATTGGGCTACTCACGGGCTAATCCTCAGTTAGTTTAAAATCAGCGGTTCTCAAACTGTGGGTCAGGGACCAGAGATGAGAGAATGTGACCATTTGCCATTTACCATTTTAAAAAGTGGGGGAAATAGACTAGTAGTAGTCCTAAACCCCAGTCTGACAGTGGCTTAGTGGTTCTCAACGGGGGCAGGGCCTGAAATGAGGTCATTATGTTCCACTTCTACCCTGACCGTAAATGGGTTCACTCTTTGTCAAATAGCCATGGGATGCGTAGGTACTGTAGGGCCCCCGGGTGGATTTTTGCTTAGGGCCCCAGAAGGGCTAGCACCGGTTCTGACGGGCGCAATTATCAGTCAGATATTATAAGATCATGTTTAGTGGCCACTGGATGTGAGTCCAACATCACAAAAAGCGTAACTGAATTTGGATTAGCGCTAATTTGTATCTACAGTGAATTCTCAAAAGGTCTGTACATTCATTAATGATTTCTTACTAAACTTGACCTAAATGTGGTCGATGGGTTGACAACAGCTGAAAACATCTGCATAATTTGCAATGTTTGGTGGCTAATGCTAATGGCTAAAGGATAAATACATTGAGCAGGCCGGACTCTAAAAAGTCTCCTAGACTAGCCTACTTGCTAACTGCCAGCATGTTTTAGGATCGAACATCGCTTCTCCTTTTTATTTCACCCTTTTGATTCAGCAATTTTTGACCTTTCTAGTGCAGGCCTATATTCAGATTGGAAAGCAGCATTTAATCCCAATTTTCAGATGCAGAATTATATTTTTTTCTACATAATATAAACATTGTTTGTCTCTAATCGAGTAAAAAAATACCTAAAAAATACTTCAATAAACCCGCAAGTGTTCATGTCAAGTATATTCTTTGGAGAAAAATCAGTTTAGATACATGATCCCTTTGGATACATGGATAATGTTTTTGTAGATATTACACGCTTGGCCTCGGAGCAAATGATAATGTTATTTCAACACCAGACTGTGTCCACTCCGGCTTCACGCAGCACTAATGCGGTTTATTTTGCCTGCTACTGAATAAACATAATGTATATGTTTAGTGTCATTATTCTAATCGCTAATATCACGCTCTCAGGAAGCAAGATTTCTACACTGATAAATAGGGCGCAGCTTTGGTGTCGCACTAAAACAACTGAACACATGTCCCCCTCCTCTACCCCACAGCCCCGCGTCCCACAATGCACCACCAAACCCCCAGAATCCGGCCCTCTCTCCTAATCCCTGTCTGTTGTGCATGGTTCAAAGCGAAGGCCAGAGCACATGTCAGAGAATAAAGACACCTACTCATCCGCACGCAGCCCGGAGCTAGCCACACGGCACGACTCCTCACATTCAAGCGCAGTGAAAAAGGCCCATTGTCTGAGTCCATCAAAATCAACCAGACCCTCTCCTATAGTCTTCAGGGCTTTTACAAGGGACACGACTAAATAGATTCATAAGACAACCAATATATCAACAATGCAGCAACTGCAGGTTTACTAGAATGGTGTCAGCAAATTGCAAAGAGTGATACTCAGCTGAACATTTCTAAATAAAAACATAACCCTGTAATTTAAACATCTACTAACAAGTTCAGACATACGTCGTATGTTCAGTCTTTGCTCATTGCTTCGAGATGAAATGCACTGTGAACTGCACACGGGTTTACAATATAAATATACAGGCTTGTAAAGCACAATGAAAGTGTAAGGCATTATTATTATTATTATAATTATTATTATTATAGCGACGACATCACAGGCCATGTCAAAGTATAACTTTCATAGTTTTGCCCTTTGTTTGTTAGCACTCACATTTACTGTAAAGGTTCAGGAAGGCAAGGCAAGTTTATTTGTAGAGCACTCTACACGCTTTCACAAGGCAATTCAAAGTGCTTCCCAGTTACATAAAATTACAGGGAGGCAGATCAAATCAATCCAGAAAATATCCATATAATCATTAATTCATTATATTAAAAGTGAAGAGTGGAGATAAAATACTTTCAGTGCCATATGCACAGCTAAAACTTACAGTTCTGCCTGGATTTGAGCATTGTTGAAGCCTGCCTCGAATCTTCTGGGAGTCTGTTCCAGATTTGAGCTGCGTAAAACTGAAACGCAGCCTCACCGTGTTTTGGAAGAGCCCTCTGCTGCAGGCTATAGCTGGGTCTACTGTACTGTGATTTAACTTCTGCCAAACACTTGTAATACACATTATTCAGATAAACAGTTCATGTAACTCATCTTGACTGGATCATGTTTATCTGTCAAAGTGTATTTGTTAGTCATTTGTTAGCCAGGAAATAGCAATGATATGATAAGAAATAGTTTGGCCATAAACAAATGTTGACCTCTGTGAGACTCTGGAGTGGATTAAGTAGGTTCTCACTTTGTCACTGGGAAATACTGTTTATATTACTGTATATATTTTTTTTTTAATCTAAAAGCAGAAAATCCTTTACAGGGTAAAGTCTTGAAATCAGATGCGCTCAGATTGCACTCTTTTTTGTGGAAAGGGTAGGGAAACCAAAGCAGATTCATGGAGAACATGTAAACTCTTTACAGAAGGGCTCCCACCCTGTTGAACCAAAGACCTTCTTGCTGTGAGGCGAAAGCGCTGACCACTTTGCCTTCATTGTTGTCTTGTTGTTCATTTCTTATTAAAGGTATTTAAAGCAATACATCTGCCAAATTCCCTGTGTAATAAAAGGGGCAAACAAAAGCATCAACACAGCTTCAGCAGTGTTCAATTTTCAAATAGTTTGAAAATGTAAACTTTACCTAAGGGATAGCAGATTCCCTTGGTTACACAATAATTGTCTCTGTGCTAATAACTGTTCGTTTTCCAGGTCGCTGGAGTAACCTCTTCAAACTGCCCTACAACTGGATCGGCACCGGCCACGTCGTCTACAATGGAGCCTTCTACTACAACCGCGCCTTCACCAAAAACATCATCAAGTACGACCTGAGGATGCGCTACGTGGCCGCCTGGACCCTGCTTCACGACGTGGTTTACGAAGACACCACTCCCTGGAAATGGAGGGGTCACTCGGACATTGACTTTGCGGTGGACGAAAGCGGCCTTTGGGTCATATACCCGTCTGCGGACTACGACTACAGCCAGCAGGAGATGATCGTAATCAGCAAACTGGACCCTGCCGACCTGTCTTTGAAGAAGGAAACCACGTGGAGGACTGGCCTCAAGAGGAACTCCTACGGCAACTGCTTTATCATATGCGGGGTCTTGTATGCCGTGGATGTGTACAATCAGAAAGAAGGGGCGATTAACTACGCCTATGATACGCACACAAACACGGACGCTATCCCACGGCTGTCCTTTACGAACGAGTACGCCTACACCACTCAAATAGACTACAATCCGAAAGAGAAAGTGCTGTACGCGTGGGACAATGGACACCAGCTCACGTATAAGGTGAACTTTCTAGAACAGTAGTGAATAGAGTGGAACTGCCACAATTAAAACTGGCAGCCATCTTGGAAAGGACTGAACTGGACAATGGACGGACCTCCTCCAGCCTTTAATGCATGCTATTCAAACGTATGACCTCACAGCCAACGTGCATAACTCAGACTTTACAAGTGGATTTTTTTTAGACTGCAAATGGGTATCATGGAAATATGCTTATGGGTTGGGGTAAGGGTTAAAGCTAGCGTTTTGGGGCCTCTGAATCCAAATAAGCTCTGCTTTGATGTGAGAATTTACTCTGCAATGAAAGGATTAAACTTTGCAAGAAATCGAGAGGTGAGGAAAGCATTTCCTGGATACCTAGGACCTGAGGAGGAACCTTTTTGGGAACAGGAGCTCTCACAGAGCTGCCGCCGCATTGCTAAAATGTAAACTGGGAAAGATTCAAAGATTACTCAAAGCTGCGCTAGTGGCTCCAAACACAACTACAGGTATGTTTTTGATTGTAACATGCTTGAAAGCTCTAAAGAAAAGCTGATTTTGCATAATACCCTCCTTTAAAGAAAGGAGTAGTATTGTTATTAAGACACTGATACTATCAATACTCGCACCAGTAAGGAAATATCAATAGTTTTTTAGCTATCCGCCCATCACTAATCCGAAGATGTTCCGCGGCCAGATGAGAGACATTGTAGCCTTTTGTAATACTGATCTTTGTCACACGAGATTAATTTCACTGCCTTGAATGAACACTTTTTGGTAAATGTGCAGATTTGTCATTGGAAAAGTTACAATCTTTGTTCACTGACCGCTTAAGAACCATGAACAGGGTAATTATTCCATGAAAATGTGTTCTGTTGTGTATCAGCTCTTCCTCTCAAGGTCTCGCCTTAACCTTAAGTGTATTAATGTTCGTCTATCAATCCATCCTTTCACCAAGCACTTTGTTCATTATGCTTTTGTTTTTTTGCGTTTGCTTGTACTGGCCTCAAAACTGGTTTTGTGTGTGGGGTAATGTGGGGAAAAGTGTTGAAAATTGAAATGTGTTAACATCGTGTGACCTCCAAAAATAATAATACACTCGCTTGTGCTGTATTTTGAATTTTTCAATAATTTTTTTGTGTAAATTTTATGTTTGTAAGTAAGTCGTGCATTGTTACCACTACATTTGTCAGTTTATGAGATTCTGTACATTTTGTCAATTGTTCTTTGATGCAAATAATAAAGACACATATATAACCTAATTTTGCATCGTATGACTGGGGACAGTGGAGTTATCTATGAAATAAGATCAGTCTTAGGGAGTCCGCGGACAGTGGCACATAAGCTGGAAACATGGCGCCAGAGGTTTGTTTGACGAGGAAGGATATGATCAGCAGTCATTTTAAGAAAATATAGATAAAGACAGTGGTCAGACTGAGATGGTTTGCAGAGAAAGTGGCCGACAGAGGCTCGTTTGGCAGAGTGTTTAGACGGTTCAATTCCAGCTCCTCTCAATACATAATGTACAGTGCCTTGCGAAAGTATTCGGCCCCCTTGAACTTTTCAACCTTTTGCCACATTTCAGGCTTTAAACATAAAGATATGAAACTGTAATATTTTGTGAACAACCAACAACAAGTGGGACACAATCATGAAGTGAAACGAAATTTATTGGATATTTCAAACATTTTTAACAAATAAAAAACTGAAAAATTGGGCGTGCAAAATTATTCAGCCCCCTTAAGTTAATACTTTGTAGCGCCACCTTTTGCTGCGATTACTGCTGTAAGTCCTTGGGGTTTGTCTCTATCAGTTTTGCACATTGAGAGACTGAAATATTTGCCCATTCCTCCTTGCAAAACAGCTCGAGCTCAGTGAAGTTGGATGGACAGCGTTTGTGAACAACAGTATTCAGTTCTTTCCACAGATTCTCGATTGGATTCAGGTCTGGACTTTGACTTGGCCTTTCTAACACCTGGATATGTTTATTTGTGAACCACTCTATTGTAGATTTTGCTTTATGTTTTGGATCATTGTCTTGTTGGAAGACCGTCCCAGTCTCAGGTCTTTTGCAGACTCCATCAGGTTTTCTTCCAGAATGGTCCTGTATTTGGCTCCATCCATCTTTTTCATCTGACCAGAGCACATGTTTGGTGTGTCTCCCAGGCGGCTTGTGGCAAACTTTAAACAACACTTTTTTATGGATATCTTTAAGAAATGGCTATCTTCTTGCCACTCTTCCATAAAGGCCAGAGTTGTGCAGTATACGACTGATTGTAGTCCTATGGACAGAGTCTCCCACCTCAGCTGTACATTTCTGCAGTTCATCCAGAGTGATCATGGGCCTCTTGGCAGCATCTCTGATCAGTTTTCTCCTTGTATGAGCTGAAAGTTTAGAGGGACGGCCGGGTCTTTGTAGATTTGCAGTGGTCTGATACTCCTTCCATTTCAATATGATTGCTTGCACAGTGCTCCTTGGGATGTTTAAAGCTTGGGAAATCTTTTTGTATCCAAATCCGGCTTTAAACGTCTCCACAACAGTATCTCGGACCTGCCTGGTGTGTTCCTTGTTCTTCATGATGCTCTCTGCGCTTTAAACTGACCTCTGAGACTATCACAGAGCAGGTGCATTTATACGGAGACTTGTTTACACACAGGTGGATTCTATTTATCATCATTAGTCATTGAGGTCAACATTGGATCATTCAGAGATCCTCACTGAACTTCTGGAGAGAGTTTGCTGCACTGAAAGCAAACTTTCAGTAATAATCAGTAATAATCAATTTCAATTGATTATTTTGCACGCCCAATTTTTCAGTTGTTTATTTGTTAAAAATGGTTGAAATATCCAATAAATGTTGTTTCACTTCATGATTGTGTGCCACTTGTCAACTGCTTTATATTTAGATGCAGTGTTTTTCTCCATAAATGTCTGAGTTTACAGTATACTTAAGGAGGACCAAAAACAAATTTTGTTCAGAGGAAAGTTACTATCCTGTGCGCATTTCTCTTTTGCTTTGGGACAGTTATTTGGATTGCAGAGTTAAACATGTGACTCATTGCTCCTGACAGGCCTCTCGTGAGTTTGGGGTCAAAGGTGATGGTGTTCTGTCTCATTCCCAAAGTACAGAGAGCGTAGCGGTGCGGGGTCGTGGTATCGGGTCACGGACGTCTGCTTTCTTGGCTCTGGTTGAAAATCTCTTTCGGGGAATGGACTGATATAAACCAAGTGCTTGAGAGGTGGGTGTGACTGGGCTCCACATGTAGACCTCATGTAAGGTAAACACCATCTATTTTTAATCCAATCAGTGTGTTCTTGCAGATCAACAGCAGAGGAAGAATTTTGTAAAGGCTACAGTGGGGGAAAACTCAAATTAAATGTTACATGAAGAATAACATGCATAGATAATACAATAAAAACCTTTACTACTTCTGCAAATTTCAAGCACTAGACCTCCAACAAATAAGTACTTCTAACACTACAATAACAACTGTGATTACTGACAAGTGATTATAGTTTATTTTCAAACCAGTGTGGTTTTCATATCTGACCGTTTCAAACCGCTTACTTCCTGCTTCTTCCTCAGAGCGGTCACGTGATGTAACTGTGACATGTCTAAACAAAACAGGTTTTAGTGCCGTTTTCCGATAACAGCGCCATTCGCAGTCCGACTTCTATAGCACAGCGTCCCAGGTGTGTGAAAGCAGGAAAGCCCCTGTCCCAAGGCCATGTTCCCGAATTTCAATTTCCTCTTTAATGTGTATCAGCAATTTTTAGCTCCATCCCAGTCCATAATGTGGTTTTCCCATTTTGCGATGATCGGAGATGGCGGATTTAAGTAGTTCTTGTTCAGCTTTTTGTTGAGAAAGACAAAATAACATGAACTGTCGAAACTGTCAGGTATGAAAACCTTTGAAAGAAGCCTAGGAATGACCACTGTGAGAGTACAACAATCACTGCCTCTACTACAATTTCTACTACTATGTCTATTACTTTTTATTGCTTTTATACTACTTCTTTTACTACATCTTACTACTGCTTTACTACTTCTTACTACTACTTCTTAGATGATCATTTTGAGTGAAACTATGGAAACTATGTCTTCATAATGATGTAAGCTGCTATTTAAATTGGATTAAATAAAGCGTAGTTCATCCAAAGTGCCCGCAGTTGATGACTTTCTGGTCGTGAACATGCTCAACAATGATAGTGTAAACATCGAGATGAGAACATGGCCTACAGTCTGTGAGTAATCAAAGAGTTGCAAACCAATTAACGCCTCAATAGTGCCGACGCTTTTTTGCACTCTTGGGGAAGGGAAGTCCGGAAGGGAGGAAGCGCTTTATAATGGAGAGTTTTTGTACAGTTTGGATGTGGGTGGAAGTGTTAAAACAAATAAGTGAAAAACATAAACTAGCGTGCCAGATTAATTGACTAACAATGAGAAGTAAAAAGGAAATCTCTCCGAGAAGGACTGAAGTAAGAAGGGTTATTTGTTTATTGAACTTATGGTCCTTTGCAGAGAATTCCAGCTGGCATGGCTGGTTAAACACATTTAGCTACAATTTCTGCGCCTTCATCAAAAGTGAATGATTGATATTATTTATGGTTTCTAAAGGTGACGAGCAAAATGTTTGTGCTAGCTTTGTTGTACTGGAGTTCTCCATCAAAAATGCTAAACCAATGGCCTTAGTTTCGGTCAGAAGGCTTTTGAATCCTCGACCTCTTACTGATGTTTAAATGCCTTCTGACCAAAACTGATGAAGCTTCTTGATTGAGTTGCAGAAAAGTCGCGAAAAGGTCCTTGGGCCGCAGAGTATAGATGACTACTAAGTTTGTGATGAGTGTGACAGCCTGTGTTTGTGTGTGGGGGGGAGGGAATATTGCTCCTGCTGCTGCTCCTCCCTCCCCTTATTTGTGTGCAGGTGTTCTCCCGGCTCGCCCCTCCCTCTCAGCTGCTGGGTGCGGCTCCTCCCTGGGCTACTTAAGAGGATTGGGAGCACTTGGTCGGGCTCTCAGCTCTGCTCCAGTCTGGTCTCCAGCCACAATAGCACCTTTTTGCACATTTGCACATATTTATTGTAAAACGTTTTAATAAAACTTGGCATTAACTGCCCTTTTTGATGCCTTCCTCATTTGACCTGTCACCTCATTAAGCCTGTCGTGACATGAGTGAAAAATATCGGCGCCCTCGCATGTATGTTGGTCATCAGAGGCATGTTGTGCGGAGCAGTAATGATGTGTCGAGCGCTGAACTCTGTCACGAAACGTTGACATGTTTTTGTAATGGGACAATGAGGTCCAGCGCGGCTCCAGTGATCAAGCCTGACACTTCACAGGACCCCGGCTCCTGCCTGGCTCCTCTGCCCCATTCTCCTCTCACCCGCACAAAGAGCCTCCTGTGGTGAGACCAGGCCTGGACTTGAACCTGTTCACTTCAGGACATGCATGATGAACTGACATCTACAGCCCTTTGTCATACTCGGAAGCGAGCGCTTATATCGTGTGGCCTTGTTAATATGGGACACTCCTCATTTAACGGCATTCAATACAATCAGTGTCTTCTCGCTAATGGTTAGCTGCCATTGATTTGGGCCTTTAGTCTGTCTCAATTACTTTCACTGCATTTTGAAGTTGAGTTTTATTGAGAAAAAAAATGTCATTTAGCCCATTTGACCCCGGTGTGACCCCTCAGCGTGACTCTCATTTACTACTCATTGCCTCCATTCAAAGGTTGTTTCTGCTTGAACGCTCATCCATGACCAACTTCACTGAAATAATCCATTGTTGAGTTGTTATTTTGGCTCACTAGGGCCTGCCATATTAAATAATAATTATCAAGCACTTTTCAAGACAATCAAAATCTCGTTACAATTTCAGGCACTATTCATCAAGTCTGAACAGAATTAAAGTGTGGCGATCAATATGAGCTCATGGTCTCACTGGCCATCAACAATCATGCACTCACTTTCCACAAGGGCTGGGTACAGTTAAACAATACCAGTATGGAATCAGAAAAAAGTTTAGGTACTACTGGTAAAAAAAAATTCAAGTATCGAAAGCAAGTACAGAAAAAAAAAGATATCTTTAGAGACCAACTTTTGGACAGAAATGTTGTACAAAAGTTGCCCGTTGCGGCCAATTTGGTATTGAATAGCATTTCCTTGCCTGGCTAACGCCAGACTAAAATCACAAGTGATATTTAGTCTGGGGACCACAATTCCTTTTCTTGTAGGAGAGGTGGTTTACGATTGTCCATAGCCATTTATTGGGCGTTACGAATGTCTATCATGTGTCTGCACGTAGCCATAGCCAATCGTATCATCGTATCAGATGACGTCCCCGCTGTAAACTTTCGAGCTAAACCCTAATCCAGGCTGCTGTGCAGTTCGAAAGGATTCGAGCGCACACAGCAGTCTGACGTTAGCCAGGTTAAATGTTTCCTCTGATTTGTTTGAATGTTTACAAATCTTACAAATCAAAATGGGCCAAGATGTTTTGCATAATGAGGTATTAAATATATGGTATTTAGGCATTAAAACTGCATTAGAAAGCATGGAAATTGCTTGCTGCCTCCGTAGGAACCCTGGTTGTTTCAGCTCAAATAAATGATCCACAATATAAAAGACTATTTCTGGTTCTAGATTAAATATGAAAGAAATATTTTAGTATAGGTATCAAAAAAGGTATCATAATTTCAAGTATTGTTTAAAGGAACAGGCCACCGTTTTGGTACCTGTCTGGTTTTGCGTGCCCTCAGTCACGCAAGGGCACGCAAGGGGTTGCTCCAATCGGGGTAGAAGCAACCAAGCTCTTCCACGGGCACGCACAAAGACCAGACAGGTACGTATCAACTCGTCTAAGCTCAGGTAAGAACATATCTCAGTATGGAAAAAAGGTAGCATGTTCCTTTAAGTACCGGTATTGGAAAACAAATTAACAGTACTCAGCCCTACTCACCACAACATATGGAGTCAAAATCACTTGCCTGAGGAAACAACAAAAGTATGCATTTTGTATTGCTAGATTATTCTCCATAAAGGGACAGGGCCTAAAAGCTCTCCTATAAATCTTTGTTGTGGTATATTTACTGTATAACAACCTCTTTATCCCACACAATATTGCAAGAAGGTTAAAAAATTACACTTTCTTCAAGACTAGTTTTATTTCATAGTCCAATGTATGTCTACTATAATTATTGTCGAAAATGGGACACTCCTCTTTGACCCCTTGACAGGCCTCTCCCAAACTGAGCTCATTTCTCCACTGTCCAGTCCCCCACACAACCCCACACTCCCCATAAATTACAGGGGCCCTCGTGTACTGTACTCATTATACGCACAAAGAGGTGTCTGACATGCGTAATTATAGATCGAACAAAGACTTTAGGGTTTGTCAAAATGAATGACGTGTTTTCAAGTCAGATGTCAAGTTAATTTTTAGTTTGAACATTTTTCAACTGGGATAAAGCGCCTTTGAGAAAGTTGGTCTCTTTGTCGAGGGCGTAAAGGGCCCAGGGGGAATCTATTGTATTGTACAAGGTTTTCAGAGGTGCACCTGGGAAACCCTTTTCAAACACATGAGGGAACGTGGGGGGCTTTGAGCAGAACAAAACAAAGGGTTTGGTTTGAAAACACAACATTTTGGCTCTCGCTTTTGGTTTCTGCCCTCAGATCTTTGGCATTCATATATATAGAGTTATTGACTGGTGTAAATTTGAATGTGGTGAAATAAAGCAAAAAGAGATAAATAAATATATAAATATACAAATACACATAATAAATACATTCTGGTTAATCATTGATTATGGGGCCAAACTCAAACCGAAATTCTTTATCAGTTCTTAATGCACGTTCTGTCAGTCTCATCTCAAGTCCAGACATTTTTAAAACACGCAAACCTAACAAAACTAACACACACCAAATTTAAAAATCGATTTGCTCTTGACAATTTGGTGATGTGTGACATGTAATAATTATAATGTAACTTGCATTGCGCTTTTCAAGCCTGTGTTACCAAGTTTCTCGCCACACTGTAGTCATTATTCATTCACACACTGGTGGTAAGCTACTATGTTTTTAGTAGTAGGGGATACCGGATGAAACCCACGCAAACTCAACACAGAAAGGCCCCCTAAGGCCGGGGATTAAACCTGGGGATTTCAAGCACAGGAGCTAACCACTGAGCCACCATGTGTGTGTTTGAGAAACAAAAAAGCCTAATTTAGTGAACTTGCTTTTCAAACATTCCCCTGAGGACAGTTTTCCAAACATTTTCAACCTTTCTCAAAAGTCTGTGTCAGAGTGAATGTTTGGTTTTGACCAGTAACTTCAGGGGATGCAATCCTTAGCAGTCATTTTCTCTACCTAACAAATACCCTTTGTTCGCTCTCTTTTGCCTGCAGATAGTATAAGACAGAGCAGCATGAAAGGAAATGCAGAGTGGGGAGCAACAATCTGCAAATTGTCGGAGCCGGGACTCAAACGCATGATGCTACAGAAAGCACACTGTCAGCATGTGTGATGCAGCCTAACCCTGAGGCTATTTCAGGACTATAAGTGTTTTTGACTTGACCAGTTTGAAATATATTAGGAAATGTCTGTGTCCTATTGTGGTACATTGGTCAGACTACCACTTAATCTTATTGACCAGCTTTATTCAATTACGATTATTTCGCCTGTTTAGCAGATGACTTTTTCCCAAACTCCAGAGCTCAGAGTTACACACTCCCACAGTGACATATGTGTTAAAGGAAACAGGACTCGTGACGACTCGTGTTGGATCCAATACAACTCAAATGTGACCTTAATTAAATGCATTAGAGTCACTTCCTGTCGCGTAAGCAGGTTCAAGTAATGAACTTCACACCAGAAAAGAGCAACGTTTTGATGAAGTAAGGCAAGGCCTGTTTATTTATACCATGCATTTTGTACACAAGGCAACTCAATGCGCCTATGAAGTGCTAATAACTACTGCATCTTCATCCATTTCATCTTCTCAAAGTAGCTTTTATTTATTTATTCTTTAATTCCACTGCTGATTGGATAGAAGTGTAAGGTATTAATCCATGAGCACATTTCTGTCACATTAATTGCAGTCTTACTTCAGCGTCCGGCCGGTCGTTAAGCTTTGAACCCGGTGTTCCTGTCCTCTATATTAATCTCATTATGAGGTCTGTTCCCTCTGAACTGGTGCAAAAGTCTTGGCAGACACTCAATAATGTCTCGAGCTATTTGGAAAGAGAGGGATTTTCCTGACAGCGCTGGGGCAGTGACAGAGGAGCTCACCAAAGCGGTCCATTGTGTCCCGTACAATGGGGCCCTATGAAAGCTGATGGAGGAGGAGTGGACCTGTCAGGACCTCGCATCAACATATAGGAGCAAAACACCCCCAGGTCCAGAAATGTGTTTGAAGAGTTGAGGGGAAGACAAGTTATTTAGAGTTTATTTGTTCAAGAGATATGCACGGTCTGCCAAGCTGCATAAAACAAAGACCATTTAATTGCATAAATAACCATGAACAAATAGGGGAAAGCCTGTTAAGTATATACCAGCATCAATGCAATCCCAAAACTAAGGGTCAATTCACATGAAAGGCTCTAAAGTGTGAATCTGTTCAAAATAAAGGGGATGTGTTTGTTTTCGAGCCACGCAGTTTTGTGTTTAAAGAAAACAGATGTGGACCCAAAATTGAGCCCTGTGTAACCCCACTTAAGAGTTACCGATAGTTCAAATATTTAAAATGTGGAAATCTGCTCTATCTTTTGTGATAGGTTTCAGAAACATGCTGGGTGCAATCCTGTGTTTCTAAACACCGCCTGTAAACTAGACTTCTGCGCTGACGGTGGGCGCTCTGTGCAATCTTCAGCTCCATTCCTGGTGCAGTAGCAGTAGTGGCTGGACAGACTCCCATGGCAGTGGTCCCTCCCCAAGCTTTACCTTCTACAGACCATACCAGATGAGTATTTTTCGCACATGCTGGTGTTTTGGTCGCGTTTCTGCGCCGTGGAGTTTACAGCACGGTCTTTGATACTAGCGCTACAGCGGGACCATCGATATATTCACTCTCTCTTTCTCTCTCGCTCTCGGACAGGGTTAAACTCAAAGTGGGAGAAATACTTTGTAGTTTAATAAGATGTGCGAGGCTGCACACAACGATGAGAGCAAAGAGGAAGCAGCAAGCACTGGTTGTACACCACGTCTCAGCTGACCCCGTTTTGTCCTATAAGCGACACCCTCTGGCTCCTGACGAAAGCACTGGAGCATTGTTGTTTGTACTCAAGATACCAACTTTGTCTTAAGCAACACAGTTGTGGCACCAGGTGGAGGATCGGGCCCGATATCGTTCCTACTCTGGACATCAGTCTTTTTGACCACTGAAAAGATATAGTATTCTTGTTTAATTATTCATTGACAACAATATTTCATATTCGTGAAACATATGGCTCGTGTATTTGAAAATGACACTGTAGTTTCTCTTTCCCCCCACTTCTCAAGCAATCTATACTATATCAACAAGCACTCTGTCCTCCTGTGGTTATGACCATGTACATCCTTGTACCATTTTCACTGCAGCAACAGATCTATCAGTTACATCAGCATGTTCATCTTCTCCTCTTCCCTTCCACAATAGCCGTCGTTCCACATAGCGCGACCCGGCCGTGCACGCCACGATCTACGTGCAAGTATCGACACTACCCCGCAGACCTTTCTGTTTCCACCACACATACGCATTTGTTGTGGGCGGCTCCGCACAGAGGAGCACGCTGTACAGATCGTCATTAAAAGTTTTGTAAGCTGCAATGAGCACAAAAGTGGACAAATGTTGCCTTCTAGTGGGATTTATGGAATCATTCAGAGGAGCCAAGCTGTATTAAAACAGAAAAGAAACCACTAAATACAACTATGAAGGTAAGCTACATGCAAATGTTATGCTAACACCAGCTAAAGCTGCACTAACAGCGGCTAAATGCTAACAGCAAAATCCCCTTTTAGCACAGCGGTATGATGTTGTGAAATATTAAATCCATATGACCTGCGTGTCAATAGTGAGGGCTGTCCAGTCTCTCGTTGCCAATCAGAGGCCAGCAGTCTGTTCACGTCACATCAGACACGGGTTAGCCCGCTTTGGCCACAGCAAGAGGTCGGTCCCAAAACCTATACCTGGTCAGACCGGTTTGGCCCTGACCTTTGTTATTTAAAGCTCGACAAAGCGGGTGAAAGAGCCATTCGCCTGCATGTGGAAAAGAGCCTAATCTTAATTTGCCTGGTTCTCCAAACTCATGCAGTTCTAGCCACAATGGCCACGATAACCACATGGATTGGACATTCACTCAGTATAAGATTGTGTGTGTCAGAGAAGTCTGTAATAACTGCAGCACTGATAGCCAGGCACGTGCACAGATAGAGCCCAGGTGGTGCTCAAGCACCTGCCCCTTTGCCCTGTGCCCTTTAAGTGCCCTTCTCACGACCAGTTTTTTTTTTACCAAAAAATAACTCTTATTTGTTTTATTGTTCTTAATTATTTGCCCTACTAAGCCAACATGTGCTTAAAATACAGTTTTAATGCTCAACAACTCACGCTTTATTCCTCCTCTGCCTCTCAAGCCGCAGCAGCTCTGATGAGTACCCTTTTCACCGAAGGGCAACTGCACTGTCCCCGTGTTTCCCCCGTTTGAGAAGATGGTACGGCCCATCTAAGACGCGGGAGTAAAGTAAACTGAGTAAATTAGATAATTTTACCAACGTGACATGACTGGATTATTAAGTGGAATGGAAATGAAAGGGCCGACAGGGCGAGAACGTCAGCGCCGCATGTCGAGACCGTCTGGACAAAGTCAGCGGTAAGAAGTCAGTAACTTAAGCAAATCTGTTTGTCGCGCTATAAAATGGTCTTAAAATGAACTTTATTTCTCAGACTAAGTCATGGCTGGGCGTAGACCAGGGCCAGAGCAGTGTGAGCTGAGCTGAGGGAAACAGAAGAGTGAGGAGGAGAGAGAAGGGTGAGGAGGACAGTACCTCTGTGGGAGGAGCACGTGAACATGGACAGCCCAGTGGATTATTGTTATTTAATTTAGATATGGACTAAGCAATGACTTGGACAAACTAGATGTTTTAAGTGTAGTTTAGGACCTTTGCATTATTTATTTGTATTTGTGCTAATCATAAGTGCAGAGCCTTGTGATAGACTTTAGAGGACGATGTAGGACGATCTAGTTTATTATTAGGTCCACATCATTGAGGGTTTTTTTTATGTTGCTGTATTAATCAGTGGTCTGTTAGTGGTACTAGTTACTAGTTCCTCGGGGTTGCCCTTTTATCTTGGTTGAGCACCTGCCCCTCAAAATGTCTGTACACACCACTGGTGATAGCCATATCCACAGAGAGCTGCACTGTTAACTCATCTATGCTACTTGACCTTGTAACCTGTTATCAAATGCACACAAGTTCCTTATTTCCACATCATCTCGTTGACAAGCTGAAGTATTTGCTTCACTGGTATTTTATCTCATAAGAAAAGCTGTCAGACGGGGTGATTCGATAACAGTTCTGGCACACATATAAAGCGCTGAATGAATGAAGCCCCTGAAGGAACCTACTGCACCTTTCCAAAACAGATAAAGCATCTTTTTGGCAAAGTCCTGACCCCATCTGTCGTGGGTAAAAGGGAATAAATCTGTCCACAAAACGGAACAATAGATCCATGGGACGTCTTAGAATGTAATGAGAGAGTTCTATTTCACATAAAGCCTATATACTTAAAGCTATAGTGTGTCATCCACCGTATGTTATGATGGTGGATGATGTGTGTGCAGACAACTGCAGTCAGATTATGCAACACCAGAATATGTTGTTTTAGAAATTCTGTTCTCATCACTGAACGAGGACAGCAGCAAAAGCCAGTTGTACCAAGACAAACATTTAGACAAATATTTTTTTTTTTCATTTATTTTCTTACTTTTCCCCCAGCAGAATCAACCGGTGATGAAGGAAAACACTGAACAGAGAGAAAATGTCTTGAGAAGGTTCTTGTTTAAATGTGGAACAACACATAAACAGCAGTGGATGACATGAGGTTAAGGTTAGATAACAATGATCAGGGTTACAGTATCTGCCTGTCTGCTCAGGAATTATTTTATTGTTAATTTATCTTTTAGTGGGGACAGGGAGCTGTGTGTTGCAAAAGTGCTAGTTTACATCTGCTTTTCATAAGACTCTAAAAAAGAGTGACAAGACACAATTAAAACAGTTACAAATATTGCATATACAATAGGCCACAACAATGATGGATATATGCTGAAAGTGTTCACAGATCTGTTTTTCCTTTGGCCACTTTTTAGTAGGAGATTTTTCCAGTACTTACGGTAGTTTTTCTGACAGAAAGCATGGTCCGAATGCCGCTCGCCTGTGTATCTATTGTCCGTGGGAAAATTGTGTTGTAGTTGTGTTATATATTTCCAATTCTAATACATTTGAATTTGGAATTAAGTACTGTAGATTAATAATGAAGTCAGTCCACATTCAAACATCATACATACATCTTAACGTGCCCTCATTGCTGCATTCCTCTTAAAATATTACACTTATTTAGAGTTTCATGGTCGTCTTGCTAAGTCTAACCACGTGCACACAATAATTAAGAGACTTCACTAACGTTACGTCTATCATAAGTAACACACATAGAAACCATAAGAATAAGATCAGCCAGAGTCTCATAATTCATTGATTTGTATAGTATCATTTGTTTTCTGTTCCTGATTTGTACATGTGCGTCATCTCGCCGTGTAGGTGTGTTAGCTGAAATGCATTGAAGTCTGTCCATAACATTTAATATCCCCTCTTGTCCTACGTTATTACTCTTCTGTTTTCATTTGGACCATCTTACCCCGGAGCAGCACAGGTTCAGGTTGCAACTCGTCCCGTGCCGGTCCACTAAAACTCCCTTTTGTTGACTTTATGGGAGTCTGGAGCCCATAAGTTACAGTGGGATTTACTGTATGCACTTGCTCTTCATCACATTGTCTTTATTTTCTCCGTCTCATCAAAACAAGAAACTCCACCAGGGACTTTTACAGATATATCTTCTACACCCAGAGCACTTTATTTTCTGTTATTCTTGACACTGCAGCAGCCAAGGAGGGATTTGTTAGCTCAATCTTTATATTGTCTCAAAAGCCTGTAATAAAATGCTCTGTTTTCAACATGTGATGAGAAGTACTAATTCCAAATTAATTTCTAATTAATTTCAAATGAGAAATGTTTGTTTAAGATCTTGGTTGCAAGGGTGCAAAAGAGTGTGTTGCAACCTCATTTTGAAATGTTTGCACCTTCAGTTTCAGTTGCATCACAATGTATTTTGAATAAAGTTCGAAATACTCACAAAGTTTCTTGGACGAGAGTTGAGTACAGATGACTACAATTTGAAAACATTTGTTCCAATATTTCAAACTGAAAGTCATTTGTGTCCGAACTTAAATGGTGGATAGTGATTATACCAGTTGCCAGTGTTTGAGCATCCGTCCAGGAATTACAATGGCAGCGGTTTGAATCCCGGCTCTGACCGGTGTAGGCGGTTGTGTCCATGGGCAAGACAATTCACCCACGACCCCCCACCTACAAGATGGGCTGCTCCGCTTTGGTGAGTCCAGAACTGCAGTTTTGTCAAGCTTTGAGAAGCTTGTCAGCTTGGGCTTGTAAATAATACAAATATAAGCCATTATTATGGAAAATGGTTAATGGTCTCAACTTATGTAGCGCTTTCATACCTACATTAGGTACTCAAAGCGCTTTTCAGCAAGGAACCAGTCATCCATTCACACTCTCATTCGCAGACCAATGTACGCAGACACTGGAGGCAAGGTGAGTGAAGTCTTGCCCAAGGACACAACAGTGTGGACCTACGGTAGCCGGGATTCAAAAACACGACCTTCCAATCATGATACGACACGCTTTTCCATCTAAACTACTGTTATTATTATCTGTGGGAGGATATTGAGGTTGGAGCTGCCAGGAAATATGAGGAAGCCCAACGACAACATTTATGACAGTGAAAGAGGACTTGAAATTAAGGTGAGAGTTACTATGGAGACGGATAAAAGTAATATAAAACTGTAAACACAGGTTAATTAACCCAACTGAATAAAATAATATCAAAAAAAGTTATAGATTGTTGAATCAATCATTTGCTACAGTTTTTCCCCGTAATTAAAAATATGCAATAAGAAAATATAGTCATAGGTTGCAGCATATTCTCCAGGATTAACTGGCGGGTACCGCAATGAAGTGTGCCCGCCCCTTCTCACATATTATTTTACACAGGACTGCAGACGTCAAGACTTTGCCCTCAACCAGAAGAGTCAATATAATGTAAATGCCGATATGTGGCAAAAAGAGGCAAAAGTGGAGCGGAATATGGTGAATATAATATTTCAACCAGGATAGACTCAAACAGACAAAAGCAACGATTACGAAGGTTTAATGACATAGTATATATTGTCAATAGTATATGATCCCATGTCATAGTATATAACCCCAGCAGTAGACATCAGATTTATGAATTTAATTTAGTATCAATGGCAGGTTAGAGTTGGAGATGTCTTCCCCGGAGCCTGGACACTGGTGGTGGCATGGGAGGCCTGAGAAGGATGCAGCAGGGTGAAGCCATAGATGGAAGAGGCGGAGACGGGGTGAAGGTGGGTCACAGCACAGCTGGGAAGTGAACGAACCATCAATGTCGGGGGTTTAAAAGCAAGACCGGGGGCGATGCTTGGCTGCTACAAAGGTGTGGCTCTGTGCTGATCGGCTGAGGTGGAGGTGTGACCCTCACAGACAAGATCCTTGGCTGGAGGTAGGTGATGCTGAAATTAGTCTCCCAGGTTGAAGTTACATGTAGGCTTCATATAAACCCAAAGTGTTTAATTATGAGACCGTAGACAGTCTCTTTGGAACCTGTCAAGACTAATCCTGAAGCTAATGTGAGGTTACGAGGACTCGCCGCTGTCTCCAGTCTTAAGTAACAGGGCAAATGCAGTGAAATTCCTGTATATAAATATCATATACATTTCAAAAAGGCGAGGGTTTTTTGGGAAGTGTTGAGATACAGAGCCGGCCTGGATGCTGTGTTTAGGGAACGTGGGGGTTGTGGGATTTTTGGGAATTAGCCAACAACAATGTAACGCAGGGTTCAGAGACGCACATCCCGACTGTGGGCCCCCAATGCTAATCCTCCATTAAACACAATAAGGACAGATTCAACAGCTGAACAAGCGCGGCTTTAAATGGACATTTGTCACTGTCACACTACATACAAGTTATGCCCATTTGTAGAAATGGGCATAACAAAATGTCTAAGAATAGTTGTGTATCGTATTGAAACTATCCAGTCATTACTGTCTTTGTATTATTGGGCAAAACGCCTTTTCCCTGTCCCAAATGAAAACCTTCGAGGTCCTCCTTGAACGAAAATGCTGAAGTGGCGGGGGAGCTGAGAGGATTGTCCCAGGACGAGGAAATGGGATTGGTTTGTTTCTAAACTAAATGGGCCACAGCTGCTGTCCGGCAAGTGTGTTTAGGAGACAAAGGGGGGATATTCCAGGATAATTAAAACATGGACATGCTGCGGAAAGACTGACTTTGTTAAAACTTAATCAGGTTTAGGAGGTTTTTAAACAAAGCTAAACATGAGAATATACAAGGAATTATAGCTGCAATTACATCAGCTGGCCAAAGCATTACAACCACTCTGACCTCAGACAAGAGAGGGGCTTTAAATAGGAGCCGTGACCAAAGATTTACCCGACAATTAAAACACAATACAAAAACAGCTGCTTTGAGTTAGGCAAGCTATTATGACAGTTAACACAATGGGTAAAACAAGTGCACTGCGGAAACAAACATTCGGGACAAAAATACACTATAAATAATGCGGATAAAGCATAACTGAGTCATAACTGAAACATTAGTCATGTTTCAGTTATGGCTGTCTCATTTGGAGCAATGCTGTCCTTGCGCACGCGGAAGATCTGGCTCACTGGCTTCTTTCTTTAATTATTTTTGTCTTGCCACACACAACACACTATCATCTTCAATAATATTCCAAAAATAAATGTGAAAACTTGATCTATTACTGTTGATTAAATAGATGGGGCACACTAAACCATCTGCTCCACTGGGGCAACGGTGAAGCAGGTCATGGCGCGGGTCGTCTCATGATTGGAGAGTTGGGGATTCAAATCCCAGTTCCTGAAGGCGCACACTGTCAAGACGGCCAAGACACTTCACCCACCTCCACTGTCTGCGTACATTGGTGTATGAATGAATGGGTGATTGGTCCCTTTCCTGTAAAGCGCTTTGGGCCTAATGAAAGAAGAAAAGTTGAGACCATTTACTATCAACACCTCTTTTATTCAAACCAGGCTTACAGTGCCTTGCCAAAGTATTCGGCCCCCTTCAACTTTTTGACCTTTTGCCACATTTCAGGCTTCAAACATAAAGATATAAAACTGTAATTTTTTGTGAAGAACCAACAAGTGGGACACAATCATGAAGTGAAACGAAATTAATTGTATATTTCAAACATTTTTAACAAATAAACAACTGAAAAATTGGGCGTGCAAAATTATTCAGCCCCCTTAAGTTAATACTTTGTAGCGCCACCTTTTGCTGCGATTACTGCTGTAAGTCGCTTGGGGTATGTCTCTATCAGTTTTGCACATTGAGAGACTGAAATATTTGCCCATTCCTCCTTGCAAAACAGCTCGAGCTCAGTGAAGTTGGATGGACAGCGTTTGTGAACAGCAGTTTTCAGATTCTCGATTGGATTCAGGTCTGGACTTTGACTTGGCCATTCTAACACCTGGATATGTTTATTTGTGAACCACTCTATTGTAGATTTTGCTTTATGTTTTGGATCATTGTCTTGTTGGAAGACAAATCTCCGTCCCAGTCTCAGGTCTTTTGCAGACTCCGTCATGGTCCTGTATTTGGCTCCATCCATCTTCCCATCAATTTTAACCATCTTCCCTGTCCCTGCTGAAGAAAAGCAGGCCCAAACCATGATGCTGCCACCACCATGTTTGACTGTGGGGATGGTGTGTTCAGGGTGATGAGCTGTGTTGCTTTTACGTTAAACATAACGTTTTGCATTGTTGCCAAAAGGTTCGATTTTGGTTTCATCTGACCAGAGCACCTTCTTCCACATGTTTGGTGTGTCTCTCAGGTGGCTTGTGGCAAACTTTAAACAACACTTTTTATGGATATCTTTAAGAAATGGCTTTCTTCTTGCCACTCTTCCATAAAGGCCAGAGTTGTGCAGTATACGACTGATTGTAGTCCTATGGACAGAGTCTCCCACCTCAGCTGTACATTTCTGCAGTTCATCCAGAGTGATCATGGGCCTCTTGGCAGCATCTCTGATCAGTTTTCTCCTTGTTTGAGCTGAAAGTTTAGAGGGACGGCCGGGTCTTTGTAGATTTGCAGTGGTCTGATACTCCTTCCATTTCAATATGATCGCTTGCACAGTGCTCCTTGGGATGTTTAAAGCTTGGGAAATCTTTTTGTATCCAAATCCGGCTTTAAACTTCTCTACAACAGTATCTCGGACCTGCCTGATGTGTTCCTTGTTCTTCATGATGCTCTCTGCGCATCATGAATAAATTTTCTCCAATAAATTTCGTTTCACTTCATGATTGTGTCCCACGTGTTGTTGGTTCTTCACAAAAAAAATACAGTTTTATATCTTTATGTTTGAAGCCTGAAATGTGGCAAAAGGTCGAAAGGGGGCCGAATACTTTCGCAAGGCACTGTAGCTGCAAAAGTGCCTGGTTTCCAAAAGTTCATTACGAACCATGCTGGCTAATAAACAGGGAGCTCGGAGGCAAGGAAGAACAAATAATATTTCTTGGAAGTAGACATTGTTTGCCGGGCCAGGCACTGTATTTACAAGAGGTTTCAGATAAGAGGCCTTTTCCTGTTCAATTACACCCGCCCAAAGAACACACACACACTCACTTACACTGCCCAGTTTACCTGCAGCATGGAACAACCGCCTACATGTGGTGCGAGTCAATGAAATTACAAAATGAGATCACTGGTACTTTACATGTTTTCCCCAAATGTTCATTTGTTCACTTATCTGATCGTTTAGTCAGTTGCTGTTCCACTTTAGAGCACATTTGTTCAATAACAGAAGACACATATGCTAATTGTCCAGCGTTGGAACGATTGTATTGATGGATTTCCCTGGGAGAGTGCTCTTGGCAGCGGCACTGTACACGCTAACTAAACTAGCAACTAACTGAAGTGCATGTTGTGTCCACTGAGGACTCAAAGGTTGCACTTCTATCTGTTGAAGACCATTTATTTCCATGTAAAGAATTACAAATCTCAAACATTGGATCTCTTCGACGTGCGCCTTTGGTCTCTATGCAAATGCCCATGGTTTTCAAGTTTATTCCTGGATCACGGTTCAATAACGTTTTAAGATACATTCTAACTCTGCCATGAGGATGCAAAATCTGGTAGTTTGGGATTCAAAGGTTCAAAGTGTCTTTATTATGTGGAGGTGTCACAGGTGTGAAACAAAAAATGGACCAAACAACGAGGTATCCGGGTGAGACTCACAGCTAAGCCACACATGCCTTCTATTGTTCTGGCTAATGGACGATCACTGGAGAATAAAACAGATGAACTACAACGCTTTCCCCAGAAGATGGTAAAAAGACTGTTGTGGAGTGGAGGGAGCTGTGCAGGAGGAAGAAGAAGGAGGAGATAGAGGAGCTGACCAGTGCAGGACACCACGCTCTGAGACAGGGACAAACCCAGGAGGTAGTGCAGAGGATCAGCGGAGCACTGAAGGCAGGCAGCCAGGTTTCCTCCGGGGTGCTACGGTTTCCCCTACCTCCAAAAACATGCTGCTCACGATGGCCCACAGCAGCTCAGGACTTACACCTGAACACAATTTTGTTGTATGATTGTACAATGAAAAATAAAGCACTTACTTACTCACTTATCCCCAAAGGGCAATTTGATGCATCCTACACATTAACAATAACAATAAAGAAAAGTACAGTTTCAAAAACATTACATAATATGAAAAGTGCAATTTTAAATTGCCAATGGCCGCTGGAATAAAAGAGTCCATGAATCCCTTATGGACACTGAATCTGCCTCCTTGGATGTTGCATGTGGAGCGAAAATTCCCAACACTTAAATTGCTCTTTTGGCCAAACGTCGTGTCCTGTGTAAACAACTTCTAAATTACAATTTCTCAAGTGAATCTCTCCCTGATCCTTCAAACATGACCTACTTTTCACACAACTTTACTAAACAGTTCTATTAAATCCATTATGACCATCTGTATTTTCTTGTAATAAAAATATGATCTGGCCCTTTTTATTTGGCATTTTTGGCTTTGCTCAAACTGTTGTGCACTCTCTGCTTCAGGCCATCATGCCACATCAGTAATGCCTGCTTCAGTCAATAATGCTCTAATGTTGTTGTGCCAAGTCCTGGTTTACTGTGTTTCACGCTTTATTACATTCTTGGCTTTTGTTATTTCCCAAAAGCCATGGCCCGCTTCAGATCTGGACTCTTGGGTCAGTTTTGAGTCTTAGGTCACATACTTGACATTACCCACAATCAGAAGAATGGCTAAAAAGTATAAAACGAAGTCCAAAGTAAAAGTACAAAATATAAACACGAGCGATAACAACTACCATGCAGACTGTGTAATCAAAAGTTACTCAGGTAAAATGGAAAACTAAATAAATCTCCCTTCTGCTTTGGGCCTGGGGTGATCCTGGCTGCGAGCACTTTCATTCACAAAGAGTGTCGGCGATGTTTAAAACAAGGCCATCGCTCTTCTGTCACCAGGGCTGCCGCTCTGACAGCTGCGGCCTGAAACTGCAGCCTCAGACACATCTGTCCAAAGGAACTCACTCAAATTCAACAGGCCACAGTGATCTTGACGACGATGAGTAATGCTCCGAGTAACATGCCGAGAAGGGGCTTTTTCATGGATAATGTTAGCAAACACGGACATTATATGTTGGTTGTGATAGCTGAATCCTAAAGTAAGCAACATATCATTTAATTGACAAACTATACCCCCATTGTGCTCTTAAAAGCACTTTAAAGAACTGTTTACTATCAACATTCACAACAGCGCACACAAACCCTGCAGGCAACATGGATGAGCGCCTTCCCTAAGGACACAAAACAACTCTTTTTAGCTGAAAGACTTCTTTATTAAAAGTTTGACTCGTTAATGGTTAGAATAGTCTGTGCTGTTAAAGACTTAAAAACAAATGTTATTTTGGCCTTTTGGCAAAGAGCAAGGTAAAAAATAAATATGTGTGACATGACGAGTGGTATATTAAACAATAATAAAAGCCTGACAACGCCATCCAGTAAAACTGGAAAAATGTGGGTGCTTTAAGGCACACAGGTTCGACCCATAAGAACAGAGGCAGCATGTTCCTTGTACATATCATTTTAGTTTATTTCTATGTTTTACGTTATATTCAGTTGTATAGTTCGTACACTGTAGCTCTCAGTTGGTTCACAATATTTCCAAATTAACTTTGTCTGTACACATTAGCTTTCCGTTGACAACAGTATGTTCACATTTGTTAGTTTCCTTTGAACACAACAAAAGATGGAGGAAGCAGGACAGCAGCGCGGTTCCACCGTCGTACGCCCTCATCTAGCCCTACTCGGCCCGCACGGTGCTTTGATAGCCCCGGTCCGTACGTCATTCGTTTCATAGTTGAGCAGTTGTCCAGGTGAGCTAAACCGCCAGCTGTCTGTGGCGCTATCCATACATACAATGTATGAATGATCGCATCAATTTCAATGAAAGAAGCGATTTAATAATCTATCTTAATTGTTGCTGATAATTGCAATTTCATCACCTCCTACAGCGGATAATTAGCCCTTTTTATGACCGACTTTATATTCATCATTATGGCTGCAAAACAATAGACACTTGCAGTACCAAGTATCACAGGAACAGGCCGGTTTTCGAAAAGGACATGGAACTCGAGATCATATTGCTAACATCAGATGGATCATGGAGAAGGCGAGAGAACACAAGAGACCCCTGTACTTCTGTTTCATTGACTACAGCAAAGCCTTTGACTGTGTATCATGTGAAGTTGTAGAAATGCATGAGATGCTTTGGTGTACCAGAACATCTAACTGCCTTGGTGAAGAATCTTTACACTGGACAGGAGGCCTCAGTCAGAACAGAATTTGGAAACACAGAGTGGTTCGGTATAGGCAAAGGGGTGAGACAAGGTTGTATCCTTTCCCCCCATTTATTCAATATATACAGTGAAAATATAATGAGAAATGCTAATCTAGAAAGCCTAAATGGAATAAAAATTGGAGGCAGGAATCTTAATAAGCGAAGCAACAGGCTTGAGGCTCAATGTAAGGAAAACAAAGATAATGACAACAGATGACATCGAGGACTTTAAACTGGAAGATGAGAGTCTTGAAATTGTTGACAACTTTAATTTCCTCGGCAGTATGATTTATCGCGATGCAAACTGTGGTGGAGAGATACAAAGAAGAATCGGAATGGAGCGAACAACTTTAAGTAAATTTACCGAAAAATCGATTTGGTCACCAGGGGTCGGAGTCGACCTGATGGATGAAGAAGAAGAAGAGTACCAAGACAATGCACTGCCTGACCAACCTGGAGTTGCTGCAGTCGGGTCAGGTCTAATTTCAGCAACACTATGAGCCCAAAGAATGAGATCAGCTGACGACCTGAACAACCTGAATTACCAGGTTATTCAATCATTCAATCAATGGATTTCTTCTTCCAAGATGACAATGCCAGGATTCATAGGGCTCACATTGTGAAAGAGTGGCTCAGGAACACATGGATTGGCCACAGAGTCCAGATCTTAGCCCAATGGAGAAGGCTTTGCGCCGTGGTCTCATGGTTCTCATCATCAGTACAAAATATTGGTGAAAAATGTATGCAACACTGGATCTTTTGTCATTGTAGAAGCTTATTGAAACAATACAGTGAATGAGTGCTGTAATCAAAGCTCGGTCCAGTTAAATATTATTGTCAGTTCTCTAATCACAGCAACAGGAATTATGTTAACAAAAACAAAAAAATAAAAGTGTTACAATTGGCAGGAATCCTTTGAATAAGAGGGGCATGAACAAACCACATTTTAGCAGCACTCCTTGTGCATGGAAGCCTCAAACATGACAGGCCGGGACCAACTGTTGCCCAAATCAATTTTCTGATGAATAAAGGGGGTGATCCTCCTGTAATCCTCTCCAACTGGTTCACACTGACGCCCCTCCTGCGGGATATCCCATCTCAGCACTGGTTCTGCTTTGTCTTAGCGCTCTTAACGCCTACCGCGGGGCCCAGGCCTTTCACACAAGTCAAATGGAGGCTAATCCCAACACGTTAAGGGGTTAAAGCACAAGGTTCTTTCGGGACAGTATGACTTGATGTTTGTTTGATGAAGAGGGAGGTATTAAGAAGATGGTTGACCGATACCAAATATTTACTTACATCTTTGCTCAAGATGGGACTAACCTAATTATTAAGGAATAGATAGGGGCTGTGCTCTGAAAGACATAATCCTATTATTATTATTACAGGAGGATAAAGCATTTACTGACACCAAAGTCCATGTGTCACAGTGTTTGCTTACAACGCTGCTGATTTCGACCGAAACGTGCGAAGAATTGCAATGAAGCATGTCTCCAGAACAATGAAAGCGTGGCCTGAAATATGGAATGAAGGAATGTGACAGTGGTGCATCGAGGCATTGTTTATGATTAATGACTGTCACATTTTGAAGACACTGCAGAGTTGTCACGCGCCGCTGCACAATACCAGAGCTCTCTGACACTTCGGGTTTTACATATTTGTAAAGGTCAAAGCGGACTTGTGTTGGATGAGACCTGGCAGGCAGATGTACATACCGTGCATACTGTCTTTTCACCAGTGAATTTGAGTTTTGAAGGGCCACAGGCCCATCCTGATGCAACCCTGTATTCTACTTGATGAAATACCACTCCCGGCCATGGTTATTGAGTTAAAACTGCATAAATGATGAATAAAGGGTAGATTTTGCATGATATGTCTTTAAATTGAGGTAAAGGGATGGCCCGAAATCTTTTGCAGAATTTGTCTTTTAGTTGTCAGAGGTTCATGCTTCTTAGCCATGTAAGAACAAGACTTAGGAAGAAAACAGAGTCAAAATCTCCTCCACACCTAATCCTGTTCCTCCCCACGTATCGCTCTGTGGGGGACGCGCCTCCTCTGGTCCTGTAAAGTCAGACATCTCCACTTCCTCTGCACCATTATTTTACAGACTCCGGACACAGTGCCAAACATATCAGAGCGGGGAGTCCTGTTTCCCTATCTCTCCCCGCTGCCTGTAGAGCCGCCGTCACATGCTCAATGATAAAAACATTAACATTTGTCTCCAGATGTTGGCAGAACACGGTTCATTTCACTTGTAAAACACGGGAAAGCCATGTGGAAGTGTAATCTTGAACAGTGTTTCCTAAGAAATATTTAAAAAAGAGCGTAATGCTCCCCCTAGAAAAGTGTTTGTCTATATTAAAGAATACTGTGTTGTAACTCAGAGTTGACCAACCTTCTTTCATATAAATTTATTTGACCTTGATTTAAACAGGTTTAAATAACAAACAAAAAAACTCTATTTTACTGTACAGTATATGAAATCTTATTGAGTGACCTGGACAAGAGGCAGCAGCACAGATCCACAAACAATTTCAAATGTAACACATCTTAGATTAAACATCTGCAGCCATCACGGCTTTGTTTTAATAAAAAAAAGAAAGAAAAAAGAACAGACATGGACACATAAAAAAGTTTCTGAAGCAGAGGGCAGCCACAGAATGATCAGCCAACTCAAACAAACCAGTCCGGTCAACAACTCTGAAAAGCTTACATTAAGAATATTGAAAAGTAAAGCTCAAGTTGTTCCATAGGGAAATGAAACAGCAAACCTTTACATTGTTTAATGTTCAGTCTGACACCAAACAGTTTGTTGTTGTTTTTACAGTGTAAAGAATAAAGTCTATTGCAATTTATGCATGTGACCAGGCCCTGATGTTTTTGATTGCAAATGCTGAAAGAGGAAGCCACTAAATGAAAATCCTAGTTGTGGTCAAAATTAATTCCCAACGTTCCTATTATATTTGTAGCATCCAAATTCATCACAGGGACGAGTTTATCGGTACATTTCTTTCGCAAAAATCCTAGAAAACTCACCTGAAAGTTCATGAAATTGAAATAAATGTTTTAGAATTACATGCACAGTGTTTTTCTCACAAATGTTTACGTTTACAAGACTAAAGGAAGACAAACTAAATTGCGTTCCATTTTAAGAAATAAAATCAGGTATAGTGCCTTTAAACTGTCCTAACACCAGCCTGCCATCCAGGAACTAACCAGGCCCTACCAGGCTTAGGTTGCAATGAAATGTAACAACCACTCTAATAATTAGAGCGTTTATTACCCTCCGCCTTAACCCCCACCTTTTATCCAGTTCAGTTTTACAAACATCTAGAAGCTTCTCGACTAGAGCTTACAGCCTAATAGGCCAGGGTAACGCCTCATTTGAAAGCTAAGACCTGCAAAAACTGATAATGCCAAACTGGAGAAACTGTGGTTGGGCTCAGGTGAGGGTTAAGGGGTTAAATTAAAGGAACCGTTATTCCATACTGAGATATGTTCTTACCTGAGCTTAGACGAGTTGATAGACAGGTACCAGACGTACCTGTCTGGTCTTTGTGCCTGCCCTCAGTCACGCAAAACGACCAAAGATGTTGTTAGCATTTGGCCTCTCCCAGCATATTGCTATGGCTCCAAACGGGGTGATGTTAGAAGCGACCACTCTTCCACGTTACGCACAGACGGGACCAGACAGGTACGTATCAACTCGTCTGAGCTCAGTTAAGAACATATCTCAGTATGGAAAAACGGTGGCCTGTTCCTTTAAACCTCATTTGCCAGTAAAGTTTGAAGACTATCCACAATGAGCAAATGAACTAAATTAATTTGATTGGAGGACAGCACGATTTGCTATAACAATAAATTATAAATCGTGTTGTTTTTCATCTTCAACAAAGCATCCAAACTATTTTACCAAGCTGTCCCAGCAGAGTGACGTATTGTGTCTGAGGATAAGTCTGTGTTTCCAAAGGACATGAGCCACTGTTTGTAGTTTCTGTATAAATAATCTTCCTCCTAAATATAAATCCCAATAAAAAGTCGAGTTTACACAGAGTGACCT
Source organism: Proterorhinus semilunaris (assembly GCA_021464625.1). Taxonomy (NCBI): domain Eukaryota; kingdom Metazoa; phylum Chordata; class Actinopteri; order Gobiiformes; family Gobiidae; genus Proterorhinus; species Proterorhinus semilunaris. Next base: position 27,807,825 of record CM038345.1, on the reverse strand, counting down.
GGTTTTCTCGCTGAGGCGAGAGGAAGGGTGACTCTAAGTGCTTCTGGTCACAGATGTCCAGCTATTTTCCTCTTTGGCAACTCTGCACAAGCATAAACAGTGTCGGTGAAATGCCCGGAGGTGGGTGGCTCGGCCTTTGGTAATTATAGCTTTAATATGAAACGGTTCAAAGGGAAGAGTGTCAAGAGGGTCACACCTTTTGTCGTAGGATATAGAAAGATAGAAAACAGGGTGAGAAGAAAGAGAGTGGCAATGGCAAAACCAGTAGTAGAATATTAACTTGTCTGGAACACATTTTGTTGATTATTTTCCACTGTGCATGGATCTACAGTAAATGTCTTTCCCCTCAAAGCACAAGGCTTCGATGGTTACAGTCATTCAATAATTATGCGAATACAACTCTTAGATGTAATTTATTGTAGTTAAATCAATTGTTTTGCATTGTATGTGGAAAGTCGTGTGATGCCACGAGACATGGAGGGACAGGCTACATTTCATGAAGACCAGCTTTGAAGCGTTTCATTTTAGCCAAAAAGCCCACGTAGGGATAGCAAAATATACCAACCCAGAAAGTTAGGACACCAATATATAGTTCATTTTATACAAAGAGTGTGGATAATCCTCGATGGAAATAATTCACTGCAACATCCAGAAACCACAGCAGCAACACTTGATTGTACATCTGTAAAAAATGATGAGTGTGTCTCACCTTAAAACACCTTAGAGACGTAGAGAGAGTTTCACAAATACGAACGCCAAGAGACTTTAAAATTCCACACAATTTCAACAGGAGCGCTATTAATTTGACCCGGCGTGTGAGGTGATTTCTGCTTCCTGAAGTCTAATGAGCTCTTTAGTTTTTTCCACATTCAGGGCCAGATTGTTTTGTTCGCACCGTGTGCACCAGGGTGCTCAACTCGCCCATTGTTGTCAGAAATCAAACTTATGACCATAGTCTGCTAATTTAAATATGCTGTTCTTGGAATGTTTTGCCACACAGTCATACAGTATACAGACTGTACAATAAGGGACCAAGACAACATCCCTGTGGTACCCCAGTGTTTAAACCCACCATTTTGTTTTTTGTCCACATTCTGCATGTTTCTAGGTTAATGGGGAGAACCAGAACTCGAGGAGAAGGTGCAAACTAATGCGGCCTGGGGAACTGAACTTGTGACCGTGTTGTTGCAAGCTAGAGGGGGTCGAACAGCTTGACAACCTTGCTCTTTGTGGGGCTTTAAGTGCTCAGATCCTGCTGGCTGATAGACTTGCTTGCCTCATAAGATTCCCAAAACAATACGAATGATGTCACAGCATCGCGACAGAAGCCAAAGGAGTGTCAACTTTGACTTTTGTTACTTGTTTTGTCCCGGTCCAAAATGGCTTAGGTTTCTGTTTAGAATTAAAGTGGTGTTAATTACACACACACATGATGGTAACTTATTAAGCTACTGAAATGCTGCCCTTTTACTGCCCCAAAGCAACTTTCAACACCTAACCCACTTTTCCTAAATTATCCAAAGTGGTTGATCCATTTTAGTTAGACAGGACCACTTTTGTAAACCCTCTTCCAATAAACTTTGTAAACAATAACCTTTTCTATCTCGCGGCACAAAATTCCGTAGATAGCTCCAAACTGCTTGGATAAATGGGAAATGAGATTGCCGTAGTTTCCTGTGAAATGTGTTGTATTGACCTCATCCAAGCCTGTCCGGTGGAAACATGCCTATAGGTGAGTTTTCCTTACATCTCTCGTCCGTGAGTAAACGTTGGTGTTCTAAACCGTAAAAGCACGGGAAGTAACTGCAGATGAACGGCCAAATTGTTTCAAATGAGGGTCGGGTCGTGGAAACCTTATCTGCTCATTTTCCAGGGCTTAAAGGATCGACTGCTAATGCTGCAGTGACATTTCCCACACTGCAACAGCATGTCTTTGGACCTGAGGGAGTAACAAGCATTTGTAATCATTAGCTTAGCAACGTGTTATGGTCGAGGTAGAAATTAGACATTGATTTGGCAAAAATAAGTAAATAGAATGAAATCCATTCAGGGCCAAACTTTGTGGTCAACTCCAACAAAGTTTAATACATCAAATTATTGTTTTGACAATTAGAATAAAAGTGACTCATTGATTGATTGATTGATCTTGGTAACTTGCATTTTGTATCCTTTACCTTCCTCCCTGCTGCGTTTGGCTTGTGTATGATCCATGGGGAAGCGATAGCATGGGTCACCCCTAGAAGTAGATTGGTTGACGGTAGTTGGAGCCACCTGACGGCTGAGGATTATTGGGGATTATTAGAGTTACTATTCCATTTAGTTTCCTGTGAAGTGTTTGTTCGCGACGTGATGTTTTTAACATGATGATGTGACTGTCCACCATAAACTCACTGCCTGCTATGTAATCTAGAGTTATTTATTTTTGTGGACAAGACACCATTACTAACTAAGTAGTCAAATAAAGGAGAAGCCCTTTCTGTTTAAAAGCCATAAAGAGTAGAGTCGGATGAGATCTGGTGTCAACTTAGCAAAACTACTTTGCAGAAGTACTTTGTCTTATACAAATATGAATAATAAAGTTGTAGGGTTATGTTGGTAAAATAAAATAAATGTAGATGTATGGATAAGCCGAAAGGAGAGAAAAACCTGATCTAAAACTATGCTCCACTCACTCACTTTATTAAGTATAACCTATGTCAATCCATACACAACAATAAGCAACTGAAGTAGAAACAATGTGTGACATTACGAGTGGTTCCACCATGGAGGAAACAACCTAGGCTACATCGGTACAAGGCAAAAGGGCAAAAGGCGAGAAGGCGAGACAGCCATGGTGTTGTGTGGAGACCTATTTAAAAAGGAAACGTTAGGCTACGAAATTATCACTTTTACTTTTGCCTGAATCAAGGCCATCTGTACACCGCGGCGCGGGCCGGAACTAAAAGTGATACAATCGCCTGATCACCAACTCATTTTAAGACACAATACTTATGATAAAGAGAATTATACTGATTACCTGTGAGCCGCCCGCAGCTAACGCTCCGTGACTACCTGGAAGAGGGACGGTGTGGGGGCGGTAACAGTGAAAGCAGAGGACGGTAAAGCTAAAGCAGGGGCTATTTAGATTTTAGGGCTGGTGCCATCTAGCGGCAAGTCCAGCCTGCTACAAATGGAAAGCCGTGTATAGTCATGAGAAAAAGAAATTGACAAGTTTGTGACCCACATAACTGCATGCAATCAAGGCTTCCACAAATCCAATTGGGTCACTACTGCACAGAGAGTCAAGTGTGGACAGCTTTGAGCGAGTTTGAATGACCACGAACAGCTGCTCAATCAACACTAATGTAAACAGATACACCCCCAGCACTATTTAGCAACGGAGGACATGACGGATTTATCAGAACCGCTAAACGGCATAAAAACTTGTACTATTTGTAAGTCCCCTGATAAGCCATGTTCAATGAGGCTATGTTGTGGTTTTCAACAGCTGTCTGCCTCTGCGCTCCAGTATGTCATGTAATACGGAGTGGAGTCATGGTTTGGGCTCTGGGATACGGCGGATTTAACTTTTCCACCGCCTGGCAAAGACAGTTTTGAGCTAAGTATGAGGGGCCTTTTTTATGGATGTTATGTGTGGGGATAGTGACATTAGCAGGCAACGTTGTACATGTAATGCTATATGGAATGATGTAAAGTGAAGGTAAGAGGGTTGTCATTTTGTGTTAAAAGGTAGATCAGAAACAGTGCATGCAATCAGAAATGTAATTTGGGTGCATGGTTCTAACAAGGTCATTTAGAAAAATTGTGTTTGGTTTGCATTCTGTCAAACATCATGTCTGTCACTTACACGAGGAGTCGCTATTGTCTGGTTGCACAGAGAAACAGAGAAGAACTTATAAATAGCATTGTGTAACTCCTAATTTGCCCAGGTGTGTCCCAAAACTAAAGAAAATGAGTGGGGACATGTTTTAAGGTTAAGGTATACTTTATTGTTATAAGGTATACTAGATTCGTTCTACTTTAGAGCCATCCGTCAATGCCACATGGGGCAACCTGCCAGGAGCAGTGGGCAGCTGCAGCGCAACGCCCAGGAATCTATTTCCAGATCTTGTGCTATAAGCTCATGGCCCGAATCATCCAAGAAGTCCTGCCTGGAGGCCTCCACGATCGACTCCCTGATTGGTCAGATTCATACTAACGCCTGAACTCCACTATCCTTAAGGTTAGGATTAGGGTCAGGTATATGGTTAGTATGGATTAGTTTATTTATGTATGTATTTATTTTTTACTACTTTTGTTTTATACATATTTTGTACATATTTTTTTCCGAATACAAGCTTATAAAGTACTGGTCTGGTTGTTTATAAATGCTTGTACTAGACATACAAAAATACACCTCTATTAACCTGATTAGTTTAAACTAGTATTGTTTTGTTGTGGTGGCGTCATGGTTGGAGCTCCACTTATCATTGGCTGCCGACGTCGGCAACTGGCCAATCAGGGAGCGGCTGGCCTTTCCCATTCTACGGAAGGAAAAAAAAATCGTTCCCCGCCCCCACCCAAAAAAAGTCTGCACTTCCCGTCCTGACAAGGGACGCGTTTTGACAGTGGAGCCTGCACCGGTGCCTCTCGAATCATCCAGCTGCCTCCAACACACACACAAAATCTGAGTTGCTGCCGTGTATTTGGGTCAGTGGTTTCAATATTGATTTGGGGAGAAAACATTTGGGAATGCTTTATGTTAAGGAGTGCTTGTTAAGTATTAATAAGATATTAATGAGCATTATTAAATGAATAGGCCATGAATATTAGGGCTTACACTTTTGTTACGATCCAATACGTATCTCAATTCTCAGGGGCCGATATGTATTGCAAGTAATTATTACCAGTAAGTAATTAGGATAAGTAATATGTACCTTTAAAATGTGTAAAAAAAATAAAAATAAACTGTCAATATGTTATATTGAAAAGTAAAGAAAAACAGAAAATGTAACACAGGGCAGTGTAACTGTTACTGGAAAACAAAAGAGTGAATGATAAAAATGCCTCCAAACGCAAGTATTGAAAGTATTGCCATAATTGTCCCAGCTCTAATGAATAATATGCTTGTAAATATATTAATAAGATGCTCAATATACTATTATCAACTACCATGCATGAATAATATGCTAATTCGTGGTATGTTCTAACCCTAATCCCAACCCTAATCCGAACCAGTAACCCTAAACAGATTACTAATTAACTAATGCTCATGAATACCGTAATAATACTTATGTTGTTAACAAGTATTATGTTGTATTATGTTAACAAGCCCCCCCCCCCCAATATAAAGCAATACCAAACATTTTTATTTGTCCAGGTTTGTGTCGTCCAAGTGAACCGGTACAACTCCTTGTGATTGTTTAACTTCCTAAAATACTGTTTGTGTTTAAAGCAAAGATTAAATTTGCCACAAAACAAACCATTACCAATATAAAATGTTGGTATAATTGAATTTATTTCTCTAAAACACAAGAGTGTGCATAATTATTTTTTCTTCTGTAAGAAAAAAAAAAAGATCTTGGAGGAGGTTTGGAGCCACAGGCAGATGCAGCAAATCTGTCCATGCTCTCATCTCTCCACAGGACCGGCCCATCAGAGGGATTCCCACAGAGGGGAGAGCGAGAGAGGACATACTGAATAACTTTAGTAATGCTTTGTTTAAACTACAGCACATCTGGCCCGTCCCCCCGGATCATCAAACCTCCGCTGTGGGCATATCAGCAACAGTGAGGTGAAAGATCGGATACTTAACATTGAACTTGGCCATAAACCGATAAATATTGAGGGTAATACAAATAAGCTTTCAATCTAGAGCGCTTTCTGTGTTTTGTCAAGACTAAACAGCACTGGATGACTTGGAGAGCGTGTTAGACCAATATCTCATTCAACATGAAGACCGATAAAGAGAGTTTTCTTTATTTACATTGCCAGAACCACAATTTGGGATCTGTTTGCGATTACACAGTGTAGTAATCACAACACAGACTCGAGTAGAAGCGCTCCAGATGTCGACGAAATAGGAAAAAACTTTGATTTTAAAAATAGAACGGTGTGGTTTGTCAACAGGCAAAGATGTCATTGGATTGTCCATCCATCCACTGTCAAGGCTGGCTCGCATGTGACAAAAACAAGAAGCATGAATGAGAAGACGCGAGATAACATTGTGATTTACTCATGTAGAAAAATAAATCTACTCCCGGGACCTCATTTCGGCCTGGCAGTTTAATGGCCCGCATGCCAATGGAGTTTTAGCTCAACCCGTAGGGCGTTAGTTTTATAAGTCAAAGCTTATAGGATTGGTTCCTGCTCATGTCAACTTCTCTTTTCACATGGGCTGCTGTGCACACAGTCTGAACCTGATACAACTCCACAGTCACTTTTGCTACAATGAATGCCGAATGCCGTCCTTTTTCTTTTTTTTTTTTCTTTGGCTGCATCTGCCTTTTTTCCGTTCCGTTCTCTGTCTCCGCTGGACTGAACTGAACCAACTTGAACTAACGGAAAGGGGTGTTCCACTAGCCTGGTGAGACCAGAATGATTCCCCTCTGTATTTTTTTATCCAGCGGGGGATCAGTCTGGTCACCCAGTCAACGCTCGCGCCTTCCGCAAAATTAATCCGTTCACGTCCAATCTGAATCGTTTATTTGCCGTGATGTGTTGTTAGCGAGCAACGTCACTCACGGGACGCGGAAGTCCCCTCAATAACAATCTACGAACGATGCACGAAAGAGAGAAAGCGTGTCTCCAGTCGGCGGTAAATGACCAAAAAACACATCGACAGTAGGTGAGTTTCGTTATTCATAATCCTGCGCAAATATTAACGCAAAACCGCTAATAACGCCACATCAACAGCAGACGCCCGCTCTTCGCTGATTGGTTTACTCCGCTTCCTGTTTGCATGCGTATCTACCGCTGTGGGAAATGGATTCGACGCAACGGTGACCAGACTCACCGGCTGGTACAGCGGTGAGTCTGGATTTTTCCAGGCTAGTGTTCCACTTGAACACCCTTAAATCCCCCTCAGTTAGTTTAATGCCAAATGGTCTCTCCCTGCCACGATGAATGAAAAGTGAAATGCAAAAGTTCTTTCGGATTTCGATACATCAGTCATTATTTGATAGATTATACATGACAGTTACACTTATGTTATTCAATTTATATTTCAAATCCCTTCTGGGCTAAAGGGTTAAAGTATTTGGGCCTGTAATAACACAACTATGGGACTCTGTAATGTTTTTTTTTTTTTTTTTTTTTTTTTTTTTACTGTTTCAACGTCCTGACTCTCCCGAATACCTGGCGCACCATTGATCTGGACAATCAGCAGCGGAATGAGTTTTTTAATTCAACTTTCTTGACTGACTGTATTGCATTTGCTTCCAGAATTTGTTGGAATTTAATTAAATCCAATCTTCCTTCTCTCTGTGAAATGTTCCCTTTGCCACTGGCCGCCTTTCACTCACTGCTCACTCCTCCCATGCCTTTTAAGAAGAAACTCAAAATCCCCAAAAGTACAGTAAATTTTGTTTAATTTACTATAGACAAGCAGAAATCTGTTTGTAATCCGATTTGGACGTATAAGCTTTGTTTGTTTGAAATATTATCAATTCTCCAAAAACATCAAACAGCTTGTTTATTAAATACATGATTAATGGTTTTCATTTTAGGGCTTTGGAAGAAACCATTGGCTACCAGTGTCCCATAGCGTTCCAGGCAGATGTTTGTGCATTGTTTTTATAAACTGAAGCAGATATTCAGCATTGGTTACATAAAGATGCACTAATATGAAACACCATGATGTGAATCTTCTAGGACAGTGGTAGACGTTCCAAGAAATGCCATGTGTTTGGGAAGGCTCTCAATATTCCATCTTAGTAATCATCCATCCATCCATCCATCCATTTTCTTCCACTTGTCCGTTGCCGGGTCGTGGGGGCAGCTGTTGGAGCTGCCCAAATCACATAGCACCAGTCCCCTATGGCTCCTCCTGCAGGTGGTGTGTCCACAGAAGGACGGCCTCATGGTTTCAAACGGGCCTGTTAGTCTCTCATAGGGGGCCCATTCACTCTCTCATTCATACACCAGTGTACGCAGACACTGGAGGCAAGGTGGGTGAAGTGTCTTGCCCAAGGACACAACGACAGCATGCGCCTTCAGGAGGCGGGATTCAAACCCCCGACCTTCCGATCATCAGACGACCCGCTCTACCATCTGCGCCACCGTCGCCCTTAGTAATCAAGTAGATAGAAATATTGTCTGCTGGACTGGGTTGAATAGGTTAAGGATGTTTTGCTTCTAGACAGACTTGTTGAACACACAAGCTCGAGGTATTTTTAAACTCCTGTGAGGAGCAGTTAGGACTGACATGACCCGCAGTCTGCCTTTTGTTCACAGTTACACTAATTACAACAGTCTGATTAGTCCATCATAAAGTCCATAACAAAGGCTATTCTAATGAGTGAAAATCACAGGGGTAGCCAGAGTTTGAATTGGCTTCTTGCTTGTGTGTTAAACCCATCTTACTTTCAGTTAAAAAGCTCTTACCTGACTTCCTGGTTAGCTAAGCATGCGATAGGACGCGCGGTGGCCAGCTCCTGCACAAATTTCATTATCCACTATTTTTGGTACATCTATTTTACTTTTAACACTTTGGCTTCGCATTAGGACCTACAACAACCTGTTCTCTTCCCACTGGTTGCAAGATTGCAATGCCTAAACCTACTTAAAACTTAAGCGTTCCTCCGCCTCGACAGAGGCCTGCTGCTAGCTCTACGTCCACGCCTTCAGGTGAATCCTCGCCGCAGCCTGTGCCGCTCACAGAGCAGCCTCAGGCGCTTAGCATGCAGCTAGCCGAAGCCGATGCTACTGCCCTCAAGACGGATTTGCTCTCTTCTCTCCGGGAGGAAATTAAGACTATGTTTAAGGTGGAACTGCAAATGGCTTTGGGGGAAAACCTTACAACGATTACATCTTTAAAACCCAAATTTCATCTGATATCGCTACCATGAAACAAGACTTCACGGGACTGAAGGACACCGTCACAGATATGGAACAGTCTCTTTCCACCTGCACTGATGATATTATCTCCCTTCGCAACCAAATGCATTATATGGTTGAAAACTTGGTCAAACTGGAGAACAAATGCGAAGATTTGGAGTCCAGGTCCCGAAGAAACAATATTCGTATTGTGGGGGTCTCTGAGAGTCACTCTCCATCCTGTGATTATGTGTCTAATCTTTTAATGGAGGCCTTTTCGCTGACCAAACCGCCGCTTGTGGACCATGCACACCGTTCACTGGCACCCAAACCTGGTCCGGGTGACCACCCTCGCGCTATTGTGGCGAGGCTGCATTACTATGCGGACACTGTCAACATTCTCCAGAGGGCCAGGGAGCTGCATCGTATCGGAGTGAGAGACATGACCATTTCCATTTTCCCCGACTACACCGCGAAGACGGCCCGTGCTTGTGCTGCTTTTAATGATGTGCGTCGCCAACTACGGGACATTGAGGGAGTCCGATTTGGCATCATACATCCAGGCGAGTTACGCATCACGTATGAGGGAGTGCAGCGTGATTTCACTTCGCCAGGGGAGGCTAATGTTTACATTAAGACATTGACCAGATAACCGATCACATAATGGTCAACACTACAATTGTTCTGGATTTGTGTATGGATCATTTGGTGAGTTATAACTGAATATGATAAGGTGTACACAGTAGTTTATATAACAGTGGTGTAATCATTTGTATTCTTGTTTTTGTTGAACCCAAACATCCTTTTAATTTATTTTCTTTTAATTCATTTTCGTAAAAAAAAATATATATTTTTTTAATTATTTTATTTTATTAATATTACTATTATTATTATTATTTTCTCTTTAAGTTTCAAAGTCAAAGCCATTTCTAAGGCTACTATATGTGTGCCATATATCTGTTTATTAATGTGCAAGAGCGGCTGTGTTTTGTTGTTTAATGTTTCACTATACAGCCGGAAGGTCTTTTAATTTTTTGATCACTCCGTTTAGGAGTTTGCACTGCCGTCTCTATCGTTGGGGGATGGAACCATTTGCTGTGCGGGTGGGAAAAGGGAGGGATTGGTTTAGATGGGGTTTAGAGTCATGTGTAATTTTGTGGTGTTTTCTTTGTTGTCGTTTTTCTTGTTCTTGTGGTGCTTGGTTGTCTCCCCCCCTCCCCCTCCCTGTTTATATTTCCTTTCTTACTGGGCAAAATAAGACTTATTGATGACCAATGTTTCAGACCAAATAAGTGGCATTAGATTTTTAACTTGGAATGTTAAAGGTTTGAATAGCCCCATTAAACGTTAAAAAATAATTGCACATTTGAAATGCCTCAAAAGTGATGTAATATTCCTTCAGGAAACTCATTTGCGAGATAAGGATCATGTTAGGCTCAGGTATCCATGGGTTGGACATGTATTTCCATCCAATTGTTATTTCCAATTGTTATTTCTGACCATGCTCCACTCAGTGTTGACCTTATATTATTAGATCGGCCTCTTTGTTCCTCACCCCGGAGGTTCAATTCGTCACTATCTGATGAGAAATTCAATACTTTTATCAAATCTAAAATTGATGAGTTTATTGTTTTTAATAAGTGTGACACAGTTTCATCCTCCCTGTTATGGGAATCTATGAAATCTTATTTGCGTGGACAAATCATCTCCTTTTCTGTTCACTCTAATAAAGAACGTAGAGCTAGGCTTCAAAAATTAATGAGCAAAATTTCAGATATAGACAGGCAGATTATAAGTATTTGAACTCCTACTCTCCGCAAACAACGTCTAGATTTGCAGACCGAATTTTACTTGCTTTCTACACACGATGCTGAACGCCTCTTGCTCCGGACACGTGCAACTCATTATGAGCATGGTGATAAACCTAGTAGGCTCTTGGCTCATCAACTCAAACGCCAAGCAGCGTCTAGATTAATATCACAAGTTAAGAATCCATTAGGAAACTTAGTTTCTGATTCAAATGCAATAAATTAGGTTTTTAAAGAATATTATTCAACTTTATACAAGTCTGAATCTACGGCCAATACTTTTGACTTAGCATCTTTTCTTGAAGATCTTTCTGTACCCACAGTCGATCCAACTATGGCTAAACAGCTCGATGCCCCTCTTCAACTGGCGGATATTTCCCATGCCATCAGTACAATGCGCAATGGTAAGGCACCAGGTCCAGATGGATTGTCTGCAGAATTTTTAAAAACATTTACAGAGAAAATAGCCCCAATTTTGCTTTCTGTATATAATGAATCTTTAGACCGGGGCACATTGCCTCCTACTCTCTCTCAAGCTGTTATTACCGTTCTTTTGAAGAAAGATAAAGATCCTCTATCCTGTGCCTCATACAGACCTATATCACTGTGGATGTCAAGATTCTCGCTAAAGTTTTAGCAGGTCGCTTAGAAAAAATTCTTCCTTCTATCATTTCCAAAGAACAAAATGGTTTCATTAAAGGTCGCCAGCTTTTTTACAATGTTCGTACACTGTTAAATGTTATTGAATCCCATAATTCTAACACTAATTTAGAAGTAGTCATCTCAGTCGACGCTGAGAAAGCATTCGATTGAGTGGAATGGGCATACCTTTTTGCTGTTCTATATAAATTTGGCTTTGGGAGTCGTTTTATTTCATGGATTCAATTGTTATATAATTCTCCACAGGCTAGTGTCTATACAAATAATGTTGTCTCTGATTATTTTACTCTGACACGCGGGACAAGACAGGGCTGTCCTCTATCTCCCTTGCTTTTTGCCGTTGCTATTGAACCCTTATTTACATTCACTCCCATACTTTCAAGGAATTTCTCGCTTCGGTATTAATTTAAAATTATCACTTTATGCAGATGATCTGCTATTGTATGTTTCAGATCCCGTAACAAGTGTTCCTCATATCATATCTTTGCTAAAAAGATTTGGTTTAATTTCAGGCTATAACATAAATATTTCAAAAAGTGAATGCTATCCAATAAACTCCTTAGCTCTTGCTCTTAAACAAACTGAGATTCCTTTTAAACTTAGCCCATCAGGATTTAAATATTTAGGAATTAACGTTACTCATACATTGCCCTCCTTATATGCAGCAAATTACTCTCCATTAATTACCCAGCTTAAATTAGACTTTCAAAGATGGGGCTCTTTGAACCTGTCACTCATAGGTCGAATTAATACAATTAATATGAATGTCTTGCCTCAATTTCTCTTTCAGTGTATACCCATTTTCCTCCCCCCAATTTTTTTTTAAATTCTTGATGCACTTGTAACTTCATTTCTATGGGAGGGAAAGAACCCTAGGGTGAGGAAACTGCTTTTGCAGAGGTTCACATTGAGTGGCGGACTTTCCCTACCTAACTTTTCATACTATTATTGGTCAGCTCATATTCATAAATTGACATACTTGGCTTCAGTCACACGAATTGTTATGGTGTAAACTGGAATCCCAGTCATGTACTTCGTCATCACTCGAGGCTCTGGTGTCCTCTTCACTTCCGATTACCTTTGCTCGTTTCACTAAGAATCCTGTAGTGCTATCCACTCTTAAAATATTGTCACAATACAGAAATCATTTTAAATTTACTTCTGCATCAATAACAATGCCCATTGTAAACAATAATTTGTTTCCTCCTGGTTTTGCTGATGCTACCTATGTATTGTGGAACAACTGTGGTGTTAGAACTTTTAAGGATCTATTTAAAGATGGCACTTTTCAAAGCTTTTCTGATTTGTCCTCTGAGAACAAGCTTCCTGCGACTCATTTGATTCGCTATTTTCAGATACGACACTGTATATCTTCACTTTTTTCATCTTACCCTTCTCTTCCAAATACCCAAGCATGGGAAGAATTGTTACTTCTTAAACCTAATAAGAAGTCGATTATATCTGTTATATATAAACAACTTATGGACTTGGATACGTACACAACATCTAAAGTTAAAACATCTTGGGAACGTGAACTAGGAATAACTATTTTGGATCAACAATGGGAAAAGGCAATAGCAACTATTCGATCTAGTACACCGTCGGCAAGGTTACAACTTATTCAATTTAAAGTATTGTACAGAGTTCATTACTCTAAGTCGCGCCTGTCAAGAATTTATCCAGAGATAGTAGATGAGTGTGAAAGATGACATACAAGCCCATGCGACCTGAGCCACATGTTCTTTCTGTGCCCAACGCTTCATAATTTCTGGAACCAATATACTGTTATTCTATCTAAAGCTCTAAATATTAAAGTTGATTTGAATCCTTATTTAGCTATATTTGGTATTCCAGTAAACTCTGTTTTAACTAACTCTTTGCATTAAAAAATATTGGCTTTTACATCACTAATTGCAAGACGAAAAATGTTGCTTTTTTGGAAATCGCCTAAAGCACCTTTAATATCTCAGTGGTTTCACGATGTTTTATCATTTCTTAAAATGGAGAAAATAAATCTCGCAATGAAAGGAAAAGAGGGAAAATTTGAATAATAAATGGGGTCCCTTTATTGAATATTGTAAATCACTTCAAACCTCGCCTTCCGTTTAATACCCCCCCCCCCCCCCCCCCTCCTTTTCCCTATGTGTGTGTTGATGCGTGTGGACGTCTACATGTCTATACATTTATTTAGAATTGTTTATTTATTTATTTATTTTTTGGGGGGGGGGGGGTTAACACATGTATGTTATATGTAAGGGCCTTTAAATTCAATCTGACTTGATTATTGATCATTGTAGGCCTATTGTTTGAGGGAAAAAATAAGAAAATGTTACGAGTAATACTTTGTAATTTCTTGATGTTTATCATTAATGTGTTTCCACAATAAACAAATTCAAAAGAGAAAACAAAAACAAAACAAAGCTCTTACCTTTTTTTTAATGGGATGGAAATTTGGTGAAAAGAGGAGGGATATTAAGCAAACTTTGAACATACTGTATATATATATTGTATATACTGCACAGTGACTAAAATCCTACAACATAGCCAAGTTTTTACTGGTTGATTGATTGATTTACTTTTTTTGCACCTCCATTAATGTGTATCTCTGTCCCTTTCTCTCTCTTCACTCTCTGTCTCTCTCCCTCTCCCTGTCCCCCTCTCTCTCTCTCTCTCTCTCCCCCCCCCCCCTTCTCACCGTCTCCCCTCTCTCTCTCTCTCTCTCTGTCTCTCAGTGGGAGCCATGTTTCTGTATTTTGACACCAAACACAGCGCTGTGGTGAGTGAAGCCCTACAGTAGTTGTATTCGAACTTAGCATCAGATGGTCCTGTTCAGGGTGGGCCGATTGCAACATGCACACAGCTGTTTACTGTTTTATCCTCCATTAACTTCAGACCTGGCAATAAGCAATACTCTATGCTCACTGAAGAAAGAGAGATCTTCAGAGAGATTACAATGGGAGCTTCAGAACTTTGTCACCACTGTATCTACAGTCTCTGTACACAAAATGTTGGGGCTAACGACCAGGGCCGGGTAACGACTGTTTCTGTTTTAATATATGACTGTGGAGACTGTGGAGCAGTTATAACATTTATAATGTGCAACATTGACTTTTAATAATAGCCTTTAAAATCAAGACAAAAAACAGGTACATTTGTAAATGTGGAACGCCACCTCCCCCTGTCATGGATTTAAAGTAAAACAAAGAAAGAACAGCCCAAAATGCAGACTGCACCAAAACTTATTTCATGAAGGTAACTGATAAAATCCAAACAAGAAGCTGACAAAATACAAAAATAAAGCAGGAGCAACTTAAAACATGAAGACATGAAGACAATGAACTGACAAAGAACAAGGGAAACACAGGGGTAGAAATACATGAGGAAATGTGGCACAGGTGAAGTACATTAGGGCGGGGCAGGCAATCTACACCAGGGAAGTCAAACAGATAATCAAAGACCGAAAAACATGTCAAAATAAAACACTATGGACATAAACACAAGAAAACAAACCAAAACATGGCAACATAAAGCAGATCATGACACCTCCAGTGAAAAACATCGTTTGACATGTTGAAAGTGAATATCTGTACATGTACATGTTTTTGTAATGTAGTGTTTCAATATAGTATTTGTTTTGATGGAACATATCTCCCCATGGGAAAAAAGCAGGACAGAAAACAGGTACAGTATATGTTCAGATTTTGCCAGATAGCATTTTGCGTTGTTCCTAGTGACATTTTGAACATCTGTACCAAAAATGTAGCCAATTAGACAGCAGTAAAGGGTGGCACACTTTTTCTCTCCCAGTCTCCCTTACTTTGTTCTTGTTGATACTTTATCTCTGTGTAGAGATCCACAATGTGGACCAAAAGTTGCTGTTGTTCTTTATTTCGTACAGATTGTTGAGAACATGTAATAAGGGCAATGCCGCTCTCTGTCTGACGTTGATGACTTTCATTGAATTAACTTTTTGTTGCAGATCTCCTCTCCTGGCTGGCTGAGCATGTTGGTGTTATGGGCACGGTCCTACTGACCGGAACTTGTTGTGATGGTTGATGACTATTTCTCCTCTGCTGCACCACTGTCATCTGGGGTGCCACAGGGTTCCATCCTTGGCCCGGTCCTGTTTTCAGAGGCTTCGTGCCTCTCGTAGGGACTCGCATGGCAAACACGTCATAGGTGACGGGTCAGACAAAGACCGGTTCAGAAGCCCCTTATGAGAGACCAACAGGCCCGGTTAGAACCATGAGGCCGTCCTTCTATGGACCCATCACCTTCAGGAGGAGCCATAGGGGCTGGTGCAATGTGATTTGGGCAGATCCAATAGCTGCCCCCACAACCCGGCAATGGAAAAGTTGAAGAAAATGGGTGGATGGATGAATATTGCAACGCTCTATACTCTGGCCTCCCAAAGTCATCACTCCACCGGTTACAATTTGAGCAGAATGCATCAAGACACAGACACATCTCTCCAGTCCTCTCCTCCCTGCACTGGCTCCCGATCTGTTTTCGGATTGATTTTGAAATGTTAATGTATGTTTTCAAAGCTCTTCATGGTCTCGCTCCGCTATATTTAACTGAGATGTTGACCGTACATTGCCCCAGCAGAGCTCTCCCCGGTCCTCCAATCAAATGGTTCTGGACATGCCCAGGTCCCGGTATAAACAGTGGGGCGATCGTTCCGTTGCTGTTGCCGCGCCTAAACTGTGGAACAGCTGCCCCTTAGTCTGCGCGTGCTCACAGATCTGTCATTTTTAAGTCCAGATTAAATACTCACCTTTTTAAACTGGCTTTTAACACTTAGAACGCACTAAATTGTGTCGAGGGTGCAATAATTTTGTGTTTTTGAAGCACTTTGGTCTTCCTGGTGTCGTTGTAAAGTGTTATAAATGGTAAATGGTCTCAACTTATATAGCGCTTTTCCACCTAGGCACTCAAAGCGCTTTACAGCAAGGAACCTCTCACCCATTCATACACCAATGTACGCAGACACTGGAGGCAAGGTGGGTGAAGTGTCTTGCCCAAGGACACAACAACAGCATGCACCTTCAGGAGGCGGGATTCGAACTCCCGACCTTCCGATCATGAGACGACCCACTCTACCATCTGCGCCACCATCGCCCTTATAGAATACATAGAAATACATTTTGATTGATTGATTGATTGATTGATTGATTGATTGATTGATTGATTGATTGATTGTTTGTTTGTTTGTTTGTTTGTTTGTTTGTTTGTTTGTTTGTTTATTTATTTATTTATACTCCGGCTGTTAATTTGGCATTCACTAAAATCTTCAAAGAAGATCTTCAAAGAGATGGTAGTTGTACTGCTCTTGCGGAAGAAAGACTTGGCATCAAGCCTTTTGAGCTTCTTTTTAGTTGGGTCTGGTTTTACACACAGGGAGATATACTGGCAAGGTTCAGCGCGGTGATAGCTTTTAAGCACACACAACATGGAGCAATACGTGTGTATAGTAATTATCATGACAGGCCTAACGTTAACAATTTAAACATTCTTGAATAAAGTGCACCACCCCTAAATGTGCAGAAATTGACTTTTGGTGCACATACTTAGAATACTAAATGGAACAAGCAATCTGCAAAATTTGGCCAAAGTTAATTCTGTTAACCACTGGTCACAATGCAACATCAACATTAGCTGATGGGACAGAGGCAGTGGACGTCAGGCAGGACATCCAGGACATTTTGCTCAAATGCCGGGAGCAGTAGCTCTTTTCTAGGCCCCATGCCAGCTGACCGAGCTAATTTAAATGGATGCACCCATACTGATGTAACTCATTTTGGCCAGTTACACAAAATGATAATGACAGTTGGCTGATTGACAGCCAAATCTTTTTTTCAAGGATAAAGTAAAACATTCAGTTGAACTACTAGAAATGTGTAGATATAATTCGACTAATATGCGGAGCTTTGACGTTTTTCTTGCTCCTTCTTCACCACAACAGTGAATCAGTGAGATACTTCAACTCCTCCACTCGAAGCGGGGACTCTCCACCACTGTGCAGTGGCACAGTGGTTAGTGCTGCTGTTTCATAGGAGCCTTTCACAGAGTGCCTGTGTGGGTTTTCTCCGGGTGCCCTGGTTTGTGCCATACCATTGATCTGACAATCAATAGTCTGACGTCTCATTATTCCGAAAATTTACCATTGAGCAGAAGTTCCATTCGTCTAACATCGCTAACCCAGTTGTGCTTTGGTTTAGAGAGCCATATACAACCATTGGCCCTGACCTTAAAGTCAGTGGACTCTTGCCTGAACCTAATTTTATTTTTCAACCCCTACTCAATGGGACATTTTCAGAATAATGAGACGTCGGACTAATGGGTTGTCGGACTAATGGGCCGCCCCCATCTGGTTTCCCTATAACCACTAAAAACATGTACAGTAGTTCAGGATGAATGATTTCTGTGAGTGGTGGTGGTCGGAGGGACCGTTGGCGCAGATGTGTGAAACCACACTTCTGTCTGTTTGCCCCAAAGGGCAGCCATGGCAACATACGTAGCTTAGCGCTGCTGTGGGTGGAGTGAATGTAAATCGACCCATGGAAAGCGCTTGACGTCATGTCTGTGAAAGGTACTACACAAATAAAGTCCATCCCACCACCTTGAGACCACAGTATTCCCCCGCACTTTGATGTCACACATCACCAAAACCAACTACTGTACCTCTCAAAAGCTAAAGTTGCTGCTGTCTTCTCTGCGTCATTGCCAGCATCCAGCCTTCCTTCAGCCTCCATCAACACTGCAGCTGTGAGCGAGAGAGGGGCTGCTTACCAAACACAGGGTTATCCCAGGACTGAGGAATGCACACCACATTTCACCCAATGTACCATGAACTCTGTGTATTTACAAAAACTGCTGCTGCTAATGAGAACTTTATACCTCTGCCAATTTCCCCACTAATCCACGCAAACAAAACCGTGTAATTAAAATGCGTTTGTCTTGCCAAATCCATATGTATTCAAGTTCAAATGTGTCTATAGACGCAGGGGTAACCAGTTGAGAAATACTTTTTCAGTAGCTTGAAGACTGTGGCCCTTTTGTTTTCTTATTAATGAAAAGTATGTGCCGATCAACAGTTTATAGTTTACAATGTGTTTTGAAGAGAAACACTTCCAGAAAAACCGTTATGAAACAAGTTGTGAATAATTAAACTCCAAAACTGCGTAACAATTGTGGAAATTAAAAGCAGATTCGCGGAAAACCGGAAAATTACGTTCACTGTACAAAACATGTTTTGATTAGAGGATGTTGATTCATTTGATGGCTTTTGGCTAATTATCAAGGAACAAAATGAATATGGGTCGACGTTTATTGGCATGTACTGCCCGAGAAATAATAAATGAATAAATATATGATAACAACACATTGCTAAAAAGGACACAGCTAATGATATTTTATGCAATGTGTTTATCAAAGTAAAGCACATTTTCAAGATTCAAGATTTTTTATTTGTCAAACCATGTGAATGATTTGAAATTATATTTCTCTCATCCTTGATTGTGGAGCGGGGGGTGGAGGAAGAGGGGTGAGAGGAAGGGCAGGGAGTTCAGCTTTGGCCTGTTCTTCAGTCGACTGGAGCTGGCCCGTAGATTCTGCAGTCTCCTCCCAGAAGGAATTACTTTGAAGAGACTGTGTGATGGGTGCGAAGGGTCCCTTGTGATTTTGATGGCTTTGCGGGTGAGACGGGTGGAGTACATGTCTTATTTGAGGGGAGAGGGGCTCCGCAGATCCGCAGTGCTGGCGCTGGGCCACATTGTGATGGAGCTAGTCAGAATGACATCTCTGTAGTCCCTCTGTAGAAGTTGCACATAACAGAGGCTGGGACTTTGGCTCTTCTTAACTTGCGGAGAAAGTAAAGACGGTGATTACTTTTCTTGACCAGTGATGTAGTGTGCATGGTCCAGGAAAGGTTCTCTGTGATATGCACACCCAGGTGTGCTGGTCACCCTCTCCACTGCAGCACCGTTGATTGTTAGAGGAGCATGCTAGACCCGCGCTCTTCCACAACAATCTCTTTTGTCTTCTCCACATTTAGAGAGAGATTGTTCTGTGTGCACCACATGGCCAGACTGCTCACCTCACTCCTGTAGTTTGACCCGTCTCTGTTGTTGATGAGACCCACTACTGTTGTGTCATCTGCAAACTTGATGAAGAGGTTTGAGTCGTACTTTGGAGCGCAGTCATGGGTCAGCGGAGTGAACAGGAGGGGGCTCAGCACACAGCCTTGGGGAGCCCCCGTGTTCAGTGTGATGGTTCTGGAGGACTTTCCGCCGACACGTACAGCCTGTGGTCTCCCCGTCAGAAAGTCCAGCCGCCAGTTGCACAGCGATGTGTTTATCAATCAACCAATCAATCAATCAATCAATCAATGGTTTTGTATAGCCCAATATCACAACAGAAGTTGCCTCACAGGGCTGCACTTAACCTTAAGGCAATAAAACAAAACCGTAAATGAGACAATGTAAAGTCCAGGCAAACATAAACATAATGATGTTGATCCCCAGGTGGAGCAGTTTGTGTGATGCTGTGGTATTATAGTGTTGAATGCTGAGCTAAAGTCTAAAAACAGCATTCTAAATTAGGAGTCCTTTGTTTCAAGGTGAGTGAGGACTTTACGAAGAGCAGTGGAGATGGCATCTTCAGTTGAGCGATTGGACCGGTAAGCAAACTGGTCTGGGTCCAGGGTGAGAGGGTTTCTCCTGGTCACCAGATTTGAAGGCAGCATTCCGGACCCTCATGAGCCTGAGCACTTCACTCTAACGCTATTAGAGCTAGGTTAGGGTAACGTGATGTGCATTGTTTTCTCATAGCGAAATAATGTGATATTTAATGAAAAGAAACATTTTGTAAAGTCATTTATTAATTTGATTTGCTCAAGGAGGTGTCATTTTACATCCAGTTCTATTCGTGGGTGTAACAATGTAATTTTCCTTGGCTGAAGTCACTTATAACCACTGGAGCAGAAATTAAACACATCATCATCATCATCTCCAAACGGGGCATCCCGGGCTGGAGTCCTGACCCAGGAGGACCTCTGCACTAGAGCACGGGAATGGCAAGGCAACTTTATTTATACCGCGCAATGCACGCATTTCGTACACAAGGCATCTCAATGCGCCTTGGATTTCAATCGCTTGAAACCGCCTGCTCCCGACGCCCCCCCTGCCCGCTCCCGAGTTTCCCGGGGAGTGTCCTTCCCTGTCCGCCCAGAGGGAATCTCACGGGTCCTGGCAAGTCCCGAGTTTTTTTTAAAGGCCAGCGGCGAGTGCGCACCAGAAGGCATCATGTGCGCGTCATGTACCAAGTGCCAACACACTGGAACGTGCGCATAAAAACAGTTAAAAAGCTTTTCTCAAATCGTGCAGCGTCAGTGCTGTAAGATAGAGCAGACGTTGCGACGGCACACTTACCTCCCAGACTGGAGTTTTCACAAAAGGTTTGTCTTTTTTCCGCTGCTGCTCTCGTAACTCCCAACAAAGTTTAGAGCAGTTTCCCTGTTTGTCACAGTCCATAGAATCGTCTGTGTTGCTGCAGAAAGGTAAAAACCTGTGTTTTCCTCAACGGAGCGCATCACCTCTCTATAGAAATGTGATGAAACTGCGTTTCAGAGCGCCTCGGTGTGCGTCAGCTTTAATGGCTTATCCAAAGCTCATATAACGGCGAGATAACGGCGGGTTTGAGTGTAGTTCAGCTGTAAGTCCGGTTGGTCTGTGTGGAGCAAAAGCAGTCAGTGAAGGTGCTGTAGCATGGGGATCGAGTCTGCATCATCCCGGTGTTCACTGGCGGTGATGCGTAAAAAGGCTGTGCTCATGTCCACGTGTGTCTAACACCCTGTTGTTTTCTTATACGGGACAATCGGGACCCGACGTGTTTTGGTCTGACCGCCCGCTCCCGCCCAGGGCAGTTTGAATCCCGCCTGCTCCTGCGAGATTTGTGTCGGGTCCTGCAAGTCCCGCGGGATATCCCGTCCCGTGCAGGTCTCTACTCTGCACCCCCCACACACAGAAACAATCCCCCACCTACAGAGAAACATGTGAGAAACAAGAGAAACAGAGAGACTTTTGACTTTTCAGGGTTTATACAGTAAGTAAGTCAAATGTAATGCTTTTAAATGCAATTTTAAAGCTGCAATATTTTGATGCCTCAACCAGCTCCAAATCCATGCATGTATTACTTCAAAAGATTTGCAAACATTAACAAGTTGAGAACATCTTGTTTCCTGCGCATAATCGACAACAGACCACAATATTCTTTGCTTTGGACAAAATAAATTCAAAAGTTTTCTCCGTCCACCTCCATAATCCTTTTACAATTTTCTCCTCAAATTAATCCCATTGCCAGCCTGGGCATGTTATAAACATTTGAATTTGTTTTCTAAATTTCTGATATTTTATGAATCTTTTCAGCTGTCAAAATATTACAAAAAAGTGATGGATAGAACTTGATAAAGTAACTTTTATCTGATTATCACTTTAGCAATTATAACGCATTACATATTAGTATATTAATAATTATAATATAATAATAATTATAAGTCAAACTTGAAACTTGAGACAAAGAGAGGAAGGGGGAGAGACAGAATGAGAGAATGAGAGACTTTTTATACTTTTACAACTACGTACAAATATTTAGTAAAAATACAAAGATTAACAGATCCAGCAAACTGCCATGAACAACTAGACAGAGCTGGAGGAAACAGAGCGATAGAGAGAAAACATATCCTTGGGAGCGAGGAAACCCCCTTCCGACAATGTCAAAGCCTCGCTCTGGACTTGGGCCACTGGAGCAGTGAAGCGGCCTCACGTTTGGACACTGCAACTCTATGTTTGAGGAACTCCATTTGGACGCACTGGGACGTGGTCAATAGGCCCTGTGTCCGGTGTCACTGATCTAATGACCGCACATGAACGGATTTACGACTCGGAAAAAGATGTCAATTTCAACATCAAGCTCATCTATAACAAAGTACGGGGCAGCAGATTTGGCCTTTAGGGGATGGACAAAAAAAAAAGGCAAAGAAAAAGCTGTTCTGTTTTGTAACTGTTTAGCATTTTTGTGGCAGTGGGGGCTTCGGCGACATTTTGGAGGAGGCAAAGCTGAGTCAATTGACCTTTCCCCATCTGCTCTGATAAACAATAAACTGGTTTGTGAAGAAATTGGGTCACAAAACATTAGATCAATTGTGTGATGTGTCTAAATGTACAGTCATGAAATGTTCTGTTTGTGGAGAATGGGCCACTCTGTCTTTTTAAGTGTTGTTGACAATCAATCAATGAACGTGTGGCTCTCAGACTCACACTTATTCTGCATATGCACTGCAGCTGGGTCTCTCTTTCTTTCTCATTTGGCTTATAGTAAAAAAAATGTTGTGTAAAGATTTTCAGAATATATTAGCCCAGAGAAATGTTTGCGTATCACCAGCTCAGTGTGAGGTCAAATCGCCAAACAGACAAAGCTCAATAGAAAACCATTGTTTGATAGATAGATTATGTTTTCTTCCATGATTATAGCTTTCTGAAAGCCGTCAAAGAAGGGATACACAAGTTTAGCCTGTGCCAATGCCATGACGTCTTCAGAATAGGTCCATTGTATTAAATATCTAACATTTGTGTTTGCTTTTCAAGGTCAAGGACGTTTCTTTATTAGTACCCACTGGAACATGTGTCTGCAGAAAGTTGCGGAAGACAAAACAAAACAATAAAATATACATTGAGAACAAATACAAATAGTATTCCAGATAATATTCAAAGTGCTAAAACATTGACTGGTGCCTAAAAAGCCTATGCTGTAACATTGTTCCGTCATCAAAAACATACCTGAAGCTCACTTTTTTAGTTTCCTCTTCTGCTGAGACACTGTGATCTGTATTACCTGGATTTTGTTATACTATAGAGTGAACATGAACCGGTCGTCCACATTTTTACTGGCCAAAATCCATGACCGGACCTGTTCTTTGGCAAAAATGAGTTCATCCTGGTGCTGTAAGCTGAAAGCGAAAGCTTGCTTTTACCGTTTGATACGTTTGCGCTGCTGCCTGCCGAGGGATCAACCCACCACTCGCTCCAACCTGTCTTTTCTTTACATCAACAATATGCGTTTCATGATAAGAGAATGATTTACGCCTCAATTATGAGTGATATCTCTACTTTAAATTACATTAGCACAGTCAGCTGATCCAATATAAGGAATCATTCTGTAGTACTGACTGGGGGGGGGGGGGGGTTCCTGTGGCTGTGGCTGCCTCCCTCTGTCTCCACAACAGTGAAGTGTGTTATGGACCAGTCTGAGCTGTCAGTCTGACACAGGGAGGACAGCGATAAATCACGAGTTTCATTCTCAGTTTGAGCTGGAAATAAAGACAAGCAGATTTTTCCTTTTTTGGTTCAAGTGTTCAAACACAGTTTATGTTCCACTGATTTAAAGCTATCGCTCTGACAGGAAAAACTGAGAGGGAATCAAATATGATGCAACAACACTTTATTGGGCCAGTGTTCATAATGTTATAGGAAGCACATTTGAGAAATACATTCTAAACTTTGTTTTCTAATGGCAAAATCTGGCATGTGTCTGTAAACTTCAGTTATGGTCCTGAGATGACATTGGTTCCGGTAGAGCAGTTATCTTATCCTCAGGTACAAAGAGATGGAGCAAAACAAAACAAAATCTAAGAGTTGTGGAAATTTGGCGAGGAAAAAAAAACGTGTGACTAAAACCCTTCCATAGTTTGTTTCAGATTCAGAATGTCTCACACTTGCAGATGTGAAGCTGGAGACAATCCAATAGAAGGCCTGGAGAATATGTCATGAGGCCCCGCATTTGAACCTTCTTTCTGTGAAGCTAAATGCTAACCACTGAGCTACGGGCCAGCTAGCCAGACTTCTTACTGATCGAAAGAAAGCGGACCAGAAGTGACGTCAGAGCGAGTATCACTCTGTGCCTCTTTGCAGTTTTGCACTGGCCCCTGGGGCTGATGTGGAGCTTGGCTGTGTAGTATTGTGCTTCTGTGACCTGTACAATTTCATGTAAACTTCAGCCACTGACGGCTGTACAGATGTTTTGCCTTGACCTGACATCAACAAAGAAGTTGTGGTCGTTTTGTCTGGATAGCGTCCTTGCTTGACGCTATGTTACCGCTAGCTTATGTAGCGCATGCTAATCATTCTGAAGTCCCGGTTAGACGCTTAAACAATGTTTTACATCAATTTCAGTGGGGTATTTTAGAATTGGACTAGCTTCATTTTCCTAATTCAGAGAAACAAAAGACCACACATGGTAGTTTTCTCCTCTGAGCCACAGTGTGCTACCATGTTTGATTCTGTCACTCTGCCTTCGTCACACCCTCTGATTGACTAGTAATAAGTCCCACCTCTGTTCGAAGCTGCTTCTCCCAGCTTCATGTCCAGATTACTCTCCTGTTTAGAATAAACAGAGGAGAGTAGTCCGGTCAAGTTAGAGTTCCTGTGAAGTAATCTCTAACACTAAGGCCAGTACGCTGAACCCCAGCAACAGCCAACTAGTTGGTGACTGATCCCATCACAGATCAGGGTATAGCTACTATGGTTGTGTCCTTGGGCAAGACATCCACCTTGGCGGTGTGAATGTGGTGTGGGTTTTTGTTTAGACCTTCAAACCAAAGCAGAATGGTTTATAGGGAGAGTAATGGAAGGATCATACAACAAGAACATTTCTCACAAAGCCCCATGCATTTCCATTAGAGTCAAATCTCAGACTTTAAACTCCAAAAGTCTCATCCAGTCTCCAGCTGTTGAGGGCCAGATGCGAACATGCTGTGCCCCTCTGTGATCCTGTGAAGCCTGTAAGCCCGTATGCTCTCATCTCTCTCTCTCTCGTCTACACCAACGGACACTTACAAAGGCCTGGTCCTACAGACAGTATCAGCCTGTAGCAATAACTCAAAGAGCTGGAGTTTGAGGTCAATCGTGAGAGGTCTTTCAGGCATGGCTGTGTGGAAATGGGAGCCCTATAGTTTAACAGGTGCCGGAGGAATGCACAGATCTGCTATACATCTTTCTGCACTTTTTGCTTGGGACAGGATCCAGCAGGACGCAGGATTATTGTCTGTTTTCATTTAGTTTTGATGAAATGCAATGTCCAACCTTATATTTCTCTGCAGCGATCCATCCCCAAAGCCTTTGATATGCGTGTAATGACATGTATGGACTGCAAGGAGCTGCCCATTGTCAACACACTGTTATTAGCCTTATACAAAGGTCTTGTTAAAAATTGGATTATGATGTGTGTAATATCTCATGAACTGTGAGTCATGACTGAAAGGATGAGATTCCTGATTTTGTTTGTATGGTCGCTGGGTGCTCGCTTAGAAATAGGGTGAGAAAGGAGCATTTGTACAGTGCCTTTGACAGACATGGCCACAGAGCCCCTTACATGGGTCAATTTTGCATTTGCTCCATACTTGGTGGTGCTAAGTAAGTAAGAAAGTGAGCTTTATTTGTATAGGACCTTTCACAGACAAAAAGCCACTAACTGCTTCACAACACAGTATAAAAATATAAGAAAGTACACACAATATAAAAGGCCAAGACAACACCAAAAATCATAGCAGCCCAAAATGTAGTTAATTAAAAGCCCGAACATATAGATAAGTCTTAAGTTTGCTCTTGAAGGCGTCAACAGGGTCAACTGAGCGCAAAGAGGAGGGAAGATCGTTCCAAAGCGTAGGAGCAACGGCCTGGAAGGATCGGTCACCTCTAGTACGAAAATGAGTGTGTGGAACCTTCAGTAGATTCTGATCCACAGACCTCAGGGGTGTAAGGTTGGATTAGATCACTGATGTACGAAGGAGCCTGACCATGCAGGGCTCTGAAGGCTAGAAGCAGAATGTCAATCTGGCATCCCCAGCAACTCACTCTCACATACAGAGTTTCACCCTAATGTACACGTTTTTAGTGAGTACCCGAAGGAAAACCTACCTCCGGCCAGAGATTGAACCTGGGACCTTCTAGCTGCGAAGCACAAACGCTAACCGCTGCCCCTGCATGGGGAGCTCGGTCACCTGAGGGGAGCTCAAAGGTGGCTCAGGCATCTGTTCTGATGCTTTCTGACAGTGTTCAGGGCATGATCAGTCATGTGGAGGCTCTGGGGAAGACCCAGGATACGCTGGAAGCCAGGGCAATGTCTCTTGGATGGCCTGGGAACGCCTTGGGATACCCCAGGAGGGGTGGGAGGAAGTGACAGATGAGGCAAGTCAGGGAGTCCCTGCCGACCGCCCAGCCCTATTAGAGCGGCAGACAATGACAGAAAGATGTGTAAAGCCAAAGAAAAAAAATATGTTAGAGCTTGCAAGTACAGAACAGTGAAACTGTGTAAACAAAAGAGTAGCTACAGATTTCCCAGTTCTATCAAAAGTGGGATACCGGGTGTGGAAGTGAAAAAAATATTGTTCTGGCATCCAAAGTATTTAGCATAAAATCCTTTCCTGACACTCCTGACAACCAACTCAGCTACAGTAGACCCAAACTCCAAAGCAACACGAGAATGTAGTCTTCAATACACCGAGAAAAGACAAAAAGGTCAGTGATTTCAAAGTAGACGCGATTGTGGCTTGCGTTTCTGAGTTTTTGCTGCAGGTTAATTTCTGTCCAATGTTTTGGGTAGAGCAAATGGAAACTAATCAAACCAATGTCATGCATTTAGATCGACATTCAACCAGACAGAAAACAGAAGGCTCCAATATTCGAGGCATGAATTCCTTTATTTTCAGACCATTGAACCAATCTGTTACACTAAGCAAAAGCATAAATCCAACCCACGGAAAAAAAACAATTGTGATTACTCGGTAGATCTGATTTTGCCCAAAGAAGGACTGATTTTGAAAGGTGAACTGGGCAAACGTAGTTCAGTCGGCCAGAAGCTTAGATGGGCCAAAGTAAGCTTCAATCATCATATGCGAAGTCTAACTTGTCCAGACAGATCAGAAAACTCGAGGCTGCTGTATTTTCTTTTGATTGGACCCAGTGGAGCCCAGACAAAGGGGTGGGGGCTTAATGGAACCAGCAATAGACGTCTGGGTTTTGTAGTGTAAATAATTGTGGTCAAGAAAAAGATAATTACCATACAAAATGAATGGTTGTTTGATTACTCTGCTGTCTGGTTCACTCATTATCCCAGTTCTTCGTGTCCCACGTACAAACCCGCAAGGGGGCATCTCATCTCCAGGGGTCACTGACACGGTTTCACACTTTACGCTTGTTTAACATAAAGCACAAGTTTGTGACATGGGAAGGAGCGGATCTGGTTAAGGATGTTTGTGTTTAGGGCATTAGAAACACTGGACCTTAACTAAAACCATGTGTGCGAGAACAGGTCCATGGGGACAGTGGGTCATGTGACCTCTCAGCACTTCCTGCTCCGTGTGATTACCTGCAATAACCAGTCAAGTTCATAACAAATGCTTTGAATAATAAAAGTTCTGATGGATTGGATTTCTGTGCGGTTTTAAAACCATGAATCTCCAGCTCATCTTTGTAACCAAAATGTGTCAGCAATGAAAACGAACGGCACTCGAGAGAATTCATGTTATTGCGAAGTGACAAACAAATAGTTTATTCACATTTTTATTGGCATGTTGCTTTGGAAACATTTAGGAAAGCCACTGTTGTAATTGAAAAGTCATGTAATGGTTGCGATTCAAATGCACTAGAATGTATTTATACCTAACAGCTAACACCACACAATATGGAACAGAAGGAGAGAGCTCAGCTTCCTAAGAGCCTGGTGGATGGAGCTGTCCTTCAGGCCTCAGTCATGAATCTGCCATGGATCGAAACTACGCAGTTCTACATGATGCAATAGTCACTCCTAATGTTGACGAAAGTAATGTTTTTTCTGTTGAGAGAAAATGTTCAGGTAGCGCACTGCCCTTGTGTCCTTGGCCAAGACACTATCCACCCTCCCTGTATTACGTAGTGGTGTCTGAATAGTATACATGTTTATTTGTTTATTATTTGGATCCCCATTCGCTGTCATAATCTTGACAGTTACTCCTCCTGGGGTCTGCATATCACAGAGCGGTTGCCACATTTGATCAGCATTGATGGCAAATAGCCCGTGTTTTACCATTCTCGCATTCTCCTAAACAATATGGCCTTTGACAAGCATTAAATTATGTTACAATAACTGACATCAAGTTTACGCGAAAGGAAAATGTGGACCACAGCGCCAGACAATGACAAACCGCAGAGACCAATTTAGCAGTTTGGATTTTCTTCTCTAAACTCAATTTCCAGAATGATTGAACTTGGCCTGTGCATCAAAGTGAGTGTTTACATGTACATGATGAAGATCGTGTGACGGCGTTTGACATGAACATTACACAACTATAGCTATATGGTGGTGTTTTCTATTCTGGTCAGTAACACCTTTATTACAACTTTTCAAACCAAGTACCTCCGCATAAAATATTTGACCTTCAAAGTACCACCAGACCTTGATCAAGCTAAAATCAGGTCTAAACCAGGTCATAAATGTGTCTGATATAAATGCCTCACCAAATGTATAGCTTTTAAAAATGCAAAGTGGCTCATGACATTTTTAAAAATCTCTGCAGAGGCTAGTGGATAAAAAAATAAATAAATCAAGCAGCATCCAGCAGAGAAGGTTTAATAATAATAATAATAATAATGCATCAGTTTTATATAGCGCTTTTCTGGACACTCAAAGACGCTTCACATTGCACTATTCATTCACTCCATACTTGGTGGTGGTAAGCTACTATTGTAGCCACAGCTGCCCTGGGGTAGACTGACGGAAGCGAGGCAGCCAATCTGCGCCATCGGCCCCTCCGACCACCACCAACCACTCACTCACATCATTCATCCCGGCCTATTGTACATGTTTTTGGTGGTAGGGGAAACCGGAGTACCCGGAGGAAACCTACGCAGACACGGGGAGAACATGCAAACTCCACACAGAAAGGCCCCGTCCAGGTGGGAATCGAACCTGGGACCTTCTAGCTGTGAAGCACAAGCGCTAACCGCTGTACTACCGTGTTTAAATGGCCGCTGGTATCTCTAACAAGCGTCGTTCAGCCCATTAACCATCTAACCTTCGTGGGCGCCACACATGGTCCACATTATCCTGCTTTACAGCCCGAACCGCAGCTCATTTGGCATAAGACGTGCAGCCCTTTCTGAATGTTTACTCACCGGTGCCATGTTCCAGGGGTGGCGGCCATTTTTCCCCGCCAAACGACTTTTGGAGAAGGAGGCAACGCATCGCGGGTCGAGCGCAGACCTCTCACGCTCAGGGTGTGAACAATCAGAAAAATGAGGCACTTTTTCAGTCAAACTGGAAAAATAAGTCTTTGAAGGTGTTGGGTGGAGTGAATGTGAAAGATTGGAAGTAATCAAAACAAAATGGGGTTAGCTGTGTCCACAAAAATCGCCTGACCCAATACTTTGAGGTGGATGGATCTGGTTTATCCAGGCTTGGAGCAGCACAAACAGGTGCCTGACTGTGGACAAACTTGTGCACAATAATCCCTGAATCCACCAATCAAACTCCTGCCTTGTAAATCCCACATTTTGCCTCGTTGAGTTACGATGTTGTAAATTACTCGAGTCTTGAGGGCTTGTCAGATTGCCACCTCTGTGGTGCCAAAAATGACAGCTTGTTTTCATGATTATATTTAGTGGATTGAGGATGAAATGCCAAAAATATGTAGAAAATCACTGTCCAAAATAGGACAGAAGGGCAAATGCTTGACAGGGCCAGACCTTTGTGAGAAATACAAGCACACAAGAAACGGCTATGTCTTACTTCAGTTTGTTTCATTGGCTCAAGATTTGGGGGATTTTGGGTCAGTATGTCAGGAATTATAATGGGATGCAATAAAAGTGACATAATGCTCTAGGGATTGTCTTGTGTGAAAGTCTCAATACTAGAAACACCCACTTCTGAAACATTTTGTTAACTAGAAAATTGGCCTTAATCAGGAATGACAACAACGAGCTCCACTCGACCGCCTTTGATGCATGAAATTACTCATGGTCCTCAGTCTAAAATACAAAGTGCACTTGACCCAGGGGTTATGTAAAACAATCTGCCAAATATGGGATTGTTTCTGAGACAGTTGGTCACAACCATGCAGTGGATGAATATACAGTAGATACAGGTTTGTTTTTTAGCTTTTTGAGGTTAAAATGCAAAAAGTGGCTCAGATGGTGGAGCAGTCGCCATGAGTGAATGGTTGTTTTTGTTGTTGGAGAGGCCATTGGTACAGATTGGCCGCCATGTTTCTTCAGTGAATGAACATGGGAGGACTTTAATTTGCATTTAAATTCAAAATTCTATACATCAAGTATCTATCATAAGTAAAGGACTTTAAAGCAATTGCAGCCCCCAAAAAGCTCCTCCTGAGGTCCTATACGTATCAAAGCTTTCCTCACCACTTGATCTCTTGCTAAGCCTCTCAGTAAATAAAAACGCTCTGGGTCATGAAGTGACATTTTTGTTTTTTGTTGAAACAGCTGAACAAAAGGGAGAGCAAAAGGAAAGAGTAGGAGGGGCTTATGGCAGCTCGTTTGGAGAATTAGGAAGTGAAACTACTGGATAGTTTGTTTTAGTTGTTTTAGATCATTATGGTATTTTACCAACAAAGCGTAATACACTGATAAAGATGTGTTTGACATTATAACCAAATAGCTGCAAAAATAAAAATAAAAGAATATAATACTATTATCCTATTATTTAAATAACGCTAAATTTAGTAACATTTATGAAAAAGATGTTACCAGACAACGGCTACAAATATTCCAGGTTTGGTTCATAATCATTATGATGATTTGTTTTCCCATAAATTACTGCTTTTACAATATACTGTGCAGTAAAAAGTGGTTTCATCTACAACAAGAAAAAAGTTAGGTCTTTAATCTTAAAAAAAAAAGAAAGAAAGTGAAAAGCACAATACAACTGTAGTCAATGGTAAAACACTTGAACCAGACACAAACTAAATGCTGTAACTATGACGATGGACAAGCCCGGGACGTGAGCGCGGGGCCTTACCAACCACAAACAAACTGAAAACCTCTGCTCTTAGCAACAGCAGTGTCACAGCGAGATTTGGGTGTGGAGACATTCAGGAAAACATTAGAAAATTGGACACCGTTCAAACTCCGCACTACTGGACTCCTGCGTGACTGAGAGACGAGGAGCTGAATGAAGGTAGGCAATGGCTATCGGGTTGCACAATGTTTTCCAAACTATAATTCAACGCGCCAACATCAGCAAACATATTCATGTCACTGAATACAGGGTTGGAATGATGTTATGGACTTCCACCTGAGGGGCCTTAATCTGTCATCAACAGTGTGGTCACCAATGAAATAAAGGTAATAAAATAGGGGTTGTTTTGCTTTTTTTTAGTCCTTGTTGAAAACTACTTAGTTCATTATTTTCGGTCCCAGTTAGGATCCCTTTGTTTTAGCCTGTTTAACAATTGGTCATCCATGGCGTAGTCCTGGTTTACTTTTGGTTTATTTTGTCCAGTTTTAGTCTACGCTTTGTCCTTGTTTTAGTATAGGTTGTTTGTGTTATTCACCTGTTTTAGCCCTAATTTATTTCCGTGAAAATATATGACAAGATAAGACTTAAATGATCTCACAGTAGAGAAATTCATTCATTACAGCAGTTCTTGCAGTCAGAAAAAAAAGCATACTAAAGAAAAACAAAGGTAATCAAAGAATAGAAAAACATCACAATAAAAACATCACAAGCTCCGATACGCTTTGATTACAGCACACATTTGCTGTGCCATTGTTTCAATAAGCTTCTGCCATTTCAAAAGATCCAATGTCGCATTCATTTTTCACCAAGATCTTGTGTTGATGAAGGGAGAGTGTGACATCTGCGCAAAGCCTTCTCCAGCACATCCCAAAGTTTCTCAATAGGGTTGAGATCTCGACTCTGTGAAGGCCGAGCCATGTGTAAAGATTATGTCTCATGCTCCCTGAACCACTCTTTCACAATGTGAGCCTGATGAATCCTGGCATTGTCACCTTGGAATATGAAGAGGAGGTCCATTGATGGAATAACCTGGTCATTGAGGGTGTTCAGATAGTCGGCTGATCTCGTTCTTTGGGCGCATAGTGTTACTGAACCCAGACCTGACCAACTGCAGTGACCCCTAATTAGAATAGTTAATTAAAGGTACATTATACAACTTTTTATGCAAAGAAAAAGTTGATATTAGTGCGTATTTGACCTTGTAGCGACTCATGGGCTGGTTAGCACGGCATCTTAACTTTCCATCACAGTGGTCTCTAGGACACTCCCGGATCAACTGTTTTGTACATTTTCTGGTGAGAGGGTCCGTTCGCAGTGAAAACCTTCTAAACAATTGATCCTGGAGCGTCCTAGAGACCACTGTGATGGAAAGTTAAGATGCCGTGCTAAACAGCCCCATGAGTCGCTACAAGGTCAAATACGCACTAATATCAACTTTTCATTCCACATAAACGTGCATGCATCTTACATAATGAACCTTTAAATCCAGGAGGCAACTTTGTTTTTGGTCCGGCAGCGTGTATAAAGATACCTAATTTAACATTTACATTAACAGTGCAAGGAAACAACTGTACATATAGTCATTTATATTAATCAGCCTACATTATCCATGATTGTGATGCAACATTACACATTTTTCTCATTGCTAACAGGCCCTGTAAAAACCCACCACTCAAACCAAACCCACACACATGTTTGGAGTTAGGAGCGCGTTGATAATCTCTTGCTTGTCCAAAAGTGAAGTGACGAATCGCTTCCAGAGGCAACGACCGCGGCGGCTGGCCCTCTGTTTTGCTTTAAGAAGTGTCAGACTGTTAAAACAGCATTGTAGAAGGTGAGCGGGCCGTGTGAACCGCCCGTCCCAGGAACAGTATATAACCTCACAGCCGTGGCTCCTCGTATTGTCCCGGAGATAAATCTGCCTGGCGTGGACCAACGGTGAAGAAAAGGCGCCATGTGTGCGCAGAGAGGCCCGTGACTGATTCACCGCATGATTATGGACATGATATCGCAAGATTTATAAACGCTCTGCCTTATGATTGTCTGTCTTTTATCAGTGATCAGATTGAAAACAATATTGTCTTGGACTTATTACTGATCAATTAGCCCTGCAGAGTTAGAATGGTGAGAATGTGTAGGATAGTAACTTTTGACTGAGTTTGGGACAAGAGCAAATACTCTGATAGATAGGAAACCGTTATTTTATCCTCTATTTTCACTTTTTTCACCAGAAAGGGTTTTGACCAGACTTTGATCAAGATCAAATTAGGTCTAAACTTTGTCAAAAAGGGGCTAAAATAGAATTAATTGGACTGAATTGTGCCAAAACAGCGTAAGTCCGAAAAAGAAAAAAAAAGAAAAAAAAAAAAGCCTTAAAGCCTAAATAAAATTACCGCTGATTAAAATGAATAAAATATAAAATGTGGCCTTAAGTAACACCAGTGGTACTAAACCACGGCAGTAGATAAAATGCTTGTGCCGTTTTCCCCCACATTATGAACTGTATTGTGTCACTCATAAGTCCCTATAAATCACTGTATTGCACGAGTCAAATATCTCTCCCACTGTGGTACATTTCCCCCCAACCATTTTCATGAAGTCACTCTAGTTCACTTAATATTTTCGCCTCCGGTGTGTCCTCTCTCTGCAAAAATACATTTCTCACAAAGCCGTGGCCCTCCTAATTGCTGTGACCGCAGCGTCAAAACCACAGCCAGTTTGAGGTTTCCCTGTTTTTACATGACGTAGTTGTGCTTCTTGGCTTCGAAAACGGGAGGAATTTATAGAGCTGTAAAATGTGGGAACAACATAATGACTAAATTAACAATATGTCGAGTCACAGGGTATTTGATTGGCACTTTGTGAGCTCTGGTGTAAATAATGGTTTGGATACAAGTGATAAGTATTTTTCTTCATGGAGCATATAATTATCACTGTAATTACTATAGGGCACACCCTTTTTAATGAAATATTCAGCATGTCTTTGATTGTTTTTGTTTTTAGTGAATGACAAGCTGTGTGATAACTAATATCCTCAACTGTTTATTTTGTAGTGGGCCGCAGAAAAATGAATGACAGGAGCAAGATGCAGCGTGCAGTGTTCATCCACAGACCCAACAGCAGCCCATTGAACAGACCTTCATCACAAAAATCACAAAGGCATTATGAAGACTTGAGACCAGTTTCCGCATACTGGGGACCCAACTTACAAGGTGATTATTTTATTTTACGGGTATGTGCTATTGTAACGACCCTTATTTTACATCATGAAACCCATCTACATGCTCTGCTTTGTGACCGCGACGCCAGGGGCTGACACTGTCCACCATTGCTGTAGTACCTCCATATATGGGCGGCAAAACAAGCTAGTTTTCCATTAGAAAGCATTGCACTTTACACAAAACATTAAAGCCTGGTTTCAAATAGTTTTTTTACTTTCTACATATTGCTCCCGTGATAATGCTGGGTTTGTTATAATTAAAGAAACCAGGCTGGTTTTCTTAAGGAACATTTTAGAAATCTTGTATACTAATGAGGGCCGGAGTTTGATTGACAGGTCGTTAGCATTAGAGCTAATGGTGCGGGGGCACGGTTACGACCCGAACTATGTGCTCTGCGAGGGCCAGGTCGACAATGAAGATCCCGCCCGTTTTGCCCTTTTTAGGAACATGTTCCGTCAGAGCTGGGGAGGAGGAGTCTGTAAATCCGCCATAGATTCCCTTTCGAACGTGGTCATTATGACAAACGGAGGGGGGGAGTGAGGAGTCGATGTCTATATGTTTCACAGTCTATGGTTCTGACCAATGGGCGAGGAAAAGCACTTCACTCTCTGGTCCTCATGCGGAGAGAGGACTTTGCTTCAATATCACCCCCTGGTGGCCAGTTGTGAATCCAAAAGAAACTTGTTTCAAACAAACGAGGAATGGAAACTTTACACTTCCCAAACACAAGTTTTATTGTTTTCTAAAAATCACAGTGA
This sequence comes from Proterorhinus semilunaris, assembly GCA_021464625.1. Lineage (NCBI taxonomy): Eukaryota > Metazoa > Chordata > Actinopteri > Gobiiformes > Gobiidae > Proterorhinus > Proterorhinus semilunaris. The sequence continues at coordinate 27,772,299 of CM038345.1, read as the reverse complement.
CCCATGAGACAACGCTGGGCATGGTATCATATTTTTTAACCACGCTGGTTTTTGTTCTGTGGAATTATAAAGTTTGAGCCTGGGGCTTTCATTGACAGGCCCTCGTAGCCGGTCCACCTGCCCATCGACGGCGTCTTTGCCCGTTTTAGGAACATGCTCTGTAGGAGGAGTAAAGGGTGCCATGTTAATTTCACAGACCACATGGCCCCATTACTATGAATGGGGCTGAATGGCTACCGTCTTTCTATCTCCTAATGATCTGCTCTCTCAGGTCCACATTAATTATATAAATTTGATGTTATGAGCATAGTTTAGTTTAGTGTAGTTTATATGTTTATTTGAGCAATTAGTCTGCTCAAAAGGAGAGAGAGAGAGAGAGAGAGAGAGAGAGAGAGCGTGCACGTCGGGTGAATGGGTTTTTAGAGTGACGAAAAAATAAAGTAAGCTGGAACAACTGTCCTGCCGTCTGGTCCTTGGTTAGCACAGAAGATTACAAAATATTCAAGAAACAAAGATCTCTAAATGTAACCCGCCTGACCCACAGCCTAACGATCCTTCAGTCAACAACTTTTAAGGGTTACACTATCTCTCATCAAGTTTGTAAATGTTGTCTTGCTTCACATGGCAGACGGTCTGAATGTCAGATGATTTGATTTCCAGACTGGTAGGGCCTTGAAGTCTGTCAAACCGATAAAATGTACCTTAAACTGAACACATGGCTCTTAACTGATAAAATAACTCTCCTCCCCAGTGCAGGGCTTTGGTTGTCCTCTCCAGCAGAGACCCAACAGTGGACAGCCTTCACCTCATCGACCTGCAACCCAACCCACACCCAAACTGGACAAACCAAACCCCCCCAATCTGCTGCTCCTGACTACTCTGAAGGGCGAACTGGAGCCCCGAGTTCTCCCAGCCCTGAGATCAAAAGCAGTGACTAAATCTGGGCTTTCCAAGATGCCTACGCCATGTGTCTCCAATAGCCCCCGAACAGGTGCATCTTTATTTTTTTATTTATTTTTACAGTCAGTGCTTCTATCAGAACTTTGGGGTGGAGATTTTTTTGGCTGTCATCCCTTATTTCTGCCTACTATTATAGACTGTACACTCCCATCCCATCCCATGCAATTGCAGATGTGGCTCTAACTATATCCAGACTATGTGCGTTTCTCTGGGCCACATGTGCTTACTTGCGCTGACTCTTACAAATAATCAAATTTTATTGTCAATTGACATGAAAGCCGCTCCGCTGTGCATTCTTCCTGTATTATTTGGATTGAAAGCAGCGTGTGTTATAGCTACAGCGTGGGTAATTGTCCCGCAGTCAGTGTTTTTAGTGATAACCAGCCTTTGTGGTTCGCATGTGGTTATGCGGCAAAGACTCAAACACTGTCCAATATACACAATGGTGTTTGCGTTGTAGATGTGCTGTGAATGACATCTATATACTTGTGCTTGTCGTGCAGGAACGGCTCCCACGAATCCAAGTCGGGTTCAGATCGGGTCAGTCCCAGAGCTGCATTTGTACTTGCCTTCATCAAAATGTGAGGAGGAGGAGGACGATTCTCAGGAGATACGGTGACGTTCAAGGTCAACAAGTTGGTAACTTTTTTCATGTATGCGTTATTCCGCATTCTATAAATCCTCACTTATACTCTACCTTCAAAACGCATACAGATACGCATGTAGCTTTCTGTCCGTTCCCTTTGTAATTCTGTTCCATGCGCTCCGTCAGACGCTTTGTTTATCCAGAGTCATAGCAACGGAGCAGTACACGTGCTAACCGCTTGGGACACTACTGCACACAGCTCAACAGGTGACGCAGAACAAACGGCCAACTGATCAGCATGGAGTGAATGAATCCCCTCCCTTTCATGTGTGAAGCGCTTTGGGTGTGACTTGTGTCATATGAAAAGCGCTATACAAATAAGATTCCCTTCCCTTCCCTTAAGAGTGATTTGAACCATTAGCAAACAAACCACCACTGCGTTACCCCAGTTCCCTGACTATATTTCAGTAAGTGTGGGGGAAAAACCATTGCAGGTGGCGCCATATTGTTTTGGCCCCAGGTCTTCATCTCCCATTCTGGTGGTAACTTTCGATAAGGCATTCTGGACATTAGAGACATGTGGAAGCATAAACGCAGAGACAGTAACTACGCTTGGAAAGCACGGATCTATTTATGTACGAAATGGGAGCATAAATGAACCTAAAGTAGTATCGGGCAAAAAAAAAATCAAGCCCGACCCAACCCGAGCAATTAATTTGAATTGTCAGCCCGAGCCCGAAACAAACCCGACGTAGATAATTATTTATTTAATGCCCGCCCGGTCAGAGCCTCTGCGCAGGGCATTCAGCATACGTGAGAGGTACGCGCATGCATCAGCTTTGCACACGTACCTGGGCAGGCGGAGAAGTGCCACGCTTCTCCTGTCCGTCTCTCTTCTCCTCCTCCTAGTTGTTCATAAACAGCGCGCTGCCTTTGCAAAAGACGATTTTGCACAAACAGGAACCAAACTGCTGATGTATCCAGTGTGCAGGTGAAACTCAGAACATTTGAAAATTGTGAAAAAGTTCATTTATTTCTGTAATTCAGTATAAAATCAGAAACTAATATCTGATATAGACTCATGGTGAGCAAAGGGATATATGTCAAGCCTTTGTTTTGTTTGACAGCTTGTAAAAACCACAAAATTAAAATTTCTGAAAATTATAATATTACATAAAATCAATGAAAAAAATATTTTAAAGAAAGAAATGTGGGACCTCTGAAAACTGTAATCATGCATATGTACTTAGTACTTGGTTTGGGCCTTTTACTTGAATGACTGCCTTAATGCGGTTGCGTGGCATGGATGCTATCAGCCTGTGGCACTGCTGAGGTGTTATGGCAGACCAGGATGCTTCAACCAGAGGAACATGACATCTGAAGCCCATGTCCAGGATCCGTCTGCGTGTGGCGGCTCTTGATGCAGCTCCAGCCTCAGTCCACTCCTTGTGAAGGTCTCCCACACTTTTGAATGGCCTTTTCCTGACAGTCCTCTCCAGACTGCGCTCAACCTGAGATGTTGCTGAGATGTTTTATTCGGGGTTTATACAAGCTGTTAGCCATAATTATCACAATTATAACAAATAAAGGCTTGATATATCTCCCTTTGCATGATTATTTTGGCTCACAGCTTGTAAAAAACACACATTCAAATTAGAATATTGTGAAAAGGGACTATTATTGTATAGAGATTTGGAGGATTTTTCTTATCGTTTGAGCCATAATACACGGCTTCATCAACTAAAAGATCACTGTAGACTGTCCTTGTTTCAGAGGCGGCTAAATCTTTACTCTGGATTGCTCTGGGTCACAGCCCTTATGTCATATCTGCGGCTTTCACCCAAAAAACACTGAAGTCCACAAGTCAACACGCGTCCCGTCCAAAACCATGTTCCAGCTGTGAAGTCAAATAAAGGGTGTGGAGGCGCAAACTATTTTCTCAACCAATTACCAGAGAGCCACGGTGCCCAGTGGTGAAATGGGATTGTTATGCTCATGGAGAAGTTGTGTTACTAAACAGCAAAAGCCTTGAAGAGGATGAAGTTACAGGATTTTTCTGTGACACCGGGACTCTGTAAGACATCAATACAGAGCAGAGAGACAGGAATAACAAGGTTTACATGGGCCAAAGAGGCTCAGAGACAGATGACAGGATCTGGTGTGGAGAATCTGGTATGAAGTAATGGGAAGGATTTACGTAGTTTTGCACACAACAACTGCACTTGTAAACCAACTGTTCAGAAACACGACATCAGGGGAGCATGTGGGTATTCTCCTTGCAACTTTTTAATCAAAATAATATACAGAAAATGTGTGTTATAATCTGAAGTTCGGTACACTGCATATGCGATCATAAATAAATGGTCTCAACTTATATAGCGGTTTTCCACCTACATTAGGCACTCAAAGCGCTTTACAGCAAGGAACCTCTCACCCATTCATACACCAATGTCTGCGTACATAATGTTTAGGTTTCTGTTTGCACATATAGAATGTACTATCAAATCAAATCAAACTTTATAAAGCGCTTTTCTTACCGAAAGGTATCACTAAGTGCTTTACAGATTACAACATTTAAAACAATACGCCCCGCATCATCCATCCATATATATATATATATATATATACATACATACACACAACATACAATATATCATTAGGACTAAATAAATAGGTGTTAGTTAAAAGCTATGCTAAAAAGGTGGGTCTTGAGCCTGCTCTTAAAAACATGAACGTTCTCTGCGGTCCTGAGCTCCTCCTCAGGTCGTTCCAGAGGCGAGGGCCATAATATTGGAAAGACGCCTCGCCGTGAGTCTTTCTGTTGACTTTAGGAATAACTAGTAGACCCCTGCCGGAGGAGCGAAGGGGCCGTTAAGGTTCATAAGGTAAAAGCAGTTCTGAAAGATAAGAAGGACCAAGACCATTAAGACATTTAAAAAACATTAAAAGAACTTTAAAATCGATCCTGTAACACACGGGGAGCCAATGCAGCGATTCTAAAACCGGTGTAATGTGGTTTATAGTTAGTGTAGGGTTATAAAATATCCTACACTGTAAGAGCAGACAAATGTACCAGTGATGCCACAGTTCAGACTGGTACGTGTGGCACTGAATCTGATGTTGGTCAAGCTCGTAATACTTTGATTTTATAGTTTTTTTGTTGTGTTTTGGAAGTTTTTTTGTCACGTTTTCGTCATTTTTTGGATGTGTTTTCGTGGCTTTTTTGTGGTGTTTTTGTTGCCTTTTGCCAATTGTTTTTTTGTGTCTTTTATTATGTTGCGTTTTCATCAAGTTTTTGTCGCTCTTTTGTGTCACATTTCGTGACACAAAAATCTGCTTTCACGCTAAGCTTTTAGGTTTGGGTAAAGCCAAACTTGAGAAAATGTGCACGGTTAAGGCGGGGGTTAAGAGGTTACCAGTCACTTATTGACAATTTGTATAGATTATTTTCAAGGCCACAACCGCTAAACATTTCACTCAAGCATTTCTTTTATTACAGAGCGGGGACATTCTTCGGCTCGTCTCCATGGAGATGTTGACAAAAAGCAGCCAAATATGTGAATAAGTTAACCCTTATCCAAATCCATTCTTTGATTACTCACTGCAAAAATTACCATCCCCTGTGTCGTGGTCATTAGGAGAATGTTTTGTATAGTCAGCAGTATAATCCGAAATGTTACGCAGTGTGCCTTTAAATATTTGATGGCTTCACCTTTGTGCACTTTACAGGACGTGTGCAGCGGCTCTAGACCCACAGGAATCTGAGCTCAAATCAGACAGGGCTAACTGATTAAATTCTCTTCTGTCAAACTCTTCACGCACCAGCGCGGACCAGGCCGTCCCCGGACCCTCAGCCACAACAGCACCACCTCAGTCACCCCCCACCCGCTGATGACATCACACTGGACATGGGCCCGCGTGACCCCAGACAACCCCAGATGGACCAATGAGAGCTGCAAAATAGCAACCTGGGGAACACAGGAAGTGCAACAGCATGTCCCGCTACGTTTGGTCTAAATATGTGCCCCTTCAACCCATCATCTCTCTAAATTCAAAACTATAAAAGAGGTCACTGCGGGGAAAACCATGTGCTAAACAGGCGTCTGCGTGTGGGAAGACTGACGCGGCGTCCAAGTATCCAAATAACTGCGATGATTATAGAGAGTGGACGTTACATAAACGACAGCGTAATGCCAATTCTCCTGGTGGTTACTCACAGACTGTAATGCACCACGGCCTGTGACGGAGTTCACTCAGACCGTTTCTGAAGTGGTTGGACACTGATGGGTCGCATCAAACTGTGGCAGTGGTTTTTCTATAGTGGGTGTGGAAAATGGGCCCCGGAGAGATTTTTTTTTCAAACTTAAGTTCAAACGTTACTTTATTATGTACAGAGGTGGGCAATATATATCGCCTTCAAGCTGATATCACCTTGATGTTTGGAAGATATGCAAATGTATAATACTGAGTTTATTGTGGGAATAAGACATTGCGGGAATACAAAAGTGGGAAAGGAAAGTGGAAAAGAAGTGGGAAATTAGGTAAAACATTTAGGGAAATATTGGGAAAAACTGTGGGGGAAAAATTGGGGGGAAAAAGTTGTTAAAAATTGTAGATAGAAATAAATTGGGATAAATGGGGGCACAGATGAGGAAAGGGTTGTTTCTGCCCTTTTGTAGTCTGTTCAGGACAATTATCTTTTTGAGCAACAAAGCAATGTAAATTAGGATGTTTGCAGCACATTTTTGCATATTTCGTTTGCAAAAATATCGCTTCATCATTGTTATTTTTTGTCAACATCGCCCAGTCCAATATGTACTTTTGGATCAGCCAAACTGGTTTAGGTGAAAATAATTGTATTTCAGGACTTTTCGAGATAAGTGACTGATTAGTTGATGATGATTAGCAATAACTACACAAAGCTCTTAATAATAGACGCATCATGAATTAGTTCCCATAATAATATAATTTGTTCGGATGTATTCCCATGCACAAATCCCAGTGTAATCACCAATTAAAGAGTGTTACTGTCTGATATTGTGTTGTGTCCAGTTGAACAGCCTCCACAGAACATCCCACCTCCAGGTCATTGTACTTGACACAGTGGGCGTCCAGTGGGGCCCTTGTTTCGGTTCACCCTCTCATTGGCTCCGTCTGTGCAGTTTAAGAGCCTGTTTAGACCACAACGCTGAACAGAAAAATGGGATTTACACTGAACTGGGAAGAAAACGAGACAAAAACATGAGATAATGAGCGTGCATTCTGTTATACACACACCCAGAGTGCAAAGATTGGTGCTGTGTGCCGCACATGCTTTACACTGCGATGGAAGCACTGTTCATGTACAAATATAATGCAAAATTTGACACATATCAACGTATAAAGGGCATAAGCTTTGTGCTTAATAGAAAGATTTGATAAATAAGTACAGCGGAAGCATGACAAACACAAATTCTACTATCACCCTATCACTGTCCCAGGTCAGAGTCATTTTGCGTCTTGGGTCGGTTCTCGCTGCAGTGGTAGCAGATCATGCACCACACACTGGGCTCTGGGCTGATCTGCACTCCGCTGCTGCTGCGGAAAGGTCTGAGCGCACAGGAACCTGCCACAGAGAAACAGAGGCCAGAGCTGTTATTTGTAAAGCTCGGTTTCAGATGACATGACATCACGCTATTGGCCTGTAATGTTTAACAGAGAAACATCCTTTGTTGATTCAACCGATTGATGGCGTGTTGATAATACGGCTACAGCTGCCCACAAAAACATTTATTTAAAGCCACCCTACCTGAATTACTAGCTTTCGCGGACCTTCTCTCACATCCCCGGTTGTTCACTTGAGTCAATTAGAAGCTCGTCTCAGCCGCAGTTCATAGCGAGACAGAGTTGAGACCGAGTCGCACCAAGCTAACACTGTGCTAATTTAGCTTCCCTCTGGTGTCTCTGGCCAGAAAACCGCACTTGCAGCTTTGCCTGCACCGGGTCGGAAGCGCAATACACTAATAGAATCACGAAGAAGAAGCAGGCCAACGGGCAAAGCTAACTGCGGGCTTGCCAGTGTGCGAAATACTCGTCAATATTCGGGGAGATCCCCATCTCAGAATTTTTGCTCTATACAAATATCAATTTTCTCAACATAGCCTTTGCAATGTTGTGCGTTATTACAATGCAAGCAAACAACTGAATAAATGCTCTGCTGCCTGTGTCAGCTCCGCCTCCGTGAGCTGCTGGAGCCTCGCACTGAGAGAGGGATACAGACTCCAGACATAACTGAAGTTATAACTTAAGACAAGACTCCTGTACTACTTTTGTAATGCGCTCATACACATGAGAGGAAAAGGCCGACATTGCGACGTATTGCCGCTCCGCGCGAGATCACGTTGTTTTCACTCCACAAACCCCACGTAACGTTACCTAACTATAAAACCAAAAATATTAAGCGGCTCTTCCTCAAATAAGAAGTGGCTGAAAGCTAGGGATGCGCTGACTACATTTATGGATTAGTTTAACTTCGTAGAGATCTTGATTTTGTGTAAATAGCAGGTTCATTCCTCCTGTCTCCCTCTCTCCTCGATCCCATTCTCTTTACTCATTTAGTCTTTGCCTTTTACTGGTTTTCTCAAATGTAGCAGAGAGCGGTGCATGTGGATCTTGATAAACATGCAACATGAAACCAGCAAACAAAAGCAGCTTACAGGTAAGACTCGGCTGTCATCGTTCAGTTAAAAGAGACGGCTCTTTGTATCATTAACATACACCGCTGACAAGAGTGCAGAGTTTGCTTTAGCCTACCACGGGCCCCAGGGGTCTGATTGGTTAATCATGGGGGTCGGACCCCCCCCGTATTTCGCACACTGGGGCCATCGCCACTTAAACAGTATTTACAGCCAAGTTTGAGTGAAAAAAACAAAATCTCCATTGTGTAATTGGATGTACAATATCCCTCTCTCCTTTTGTCTTTTTGTCAGCGTAGTATTTACTCTCACGGAAAATGAATAAGTAAAAAAAAAAGAGCAACATGCTACGACACCTGCAGTGGCACTTATGGCCTCTAGGGGCATGAGTTACTTAGTTCTGCTTTAAAGATTTCGCTATTGGATCATATACAATAGACAGCACTGGCATTTGTACAAAGTGTTGTTTTACTTCAGGACAACAATTGGAAGGTTGGTTTGTGTTTTGACAATGAAGAAATCGGCCCTTCACCAACAAACTTGCCCTGGTTTAGATCGTTACCCAGGACGAAGTATGCCACGGCGCTGACGCAGAGGATGATGAGGTAGATGGTGCCCAGGCCCAGGTCTCCGAAGACGCAGGCGTTGGGACACGCACATGGGCTCTCCACCCAGATGTGCAGGGGCCCCTCCGGGGACAGCCGGGTGCTCTGGATAAAAGAGGCCGACTGGTTTGGACTGCAGTGGTAATGGACGACTGTCAGGGGCTGCTCCTGCTCAGCTGAGAGACAAACGAAAACATGTCAGGTTCTTCACAATGTTTTTAGATTTTGACAAATTACTGTTTACCTTTATCAGTTGGATTATACACAGTTAGGGTTTAAACCATCTAAAATATTATGATGGGCAATCTGAAAATGCAAGTAGCCTAGCTAAAAAAAAAAAAGTTGATCTGGTTTTGCGTTTTGGGGTTAGAATCCTTTTTTGTCTTTTGTATGGCTAGAGAGTAAAGCTGCACAATATGAGGAAAAAATTGTGTCATTGATTGATAACTATCATAATGCAGTAACACTATTATTGCGATATTCAGTTAAACCATTTTTACTCATTTTCGTCCAATAAATTCAAACAAACATCGCTTCAAATTATGGAACAAATTACATGTAGAACTTAAACGATGTCCAAAAATCAGACAGTTTAAGTATTGGTATAAAGAAAGGATTTTCTATAGGTGTGTATCTGAAGAAAATATATGACTTTGAAACTTCAGCTGTTGTGTTGTAAACCAGATCACATTGCATATGCCTGGTAACTTGGACTTAGTGCTCAAGCGATCATCAAAAGGAAGCCTACGTAGTAAAAGTAACAGGATACTGAGTTCAAAGTACATAAAAGGGGGTGGGATTAAATACATCTTTAATTCGCCCCACTCCTTTTCCGACAGCCTTTAAAAAGTGCAAAATTTTTAGTTTGTAAATGTATAGAGCTGCACATTTTGGTATTGAGCTCACAACTGCCTCACTTGTGGTATGTTGCTTACATTTTGTGTTTTTTTATGGTCCGAATAAAAATATTATTCATTAATTCATTCAAATTGGGTCAGAAGAATACACAACACTAAAGAAATACTAAATTGAGACATAAACAAAGCGAAAATGAAACTCTGAAAATCGTGATTAAAACCGAACTTTTGCACAGTGTAAATCTCAGTCAAATAGAAGATCTAGGGATTAGGGATAAGAAATGACTTTATTGATCACACGGTGGACAAATGCACCTAACATTATGATAACAATAACAATTTCTGGTCAATCTTGACTAACCCAAATAGCAGTGAAAATCCAAAGTGGTGAATAAATGTGTAAAACAATAATAAACAGGGAGCAGAAAAGTGTGTGTCAATCTCTAACCATCACAAAGCATAACAATTAGCTTTATTCTACTGTTGAAAGATGGCGGTGCAATTGGCAGCGCAGAAATACTGTGTGGACTGTTGTGCTATAACGTGCATCTGTGCGGCTCTGGACTCACTGAAGTAGGAGACGGACAGCACTTTGAGGGTATCGTTATAGTGGAATTCGTTCCCGTCATGTCGGCCGTAATTCAAGAATCTGCTCACATCTGGAGACCTGCACACAAGGACGGCAGAGAGTGCATACGTAAATACAGAATACTTTATCAACAAAGATCAGTGTCACCATGTAATCTGTTATTGCATTACAGCTAAAATTACATAAAAAGAAACATCTAGAAATGACTGTAGGCTAAATACTGGTCTAAAGTAATACATTTTAGCAAATAAACATATCTTTCCTTTCAAAATATTAAATGTTTCAATGCACGTGCCTCTGAGGCCCTCCAGGGAGTCCCAGTTTAGGAACCACTGTTGTTGAGACATTCAGAGTGACCTTCAACATATTGTAAACCACAGCTGAATGCATTTTTGCTTAGAAATTTATGAAATATTTCAAATTGTAACATTTTAGTTATTTCGTTTTCTGACCCTTTTGATCGAGATACTTACTGTAACAATAATAATTTACCTACTGGATACAGCTAAAGTATATCTCATCGGTTCTTTTCTGTCACACCTGTAATTTCGAAGAATATTTTATAGACATCTAGAGAGAAATAGTCTAGAGGTTTGGTGTTTTGGCGCACCCTGGTGGACACTATGACACAGATTAAACATTTACCCTGAAGTACTTTAAAAGCATTTGTTTAGTTTAGTTTGATATGCAAGGAAAATCTAAACTAGTCAAATTTCCCTCAAATGCATAGAAGCAATAATGTCCCTATTGTGAGTCACTGCTGTTGATCGTATAGGGTTACAGAAACGTTACTCATTTTAATACCTCAATGATGTGTCTAAACATGATGTCTGCCTCCTTCATGGCCATCCTGAGCTCCGTGGTCCTGCTGCTATTTAATGTATTACTACTTCTGCTACAACAGCAATTTAATATCCAAACAACATCCAATTTTATCGTGCAAGACATAAACATAAAAGACAAAAGCTTGTTAATTTTGAGTATGGGGCATGAAGATGAAAGGAATGTTTCTGTCAATATTCCTTGTTCGAGACACCGATTGTAAGTGAAGCTGTGTCCTCTAATTATAGAGCATTTTTTTCTATCGTGAACTATCGCAGGCTATTTTTTAGCTTTGTTAGCAGCCATGATAGTAAGGATAGTGGATACTTAGCCGGGACAGGCTTTTAGTTTGTTTTTGTGCTGTAACTTGCTCCTAATTTGTCAACTTGTATCACATGATTAAATCTTATTGTTTTTGACATGATTAGTTTGTTCAGGAGGGACTGTCTGCAGTGAAAACTTCAGATTTCATTATACAAATTTGGGTTAGGGCCAGGGATATGGTTAGGATTAGGTTACAGTTAAGTCATTTATATTTTTCGACAAACCAGCCAACACTAACCATAGTGTAGCGTATCAACGTAGTCATGGCAGAATAGCGTAAACCGGGGGTACTTGGAACTGTTTCAGATTGAAGAAGAAGGTGAATTATTTCAAAATGAAAAGCTATATTTTTGCAATAAAATGTAGTTTTGGGAGTATATTAGGTTTATTTTACACATTCAATTGTCTATTTTCATATAAAATAGCGCTTTTAAGTGATTGCCCTCTACAGGCACTGCGACAACTTTTGAGGTAAGGGGTACACACAGTTGCTCTGTAAAGTACTAGGGGTCAGACACAAGGTTCAGAACCACCAGTCTCAGCTAAATATCAACTGCTTAATAATAACAAAGCTCCCTGAAAGTTGTAAAACATGCTTATAAGATTATCCCTATGAACAATCAGGATGTTAAGTGTGTTTGGATCACATCTAACAGTTTACACTTTACACACTCCCTCTTTTTTTGTTTGAATTGTCAACAATACCTGACGTAGAGACACGCTGCTACGTTGATGCACTCGTTCCTCTCTACAAGCTCTGGTTGACTGAAGGGTTGACACGGGCTGAACGACAGAAGCCTCTCCTCCTCCTCCTCTTCCTCCTCCACGTGCAGCGGCATGAGTCGGCCCAGGAACCCCTCCGGATCCGCCATGGCTCTCAGACTGATCACCCCGCTCCCATCCTTCATGATGCACTTGCAGTTGTTGACTTTGAAACAGCCCAGCTTGCGCTGGGGGGTCGAGAGGCAGCCAGCGGCTAGAAAAGTTAAATAAACAAAAGCAGAGAGGACAGCCTGGAGGCCCATAGTGACTGTGCCGACCCGCTTGTGGACGACACACAGACGCAGCAGATGACAGCGCGGTGCGGACAGGGAAGCAATTAGAAGAAAGGTGATTGGCATTCTCCGCATTCCTCCTTTGGGGCAGTGCACCCCTGAAAGATACAAACACTGCACAAGAAGATGACTTGTTATAGTTACACTGTAGGGTCCTCTCTGATGCCATGCTTTCTACATTAAATAAAATATGTATGAATAAAAGATCATAAGGTAGAACAGAAAAGAAATACAATAAATCAAATGCAACAACTAAAACAGGAACAGCAATAATATAAATGTATCTTGTGTGCGGCCAATGGTCTAGTAGTTAGGGCTGCTGTATTGTGGGACAAGCACTTTTATTGAAACACGCTATTAATTTCCAGTCTATAGTTGCATAAAGGTAATGATAAAATGAACAGACACTTGCTAGAATGAATAGCACATCACCAATTTATAAATTCTCTTGATGTTATAACTACTACTACTTCTTTTGAGGCGCATAACTTTCCAAAATGACATGCAGCCGCCTCAGCTTCTGGAGATCCATGTTTGGCTCCTGAAGACAGAGAAACAAAACTACTATTAAAGAAAAGCCTTTCTGATTACTGCAATAAATGAGTCAATGATGTGTATTTGTCAGGAAAGTTGGAATTTCAAGCTTTATGGATTTTCTTTTCTTAAAATTAAAATGTTGTTGTGTGTTTTTTGAAAGTTGGGCTTATACTGTTCTCAGTATAAGAGAACATAGCTTATACTGTTCTCTTACACTGCCCTATTTAAATTATTGCACTGTGGTTTGGGGTAGTACTTATGAAAGCACATTAAAACCAATAGTAATGCTACAAAAAAGAGCTGTTCGATTAATTCACAAAGTTGGGTTTTTGGACCACAAAAACTCATTCTTTTTTAAATCAAGAGTCATGAAGTTTTGTGACATTGTTGAGTTCCAAACTGTACAGATGTTATACAAAGCAAGGTATAAACTGCTATCAGGCCAAATACAAAGAAGGTATCAAGAATGTGCTGGTCATTATGTATTACGTGATGAATTGAACTTTAGGATTCAGAAACATCAACCTGTTCAAATATACAAGCAAAAGACTTGAAAAGTACAGAGAAGAAGAAACGCATTGTCTTTAGGGGGAGCTGTAGAATTAATTTACATCCAATTAATTAAGGAAGAGTGTTGTTGCTCTGAACAGTTGTCGTTCTATTGCGCAAAATCGCAACTAGAGAATTAGGGTAGGGGAGCTCCAAATCTGTTGAGAGGGACCCTCTGTGGAAGAATGTATACCTTGTTTTTAACGCACTACACAGCATAGGAACATCATCTACCAAATCAGCTAGTTGGCGCACCTGGGTGGGGGTTTGTTGATGAGGAGCTACTGCCCTCTTCAATGGACCCGCTCTACACCCTGGCTTTTTAACGCACTACACTATGCAGGGCTTACATATTATATTATATTATATATTACCTAATTTCATTGTACATAAAAAAAAGGGAAAAAAGGAAGTAACCAAGCAAAATTGTACACTAATCAATACAATATTATGGATGGAAATTACAACTGGGAAGTAGCAAGATCACGGATAATATGTACTTAATGTTCTTTTTTTGTGTTCTTTTTAACACAAAACCTGTGACTTTGGGGAATGTTGACTGTGTTTGGCATTGATAACCATCTGTAACTAAGTAATGGCCTTTTGTCACTTGCTTTGTACCAGACATCGTTCATAAAATGAGAGCGTTGTTGTAGTTGTAAAATGTACATAATAATATTCACTGAGTATAGTATGTATATTAATGTGTATTTTTATCATAAAACTAGTGACTTTTGGTAATGCTTACAATGTTAGGCATTGTAACCATCTGAAAGAAATGTAATGATCGCCTTTTGTTACTTGCTTTGTACTAGACAAAAGGGTATGTTGTATTATGCTCCCTGTACTATTGTGATATGATTTTATTATTGCAATGATGTCGGGGGTGGGCGCTTATAAGATTTTGCTTCAGCCCACTCCTTTTGAGCAGAATTTTAACTGCTCAAATAAACTCCATCCATTTTCTTCCACTTGTCCGTTGCCGGGTCGTGGGGGCAGCTGTTGGAGCTGCCCAAATCACATAGCACCAGTCCCCTATGGCTCCTCCTGCAGGTGGTGGGTCCACAGAAGGACGGCCTCATGATTCCAAACGGGCCTGTTGGTCTCTCATAGGGGCTCAAATAAACTAATAAACTAAACTAAACTGAATTTAGAAATACTCACCCATAGTGTTCAACACTTCACCAAAAAATATAACAAATTCAACCATTTATTTCGATTTTTTGTTAAAGAAAACACCTAAAGCAAGTACAGAATACTGAGAGTGGGCTCGCCTCGCCTCAGACATGATTCATAATAACTTTTCTGGGCGTAAGACACTGACAGCTCATCTCTGTGGACATGTTGCTGCTTTGAAAGCCAAATATGCACTTTTAATACCCAGATCCTCTGCAAACAAGTGCTTTATTTTTATACTCTTAAATTAAATTAAATTAAATTGGGCATGTTGGGCATCAGGACCTTGAGTTTTACAACAGTTTAGTTTCTCTGGTATGTTCCGCAATGTGGTGTTAAATTTACGTTCCATTATTCAGTAAGTTCATCCATCTTTTATGCAAAATGTTGATCGTATAGGGTTACAGAAACGTTACTCATTTTAATACCTCAATGATGTGTCTAAAGATGATGTCTGCCTCCTTCATGGCCATCCTGAGCTCCGTGGTCCTGCTGCGTTCTGCCTCAACCGCTGCTTTCAGACGATCCATCTCCACGTTTTGTTTTTCACACGATGCAGTGATCTTGGCTATTCTCTGACTGAAGAGGCCATGACACAGTTACACTGCACCGGACATCACAAGACCATAAAATCCTTTCAGTTTGCGGTACCCGAGGCGCTTCTGCTCAATCTTCACGCGGGGCTTTGCGTGATCGAGAGAAACTGTTAGGTCTTGCACCTCTCCCTTCAGCTCCTCCGTCCACTCCTGCAGCTGCTCGACTTTCTGCAAACAGATACCGATTATCAGGCTAAACAGTCAAATTTAGGGGTGTGACAATATATCGATTTTGCGATATATCGTGATATTTTGCGGGACGATACAAGACCTATACTTTTTATTCCGATATCGATACTTTTGATGCCGTCATGCATATTAAGGGAAGCACAACCATTTTAAACACTTGGGCCAAACACTGTCACACAAATATATGATTTTTAATAATAAATTACAAATAAGTTATTCCTTCTGGGCAACAGGAATGCGGTTTCTTGTTTGTAAATGTGCATGAAGTGATGACACTGACAGATCAAGTGCGTAAGCAAGGGATCATTTATTCTTTTTCCCTATTTTTTCCTTTTTTAAAAGATGCATTATGCAACTTTTTATGTGAAAAAAAAAGTTGATATTTTGAATTTGTGCGTATTTGACATTTTAGTGACCCAGTGGCTGTATAAGTGTTCTGTATGGCACCTTTACTTTCCATCACCGTGGTCTCTAAAATACTCCAGGATCAATTGTTTTGTAGGTTTTCTGGTGAAAGGACTCCGTCAGCAGCGAAAACCTTCAAAATAATTTATCCTGGAGCGTCCAAGAGACTGTGATGGAACGTAACTACGCCATTCTGACCACTCATACTGCCACTGGGTCATTACAAAGTCAAATATGCACAAATATCAACTTTTTTTCCACATGAAAAGTTGCATAATGCACTTTAAAAGGGGGCAAAATGCACATGAAAACAAATGTAAATCCTGAATAACATTGTAAGTAATCTTTATTTATAGAGCGCTTTTCACAGTCCCAAAGTGGACAACAACAAAATACAAACAATCAATAAAGTAAAAAATATGCATTCATAGGCAGTTCTATTGGTTCTGGAAAGCCTGTTTAAACAGATGAGTCTTAAGTTGCTTTTTAAAAGTGAACAGGAAGCCAGTGGAGAGACTTCAGAACAGGAGTAATATGGGCTTTCCTGTTGGTGCGGGTCAGGAGCCTCGCTGCAGAACTTTGAACATACTGTAGGCGGGTCAGCTCTTATTTAGGCAGGTTAACAGGCATTTGCAATAGTCCAACCGCGACAACACAAAGGCATGAATAATAGTCTCTTGTATGTAAAAATAAATACATTTTAAAAATCACATGCTTTTAAAAAAAGATCGGGATGTATCGTAGGTTGTTTTTGTGCAATATATTGATAATTGCTGCATTATCGCAGCAAAGTATGAAATAATTAGAAATATATGAAGACCGGTCATATGTGCTTTAAAATAGCTTTAACAAAGCAGGGTAAGTTTCAGTTATACACCTTCACAGGTCAAAAAGCAGATGAAATTAAGACTAACTAAAAACATGACAACCATCTAAAATAGTTTAAAAACTAAGTAATAGGCCTACTTATCTGAGATTCTATATTGCAGTCTGTTGTGTCTTACTTTTTTGTACAGAGCTTTCCTGGATATGTCCTCCTTCAGTTTCGTCTCCATTTCCAGCAGGCTCTGCTTGTCGTTGTTCAGCTGCCAGCTCAGGCGGTCCCTGTCTTGGCTAAGTCGGGGCGCAGCGCCTTTCAGAAAATCCAGTTTTTCCCTCCACATGCGGTGGGACTCCCTGCTGTGGCTCACGATGTTGACAAAGTCCTCCCTGACGCTCTTCTCTACCTTCTCCACAGTCTCCTTCACGACACTGCAATGGGAAAAGGAAGAATTGCTCATGTTTAAGGCCACACTGCAAATGATTTCACCCGATAAAATAAATAAAATACCTGCATTTATTTAATTCTGAGAAACACTTTCTTTACTGTAAGCATACTCTGACCATGACTTGTAACTTTGCTGGTAGCGAGAATTCAACTGCCTGTATCCTGAGAGATGTTGCTGCTTTGGTTTGACTACAGGTAACCAAACATAAGGTGGAGGTCCTCTAATGCTTTTTTTGTTTGATAAACCACTGCAATAATAGCATTATAATAGTCTTTCATTGCTCCTACATTGAACAAACCTAGAATTGTGTTGGATTTTCTGTCATTGATAAAAGTTTGAATAATCCAGAATATTCAATCTAATGCAAAAGCGCAAATAACACTCCCTGAATCCCCCACGTGCTGATGTCAGGAGGAAATGCTTCTCTGTCCCTATGTGAGAACTATGTCAAGACTAGAGCAGGGCAAACCCAGCAAAACCAGGGCATGATGAGGTCTTATCCAGATCTAAACCAGTGTGTGAATACCTGGCCACCATCTCTGGATCCAGCTCCTCTTCCTGCATCTCCTTGATTTTGGCGTCATGGTCCTTCTTATTCTGGGCTAGTTGATGTGTGCGAGACTGTACTTGTTTCTGTAGGTCCTCCAGTATCTCTGCATGCTTCGCTTCTGATAGTAAGAAACAACACAAGCTGGCCAGATTAACTGCAGTTTGAATAGTGGTAATTACCAAAACGTAAAGGATGTTTCTCGAGGGTTTGTTTGTCAGTTATAGTCCATGTTTTTCATTCAATTCTAAAACATAAAACAAAACAAAAAATACTTCAACATAACTATTTCATTGATCATCTACGTTTACTCTGTTAACGAGAATAATAACTTATTTGTGTAGCACTTCGCTTAAACATTGTTCATTTAAAAGTACATTATACATAAAGGGGTTGATGCATGAACAAGCATTTTAGGAATAGTCAGGTTTTGATTAAAAAAATTAAAAAAAAAGTCCAGGAGGTGCTTAATAAATAGGCTATGCAAAATATATACTCTACATTCCATCCAACCAATCCTAGAACAGTGTGTGTGTTGTACCGAGTCTGGGCAGGTGTGCGATCAGTTCCTCCAGTTCGTGTTGAAGTTTCTGAAGACTTAGTACGTTTTTCTCATCGATCTCCTGCAGTTCTTGCCTGAACTTCTCTTTTTGCCGCTCGTGTAGCTCATGGACCTCCTCCAGGCGCACCTGCTTTTTGGATAATTCGAACTCCAGGTACTCAATGATGGCTTTGGTGTCTTGCTCAACGGCAGCACATTTAGCCCTGTTGAGTTTGATGGCTTTCTGTCTCTGCTGGACGGACTCCTCACACCTGTAATTGGAAATATAATTATTGGGTGCAAAAAATCTTGGTGTTTCCCATATATTTGTCTTCTGCATGTATCTCCAAGTCTCGAGCTAGGTTTTGGTACCTAGTCTTTTGTGCCTTATTTTAGAGGATAGATGCGGCACGGTAGCACAGCGGTTAGCGCACAGCTAGAAGGTCCGATTCCCACCAAGGCCGGGGCCTTTCTGTGTGGAGTTTGCATGTTCTCCCCGTGTCTGCGTAGGTTTCCCCTACCATTAAAAACATGTACAATAGGCCAGGATGAATGAGAGTGTGTTTGAGAGTGCGCATGGGGGACGACGGATGGAAATTAGCCCAAGGCCACAATCCGGTGTGGCTTGTTCATTAACTTGTCCCTACCAAATAATAATAAAAAAAGTGGAGCAGACGAAGCAACAAGAATGTTTAGATGGGTTGGGTCTCCTGGTCCTGACAGGATGCCAAATAAGTCAAAAGCAGAGAAGAAATTTGTCTGCAAATGGTTGAACTCACCTCTTAACTTTGTCCAGCAGGTGGCGCATTTGTTTCTTGTACAGTTGCTCCTCTTTATTTGTAGACATGTTTTCTGAATAGTCTCAAATATTAGCCAACGCAACGATAAAAATCAACATGAATCTCTGGGAGCAAACATTAAAAATGCCCCGTTAATAAGATTGCTGCTTAGGAACATGTTGCCATGGTGATGATTAAAGTTACAGCTCTCGCGTCCATTATCAGAATGTAGATGGCTCTGTGCACATACCTGTATACAATCTCATGTCTGTAGGCTATTTGTATTTAAGATTTACCGACCCAAACCCTCCCCCCTAACATTGTAATCAAGATCCCAACCTGGTTAGAACCCGATCTTAAAATTACATTCTAAAGAATGTTGCCCTAAAATAAATTGTTGGCTTTTTAAAAGCCAAGTACTACATTTTAATAAGTGCCGCAAATTACATGTAATAGTTTTGCAGACATTTCAAAGGAGAACTGGGGCAACACAAGCAAAAAGTCAATTTCAGCTTTTTTGATTTACTGTATAGTTTGTTAAACTTTCAAAGAAACTTAGGGTTCAAACGTGCATTGAATCTTGACAAGACTTTGATTTGCCCCCCCCCCCAATTTAGTTTATTCCATATTAGATTACTACATGAATAGGAGCATGTAAATATAATTCCATGACCCTTTACAAAAGCATAACTGGCACAAGACAATGGCTCGCCTTTTTAATGCTCCATGCAACCCCCTGTATACAAGATAAAATGTTATTCCCTAGGCAAAGTAATTGGTTTAACTTGCGAATGTTAACATCCTGACACATCAGATTCTTTATCAATGCTTCCTGCAACCACATCAAATATAAATACAGAGTCAATGGTCTTTTCCACAGTTTTATTTTAACATTACAAAAAGCCTCTAAGCTTTGACTGCAAATTTGCGGGTGGAGTACAGGAGGTCTTTCCTCTGCTGCTTCTTGGTGCGCAGACTCTCCTCGTGTTTGTTGAGCCGGCGACGCAGCGCTCTGGTCTTCTTTGGCCTCAGGTCCAGGGGCTTGTACTTCTTTCCCTAAAACATTTGAAGGGGGTTCAGTCACATATTTTATAGCAGGAAAATATCTCTATAGCACCATGGAAATCGTTTATGCCAAAAAGACCAAATTGAAAAAGAAATTTCAGTTTTAGTAGCACTAAAATGCCAGTTTACTTTGACTGTGATGCCTTTTATCACTTCCATGTTCAGTATGGAAAAAAACATGCAACTTGCTCAGTTTTCCCCCCACATGCAGGAATATCATGCCTTAAGTATCAACCCCACCCACTTTTCACTATACCCCATAAGCCAAATGTATAAGAGCAATCAGCATTTTCTAGTTTGAAACTAGAGCAGTCAAGTAAACATGGCATCACCGAGGTCATCTCAGGTCTCAGTCTTTTGGTAAGCATTGTGAAAGCGTCAGCAAAACATCTGCCACATAAGATATCATCCCCGACCAGAGACAGCCACGAGCAAGTGTTGAGTGCATGGAAAACTCCAGGGTTCGCAACAAAACAAGTTTCTCACAAAGGGCATACCTTGTAAAACTTCCTCAGATTCTCCTTCTGTGTCTGGTTGATTACAGTCAGGACTCTAGCGATGGATTTACGCACGACGCGGCTGAAGGCGACAAGAATAAATTGCTACATTGAAATTCCCTTGAACTCCCATCAGGCATCCAAGTTCACAAATAAATGGGGGCGATCAATGGTACTATATTTCATAGACCAGGTAAAATATTTTTAGACCAATAAAATTAACACATGACATGACAATGTATTGTATAGATGTACAAACAGGTTAAACTTAAAAATCTACGTCATACAGTAGTACTATAAAACATTAACTCAAGTGTATGTACATGTTTTACTTCTACTCGATTTAAGTTTTAAACAGCCATCTTCCACCACAAATGGCACACCATCAATAAGTAGCTTTTTCTGTCATTTCAGAGATTACGTCTACATATGACAAAATAAAAATGTAAAACCATTTTAAATTCCAAAATGTGTATTGGACGGTGTGCCAGACGCCAAGCCCCTACAGTGAAGACTTTTGCACTTTGTCAGAATTTGTCCGACTCACATCTTTGAGAGCTTAGAAGCAGCTCCTCCAGTCACTTTGGCCACACGGAGCTGGGACAGTTCATTTTTCAGATCGTCCAGCTGCTTGAGCAGTTCCTCCTTTTTCTTGCCCCGCAGATCTCTAGCCTTGATCTTGGCCTGAAAAACATCCAAATAAATTGATTTTCATTCCTTGGGTTATTTGCTAAGCTACTTGTCGTCCTGTTAGCTAAATGGCATACACCATGCATGCTACATATGCTAACGCAACACGCATTTTACATAGTGTTCTGAAAATATCAAACAACAAGCAGCAGGTGTGGACCATTTGCCATTTAGTTTGTTAGCACTGGCATACATCTAAACAAATGCATTAGCCAGACGGTTCACGCATTTAGCTAGCCGATTGTACGTGGCTAACTTCGGCGGTGGACGGGTGTCAATAATAATGCATTTTTCATCGCTTATACAAGACATCTCTTAACGGCACACACATTGACGTGTAGCTGAACATCTTATATGCGTGTATTGACCAAGTTATGTGAACTAAAACAGGTTAAAACACAGAAATAGTAATATTAATGAAGCACCCGTCCGGTCCTCACCATGTTCCTGTCGCTGCGCTCGCGGAAAGGCCGAACGCACCGCGTGCTCACAGGAAGTAGCTTCGGGAGGAACTCTTCCTCGAGAGACGATTTGTGCCAACTATAACACGGAGCGCCTCTAGTGGACAAAAGAGGGATTCAAAGATACGGCAGTGGGGAAAAAATATCTAAAAAGAAATTAATACATTTTCCAATAGACAAACTTAAGAACTGTATTTAACCATGGATTGTATAAACCTTTATTAACAGGTGCCCATGATTTAGTTTGGACAGGCCTTTTATTTAAACAAATGTTACCATAATTTCTGCATCTTTTCATTCTGGTGCTGTAAATAAATTTGAGAGATAACATAAGTTTGTAACTATAACCATGTATTTGTAACAGTTTCAGAGTAGTGTAAGCTTTAACGGTGCTTCTTCATTTAATAAGTTGACTGACATGGGCTTTTATCATAGTAAAATAAAAAGAGAAACACAATTTTATCTGCATATAATTATTATTAAAAAAAAACAAAGGCGCAGTCAAACAGAATTTGGTTTATTTAGAAAGACTAGGGAAATTAAGCTATTGACATGGCATTATTTTGAAATCATATAAAGGCAGGAAGTGATTGTTCTGCCATTTACAAAATATAGCTCATCATACAGCTTAACTCTCACAGAGACCATAGATACGATTGCTCATAAAAACACCAGGTTAGTAGTATTAATAATGATGTCAAACATCAATACAAGGTATTTTGCTCAACTGAAGGCAGATTTTTGGGAGAGTCAACAAGATCCTCATGTAAAGCAGAGGTTCTCAACTTGTGGGTCAGGACCCAAAAGTGGAACCTTGTTGAGTGGCGAGCCCGTCTCAAAAATGACTGCAGATAAATCGTTTTGATGGTTGTAATCAGCCTTACAGATGAATACAGAAAACACAACTTTGTGAAGGAATACAATTTTAAGTTGATGTGACATAAACCACAGTGAAACTGCAAAATGTTTTTATTATATGTTGAATTTGAGCTGCACCTTGTCTTTATTGGTCCTGAAGCTGTACGAGTTTAGAACTTCTGATGTTAAGACATGCAAATATAGAAAACAGACAAAAATGTGTATGAGAACTTCACAGTATGTGTCCAATCAAAAAGTGAAACCCAAAAGTTCATGAATGAAAAAATTAACAGTGAAAACAGATGTTGTAAAATCTACTTTAAATCACCCAAACTCCCTAAATAATTAACTAGATTAAACCCAAATAAAGCACCTAAACACGTGCAAAGACTCTCACTCTAAAAGAAATGAAACACATCTGAAGAAACTGCAATTTAATTTGCTGGAAAAGTTAAGGTTAAGGTTTCATGATTATTAAATACAGCAACCACTTTTGTCAAAAAATTAGTTACATCCTCCACACGCTTATAAAGATCTCAATGCATACAGTATGTAGTTTAGATTTACACGTGGAATGTACATTTGCAGGTAAAGGTATTTCCCAAGTCATTTACAAAGCATTCATATTTTACTCAAAGTTGCCTTCATTCGGATTTGTGTTAAAAAACATCACCTACATTGAAAAGACTGTGCATATGTGTAGGTTAACGCTAAAACAACCATATTGCAGCAAACCAGTTTTGCTTCTTGGTACATGCACCAATCAGTCGTACTTGCAGCTCATTCCTGTTCCCAACATCTACAGTCAAACCCTTGCCGAGACAAAAGTCAGCTGGATGCAGGACTGACACAGCAGCGACAGAAATACACTCGCTTTAATCCAGAAGCACCAGGTCATAGGGCTGGGTACCATGAAACGATACCTCTGAAGTATCAAACAAGTGGCTAATGCTATTGATAGTACTGAAAAGGTTTTTTGTCAGATGGTAGAGCAGGTTGTCTTAAAACAAGTTACTGATATGTGAACGTGCACTGTTCATTTATCCATTTTCAGGTTTATACTTTAGCTATAATATGGTGTGTCGTGCATCTCGTGTCTGTTGTCCCTTAATTAAGATTAAAATCAATAAAGTAAAGGAAAGTTGGCTGTTCAAATCCTACAGGTGCAAACTGTAATTTACTCCTTGAGCAAGATACTCAACCCCCTTTGGCCAACCGTGTCTGTGCACACTGGTTCATGAATGACATTGTTAAAGGGGAATAGTTACTTGATTTAAAGCGCTTTGAGTGGCCAACAGAGGGAGCAAAGCTCTGTATAAAAGTGCCCATTTCACGGTGAAAGAATTATGGTAAAAAAGGCTGAACGAACTTTAGAAAGGACTTTCTAAAGTGTTGAGCTGAGGAAGCTCTTTGGAATAGTTTAAAAAACAGCAAAGTACAGTTGACATAAAACATTTTCTGCTTCTGATAGTAACTTTCAACACCGCGTCTGTGGGTCCATGCAAAATGCCACTGCTTACTCTTTGCCATTCACGTTGTAAATATGCGACTTAAGTGGAGTTCAGAGGATATTTAAAGGTTATAACTTGAGTTAACAGTTTATTCTTTGCTGTTTATGTGTAACTGTTTGCAGTCTGTGTTCAGTATGTTTAGAACAAAAGGAACATTATGAATTATTTTTTAAATGGGACTTATGAAGCAAATGTAGAAAAGGGGAAAGACAGATAAATCGTAAACATTTAAACTTGACACAGCATATTATAGAAAAAAGATATTGGCTGTTATGGAATTGTTATGGTTCAGGGATTAAAGCAGTTTAGAAATAAAAAATAAATAAAATAAAATAAAGTGTTGGGTGCCCCCCAAAAAATAAACGATACCCAGCCCTACATACCTACACATGCATGGCAAGAGTGTCCGGGAAGAAGAGCCCACATTAATATAGGAGAGGACATGTGCAATTCATTGAGAGCCAACATCTCTGCCACCTCAATTAGAAATATTTGTCCCATAATCGCTTTATTAAAACCATTCTAACTAGTGTCCCATTCACAAGATGTTTGACATATGCTTTGCAAACCCAAGTCTGAACCATTGTTCCAGGAATTAAAATGAATTGTCAACAGGAGCAGCATATCATTGACCGTCATTCCAAGGCAACAATCTCGCACGTTAATTTATGACTGGCTAAAAACACTGAGCCCATGCCACCAAGGCAATTTTAGCGCATCCATACCTACTTGCAATATCCCCCAAAAAGTCTCTCACCAGACAATTAAAACATCATCTGAAACGAAGATTAGAAAAAGTTCACAGAGTCCGTACAGCCCTTGTGTCTCCACTGCGGTGCCGAGGGGGCGGAGCATGAGGCCGTGGAGGCAGTAAGTGCTTGATAAAGCTACAGTCCGCTTCAGTGTTTGTGCGCCCTCATCAGCTCCAGTGCGTCGAGCTGCCTGAGATAGAAGGTCGAATGATGCCCTTAGGAGAAGGCTTGGATCCGAACCAGGACATCTGATAGGGAATAAAAACAGGTTGTATTATGAGTGTTATCCCAGGTCAGGGCTTCAATAATGAGAGATTATGTCAAAATAAGACGTAAAAAGACCAAAGCAAGGCTGAAATAACATGTAATTAAGTCAATCCCAACTAACAACCAAACTTGCTGAAGTAATTTGATGCTAAAGTATTTGAAAAAGAAGGATTTTGGAGTATTGGAGGCCCTTAACCTTGTATTCCAAAGTTTGCTTTAACAAATCCTCTTCTTCACGGGTAAAATTCAGCAGGACAGACACCGCTCGTATCAAGTGGAAGGCCTACAACAAGAAAACAAGAAAAACACAAGTTACAGAAATGGATAAGTGTTGCAAATTAGCAGTTTTGCTATAACACTAAAAACAATGCATCTGGTTAGTCCAATGCAGTTATGTCCATATCAAATAAACCCTACTGTAAAATTAATTTAAAAAAGCTCCCTTAACTCAATTCGGGACCTAAATCTGGCAAATACTAATCCTGGTCCTATCCATCTAAGCTGTACAGTAGCTCTCACCTCTGCCTCCCTGCAGGACATGAACTTGAGTATGACATGTTTCAGATACTCGAAGTTAATCTCTCGCGAGTCGTTGAGGTCGGATGTGTTGGTGACGGTGGTGTTGGAGCTCGGGGGACTCGGCCTCGACGCGGGGGCTGGATCGGGGCTGATCTGCTCTGTTCTTTCTGCTCGAGTCTCCGTCGGCTTCTCCTTTAAATCAGGCTCTCCTTCTGGCTTCAGCTTCTGAACGAGTTAATAAAAACATGTCTGCATTTTAGACACACAACTAAAGGGGCTTAAAATTTGACCATATGAATATATACAAGAACGACCCAGAAGCGATATAATGTTGGCTTATGGGCTTTAAAAATGTGGAGGACAGTTTTGGGTTTTAACAGTGACACAATTGTATCCAGGAAGTACAGAACGAAGTGCTGACATTGTCGAAGAAACAGCTACATTTTACAGCTTTGCCCAAGACTACCATATTTTCCGGACTATAAGTCGCTCCGAGTATGAATCGCACCAGCCATGGCAACTACCCGGACATGGAGGCGTAACTGCACCGTTTACAAGCCTCTCTTGGCATTACGTCGTTCAAGCTCTCATTTGCAATCTCGTTCCTCTAGCTGTGGCCATCAATTAGCTTTTTATGTTTTCTTCATTGCAGTTGAAGTTTTTAAACATTCAGTGGTACAGGAGTAGCAGATACTGGTACAAAAGCCTAGAGCGCCATCTAGCGGCTGTCAGTGAAAGAAAAAACATGTGAAATTATGCATTTTGATATACAAGTTGCACCCGAGTATACGTCACACCCTCAGCCAAACTGAAAAAAAAAAAAAAGTGACATATAATCCGGAAAATATGGTATTCAAAACTGAAACTAGTGGAACACAACTCAAGGTCTGTCAGGGAACTGGTCACTTTTCTGATACTTGGACGAAACCTCACCAGCTCTTTCTGCAGAGTCCTCTTCAGTTCTGCCAATCTTTGCTGCAACTGTTTTATTGTCTGCAAACAAACAAATACTTTATGAGAATAGGAGGCAAAGTGAAGCCTTGTTTTTAGGCGAGTTAAAGGAGTCTGACCCTGTTTTTCTCAGAGAGCTGCTGCTCCAGATCTCTGTTGACCTTCTGAATGTGGTCAAGGTCGTCAACTGTGACCGAGCCGTTCTGTTCCTCCTCGCAGACCTCCGGCTGCTGCTGCTGCTCCGTCAGAGTCTCCACCTCCACCTCCAGGAACGACATCTGGACAATAATGACAAGATGATATTTTACTGTCCCGCGTAGAAATTGTGAATGTATTGCTATATAATGCGCATACAGGATGACGCACATGGCGGAAGGGGAGGGCGTTGTTGAATGGGGAAAACGTACCCGCGCCTGACAGCTGTCCAACTGCCGAGTCTGACTGAGCAGCTCCTCCTTCAGAGTCTCCAGCTCATTGTCTTTCTCCGCTTGTTTTTCTTGAAACGCTGCTCGATGCTTTTCCGACTCTTCTCTGAGCTGCTGTAGAGACTCCTGTCCAGTCTGCACCTCTGCAACGAGAATACAAATCAAAATGAGTAAACCGTGGATGGTTCTTAACATTAATGATGACAATGATACAGACAATAAATGTGTTTACCTGTTTGAAGCGTTTTAATGCACTCTTCTTTCTGCTGTAGCGTCTCTGTGACTGTGCTGAGCTCATGTTGGTTTGTTACTAAAGATGCAGTCAGCTCAGCAACCTGGGGAAAAAATTTAATAAATGCACTTGTTAAATTTTTGGAGTTATTAGACAACAAACACAACGATAAGTTACTGACCCGTGCCTGTAGCTCCTCTTTCTGTCTTCTAGTGTCCTCCAATGCTTTTGTGATTTCTGTGCAAATTTTATGTTGGCCGCTCACATCGGCCTGAAGGCAAAAAAAGTTGTTTAATTGTTATTATTAATATTATTAAAAATGGTTTGAGAAGTTTCTAAGTAAATATAATCTTTTCTGACCTTGGACTTTTCAAGATCCTCTGTACTTTGTCTCAAAGTGCATTCAGCTTCCTCGCTCTTCTTCTCCAGATCAACCTAAAAGAAAAAAGGGCGCTGATCTTAAGACAACGTTTGCACAATGTCGCAAAGTAGACGCGGATTTATATGAAAAACAGTGCCATTTATTGGTGTCAGCGGGTATAAAAACAGAATAACTAATATTGTCTTGCGGCAGCATCAGTGTTGTATTAACACATCGACCCACATAAAGACAATACACATGACGGAAAGTAAACAAAATCACTAACTACTGTGGTACCAAGTAACTCTAATCTATTTTTGTAACACAATTAAATCACCTAAAGTTCTGGGTCCATAAGGCAGGAGCAGACAAGGTTGTACCCCCCAAAAACCTGCAGCTCCGACTCCATTTGCTACAAAAACTGGTGTCGTACAGCATAGAGATTAAGAAAGTCTAGGAGTAATTCCCCAGGATAATTGATATATCTACAGTATTTTTGAGTTCTTAAATCAGTCTTTACATCTCTGTTGTGTGCAAAGATGTACGTAAAAAAAAAAAAAAAAAAAAACAGAAAAACAGCTGGGGTGCCTGAGGACAGATGCTGACGATCCAGATTTGGCAAAGGGGCCTGACGTTGCTTACCCCTGAAATAATAATTTACCAAACAAAAAAGCTGCTAACCCTGTAGTTCGGGCCTCTACAAAACATGTTCTGGAAGACATGTGATTGTTGTATCAGTTTAGGAGTTCATCTTAAGTTTGAAATGTTTATTCATTTGAACTATGAGGCAACTCTCTGTATTGAAAGAAAAATTACAAATCTCGTCAGAAAATATTTGCAATTTGTTATTATTATTCCAAAATGGAGCGGCCCTATGTTGTCAAACTGTGGGCGTACCACAGTCTGCTGCAGTCTCTGGTTGTCCATCTCCAAAGCGCTGACGTTTTCCTCCAGTCGTCTGCAATTGTCCTGACTCTGCTGCTCCAACAAACGCAGCTGTTGGTCCAAAAAGGCTTTCTCTGCCACCCACTGTCCCCTCTGGAACACAAGTCACAAAACACTGATAATTTGGCAGCTCAAATTACAGTTTCTCTCATTTATTTCAGCCACAATTAGCGCTAAATGTCCAGAGCCAAGTGTTTTTTTCATGTCATGATCAACAAACAATTCAGAATTGGCCGAAGCAGCATTTGTTATAAAATGTGCAAATTTGCGTCAATTGCCAAAACTTGCAACTCCTCACCAACAGTAACTTGGCTCACAGTCACACACTGGAAATAAGGTCGTTCCGATACAATTTATTTTTCAATCCGATTTGATGGAGACAATTGCGAGGCCTGTTAAAAGAAGCTAAACCCCAGAGCGCATGGCTAATTATGCATGATAAACACATTTCATTCACAAGCCACTTTACTGCTCGATTCTGTCAAACCTCTGCTTCCACTCCACTAAAGCCTCAGTGAATTGTGTGTAATCCGTAAGAACATTAAATATACAGCATGGTTTCGAATTGGTTAATAGGGTTTACGTACTCGCCGATGCCTGGAAAATCTGTCGTATTTTGACAAACACATGGATAATCAGGAACACTCAATGGCTCCAAGGAACAATTTTCCTGATTTTTCCGGGTAGCACTCACCAGTTTTTCTGTGCTCTGCTCCCTCTCTGTGATCTGTTGTTGAGAGCTCTTCAACCTCTCGTTACTCTCCGACAACTGCTGCTCAAGACTTGAAATCTGGAAGGCAATGTACACAATAAGCACAACTTGAGTGCCATTATCATTGCAATATAGTCTTTTGTTTGGAAAAATTTCATGAGTTCAGTTGAGAAAGATGTGAGTGGCAGTGGGTGTATTTAGAACAAAAGCCAACTCTTAATAGTATCATTTGAATGAGTAAAACCTGGTGTCGGCAGCTTGTCAGTTTCCATTCCAACTCTCCCCGAATCCCTGATCTAACTCATGCTCTTAATAATCCCCGTCACTTCTGTTGCGCGAGCGTTTTTCACCTGCGAGTCTGTCCGCTCTCTGTACGCCCTGGAGGAGTCGTCTTTGTGTCGGAGCAGAGTCTGCAGCTCGGTGATGGTGCTGCTCAGTCTAGACGCCTGGAAATAAAATACAAAATCGTGTTATTGAAATGCGAACAGATTTATGAAATGTGTAATGTAAATGTTTACAATTAGCAAATCACAAAGGTTGCTCTCATTTATGATACAGAAATGGCATGACTCGGGGACCGGCTGTGATTTATTCAGGTTCACAATGGCCGCGATTGATGGTCATATTAATGAGGATTGCAAAGGGCAGAAAAATCCCAATAAATTTCCAGAAAGTTTCAATTTAAGCTTGGAAATTTGGGGAATTAAAAAAAGTCAAAATGCTTAAAGGTCCTATATCATGCAAAATCGACTTTTTGGAGCTTTTAACCATGTTGTTATGCTATTTCCTTATCAAAAACACCCCCAGAGTGGTTTTTGGCTTCATTCACGCAGTTCTCAGTAGTCCTCCTGAATCCTACTCTCTGAGCAGCTGCTCCGCCCTCTCCTGGTAAACGACTGACATGTTCAGTTGTGTCGTCACAGCGGAACGGAAGTGCTCGACGTCTGTAATCTAATGCCTTACGGCATGATTTTCATTTGTAAAACAGCTTTTTTCATTATTTCTGTCGTAAGAAAAAATAAATAAAATAAAAAAATGGAAAAAAAAAGAAAAAAAAAGAGGAAGTGCCTGAGGCTGCGCTGCCCCTGTACCGAAAACAAACGCTCCCGCTGAGCGTCCGAACGGTCTGAACAGATGGTCATGTCATGTTGCACCGAAAGTTGTGAAGAGGGAGCTTTTTCTAACCTACTCTGGAGTCTGGACACCTGTTCTTTTTTCTTACCTCACGATAATGTCACGGAGAAAACCGCGTTTGGCTGCGAGGACAGGACTTTATTCAACCTTCCTAAAGAAGAGGCCATAGAAGTTGGAATTTCCCTCCGGGATTCAGCGACTATCAGCCAAAATAGTGTTTGTCTGTGCCTGTCGCTGATGGATGCTTGATGAACCTTGGCCAGAATCAAAGTGGATTAACTTTTATAACCAACGCAAGTCCCATACTGGAAACATCAGAGTGGTGAGTCGATCAAAATGCATGTTAGCGTGTGTGTTAGCCATTTATAGCCATGAAGCTGTGTTGCACATGTTACTCCTTATAACAGCATCATGAAATAACTTCACTTTTTGCTGTGATATATATATTTCTACTACTGCTGAAGTTGTATGAGCGGCGAGAGGGGGCAGAGTTAACTGAATCCAAGCGTTTTGTCTTCCGGGTTTGAAAAATACCTCCAGAAAATACTTATATTTATCACAAAAATTAGTGCTCCGTAGTGGTAGAGGTACAATATTTCATATAAATGCCTATACTTTACTTTGGAATGGCTAAAATAGCATGATACAGGTCCTTTAAATAAACATGAAATGTTTAGCTTTTTTTTTGTTGAATAAACAATTGGTGGCCCATTCATTATGTTTTTGAACCACAAAACATGCATTTGAGTGATGTCACACCCCAGATCCCGTACAAGAAGTGTGAGGCTCTACATTGTCAAAACACAACACAACTTTCCTAAACATACTGCTTAATCTCTTAATCCTCACCTGAATCGTGCACATCTTTACCCAAATCTACAAGCCTCTTTAAAAATGAGACAAAAAAAGTGACAAAAATGTGTGACGAAACGCAACATAAAAGCCACAAAAGAGCAACAGAAAAGTGACAAAAACGCAAAAAGCAATGAAAATGCAGCGAAAAAGCAACAGAAGAGAACAGGAAAGTGAGAAAAAAAGTGAGAAAAACGCAAGGAAAAAGATCCGATTTGATGAGTTTTGAATGCATTAGCTTTCAAATGAGGCGTTACACTGGCCTATAGGCTGTATTTTTTTAGATTTGGGTAAAGCTGAACTGCACTTAGTTAAGAGGTTAATTCTTCTTGCCTAATTAAATCAATGTTTTGCTTCGGTTTGTATTTGTAAAGAGGCAGTCGTGTTAATCATCTGTTAATTCCCATTAATTTACTTTTTTATTTGAACAGGGACAGTGTACAATATACATTAGCCTATGAAAGGAGAGATGCATTGTACCAGGATATAGCACTTGTGCCAATTTCCACCTGCAGTCCCTGGGCCTACATGTTTTTAATGGACCTCTTGACTCAAGCGGCCTGTAGAGCAGTGACAAAAAGTGAATGATTTATCTGTGTCGTTTTTGCCACAAAAAGGGCACAAGGGCTCATTAGCAAGTCGGTTCAGGTTTTTAATGGTAGGAAAAGTCCAACAGGTCCACACGACTGCGCAACGGCTGTTTCAATGTTTGCATGTTTGGAACCGAACAACAATCCCTTCAATTCTTGTTCCGAGTAATAAAAGAGAGCATTCAACACCGCCAGAACATCGAGAACAGTGAAGAAAATGTGTCGTCGTCCCTCACCCGCTGAGTTGATCACGCGGAAAAGCATTACGCCGGTGCATTCTCGTGTTATATTTAAGAAAATGTTTCACTCGTGGTGAATTTAGTTTTCCTGTCTTGATAACGTGATCGATCTGTGATTGTATTGATAAAAAAACTTTGAGGTATAATTGTTTCACACAGAGAGGTCACCCAAAATCCAGCGCTATAGACACACTATTCATTAAAACGTAAGAAAAACCAAAGCTCAGTGTTTAGTGGCAGTGGTGTTACCTGGGTCTCTAGAGAGCTCACTGTGTCGGCGTGGTCGGTCCGAGCTGTCACCAACTCTGCTCTGGTGTCCTCCAGACTTTGCTCTAGACTCGATTTCTGAGGATTAAAAATAAAATAAGTGAATACCAGGATTTTAACTAGTTCTAGTTTTTTCATGAATAATTATGACTACCTTTGTAATTCCAATAATTCTGTATTATATAGTGGGTTAAAACAACAGAGAGCTTGGAAGTTAATATAAACTTATTAAATTATTGAGACAAATAAGTCTTGTTGTCTTAGATACAACAAAAACTGGGAAAGTAGCAGTGTGTGGGAGGTTTGGAATGGGTTTATGAATACTTTTAGTACAGCACCATGTCTTAGAATCCCTAGTGAGTTTGTTAAATAATAATAATAATAATAATAATAATAATGCATCAGTTTTATATAGCGCTTTTCTGGACACTCAAAGACGCTTTACACTATTCATTCACTCCATACTTGGTGGTGGTAAGCTACTATTGTAGCCACAGCTGCCCTGGGGTAGACTGACGGAAGCGAGGCAACCAGTCTGCGCCATCGGCCCCTCCGACCACCACCAACCACTCACATCATTCATCCTGGCCTATTGTACATGTTTTTAGTGGTAGGGGAAACTGGAGTACCCGGAGGAAACCTACGCAGACACGGGGAGAACATGCAAACTCCACACAGAAAGGCCCCGTCCAGGTGGGAATCGAACCCGGGACCTTCTAGCTGTGAAGCACGAGCGCTAACCACTGTGCTACCGTGCCGCCCGTTAAAGTAAAATGGCCACAGAACAAGACCACAAATGAAATACAGTACAGTATAAAATAGTGAAAGTGAACAGTGCATGCATAATTGAACAAAGCCCAGTGCTGACCTCCTGTAGCAGTTCCTGCAGGTGCTCGTCCTGACTCAGGTTTCCTTGAAGTCTTCTTTCCAAAGACGCCACTTTCTTTTGTAACTCCAGCAACGTCCTCTTCTTCTCCTCCTCCGTTAAAGCCGCCTGTCGAAAAGTCAGAAACATTTTTAGCTCTTTTTTTTTTGTAAAAGGTTCCTACCGTCTTCTTTAATATAGACCATTACGGTTTTGTTTTTAGTAAGAAGTCACCACCAGGTGACGCTTCTGAGGAAGATCACAGGCAGTGATTGAAACATTTTCAGCTCCAATAAACCAGTCAAGAATATAAATGATAAGACGCTTATGTTAGGAAGCAGTATTAATATGTAGTAATATAATAGTATGTGGTAAACCTCTGAGAACTTGGAAAGCTATGTTTATGTCAAAGACTAATATTACACAAAAAATGTTTTTACCTTTTGTTGTTGTAGCTTCACGGCGTCACGTTCAGCTTGCAGTTCTTCTAATGAGTTCTCCAATGATGAAGTTGTGTTCTGAGACTGAAAAACACAGGTTTCACTCAGACCATAAAGTGGCATGTACAAATACAAGGCGGGTTAAAAGGTTATCATGTAAACTAGTGATGCACTGATCCGATACTGGTATCGGATATTGGATCGGTTCCTAGAAAATACACGATGTGTAAAATAAACAAAAAAAAACGGATGCATTAAAATACACGATACTTGTATCGGCTACAGATATCCGATACTGAACTGTAGCAGTTTTGGCTCTCAACGCCTTAAAAACACAACTTTAACCACATAAATCTAAGTGAATATGAACATTCTGTACCTCATTTGAAGCTCAGAGCCTGGAGAATTGAGTTAAACTTAACCTCCGCAAACGTACTGTTGATTGCCGCGCTAGCAATAGCATGCTAAAGCTAGCGGGAGCATGCTAATGCCAACAAAAACTAATCAAGGCTGGGTCAGAAACTGATATCTAAAGTTGCCTAATAAACTAAAATCAGCCACTGCTGAAGCCAAGTGTTTATATTTTAGTTTAAGAAATAACTGATCTAACATATTTGTAATGATCAGATCACTGCATGTGAGTTGTTTATATCTTATTGATATAACATAAAGCCTGTCATATAGCCAAGGATAATTAGTGTAGAAAAGTCTGGTGATCCTTGTTAAGTTTATCAATAGATATAACTGATCTGTAACATCATGACAATAAAATATGACTTTATTGATCTTAAAATGGAGAAAAAAGTAATGTTTCACTTAGAGAAAGCCACTTTTAAGAAAGTCTCTTGTTATCGGTAAATATCGGATATCGGCGGATACTAAAACCCCAGTATCGGTAGCAAAAAAGCTGGATCGGTGCATCTCTAATGTAAACATATTATGGTCCAACCTGCTGAAAGTCCTCGGACACCTGTTTGATAATGGCCTGAAGCTCCTCGCATCGAGACTCTAAATCCATGATTTTCTTGTCAGACTCTTCTCTGAACAACAGCAGCTCCTCTCTGAAACACATTGGATTTTGGACTGAGCGGTACATGGGGATCAGCAATGCAAAAAGGAAACGCGAGGCTTTTTACGACAACCGCCGCTTCTGCTCTCTAACAAATGCAGCCGTAGTTCACGTCTCCGCCGACCCACTTTTTTCCCTAAGCAACGGGCTACCGGCAAAAGCACTAGCTCAAGGTTGTGTTTGCACAGGATCACAGCCGTGGCAACGACCAAGGCTGTCCTTGCACCAGGCGGAGGAATGGGACCCATATTGTGTAACGAGTAATACAGAGCATCATTATCCCACAGTCATTGGTTTCTCCTCTGACCTCTCGATCTCCAGCTCTGCGTTGAGGCGGCAGCTCTCCTCGTGCTCCTGCTCCAGTTGCTGCAGTCGTTTTCGGGCTTCGCTCAGACTTCGCTTCATGGACTGGACCTCGGACTCTTTCAGCTGCAGCTCGCGCTCGCGTTGACCCAACTTTTCCTCTTTCCTCAGCAGCTGAACGGACATCGGAGAAATGTAGATACTGTAGTACCCTAAACCAATGACTTGAAAGGCAGGCAAAATTGTATGTTCCTACATTTACAAAAAACGACTGTGTAACATTGGAGATGTTTGTAAATGTGCTATATATAAACGCATCTGACTCAAACTGGCTCATGCTCTGTATCTGTTCTGTACCATGTGTTTGACTTTGGCGAGCTCCTGCTGCTGAAATCCCTCCAGTTCATCGCGATCATCTCGTTTCTGAAAAAGTGCCAAACTCTGCTCACTCATTTCATTGAGCTGAGCAGACAGCGACGCCTTCTCCTGAAAGGGAAAGACAAAATATACATCTAATGTATATCTCATAGGGGGCATTGCCCCCTATGAGAGACCAACAGGCCCGTTTGGAACCGTTTGGAACCATGAGGCCGTCCTCCCGTGGACCCACCACCTGCAGGAGGAGCCATAGGGGACAGGTGCTATGTGACTTGGGCAGCTCC
Organism: Proterorhinus semilunaris; assembly: GCA_021464625.1. Classification (NCBI taxonomy): domain Eukaryota; kingdom Metazoa; phylum Chordata; class Actinopteri; order Gobiiformes; family Gobiidae; genus Proterorhinus; species Proterorhinus semilunaris. The sequence goes on along the minus strand of CM038345.1, from coordinate 27,736,573 downwards.
AACAGCTGCCCCCATGACCCGGAAACGGACAAGTGGGAGAAAATGGATGGATGGATGTATATCTAATATATATCTATATATATATTTACATGTCAGACATAATTTATGTGACATGAACATAGACATCTTTTACAGTCCATGTTTTCCAACCTTATTTATTCTGATTATTACGGCCCGCCTACAAAGCAGCCTTGAGCCTCTGTCTCTTCCCTCGTCATTTGACCAAATACATTTGTGCAAGAAACGCTTAAGGCTAAAAGTCTTTAAACCACAGCCTGTGAGCCTTACAGTTCACAGTTATGGCTCAATATACTTTATGAATTGTAGTGTTCGCTGTCCACTACATGAAATTGCGCACATATTTCAATGGCGGCGTGGATCGTTTGGGAGCCGAAATTCAGGAGCTGATTGACTCACCCATGCAGTCGAGGTGGGCACTTCGCTTATTAGGAAGATACAAGTTTAAGTGAAGCATTTTGCAAAAAATAATTTGTACTGACGTTATCCTTGTTGGGGTTGAAACTTACAAAACACAATATGGTGATACTGCAATAATCAATATTATATTGTAATGTACACATCAACCAATGATAAATTATTCAAAAACACCGAGGTGGTGGAGAAACATTGCGGTGAAAATTAGTCACAAGTTTGTACATCCATCTTATATTATCTTATGTTGTAAACTTGTGTATAATTTTGGAACCATAAGAGATAGAGACAGTTTTGAAAGAGATAAATTATATATGTAACTCTATTAGATATATTTCTATACATTTTTATGATAGAACTGGTGGATAATTTGTAATTCTTTATGTAAATCTAACTTTATTGAAAAGGTAACACATTATCTAAATAGGTGGCATGGGGACAAAAGGAAGAAATGGCTGTGCAGTGCAAACAAAAGAGGGACAGGTGGTCACCCTATATTTGCCTGGACACTGCATTTGTTGGGACACTGGTTATTGTTTTACTGTTTTAATGTTTGGTGCAGCTCTGTGAGGAAACTCATGTTGTGATATTGGGTTATACAAAATAACTTGATTGATTAAACCTGACGAGATTTTAGTATTTCAGCTAAAAAGGACCAGATGTGATGCACTTACCATTTCTACTGCTTCCAACTTCTCCATCCATTCCTGTAAAGCAATATAGATTATATAAGAAATATTTAAACACAACCACTTGATAATCGTTTCTGCACGTTCTGTGGGTCCATTGGTTTTACCTGGTCCTTCTTCTCCAGAGCCAGAGTCATGCCTTCCGCCATTTTGGCTCGACTGGTGACATGGGTCTCATTCTGGTCCTGCAGTTTCTTGATCGAAGCTGCGAAAGTGGCAGAGGAGGGACAGACGGAAAGACAAAAAACGAGAGGGGCAAGTTTTTATGCGGCCAAAAGGTGGATTTTATCAAATTAAATTATGCAAAGACATTCAGCCAATGTTAGTAGCTGTAAAGTTAGAAAAGTCAGGAAGTGTGAGCCGCTTATTAAAAAGCAAAAGAAGCGACACATGAACTTAAACTGTGTGCAAATATATACAGTAGCTAATCACGTCATTTTAAATTAATATTATTACATAATATTCAATAAATAACAGTCAAAAGAAAGAGGTCAAAAAGACACTGGCAAAAGCGCATGAGGTGCGACTTGTAACAAGCCTGGTTCAAACTGTGACTAACAAGATATACTCTATACATCCGACACTTCGCTGCTGCCGAATCTGGAGGAAAACAGTGCTCCGGTTTCTGCACTCGCTTTCTGTCACTCAGAAAATAGACTTTAAAACAGCTCTGCTTGTGTACAAGTGGCATGGTCGAGCACCAGAGTACATCTCTGACATGTTAGAGCCGTATGAACCATCTCAACTGTCTCCTGCTGGTCCCAGAGTATGGACTAAACATGGTGAGGCTGCGTTTCAGTTTTACGCAGCTAAAATCTGGAACAGACTTCCAGAAGATTTAAGACAAGCCTAAACATGAAAACAGATCTTTTTAGCTGTGTATGACACTGAAAGTTTGTTTTTATCTGCACTCTTCACGTTAAATGTATTTATGATTATATATATGTTTTGACTGATTTTTTTTTGCCTTCTTGTCATTTTATGTAACTGCGAACCTGAATTACCTTGTGTACTAAAGGAGCTCTAAAAATAGCCATGCCTTGGCTGCACTTGGACAGCTCTAGGATCAACAACATTATAAAAAAAAAGGAGCATCTGCACAACTACAAACCCTCATGAAATTTTAACTACACACTGGGTCACATCAGCAATGCACAAACGCTTTGATCGGAGGAGGAAGCAAACAGGAAATGCCTACAATGCATTAATGAAAGAGAAAGCCTCAAACTTCAGGAAAAGCCTTTGATGCAAAAGAAAAGTTTATTGTAAAGAGTGAAGCAACAATGAGCGGCTGATAGGAAGCGAGGAGGAGGGAGGTACGTACAATCCTGATGCTTTTCTAAAGCAATTTCAAGCTTGTCCTTGGTCTTCTGCATAAGCCTCAGCTGCTCAGCGTAGTCTAGTGTCGGGAAGAGGAGGATGGAGGGATGGAGAGCACAGACACAAACGAGAGGAACCACCACGAGGAGCGAACGAGGACAGGAAGAAAACAAAAGGGAAAATATGGGTGAGAAATAATGAAATAGGTTCAAAACTAACAATGAGCTTCCGACAGCTGAAGACCGTGGAAAAGAGCTTTATTAAGTCACGGAACACACTTAAATCAAACAATAGTAAAGTAGTAAATAATAGTAAATAATAAATAAGACGCACTGTTTCCCACAAATTTCACGGTGACACACACATTTATTTTAATGTTTTTTTTTTTTTTTTTAAACAGGAAGATCCTTATATGAAACATCGGCTTCACATTCATGCAAGTCCAGTTGTTTTGTTTTAATGTTAGAAGGTTGAATTCAATTCAACAAATTTTAGTATAAAAATGTCACTTACAATATTTTTATTCCAATAGTAAAGTGTTCGTCGCAACATACAGTGGGAGGAAAAAGTGAGTACAGTGTTTGGAATTTCTCACATTTCTGCCTACATGGTTTTGATGTTGATGTGCTGATCCATTTAGCCTCCACACATGATGTTGTGTGTTCCGCTCAAAAATTCAACTTTGGGTCCATCAGTCCACAGTATATTTTTCCAGTAGTGCTGTGGAGCATCAAAGAGCTCTTTCGCAAACCAAAATTTAATAGTTTGGGGGGAACACACAACTTCTTGTGTGAAGGAAAAATGGAATAGCACAAGAACATCAAAACCCTATCCTCACTGTGAAGTATGGAGCAGGGAGAATCATGGTTTAGGGCCGTTGTGTTGCCTCAAGGCCTGGACAACGTGCGATCAGCAATGGAAAAATGAATTAAAATGAGTTTATCCAGATATTTTGCAAAAAAACCTGGGACATTCACAACAGAATGTGAATAAGTGAGTGCATCCCTGTATTAAATAACGGGCTGACCCTTCTTTTGCAGCAATAACTGCTTTTCTGTAGTTGCAGATTAGGCGCTCACAACGATCAGGATGAATCTCGGACCATTGCTCTTTAATAAACTGCTGCAGTCCAGCGAGATTCAGGCGGTGTACCTACTTATTCCTCCCTGTCCTGTAAATGTTTACATGTTATGGCCAATAAAAATATGATAACATGTAAATGTTTGGGTGGTATTAGTTCATGCAGACACTGTTTAATCATTCTTATGATTTTAATAAAGATCAGACCACATTTTATGACAAATTTAGGCAGAAATGTGAGAAATTCCAAACGGAGTGCTCACTTCTTCCTCCGACCCACTGTATAACAAAATGTATAAATTGTACCGCTTGTTTTTGGACTATGGCGGGCTCCACAGTCTCTTCAATTAATAGGAAACACTGAGCCAAGTTTACCCACATATACAGTAGTACCCGTCAAAACTTTGGAAATGCTTTATTTTTTTATTCAAAACTATTTAAATTGCAGAATCTCAATTAAGTCATTCATTTATGAATGAATAGTGAACACATATGGAATTAGGTTTTAAACAAAAAAAGTTTCTTTGATTACTGCTTTGCACTGATATTTTCAAAATGGCTTCACAATGTCGTCACCAGAAATAGTTTTCACTTCAAAGACTGTTGAAAACCATTTCAGGTGAGGACCTTATTGAGAAAATGCTAAGAATAAAGGGTGGCAATTTTGAAGAATTTAAAATATAAAACATATGAGTTATTTCACCCTTTTTTGTTTCCAACATAAATCCATGTGTTCCTTCAGTTTAATGCCTTTAATGAGAATCACACAATGTAAAGACTGTTGAAAATATAGAAAAACTGATACATAAAAGGCGTTTCCAAACTTTTGACGCTAAGCAACATGCACTTTGAAGAATTTACTTGTTATTTAATCACTTTTAAAATGAATGGGGAAAAACTGGTAACAAAAATTATGCATAATGCACTAAACTAACAATTTCAAGCAATAAGTTAGTTATTTTTGGCATAACTCTTCCTTCAATGTATGTTTCTAATTCAAAGAAAAACCAAAGTCACCCCAAACTGGCAAAAGACCTGATTTAATTACATTGAAAGATAGTGGAGCGGCCAAAACCATTTCAAGGATCTACTTTGAACCGTCTGCAGTTAATTAATGCACTGAACGATTACAAAGCCGTTTTTGATGAGTCACACACTGGGCTATGGGTATTGGGCTTTTAACATTACTTTTACGTCAAGCAGCTTACCCATTTATTAACTGTTGGTCTAAAATAAATGTTTACTGATATTCTGTTGGTGGGACAAATTCTGAATCCATCGTGTAAAATCCAGTTTGGTGGAGACTCACCTGAAAGCTTGGCCTCAAGTCTTCGGATCTGGTCGTTTCTTCGAAGGAGTTGAGCAGGAAGATCGTCTCTGGAGCTGCTGCCGTCAGACGCCTAAAAAACATGAAAGACTTCAGTTTAAAGGCACTGTTTCAACCAGAGACAACCTTCCACAGTTTCTTTAACAAAATCTACAGCACAATTTGGATCATGTAACATTCTTCTTTATCACAGAATCTACAAACAAGTTATTAAACAAATTTCAACAAACATATTCCTTTAAAATTGAAAGGATCTTGTTCATTACGGGACAGATGGCGCATGAGATTAACAGACGGATCCGTGCAGCATCGGCAGTGATGCGGTCTCTGTATCGGACTGGTGTCGTAAAGAGTCGGGGGGCATCTATTGATTTACCGGTTTATTTGCGTTCCTACCCTCACGGTCATGAGATCTGGGTAATGATCGAAAGGACCAAATCGTCGATGCAAGCGACTGAAATGAGTTTCCTTTGCAGTCGCTGGGCGCATCCTTAGAGATTGGGTGAGGAGCTCGGAGTAGAGCCGCGGCTCCTTCACGCCGAGAGGAGCCAGCTGAAGTGACTTGATGCCTCCTTGTCGCCTCCCTGGTGTCGTCTCTTAACATTTTTAAACTTCGTATAGTCCCTTTAACATCAAACGGCATCTATTTCGGGTGCTTCCTGGTTGCCTCCCTCAGGAAGCTGCAGGTACGGAGATGAAAAGCATCCGATCGTTAATGTGCCACAAAACGCAAGATCTGTGATTGCTTTATCAATACGCAACATGAGGAAACAGACACCTTCAGTCTCCCTCTTCAGAGTTATTTTTAATTCATCTATTGTTCCTATGTTTTAGTGCTTTTGTGTGTTTCACTTTTTATGTTCATACATTTTTTTCCAAATAGAATATACCACAACATGAACACAGAGGTGCAATGCAGAGGTTTGAGGGATTTTCCTTGCGGATTTTCCTGGACTTCCAAATTTAAAGCAGAAGAAAATGAATGGTGGAATGGATGGCTATTCCTTTAAATTAAAGTGGACATACAACAACCAATCGCGTGCTATGGCAGCGTGATTAAGCCAATAAACCATCACATTGGCTTACAAAATGCATTTGGACATTAACTATAACGCAAAATAATCCGGGAAACAGATTAGAGCACTTTATTAGTGACCAGGAAGAACAGGACTACTCAAAACTACAGGAAACCAGTGAGATTCTGATTCTGAAGATATTGTGCACAATCAAAACATCACACAAACCTAATCATGTACACACAATATGAATGTATTACAGCAAACCATTTACAATTGCCCTCTCAGCCTCCTAAAAGGCATTCGCTCGGCAAAACACTCCTCCATTGCAGCCGCATCATCAGCATATCGTCGGACAGCACGGATTCTCCGAGAGTCAACGCTCATTAAATAATTTAGACAAGTGCAACTGAGACTCTGGAGCGCGGCTTTCCCTGAGGGGCATCCAAATGAGCCGCAGCCGCTCCAGTGAGATTATGCATCTACTCAGGGTCTTACGATGGATCAGATCAATGAGCACAGCTTCATCAAACTGTTTACGAAACCATGTGATTGACGCCTCGACACAATGGTTCTGGACAAACTGGTAATCCCGTTTAAGGGTGGGAAATGTTGACCATAGAAAATAATTCCTCTGTTTTTTGTGGTTTGTCTGGATAACGATGCTTTTGCAAACGATCAGAAATGTCAAAAAGAATAATTAAAAGTGACGTTCGAAGGAGGGCTGCACAATATATCGCAAAAAATATTGTATCGCGAGATTAGATTATGCAAGATCCGTATATTGCAGCATCTCTAAAGCCTTCACCTGAGATCGACACTTTTTTTGCACACTCTGCCAAAAACAAACAATGCATTGACCTTATAAATGTGTAAAAGTTTAGTCCCGATGTAGTTTTTTTTTTTTTAAGTCTTCTTTTGACACAATTTGCTGAAAAACTAGCTGCTTACGATTTGAAATGGTTTAGTGAAATATTGCAATAATATCATTATCGCGATATTGCACAGCGGTATCGCATATCACAAGTTACTTTGCTATTGTTCAGCCCTAGTTCGAAGTATTTATTCTTATTTTTTTCCAAACATTTTTGTTCAGGATTTCCGCAGAAAGTTATGCCATTAAAAATAATTGAAAAGATCGATTTCACACAAATCACTTAAATCAATTTGACATAGTATTTGGCTCATCTCCACATGTCGCTGATGATAAGAATCACCTGGCTGGAGGATTAGCCTATTGTGCATGTTTTCGGTTGATGGGGGAAACCCTATATAGGCACGGGGAGAGAAACACGGTCCTGGAATCGAACCCGGGACCTTCTTGCTGTGAGGCAAAGCGCTAACCACTCAGAATTTTGTTTGTTGATTACACTAAATTATAACTTCTAAAAATAGCAATCATTTTAAGTTTGTAGAGTTCAAAACTAAACTATACTATTAGCACGGAGATAAGTGGTATTTGCATTGTGTTACTTATGTCACGTGTTGCAAAAGCTGCGCAATTTATTATCCTTTATAAACAAAGCCACGTCACACCCTGTCCCGGACACCTGAAGGACCTGAAATATGACACCATTTCCTCGTATTAGCTCTCCATAAAATCATTATGTAGTTGTAATCTGATGAAAACGGCCATGTACCATAAAGTATACAACAAGCGGGACATTTCTGAATCAGGGCAGAAACAAATTAAGGCAACAGTGCACTATGAATGCTGTTAATTCTCCTCCAATAAGCAAACAACTACAGTCCACTTTACACAACCTATTTAAATCTATAATATAAGACTTGAGCAGCACTTATGCTTTAGAAACTGACATGGAGTGAGTTGGATTTGATTAATTAAACAGGATCATCATTTGCTACTTCACTCAAAGCATAATCTTTTTTTTTTTACTTTTTTTTTATAATTTTTCAAAAATAAGTAGACAATATACCATAACCAATACAATACAAAAACATAAAAAAGAAACAAACACACAAAAAACAATAAACACAAACAACAGTAATAAAATAACAAGGAGGAATAAATTCAGTCTGTCAGTAGATATACACACCAGAAATAATGTAAATAACATAAATGGCCTTTACATCAGATCGGCCTCAATTCCACATCGTACCATACCCGTCTATATGGTTGAGACGGTGCATGCCTATTCACTAACTGGGGACTCACACATGCAAACACACCTCACCAGACACCACATACCTATTGTCCCTCACCAGCATCCCAAAACACACCCCCACTCCTCTTGGCCCAATGCATGTGCTCTACCCGTATACCTGCCTATGTATCCACACACTTCATTACTATTATCTATTTTCCATTTGTTTAAATCCATTATCACGTCAGTCCAACACAAATCCACACAATATACACCTGCAACGCTTTCCTAAGTTCAGCGACAGGTTTTATTTTAATTTGATTTTTTATTGATTTATTGACCCCCCTTAGTAGAAATTAGTCCCAACGTACATCAACCTCCGCTGCACATTCACATTTAACCGCTGGTTCACAATAATCATGTGCTGTCCATTTCTTTTATAAACCATTTTTTGTCAAACTCATGGTCCATGTTCCTTATTTTGTGGGTTAACTTCTCATTCAATTTTACTTCTTGTATAATATTAATCCATTTTTTAATATCCAGTGGATTACTTTTTTTCCACTCTTTTGTTATGATCTTTAATGCTGTAATTCTAAGGATTTGAAAGATATACTTTTCATCTGAGTTTATATTCATTGGGATTTTTCCTAATATAATATTTTCTGATTTTAAATCAAGTTTCTTTCCCAGTATTGCTTCAACAATTTGAAATACTTCTTTCCAGTAGGGTTGTATTATTTTACAGGTATAGAAAATATGTGTGTAATTTGCAATTTCTTCTCCACAATTCCTCCAACATTTGCAATTTCCCCCTTTATATTTACTCATACTTTCTGGAGTCAAGAAGTATCTCATAATTATTTTCCAAGCAAACTCTCTCCAAAATAAGGAACCCATGGTTTTATGGACTCCAGCACAGATCTGTTTCCACTCGCTTTCAGTTATTTGTATATGAAACTCTTCTTCCCATTTTACCTTAACGTTGGTTGCCATTCTCTCTTTTTGTTGCAGAAAAATTTGGTATAACTGACTCATAGCATTTTTTGATTTCTTATTACAATTATTTGCCATATAAGTTATCAGGGGGTTTAGGTCACCTTTAATCTTTCCTAATTTACTATTCAAGTAACTTCTAATTTGCAGATATTTATAAAATTGATTTCTTGGTATGTTATATTGTTTAGAAATGTTTTCAAAAGATTTCATTTGACCATTTTTAAACAGTTGATGAAATCTTATGAGTCCATTCTCTGCCCACTTATTAAACAGTTGATCTGTTGCGTTTGCCTTAAATTCAGGATCTCTAGATATTTCCCTCAGATAAACCATTTCTTCATCCTTTATCTTCATGCATCTAATAACTCTTTTCCACACCTTAGTGGTGTTTTCTATACAGTAGTTATTCTTTATTTCTTCTTTGAGTTCTTTATCTTTAGTTATAAATATAGCAGATTTAATTAAATATAACTTTTGTGTTTCCATTTCTTTCCATCTTGGATTATTAGATTCACTTATCCAAGTTATGATTGACTTCACTTGGGCTACTTTGAAATATGTCTCTAGATCTGGTAATGCTAACCCTCCCCCTGATTTTGGCAGTTTTAAATTTTTAAGCTTCACCCGTGGTTTTTTGTCATCCCAAATAAATTTCCTCATCAAGTTATCCCATTCTTTAAAGTACCTGGGTGGTATGTAACTCGGCAAAGTTTGAAACATAAACAAAAATCTGGGCAAAGTAATCATTTTGATAGATTGAATTTTCTCAAGCATTGATAAATTCAAGATCTTCCATCTACTAAACTCCGTTTTAACTTGATTAATTAATTTATCATAGTTAATTTCGAAAAGTTTACCCATGCTTTTTGGTATATATACCCCCAGGTACTTTACACGGTCACAGTCCCATTTAAAATTAAATTTACTCTTAATGTCATTATCCACCTCTCCTATCACCATAGCCTCTGTTTTTTGTATGTTTAACTTGTACCCAGAGTGTTGACTATATATTTGTATTTCTTCCATTAAATTATCCAAAGATTTCCCAACCTCCAACATTGTCACCATCACATCGTCTGCATACATCGCTAATTTGTATTCATAACCCCCCAGACTAATCCCACATATGTTCTTATTTTGTCTTATGCTCTCTGCTAACGGCTCTATACACAGTACATAAACCAGCGGTGAGAGACAGTCGCCCTGCCTTACACCACGGTGCAGGCTAAATGTCCTCGACAATGCTCCATTTACTTTTACAACTGCTTGAGGATTCTTATACATCACTCTCAGAACATTTATAAAATAATCATGGAAACCAAAAGCTTTACAAGTGTCAAAAATAAAATCCCAAGATAACCGATCGAAGGCTTTTTCAGCATCTAATGTCAGCATTAGAGCCTGCTGCCTATGTTTCTCTGCCCAATCTACCAAATTCAGAATCCTCCTCACATTGTCTGACAACAGTCTTCCCTGCACAAAACCGGTTTGATCTTTATTTATCAAATGTGGAACTATTATTGATAGTCTGTTAGCCATAATAGATGTAAATATTTTTTGGTCCACATTTAATAAAGACACTGGTCTGTATGAACTACATTTAGTTAGGTCTTTGCCTTCTTTTGGAAGAACACTAATTATTGAATCATTCCATGTGGGGGGCCAAACAGCGTTTGTAGTTATCCAGTTGAACAGCCTACATAGAATTGGTACTAGTAATTGCTTAAAATATTTGTAAAATTCATTAGTGTATCCGTCACTTCCTGGACTCTTATCCACCTTGCTCTTCTGTATAGCAGCCAGGACTTCTTGTTCAGTCACTGGCTTTATAAGTTCTTCGTTTTGTTCTGAGGTAACCTGCTGTAAATTTAGTGACTTCAAATATTGACTGCTTTCACTACTTCTACATCCTGTTTCTTCATATAGCTCGTTATAGTACTTGAGGAAACATTCTGTGATTTCATTTTTCTCTGTATGATAGTTAGAGGCGTTTCCTTGAATTTTTGAAATAGTTGCCAGTTCTCTTTGTTTTTTAAATTTAAATGCTAAAAGTTTTAAAGCTTTAGGACTGTTATCGTAAAATTGTTGTTTGGTAAATGCAAGAGATTTGACTATTTCTTCTGTCAACATTTCATTCAATTTATTTTGTTTTTCAATTAACTTTTTCTTAATTTGATAGTTTCCTGTCTGTTCATGCTCCTGTTGCAATCGTTCTATTTCACTTTTTACAGCATTCATCTCTTGCATATACCTTTTCTTTCTCCAAGAAGTGAGGGATATTATTTCACCACGTATGGTGGCTTTTGCGGCTTCCCACAGTATAACTGGTGTTATCTCGTCTTTGTCATTATTTTGAAAGAAGGCTTCTATAATTTGTTGAATTCTGTCTTTAAAATGTTCATCCTGGAGTAGAGAATTATTCAATCTCCATAGTGTTCTTCCTTTCCTGTTTTCCCAAGAAATGGTTAACGTAATTGGAGCATGGTCCCCCAGTATTATGGGTCTTATTTCACACTTCTTAATTTTTGTGATGTCGTCCTTAAACATAAAAAAATAATCCAACCGGGAATAAATCTTATGTGCATCGGAGTAGAAGGTATATTTTCTTTCATGAGGGTTAAGATGCCTCCATATATCAGTCAAACCCAATTCCTTTCCTATCCTTTTTAATAATGTAGCAGTTTTTTTAGCCTTATGTTTCCCTTTACTTTGAGTATCTTTAGTAGACATTGCCATATTAAAATCCCCTCCCATGATTGCTAACCCTTTTGCTTCTGTAATTAGTAATGAAACCATTCTCCTCATGAACTCAGAATCTTGTCCAGGTGGATTATAGATATTTAACAAAGACATCGCCTTACCATATACCTTTCCTACTACTAACACATATCTGCCCTCTTTATCTTTAACACATCTTTCAAGTTCAAATGAAATACGTTTTGGTATTATAATAGCTACTCCTCTTCTGGCTGTGCCATAAGACGATGCAAAGACCTGGGCTGATGCCAGTTTACCAAGTTTCTCATGCTCTATTTTATTTAAATGTGTTTCTTGCAACAATATTATATCCCCCTCTCTTTTCAAAGTTTGCAAAACTCTTTTCCTTTTAATACAGTTATTAAGGCCATTTATATTTTGTGATACAATTTTTATCTCATTCATGATCACTTATATTTTCTTTTCTATAAGACAAAACTAAAACACTACACAACCATAACATACAACTTAATTTATATTCCTCCTCAGAAAAAAAGTAAATTAGAAAAACAAAAATGACTTCCAATTGGTCCATCATTCTCAATGATGGTCGTTGTGGATTTTCATGCATTACTTTTTGCATGATTTCCGTGTTCATTCTTGAACACTTTCACTCAAACTACTGGCAGCCCCTAAGTTCCTCTCAAACTCTGAACCTTTTACTTATATCATGTCTTAATTCAAAAGATATTTAGAGAAAGGCTATCTCCCTTGAAAATAAATAGGCCTGACTACAGAAGAAGTAAGAAAAGTTAGCATCTAAGAAAGGGGCATGAGAAATGTAAAGGAGAGAAGAGGAGAGGAGAAAAAAAATGATAAAAGAAAAAGGGATAAAGAAATTTAGGTAGAAAGAGGTCTCATTCTAAACAGATAGATAATAATACTTAAAATAATAATCATAATAATAATAATAAAATATATTTAAAAAAAAAATAAAATAAAAAAAAGAGCCTTAAACTAAATTAAATATGGAGAGTGGTTCCTGTTTTATCTTCCTTTTAATTAGTGCTTCAATAATATACAGTAATACCCGATTGTGCACCCATACTGCTCCATACCAGTCACATAGTCCAACTCAATTTTTTATATAAATTAAATTACTCTCCACTTCCCCATAGTACTTTAGATGTCCATACCTTTCGTCTTCTTCTTCCCGTTCGACTCAACGTTCACCCCCGTTCCTCACCCTCTCCCATCCCAATAGTTTCAGCTGTTGAATCCATTCTCCTCGGTCCTTAGACCTAGCGCTTGGGGTGAGGCCGTAGGCCTGCTCTGCGTCCTGTGGAGTGTTGAAAATCTTCGGGCCGTTTTCTTCCAACACAAACAGCTTCGCTGGGTATCGGACATGCGCTTTAATACCCTTCTCCTTCAGATGGCTTCGAATGCGCATGAAGCCTTTCCTTTGGGTTTGTAGTTTCGCTGTGAAGTCTTGATCCAGGTAGATGCGATCTCTGCGGTAGAGCACTTCTTTCTTTCCCCATGCCGCCTTCAGCACCTGTTGCTTAGCCTCCCAAGTCGGAAAGCGAGCGATGATACTTCGTGGCTTGTTCCATGATGCGTCTGCTTTTTTGGTTGCCCCAGAGCGGTGCGCTGCCACGATTCCCAGTTGTTCTTTCGGGATTTGCAGAGTTTCATGTAGAAGCGTTTCTACGAAATGTCTCATATCAGCAGGGTCGTTATTCTCCTTCACATTGTAGATGCGCACGTTCATCTGCCTCGATTTATTTTCTAGGTACTCAACCCGCTTCTGCATCTCGTCCATATCTTGTGTGAGCGTTTCTATCACTTCCACAAGTATAGTTTCTCTTTCTTCAGCGCAGTTAACCCTTTCCTCCACTGCGGTCGCGCGTTCTTTCATGCCTTTCATTTCGGACTTATGCTGTCCCATTTCTTTCTTTATTTCGTCCATTTCCTTCTTCGTTTCTTCTCGGAATTCTCTAAATTCTCCACGGAACTCACGCAGCTCTTGAACGATTTCAGCTGCGGCATCTTTAAACACCTCCTTAAAGCGCTGCTCGTCCATATTCGCCAGGCTTTTGTCCTTCTTCTTTCTCTTTCTCTCTTTTCCCGTTTTTTCTGCTACTTTACCAGAGCGAAGATACATTCCTTGTCACAGTCAAGCATAAGTCTCTTTCATGATTTGTTTTACTTTAAACCATTATTTCTTCAAATTGGTTCAAAGTTTGAGAGGAGCTGCACGCTCACGCGTCCATGCTCTCGTCACCGGAAACCGCGTCAAAGCATAATCTTGAATCAGGTGAGAGTTCACATTCATTATCTACTCCCGGTGTCATTTATTATGCTCTGAGCATCACGGAGAGGACACACGATCACATTCATCGATGCATTTAGGGGCACGCTGCAGTTTGGGACGGTCCTGGGGGCATAATTACCGTGGATGTAAAAGCCTGTTGGCGGGATGGCACTAATGCAGCCGGACCCGAGCCGCCATCAGGGGCTGCAGGAGGCAGCTGAGTGGGTTCAAGCATTTCATAGAGCAAAAAAAACAACTTTAGATTGAAATACATGCAGAAAAGCCGATGAAGAAAGATTAAGTGAAGACATTGTTTTGCATGGCAACAAATGCTGCCCACATGTGTCCAAACCAGATAACGTTATAGGTTATGGCTAAGAAAAGCAAAACAAAATTGACTTGGTTTGTAAAAAAGAAGAAGAAGAATAGAAGATGGATAGAAGAAGAAGAAGAATAGCAGAAGAATAGCAGCAGCAGTAGAAGAAGCAGAAGAATAGCAGCAGAAGAAGAAGAAGAAGCAGAAGAATAGCAGGCAAATAACAGCAGAAGAAGAAGACTTTCCTTCTGCTATAACCATCCCGTCTTACACATACCGGCAAATTGGATCATGCACTGTAGTAATTATTGATGCAGCAGATACTCACAAAGTCATCCCCAGAGTCGGCGCCGACCGAGGTGATGGACTCCTTGCTGATGGTGCGGGGGATCCTCACTCCCGTCCGAGGAGCAGTGGCCGCCTCCTCCGCGATCTTCTTCTTGAGTTTAGCGAACATCTCCGAGCCCTTTCACCGTCCCTCCGTCTGTAAGTGCTGTGAGCGGCTTCTGGCGAGTTTGTTTTTGCCACAGAATTCATGGAGCGCACTGCCCCTCCGTCCAAGAGCCGAGGAGACAGAGGAGAAGATTTCTGTCGTGTAGGTCCAATGGAACGGCAAGCGTGGCATCCATGTTGTTACAACTGTAAAAGAGAGGCATGGCGAGTACTTTGTATTAAATGTAAGATCACATGAAATTGGTTACAGTGGGATGGTAATATCAAGCATCTTGAGTCCAGCAAACTTAAACTTTCTTTTAAATCAGTTTTTCTTGGCGAGACTGGAGGTCTGATGAATTATACTACTTAATGATTATGCCATTATTATGGAGTACAGTGTTCCTACTAGGTCGCTCTTTTAAAGCTCTAGTTATTTTTGATCAATATAGTACAGTAGCCTTTAGATGTTACTGTTTGTGATACATAACGATATAAAGAAATTATAATTTGTCAGGCCAATTTACTCTGTGTAAGTACTTTTAGTCTATGGAGGCCACCTATTAAGCCCTTTGACATTGTATATAGAAATCATTCAGTCAGAAAACCAGTACTGCACCAATGCACAGAAGACTTTTTCCTGCATTTGCAATACACCTTGCTAATCAACTCACGAATGCTTGCTTGAATGCTTGTTATGAGTTAACATCATATAATTTAACATCTGATTTATTAGTCCTTAGGTTTTGTAGCAGATGAGCCTTTTCTACAAGTGGCTTGCAGCTTGTTAGGCTTGAAAATCTGAAAGTGAAGGCATTTGACACAAGATAAACGTCATCCTATGAGGCTAAATTGCAATCGTTGCCGGTTCGCCCGTTCTGTCAACACAAACCTTGGTAAGAACATGTAGAAAACCAGCTTTACTAGCCTGTTAGCCACAACAATGAGCGAAAGCGATACTATTTCAACCGGGGTAACATTAGCTTTACGCTGCTAGTTCAACACAATCGCTTTCCTCTTACCATTTTAGACGTGAATAAACACTCGTCCGTCGTGTTTTTAGGTGATAATAATCCGTTTGATCGTTGTTTAATCAAAGGGGCGCAATCGTGTTGACAGTTCTCCGACTGGCAAGCCGCTGCTGCTGCTGTTAGCCCCTGATGCTACTGAACTACACGTAATCAGACAGTCATGTGACCACGTACGTCAGGGAGAAGGCATAGCTGGTAGGCTATTTTGTTTTGTTTTCTTTCAATGTATATTTAATAGATTTTTTAGAAAAATGAAGTACAAAAACAAAGGCCATCTGCTGGATTATTTAAAAGAAAAAAGTACAATACACTGGCGGTAATTGCAGCTACATTGCCCTCTGCTGGATGCATCGGTGTCAAAATGGAAATCCACTTGAAAATAGCAGTTTCCAGGAAATAAAATGTAATGGTATAAAGAAAGTCCAATACATGTATAAATAGAAACAGCTTTAATTATTTATATTTAACGAAAATTAGTCACAGTTGAGTGGTAGTAGTTAAACGTGCATCTCACAAACAGGGGAATAATGTAGTGTTATAAAGCTAAATCCAATAGCGTGTATTTGTAGTTAAGGCAATTTGAGTGTGTGAAATGATCAGATATGAACAGTGGTGCAGTGGTTAGTGCTCATGCTTCACAGAAAGGTCCTGGATTTGATCCCCACCTAGACGGGGCTTTTCTGTGTGGAGTTTGTGTGTTCTCCCCGTGTCTGTGTAGGTTTCCTCCGGTTTCCCCTACCACTAAAAATATGTACAATAGGTTCCCCTCTGGGACCAGGACTCCCCTGGAAAACAGCCTCCTAATCTCGTGGGACTTTCCTGGTTAAATAAAGGTCAAATAAAATTAAGAAATGGGTTAACTTAATCCTGCTGCCAGAATATGAATACAATTAAATAAGAAAATAATAGTGTTGAAGCACCTTTCAGAGATGCAAGTCTCTGACGTCAAGTCTTTGACCTGCACGTCCAAGTCTAATCCCATGCCTTCAGTGTGAGCCAAAGTCAAGTCACAAAATGTATTAAATAGTTTATCTACTAACTTGAAAAGCGCAAGAAAACTTAATTACACCTAGAATTTAAGAGCCTAAAATCAAGTAGGAAATGAGAATGTTCACAGTGCTGTAATAAACACCTAATTCGAGAACCATTCACACAGTTGTTTATTGATAGGATTGCATTATAACACTGTTAACTTCACCAGATCAGCAGTTGTGTCGTCAAAACCCATATTTTTGGTGCAGTGCTTTACACAGGATATAATACACGCAAAAATAAAAAATATTCAATTTTACACAACATTTTTGTGGAGGTTTTTTCTTTTCTTTTTTTTTTCCATCTAGTTTTTTAGGGGAAGCAAAAATAAAAACAATATCTACAATTATTCTAACTTTTTACAACAGTTATAGAACAACAGCTTCATTTATGAACCTTTCTTCTTATAAAACAACTTAATAGATGGCGCTTTGGAACCAAATACACATGGGTCAGTGGGTAATATTGTGCAGAGCTATGGCATATATCAGCAGACAGTTGGCACCGAGAAGAGCATTGAATATACATACTATACAGAATTCATACCTTTTCACAAGTGCTAGTGAAATGCAAAGACCATTTCATCCCACCATAGAGTTCGAATAGCTGTTGTCCTTTAAGGTACACAGCAGTCTCTCTCTGTCTAAAGGAAATACGGGGTCGTCGTTCTTGGCGGGATCACCCTCTCCGAATCGGGCACGGCTCTGAACAGTTTAGGTTCCCGGGTGTCGGCGTTTTTGAACACCATGATGGAGGCAATGTTGCCGCAGCGGTAGCAGTAGTTCGGCGCCGACCAAACTGTGACAAGCTTCTCGTCGAACATGAACTTGTATCCCTCGTGCACGAGTTGGTGAGCGCGGCAGATCAGCTTCAGGTTGTTGATGTGGACAAACTGGGGACAGAGGGTTTTGTTACATAAAACCATTTTTTAAACTACATTAGTATAATACGCATGGTTAATGAACATGGAGAGAAGAGAGAAGATGATGTTATTCCCAAAAAGAATTTTGAAATATGAACAAAAATATATACAATTAAATAATTTCCTTAGGTTTTTCCAATCAATCAAACTTTATTTATAAAGCGCTTTTCAAACCGAAAGGTATCAAAGTACATATATATATATATATATTTTTTTTTTTTTTTTTTTATTATAAAATACACCAATAAGACTAAATAAATAGATGTCAGTTAAAAGCTAAGCTAAAAAGGTGGGTCTTGAGCCTGCTCTTAAAAACATGAACGTTCTCTGTGGTCCTGAGCTCCTCCGGCAGGTCGTTCCAGAGGCGAGGGCCGTAATATTGGAAAGACTCCTCGCCGTGAGTCTTTCTGTTGACTTTAGGAATAACTAGGAGACCCCTGCCGGAGGAGCGAAGGGACCGTGAAGGTTCATAAGGTAAAAGCAGTTCTGAAAGATAGGAAGGACCAAGACCATTATGACAATTAAAAACCATTAAAAGAACTTTAAAATCGATCCTAAAGTACACGGAGAGCCAATGCAGCGACTCTAAAACCGGTGTAATGTGGTCCCGCCTCCTGGTCTTCGTCAGGACATCAGCTGCTGAATTTTGTAAAAGCTGTAAACCTCTTTTTGGGAAGACCAGAAAGCAGGGCATTACAGTAGTTGATACAACTGGTGATAAAAGCATGCATTAGCGTCTCCGTGTTGGCTCGAGAGAGAATGGGGCGGACTCTGGCTATGTTCTTTAGATGGTAAAAACCTATCTTTGTGATATTCTTAATGTGTGGAATTAAAGTCAGCTCAGAGTCAAAAATCACACCCAGGTTCTTCACCTGTGAGGAAGGATTAAAAGACAATGACTGTAGTTTGGGTAAAAGTTTCTCTCTCTGGGCCTTAGGACCGATGACTAAAACTTCAGTTTTGTCCTGGTTAAGCTGGAGAACGTTTTCTGCCATCCAGGATTTAATATCTAAAATGCAGTTAAAAAGTGCATCCATTGGCCTGGTGTCCTCAGGAGACATGGAGATGTACAACTGTGTATCATCAGCGTAACTATGAAAGTTGACTCCATGTCTCCTGATGACATCACCAAGAGGGAGCATATACAGGTTAAAAAGCACTGGCCCTAAAATTGAACCCTGGGGCACACCACATGTAATTTTATGGACCTCCACACTTACCATGAATGTCCTGTCTGTGAGGTAGGATGTAAACCATTTGTGGACAGCACCAGAGAGGCCGATGTGTTTTAAACGAGTTAAAAGAATAGTATGGTTGACTGTATTAAAAGCAGCGCTCAGATCCAGTAGAACCAACACTGTGACCTTCTGTGAGTCATAATTTAATCTAAAATCATTTAAGATCTTTAAAAGGGCCGTCTCTGTGCTGTGGTTTACCCTAAAGCCAGACTGGAAGTTCTCAAGGACGTTATGTGCAGTAATAAAATCATTAAAGTTTTTCTAAGATTTTGCTTAAAAATGGTAAGTTGGATACCGGTCTAAAGTTGTTAAAATGATTACAGTCCAAATTGGTCTTCTTCAGCAGGGGCCTCACCACCGCCCCCTTAAAGGCAGCAGGGAAGACCCCCGTCTGAAGAGAGCAATTGATCATGTGTAAAAGTTTGTCTTTAAAGGATCCAAAGAATGTTTTAAAAAACGGGGTTGGGACCGGGTCTAAAAGACATGTGGTGGGCCTCACTGAGGAGAAAACTTTATCAAGCATCTCAGCATTAACCTGGACAAAACTGTGCAGTGTTTCTTTTGGAACAAGTAGACAACCAGATGTATTTAAAGCCGTGTTACAAAAATATTACATCTGATAGTGTCCATCTTTCCCCTGAAGTGGTCTGCAAACACCTCACAGAGCTCCAGTACTACAACAATCTAAACAGCAACCTAGGTGAAATACTAGTAGTGTATGCATAGTTAAGTATTAAACACACAAAAGTCCTATGTATAGCTTAAAAAAGGTAAAGTGATCTATTGTTTAACCTCTAAAAACATTCATCTGATTAATCAATATTGACTTGTTGCATAAAAACACTACACTATTTCCGACACCCTAAACATTTCAATGGTGCAGCTTTCATTATATTCCTATAGGGGATTAGCAGAGTTTTGCTTAATGGAACAAATATTATTAAATTACACAGTAAACAGCAAGTGGTGGAGAGTCACTTATGTTAAGAACGAGACAAACAAGGGTCAAGTAACTGGATGTAGTGGAGCATTTTTATGAGCCAATTGCGTGACCTGAGTGAGTTTCTGTTGTACCTCATTTGTGACTTTGGCTCCGAACAACCAGCCTGCTCCTCTGGGACTGATGGCCCAAGTGTCCACGTCTTCAGGGTCGGACCAGACCAGGTCACAGAATGCACCTTTGTGGGGGATCTCCTGGTTCCTCTCGATTGTCCGAATCTGATCCAAGGTTTTGATGTCTGGGGACAGGCCTCCGTGGACGCATAGGATCTGTTCATCCATCAGCTGATAACAAAGTGTGGTATTAAAAATGTTACAGAAGCTTACATTAGAGGCAATACAAGCCGCTCCACAAACCACATGTAACCACATTTATAAAACAATGCAAAACTGGACTAGGTTTACAAAAACTGCTATACTAAGAAATTGTTATCACTAACCAAAGACTACACTGTAACAAATAAGATCAAATGCTATAAGCTCAAAAACTGTTTTTGGATTGAGCAACTTAGAACACATTAATGGTTTAATGTGCTTTCAACTTTATATGACATATATTATACATTATCATATCAACTACTAAACATATTATTTAATAGTTGCAGTTATGATAATCATAATGGCTCCATTACTTACAGCTGCCACTGTTAACATGTCAAACACTTTGGTGCAATAACGCCAGGCATTTGCATTTCCATATTTAGTCTGACATTCATCTGAAAAACATAGGGAAAAGTTGCGTTATTTTAAATACATCTTGATTGCAATGATTAACTGAAGTCAGTGAGCCCCACCATAAAACCCATAAACTTGTGTGATTTGTCGGCTCTCGTGGTTTCCTCTCAGGAGTGTGATGCGGTCGGGCCACTTGGCTTTGAGCACGAGCAGGTATGTGAATGTTTCCAAACTGTAATAGCCACGATCCACAAAGTCGCCCTGGAAACAAAATCATTATGGTTGATAAAAATACATCATAAATAATTAATAGATGTTTGCTTAAATATCTCCACACCATGAAGATGTAGTTTGTGTCAGGAACTTGGCCGCCAGTCCGAAAGAGTTCACACAGATCATAAAACTAGAACAGATATAAACACATTGTTGATTAGATGTGCATGACGATATTTCGCTCTAGACATTATTCTACCTGTCCATGTATGTCTCCACAGACAGTCACAGGAGTTGATACAGGCTGAACGTTGGACTCCTCCAAAAGAAGATCACACACGTAGTCACACAATCTCTGTGTAGGGATACAAAGAATAAAGCAAACATTTATTATAGTATCAAAACAAAAATCCATTAGGGTACTTGAGTTGAGTGGTCAATATTGTTAAAACCGGGGTGCTGATTTTTCCTGTTCAATATGTGAAATGTTTAGTTTTGGCCCAAACTCATTACTACCAGTTTCTAACAATCCCTCCAGCACACGAATTAATTTTATTTTATTTAACGCCTGTGTGCAGCTTTGAGTTGTGTCAAAATGAAGCACCCCCAAAATAAATGTTCACTATTTTAGGTTCCACTTCTATCTTCCATAGCTCAATAAACATGTAGGTGATTTTATCTGCTTTCTTGTAATTTTATGCAACTGTGAAGAACTTTGAATTGCCTTGTGTATGAATCGTGAACTACAAATAAACTTGCCTTGCCTAGGTGATAACAATGCAACAATGTCTGTTGTGCATAATCTGAGGCAGCAAAAATAAAAGTACTCTTCAAAAACAAAATGTCAGGAACCCCAGCTTTATCCGGAGGTAAACAATAAATAAATATTTATTTATATAGCTTATTTCACAGATAAAATCATAACGTGTTTTACAATAAAGCAAGCGAATC
The DNA here is from genome assembly GCA_021464625.1 of Proterorhinus semilunaris. Lineage (NCBI taxonomy): Eukaryota > Metazoa > Chordata > Actinopteri > Gobiiformes > Gobiidae > Proterorhinus > Proterorhinus semilunaris. The sequence goes on along the minus strand of CM038345.1, from coordinate 27,714,785 downwards.
AAAAACAAATTACACACATTAAAATAAAAACAATTTGTCAACTAAAATTTCATCTTCAGCCGCTTTAGAAAATGGCTTTGAAAATGGAATTGAATGACTTCAATTCCTGAAAACAGTGCACCAGTATCACATTAACAATACCAATGCTGGTTGATATGAACACATAACCAACATTATTATAATAATTAACTGTTTTGACTAGGAACATCAAATGACATTGTCTAGAAAACCATAGAAGACGTCAGAAAAAAGGCAATACCAGTTTCCTGTTTATTATGTGGTAACTTCATTCAATTCTGCTAGAAAGAAACAGGAGTCGGTCTTATGATGATGTTACCAATCACAAACTGTATCATTGACAGCGTCCTTCATCTGTCAAAACATACTCACTCTCACCACAACACTGCCCGAAGATCGATGTTAAATAACCACAGGAGAGCAGACACACGCGAAATTACGTAGCACACAATAATCCATTTCAAGTGCTTTCTAAATTTAGCCTTTACGGACTTCCTTGGCAAAGATGTGAAGCAACATGCTAGGTTGCTAACTACGGCAAGCTAATTACGCCATAACAACACACGCAGCTCCGGCCCAGAACTGCCACTAAATTGCTACTATTCGCGTAAAGTGGTTTGATTCAAAGATTAAACATTACCTTGAGGTCATTTTCTGGGAGATATTTACACTGCTTTGCAATCTCCGCATATTTATCCAAATCTAAAGGCGCCATGGTGTGTTTTTCTGCCGCTAGCACAACTTCCTGAAAGTCCACAGCGTTTGCACTTTAACGCCCCCTACTGCCTCTTTTTGGCATTTTGCACCACGACACCACCCTGGAACCACCTGCTCAATTGTATTTAAGTGATACTGTAGCTATTGTCATAAATAAAAAAAATAAAAAAATAAGTATGTATATTCCTCCCATGCAAGTGAAACAAGTTTTGATTAACTGAGAACGATAGAAACTGACTGAAAAGAGCGCAAACTCATAGGCTGCCACCAGGTGTCAGTCCTCACTCACATGGTACAGGGTCTGTGAATGATTATGGGCTTTTCTACTTTTAATTTGTGATCTTGTTATTTTTGTTACAGTGTGTAACTTTTGGTGTCTTAACTTAGGTTATGTATTTGCAGAGAAAAAAAATGTATATGGAGGTTATCCCTCATGTAATTGGGGGTCCAGCAAAATGTCCATTAGACCTGTATTGTCCACTTTTCAGATGTAGCATTTTGTTTACAGGCAGGGATGTCATTTAAAATATATATATATATATATATATATATATATATATATATATATATATATAATCTATTTCAGAGTATATTCTCATGATGGGTATCTTAGTGATTGAGAGATGGAGAACAAATCTCCTTTGGCAAATAACTTAACATTACCAAACATGATCATTTTCAAGCCTACTTCATTCATTCATTTATTCATCAAATCAAATCAATGAGTTGTTTTGTACAGCCCAATATCCCAACAGGAGTTGAGCCTCACAGGACTGCACAACCATTAGGACAGTGAAACAAGACAATAAACAAGACAATGTAAAGTTCAGGTAAATCAATGTAATATCCAGGCAAACAAAATGTCCAAATAAGCGTCAGCAGTAGGTGATGACGAGTCTCATTGGCTTCCCCTGTCCTTACACTCTCCTAAACCGCGAAGAAAAACTCAGTGGGAGAAAAGATAAATCTCAGGGAGAACCACAGAAGGAGAGATCCACTCCCATGGACGGACAGGCTTTAGATACAGTCCCTCCAGTTGTATGTTTCTGTACAGGTTTGTCCCTTGAGACTCAATGTCTCATTTGCAGGAGAGACCTGTTTTAAACACATCAATTACAAACAGCACAAATAAAAATACAAAAGTGTCACAAATACAACATAACATGGCTAAAGGTTTACATTATCGAGCGTAAAAGGTAGGGGTTGCTTTTAGGCCTTATGTTATGATTGACAAGCTTTATTGTTGTCTGAGGTAAACCCAGTTTTGGAAGGAGTGACCAATTCAATCAGGTTCCTGTTTATATTTACACTGTTTTACATGTGTAGGCTGGACACGCATGTAAATAACCCTAGGGCATTTCTCTGCGTGCCTACACACAGAAATACCCCCAACCATCATAGAACGCCCTTATGTTGCCTATTCATAATTTATCGACGGTTTATAGTCTGATTAAGAATGAACCATTCAGTGCCCTAATGTCAACCGATTGCCACTCAATAGAAAGTACGACTGCCTTTAAATCACACATTGTGATAATATTTTGTTTCCAAAATTATGAATGAAATACATTACGTTCCCCCATTTTCTTCCCTGCCTGATCATTTGGCCTACAATGTAATATATAGGCTAGTGGAGCTGTAGCATGATTAACGACTGTGCGCGCAGCCAATCAGGGCGCGCCTTGGGGATCCCGCACGCGGCTCCGATTGGCCCTTCCCCTGTCCGGGACGCCTCCCCTCCTCTGCACAGGTTTGGTTGTGCAGCAGGTGAAGTGTTGCTCGCGGTTCATAGGGCAACAAACGACAGCCAGAGCCACCGGGGGGAACATCGATGGTGGCGCAAATTCAGGGACAGGTCTGAGAGGGACCGCTGCTACGGCGTACATGGAGAGCTGAGGGCCCACCATGAGGCGAACCTCCTTAATAATGTACATATCTGCCGCTTTGCTGGTTATTTTACACGTCTATAGCGGATTTTCCGAAGCAGCGCCTCCTCGCATCAATCAATACGATGCGTCGCCGTCCACTACGATCGCCACTTCTTCTTCCTCGGCATCTCCACCTCCGCGAACTGGGATTATTTCCACTGGCACCGGCGTCCGAAAGCGATCCACGGATGCACAAAGCACTCTATTCGCCCCGGAGAAAACGCTGCAGACCATGGTGTCGCCTATGGTCTCCGAGCGCTCCGCCAACGATGCCTGGTCTGCGTATAGCACTGGCTCCGTCGCCGCTATAGACGCTAGCCAAGGTGAGTGTGCGCGAAAATTGAGAAAATGCTTTCGATTTTTTTCTTCTTTTTTTTTGTTTTGCCAAATGCATTTTATTCCCAACGTGATTGTCATTTATTAGGTTGCACCGCACAAAAAGGGGCTTGCCTGTCAGGTTGCCTTGGGTTGATTGTATTGAAGTGGTTGTGCATTTTGACGCAGAATTAACCACTGTGCAACAATGGACAGGCATTTGACGTTTGCCTTTGACGCGCACACAAAACCCCTGATGCAATTCTAGGCAAATCACGCGGTGATGTGTCTCCTGCGGTTCCGTGAAGTGTGGCCTACATATTGCACTCCACACTAGCCTCTTTATTAGATTGGAGGATGCCACATATATTGCATTGGGCTGACGAAAAGGGGGAGGAGGAGGAGGGGAGGGGTTGTGCTATGGGGGTGTAAGATTGATCCTGTTTTTGTTTGAAGGAGCCTCCTTCCACGCGGACACACCATCGCGTTATTATTGCTTGCACGTTATCAGGGGAAGTGAAAAAGAGCAATGTCCCTATCCTTGGTACAGCAGCCTCCCTTGTTGTTGTTGTTGTTGTTGTTTTTGCAAGGCATCAATAAAGACACAAGGCCATCCCGACCAAAATGGCCAAGGAACTCAAAGGAGCACGACCATGATGAATGAGAAATGACACGATAAAGCCCCTCCTCTTTACACCTCGCGTCCTGGCAACCTCCATGTGCGCGTGTTGTTCTCCAGAGAGCATCCTCCATCACCTTGGCTAGAAATCATATTTTGCTAATTGCTTTTTCAATGTCAATTTTAATTAAACAGGAAGACATATTGTCACAATATATCTGAACAAATACATATTGTAGTCTTAAGAATCAACATTACAAATTGGCAATGATCAGGAGTAATTACACATACTTATATTTCATACCTTTTTGTTATCGTTTTGAATGCCAAAACTATAATGACTTGCCTGTAGAAATATATTCTTATTTAGGCAGGGCATAAAACAAAGCAGATCATAAATTCACCTCTAAAATCTAAAAGCCATATCCTCCTTACATGGACCTATGTTATTCCGCTATTACACTTTGATACTATGGCCCCTCACAACAGGAGGCCCATGCCTGTAACCATCTTATCGCACATGCTTTGTTCGCTTATCTTCCAGTCAGCACTAATAGCAGCCAAGACCATTCAAATGTAAACCAAAATGGCTGATTTCGGTTTCGCCGTCACCGAAAAAGAACGGTTACACCTCACAAAACTGGTGGAAATGGGTATTGGGGTGAAAACAATAAAAAATACAAGATGCAGGACTGTTAAGGGTTGTTGTGTTTGAGACACTTGTGTATTTGTGATTGCGAATGCCAGACAACATGCAAATTAGCCAACGGCTATGATGCAGTGCAGTGCGTTTACAAGAAATTGTGTCCGCATGTGTTTATACTGACTGTCCAAAATAAATTAACAAAAAGAACAATATACCTGTGCTTTATGACTGACTCCACAAAGCTTTTCCCTCCGGATACATTGATGGTGTCAGATTGCAGCTTGTCATGGGGCTCTATGGGGATGTGCTCTCTCCAAACCAGAGCAGCACCTCTCTTTGTTGCTCCACAATGGCCACTCACCTGATCATATCACGTCAACAGAGGCGTGACCCAGCCCCAGCCTGGTCCAAATATACATGGTCTGATAGATACAGGGCAGGTTATAGCACATAGCTCTGAGCTACAGTGATGTCAATGATAAGATATTGACGTCTGCTGGCTCTGTCTGTACTGGGAAGTGAATTTCTGATGCTGTCTGTGATTCTATTTGAGGAACTAAGGTGAATTGAAATTCTGGAGTTTTTGAAGAGAAACTATAATGTGAACGTGTTTTTGCTCTGTATATTTTGTATGCCTGATGAGCCCGAACTGAGGGAAGGTCAAAAATCTGGTAAAAAGAAAATGTATTTCATTATATTGATCAACATTAATATTCTATTTTATTGATAATGAATATTGTAATGCACTACTTGACCCAAAATAAAGTCGCCACCTGAATTCAACTCCCTGTTCTGATCTTGCTGCAGTGTGTCAGGTCTAGGTTCAGTAATGCTATGTGCTCAAAGAATGAGATCAGCTCATTCTGAATGACCAGGTTATTCCATCAATGGATTTCTTCTTCGTCTTCCCCTTCTTCTTCCCCTTCTTCCCTGACTGCACGGGCCAATATGAAAATGCCAGGATTCATCGGGCTCACATTGTAATAGAGTGGTTCAGGGAGCATGAGACATCATTTTCACACCTGGATTGGCCGCTACAGGGTCCAGATCTTAACCTCATTGAGAATCTGTATAGGATGTGCTGCGGAAGGCTGTGCTCAGTGGCCACACTCTCCCATCATCAATACAAGATTTAGGTTTTTTTTGTCAGGCAGTGTTTAAGGTATTAAAGTATCTTTCAGATACCAGTACCATTAAGGTACTAGACTGGTACCAAAAACAATTGATGAGTAGTATAAAGGCCTAATCTTGTCACAGGTTAAGAACAGCTTTACTGCTTTATTGCGTCTTATGTGCTAACTCTTTTTTATGAGAGTACAACAATAAAGTTCTTGACATATTTTACCGATATGATGGCCAAAAATATAAGTCTTGTCAAAAATACTTAGATATGAGACGCCTTCTTAAATCAGTTCAGTTTGTGTGCATGTCTATGGACCTTTAACTTGGGCCTGAATCCTGACAAAGCATTTTAGCCCACACGATCCTCCAGTGGTGGCCTCTACTTCCTCTCACTCTCTCTGCCCTAATCTCTAGTCCTCTCCAATCAGCATCAACCATGTCCCACACAAAAACGCTTTACTGCCCCTGTCCCAAACCTGCGCTTGCGAGATACCGATGCCACTGTAAACGACACACTCTCGACTCTCCTGTATTTTCCGTTCGAGTTGTGGAGGACAACTTAGGACTGGACGGTCTGTGATCTTGGCCCGTCTACTGAGGGACTCCTTCGGCCCTGGGTCTCTATAGCCTGTCCGTCCATGGGAGTGGATCTCTCCTTCTGTGGTTCTCCTCAAGGTTTCTCGTTTCTCCCACTGGGTTTTTGAGTTTTTCCTTGCCGGGCTGGAGAGTCTAAGGACAGGGGACACCCGAGCTGCTCGTCGCCACCCACTGCTCGTCGCCACCCACTGCTGACGCTTATTTGGACATTATGTTTGCCTGGATATTTGATTCACCGGAACTTTACATTGTCTTATTTACTGTTCTGTTTTATTGCCTTAATGTTTGTTACAGCCCTATGAGGCAACTCCTGTTGTGATATTGGGCTATACAAAACCATTGATTGATTGATTGATTGACAGTGATCGGAGCAGAAAGCATGACCGAGCAGCACCGCGCACTGCCTTGCATAACCCACACAACCCCTTTCTTTCGTTACATAAAGGGAAACGACAAGCCCATTCGAATCCAAACGTCCGCGCCGCTTAAGGCGCAGCACACCTCGGCCACATTAATAATGCATGTCCCTCTCTGCTGCAGGTCTCTGTCATTATAACCTACCGTTTCACTGCGCTCCGAGTCCCCAGTGGCAAATTTGTTTGTGTCGAAAATTAAGAGATTTTTCAAATTCTTGGGGCGAGCGATATGGTATAAAAAACGAAAATAGATTCCGCTCGTTTTTATTGCTTTGCACTCAGTCGCCCCCAAAGGACATTTTCCAAGCCAGCTGTGAATGGTTTGAAAGTTAAAGCTTATTGAGCAAGGTTTAGGAGGAAAATTAAATGAACATTTTACAGTTTAGGATTAAATGGACTGACGTTCACCATTAATGTATAGGAAAGTTGTAAACAAGCATGTCCAGACCTCCTCTCTTTTTTAAAGGCCCTACACCTGATTTTTGAATAACAAACGATGACAAAGGAAGACAATACATTCAAATGTTAGTTGTGGCCCAAACTCGTTCCTAACTTTCTTAACATATTTGCAGCATCACAGTTCTTAACTGGGACACATTTAGCTGAAACTTCATGAAATTGATACAAATGGTTTATGATTAGATGGACAGTGATGTCTGATGTCAAATGTCTAAGTTTACAATCTACTAAACAAATTGCCTTCCAACAAGTACATTTGGTGTTGTGCCTTTAACCATAGTGGTGTTGCAAAACAAAAATGTAAAACTCGATACAATGGAAAACCCTTGATACCAACTTCTCAAGTGCTCTTTGGGAACAAAACCTGTGAAAACAGATACGATATGATATTAATAATTTGGTTGACCCTACTTCTCTTCAAAATATATTGCAATGACAGAGAAATACCCGAGAGGAATTGATACCGACCACTTTTACTAGACATTAGTATCTGAGCGCCACTAAACCGTTCTTTTAGAGAGGTGTTAATATGCACTCTACTTATATGGGACTGCCTGAGTCGCATGTCCCATTGTTGTTGTTTTTTTCCAAAACATGACAGAAATTACGGTCAATAAAAGTGGCTTACTCTGAGGCTGCACTCATGAGGATGCAGTGACGGACCTTTTGAATCACATTGTCCCATATGGCTCTACATGTCCTCACCTCAACATAACGGACATCTATAATGTTCTAAATGGACAAATCCATTACAATTTGCAGGTAGTGGCGGAGTGGCATTAATCAGTGGTGATCTCAACACTGTATGAACCACGCTGTGAGTCACACTTGGTCGAACGGTTGGTCGCTCTTCCTAACGCAAACCAATAACTCAAAGCATCATGGGAGATGGACCAATACGGAGGCTCGACCATGAGCTCTTCCCGTAATGTGAACAGTAAGGAAATGAAGCGTCAATCTGGCAATAGGAAAACGGATGGCTGTGATTCTCAAAGCCGCTCAAGAAGAACTGGCAAAAATAATAGCAATTTTTCAAGCCACTGTAGTTTCAAAATAATAAAAATAAATGCACGGCATTGTTATATAAGCTATGCATGTAATTCCATAAAGTACATTCTCTTTTCCACTTGTTTATTGTTGTAGAAATGGTCATTTCTTAGGATTGGCAAACATCTCATCAGAGGAAAGTGAATTTGGTCAACAAAAAGATGCTGTCAATTTCAGCCAAAACTGTATATGTTTTAGGCCATCATTTTGGTATTCATTAACCTTTACAGTAAAAACCTTTCAGCAATTATGTCATAATTTTCCAATAGATTTTGATTTAATGCCAGGCCTTGATTTTTAGCACAATTAATTGCTTCCCGAAAACCCTGGGAAATGATCTTAATATCCATCCATCCATCCATTTTCTCCCACTTGTCCGTTGCCAGGTCATGGGGGCAGCTGTTGGAGCTGCCCAAATCACATAGCACCAGGCTCCTATGGCTCCTCCTGCAGGTGGTGGGTCCACAGGAGGATGGCCTCATGGTTCCAAACGGGCCTGTTGGTCTCTCATAGGGGGCCCATTCACTCTCTCATTTATACACCAGTGTACGCAGACACTGGAGGCAAGGAGGGTGAAGTGTCTTGCCCAAAGACACAACGACAATGTGCACCTTCAGGAGGCGGGATGATCTTAATATGATGTTTTATTACCAAGTCAGAGCACAAACTTAATCTTTAATTTTAAGTTTTGATTCAGAATAAGTAAAAAAATTCAAAATAATAATACTGATGTGTATTTCTATTTATGTCTTTGCTCTGACTAACCAAAAGAAAACTTGATAATGAGGCTGATCAACAAACAAAATGATTGTCTGTTGCAGTCCCAGTTCAGAAACATTTTATATTCACCCACGGCATAAAGAAATATGTAAATTTGCTCCTATTTCTGTAAATCTGTCCATGACGCAAGTTTTTTTTACACTCGCATAAAAAATTAAAAAGATCTCATCCCCCTCAAAATTGGATACAAAAATCTTAATTTACATGAAATAAGATCAATGTGTAAAAATCGACTTTCTGCAGTGCTCTCAGTGACATACTTTATACTGGATCAAACGCATTTCCCTGTGCGCAACATTTGTTATTGACACGGTGCTGCGGTTATCTCATCTCCCCGTCACTGCTCTGTTGTCGACTCAGACGGGAGCAGATATTTCAGAGGTTTGACTTACGTAACAGGACGCTCTTCAGACAAGTACACAGCTGCAGAAACACGAGGTCAGGTACAGACCGGTCAGCCCCACAGCAGAGAGACGGGGCTTATAGGGACTTGATTTCCAAAAGTAAAAGAAAAGCTGGTGGTGACTGCTTTTTTGCTCCTCTTTTGTTGTTTATCAAATTGTAAAAATGCCTAAAGCTCAGTACAGAAAGAGTCATGGGATGGGATTAGCTCTGTTTGGTAACTCATGATGGTAATATCTGTGAGGAGATTACAAATGAACGGGAGTTTTCTTTCCATTTTTATATTGGGCTTCTGCAAATGTTACTCAGGGTCACCTTCAATTTTAGACATTTTGATTGGAAATAATTTGATCTGTATTTAGGCCTAGTGGTACTTGGATGATCAAACATTTTATGGGCTGGTACTTCATGCCAAAAATGTGAGAACCACAGTTAAAGAGCAAGGGCCAGTGCTTAATTTGATCACCCGAATGGGGGAAAGCATTCACCCAATTTTCAGTTTTTCAGGGTAAAGGATCCGGGAAATATTTACGAGGATCCGTCAAAGATTTGATCTGATATAATGGTGTTTAATGAGAGTGTTCCGGCAAATGTTTTGGCCTGTTCCCCGAATCCATCACATCAGACCAAAAATCTTCCTGAAACTACTAATTTACAAATTAAGCACTGGCAAGGGCCCATTGTCATCTTGCATATGGGCAACTGTTGAGCTATGGTTGCGCCTTGTGACTGCAGCCAGTGGTTAAAGAGCGTCGCTTATGAAAGAAAGGGGTCGGCCGAGGGGTGGTTTCTGCTTTTCTGGAGCTGAAATTAACACGGAGCACAACGCGAACATCTAGTCTACAGTCTGCGTTTAGAAGCACAAGATCGGGCCCTCAGTGTTTTTATTGAAGTAATAATGTCTTATTGTTGTTTTGTTAATCGAAAGTTTTGGATAAAGTCCATTAGAGCCGGCATGAAAAGTTATAATCTTCTTATTAGATGTGAATAAACTGGTGCTTCGTATGAAGAACATGTCATATCGTCAAATACAGGACTAAGATTTTTACTTGCTTATCATACTGGTCTGTCTCTCCTTCAGAGCTGGTGTGTAACTGCAGCACGGGGGCGGAGGGCATCCTGGACCCGGACGAGTGCGATCCAAAAACAGGACAGTGCACGTGCGAGATGGGCTACACCGGCCTGCAGTGCGACGACTGCGAGGAGAGCTACTTCACTAACGGGACAAGCGGCTGCCTGCCTTGCGCCTGCGACTCGTACGGGGCAATCGGCCAACTCTGTGACAGGTCAGGACACCCGGACTGTATATTTACTGAGGCAATAAGATGGGAATGTGTGGAGCTACTGAAGTGGAATGATTAACGTACACAAAGTTTTTTGGCTTAATCCACCATGTTTCTTTGTTTCGTAACAGCAGATAGCAACCTAGAGTTTCATTATCCAAAATGATATAAAAGGTGAAGGTAAAAGATAAGAGTGAGAGCGTCGCTACTGATGGAAAAAGAATAATCATCTTATGGAAGAAATGACATAAATTTACTGGAATTAAGAGTTAAAATCTAAAGTTTGAGCCTTGTTTAGTCTCAGATAGAGATTCGACGACCCAACTTTTTGTTTGTTTCCGATACCGATACTGGGTGTTTGATTATCTGCTGATATCAGATGTTAACCGATACCAAGAGACTTTCCTAAAAGTGGTTGCGGTGAATTTCATAAACTAAAATACAAACGCTTGGCCTCTCTAGCAGTGGCTATTTTATTTAATTGGGTGATTGATTTGATCAGTTTACATTAGCATTAGCATGCTAGCATTGACATACTGTTGATCAGCGATTGAATCCTCCAGGTTCTAACCTTCAAAATGAGGTACATATTCACTGAGATTCAGTTGGTGAAAGTTGTGTTTTAAAGCCGTGAGAGCCAAAATGGGTATCGGTTCAGTATCGGATATTTGTAGTCGATACGTGATATTGTATTTTTCCAGCATCTGCTCCGATATCCGATACCAGTATTATCGGATCGGTGCATCTTTAGTCTTGGATCATATAAAAACCTCGTACTGCCAGTGGAGCGAGCACATTTTGTCTTAATTCAGTCATTTCGTATAATTTTAAGAAAAAGGCTGCAGGCTCCTTTTATTCCTTTCTCTATCATGTGAATCGAGCGCTGCAGCTCTATCCACCCATAAGCCTCTCTGTTATTCCGCGTGCTCACTGCATTGTATTAAACCAAATAACAATCGTCTTAACAGAACACAAAGAAACCGATTTACTGTCGTGGCTTTTGCAACAAAGAAATTCTTGTTCGGGTCAGTTTTGCAGCTGAGAAAAGTGGGGAAAATTTGAGTCTTTCGCCACCAAAATTCCTAGATACAGCCTGACAAAAGAGTTGATTATACTGTAGTGGAGCATTGGCATCTCTAGTTTGAGAAAAGGCCAAAGCTGAATTATAAGTAGGTACATTTCAATGCAATTGGCTGGACAAAGATCAGGCAAACGTACTGCAGTAAAAAAGTGCTTCAGGCCATTCCTGTTGTGTAAATAGTGTTCTGAATGGGATATTTATTGCAGCAACAGTAGTTCAGAGGGCTACAACTAATAAGCAACAAGACGAAACGTCTATATTGGAATATTGGCGCTTGAGCTCGGCAATACAAACATTTTGCCTCGACTCAACATGGTCTGTTTGATTTGAGTGCAAACTATTGGTGTTGATGCCGGTTCAAGCATCCACCAACTAAATTATTTACCAGTGCTTACAGTATTTATATCAAGCTAGACGCACTCTGTCGGCTGCTCAATTAAGCCGTTTAAGTGCAACTGTGGTTTGATGAGGTAATGGCATTTAGTAATTACCCACTGAAAGAAAAAGAGAATAGATCTCATTACATTGTTGTGCTAGATGCAAACAGTCAGATAAATTAAACTGTAGTCTCTTCACCTTTTCCAGTATCTTCTAAGAAAATCATCCTGCTAGAACTTTGAGTACATTGGCTAATGATACTGGCTATGTGGTTGTATTGAAGTGCAAAATCCAAACAATTGTAGATATAATGTGGAAATGCTACTGTTGACACGATAAGCTTGTTTTACACGACAAAGAAAGAACGGGAAGTATGTAGCTTGTTCTGCTGCCTGCAGATATTGAATTGACTTCAATTTTCTAAACATATAGCACCCAAATCAAAGTAATTTCAGCCCTCATTGAGTTTGTATTAGTCTGTTAGTGTATTCAGCCTGGCTTGAAACAGTGTTGTACGAGCGTGACAAAGTGGACTCTGGGAATGTACCTTTTTAAAGGAGGTCTATCTTTAGCCGCAGCACAGCGCCGCTCTGTTGAGCTGATAGGAGCCGCGTGCTGTGAATTAATGTCTTTTATCTCATGTTATTGAGACGGAGACGGGATCAACCTGGTCATGCTCTGGACATTGTAAAAAACTCCAGAACGAGTAGCCTCATAGTAGAGATTCAAATGTCCTTGAGTGGACTTATTGAGTTGACGACTTCTATCTTTAGTGGCTTCTTCTCACTTATAGTCAAATGTAAGACAAGAGGTGAACAGAATGCAGCTCTAAAATCCATATGTCAGCACCAATCTTTTAAAGAGGGAGTATTATGCTTTATGCTAGTAGCTTTATCACTAACTTACTTTGTTGGTTAGAAATTGCAATATTGATCTAAACCAGCTAAAACAAAAATCCAGTAATTTCACTTCCTCGTTTTCACACAATCTCCCCGTAAGCCCCTCCCACCCCCTCCTTGTGCTTCCCATCACTGTGCAGCTGTTTCAATAAAGAGAAAAAGAAAGAAGGAAAAAATAGACCGTTTGGCCTCTGTGGCTGTAGTGAAGCTATGGCGAGTGTTTTCAGATAGCAATGAGAGGATTAAGCTTAGCAAGAAATCGAGATGTGAGGCAAGCATTCTCTAGATACCTAGGACCTCAGGAGGAGCTTTTTGGGAAGTGTCGCCGCGATGCTAAGAATAGCCACAGGTGAAGACTCGGACAACTCAGATGTGCAAGTGGCTCAAAAAGCAATTCCAGGTAACATGGGAAAACACTCTAAAATGTTGATTTCTTTACATAATACCCCGCCTTTAAAATCTGGCCACAGATTATGATCTTGTTGTAGTTTCTTCTTGTCTCTACTTTTTAGTGCTGATCAAAATTTAAATGTGGCACCTTTTAAATTATAATAAATGCACGTTTTACAGAGGGGGTCCCGAGTTGTTGGTTGCTTGACTTTTGGGGGTCGCGGCCTGAAAAGTTTGGGAACCTCTGGCCTAGAGATGGGAACTCTGTATCCTCTTCCTTTTCACCCCCTGCAGTCCAATCCAGTAAAGCTTGGGGCCTAGAAATTGTTAAAAAGATAAAAAAAATAGGATGTAATTGAAATGGTGTTGGCAATGCATGCATCTGTTACCCTGTGTGTGTTTGTGCCTATTGTCCTTGACCCGTACATGGCTGTCATTTCAAAGTTTCATAGTTTGTTTATTGTTGCAGCCTGTTGACTCTTTTTTTTTTTTCTTAGCCCAATTAAAATATTAATAAGCAACGTGTGTCTCACTCAAGATCCCGGCTATAATCCTGTATTACTAGAAAATGCTGTCTTCCACAAGCTTTTTGAATTCGTAAATAACCCGCCGTCACATTTAATCAGGCGTTAAATTGCGGTATAATACGGCTTTCATAGCTCCAGGCAGTTGTTTTAATTATTTAGTATAAGCAATCATAACTGTGGAAGTCTTTCAAATTGTGCATAAACAAAGTAGGAGAAGTATTTGTAATTGAGATACTCAGCCTGTTGGTCCCTGGTTCTTTTCTTTTTTTTCAAAATGGAAGCAAATTAGCAGCATTATAACTAAAACGGACCCTGTGCACATTCTTTAACTTTCGATTTAGGCTTTGTTTGCAAAACATGTGTGTGATCTCGCTAAATATTGTCTCCCAATATTACTTGACATTTATCTAGCTTGACTCAAAACGTAGACCCTTTGCAGTCGAACTGGCAGTGAGTAATCCTATATGTCCTCTTCAAAATACAGATTTCCTCATGTTGTTTAATAATTAACTTGGATCTACATGTCATGTACTCCGGGTCTATAGCTGCAGCCGTAGCTGGAGACACTGCGTGGGTTTTTGAGCCTTTTTAAAAATAGCGTCTGCACTTTCTGTCCCTAAATGAGGAGAGAGGGAGCTCACTGCAGAAGATTGTGGCAAATTCTGGCTTTACGTAACCATCTGCAGTCGGCGTCTCGGCAGTAATGGGCTCTTCAAAGGAGACGTGTCCAGCGTGCGGTCCACGGGCCAGATGTGGCATGGGCCGAGATTTTGTGTGGTCTTCTAAACTGATTGAATGTATTATCTGCGTCCCATCTGTAACGGGACTTTCTTTGTATTCTCTGATAACTTCTCAAATTCCCAGAAATGTATTTTAAAGGTAAGCTATAGAGTAACTCTTACTGGTTTAAAAACATTTTAACAACAATCACATCCTGACCTCAGTCACCTTGAATCAATCCCAGCATATGTGAACTTTCATACCTCATTTTAGTACTGACGTATAATTTCATGTATTTTGGTAAGTATTTAGAGAAAGAGTCAATTTCTGTTTATTGCACTGGTTTTAGCCATAGGATCTGGAATTGCGACTGCTCTCTTTTACCACTGTCCTTTATACACATTGCTGCTTAGCTTGGATGACACATTTATTGGCCTGCTGATAACAATATCTTGCTTGTAATCATTAAAAATATATATTATGGCGTGTTTTTCTCCACAATTAAAACAGACTTCCTCAAAAAACGTGGGCAGATTGCCCTATTGGGCTCTTTTTAGCATCCGGGTACTTTCAGAGCGCCATGAATGCAAAGGTGTTTTTTCCTGTGAGAGACAGATTGTGTGAGTTAAATTGTGTTTTTCTCAGTAAATCAGGCCTAAAAGCTGTTGTGCGGTTGGATGTTCTATTTTGTTGGAACTACAGCTTCAATCTTATAAACTGAGTAAGTTAATGATTAGAATCGACGTCTGCAGATCTAAACAAATTGTGTGGATTATGTTTTAAAGTTTAACGTAACTGTGCCGGACACATCAGGCTCTAAATTCTACAATTTACTTTGCTTTAACATAAAATAAATTGTTAATCACATGTTTAATGCTATGACACACGTTGGTTAAGTCATGCTTTAGCTAAATCTAAAGCTGAATAAACTTTTCAGAAAGTTGCCTAAGAGCTTCTAAAACATTTTCTAGTCAGCATTACGTTTAATTTAGATCATCATTATTTCCCGAAATGCAAACATAAATGCGTGAAACTCAGCACAAAGTTACAATGGTTTGTTGACGCATACTAGGCTACCTCTTGGCAGTTTGTACAAAGATTCATCGAGACCAATTAAGTCCAATTCTATTTATATCGGCCTTTCGCCTCAATAGGCTGGTTATTGTGCTAATCAAATTACATTTCGTCACAATCCGACAATTATTCACCTTAATAAATCTTCTCAAATCCAATGACAACCACCCAATGCCAGTAAGCTCCCATTGTTTTCAATGAAGCCGATAGCTTTGTATTCACCTTCGCTTGATTTGTGACATAAGACCGTAGAGCCCTATGAGAGCATGCTGCCTCGGAACCATAGAAATTAAAATGTGAAGCGGCGTTTGATCCTAACGTATACAAACAGTTAGCATGTAGCTAGTCCGGGGGACTTTTCGGTTAGCCTTCTTAATGTATTTATCCTATAGTCATTGAGTTAGCAATGAGTCATCACAAATTATGAGCGATCCCGATGTTTTCGTTGGATACACATTCAGTGGCCAACTTCACTTTATAAGATGTTAATGATAAAGAAACCACAGAAATGATATAAATGCCATGAAAAAGACAAAACATGCGCCTGTCATTCCTATTAATTTATATGGGGATAGAATGTTTAGTTTAATCTGGTCTGGGATTTGACGGCCAACAAAATGTGCGCTTTTGTAGGAACAGTCTCAGATAGCAATAGCCATTTCTGTGATTTTATGGTCTGAACCCTTTTGGTATGTGTAATAAAAATCTTATTCTCAACTCTTAACACTACCTACTATATATAGAACTAAAAGCTATTCAAGCAATTTTCGTTCTACTTTCCTCGTGCAGTCATGTTTGCAGACATATTAAGGGTCAGTCCGGGGCTAAAGCGTTTTCACACGTAATTCTCAGACCGTCTGGACCATGCTAACCTCGCTAATGTTGCTAACACCCTGCTATGGCTTGAGCCGGCAGCCCCCCTGAGGAGCTGATTACTATGAGTTACACAGATTACCAGTGCCTCCCCCTGAACTTAGCCCACTCATTAAGGAAAAAGCCGTTCGACCGACTCTGTGAGCGCCTTTATACCCCGGTGCAGACCTCGACTCGTCGCTGCGTGGCAACTGCCTACCAACGACATTGAGACCACCTTAAAAATGAACATAAATGTGATTGATAGGCTTTTTATTGAGAATATACAGGATTTTTATGTGCGGATGACACATTTACATTCGGCAAAGCGAGAAAATTGGCATCATTCATAATGAGAAATTTGGTTATTAATTAGTCCTATGTGTATTGATTGTAAATCTTTAAAACCTGTAATCTTGGTTGCAGTAATATTTAAGTGGGTTTAGCTGTCAACTAATTCAGTTATTGACTAATCAGTTAAGCCAATATAAAACAATAGTGCATAGGGCTGAATGATTAATTGCATTTGCAATTTTATCGCGATATTACACAACGCGATTTCGTAATCGCAGGGCACGCGATTTTGGAAGTGAGTGGAGGTGTGAGATATGGCAGCAAAGTCCGCTCCGCCGTGTGTTTGTTTACGTCTCAGTCTAGTTAAGGTGCGTGGTAGATTGTGGATTGACGGGGAAAGTATCAGCGTTTATCATGCAGCCACCGCGAAGGACTATTGCTTTGCGACGGTGGCGCAGATGGTAGAGTGGGTCGTCTCGTGATCGTAAGGTCGGGGGTTCGAATCCCACCTCTTGAAGGTGCATGCTGTCGTTGTGTCCTTGGGCAAGACACTTTACCCACCTTGCCTCCAGTGTCTGCGTACATTGGTGTATGAATGGGTGAGCGGTTCCTTGCTGTAAAGCGCTTTGAGTGCCTAATGTAGGTGGAAAAGCGCTATATAAGTTGAGACCATTTACCATTCTTCTCCGTTAGCATTGCGTTAGCCGCAGCGCTAATCACGCCATTCTCTCGCTGCTACTACACGCTCTGCTGATCACAGAAACTCCCTCACCTCCGAATTACGCCTCTGCCTCCACACATATATATAGGTGAGCCTGTGCTGCTTGTAAAGAGTAAAGAGTCGTTTGTGGTTCAGTTTAAGAGGCTTGTGTTTGGGAATATTGTGGATAAAGAATTTATCCCAAAAGCATAATGGCAGTTCATGAACATAAAGTATCCGCAGAGGCCATGTGCCTTTATTTACCTTTGCATCTACCGCATATGCGCTCCGTAGATAGTACAGACGCAAGATATAAACACTAAACTGCTGTATGAAAAGGGTTGGAAACTAAGATCTGAGGCAGGACTCCGTGTCATGTCTTATTTTGCTGAGGTGCTGTTTAAGCTGAAATGTCACTAAATGGCTGCGAGTTAAAGAGAAAAGTAAAACGTGTCTGTTTGGCACCTCATGTCGCCGTCTCCTTGCGTCAATGTTCTTCTCTTTCTTCATATTGTCCAAAGTTACATCCCAAAACCAAAATGCTGCACCTAATTCCACTGTGTTTTGGTGTGTGCTCCATTTGGCCTCTCCCTGTCCATCAATAACGCGCATCTGAAGCAACTACGAGTCGCATTAATAATGGGAATGCACATGTAGCACACATTTATTGCGCAAATGCAGGTCCTATATTGTCTCCATGTAACTTTGTCAGTGAGTTTTCCGCAAAACTGTAAATGACAGGCTTATTTCAATTGAATTTACAGTGTCAAAACTGTCAATAAATTTAAGCTATACAAATATTTGATTCTTTCTTATTGTATTGTTGACTCCAAACTTAAACTCTTCCCAAGTGAGAGTTGCTTTTTGCTTTTCTTGTGCGAAAACTTCCATCTGTTGCACCAAACCTTCGCTGACTCGCCCTGGCTCGACGCATTAGGCGTCCCCCTCATTTCACTCCCGGCGCCCTGCCCTGAGGTCCCAGGACAGCGGCGAGGCCAGGACTCGCGTCTATAATCCAGAGGAGGGGGCCAGTCCACCCCCAGCCAATCGGAGGTCAAAGTGCTCGGACCACAATAGCGTCTGCATAGTTTGGGCTTACAGGGATCATCTGAGGCGTTCAGAGCTAGTTATTAGTGGTTTACAAATGCCATATTGAAGCATTCATTTATGCTGTCAGAGGCGCTGAGTCGGCGGTGCTGTGTTTTCTCTTTTGCGGCTTAGAGGCTGGAGAGAGGCACACCTGCTCTCTAAACGTCCTGTGTGGCTTTGGGTTTGATGTAACATGAATTTAGAATTGGCAAGGAGTTTGAAAGTAAGGACTTTTCTTAATACATGTTCAAATGAAGATAGTCAAAACAAACGGAACAGACTTGAAGTTTTAGGCTTATCCCATAGACTGAGGCACAGTCTGCGCTAAAGTCCCATCAATTCAGGCTAAAACCACTAGCTACTTTTTTGTGAGTAGTAACTTTCATTGTCACAATAACACATGCATCCATAGCTGCCTGTTTTTTATCAAATGGTATTGAGGCGGAGACGAGAACAACCTGGTCATGCTCTGGACATCGTAAAATACTGCATCCAGAAGGAGCAGCCTTGTGATCTAATCAAAATAGAGGGTGTTTATTGCCTGACTTCCATCTTCAGTGGTTTTAGGTACCACTGCTATGGAACTGGATGGTCGGAAACGGTGTGTTCAACTTCAAGTTACCTGGGCCATGGTCTCCAAGATGCAGCTCTGCATCTCTATGCTGATGATTCTGTGTTCTACTGCTGTTGTAAATCTATTGACTGGGTTTTTGAATACCTGCAGCCTTCCTTTGATTGCATTCAGTCCCAACTTTCACAACTTGGGTTGATACTCAATGCAAGCAAGACTAAAGGTATGTTATTTGCTAACAAAAAGAGGGTCCCCTCACTTTTACCTAAAATAACCACAAAACAAGGACAGTCCATTGATTTTATGATTTCCTATAAGTACCTCGGCATACACAAAAATCAAAAACAATTTACTGGGTCAGTACCCAGTCCCAACAGGTCGTCTTTGTACAGCGCAATTAAATACAAGTGTAAGCCAATATTAAACTAGAGCTAGCAAAGTTTACTTACTTCTGCTGCTGCTACAACTAATACATCTTTTTGTGGCTAAATGTTTTCTCTCTCACATGCCATTATCACTAGAACATTGGATGAATCACTGTCTCACTATAGTTGAAAAGAAATTGTGATAATTTGACATGCAGACAGTAGGGCTGAACATGGACATGAATATGGACAACATTTGATATCTCTATATTCATGCCAGATATCTCTATCGATGCGATATAACTATGGGTATGGTGAAAACCAAGCATTTTTCAGAAAAATAAAAACATAATATAAAAGAGTGCAGTTTTATACATGAAAATCTATATCGTTTATATCTTGCTTTTTTTCGATTTTTAATGTTTTGAATGTTCATATCTTGATATCAATACGATAACGATATATCTTTCAGCCCTAGCAGACAGTCAATCTCACGGACTTTGAACTTACACGTTTTAGTCTGTCGTATGTTCATTAACTTTTACTGTATTCTGTGGGAACATCTGATATTTACACAGTTTGTGTTGTTTGCTGCCATGCCGACGACGTGGAAGTGTTCCTCCAGGGCTCGTCTGTAAAAGGAACCGAATTATCGTGAGGTGAAAGGACATCTCTGTTTGAGTAAGCTGCTCTTATAAAACTGGATTTTAAATATAGCGCTGGATTTGTGAATCACTTGTGTCTTACGTGTTGGATTAATATGCATTATTCAGTGTGACATTCCGATGCTGCAGTATTTCTGCAAATGACATCAGCCGCACGTAAACAAAATGTGGAGGTGCAGGAAGCCGTGATGGATATTTTGAGGATTTGAGTCTGTTTTATGGAAGAAGGTCGGGTGCAATTCCCTTTTCAGTCTGGTGTTGTCTTTTGCCCGTATACGTTTTGTGTCAATAGGCTGTTTTGTTGGAAATTGTGTGGCCAAAAACATACTAAAAGTTTGAGCAGGAAACGCACAGGCCAGAGTGAAGGGCTGTTTTCATCATGGCGCAATATACGGTGCCTTGCGAAAGTATTAATACACTGAAAGTTCACACACAAGTAACAGACAACTGTGAAGTGAAAGCAAAATGATACATGATTCTGTTATTTTACAAAAAATAGAAAAGTGAAAAGTGGGGCGTGCATCAGTATTCATACAGCATTTTCGGAGTGCATTAAATTGCCTTTATAACATTCCTAATGACTGTATTAAATAGAGGCCACCTGTGCGTAATCTACTCTCAGTATAATTCCAGCTGTTCTGTGAGGGCCTCAGAGCTATGGTCAGAGTGTATTGGTCACTAAGCAACATCATGAAGGCCAAGGAGCTCACCAGAGAGGTCAGGGATAAAGCTGTGGAGAAGTTTAAAGCAGCGTTAAGTTATACAAAGATTTTTGGCCCAGATGCAAAACGTTATATATGGAGCAAACCTAACACTGCTCATCGTCCTGAGTGCTCCATCCCTAGTGTCAAATATGGTGGGGGGAGCATCATGCTATGGGGTTGCTTTTTTTATTTTTTATTATTATTATTCGTTTATTTGATATGGACATAACAACTGCATTGGACAAACCAGATACATTGTTTTTTTTAGTGTTAGATTCACCTTCCAGCAGGACACTGGCCCTCATTTATCAACATTGCGTAAACAAATGGTGTATGCGTAGGTGTATTTCCGATATACACCGGAGGGCGCGTGACATTTATGAACCTGTGCTTTCCGCTCAGATCTTATCGTACGCAAGCGCAGCTGATGGTAAATGCCATGGAGAAATCCATGGCGTCATTTGAATGAAACGCCCAAAAATATTCACGTATGAGTAGGCCTCACCCATGGGTTTTACGGCACACACGCACAAAACACGGCAAGTAACCAACGTTAACCGTATAGCCAATCCAAGATCACATTTACTAATAAAAAAAAGAGGGAAAAAGAAGAAATAGGCTAATAGGAAAAAGTGACCTTTATTAAATAAACTGTAGGCCTAAATAGCCTATATAAAAAAGGGCATAAAATTAGACCACATAAAAAAAAGAAGCATGGAACCAACGCTGCAGTCAGAGCAGACTCTGGACCATGATCTGAACCAGCGAAAAGCAGCTGTCAGCTCCGCGGACTCGATCCGCGCTAGAGCTGAGTGTCTTTCGGCCGAGCAGAGCTTTCCTCCGGGAGGAAACGGGTGCGCGGAGAGCTGACAGCTGACCGGAACCTAACGAACCCGTCTGGACCGAAGACAGCCCTACGAGACGTGTTTCGATCATTCCCCTGACGAGAGGAGAGGGCGCGGTCAGCAGACCCTGTGCGCCGCTAAAACCCGGACTTTACGAACCCGTCAGGACCAACGAAAGCTGTGGAGCTGTCGAAGGATTTGTTTGACGCCCGGGCTACTCGCGAGCACGGAATACAGTCCACAGACTCGGCGCTCAAACCAACCAGAACACGAAGCATGGCCTCGCGCAGACCCAGGTGAGTCCCGGTGTCCCGGTACACGGCAGCGGCCGCGGGTGTGAGGCGGGGAATCCACACAAAGTTTGCGCATGCAGCGGTATTTTGTTAAAAACAAAAAATGAAACATAATTATAAAAAACATCGTAAGCGTCTCTGTGGCTGCAGTCCAGGTTCTAGTGTCTCTGGTCCGGACTGAGCCTCTGGGCTCGGACCCGTGTCGGTGCAGCTCAAGTACATAAACATTAACGCTGTCGCCTTGTTTCATGTTTAAATCACTAATGAGGATCATATGTGGCAATGCGATTCATGCTGGTAAAAACTGTTTTCCTGCGCTGTTTAGTGTTTAGTTAAAATTGGTGTATCATGTACACCACCTCCTGACTAGGATTTGAGGGTTTGATAAATGAGGGCCAATGACCCTAAACACAAAGCTAAATCTACAATGGAATGGTTTAAAAACAAACATATTAATGTGTTACAATGGCCCAGTCAAAGTCCTGACCTAAATCCTATTGAAAATCTGTGGAAAGACCTGAAAACTGCTGTTCACAAACGCTCTAATTTGACAGAGCTTGAGTTGTTTTGTAAAGAGGAATGGGCTAAAATGTCAGTCTCTAGATGTGCAAATCTTGTAGTCATACCCCAGAAAACCTGCTGCTGTTATTGCAGAAAAAGGGGGTTCCACAAAGTATTAATTTATGCTGTATAAATACTTATGCACGTCCCACTTTTCACTTTTCTATTTTTTGAAAAATAACACAATCATGTATCATTTTGCTTTTACTTCACAGTTGTCTGTTACTTGTGTGTGAACTTTCAGTAAAATCTTTATGTTTAGGGTTGTAAACATGAAAAAATGTGCAAAGGTTCAAGGTATATTAGCACTTTTGCAAGGAACTGTAAATGGCTGCCATGTTGCCACCGAGCAGGTCAGTAACCCGGGACAAAAACTAAAAGTAACACTTTACTGACAAAAGAACAGACTCATTACCCATGGTCAAGCCTTACTAAATCACTCCCTTCGGTCACGTAAATATTAACTTTGCTTGATTTCCATGAATTTTGAAACACAGAAAGAGTCTGTTGCTTTGCTCTGTTTTAGTTTGCCCTTTGGGGGTGCTATACTTCTCAGCAAACACGTTGTGCTTTATCCAATCCACGTCCCGGTTGGAACACCTATACACTGTGTTGTAAAACTCTGTTCTTTCAGCTCAAATTAATGATACAAATGTTCTTTTACAGAATAAATTAACATTATTGTTCTGTTTTATGGTTCTATGAGAAATATTATAAGCATCGAAAAAAAGTATTGTTCAGGTATCTTTTTTTATTTATATTTTACGGTACCCAGCCCTAGTTAAAAAATACATATTGCTTTACTAGATACTCAAAGACTGTTCATAATAAGTGCAAGAATAATATCAGTCAATGCCTCCTCAACCTGCCACCTTATTGTGGTGGAGGGGTTTAAGCACATGATCCTTAGAGCTTTGTCATCGAGGGCTATGTGCCCCTGGTGGGGTCTCCAAAGCAAACAGGTCATAGACGACAGGTTAGACGAAAGGCGGTTCAGAACTGTTATGATGAGAGCCCATCATAATGGGCTGGCAGCGCTCAGTGCTGTACCTGAAAGAGTGTCCCAGGGTTGTCCTGGCATGGACCCCCCCACCTACCGGAGGAGTCATAAGGGGCTTGTGCAGTTTGTTCCAGGCAGCTTGGACTGCTGCCCCCCAACCCAGTGTTGGATAAGCGGAAGAAGACTGATGGCTCTATATGACACATGTAGAAGATGTCTGTGATTAATGCTAACTGTTTAGCTCTCTCGAAGACTGATTGATTTTTTGAAGTATATCTAACTTAATAAGGGCTTTAACAGATTCATGGAAGTGAAACAATCCTTCAAAAGCTCTTTGTATTAGAAACAAACCTTGCACTTTCCCTTGCTCAGTTCAGCTTGGTCTGAATCAAAACACTGATACTGTCTGACCCCATCTGAACCAATGGATTATAGGGGAAAATGCAGATTCTTGTTTTGAACTCATCTAGAACCAATCACTTCTTTTTAGTAACCACTATCTTTCGGTAATTCTTGGATTCACCCAGTCTCACACATCACCTGACTGTAACCCTCTAAAATCAAATTCCTTTAGGCCTATAACAACAACTCCTTCAGCTGACATCTATAACGTCCTTATTCAATGTTCCCGAGGGCCGTAAGGGGATTTACTCGTCATCTCTGCTGCCTCCTGTAAACCATGTCATAGGACTTGAATGCACTGTTATTGAATTTGTCAACTCAATATGTGTCAAAAGAGCTGTACGGGCCACTTGTATCTGTCACAACAAGCCGCATTTGGGTCATCTCCTCTGGGCTCGGCTCTCGTCTGCGAAGCCTGTTTTCTCTTTATGTGCTGTACAGTGGCGGGGTCTGTCGGGGGCGCCACAGTGTGTAATGAAATATTGATCGCGGCTGCTGATGTTTCCGCCCCTGCGTCGTCTGTCTGTCACCAGCTCAGGGCACTTCTTAATATTACAGGGCTAAAGGCTTAATGTGATACAATGATGTGGCGCAAGGTCAGGTCAAATTGATGGAGGAGAGACATCATAAGCCTGCATGAGAGAACGAAAATATGTTAATAACGACAGTTGAGATTTTATTGGCTAGAAGTACATAGAGCTGCTTTCAATAACTGCCTTGAATATTGCAATAACGGTATCAAAGTGATACGTTTGTGCAGGCTCTCAGTCATCCAGGAAGCAAGAGTGAAGAAGATAGAAGCAAAACATCCTCGGCTTTGGGCGGCACAGTTGCGCAGTGATTAGCGCTTGTGCTTCACAGCAAGAGGGTCCTGGGTTCGACTCCCATCTGGACGGAGCCTTTCTGTGTGGAGTTTGCATGTTCTCCCCGTGTCTGCAGTTTCCTCCAGATACTCCGGTTTCCCCACCATGAAAAAAACATGCACAGTAGGTTCCCCTCTGGGGCCAGGACTCCCCTGAAAACTGAGATTTTTAATCTCAGAGGAACTTTCCTGGTTAAATAAAGGTCAAATAAGAGATGAAAAGCTTAATCAACCATTTCAATTTGATACATTTCATTTAATTTGGTTGTAGACAGTTTTTTTTTATCTGATCGTGTCAAAAAAAGCCTAAAACTTCTAAATCAGGATGTTAATAAAACTAAAAGTGAGGTAAATTTACAAAAAAAATAAACTTTTTGGTAATTTTCTTTTATTCTTTTTATGCATTTTTGTTCATGTCAATCTTGATTTGCCATCTATTGTGCAGCTCTAATTTACCGTATTTTCCAAATTAATTGGATTTAGTTGCTCGTACGATGACGTAAAAGAATAGATATAACCTTGAATACACAATGTTATGTAAAAGTGTCAGAAGCCAAGCCCTTTTACAATGAACACAAATGACAAGGATGCTAGCACATAATCTTGTCAATGATCCTCATCCACGGAGCCTGACCTCGTACTGTTGTCTAATCAGCTTTGAGCAGGAAGCGCCGCAGTTATAATTAGTGTTACTCCAGGACGCATTTCTATAATTACATTACAATGTTACAAATTTGAAACTTTTATTCCTAGAGACTAAATGACTAATGTATTGGCCATGGAATATCTGTCAGGACTAGATATTTATGAGCTACCTTTAAAAAGGTCCCTTTGTTTTTTCCCCTCCATCATTTTGCCTTGATTGACTTTGCAAATCCTCTGCGTGTGCGTCTGACTCAGCAGGACTCGCGTTACTCCTATTTTTGCACATTTAGTATTTTGTTTCAGATCAGGCCGTGTCAGGAGGACATCAATAGCCTCGACTGAAAGATAAACTAAAAATATGATGGATTCTTGAACCCGCTCTTTATTTAATGTATCCACCCATGACATTGTACAAACTCTTATGACTTATACTGCATGCACAATTATTCACGTTTTCAAACTCCAAACTGAAAGACTGTTGGATTGAAGCGTTCCAGGTGAAGGAGATGTTTGTAGTGAGAGGAAGTGTGGTCAAAGCAGGTCCACGCTCTGAATCAAGTGCAGAATTATCACGCAGCTTTTTTCCCCTCACACAAAATAATCGTTAATAGCTGGTCAGAGGGATCCAGATTTCATCAGTGCATAAAACCTTTGAAAAATCTGTCTTTAGATCATCCCTGACCAAGTCTAAAGATACAGTGCCTTGCGAAAGTACTAATACACCTTGAACTTTTGCACATTTGTCATGTTTACAACCCTAAACATAAAGATTTTATTTTGATTTTTTTACTGAAAGTAACAGACAACTGTGAAGTGAAAGCAAAATGATACATGATTCTGTTATTTTTCAAAAAATAGAATACCAAAAAGTGGGGTGTGCATAAGTATTCATACAGCATGACTTAATACTTTGTGGAACCCCCTTTTTCTGCAATAACAGCAGCAAGTCTTCTGGGGTTTGACTCTACAAGGTTTGTACATCTAGAGACTGAAATTTTAGCCCATTCCTCTTTACAAAACAACTCAAGCTCTGTCAAATTAGAAGGAGAGCGTTTGTGAACAGCAGTTTGCAGGTCTTTCCACAGATTTTCAATAGGATTTAGGTCAGGACTTTGACTGGGCCATTCTAACACATTAATATGTTTGTTTTTAAACCATTCCATTGTAGATTTAGCTTTGTGTTTAGGGTCATTGTCCTGCTGGAAGCTGAATCTCCGTCCCAGCCTCAATTCTCTTGCTGACTCCAGCAGGTTTTCCTCCAAAATGTCTCTGTATTTGGCTCAATCCATCTTCCCAACTAGGGGTGGGCGATATTGACAAAAATGAATATCTCGATATTTTTTTTCAATATCTCGATATCGATATTCAGACGATATTTTTGCAATCCTTCAAAGAAATGTGTGCAAACTGGCAAAGAAGGTCCGGTTGGTCTTTTGCATCTGACCTATTATTGTAAACAGTGGCGGCTGGTGATGTAAACTCTAGGTGGGGCTGTTGCACAAAGTGTTCGTGCTTTTATTATTTTTACTATCAGATCTACTAAACGCATTTGCCACCACTTGTCAGACTAAAAAGAAGCAGGTAACCACGTATCAGCAAATACTCACGGAACAAGCATTCAAACAGCGCTTATTCCCAGAGCATCAGACCAACATTAAGGCAAAAGTTTACTATAGACGGCAGTCAAACAGCTCCAAAACATAATTTAAACAGCAGATTATGAAACCGCACATTACCTAACAATGCATTCACCCAAATGATACGAGAGCATAAAGGAGTCGTTTATGTCCTGCTAACCGTGGCCACCGTGGCGTAATCATAGACTCACGCGCGTTCAGAAGCGTCCTCCTTACGTACATAAACGCACGGCAGCTTCCACACTTCATCTTGTGTCGCCAGCAAAAAAGTCCCGTCGCGAGGAGTCGTCCAAAAAACGAAGAATATCCGAGTAATCCACCAGTATTATTGTATTTTCGCTTTCTTCGCTCATTTTTGTGTTGTTGCGCTTGAAGCTAGATAACAAGTGATTGATAATAACATACTAACGGCACGCTGTAATGACGTAAGCGTCAGGGGCACTGAGGCATCATGGGCAGTTCCCCGTAATAATAAATACAAATGTTTAGAAGTTAAAAGAAGCCCTGTTCGGAGGCTATTCCGGTGGATCTCTTGGGGAAATGTATTCCATCTTTTGGACTCATTATATTATACAACCCAATTTTCTAATTATACAACCACGAAGCTCGCCACTTGAGGACGCCACAGACGGTTAAGAAAAATGTTTAACTTTAGACTTCAGTTTTTCGCAAACAACGCAGATTTGGCCTTTTTTAGCAGCTATTTTATTAATCGTACATCAGCTTTGCTCTTTATGTTTTTGGATTGTTGCTTCAACCTAAGAAACGCCGTAACACACAGGTAAGAACTCCGTCGTTGTTTTGCAAATTAGTAGCAGCGTACGCGCGTGCAATTGAGGAACGATTGTGATTTTGTACAAAAAAAACATAAAATACAGTCAAACCAAACCCGACAGTATTGAAGTCGCTACATATAATTGTTTAGAAGGTTATAGTGTGCGTCATTTGTTTTCTCTTTAACTTCCTTCTGCTCTTTTCATGTTTGGGGGTCGTATTGTACAAATTATTAAATATTATCTCGATATCCATTTTTGCATATCGTCCAGACAACAATTTCGATATCGTCAAAACGATATATCTCCCACCTCTATTCCCAACTATTCGTACAATCTTCCCTGTCCCCGCTGAGGAAAAGCAGCCCCATAGCATGATGCTCCCCCACCATATTTGACACTGGGGATGGTGCTCCCAGGACGATGAGCAGTGTTAGGTTTGTGCCATACATAACGTTTTGCATTTGGGTCAAAAAGTCCAATTTTTGTCTCATCTGACCAAAGCACCTTCTTCCACATGGTAGCTGTGTCCTCCATATGAATTCTAGCAAACTTCAAACGGGATTTCTTATGGCCTCGTTTCAATAATGGCTTTCTTCTTGCCACTCGTCCATACGTACAGTACGTCGCAGCTCGTCCAGAGTTATCTTAGGGCATTTGGTTGCATTTCTGACCAGTGCTCTCCTTTTTTGGTCTGTTGGTTTAGGTGAACGCCCGTGTCTTGGTAAGTTCACAGTGGTGCTATACTCTTTCCATTTCCGAATGATGGATTGAACAGTGCTCCGTGAGATGTTCAAATCTTGGGAAATCTTTGTATAACTTAACGCTGCTTTAAACTTCTCCACAACTTTATCCCTGACCTCTCTGATGTGCTCCTTGGCCTCCATGATGTTGTTTAGTGACCAATACACTCTGACCATAGCTCTGAGGCCCTCGCAGAACAGCTGGAATTATACTGAGAGTAGATTACACACACGTGGCCTCTATTTAATGGTTAGGGCAAGTTGTGAAAATTCTGCAGTCATTAAGTATGTTATAAAGGCTTATTTTTGTAAAATAACAGAATCATGTATCATTTTGCTTTCACTTCACAGTTGTCTGTTACTTGTGTGTGAACTTTCAGTAAAACATTCTAAATACAAACTTTAAGTTTTAGGGTTGTAAACATGACAAAATGTGCAAAGGTTCAAGGTGTGTTAGTACTTTCGAGAGGCACTGTATTAGCTTATGTGTCTTGATCAGTAGTGGTTGGGTTTACACTTTTCTCACTTTGGCGATGTCTCTCAACAGTGTACTTCTCCTTGTACTTCTGGACACTTCCGGTCGTTTACAGCTGCTGAAAATGACAGCACTGTTAGATACAGGATTCCTGAAGGTTTGATTTTGACTGTCATTTTGCTTCTTTTTTTTTTTGTCAACTCACTTCTTACAACCCTGAGGTCAATTGGCAACAAAATGTTTGGTTCTGTGTCCCGTCCCAATATTTTTCCCAATAGGGCTGCATCCCTCTGACCAGCTTTTAACAATTTGTGACTTTTCAGAGTTTTAAGATTTTTTTTTCCTTCCCATTTTTTATGAGGAAGAAAACAGCTGCACAATAATTCTGCACACTTGATTCAGAGTGTGGACATACTTTGACCACACTTCCTCTCACAATGCCATAGTTATTTTTTAACACAATAATTCGTCTTGACAACAATTCTGTCTACACTTTGGAGAGCTCGTATCGTTGTCCAGTCATGTTCACACTTGTGCGCTGAGGCAGATGGTGGCCCTGGGGTCTTCCTCTCTAGACCCCGCAGATGTTGGTAATCACTATATTGTACATTTTGGTTCTCTCCCAAAACATGAGTCTTTGGAGAGTTACAGTTGCAGCTGCACCTCTCTGTACTGGGCCAATGAGGACATACAGTGTGGTGTGACGCTACTCCTTTGATTGTTCAGCAGTTTGGTAAGCTTTGGCTGTTTTTTGAACGTGCTTTATAAAGTTCATTTGAATTGATTTGTTGTCACTCGGACTGGGGTTTATTTCAGGTCTTGGGTTCATTTATTCATGAACATCTGCCACTGTGTCATTGCTTTTGAGAAAGCTTTTGAACTGAAAAGTGATCCATTATGTGTTTAAACAAAATTGCTGTCTTGCTGTTGGCAATTTAGCAGCGCTGTGACTGAGGTTTACACATAGCAAAAGTTCAGTTCTGTCTATGAGTTTCTTTGATTTGATCCTGATCGCTATTGCTTTACCGAAATCTGATGACATTTTGGCTTAAATGTAACATCCCGTTTCGAAATGGTAAACTATTGCTGTAAATGATCGTTAACTCATTTTTCTCAAAGGTTTTTCACGCTCACACCGTACATTTAATCTTTCCCCAATGCTTGGTATGTGCTAAAGGAATTTACAAGCAATTTCATATCCCTCATCTTAATTCTCACGGATGGTGTGTGGTTGAACTCTGGTGCACCTCGCCGTGAGAGCGTTGAGCGACAGTTGGTTTTGAAGACGTCTAGACTTGCCCCGTGCTTTAGAAACCGTTTCAAGCCTCAAGGGCATTCACTGAACTCTTCCCACTTTGTCGCGACCTGCGTTTCTAGCGCTGATAAAGCTTTGTGTTGCCTAGCACAAAAAATGGTACAATGTTACTTTGCTTCGAGAGATTGTCAAGTGTTGCCAGTCCTTGAAATTCTTGCCATTTTCCTATTCTCCAACCCCTAGGGTCAGACTAGGGTCAACCAGGTACAAGTTTTGGGACCGTGCCGAACCCTATAGGCCAAAGCGTTCTACACAGTTACTAATGTGATGTGAACAACGGTTGACCTCTGATTGGCCAAAGGGGAGGGGACAGTCTTCACTAAAACAGATGGGTCATATGGGATTTAATATTTCACATACTGCAATTGAAAAAGGTGATTTTGTCGACGGTAGCCTTAACCTGCTGTTAGCACAACTTTAGCCGCGGTTAGCATAACTACTGCATGCAGCTTACCTGCATAATACGTCTTTTAGCGGCTTCTTTCCTCTAGTTTTTGCCTGGGCCCCTCTGAATAAACTCCATCCAAAGGGATTATTTGGCCACATTGTTCTTATCGCGGCTCACAAAACGTTTCATTGCCGTTCTGCTGTTCCTTCAGTAATGTGTATTCTAGTGTGTGCGTACCCGTGGGAGCGCCACCCACAACAACTGCGGTCCATTTGCAGTGGCTATGCTTAACGTGAAAAACCACACTGTACTGCAGCCAAACTGTGATGGGTTGAAGCCTGCTACATGGAAAACCACTTTTTGTGACTTGCATGTGGAAGCCATATAAATTTAAATTCTTGTATCCTTCTCTTTGATAAACCAGTTGATCTCGTCTCTGCATCTATGTAATGTATAATGTTTGCTATATTTTTTCCCATCTACATTACAACATTAACATGCTTTTACCATTTGGAACATTTAGTTTCACTCCTAAGCCAATTCAGTAGCCACAAATGCCCCACCCACAATAACAATTGCACTTGTTTGTTTGTATACTTTATTGTCCCCGTAGGGAAATTTGTCCTCTGCATTTGACCCACCCTTCAATGCCACTGTGGCAACCCGTAAGGAGCAGTGGTCGATGGCAGTCGATTTTTTTTATTGACCTTTATTTGTACAGGACCCAGGATAGTCCCACTGAGATTAAGAATCTCTTTTTCAGGGGAGTCCTGGCCCCAGAGGGTAATAATAACTTCCTAACCATGGTAAATTGATGAAACTCATACATTTTATAAGTGAATAATTGTGTAAGTTTGTTTGAAATTTGTCATCTGTATTTAACCCATCCTTCGATGCCACTGAGGCAACCCGTAAGGAGCAGTGGGCGACAGCAGTGCCGCGCCCGGGGACCCATCTCCATGATGTGGAGCCAGGCTGATGGTCAGAATCACTTGGCTGGAGGATTCACCTATTGTACATGTTTTTAGTGGTTGGGGAAACCTGAGTACCCGGAGGAAACCTACGCAGACACGGAGAGAACATGCAAACTCCACACAGAAAGGCCCCGTCCTGGTGGGAATCGAACCCGGGACCTTCTAGCTGTGAAGCGGGGGCGCCGCTGCGCTACTGTGCCCACTTTCACAGCAACAGCACCAAGTTGCCAACTGCTTCATTAGCCATTAGAAGCTCCTGTTTTGACTTGTCCTCATAATTAACAGGTGTCAAGTCTGGGCATGTGTTAGCGTGACGTTATGTGACACTCCAGACCAACGTAAAAAGGTCATGTGACTCAAGCGCTGGTGGATCTCTTTAACTCCCTTTATGTGAAGGATCTGGGCTGCACATTTTTTTCCTTTTCTTACTTGCCATGTTGGACGAACCCTGAGAGGAAAAGTGTGTATTCCAGCTGGCCAGACGAGTAGTTTACAGTTCCTGATTCATAATTCAACAGCACCTTCCTTATTGCATTTAGTGTGTTTTTTTCCCTCAGTCTGTTCATGTCTTGTTCAATGGCAGCCTCCGAATGAGGTTAAGCTTCGTCGCGCGTGTGATACTGACCTACTTAACACGCAGCGGCCCGTGCAGTGAAACCGCTCAAAAAACAATAACATCAGACCCCCCTCATCCCGGTCAGAAGGCTGTACGGATTACACTGTCCCATCGCAGCAACTGACTTGGCGATGCACGATTTTGGAAAATATCTACATTCATTTCCTCTGCTGAACTATGTTATCGGGATTAGATTTAATTCGGCATTCAGTCGCACATTTGTAGCATGTTTATGAACTGCTAACACTAATACAAGAATTGCATGCATTTCAGAATATGTGTGGGTCAGTTAAGGGTTTGTTTTAGACATGGGACAGATTATTTCATTGCTTTCAATTCAATCAGCTTTATTGTCAAGAAAGAATCGAACTTTTGTTTCTCTCAAACCACTGATGCAAAATCTGTACACAATAGGGGGCATCAGAGGGAGGGAAGAGGAGAGTTCAGCGTCCTCATAGCCTGGTGGATGAAGCTGTCCTTTAGGCAGTTGGACCTGTCACAGATCGTGACCGGTTTCTTGCATAGCTTTTCAGCCTTTGCAATTTGCTAATTGCGACATTTAGAGTTTTTTTTTTTATGTACACCTTAGTCCCTAACCCCTGATTCACTACATAGGCCCGCACTATATAGCAGACTATAGTGCACTGATTCTGTTGGCAATTTGGACATGTAGCCTACTACTTTCTCCTCACCGCGTGTTGTGTTTGGGTCAAAGACCTGTCGCCATCGGTTGTTCACCTCAGACTTATCGCTGCTCACTACTTTACAGAATGCATTGTGGGAAATTTTGAGTGCACTACTTTTTGTGTGTGTGCTGCACAGTTATAACACATAAAACAAGCAGCTTTTAGGATTGTGCAAACCAGGTCTTATATGGCAGCCACCAAGGGACAAAAAGCAAAGAGCAGAAAGCGCATATTAAGTCGCCTGTGTTTGAACCGTGTCCAGTGGCATATGACAGATTGCAGCTCTCTGGTGCAGGTCAATGCTTGATCTCTGTCAGCCAATTGGATCGTAGCGTGGCCCATGCGCCGCATTAAAGGCGGTATGATTTATTTAGGTGTTAAGGCTATTATTACATTATCGAACCGTGTTTTGCGTGACCAGGAACCCTTTGCTAATGCAAAAGAAACGGGACGATTTATGCAACTCTAATGGATGCATAAATTGAATGGAAATCACACCAAGAGGCTTTTACAACTATGCTTGATTAGGAAATAAATTATTGTTGAATGTGATTTGCATTGAACTAGTAGTAAAAAAATAAGCTGTAATGCACCCATTGTTGATTTATATGCTTTTTAAATTTTTACATTTTTTATCATGGCCACCTAAGTCAAAAGTGCTAATTTGGAGCGTAAAAGTGAATTTACCATACTGTTTTTTAAATGCTTTTGTTTGTACATGTAAGTGTTATACCGATATAAAGTTATTATTTTAGCAGTCAATACAGCTGCATACACTATTGCCAAGGTTGAATAATATTGCATAATCAATTTCATGGCAATTTCTTTAATTTGGTCAAGACTAGGAGTTCAGTTCAGTTTTTATACAAAGATGATCATTTTATTCTCTTTTTCATACATAAATACCCTGACTGGTATTTATAACATAAAGACACAAATTTCCAACAAAATTACGTATTCAGACCAATAAAAAACCAATATGCTACATAACACAAAAGGTAATTTTTGTGATGACACTCGAGCTGAAAGTGAGATGACAGTCACCGTTTCTTCTTTCATGAATAACTTGCGCTCCGTAGCTCTGTAATGCTCACTGGACCGCACCATGTAATAATCCCCTAACTGGTTTTAATGGGAGTGTGCCAGCGCCTGGTATTATACTGTAGCGTCTGTGCCACATGCCACAGAGCTCTTTTGTGTGACGCTCGTGGGCAGTGTTTGTTTAATGCACACTCGCACACGGGGCAGGTCGAAGCAGGTCGGCACAAGCAGCGCGTGGAGGCAGAGAGGGTCACTAGCCTTTGCCCCATGACGTGCCCCAGGACAGACAGCGACTGGACTGGACAGAGGCCAAAAGATACAGGGTGCCATTACACCAGCTGCAACATTAATTAATTAACAAATTAATGAATGACAAAAACATTATAGTTTTAGTAGAAGTTACTGTAATAGCTACCAGCATTTATGTGTATATTGCCTCTCTTCTTACTTTGCCAACCGATTGATTTGCATGTAACATCGGATGTTTAGCCTGGCATCCAGAATGATACCCCTCTGTACATTTTTATATACGGGGATGTCAGTCTCGACAGGGAGCTCGCTTTTGCCAAACTCAAACGAGCCCGTGCTATCAGAATCGTTTATTTGCGGTCACATGTTGATTGCGAGCAGCGTCGCTCTTAGGATACGGAAGTCCCCTCAATAACAATATACAGGCGGCGCACGGGAGAGCTCAGAACTTTGTTCTAATCTGCAGTAAATTACCAAAAACACATAGATTGTAGGTGAGTTTTTCATTGGTTTACTCCGCTTCCTGTTTGATTGCATATGTTCCGCTGTGGAAATGAAGTCAATCGCATGGTACAGCAGTGAGTCTGGATTTTCCAGGCAATCGGATATTGCATCCAACAATATCCTTGGATTATGTCTTGTTATATATCTAGTTGAAGTGCATTGCCCATGGACACACACCATCCCTTGCCATCAGATTAGATCTACTTCCCTATTAAGTGCACTGCCTGTTTTCTCACTTTCTCCCTGTTGTTTGGACCTCTCTTGTTGTGAGGTCCGAAAGTGTTTTGTTTCTCTTTTGAAAGAGCTCCTAATACCCCCCTCTCTGTCCCTCTGTGAGCGCCGCCGGGGGCCCCTTCATTTGCATTAAGAGCAGTTGTCCAAACAAAGCTCTGTTTGTGGCCGGACCCTGCGCACGCTTCCCCAAAGTGCGCCCCTGTCACTCCTCGTTCACTTGAGCCGGTTTGAAGTCTTTGTCAGATTTTGGGTCCACGTCCATTGTCTGGGATCGAAGACTAATCAGAAATGACTTGTTATTGTTCTCCACAAGAATGACACTGTTTACATGAAGGCCGTTCTGTGGGAAACAATCACATCTCACTGTACGTCCACTCTCACTGTGCAAGTAATCCACTGTTAATCCAGTCGTGATTGAAATTATGCCCGATTTGTAATTATATCGGCGTGGAGTTGTTTACTCGACAGGTCTACAGCCTCCTGTGGCATTGAGAATAATAAAATGGAATCAATATATGGGCAAAATAGTGATTTGTTTGTTTTGGTAATATACAGCCCCACATTATATTGTATTTTTAGATGGGCCATAGCAGGGTTAAGTGAAATGGCTAACTAGTTTGTTCTTTAAAAAACGTATTGGTGTGAATATGAGATTAACCGAAAAGGTTAATCTCATATTCACACAAATACGTCTTTTTGGACACGAGTTTGCTGCTTTGCTTTGACAACAGGAAGTTTTCATGTGAACTGGGGAGCACGATATCCCGAGATGCAACGTGATTGTTCCCATTGGTTTTGTGTCCATGTGCTTTTTATGTCAACGTGAGGATTTTGACTTCACTTACATCACTGAGTAGAGTTCAATCATTTGAATTTCTTTTTACCAGCATTCATGTTGGGCATTTCACTCAGTTATGTTATTCTGAGGACAATGGACCAAAAAGCTCACATTAAACGACAAATGAGCAAGTCGGCTTTGCACAGTCAAATGCGGAGGTCGGGAATCGTCTTTTATCCCGAGTTCCCCAGTTGAATTGATGTGCATTTTCGCAAGTTCACGAGCATCACATGAACTTGACATAAGATATCTGGGCAGTTTAGTTGCTCATGAGCTCATATGATGTAACTAACTACATACAGTATCACCTGCATTGCTCCGAGGTTGATCTGTCTCTCATTAAACTTCAAACTCATTATGCGGCAATCACTCTTGGTGTTGAAATTGTGCTGTTTTTAATTCCTTTTTTTTTTAATTATCAATATGGTAATACAACACAAAGCCGCATCATCTTTAACCTCTGAAATGAAGCGAAATGTGTGTGATTGCCGATGGGATCAAACATAATGGGATTTCTATTTTCCCCTCTGATTTTCTTATGTAAAACACAGCGGGGCACTGAGGCAGATGCACTCCAGGCTTTTTCAATGCTTACGCAACCAAACCAGCGTCCCGTGTGTTGGAACATGGTAGTAGAACAAGTATTTGCTCTTTATAAAGTGGCCATTTGAGTGAAGTATCTCAGATGTATGTATAGAGATATGGTTGTGGCTATTTCTCATCTCTATTAGCCGACTCTACTCTTATTTTAATCACATTATATTAAATACATTTTTTGCAATAATAAGCTCCTAGTTGGGCTGAAAGATTTGGGAAATGTATTATATTGCAATATATCTGATGTGTATTGTAACTACAGGGCCTATCTCACCGGCCTGGAGACTAGTTGGCGACTCGAGATGCCACAAGTCACAAAGATGTCTCTGGCCATAAGGCGAGTCTCCAGGTAGTCTTTGATTTCAATGGAGTCTAGTCTCCATGTGGTCTCTGCATGGTCTCCGCGGTCTCAAGGAGTTGTGTTGCGCACACTATTTGGTGTCTAGGGATGGGTACCGTTCGGTTTTTTTCGATACCACTACTTTAACGGTACCTGCTTTTCGGTGCCGGTTCCTTAACGGTACTTTTTTCGGTACCTATGTCATTTTAATTCAATTAAAATAACGTGTATAAAAGGAAAAAGTCCTAAAACCGCAAAACAGAAGCTCCACAGGTCGCAGCAGCGTCACCTGTAACTTCATGTTTTGAGCACAATTTCCACTTAAGCAGTGATAAAAAGAAATAAAGGACGTTATTACCTCCTGAGCTGCAGAGACAGATCCACATCAGGACACGGGTTTCTTTCGGATAAACTTTTCTAAACACACTGCGCTTTGACGAAGCACTTTCCCGCCAAAGATCCTTACATGGTGTGAGCGCTCACTCTGCCACTAATAATGTACAACAACTGTACAAAAAATGTCTAATACAGAGTGAGCGCTCACTTTTCCACAAACAATCTTTGATATTCCTCTCGCTGCAGCTGCTTGTAAAGTTGTAAACAACAGCCCGTAAACTCAGCCTCCGGGTCTGTCGCTAAAGGTAAACACGTCTTTCTTGTTGTCACTGCTCTGTGTTGTTTTTCAATTTGCCTAAAAACTCAAATTTCTTATTCAGTCCTGGTTTATAATAACTGGTTTAGTTTGACTCTGGGTTTTACAACCGGTGTAAGTCCTGGACCTGGTTTAGTCCTGGCGCAGACCGCGGCTGAGCCGTCTCTATTACAAATGTTTAGTACGTTATAGCTTTGCTTCTCTTTAAGTTATAGTTTTAAGTTATAGTTTTGCTTTGCTCCATTTGCGCTGAAGCGGCTCATTATCTGCGCACACGTTCATGTTTTTTTTAGACTCGCTGCGGGTCATATATTGACTTCTGGAGAGAAAAAGAACCGAAAGTTGGCACCGAAAGAATTTTAGTTTTTCGATACCACCCCCGACCGGAGCTTTTCGGTCGGTTCCAAGTAGGCACCGTTTAACGGTACCCATCCCTATTGGTGTCTCACGTTTCTGTGACGTTCCTGTAAAAAGAACGTCACAGAAGCGTGTAAAGAGTCGTATGGAGTCGCTTTGAGATCTCCATGGTATCTGACAGGTCTCAGTGACATTGCAGGGACATCACAGAAACGTCCCACAGGTTGAGGACAACAAATAGTGTGTGTGACAGCTGCGTGAGACCGTGTAGACCTCTCGGAGACCAATCGGAGACGCCGCTGAAATCGAAGCTGTTCGTTTTCTCCGAGACTACCTGGAGACCCGCCTTTATTGGTTTATTTGGTAGGGACAGTGCATGTTAATGAACACGCCACACCGGATTATAGCCTTGGGCTAACTTCCATTCGTCGTCCCCCATGCGCATTCTCAAACACACTGTCATTCATCCTGGCCTATTGTACATGTTTATTTTATTATTATTATTATAATTGTCAGGGGATGTCTTGCAGACATCTCCGTGACCAGCAGTGACTCTAGTTTCAAACTAGTCTCCAATTAGTCTCTAGGCAGGTGAGACAGGCCCTTTAGAGGGGAAAGGAGGAATCCAACAAATCTAAAAAACCCAGATTTGATTTGTTTGCACAGGGGATATTGCACTACCTAAGTAATTGCAGACTTTGTGATTTTCTAATTGCAATGGTGCAAATTGCTTTGCTTTCTTGCTGTGACAAAAACAAATGGAAAACTATAGAGCTCGATCCTTTGCTCTTCTTTTGATCTTTTGAAATAGGACTGTCAGGAAATAAATGCATTTCAACACTGATATAGCACCTTAGATTCGCTAATTGCTAAATGAACAGTTATTGAATAAAATAATTGCATGAAATGGCTTAAAGTTCTCTATGATGTTGTGCAGACATTCACAGTGCAGTTATTCGGAGCAGATGGAGGGATGGTCAGACTGTGGGGAGTGCAGTCTGTACATCAGCTGTCACTGCTGAGCTCCAAAACACGGCTACACCCGTCTCTAAAACAAAATCTAACTGAACATGTACCCAACGCTTCTGTAGAAATGCTCGTCATCATATATTATATATTAGTAACTAGTACATGTATTATCTTTCACCGTGTAATAAGGCAATTTGCCAGCCTCATGGTGGCCAAACTGGGATTCTTGTTTCATTCTTGTCTTGTATCATAAACAATTTGGTTTTTCATCAGACAATGTCCAAATGAAGGCTAGAAATAAATACGAAAAATCATGACAAAACCTTGTACACATTTTTAAGTTGCCATGCGTGTGATACATTATTTCTTGCAACATAGATATTGAGGCACTGTCACTGTGCTAGCAATAATTTGATAATATACTCTATATTGCTGCCCTGCTAAAGATGTGTCTGTATTTGTGGAAATTTGTTTTTCCTTTTATAGTACCCTGAATAGCGATGACTAAACATTTTCACTAACGTGTTGTTGTGTTTTGTGTTTCCGCAGCTCAGGGACTTGTGTGTGTAAAGCCGGCGTGTACGGGCCCAAATGTGACGACTGCCACCCGGGGTTCTTCCACTTCAGCAGCACGGGCTGCAGACCCTGTCAGTGCAACAACCACACCAGCAACTGCCACCCCCAGTCCGGTCAGTCCACCATACTCTACAGCCTATTTACAATATGTATGTGTGGAGTAACGTCCTGGAGTGGAGTTTGTATACAACAACAATCTTTATTGTCCAACCCAGCACAGTAGAGACAGAGATTCATCTTGGTTGTCTGGCGACTAAAGGGTGTGTGTGAAAGTGAGAGTGTTGTTTTGGTGCAAGAACAAAAGAGGAACAAAAGCCGGGTGCTGTCTGTGGAAAGCAGAGCACTCCCAGCCGCTCAACATACACACCTGGGAATACAGGCCAGGTGTGCCCAGAAGCTGCCAGGCTCCTCCCTCTGGGTCTGTTACACAAAGCGCCCCGCACATAACACAACCCAAACACGGAGGCATGACACTACGACTCCCCAGTTTTAAATCCAGCTTTATCTTTTTCTTGACTGTAGTGCTAGATGGCCTGGTAAAATCCTGCTAATCAAAATAATTTGTCGCTCTAATCTTTGCATATTGCTAATCATGCCGATTAAAACTGTGATTTTGATTTCACTGTAATTAATAATCCAACCTCAGGCATAGGGATGGGAATCGAGAACCGTTTCTACTTGAGCAATCCATCGGAAACGCACGTCTCCGTTTATTAATGATGCCTCTTATCGATGCCGCTTTGCACCGTGGCCTCTCAATACTAAACCTGCAGGTGCGGCGCTGCTGCAGATCCAAGACAGCAGATACATGCACCACTTTCACTTCATCTCAAACTAAAGTCTGGGCCGCTTTAGGATCCACACCCCGTCCATCTGAATCTGTCCTCTCTATAAACGCTTATAAACGTGCAGCTGCTACGAACTGAAGAACCAATTCACGTGCTGAACCATGTGCTTCTGCGCGCTCGCTCGGCATCATTCAGAAACAACGGCGCCAAGGAGCTGACGAGGGTATCCTTCGACCCTCATTCATAAAAAAAAACAAAGAAATGACAAAAGCAAACACCAGAACCACTGCTTGTACATCATTGTTGATCCATTAATAGTCCTTTAGCTTCATCACCACATACAAAACTGGTTTCTCCCACGGCCGCATGCTCTTGCGCTTCATTAAGGTAATATCAAAATGCAAGTCTGTCTGTGTTTGCTTTTCCATTCACGTCGTCACAAAATGGCAACATCCTTTTTCATTAGATATAAGACGCCAGCATCTGCTCGCGTATCTCCAATTCAAAGGGATTTCTCCATAACAAAAGCCAAATTACATCTTTAATTAAATTCTCGGCTTGGTTCCTCATAAGCTTTTATAGCCCCCTTCCCTCTGAAACAGGCCTTACATTAGGACCCCTGGTAAACGGAGCAGCTGTCTGTGTGAATGGACGGCTCTTAGTTTAGACGGTGCCTGTGAAATTCTCATTATATCGACCATAAACTTAGCCTCAGTCTTTACGGCTCTTATCACCCCAGTGTTATTTACCCGCAGTAACGTGTTTAATGTGGGTCTTCGGCAGCACACAAACTGCCTCGCTTCATTAGAGGCGATATTGACTCTGGGAAAGTAAAGAAAAACTGCCACTTTCACTTCTCGTTGTTTGTCTTTTCCCATAACTTTAGCGCCGTTGCTACTTTCGCTTCAGTCTTAGTCCCTCCCTGTTTTTCAGCCTTGATTTAGTGGAAGAAGTGTCAAGCTAATTTGTCGTTCACATGTAGCTGTGTGCGGGGTCATCAGGGGAGTAAAGATGTTTCTGTCACTCTAAAGCCTGATGAAGGTCAGAGTGTGCAGGAGCTTTTTTTTCTTTTTTTTAGACCAACATTTTGGCATTTTCGTTCAAATTGTTGAGCAATGTCCTCATTTTCCAATAAATTCAGATTTAATGCTAGTTTGAAAATAATTGACCGCTTTTTAATGACATTTCAGGCCTTTATTTTGGCAAAATTATTATAATGACTTTTAATGCCCCACAGAAACCCTAAAGCAAGTAAAAGAAAGGCACGAGTCACCTTTGTGTAAAAACTGGATAAATATTTATTACATGGTGTTGACTACTAACTGTAGCAGTCAGACCTGAGCGCCGTAATGTGATAAGAAAATGTGCCCTTGCAGTGCTGTGAAGTTTCGTAGTTTCTTCCATAGTTTGGAAGAACAGGTGACCCTTACTTTTCCTATGTACATGGGACTGCACAATAGTTCAACAAATTATTGTTATTGCAGTATCCATATCACAAGAAGCCAATCTGACTAATTTAAACATGTGCAAAAGTTCAGTTTTAATATTATTAACCTTATTTAGTTATGCGTTATATGTTTAACTTTTTTTTGGACAAAGGTTGGTCGCAACTGCAGGTCTATTTTCAGATGAGAACAATGGCTGTATCGGTTCACCACTTTGATTACTAGTGTCATGAGGGAGCACCTGTTCAAAGCAAAGCCCGGTCTCTTTCTTACAGTGTGTCTTTCAGATTAAAGGGAGTGGGGCAGATCGGTGCTAATGTTGAGAGGGGGGGGGGGAGTTGGTAGTGGCCATATGTCCTGCCATTATAAAGCATGGCAGATGGACCCTGTGGCCTTCACTGAGTAGATTACCTTTGCCGAGGACAGTAAAGGCCGCCCCTGTGTGCTCTCCCCTGGGCCAAGGACACAATGGAAGTTAATGCAAATATCGCCGCCCCACGCGCATGAAGGTGACAGAGACGTGCCATTTTCCGCTGAAAGACGCTAAAATGTCCACATCAATAGACTAAATAAATGAACGCACAGACTAAATAAAATTGCACTCTACACTGGAAGAGAACATAGTTGCGTCATTGACTAAAAAAAAGTGTGGAATAAGCTAATAAGATAATTCATATTGAGCACCTAACAAGGAAAAACGATGTGCATTGTAAATTAGGTTAGCACAAACCCCTGGTGATCACTAACTGGGTTTTCAGTAGTGGCAGTCTCCGCAGCGGAGTGATTAGCGCAAAAACAACTGTAGCTGCATGTACTCCAATCCGCTTTATTTATATAGGACATTTAAACAACTAAATGTTTCCAAAGTGCTGCACATGGGATCATCAAAACAATGAAACCAAAACAATACAAATTAGCTCCACCACTAAATGAATATAAGACAACATATAGAAATAAAAAACAATAATTCAGTAGTCATTAAGTGTTAGTCACGCTTAATTAATTAATTAATTAATTGTTCATGATGAATAAAGTATTAAATCATCATTTATTAAGGCTAAAGAAGGTGAAGTTATTATAAAGTGTAACCAAAAAAACTGACTCGCCGAGGGGGAGGAAGTATGTTTTGGGAAACGCAATGTTTCACTCTTTTTTTTTCCGTTTTCTGGCGGAATATAAACTTATGTATCACACAAATATAGTAATGTCTAAATCGGGTCCATGTGGATGTTTTTTCACAGCAGAATGTTCAGTAAAAGCGAAAAAATATAGTATTATGTTAGAATTCTCCGTTATTTTTGTATTTATGGGCTGTTGAACCACTTTCCTGCTCTCCATGTCTTTGTATCTTTGTATTCCTTCTGTTTAGTTGCAAATCGTTACGCCCTATATTATGTTAGACAGGCACGGACACAGTCATGCCTCTACGCGTCTTTATGCTTATTAACCAACAAAAATATCTGGATTATCTTCTTCTGGTGCAACGGGTGAAACTAGTCACATGACTCTACAACTGTTTTCAAAGCAACAAAAACAAATCGGACCGTGTCAAATTGAAGCTGGCTCAATAAGAAGCATGTATTGAATCTCTAATGGCTGTAACTGAGTGCTTTCCTTTCGAGCGCAACTTTTTTTGGCGTCAACATTCGCAGACACGGCAGGCCTCCACCATCGACGTGTTTGTTAAACTTGTTGTGCCTCTATCCTCACTGTCAACAGGCCGAGACATGACGAGCTCTGTCCTCATGCGTTACCCTGCCAAAATGAACCACGGTCGGCCTAATCTACATGAGGGAATTCTGAACTCTAATCTGAATTCGAGTAGTTTTGACAAGGTTACATGTATTTACTTGCAATCAGTTTCTCAGCTGGTGTGTCATGACTAATTTTGAGTTGTTTTGATCATTATCTTTTATTTTGTTTTTCGCCTGGTGGGTCCCAACGCCACACGAGATATTCATGGTTCTGAGATATTAATTGATAGTGGTTTATTATATATTTTAAAGATGCATTATGGAACTTTTATGAGAAAAAAAACGTGACATTTGTGGGTGTGTTTTGGCCTTTTTGTAGCCCAGCGAATGTATGAGTGTTTAGCAGAGCGGTTTTACTTTCCATCACAGTGGCCTCTCTGATGTTCCAAGATCAATTGTTTTTTTAGGGTTACTGGTAGGTTTTCTGGATGGAATGTACTGTATGAAGATGGTTACATCAGCAGAGAAAACCAACCAAAAACCCTAAAAACAATTGCTTGAGTGGTGTTGGGCCCCTATGATGGAAAGTAAAGGCTGCATGCTAACCACTCATAGCTACTAGGTCACTACAAGGTCAAATACGCATTCATACTGTTCTACTAAAAACTTCTATAATGCACTTGTGTTGTGCTTTACAAGACTGATTCACGACGGCCCCGCTACTGTCGCCCCCAATATTGAAGCCAATATGTTCTGCCAGTACAGAAATTATGTTGTGATTCCAAGTAATTTTTGTATACTCTTTTGTTTGTCATTTAAATGTTCCAAATCTAGAATGGAGGCACAAATTAAGACCATCATTTCGAACCTGAGGTACAT
Organism: Proterorhinus semilunaris; assembly: GCA_021464625.1. NCBI lineage: Eukaryota > Metazoa > Chordata > Actinopteri > Gobiiformes > Gobiidae > Proterorhinus > Proterorhinus semilunaris. The sequence goes on along the minus strand of CM038345.1, from coordinate 27,670,749 downwards.
GTAGATCTTTACGTCAAGCACTTACTTACGTAAACATGTTTGTCACTAACCAATAAATTGTATTGTCTGCAACAAACCTGGGTTAAGGCTAACAGCCTGTCAGAGCACAGTGAATCACTCCTGGTTTTATTACTTTTACAGCTCAAATAATAGGTCTGAAAGAGGTCAGGCTTAAGGAACAGCGCCATAATGGTACATTACTGGAGAGCTAAGTAACGTTTATGCCCTCAGCAGAGCTTTAAAGCTCTAATGGAAAAATTACTATACGTTTAGGGTGATTGCATTAACACTTGACAATACTTGATGTAATGTCTTTTTTTGAGGCATATTGTTTTCGCTGGGCTGTGATTTCAAAGTAGCGCCGGTCAAAAACACTTCTGTTTGATTCAATTATTATAACGGGACATATTACTACATAATAAACTATGCTTTTTTGAGCTTTTCACCACGAAACATATTGCAGTTTCTTTGTCAAAAACATACTTTTGACTGTTCCATGCAGTTTTGAGTAATTGTGTTTTCTTTGGTCATTACTTGTTTGTTATTCAACTGCTGCAGCACTCAGGATATTAACTTCCACAAAAATGACTTGCTGTTTTACAAGATCATGGTATCTAAGGTGGATAGACCTATGGACAGGTGTTGAAAATTAGCACATGTGCTATAACACTTTAACCAATGCATCTGGTTCGTCCAATGTTAATTGCTATGTGCATATTAAATAAATAAATACATTAAATTAAATGATTTATTGACTCTCAGGGCTTTGTGTTAATCGCTTATATAGCACACATCAGATATGACAAATGAGTCAACCTTAATTGTACTTTTGGTGTGATAACTTTACCTTGACCGTCTAGTTCAGCTCAAATCATCACACAATTCAAATGTTTGACTCTTCTCTCTCCACCAACACTGTCATCTCAAAGGCCTTTGGAAACTAAACTTTCCTTTGTTGTGTCTCTGACTGAAAAATGACCCTGTACTTCGACAGCTTTAAACATGCCTGCCCCGTTCTCATCTGTAGTAATCGGCATCTGTGCTGCTGCTCCTCTGGGCCAGGAAAAAAAATTATAATCTAATGAGAAGCCCAGAAGTAGGGATTTTGACCAAAATTGTGATTTTTTTCGGACAAATATTGCAATTTGATTTGCAATTTTTATATTGGATACATATAAATGCATAAACTGCTAAAAATGATGAGTGAAAGAAGTCATGATATTTTTAGACTTTAGTCAAAAATCATATTCTTGCTCTAATTGCCCCACATTAGAACAAAACACAATATAATCTACTTTCAAAAATATTTGGTTTTATGTGGACCGCGCCCTCTTCTGGAGGAGTTTCCCCAACATTCAAGGTACCTCTTGGGGGACAGCTACGTGACTAAAATAAGTCTGTGATGGAATCACAAAGCGTCTATCTAAATAGAATCTGCATTATGGAAACGCAGACCTCTTATCTGTTGCAGCTGAACCTGAGATCAGAGGCTCGACAATTCTGATAGGTGAACATCTATCACTGAAATGCCAGAGACATTAGAAAAAGAAAAAAAAATCAGCCTCTTGAGGTTAGTTTATTGAGTCAAAACCTCAATTGCTATTTGATATTGATAAACCTTGCAGCCTTTTGAAATATTTATTGAAGATTATACAAAATCCTGTCTTTTCTGAAGAAATTCCCAAAGAAATGGCTTGGACACCAATGTTGACGACTTAAAAACGTGAACCTATTTCCAACCATTTCATTACATTTCATGCCGGCCTATATATTGGGTCATTGTCAGTGGTCAGTAAATACCCTTGTTCATACCTGTCTTGTTAAATTTGGTAAGTAGATAAAACGCATACAAATGCAAACTACTTTTTCCCCACCCACTCCTTCCAGCCAGCCTCTCTCGTGCAAATAAGTGACAGAAGAAGTATGAAAAAACAAAAATGGCACGTATAGGCTAAGAAAATCGGGATATGAATTTGTTTGGCATTTCGTCCACCAGGACTGCCAGGTCTGCCGTAATCCAGTGGAGTGGGTAAAAATAAAATCAGAGCAGTTTTTTCTGTGTGTGTGAGAGACAAGAAGGTGGTCTCACATAGTTGCATCGAGTAAACTAGTAAATACATTAGAATTTGCAGAGGCTTTTGTGGATACCCGGTGTGTTTGAGTGTGTTTGGCCACTGCCGCTGATCCCTGACAGCCCTGTCACACACCCCTAACCATACATCTGAACTAAATGTCTTCTCTCTCTTGCTTTAGGTGTCTGTCTAAACTGCGAAGGGAACACCCAGGGGTACAACTGTGAGGAGTGCCGGCCTGGGAATTACCGCAGACCCAGCAGCAGCCCGAGTGAAGCCTGTGTCCCCTGTCCCTGCTCCAACACCACCTCCAACGGGACCTGCCACACTGGTCAGTACTGCTCTGTCAAGGGCTACACCCATAAGGGCAGTAGATTAAGACCAGACACGGCAGGTGAAGATATACACATACAATATACAAATATAAAAATTTTGAGAGTTTTCCCGTCTTCGTTTAATGTCAAGGTTAAATATTGATCAAACCCATCCTGTATCATGTTTATTTGTGACTCGCGTGTCAGGAAATCACTACAACATTCACTAATCTCTAATCCAAATATAGTAATTTCCTATCTAGGAGACACAAGCCGCAAAAGTCTGCCTGAATAAGCACGAACATGTGCATACGCTATAAAACTTCAGGCTCGGTTTTCTTAAAAAATATATTTTCATTACACTCTAGTAATAACATCTCCACTGAAGTACCACCGACAAACTTCCCAATCTTGTACATAAAGACAGTTTTAAGGGATTTTTGAAGTTCTAATTCCTAGCCTGAATTTGAAGTTTTGAACCCCAAACAACAAAGCGAAATTAGATTTTTTTTTTCTCTCTCTCTCTCTCTTAAAACTATCTTATTCAAAAGCTGAACGAGATATCCCAAATCCCTTTTCAGAAGTCACTGTAACTGAGCAGTCAAAAACAACAACAACAAAACTTAAATATAAACCAGGCACAATCTGTTTTATTTTTATTGTATTGCTATATATTCTGATATTTATGTCAGTAATCTATAGCAAAGGTCTCAAATTGATATCTCATTTGATATCTATTCTTTTACCTATTCACAACCAGTGGCTCACAACCCCAAGTACATACATTAAACAGCATCATCTGACAATGAAGCCAGTTCTATGGTGCATTGATCTCTACATACATGATCCTGGTGGTAAAGCGGATGCATTTTCCAGACAGTCTGGGATTAAGTCGACCTACAGTATGTGATTGTGACCCAACGGCTCTCATCTGTTTCTGCAAATGACCTACATTCCCCACAATCAAACCTCTCCGCTGCGGGGTGAACCGGGGTTTGCAGCAGGGCCCCAAAGGATGTCAGATCTGAGAACGAAATGGCGTTTAAAGGTGTAGAGGGAGTTTTGGAAGGAACAATTTTATCTTCAAGAATTTTTTTCCCCACGTGTTCTTTAGTTGAGACAAATTTAGCTTCTGCGCTTGCGCACCTACGGCTTGTTTCTAACTTGGAGCGCGGTCCATGTTCACTGTACTACATCTTTTCTGCTGAATAATTCACTTTGTAACCTAGTTGTGGAGTAACCCGCTTCTCCCTCCCTCTGTGGGGCCATCTGAGCTAGGTTTGTGGATGGACTATGTGTTGGTCAATGCAAAGTTCCCACTATATTTAACTTCATTAAAATTGCAAACCTTTCATGCATTTTTTACTACTCTTCATCATCACGTCCGACTGCTACTACTATGATTATTGCTACTGTAGCTGCTTTTTTTAGGATCCTTGCCCCAGAGTATCCCAACAAGTGATATAAAGATACAGATGGCAACGCGTCTTACTAGCGAAGGGTCAAGAAATGTTGTTATGGGAATTATTAATTCTGCACTATTTTCAGACGTTTCTTGGCAGACTATAAGCAATTTTAGCACACACAAATGAACTCAAGTTAAGATTGAGTCAATGTGAAATGAAACTCGAAGTTAGCCCCTAGCTTGTAGCATGTAGCTAACATTAGAATTATGGTTAGCATTCTCTGTTATTTATATATTTATGGGCTGTTGAAAAACTTTTTCACCTCTTCATGTCTCTGTATCTTTATGTGCTAGAAAATACGTCCGTGATTCAGCATTTGTTATAGAAGTAGTGAAGTAAACGTTTTTGGGTTTTTTTCAACTTGGTTTCCCCCTTCGACTGTGGCCATTTGTTGGCGTTCCATAAGATTCCGTCAGTATAGCGATCTTGAAATATTGTTGCAACTTATTTGTCATTAAATTGCAACTGCATAATCCCCAAATTGTTCAGTCCCAAACCAGAAAGTGAACAAACTAACCGATTTTAAAATGTACTAATCTTTGAAATTTCCCAGTCGATATCACTAGAAAGCTCTGTGGTTAGAAGCGTGTTGTGGTTTGTTTGTGGCCCCGAGTGATCAATGTTAAACTTGTTAACTCCAATAACATGACCTTAATTGCAGTTTGGCTCAGACCCAGCGTTTAGCCTCCTGGACAGTTTTCACAGAGCATCCGTGCAGCTCTGCTCTATCTGTAAACTGTAATTGATCTATGTGCGCTGCCTGATTAGTAGCACTATTTATCATGGAGTTTTATTACTTCCTCATTCTCAGGCAGTGTAGATTGCAAAGAGTGTTCTAGATGCTGTAGCCTACATGCTGGCAGTAACCTACTGGGATTAGCTTTGTTTGTTTGTATAACTTTGTCAACTGTTCACCCAAAAGCTGCCAAATTTTAGGTCGTTTTTATAGCTTTAGCGTGACAAAAAGTTAATTGGTACCAGTCGATTAATACACACTGCTAACCATTAGTAAAGCATCAGTAAAACGCTTACAAGCTAAATAGATTCTGTGTGTGTTGCCAAAGTAACATCTGGTTATAAAAAGGCTTGAGGACATTTGTCTCGGCGTCTTGATGTTGTAGATTCTGCGCTGTGCATTGAAACAGTGTAACGCACTGCTCGTTGCTTAATCCTTCATATGACCTAAAGAAATACTACACTTGATTCTACAAAGTGAACTTAAAGCGTAATGAAAAATTGACTGCGCTAATCTGCATGGCCACAGCAGCGTCGTGTACACGTGCGTTTGTATGTACTTGCGCTGTCAGGGAAGGAAAGGGACATGAACCAGGCTGAGGTGGGACGGAGGGGTTCACAGCTGGGACACTTCAGCGGCTTCAGATTTTCCTATAAACACAACTGGCCGAGCAGTCTGAGCCACTGCCGCCTCAACTACAATGTGTCCAGACAAGCAATGAAAATTAAATGATATAAAGCGCATCCTTAAATACATCATAAAGGTGCCAAAAAAGTAAAGAAACAATCATCTGGGCCATATAGAAGTTGAAGAGTCATATTAGTATAGTCAGTGTTGGCTATGTAGAGCTGGAAAAAACTCTCGCACACTGTATACATGCTTTTCAGTCATGTGACTTTTGTTGTTATGGTTGAATACCAAAGTAGAATTATGCAGTACTACAACATATAACCATATCTCAAGTCAGGCAAGGCAAGTTTATTTGTAGAACACAATTCATACACAAGGCAATTCAAAGTGCTTCACAGTTGCATAAAATTACAAGAAAACCGATCAAATCGATCAACATAAAGTTAATTAATTACAGTAAAAGGCAAGAGTGCAGATAAAATACTTTCAGTTTTCATATGCTCGGGTAAAAAGAGCTGTTTTCAGCCTGGATTTGAACATTGTCAGAGTTGAGGCCTGTCTCACATCCTCATGAAGACTGTTCCAGATTTTAGCTGCATGAAACTGAAACGCAGCCTCACCGTGTTTATTATTGACTCTGGGAACCACCAGGGGACCCCTCCCTGAAGTTCTCAGGGCCCGAGATGGTTCATACGGCTCTAACATGTCAGAGATGTACTTTGGTGCTAAACCATGAAGGATGAAAATGAAAGACAACTGATTAACAGTGGCATTTTTATTTCCTCCCAATCATTGCTCAAGAAGATAACAGTTAAAACAAGGCCCCAGAGACACGTTTATGTGAAGAAACCAGTAAGTCGGTGCTCAAGATGTAAGCATGCTACCAGTTAGCATTTAGCTTTAACAGTTCAGCTCCGACCTCTCCAAGAGAAAGCCCTGAACCACAGACATCTAGCCTTGGATACAACAAGTGACAGAGGTCAGAGGTGAGCTGTTACTGTAGTATTTCCTCAGTGTTCGTAGGTGTGTTTATCATGTGTTTATCATGTGTTTATCATGTTGAAGCCATTGACAGTTGGTTTACAGTTGCTAACCGGTAGTATGCTAACATCTTAAGCAGCTTAAACATCGACTGAGACTCTATTGACATGACAAACTGTAAAAATGACAGAGAAAGGTTTTCTGTTTCCTCTTTGATGTGTTCATTTAGTCTGAGTGAAGCAGATTTTTAGTAAATCCTGCTGTAGTTCGACAGACAGCGCTGCTACGTCTGTGCCACATTTGATGGTTATATCACATAAACGTGCGTCTCTGGGGCCGTGTTTTTGAGCAATGATTACATAAAAATACCACTGTCAATCAGTTGTCTTTCATTTTCATCCTGAGTTGAGATATTGTTACATGTTGTAGTACTACATAATTCTACTTTGGTGCTCAAAATGGCCGCCGGAACTATGCGTGATGTCATTGGAAATGCATGTATACTTGCAACACTAGTGTTCCTTTATCAGATGCAACAAACAAACAAACAAAGGCCACTAGCCGAAACGTTGCATCTAATAAAGAAACACTGGTGTTGCAAGTATATAGTGTGCGAGAGTTTTTTCCTGTTCTATGTTTGGCCTTTATGCCTTCTCTTACGCACCTGTTTCATACAAGAGATGTGCGTCTTTAATTTCTAGCTATGTAGAGCTAAAATTAAATTTAAATCACTGAGAGACAATAAGGACAAGGAATCCCAGTGAACTACTCTAGTCTCTGTACAATATTTAAGAAACTTAATACTTGTTATAAATCCCCTTTTTTTTGTTGTTGCTCCAACTAGATCTTGGGAATTGTGTGTGATTGATCCAAATATGACTTTTTACGGACTCTGCTGGCTCTGATCATCTAGACCAGTGTTCCCAACCTTTTCCATCTCTCGTGTCCCTTGAGTCGTTCATTTATATTCCAAGTACCCCCTACCCCCTCAAGGATCTTCCCAATATTATTACAAAGTGACCAAATAAACTAAGATTATACGATATTTAATAGATACAGACGGCATGTTTTGAATTGCCTGCATATTTCAAGTAGCTACAAGGAAAAAAACGTAGGAACTTTTTTCCATTTCTCCACTATTACTTTAAAAATTGCTGAATTACCAATAGACTTTTCTACTAAATAGTAACACAAAGACATAGTGGGGAGCAAAATGGTTCAACAGGACAATGCAAACCAGGAAGCTAACGTAGCTAACTTTAGCTTCATGCTACGTTAACTAACACGTTTTTTGCTTCTACTGAACAATTTGCTGTGAAAAAACCACCCCATGGACCCGAGTGTGTGATAAATATGTTTATAGTCTGCCAGAAAATGGCTAAAAAGAATAAAAAATTGTAATACAAGGGGGCCTCGCCCTCTTGTATGACACGTTGCCATCTGTATCTATAGGGTGGGGTATTCAACATGGAGCTAAAATACTCTCAAAATCAGATCTTCTACTAAAGAAACAATACAAACTAACCTAACTTTCTTTTGAAATCATTTTAAAATCCTACTCCGTTTCACTTCTTTTTTTAAAAATCAGAAATAATTCCAAGTACCCCCTACTAAGTGCTCAAGTACCCCCAACCCGTACCCCTTGTTGGGACACACTTATGTTGATCAGGTTTGATTGTATTTTGGGTTCATAAAGAATATTTTGTGTTTTGTGTCTCAAAGCAGAGTGTTTGTACTAATTATCCGTATAGCCCTTTTGTCCACTTTTAGTCTTGTTTTCCATTATGATGCCCAAAAATGATATCTTATATCGTTAGGCTATGATGTATCTGTTGTCTGGCGCGTGTGTAAATCCGCTGATAAAGGCCTCTACCCGGTGAACGCTGCTCTGTTATGACACGGGGGTGAACCAGAGCTGCCGAATGTGGGTCACACACATCAAATCACCCGTGCATTCACTCGCTCGCACCGGCCTCATCTGCGTCGCACGTCATGAAATATTTGTTCAAATCTGCACTCGGGTTTAGGAGGTCACCGCGTGGGACATTCGACTGTAAAGCATGTGCTGAAAGTGATGAGCTGGAATATTAGTCCATGATATTACTCTGAGAAGTTTGATATTGTAATAACCCAATATTGACATTACTGTTTTTCAGTTTTGGAAAATGGAGAGGCAGCTTTCATGATCTTGAGTGCTCACAGCGAAGTGGGAACAGTTTTCAATTTATAGGCCAGTTAACTCTCTTAACACACAAACTTTCAGTTGGAAATAAATAAATTGCCCATTGTGAACTTATTGCAACAGTGCTTCATATTTATTTGGGAAAATGTAACTCCAGTTACACAAGATGTTTTTCACTCATATTGTCAACATTTTAGACCTTCCAACCTGCCTACTGTTCTCCCAAGACCCACGGCACAACACAGAAACTGAAGCCATTTGATTTTTTGCATGTGGGAAAAAAACATATTTCCAATGTGTTTGGTGATTTTGATGAAAATAAACGATTGTACATTTTGTTTTCAACCCAGTTCTAGTGGCTTTAAAGTCTCTAAATCACGTCATTCATGATTTGTTTCACTATAGTTTTGCACATGGCCTCTGGAATATGCATTGGTCTGTTTGTGCCATCTAGTGGCGTACTTGCATATTACCTCAAGCGGTTATCCACACCATAGGTTCCTTAACCATTTTGAATGCATTAAGTCTGTGTAAGTTCTCAGTCGTACAGGAGTTGTCCATCTTCAATGAAGGTACTTGATTCATCTTGTGTACTCAGTAGTTGAGGTCTTCGAATGTTTCGCCTCTCATCCAAAAGGCTTTGTCAGCGACAAATGGGAGTTGGGGCAGGCCCTAACTCCTCCCCAGTGGTCTATATATTCAGCTGCGTGCAGTTTGTGACCTTTGTCGCTGACGAAGCCTTTTGGATGAGAGGCGAAACGTTCGAAGACTTCAACTACTGAGTACAGAAGATGAATCAAGTACCTTCATTGAATGCATTAAGTTATTCAAGGGCTACCAGTTAAAAATAATATCCAGTAGACTTGAAGTTAAACGGTTTAACCTCTTAACTCCCACTTTAAGCAAGCCCATTTTCTTCAGTGCGGCTTTACCCAAACCTGGAGGCTTTTTGACTAGAGAGCTTACAGCCTATAGACCAGCGTAACCCCTCATTTGAAAGCTAAGACTTACAAAATGGAGCTAAGATTATTCCTTGTGTTGCCGAATTGTTGTTGATTTTTCATCATGTTTTTGTCCCCCTTTTTGTTGCTTCCGTTACTTTTTTGTTGCGTTTTCGTCCTTGTTTATGTCTCGTTTTCACTACTATTTTGACTTTTTTTGTTCTTTTTTTTTTAAGAAGCTTTTTGATTTGGGTAAAGCCAAACTAGAGAAAATGTGCTCGCTTCAGGTGGGGGTTAAGAGGTTAGTTATAGATTATTAAGTATATTATATGACAAATGTATTCTTTAAACAAATACCGAGGCATAGGGTTGATGACCCCTGATTTAAAGTAACAATATTCTGATTTGAGTGAAACATGTGGTTACTGTTCTTCCTTTTTGTCAAGAAAACACTTTTTACTGTGATCATATTAATGGTTTTGATCATCTGACACATGAACTCTTAAACTAGACCTATACAAGAATTACATGCCTTTCACCACTTGATTGTAGATGTCGACCGCAGGACTAAAAAAAAAAAACGTTGCCATTTTATGGCCATTTATTCTGCTATTGTGATAACATATTGACCATATCCATGCCCCTCTCCTCAGACGCTGGTGGGTCTCCAGTTTGCGACCGCTGCTTGGCTCCGTACTCTGGGCCTCGGTGTGACCAGTGCAGTGCGGGTTTCTTCAAACGGGACAACATCTGTGTACCGTGTGACTGCAGCGGCAACTCTGACCCCCAGGGGGCGCCCCAGATCTGCAATCCGCAAACGGGACACTGTCTCAGCTGCACCAACAACACCACGGGCACACACTGCCAGCTCTGTGCTCCGGGATACGCGGGAGACGCCCGGGCGAACAACTGCACGCAGCTAGGTGAGGGCAATGTTTAATTGTTTCTTAAATGTGAGGATTTTTAACTAGCAGGTGTAGTTCTGATTCTGAATGGGATCTTGGCCAGTGACTCTTAAACTTTATATTGATAAACACAGTCCCAGTATCTGACTTTCATACGTACTGTATCTTCTATGGGTTTTAAAATATTCCTAAATTAGGACTTCTGTAATTAACCTGAGCAAGAACTAATACCAGTGATGATAAACTAGGTCAAACTCTGGACTAAGGCCAAGCTGCAACAGATAGTACGTTAAATTCAAGTCCCATAATGATGTTGTAAAAAAAAATCAGTTATTACCTAACCCTTACGTTTACAGTGTCAATTTTGACAACATATCTTGGTAGCACTTTAGATTACAGCCCGCAAGTTTCAAGTGTAGGTACGGCTAACAAGAAAGTAATTACACATGTAGGTAGAAAGAGTAATGATTGTGAACGACATGTACGTACAGGTGTACCTTTAGAGACTACCTTTAGATTACAGCCCGCACTCGCATGTAGTTACACATCACAGGGTTTCCACGCGGCATTAAAAGTCATTAAATTAGCTGTGCCAAAATCAAGGCCATAAAGTTGGAGGCATTATATTGGATTGGTATTAAATCTAGATTTCTCTGAAAATTATGATATTACTTTTACTGTATATAAATATGGACTAAAACATGTTCAGCTGCAGTTTTGGCTGAAATAGATTATTTATTTATTTTCAAAAATGTCTTGTTTTGTCCTATTCTCTGTCTGTAAAAACAAAAAGCAAATGCGTTTGTAGCGTTCAAATTTACTATTTGGACATTAAAAAGCATTACATTTGACTTGCTTCTGCCTGTATACACCCTGCATTAGGTACAGCGTATTTGTGCATTAGTTATGCAGTAATTTCCCCCAATTTATAAAACAATATGACGGCGCAACTACACGCATACCTTTGGTTACATGCTGTATACAGTTGTTACACTTTGGACACCTTTATTAAACCATGCACTTTAATGTGTAATTACCTGTACTTACATGTGTAATTACTTTCTTGTTCCCTGACCCTGCACATGGAACTCGTGTTACCCATATTTTAATTTAGTTTTACTCTTAGTCTTTTGACAAAAATGTAACGACTAAAATTGCATGTAAATCTAGTATTAATCTTTATTAAAATCCTTTTTAATCAAGGTCCTCTGGTTCATGTTTGTTCTCCACATGAACAAAGCACAGAGCTGTTCCTTTGGCAGTGAATGTAAATGATACGAGACTCTTAGAAACTGCCGGTGGAAGTTTGGATGATTTTAGTCTCTTCTTCTCATTTTTATATAGTCATATTTTAGACAACGGAAATATCTAAACATTTTAGTCATAGTTCTAGTCACATAAAACAACTTGTAATTTAGTTTTAGTCCAATTTCAGTAAAAAAAAAAAGAAAAGAAAATTATGATGAAATATTTTAGACGACAAAAATAACTTTATTGAAACTTAATGAGTCCTTGACCACGGCTCAGTTTGACAGTTTATAGATGTTATATTAATGTAGGAATAGTTCTTAAGCAGTCACCTGTACTAGTGCTAGATTCAGTGTTGCACTTTTAAGGTTTTTTAAAGTTGAAGTTTCATTGGTAATTAGGGTGAAGCTTATGTAATGTAGTTTGCACTTCTAGTTTGCCTGGGTCCACGTGTTCAGGCAGTTTAAGAGTGCACTTCGCAACAACGAACAAAACAACTTTCTCACCGTGTCAGACGCATGCCTCATTTGTTTCATCACAGTCTCGGATGGTGCCAGTAACACGCTTCAGTCATAATGCTGGGAACTGGAACTAAGACGTCCCTGTGACGTTTGACTTTTTAATCCAAAGAGGGGATTATGTGTATAAAGGATTCTTCTTTACCATACAGTTTACCTGAAATGCAGTTGATTTTGGGGTTTAGGGAAAAAAGAAAATGTGGTGAGTGAGACCAAACTCATTGGCTCGTCGAGCCAAATCCGGCTTGACAAACTTGTTTTACAAATGGCTCTTTTCAAAAACATTTCCAAACGAAACTTTCTAGTTTGTAGTCCATGTGCTTGAATTATTCCTTGCTCTCGGTTATCATGAAAGAACCGATAACTAGGTGGTGCCTACAGTGGGAGGAAAATGTATGTGAACGCTTTGGATCTGATCTTCACCAAAACGTACACATACATTTTCCTCCTACTGTATGTGTCTGTAGTGACCTCATAAACCTAATTTACCAAACTATTTTGTGGTTGTGTGGTCCTCTGGTAATCAGAGATGTGTTGATTTGTACTGATGTAGCAGACCTCTGTAGTCCCAATTAGTCACCACTGCTTTAATTGCTAAACAAATGATGTGGTTTTGAGGTTTCCGATCCAGAGACCTCAGCCTCCGAGAGGGGGTATAAGGAAGTCTCTAATTTAATATAGGAGGGTTGTAGGAGGGAACCTGACCATGCAAGGCTCTAAAGGTCAGCAACAGCATTTTAAAATGGAAACCAAAAAGTGACTGGGAGCCAATTAAGTGTTTTTGAATCAGAGTAATATGAGCCGTTCTATTGGTGCAAATCGGTAACCTCGCTGCAGAGTTTTGTACCTGCTGAAGACAAGACAAGACTGCTCCTATTTGTTTTGACAAACTGTGACGGTAGTCTAAACGAGAAGAAACAAAGGCGTGGATAATCATTTCAAGATCATTTATAAACCCAATGACATTTATTGCTTGTTAAAATTGGCAACGAAACTATTGAAAGAGTCTATGAACATCATAAAATCAGCTGGAAACCATTCATAAAAATTAAAACTAAAGTTGCAAAGATTTCAGCCATAATGAATAAATCTAAATATATCATTGACAACAAAGCTCTATATATTGTTCACTTATCCTCCCCCATTTAACATATTGTGTAGAGATCTGGGGAAATGCGTATAAAAGTAATATTGACCCATTGTTTAAAGTTCAGAAAAGGCAATAAGAATAATTCATTTAGCTGGATACCGTGAACACACAAATCTATTATTTTTTAAATAGAAAACTATGAAATTTGAGGACCTTGCTGAATTTAAGATGGCTCAAATCATGTTCAAAGCCTCCCGAAAGTTGCTTCCAAAATATGTTCTGCAAACGAGAAGTCAAATACAACTTGAGAGATAAGATGAGTTTCGATAAACACGAGACGTGGGTGTGAAATATGCAATAATCTAGATCAAAACATCAAACTTTGCAATAACCTGGTACATTTAAAAAAAAGAGTCTACATTTCTTAGATATGAACAAATATTGTCAGTGTTGTAGCATATTCTTTTGCTGTCGTTTCTTTATTTGCTGTTGTTTTTTTATTATTATTGTTGTTCTTCATTATTTGTTGTTATTTTGCCCTATGTTCCTTTGTTTATGATTTGTTTATGTAAATGTTAAATGTAAATGTTATTGTTTTTATTTTTGGGGTGGCCGCTTATAAGCCTTTGGCTTTGGCCCACTCCCTTTGAGCAGGTTAAACTAAAGTGTTGAGATTGTAAAGTGCTGATAAAAATGCTTCTAAATACAAGTATTGAAAGTATTGCGATATTTGGTATTGCAGCAAAAAGTGATTCGATATTTTGTCCCAGCCTTAGTATCTACTATTTTTCTCATATTGTGCAATCCTACTTTTTTCCTAACACGTTGTCTCTCCAGTGCCCAGGCTTGTCCCGACATCAGCCCAGACCACCAGCACCACCAGCACCACGGAAGCGCCCACCTCTCCCCCGACCCGCTCCACCCCTTTCTCCCTCCCGTCCTCCACTGCTGCCCCCAAAGCGCTTCCCCCCTCCACCTCCAACTCCTCCTCTGCCCTCGGCCCGACCACCACGCAGGCCTTGCTGACCAGCCTGGGCAGCCCCACGGACAACACCACGGCCGCGCTCACCGAAGTCTCCTGGACCCAGTTCAACATCATCATATTGGCGGTCATAATTTTAGTGGTGCTGCTGCTGCTCGGGTTCGTGGGGGGGGTCTACACCTACCGCGAGTACCAAAACCGCAAACTCAACGCGCCGTTTTGGACCATTGAGTTGAAGGAGGACAACATTAGCTTTAGCAGTTATCACGACAGCATCCCCAACGCGGACGTATCTGGTTTGCTGGAGGATGAAGCCAATGAAGTAGCGCCGAATGGTCAGCTAGCTCTCACAACGCAAGGCAACTGCTATAAAGCTTGATAAAAAGACACACATTGAAACTGTATATTATTACTGCTACTATTATCACTCAAAGCTGCTGGAAAAAAAAGGTTACCAAATCCAAGATGGACTCCCAAATAAAATGGCTTGTTTGCGGACTTTTCTCAACACAAACTCTGAAAGAAGAAATAGATAATATAATAGTGACATTTCCAATGGGGAGGTTTCAAAGAGAAAGGCATTGTGCTGCCCCATGGGGTGCTGTTGCGAGCTTGAGCAGGGACACAGTGAAAGCTGAACCACTAAGGACTGGGGAGAAGCTAAGCATTTCACTGTTTTTTTTTTTTTACGTTTTAAGCTATGATTTTTGATCACTTAAAGATGAAAAGTGATTATGAGACGATGATTGTTATTTAAGAAATTTTTATTATTTATTGGTTTTGAGTGAAATGCTGCACACGTGCATTAATTCATGGTGTGTTCTCTTGTCTGAAACTGGCCAATGTGTTTTCTTGTAAAGTATGCGTGTCATTTTTTGAGAATCGGTCTTATGCAGACGCGTGATTAGCAGCTGCTGCTAGGGGTTGCCATATTGATGCCAAGTCATGTGACACCCATCAATCGCACAGTGATTGGTAATTGATACAGTGGCACCAGTGTGGCGTCGCCCTGACGTTTCAATATGACCCGGAAGTGACGTAAGTTTACTTTAATCGATGGGGGGAGAGCATTTGGCTGCTGGTATAGATGGACATTTTTAAACTTTTTTTGTTCATAGCTTCCATGTTATCAATTGAGGAGTGTTTTATACCATTTCAAAATAAGGACACAATTCGGCTCCGTGACTCATCCAACGCTTACGTTATAAATTGATAATCTAATCTGCTGCCTACCTCAGCACTTGACCATCTTGAAACGTAAAAGAACTGTGACTCAACATGTGGACTGATAAGACCTAAAAACATAAACACTACACTGTTGTTATGGAGCTGGCCCCACGTGCTTTCAAAGTCCCCCACATGGTTTTATCAATCAATAATCCAGTGATTTACAGGCCAGCAATGCACTCCAGAGCTACTCCTCGCCAGTTTGTGGACATGTTTACTGCGTCATTCAGGCCACCACGCCTTCGAGCAGAAGTCGATAATCTCCTCAGGTCTGGCTTTGTTCCCAATGTGACCACTGTAAATACTTTGGCTATTGTACATACGTTTGTGAATAGCACTATTACTATTGTTATTATTAATATAATTGTACAGGTAGATTGAACGTGTGTCCACACTGTCCCAAAACAAGCATCTCTACTATTGCTCACGGCTTTTCTATTTTTTACTCCTCAGTTGTTGCTGTTATTTTCTTCCCTTCCACTTTGACTTTGCCATATACTGTACCACTTGCAAGATTTGATTACACCATGATCCAGAAATGCTCAAAATGACATGTGAAATTATGTAAATAAAGCCCAAAAATCACAGAGCAACTCTAATAAAAATGGGTTCAAAATATTTTCTTGTGTGCTTTTATATAAACTTAAAAAAGAAGATATTATGTCCCTTTATATTTGTACATACAAAATTACCATCAACATTTAGTCTTTAGCAGCGGTTCTCCAACTGTGGTACAGTATGTGAAGGTTCTTTAGGTGGTGCTCAGGGTCATCTTATATTATATACTGCTATGACTATGGGTGGTACAGTGGTGCAGCAGTTAGCTCTTATGCTTCACAGCTAGAAGGTCCTGGGTTTGATCCCCCATTCTCGTACTGCAATTTTACTCTTCATATTAGAATTTGAAACTATTTAATTTGGTTTACCCCCAGTTTAGATTTAAAATCGTACAATCTTCTATTCTAGACCCTTTTTCATGACCCCTGTAGTTGTAAAAATGAGAAAAGACAGTCGTTCATATTGAACAAATACAGTGGGTTGCATAAGTATCGGCCCCCCCTTTAACTTTCCAACATTTTGCCATACTATGGACCTTAAACATATATTTAACTGACATTTTATGTGAAAGACAAGCACTAAGTGACACACAGTCGTGAAATGAAATGTATACATGATTGTGATTTTTTTTTTATGAATAAAAAACTGAAAAGTTGGATGTGCATAAGTAGCGGTCCCCCTTTCCTTTTAGTGCAACCAATTGCCTTCAGAAGTTGCCTGATTATTTCTGAATGATGACATGTTGCCCCAATCACTCAATAGAGTCTACCTGTGTGTAATCTAACGTCAGTTCAAATACAGCTGCTCGGTGATGGTCTCAGAGGTCTGTTAAGAGACTTTTGGGGAGAAGACAGCGTCATGAAGTCCAACTTTGATTGATTGATTTTTATTTGGTAGGGACAGTGCAAGGTAATGAACAAGCCACACCGGATTGTAGCCTTGGGCTAATTTCCATCTGTCGTCCCCCATGCACACTCTCTGACCTATTGTACATATTTTTAGTGGTAGGGGAAACCGGAGTACCCGGAGGAAACCTACGCAGACACGGGGAGAACATGCAAACTCCACACAGAAAGGCCCCGTCCCAGGTGGGAATTGAACCCGGACCTTCTAGCTGTGAAGCACGAGCGCTAACCGCTGTACTACCGTGCCGCCAGACACGTCCGGGATAATGTTATTGAGAAGTATAAAGCTAGGTTAGGTTATACAAATATTTCCAAAGCTTTGAACATCTCTCAAAGTACAGTTAAATACACAATCCAGAAATGGAACGACTGTGGCATCACTGGCCTTTATGACAAAGTGGCATTTTTAAAAGAAAACTATAAGAAATACCGTTTGCTGTTTGCTAGAAGCCACATGGTGGATTCCGGCAAACAGAAAATGGGACTTCTTACGGTTTTCTTTCAAAAATGGCTTCTTCTTGCCATAAGGCCAGATTTGTGCACTGTACGACTAGTAGTAGTTCTGTGTACAGTTTCCTCCACCTGAGCTGTAGCTCACTGCAAATCATCCAGGGTCATTATAGGCTTCTTGGTAACAGCTCTGGTCAGTGCTGTCCTTGTTTGGTCAGTAAGTTTAGGAGGACGGCCGTGTCGTGGTAGGTTTGCAGTGATGCCACAGTCGTTCCATTTCTGGATGATGTATTTAACTGTACTTTGAATCTTTTTATAACCTAACCCAGCTTTATACTTCTCAATAACTTTATCCCGGACCTGTCTGGTGTGTTCTTGGACTTCATGATGCTGTCTGCTCCCCAATAGTCTCTTAACCGACCTCTGAGACCATCACAGAGCAGCTGTATTTGAACTGACGTTAGATTACACACAGGTAAACTCTTTTTAGTCATTAGATCAACATGTGATAATTCAGAAATAATCAGGCAACTTCTGAAGGCAATTGTTTGCACTAAAAGGAAAGGGGGGCCGGTACTTATGCAAATCCCACTTTTCAGTTTTTTATTCATAAAAAAAAATCTAAATCATGTCAAAATCATTTCACTTTACGACTGTGTGTCACTTAGTGCTTGTCTTTCACATAACATTTCAGTTAAATATATTTATGTTTAAGGTCCATAGTATGGCAACATGTTGAAAAGTTAAAGGGGGGGCCGATACTTATGCGACCCACTGTATTTGTTCAATACGAATGCCTGTGTTTTTTCTCATTTTTACACAGGGGTCATGAAAAAGGGTCTAGAATAGAAGATTGTACCACTTTTCAGTTTTTATTTATATAAATCTATCTATCTAAATCATATAAAAATGTAATTTCACTTTAAAGTTCAAGTTAAAGGGGGGCCGATACTTATGCAACCCACTGTAAAGAAAGGAGACAAAAAAAGGAATGGAGACCCAAGAACTTCAACAGTTCGAGTAAGGAATGATGCGTGGAATTTAGTCCTGTTGGGACTTATAGTTTTGGCGCATTTCAGAAGACAGAACACTTGTTACTAGTTTTGAATTGATTGTAGGCATTGTGTACAGGATATTGGGTCAAACTTCCTGAAGGCCAGTGGTAAAGGTAACCAAAAAGGTACCAAAGACTGGACCATGTTTAAAAGGAGTATGAGGATTTAAATTAAACGCCATATAAAGAGCCAATAGTTAATCTTCGATGAGTGGTGCAAACATCAGCATGTTAGATTAGAAATTAATAAAAGGTCAAATTACTTTATAACGGCATCAACAATTATTTGCAACTGGTGAATGTCTAACCTGCACTGGGAAAAATGCCTAGAAATGTTTTTTCTCTATAAACGTCTGTAGAAAAAACTGGCAAGAGGAGTGTTTTATTTTTTCAGAATGCGAGGTGTCTGTGTCACAATAGAAATAGAAGTGATAATAGAAGTTCATCATTGACAGGCGCTCCTACTGCCACTGCACAAAGTCTCATTATGACCAAGGTGAACAGCATCAGTGCCCTAAAATCCAAAAAACAGGAACTTGTCGAGACTTCAAACTCGACAAGTTCTGGTCTGACTGAGTCATGTAGTGTCTGGAGCCTGGAGCATCCAGTTTATATAGGTAATGTTACTGTTCCCATGGGAATGTTGTCCATGGACTGACATTCCCATGGGACATGACTAACAACAATATAAAAAGTGGAGAGAGGAGCCGTCACTGGTACATAAACACACTGTAGTGTTCAAATGTTTCAGTGTGAACATTAATTCCAGTATTTTTACCTTTTGAAATCTCCATTGGTTGTGTTGATTGCATAATCTCAGATGGAGGATACAATACAACTCTATAGGAGAGATACAGTTTTTGTAAGAAATCTCCAAAAAGAAAATTGACAAATATTGTGCCTCATCAATATTTGGTAGTGATTGGATTCACAAACCTGCCATATTAATTTCATGGGAGACCAGACAGACTAGGACTGTACAATATTCACCATATCAACTTAATATTTATGTAACTTTTCTTTTCTTTTTTTTTTTCTTTGTAAAACTATGATTTTTAAGCGACGCAAGTTGTGTTACATCGTATTTCATGTTTCGCCTTCCATCCAAAAGGCTTCATCAGCAACACTAAAGTTTAAGCTCAGCCCGCAAACAAGATATAGACCACTGACCCGTTCTACACTTCAACTACCGAGTACAAAAAAGATGACTCAAGAACCTTCATTGAACATAATATTGGAATTTATTTCAGACAGCTGCTTTATTAATTATAACGGTTATGGTTGAAGCCCCTATGAGAGACCAACAGGCCCGTTTGGAACCATGAGGCCGTCCTTCTGTGGACCCACCACCTGCAGGAGGAGCCATAGGGGCTGGTGCAATGTGATTTGGGCAGCTCCAACAGCTGCCCCCACGACCCGGCAACGGACAAGTGGAAGAAAATGCATGGATGGATGGTTATGGTTGAGAATGCACAGTCACCATAATTGTTGTTATACAAAATAACTTTTTCTTCATATGTCCGTTTCGATTTAGCCAGATTACTGCTATTATCTCTATATACTTTCTTACTTACCAATATCAAATTTTCCGAAAATGCTGAGCCTTGTTGATTTACATCACTGTTTCAGAGGAGCGCTTCATGTCTCCAACACCATGTAAAGTTGTATATTAATAGTTACAGCTCTATGATCACTCAAGGGTGTATCTTTATTCAATGATTTTGATAGTGTTGGCCCCTACAGGCTGCAACTGTACTGCAACAACCTGAGTCTGAGGTTTGAGAAGGCCTCCCATGAACTAACATTAGCTAAAACAGTATAAAATGTGGAGAAAAGAGCCGTCGAACAACTCAGTTCGCTGAGTCACTGGTTCATAAATCTAACACACTGTTGTGTACAACTATGGGAGGGATATAGTTTTTGCAAGAAACATTGTACCTCATCATTATTTTCATTAGTATGCATTTGAAATTTAAAAATGATCCAGTGTTGAGCCCAAGGACATAATATACAGGTATTGGTCAGATTTGTAGGCTAACTCTACCATGGAGCCACTGCGGCTAAGCACTACTGTGTCCATTTTGTCTCACGTTGGTCACGTATGCCGCTAGGGCTGTCACAATAATTATATTGACTTTTTGTTCAATAAATATCAGCTAAACAATACAGTTTTGGGCTCAATATTTATTGTCTGTACATTTATTAACCTTTATTCTTTATTTTTCCTTTGTTGTCTTTGATTTTTAACAGAAGCAAATTGGGTTACATCAAAGGCGTGCTGGGGAGAGTCGGGACGTTTCCCAGTTGGCCGCGGTGCTTTTGAGTCAGAATAAAATCATTAATTGCTATTCCAGCCCTAAAGGCTGTAACTGGGTTGCTGTTCCAGATATAAATTAAGTGACAAGCGTATTGTCATGTAAATCTATCAGATAATGACTGATGTATCAAAATCAGACAGAATTTTACCATTTGACATTGAACAAACTCAAAGGGGTGTTTAAGTGGAACAGCCACTTTACTTGAAGTTGGTGCAGTCCATCGAGCGGAGACAGCGAAGTGTCCGCGTGAGTGAAGAAGGGAAGGGAAAAGGGCATGTGCAAGTCATTAGATTTCAAACCTCAACTCAAACAGTAACAAATGCTCAAAAGGAGCAAACCCAGGCACTCAATAACATGTTTCGACCACCCGGTCTTCATCAGGGCTGTTGGTTGTTACAGTAGTTGAGGTCCAAACTCATTCCTAATTTTTTTTTTAATATAGTATTTGTTGCATCCCAGTTCTTCACAGGGATGAGTTTAAAGCATAGACATAATAAATAATAGACTCTGTTTCCTCACTACTCCCCGTTTAACATGTTCGAAAGGGAAATCATGGCGTATTTACAGACTCCTCCTACCCTGCTGTAACGGAGCATGTTCCTAAAAGGTACCTTATGAAAACCAGCCTGGTTTCTTTCATTGTAACTAACCCAGTGTCATCACTGGAGCAATACTGTATCTAGCTGTAGAAAGAAGGCTTTACAGTTGCTTAAAACGTGTATAAAGTGCAATGCTTTCTAATGGAAAACTGGCTTGTTTTGCAGCCCATATATGGAAGTGCAGCAATGGCGGAAAATGGCAGCCCCTAGCGTCGCCGTCATAAAGCAGTGCATAAAGCAGAGCCTTTAAACCATTGGTTTAAAGGCTCATTTCACAATTTGCAGGTCACTTTAACAAAAATCTAAGAAAACCAGCCTGTTATACAAATGCTTTATAATTAGATGCAGTGTTTTCCCACAAATGTTGGAGTTTACAATAAACTAAAGGAGGACAAAACAAATTTAATTCCATAACAAACAAAAAAAAAATCAGATATAGCTCCTTTAATATGCATATTAAGCCTCAATGATTAAGCCCTGATGAAGACCGGGTGTTCGAAACATGTTGGCTTGGCCATATCGGCCTTTAAAATATTGTGCATATTTGTTTAGTGCCTGGATTTGCTGCTTTCTTGCAATCCCTTTCCCAAAATCACACACCTATTTCAAAAAAACTATTAACCTGACATATGCATACTTGCCAACTCTGCCGATTTGCGCGGGAGACTCCTGATTTTTAACCCTATCTCCCGTGGTGCTCCCGCTCAGTTATTTCTCCCGCTAATCTCCCGATTTTATAGTAAAGGAAAAAAGTAAGATTGTGGGGGATATCATGATCTGGCAACCCTATCCTTCAGAAGAATCACTCCTTTGCCTCTCTGTCAATGCTGTCAGCGCACACACTTTTATTTAAAAAAAAAAAATGTATTGTTTGTTTTTATTTATTTATTTTTATTGCAATACGTATACAATGTATACAAATAGTATGCCAGTATACATTTATAAATATATTGTATGTTGAACAAATGCTGATAGTTTTCAGAGCCTTTTTGTTATCAGAACTTTCCAGAATCTTCATATAAGATAGAGTATCACTATAAAAATGTGTAAAGTTGGGTTTCTGCTTGGAATATTTACATTTGTGGATATAACATTTGGACAAAAGGATAAGTAAGTTAATAGCAAAATAAATGTCTTCATTCTTTTGCTTTCTGAAGAAACAAAAAACTAAATGTTCCCATTTTATGGTAAAGTCCTTGTATAGATGTTCAATTATAAAACTGCAGAAGTCTTTCCAGAATTTCTTAAGAGTAAGAGCATGTCCAAAAAAAATGTTGGACTGTTTCTAGATGATCTCCACATCAGAAATTTGTCCATACCTTTTTCCATTAAATATTTCCTACAAATTGGGTCCAATATGATACAACATGAGGAGTAGATACAAGCTCTTTCTGAAAAAGGCACGAATATTCTTATTACAATTTTTGTGATGTGTAAAACATATTTTTCCTATTTGAGAATTTAGTTCATTGGGGAGAGAAACAGATACTTGTAAAGGCAAAAATGCACGTCTATACAGCGTGATAACTCCGGCAGGGATTGCATCGAAAACTATAGCATATTGTTTAGGTGTAACTGGAAATTGATATGTAGTTAAAAATTCTGAGTAAGACATCAGTTGCCCACTGATGTTAAAAAGTTGAGTTACCAAGACAATCTGTTTCTCTATCCAATTATTAAAGTATAACGATTTATTTTTGTATAGAATGTTTTAATTGTTCCAAATTATATATTTATGAGGTGAGAAGTTATGTTGATATATTAAGGTAATAATACTTGTTTGTGGAATTATGAGAGTTTTTCTGGGAGTGTATCTACATTATAATTACAACCTAAAACAAAATTAAGGCCACCAAACCTGGAAAAAATGTGATGTGGAATGAAATTCCATATTGAAACGGGATTTTTAAGAAAATGTTTGGCCCGATTCATTTTAAAGGTATTGTTTATTGTAGCACAAGTCTGATATTATTAGATATATGTCGGTTCTTCATGAAACCAGATTGTGTTTCATCAATGACTGTATCTAAAACATCTTTGATTCTTTTGGCAAGCATAAGAGCCATAATTTTGTAGTCGTTCAGTATATTCAGTAAACATATTGGTCGCCAGTTATCAATGAATAGTGAATCTTTGTTAGGTTTAGGAATCAGAGTAATTAAGCCTTGGGTAAGAGTCGGTGGAGGATTACCTTTCTATAAAAACCTGTAGTAAAAAGGGTGCCAAATCATCTGAAAAATCTTTATACAATTCTGCAATCAACCCATCGGTGCCCAGAGATTTATTATTTTTGAGGAGGGCAATAGATTGAATAACTTCTTCCACTGTAAGCAAACTGTAACAATAATGCGCATCGGAATTTTCTATGTTTTTAATGTTTTTGACGGAGTTAATGAATGTATTGGCAACCTCTTCATTGTAACGAGATTCATATAGATTTGTGTAAACTTTGTAGCAAAATTGTGAGATCGATCTGGCATCATCAGTTACATTACCATTCATGTTAAGCTGAAGGACTGAGTTAGTTTTGGAGCGGTGTTTTTCTAGACGAAAGAAGTAAGCAGAATTTTGCTCTCCCTCCTCAAGCCATCTCTTCCTAGATCTAACAAATGCGCCCTTGGTTTTCTGGGAGTAGAATTCATCTAATTGTACTAGAAGTTCTCTTATTTGTAATTTATCCTGCTCCGAGAGTTCATCTGGATGTCGCTGGTATATTGAAGTAATTTGCGTTATTAGTGTTTCTTCTTCTGTAGCTTTGGCTTTAGCAATTTTGGCTCCATGTAAAACATTACCTAGTTCATATTTGAAGAGTTCCCAATTCAAGCTGTAGGATTTTTTATTTATTTATTCTTATCCCAAAGAAGGTTAATTTGTTTTTTATTTCAGATTTTACAATAGGATATTCCAAAGGGGAGCTATTCAATTTCCAATATGAAGACTTACAGGGATTATGTTCAGAGTTAGAAAGTTGCACTTGTATGTAAATCGCTCTGTGATCAGTAAGTGATGTTGTAAGGATATTGACCGTAACAGCATTTTGAGATACATTTCTTGATAATAACCAGAAGTCAATACGTGATTGTCTAGAACCTGAATGGTTACTCCAAGTGAATGACTTAATATCAGGGAATTTCTCTCTCCAAATATCAACAACAGTAACATTAAAATCCCCCCAATTAAAAGAGTTGAAGTTGGATGTTTAGAGAGCCAAATAGATCATTTGATTTCGATTGAATCTAATTGTTTGTCGTTTTCAGTTTTTGTATTGTAGCCATATAAATTCAAAATTATAATAATAGAGTGATTCAAGTCTATCACATGACAGGTGTAGTGACCTAAAGAGTCACAGTCTGAATGTAGAACAATACCTCCAAATGTACCTTTCAATGTAGTAGCCTCAGCTGACTGTACCCTGTGAATACCAGACGACATTACCCCATAGGGACTTCCAGCAGCAGCTGTAGAATGACTCTCTTGAAAAAAACAAAAGTCAGTTTAAAATTTCTTGGCAAACGAAAATAAGGCTTTGCGTATACATATTTGTCTTAACCCCCTGGCATTAAGGGAAAAAATAGAAAATGACAGTGCAAGAATTGAACAACAAAGAACAAATAAAATTGAGAAAGTTTGGTAGTTTAGTAAAGTGTCTCACGGGACCGAGTTCTGCTGTGCTGGGTTAGCGCACACCCAGCCGTGCCGGCACGCACACACTGACGCATCACGCATTCATCGCTCTGTTTATTTATGCGCACGAGGGAACGAGAGAGTCGGTCGGTCATCCCCTCCCCTCAGCGTTACCCTGGAGACATTACTCACGCCACATTTGACTAAATTATATATTTTTTAAAAAGCTTATAGGCCTGTGTGTAGACCTTACAATCGTTAGATGATAACATGTAAAGTCTAATATAATATGTTATGTTCCTATTTTTCAAAATTATTTGAATTTAATCGAAGATTGTTTTAAAGATCTATATTTTCCATAGGTTTTTTTGTTCTCACTTTTGAGCTCAAGTGTCCTACTTTTCATTCTTAACTGGTCTCCCTACTTATGGTACTCTGCTCATTTTTTCTTTGTCCTCAATGGTAAACAGAATAATATGGAATAGCCAAGAAACAATATTTCCAGCACAAGTTTCCTTCATCAGGAAAATACAAAGTAAGAAATGACATCAATAATTACAAACACACCTGGCACGATACGCCGATGGAAAAAAATCTCCCTATTTTTCATAACCCAATGTTGGCAAGTATGCATAATTATGCACAATCTCATATGAAGGAAGTCATAAAAAAGCTTCGAGAAGTCTCGACGTCAGAGGCAGAAGTGATCAAATCCTGATTCAAAACAAAGTAAACAATTCAAAACTGAAAACAATGTACAAGCAACAAAAAGGTGGAACTGAACTGGGCACAACAGGATGACGGACTCTTCCCAAAATGCACTCTCATACTCTTCATTGTGTCAATGACAGTTCCCTACAGTCAGTGTGAGGGCAGGTTTTATTTGGTCCTCCATCTGTCCAATTTCTTCCGCTTTACCCGGGGCCGGGTCGCAGAGGCAGCAGTCTGAGCAGAGAAGCCCAGACTGTGGGGTGATGGTGGCGCAGAGAGTAGAGCGGGTCGTCTTGTGATCGGAGGATAGGTGGTTTGAATCCCGCAGGTGCACATTGTCATTGTGTCCTTGGGCAAGGCACTTCACCCACCCTGCCTCCAGTGTACACTGGTGTATGAATGAGAGTGTGACAGGTTCCTTGATGTAAAGCGTTTTGAGTGCCCAAAGCAGGTAGAAAAGCACTATATAAATGTGACCATTTACTTCCCGATCCACACCTCCTCCAGCTGTTCTGGGAGGACCCCGAGGCGACACCAGGCCAGCTCAGAGACAGTCCTAGGTCTTCCACGAGGCCTCCTCCCAATAGGACATGCCTGGAACACCTCTGGAGGGAGGAGACCAGGAGGCACCCAGAACAGATGCCTGAGCTGGCTCCTTTCGACGTGACGGAGCAGCGACTCTAATCCGAGCTCCTCCCGGGTGACTGAGAGTTCCCCCACCCACCCTGCAAAGGCAATTAATTTCGGCCGCCTTTATCCGCGATCTTGTCCTTATGTGGGAGCATATATCGACTGGTAAATCGAGAGCTTTGCCCCCTGACCCAGCCCCTCCCCTCAACAGTCCGACCCAGCGACCGCCTCACTACCGATGCCGCATTGATCTGTATTTTTTCTTTCTTTTTTCTTGCCATGATAAATCTTTCCTCAAAATGAAATGTTGCAAAATATAGAATTTTATTTGTACAGCGCTTTTCACAAGACACAAGGAGCTTACAATTTAGACTTTTTAATTAAAATCATATTTGCCACAGCGCTCCTTGGGGTAGCCTCTGACCACCACCAACCACTTCTTACTGGTGAGAATATGTAAAAACAAAGCCCAGACTTCCCTTTTTCACTTGAAGAAGAAACTTTATTTATATAGCACCTCTCACAGATAAAATTACAAAGGGCTTCACAATGAAAACGTTAATCCAAAACAGAAGCATTACACAGATTAAAATAAAAACAATCGTAAGCTCGTCTGAACAGCAGATTTTTAACCCCACCTGGACTGAGCACATTTTCTACACTTTGGCAAAACAAAAAGCAACAAACATGCAACAAACAAGTGACAACAAAGCTAATAAAGAGCAACAAAAGTGTGACCAAAAGCAATGAAAAAGTGGCAAAAAATGTGATAAAAAACGATGAAAAATAACGTCAAAAAGTGATGACAACATGGCAACAACACTAGGGAAAAGATCAGTTTTTATCAGTTTTGTAGGCCTTAGCTTCTAAATTAGGTGTTACACTGGCCTAGTTATAGGCTGTAAGCTCTACATTCAAGAAGATTTGGGTCAAACTGGAGAAAATGTGAAGCCGAACCCTACCCTAACCGAAATTTGATGGGGAGCCAATGCAGGGAGTTTTCATCCCCATTCCCGTCTCATTTTTGCCGCTCTATTTTCTTTTTTCCAACAAGCTTTTAGATTTGGGTAAAAGTCGGGTGGGGTGGGGGTTAAAAGGTTAAAACAAGTATAAAAAACAACCAATTCCCCATCGTCTCAAAAGTGCTGATGTCATTTGGAAAATACTGAGGCAACACCAAGAAGCTCGCAGCTCATTTGCACTGTGTGTCATGCACGTCTACCATAAAAATAGAAAAAATATCAAATGCATCTGGTGGCTTTTTACAAGCTCGTGTTTCAGGTGCTACAACACCGTTAAGAATGAACAACCAGTGGGCAGTGAGCACCTTGTATGGAGATATTGGTTTTGAATTATTACTGCAATTCTGTAAAAAAAAAAAAAAAGAAGAAGAATCCAACGGATCAAAATTTCAAGGCTTTGTAACGATTTGCAATGTAAAGAAGCGACGACAATTCTCATTCACCTAAAAAAAAAAAAAGAACTAACCAAAGAACACTTTTGCTGATTCTGTTCAGTTTCCATTTACAGTTGGCTGTTGCAACACGAAACATGTGAGAATGCATCAGGATGACAAATCCAAAACAGCGGTTTCTACATCCTCCACCAAATATGGAACATTCAAAGATAATACTGGAACAGAATGGCGGCATAGAAAGGAAACTACTGTGGATCAGCAGTTCTCAGGGCATGTGTCTGTTGGGTTGTCATGGGGAGATGTAAATATGTATGCTTATTGATGTTAAACTGAAAGTAGATGGGAGATTTTTTTTTATTTTTTTTACACCATGGCTTATGTCCAAACTTCCCCCTCCAGGGCAGCATATTGTAAAAGCACATGACTAAATACTAGCGGTGACGGGTTTTGCTCATCCAATTGGAGCATCAGGCTTGTAAAGCGCAATACAAGTGTAAGCCATTATTATTATTATTATTATGTATTTATTTATCAATTCAGCAGGAGTCCTGAGAGCCGGCAAAAAAGTAGTTAAATAGCTGCAATAAGGCACATCATCAGCTGCAATTGACTACATCGTTTTATTTGGCAAGATTGAGATTTTTCGTTGCACTCCCCAAATACTTCTGCAAATAAGTATTTCGGATTATGCTTTTAGTTTTAGTCCCGTTTTAGTCAGACGAAAACTAAGAAGGTCAGTTTCATTATAAAAAGTAATAATTGATTTCGATAAGTATTGGAAATTGGGATAAATAATAATAATCTCTTTGTTTTATGTAGCGTTTGACAAACAGATTACACCACTGGCAGAAGTGTCATTGTGAACAGAACTTTCCCAAAAGCGCCCACTCTCCTCGTCCTCTGATCATCTTTCTACCAACAGCGTTGTCTGTGCTTTCGTTCATCAACCTGCTTTCTGCGTTTATATGCTACAGTATTTAAAACTGGCCTAAGAAAATAACAAGTCCCTGTGTCATTGCTGTTAGACACGCTCCATGGAGGACGTGTGCTGATAGTAGCGGCGCACGGAGAGGGAGCGAGAGGGGGACGGGCCACTTTCTCCCATTTCCGTCTTGTCTCATTGACGTAAACTCATAAACGTAAATGTTTTAGTCGGACTATTTTCTTAGCTCGTCATCGTTATGTTACTACGTCAACAAAATTATATCGTTATTGTACTCCTTGACAAAAACAACACGGCCTACGTGGAAATACCTATGTGGATTCTCATGACTAAATAAATGTGAAAACAGAGAGACTCCTAGCACTGATGTTATTGATATCTGTATTGCATTCATTTTGCCAGATAAGGTGCTTAAGGTTTGCTTTGATTGTTAATGTAAATGCTATTGTTTGTAATGTTGGGGTGGGCTGTCACTGTTTCACAGGACCCGAAAGCAGAACACAGTATAGGCTTAACAGTTTATTAATGAACAGGTAGAACCCGAAAGTAAGTTAGAAGTATCGTTCTGAGAAGAACGTGCTCTCTCAAACGCTGAGTCAAAAAATGGGATGAGCGGTGGGCAGATGGGGTTTTTAAACCCCAGATGGATATGCCATCACCTTGACATGATTGGAGCGGGTAGATGTTTTTATCGCTCAGGCGCGAGGCGATGCCTCGGGTTATAACCAATAGCGAAGCCCGTAGAGGGCTACGCCCATACGAAACAGAACGATGTAGGCAAGGGCAGATCACGCGCAGGTAGGTGGAGAGACAAACACACACAGAAGGGGAGGGGGAGAACACACACGCGCACACACACACGAGCAGATCCTGACATGGGCGCTTATAATCCTTTTGCTTCGGCCCACTCCTTTTGAGCAAACTTACTGCTCAAATAAATAAATAAACAAACAAACAAGCTGCAGGTGGGGCGGCCTTTCTTGTCTTCTTGTCTGCTTAACTATCTCTGGTGTGCAAATTGAACATTGTAAAAGGTTGCAAACAGATTTAGGATGGTTTCCTGTCTTGCTCCAATAACTACCTTTACTCCCAAATATTTGTGAATTTTATTTGGGTCCTCAATCTCTCTCTCAGCCTAATTTTATGGACAGGCCTTATTTTGGGTATTTTTGTAAGTATCTTTTGATATGCTTTATTGGACAGAGCAGCTTAGGCCGAAGAGCGGGGACAGACACTCTGCAAACCGCTGGACTCAAGACCTGAACTTGAGACGCTGAGGACAGGACAGCAATAAGTGCAAATAGACCAGAGGTCTGCAACGTTCAACATCAAAAGAGCCTCTTTGTCCGCTGTAAACAACTCAAAGCTCAAGCGCTCGTCCGAGAAGGTCTGGGGTTCGATTCCCACCTGGGGCCTTCCTGGTAATGTAAAAGTAAATGTGCTTTATTTGTCATTATACATCAACTGTCTGTTTGTCTTCTGCAATTGACGCCACTGGACTACCCGTAGGGGGCAGTGGGCAGCGGCAGCTGCGCTCGTGGATCCATCTCCAGATGTGGAGCCATGACTCCCCTGGAAATGAGATTCCTAATATCAGTGGGACTTTTCTGGTTACAAATAAAATAAAAGAAGCCAAATTCGCAAAACGTCAATTGGGGACTCCATACTGGATTATTGTTCATTTGATATAGGGCCTTATTTCACCAAATCTATTCAGTGTTTTCATGCTTCGTCGTAAGTTTAATGTGACTCCAGGGGCGGACTGGGACAGTAATTCAGCCCACCCAGTTTTTGGTTTGAACCCATAGCACGCAACAGTCGCTACCAGCAGACCATTGCACGGAAAAACAAAACAGAATTAATCACTTCTCCGATTAATTCCTGAGCTCAATTCCCTGGCCAATAGACAATGGTGAAACGCGGATTACACATTGTGTGCGTGATAGGCGTGTTTTGGCCACACGCTCACACGTACAGTGAGAGGAGAAAGCCGTGTGG
This sequence comes from Proterorhinus semilunaris, assembly GCA_021464625.1. NCBI lineage: Eukaryota > Metazoa > Chordata > Actinopteri > Gobiiformes > Gobiidae > Proterorhinus > Proterorhinus semilunaris. The sequence continues at coordinate 27,640,250 of CM038345.1, read as the reverse complement.
GCGTCCCGCGGGAGATCAATCACGTTTGGGCAAACCCAGGGAGAAAGAGGAAGCCGAACACAGAAACTCTCCATAAAGACACTGCCTACCAGGAGCATTGTTGTGACCGTGGGCGGCAACAAGATAAATACAAGCCACCAATCCAGCATGACACTAAGCGCTTTTACAGACACCAGAGTCATGCTGCCACAAAGATGCCCAAACTGTGACTGCGCGGAGGAAGGTGGGGTACCGCTCCGCTTCCAGCTGCGGCTCCAGCGCACGGTGCGCCTCATCTCCGTGTGCCTCGTCCTGCTGCTCGGGATCGCTCTGACTACACTCGTGCTGCTGCTGTTTGGATCACCCGCGCTTTTACGTCAAGGCGAGGTAAGAAACACAATTCTACCGGGTAAATAATTCTAAACTTTCTGTTTTTGACCTCTATATCTGCACTAAACATCACTGTCAGTACTAAGAGCAAATTACTCTCATCTTTTTCTTTATCCCGTTTCACTCAAACACTGCTTGTTCCTCTTCCAAGAGTCATTCTAAAGGTGTATAAAGAGTTTTATCAGAATAAATAATTAGCTTTTAAAACATGCACACGCTATTTGTAGTAACTTATAATCGCAGTTTAAGTAAATTAATAATTAAGCCTACAGGCAAAAGGGTAGGTCGATAAAGACACAATCTAAGTAGGTCTTCCTACACTTTAAGTTAAGCAGGGCATAATCACTATTCTCACAACAAATATAAAATGAATGGAGGTGAATCACAAAGGCCATAGCCAGTTTAAGTTAAAACAAGTAGGCCTATGCTAGTACATTAAGTATACAAATGAGATAAGTGCACTTTCTCTTTTATCAGAGGTGTCTTCTCTCTCTCTTTTCCCTGGGCAGAATTGATGTAATGTTTAATTTAGACCTGGCTTTGTGGACTCTTAACTCTGGCTTTGTTACTGTCTTCCTGTATAGTTCTCAGTCCTTTGTCGACTAGAAATATTAAATCGTTTGGACATGTTTGTTTTTAACTCGTACCACATTCCATAGTGTATGTTGTAGCCTTCCGTTGAAGGTAGACAAGACAAGGGAAAGTCCCGATTCGCTTTCACCACCTGCGAACAACTGATTTCATTTAAGTGAAAGATGAGCATTTCACTCAATCAAATTATTATCAAAGCTAATAAAATCCCCACCTGTGGTATCTTGCTTGTGGGGTTGCTGTTTAAGAACACGTACAGTACTTAATATTTGTTGTTTTCTTTCCATAGCAGCCCGGTGTGCTGAATGCACCCACTGCCCCTGGTAAGTTCATATACCACATCTATCTAACACCACAACCATGTGTTTGTAACAATACGCTAAATCCTTTCATGTGTTTTAGAAGCTCTAAGTGAGAAGCAATTCGACAAGGATCTATCACACCCGAGTGCGCTGCTGACATGTGAGTTTTAAGAGACATAACATTACCTCATTGTCAGCCACACGGCAATCAACCAGTACGCACAAGTGCAAAGTAAACAGCATGTTCATAGAATGACAAAACAGTCAATGACACAACGTCCAAGCAGAGTGGCCGCTTCACACCCGACAGGGAAGCATGTGGAGCTTTAGTCTAGAGAAAACAAGCAATCGAAACTTAACTAAACAATCCACAGCTACGTTGATACCATTCATAAAGCACTCAAGTAATGGGGGGCAATGTAATAATTTTAGTGCATAGAGTACATGATAACATTGCATACATTTCAAGCACACAGTGTTTGGTGATTGTCTTTTTCACTTTTCACACTTGTTTTATGAATGTCTAATTTGATTACATTTACAGTACAATATAATTACAGTTTAATTGTAACTATGATTATTATTAAATGACATATCCATTTATAAAAAAGGCTAACATATGAAATGCTGATATGTGTCTCCTGCAGTGAAACGAGAATCTTTCCCTGAATGGCAAGATAGAGACGGTAACACTCACAGCAGAGGAGGTATGACCTACGACAGAGGGACCCTACATGTGCCCTCTAAAGGGCTGTACAGGCTGTATCTCCAGATCACCTTTGAATTCTTGATCAATAATAATAATAACGACAAGCGCATCAATGTAAGCGACATTTGTGACGACGACCACCACATGTCCCTGAAAATCAGTGTGCAGCGCCTTTCAAATAGTTACCAGTCCTTCTCACTTTTGCTGGAGAGCCAAGACACCATGAGCTGCAGCCACGACTGGACCAAATCTATGTTCACATCGGGGATCTTTGAGTTGGAGGCTCAGAGCAAGCTCCGGGTCAACATCCAGCACAAGCAGCTTGTCAAAATCCACGACACGCTCTCATTCTTTGGGGCTGCGCGTATCACTGCACAGTAAGAATTTCACTACTGGCCCTGCCCGACAGATTTTAGACAGGTTATTCATGTCAAATAAACGGAGCCTGTGTGTGTCCACACTGCAGCCATTGCACTAAACACTAAAAGCTTTTCAAGGGACAAAGTACCAACAGGCGCAGTAGTTGGCACGTAAAAGTAAGTATTTCACAAGCTAAAAATGGCTTGTACAAGACATCTGCATGTAGCCATCTCGATGTTAGGAATCAGGTATTGCACAGAAAGTTGTATAAACTAAGCTTTTATTTAATTTTATTGGGGATCACAGAGATGAAACCAGTTACCCCCTTTAAATGTATTTTAATATTTACTGCAAAACCAATACTTTCATGCATTGAAATAGAATTTTTTTTTAACCAAAATACTGTAAAGCTGGTCTAATGTTACAGATAAATGCACCTGTGGCTAATTGTCCGTATACTGTTCGACAGGTCGGAATACTTGGATGTGCAAATGATCTCAGGCACTTAGCTGCACTTTACTCACATTTTGATTGTTGCTTTACAGTGGGCTATCAGTTTTAATGGGTCACAAAAAAAAAATCACATTACAGAAACTTCTTTTAGAGTGATTTTGGTGAAGTACTAACAAACGGGTACAAAAGAATGTGAGCAGGTGTACAGTAACTGTCTATTTCTACAAAGTTTCTCTGTCAGACTGGACAAACAAGGGGTGCAGCTGTCAAATGTCACACCCACCCAGCTTAAACTAAACTAACTACAACACTTTTCCTTTTTATTGTCCTTAAATAAAGGCACCTGACTATGGCTGACATGATGACGGTCGAATACGTAGTTTACTAGACTTTATACACATTAACCAGGCCACACCTGCAGTGGCATGTCTATATTTGTGGCATGTTACTTCTAAAAGGACTCTCCTGAAAAGCAGAAGATGGGTAATAGTGCTGCACATCTTGGAATATTATTTTACAGAAGGGGATTCAGCTGGAATGGAATAGACTTGAAGCCATTTGTATAGAGCTTGTCCTACCTTTTTCTAGAAAATTAAAATGACTGTCTGACATGGTTACGTTTTGAGACAATTTAGATACAGTAAAGCATCTCAGGGTACTGTCATTGAAAGCTTTTAAAGGCATTTAGAGTGTCATAACCCACAAAGCTACACTCCCATGACTGCAGATGCTGTCGTGGGTAACCATCAGGTACATATATCATTTTTCATAGTACAACTTAGGGCAGGACAATATGGCAAAAGACACTTTTATTTCTAAATTTGATCTAATTCATAATAACCAAAAACGATGGTTCTGTTTCTGCTAAAGAAATGGCTGTAAACCTGACGATTATAAAGGCCCATGACGATTATTGAGAATGACCAAACTAGGGATTGAAATTTCAATTCAATTCGGATTAATTGCCTAGCCCTAGTATTTTTGTACTATGTCATAAAGTGATATGAAGTGTAACATTAACTCCATCAGTGAATCCCCACATTGAAGTGCCTGAGCCCCTATGTGCCTGAAGCAAAATGTCTCAATAGCACTAATATTGTTTCTCTGTTTTTGTTCATGTTATTGTTAAATGTTTTTGCTTGACTCTAAGTTATCACAGTGTACACTATATGTTTGTTTACAAAAAAGTAATAAAATTGTAATATAAGACAGTTGTTGGTTTGCTGGACAGTATGCTGGGTGGGTTTTCACTGGGTTTCTCTCATCAACATGCACATTGCACAATCGGTGAATTATCCAGTTACATACATCAAGAAGACAAAAAGTCTTATGTGGCCAGTTAATGAGAACTACTTGGACTAATTGTTATTTGTCAGATCCCCCAAATTAACTGACAAATGAAAAAGTAATATATAACTCCCCAAAGTAACAGGAGTATACACAGATCTTTTAAACTGTGTGATTTCAGACTAGAGGTCAACCAATATAAGTTTTTCTAAGGCCGATGCCGATTTTTGGGGATTTTGATTAGCTGGTGCCGATATTTTTGGTCGAGTTTTCCAAATGTTTTGTCTATAATCCTGCGTATGATTCTTCTAAACTGTAAAATGTGTCAGTGTTGACCTGTGACACCAGGGGGGCGCTTTCTTAGGGGCATTGGGCTGATTTATTCAGTACTTTCATGTTTAGTAGGTACAGCCAATTTGACACCCTATAGGCAAGATAGAACATTTTCACCACGATGTTAACACTGCTCCCCGGAGGCGTAGAAGTGCCAGGGAGGTGTCGTTTTTGACAGTCACTATAACTTTTTGTTATGTTATATCTGAAAATTGGCAATGTCTTCAGCAGATGGCACCCTATGCAGCCGCCTGGGTTGCCTTTGCCCAGGGCCGGCCCTGAGTAGGTTCTTTAGACTCAGAGGGAGCTTGTTTGAGGGACAGAATCTCTTATGGTTTCCGAAATATAAGCAAAAGTCTACAACGTAAATTCATAAAATATGATCCGAGGTGTTGTGACCGATTTTCACCACGGTGTAACTCAGCCCCCGTGAGGCCCAGGAAGTTGTGGGAGTGCACATTTTTTCTGACAGAGCTTTTCCCAATGCAAAAAAAAAAAAGTCTCTATCACTTGTGATTCCAGAGATATCTGCCGTTTATCAGGGTAAGATTGGTTGATAGACGATATTGTAAAATACCCAAATATTGGCCCGATATCTCAGACAAACATTTAAAGTCACTGATTTCTACTGTCGGATCCCAGCTGACCCTTCTCACCCTGGACACGGACTGTTCACCCCTCTCCCCTCAGGTAGTTTTTTCCCCTCTGCCATCAGAATCGCCAACGATAACAAGATCCAATAACTCTATATCATACTCATGAACATAATAACCTGTTCCAGCCATTTGCACTGCTCTATTGCACTATGTGGTATGTCCAAACTCATATCTGCTGCTATCACTTAATACACCTGCACATCTGTGAATAAAATACCACTGTTGTTTTATGTCAAATTGTTGTTGTCTTATCATATTTTTTTTATTTGTATTTTATTTTTTATTATTCATTTATTTTAATATTCTTTATGCATGCCCTTATAGTCTTATAGTTTTAACGTTTTTATAGCTTATTTTTAATCTAAATTCTGTGTTACATGTTTTATGTTGCACGAGTGTACCGGGAAAAAATCCTAGTTTGTGAATCTGTTCTCAAACTATGGCAATAAGTACAATTTTGATTCTGATTCTTGGCTTACCAAGAATCAGTCTTGTCATATGTCATAGTCATATTTGGACTACTAGTCCACTGTACTATAAATATTTTTTCTGATTTTTTGAATTTGGAAACAGTGGTAAATATGCTTGCTCTGAAACTAAGAGTCATGACAAATTTCCACTTCCTTCTCCTCACTTTCACTTCAGTCAGGATTGGAGACAGGATTGTCTTCCCCCAACTCGATACTTGACAAAACGTTTCCTCAATTGTAACACCTACAGTCATTTTTGACATATTTCACGTCAAATCTGGTTCCTCAGCATTAAGCATACCTGCATAGCTACATACTTGCAATTCCAAGATGCAAAACGGTTTTCAAAGGTCAAAGGTCAAATTCTAGTTACATATTTTTTGCTCCTACTGACATGAGTAATGCTCATTAGTATTGTGACACATGTTGAGAAAAAAAGAAAATAACAGAGGGTAAGCACTTGGATCCTTCTCCTGACTGACCATCAAAACAGGTATCAATTTGGTCATAGTTTATGGGGCGCCAAATGTAACATGCCTTATTTCGTGGACAGAATGACTTTTGTGTCACGAAATACACATAGGTTTACATAATAAACTTTTTATTATTAAAAATACTTTTTGTCTTTACATAATAAACTGTTGACTCACGAAACAGTGAGTCACGAAATGTTTACAAAATGTCACATAATTAATTTCGTAAACTGCTGACTCACGAAATGTATCCATTATGCATTTCGTCCATGGAATGAAAGCATGTGCCACTGAATGCATCTCGTAAGTTATGAAGTTACTCTTCCGTGGACGGAATGCCTTCTGTAACTGCAGAGTTAGAGAATAAATCCCTTTTGTACACATCACAATTTTTGTATCACATCACAATACTTTTATGACGAAAGTTTATTTCGTGTACGACAGTGAATAGTGCATTCAGCCTTATGTCCACGAAAGGAAAAGGCCACCAGTCAATTTGGTCCACGAAACGATGTGCTCTCTTCAGTGTTTCGTGGACACAAGGCAAACCAGTGTGTGTATTCCGTGGACAAACGGCGTTACGATGTAATGTGATTTCGTAATGAATATATGTATTTCGTGACACAAAAGTCATTCTGTCCACGAAATAAGGCATGTTACATGTGGTGCCCCATAATAGTTCTTATCATCTCAACATTGACACTCATTTGGCTTCTCTGACCATGCTGTTACATCATCTGACGACCCTTTATACAAACTGTATTGTCACTGATCACGTGCCACATTTTTCTTCGTGTCCAAATTGTTCTCTTCAAATGAATTTGTCTTGTCTAATTTATTTTTGCTTAAAGTAAGGCATTTAAAATTATTTGTCTTGCACACGCCTTCATTTGGAGCGACATTACATCACCACGGCACATACACAGTAATAGCCTAGATAAAAATTCCTTTGTCTAATGACTCATTGACACAACTTCAAAGCCGAGGCGATGCTCTCAAGTGACACTACACAATCGAAACTACACTTAAGGCCCTGCAGGCCAAAACGTTTTACCAAGGACAGGACCAGCAGGCTAATTTACCACTGAGAATGAAAATAAATGAGAATAAATTAATTATTCGACATTGTGAAAGGGGTGTATCGAAATGGTACACAACAGGTTTCTGACCCATTTGTTCCGAGAAAGCCATATTATAAGTGCAACCACAGCCGAGTATTGCTGGGTTGCAGGTGACATCACAGCGTTCCAAAGGCCAATACTATTATATGGAGGAAAAATTATTTTGTTTTTGAGGAAATTTTTGGTCTTGTACAGAGAGACCATGGACCCAGTGACTGATATTAATGATCATTTTTGTAATTCATACTCTTTCTTTTGAGCTACGACTTGTGAAAGTGTAATGTTGTTAAAAGGGAAAAACTGGCTCCTGCCCCCCACTGGGTCCGGTGACATCATCACATTCCAGAACCTGCAACCCGGCAATTGCTAAAGGCCAATAGTACTGGCCTTTAGAACGCTGTGATGTTACCTGCATACCAGCAATAGGTAATCATTGCGTATAATGCATAAAATCCTTGCATCATAGCCAATTAGCTGCAAGAACCTTCATTAACTACATTTTTGTGAAAGGGGTTGTCTAATCTGTCAAAAGTAGTCCAAGGTGTCATATTGGAAACTTTGATGGTACATTTGTTTTTTGTATTAGGCCTATTATAATACTCGAAATGTTCAGCCTCTGGTTTATGTTGTTGAATGTTGGACATGTACTGTTGTGTAGATGTGTTATGCTCAGTTCACTGTATTCAGAGATGGGGCATAGTGTGAAAACATATTAAAAAAAAAGTAGAATACTCATGCATTCAAAGTAAAGTATTAAATATGTTCTAGGACTTGCCATCAGGACCACAATGGATGACGCCACCACACAGCAATACATGGGGACGATCCATCCTCTGCTGATCTTGACCAAAGCCACCTTAAAAGATATGGGGCCCAACTAAAGCACTTGGATGACAACCAAACATATTTCATTAAACCTTATTTTTGTATGAGAGGAACATTAATGCTATAGAACAAAGCACCAACGTCTCCATGGAGACGAGACAGCGATGTCCACTCCTGCTCAGGTTTGAGGTGAGGGTTATTCACTTACGCTTGCACGTTTTTTTAGGCATTTTTCACACTTCAAATGAAAATGATTGCTTGCGTTTTAATCTATGTATTGAGTAAAAGGTTCCGTAGTGTGGCATTTAAATTTAAACAAATTGAATTTATTTTAATACCTTTTCATCCTAAATCAAAAGCTGTAAATCACTAGAAATTAAATTTAAACAACATGGACCACATACAAATGTTCAAATGTTTTTGTTGTTTATGTTTAATATAAAATTGTAATGCCAAATTTGAATATCGATTGTTCATTCAGCCCAAAAAGAAATAAAATGTCAAGTGTAATCTTTAACAATAACTTAAACAAAAGACATCTGATGGATGGTAAAATATACTCAGATTAATTTCAATGTACTAAAGTACTACTGTTACGAGACTGCCCTGTGCCGTCTTTAGTTATTTTCACTTGCTCACAATAAATAAAGAAAAAAAAGAAGAAAAACAGTTCACAGATAGTGTTTCAAAGTAAATTTAGTCTTTATTAAATCCCAAACAGTCCATCAGTCATTTCAAGGAACAGGCAGCACAATAAAATAAATCAAGAAAAACAACCTGAAGTGATGTATATTCTTGAACAGAAATGACAAAGCGCGGGAAACATAACAACCCCCAGAAACCGGTGTTAAGCAGGTCTGCATCAGGGCGAGGGTGCATTCATTCATGTGCCAAACGACCCACAACTTGGCAGGTTAAAAATACCTGCAAAAAATGCCCGAGTTGAGAGACTTGAGTTAATTGAGACACTGTGACTTGCATGCATGTTTGTATTTGTATCAGAACAGCAATATTTCTGGTTTTCCCAAAGGGTCAAACTGTTTGGCTGTAGAACATGCAGGACGCTAGACATTAAACACATTGTGACAAAAAGCAACATTTGCATTAAATATCTTCTTGACAAAGCAAAACTACACACACAACCTCACACAGTTGGGATCAAATAGCTGCATGCTGTAAATTTCAGACATTCTTGTTGCAATTACTTGTAATCATAAGGCATGTATTGACAGGTGCGTTTGCATTTTTGTAATATTCATGACATGGTGAGCGTTAGAAAAACGTGTGGGAAATCTCTAATTTAATATTTGCAATATGACCATTATAGAAGGATTTGAAGCAAGGCAGACAGTGTTAAATGAGTATAGAGCATTTCCCATGTGCACATGTATTTGTAGAACAAACCAGAACTGGATTTTGTGGTTTGAATATTGTCGGAATGAAAAAACAGCAGTTAGTAATAAAATCGTCTCAATTAGGTGATTAAATGGCAGCATGGTTTTAAGTGTTGATGTGTTTGAGCCTGAAAAATAAAAAAAGAGTATTAGAAATGTGCAAAACAAGACCTACACAGAAACCTTTAATAATACCACAGCCTCAGTTTGCGTATAAATCATTTTGGTTACAGGCAAAGCTGTTGGATGACTTGTTTCTTATTGCTGCCTTGGTTTCAAGCAAATGTAGTACAACATTTTGCTTATATGTTTGCCGATAATGTTATTTTGTTTATAGAATAGCAATCATAAACTTTGTGACTATTGTGACAATGACTGCAGAAATGTAAGTAAAATGCAGTTTTGTTATACAATATATCTCATATAGTTATTGCAACATTAGGTGATGCATCCATATTCATATTTGTAGCTGGAAGCCACAAGGTATAACAAAAATGAAGTCTTCCATCTGACTAAGATTTACACATTTTGCAAACACAGCAAAAACAAAACAGAAAGTTTTAGAAATGTTTTGAGCTTAATTCAGAATATAATATTGATATAATTTGATCATTCAATTTAAGTGACTTATGTTGAAACGGTTTAGTAAAATATTGTAATATTCTTTATTGCAATATTCAAAAGTGATCAAATATTGCAATTTCTTTCTCATATTGTGCAGCCCTACCATGTAAGAGTACGTACACACTTGTAATAGTCCACCAAGCTGTAAAATTACTGGGCTATCAAGGCCATATTCAACACTGGGACTTTGAGGTCAACACTCCAGTCGTCTTCATTGACTGAACAGATAAGATAATGGTTAATGTGTTTCATGAACAGTAAGTATTACTGGAAATCATCATCTTTGTTATTGCAGGTCAGCTTATAAAAGCCTGTCACAAAGTGGCAAGAAGAATAAAAATGCAAACAGCGCTTAGTTTCAGCAGGAGACACAAACAGAAGAGTGCAATATTCAAGGCAGACACAAAAAGAAATAGTTTTCATTTGCAATAAATAAGTAATAAATAAAGCGTTAACACAAAATGTTGCTCATGTTAAAAAGGCAAAAGGAATTGAAAACTTTCAAAGTGAGGGTTTTCCAGCGCAGGCAGGGACAGAGTCACTAACTTGACCAAACCTAGAGTTGCAACTGGACTGGGACAGTGAACTACAGTGGTGTGAATTTTCTAATTTTGTTTGACTCGGTCCTTTGAACTAAATATATTTTTAAGTTTCAGTTAGTCAGTTTCAGTCAGATAAGAGTTAAATATTTCCGGTTAGTTTTTAATAGAAAAAATTAAATATGATTGAGGTGTTTTCGTTTGACATAAAATCTATGAAATATTGAGCTTTTTAAAGTACCACCAATACTAATTCATCACCAAACAAAGTCTAAATTATGACTGAAGCTCTAGGCAACTTGAATGCAAAACTAAATTTAGCATAGTTGAAATTTGCTGCACCAGGAGTTCGGCTCATGTTTCCTTTTGTGCATTTTTCCTTCTCTTTTGTTTTGGTCGGTCGACATAAATATCCAGTAAATCTGACGTTATTCATAGTGTATTTGCATGTTGACAAAATTACGACGAAACATATTTGATCACTAAATCAAATGCACGGTCATGGCTTCAGTGGTGCCCACACAGATCTTAGTGAGACTTTAGTTTAGCTGAGCAACTCCAAATACGTCACAGGCACTTTCCCTTTGTGATTTCCCCGCTCTCCGATGAGCCAGTCCGAGTCCATCCCCGGCACCGTGTAAACCGTGATGAGCTGCAAACGCACAGGCAAAACACATCACCAAATGGAGGCGTTAACTTAGGCTTTCACCGAACAAGTTATGTTAAAACTAATGCCAGACTTGTTTCCGATAAGGCATATTTTAATCCGTATTGCAGTAAACCCCCTCCCACTGCCCAAAACACAGCTGGTCGTAATAAATACCCCAGAGAATGAATGAGTTTGAAGATAAATGGTTATTCCATAGCTCAGTTTCAACCATCAAAACAATCAGAGGATTCAATTTACACTTCTTAAAAAACGAGAGAGGAAAAAGTGGGTGAAGCGTTTGTCTAAGAACACAATGGCCTACACTTTACGCACAATGGCTGAGAGGCTAGATCTGGTACACTGTCAAACTGCCACCGTTCTTCCGCTCCACTTGGTATTCCGATGAGGATGCTAAAATTAAGGTTGGAGTTTATTCATACAAGTAGCAGGAAGTAGAAGGAAGTATAAAGCATTTGTACCAATTTCATGAACTTACAGGCTGGTTTTGTAGCATTTTTGTGAAAGGTGACCCTGCAAATTGTGAAATGAGTGTATAAACTCATCCCTGTGAAGAGCTGGGATGCAACAAAATTATTAGAACATTTAGGAATGAGTTTGGACCTCAACTAACATTTTAATTTAGTGATTTCCTCTTTCATTGTTTGAAATGAATAAATAAATAAATAATTAAATAGGGGCCATTTCACATCTTCAGGGGAGCTGAGAAATATGGTAGTGCAAATCGTTCACAAGTTTGTACACCTCAGATTGGATTTTATATATTTTATATTGGCTTGGAATCCGCTGATTTTTGTCTTTCAAATAAACTCCCTCTAAAAGTACCTACTAAACATAAATATCATGCCCTATGCCCCAATAAAGTGCCCCCTGCTGTCACAATTCAAACTGACACATTTTACAGTTTAGGAACATCATACACAGGATTATAGACAAAAATAACGTTAGCGTCCTGGTCTCACTTGCTTATGTGTTATTTTTTCACTGATATTACGTTATTTCAAGATAATTTCATGTTTGTACAATATACGGATCACGTTATTTCATGTTACCAATTTATTATGAAATAATACAAAAAATATCAGGTTATTTCATGATACGACGCGACTGTGGTTTGTTGGTTCTGGACGCCAGTGTGTGCCTGCCGAACGGCCAGAATAATTTAATACAGACGAATTCTCTTTTCGTTGTATCCTTGTTTTGCACTTTTTACGTTCAATCAACAATGACAAACTGCAGAATGACCAAGTATCTATTCCAACATTTGAAGCTAACTCGCTGTTTGTTTGTTATTGGGCCAGAAGATGGCACATACCGGGTGTGATTGTTGTGGGGCGGACACCGTGTGTCACTGTCCACTTTAGGTCCAGTAATGGTTATCCTGCCTGACACTCGATTTAGTGTGTAGGGCTCGTTACTGGGCCAGATAAAAACAGTCTCAAAATTCTCTGGCACGTAATGAAACATAAATCTAAGGAGTGAGGGAGGATATATTTTTTATTTATTAAAATTACTAAAAGACATTTTATAACTTATTTAAAAACTTTAATTGTTGCCAGACTAACAGCTTTTTTAAAGTAGATCCACCTACACATATAGTTTTGACATCTAACATTATGTTATTTTTTCGAGAGTGAAGACCTGGATTTGTTGCGCTACAAGGGAGAAAAGGCTGTGGTGCTATTTACGTGCGTCAGTGCCACTGTGCTGCGTTTGCATTGCAAACTTTCATGTATTATTATGCATCTACTGCAGAACTCTGCAACTTCTCCGCAGCGTGTACAGTTTCTGACCAATTTAATCCTTTTCATTTGGTAAATTTGCGCATTTGTGTGGTGTCCGACACCGAGGGCAGCTGCCTCCCTTTCCCCACCCGCCTCACACTCATCTCAGATCTGACTTTGCAGCGAGTGGCTGCATGCGGCTGAGTGGAGGGACAGCTTTATTTATTTCCTTTGTTATTAAACATTGCGCGGTGCATCATGCATGTTATTAAGCATTTGCAGAACAAACTATAAACTACCCCCCAACATCAAGCTACAATAATCTCAGAATCTGCAGAGATTACTCTACTTTAGCTGATAATGTTTCAGTTCTGTCTCAAATGTTTATAATATGTATAAATTACAAACAGTTGCAGCGAGCTCACCTCATCAGCCAATAGTGACAGCTCACTGGAGTCCGCAGCATCATAGTCATACAGAACTTTGGCCTTGCGGGTTCCTGTAGCCGGCGCCTGGACTTCCTCTATCTTGAGCGTATCTGTCTCTACGGGGCTTAACTCGCCATCAGCAGCTGAGCCTCCAGGCCGCGCAGAGTGAATGGAGTTTATGGCAAAGGCATTGGGCATCCTAGGAACAGGTGGAAGAAGTTGTTCTTTCGTCAGTGATTGGGTCTACAAATTTGCCATATCATTCTAATAAACTGACAACAATCATGTCTAAGGCTATAATGCTTTATGCAGGCTTTTAAGGATACTTTATCCTTGACATAAAGATTTTATTTAGAATTTTTTACTGAAAGTTCACACACAAGTAACAGACAACTGTGAAGTGAAAGCAAAATGATACACGATTCTGTTACTTTTCATGAAATAGAAAAGTGAAAAGTGGGGCGTGCATAAGTATTCATACAGCATGACTTAATACTTTGTGGAACCTCCTTTTGCTGCAATAACAGCAGCAAGTTTTTTGGGGTATGACTCTACAAGGTTTGCACATCTAGAGACTGACATTTTGGCCCATTCCTCTTTACAAAACAATTCAAGCTCTGTCAAATTAGAAGGAGAGCGTTTGTGAACAGCAGTTTTCAGGTCTTTCCACAGATTTAGGTCAGGACTTTGACTGGGCCATTCTAACACATTAACATGTTTGTTTTAAACCATTCCATTGTAGATTTAGCTTTGTGTTTAGGGTCATTGTCCTGCTGGAAGGTGAATCTCCGCCCCAGCCTCAATTCTCTTGCTGACTCCAGCAGGTTTTCCTCCAAAATGTCTCTGTATTTGGCTCCATCCATCTTCCCAACTATTTTTACAATCTTCCCTGTCCCCGCTGAGGAAAAGTAGCCCCATAGCATGATGCTCCCCCCACCATATGGTGCTCTCAGGACGATGAGCAGTGTTAGGTTTGCACCACACAACGTTTTGCATTTGGGCCAAAAAGCTAAATGTTTGTCTCATCTGACCAAAGCACCTTCTTCCACATGGTAGCTGTGTCCTCCATATGACTTCTAGCAAACTTCAAACGGGATTTCTTATGGCCTCCTTTCAATAATGGCTTTCTTCTTGCCACTCGTCCATGAAGGCCAGATTTGTGTAGAGTACGACTTATAATTGTCCCATGTACAGATTCCCCCAGCTCAGCGGCAGTACGTCGCAGCTCCTCCAGAGTCATCTTGGGGCACTTGGTTGCATTTCTGACCAGTGCTCTCCTTGTTCGGTCTGTTAGTTTAGGTGGACGGCCGTGTCTTGGTAAATTCGCAGTGGTGCTATACTCTTTCCATTTCCAAATGATGGATTGAACCGTGCTCCGTGAGATGTTCAAATGTTGGAAAATGTTTGTATAACTTAACGCTGCTTTAAACTTCTCTCAGTAGAGTATCTTCTGGCAAAATGTAATTGCTGTTCATTACACATGCTGCTAGCTCTACGTCTTACATACTTGTAAATTGTCTTTCAAGTCTCATCAGATTTCCATCTTGCAAAATGTAAAAGCTTCTAATTATCAATGCTGTCAATCTTACGGTTAATGCTGAAACTTACACTGTTGACATTACTGTAATCTAGCCGGAATTTAAATTCAACAGGCTCCTTTTGACGTGAAGGAGTAGCGACTCTACTCCGAGCTCCTCCCGAGTGACTGAGCTCCTCACCCTATCTCGAAGGGTGCGCCCAGTCACCCTGCGAAGGAAACTAATTTCGGCCGCTTGTATCCGCAATCTTGTCTTTTCAGTCATTACCCAGATCTCATGACCATAGGTGAGGGTGGGAACATAGATCGATGGGTAAATCGAGAGCTTTGCCCCCCGACTCAGCTCCCTCTTCACCACAACAGTCCGATACAGCGACCGCACCACTGCTGACGCCGCACCGATCCGTCTATCGATCTCACGCTCCATCCGTCCCCCACTCGTAAACATGACCCCGAGATACTTGAACTCCTCCACTTGAGGCAAGGACTTCCCACCGACCTGAAGTGAGGAAACCACCTTTTGTCGGTGGAGAACCATGGCCTCAGATTTGGAGGTGCTCAATGAATCCAGATCTGATCTAATTCCAAGAAACGTTCACCACTAGAAAAGGAAGTGCTCGTTCCTTGGGACTAATCTGAAATTTTGTAGTAAAAAAAACAAAACTGAGGGTGGAAAGCAAAAGATCCACAGCAACCACAGCCTCACTGACTCACCCATCCTCACTGTGAAATCAGATGACAGGAAACGGAATATTAGTGTCACCATGATCTTTAACCCAGTATCCAAGACTTGAAATGTATGATGTGTGGAGGGTAAAGTCGCAGTAATGAAGCGATTTAAAATAGACATGCATAATAATTTTCCTGAAATTTGCATTTATATCCACTACGCATTTATTAACATAAAATGTAAATAAATGTTGTGGATAACCATTTGGATTTGTGGGATTATGCTTGTGTAGTCCTTACCTTCCCAACTCCTTCTGCAGTTCTTGCATGTGGAGGTGACACTGTTTATAGTAAACTGCCTGGGCCTCCACAAACTCATTCAGGCAGCGCAAGTGATTTACCTGTGCAATAATTGAACAAGTTTAACTGGGTGCCAATAAGTCAAAAACGGTAGTAAAAAAATATTGAAAACAGAAATCTGATACGATAATGATAAAGATGCTTGATAATTTCTGAGGGCAATATTATGTACCAGTTTTTTATTATGCACCTTGAAGGACAACAAAGTCTTCCATCTATCTATCGGTCTATCAATAAGGGACAAAAATAAATCTAACAAGTCTTTTATTGAATTGGATGAACAGTAACATTTTTATATTCCAGATCATGATTAATGCAACAGGAACCAAAAAAGTTATTTCACTCAAGTCATTGAAGAAAATGAAAGCAAAGCCGAGTTTGGGAGTTAATGCATATCTGATCCAGTGGTATTGCAGTAGCAGCATGTGTACAATAAATATGCAGCCTTACCGTGTAATAATGATAATGGATTTTTGTTCTTACGTGTGTACTGCTGATTCCCTCGAGCAGAAGGCGAGTAACTTCAGCTTGGCGGTCGAACTCTGTCTGGGCTACTCTCAGCTCCTGTTCAGCCTACAAAGTAAAATCAGAAGGGCTCAACAATTTGAGATTATTAAAAAAAAGAATACATAGACAACATAATTTTGTTTTCATTTCATTCATGAACTTCTTTGTTTGTGTTTGTCATGTGTTGATAAAATTGGAATGAAGTGAAACAGACTTATATTTGCAGTTTTATTTAAATTTCAATATGCCTGGATAAAAAAAAAAAAAAAGGACAGGGGCACATTTCAAGATTCAAGATTCAAGATTGTTTTATTTGTCAAACCATGTGACTGATTCGAAATTATATTTCTCTCATCCTTGATTGTGAAGCGGGGGGTGGGGGAAGAGGGAGGGCAGGGAGTTCAGCTTCCCGATGGCCTTGTGTATGAAACTGTTTTTCAGTCGACTGGACCTGGGCCGTAGATTCCGCAGTCTCCTCCCTGAAGGCATTACTCTGAAGAGACTGTGTGATGGGTGCGTAGGGTCCCTGGTGATTCTGACGGCTTTGCGGGTGAGACGGGCACACAGTGATGGAGCTGGTCAGGATGCTCTCTATAGTCCCTCTGTAGAAGTTGCACATAACAGAGGCTGGGACTCTAGCTCTTCTTAACCTGCGTAGAGACGCTTATTACTTTTCTTGACCAGAGATGTAACGTGCATGGTCCAGGAAAGGTTCTCTGTGATGTGCACACCCAGGATCTTAGTGCTGGTCACCCTCTCCACTGCAGCACCATTGATTGTTAGAGGAGCATGCTGGACCCGTGCTCTACGAAAGTCCACAACAATCTCTTTTGTCTTCTCCACATTTAGAGAGAGGTTGTTCTGTGTGCACCACATGGCCAGACTGCTCACCTCACTCCTGTAGTTTGACCCGTCTCTGTTGTTGATGAGACCCACCACTGTTGTGTCAAGGGGGCTCAGCACACAGCCTTGGGGAGCCCCCGTGTTCAGTGTGATGGTTCTGGAGGACTTTCCGCCGACACGTACAGCCTGTGGTCTCCCCGTCAGAAAGTCCAGCAGCCAGTTGCACAGTGATGTGTTGATCCCCAGGTGGAGCAGTTTGTGTATTAGCTGCAGTGGGATTATAGTATTGAATGCTGAGCTAAAGTCTAAAAACAGCATTCTAACGTAAGAGTCCTTTGTTTCAAGGTGAGTGAGGGCTGAATGAAGTGCAGTGGAGATGGCATCTTCAGTTGAGCGATTGGACCGGTAACTTGCAGGATCACAACTTGCAGGATCACTTTTCAGGGTCATTGTCACAGAAAAACTGCCTGGAAGTTCATGAAATTGATACAAATGTTTACAATAGACTGCGGGAGGACAAATAAAATGTTGCTCCAATAGCTCTAGCAGCGTGACGCAGGTGTGTGTAATGTTCATACTTCAACATCGTGTAAGAAATGGGTCACGTGAAAGCAGCTTGGCAAGGCCGCTGTAGTAAATAGCTTTGCTTGAACGGATAGAGACATTACGCTGGAGAAAAAAAAAGGTTGTGCATGGCAAAAAAAAAAACATAAACTGTTGTTTGTAACATGCAGCATATTTAGGTAAATTGTTATTGATCTATTTGCCCAACTGCAATTACGGGTTGAGGAGAACAATTAATAAAAAATTCACACATCTCACCTTTTCAACTTCTTCAGTCCATAGCTGCAAATACACAAGTAACAAGTAGATTTACAAAGTCTGAATTTTACAGAAAAATATTTGATCACAGCTTGAATAGACGCGTAAATCTGACACACTGATGTGGTATGATATGGGAGTTGACAATAAGCCTCCGCACTCCCACTAATAAAACCAGTTACACTTCATTAGTTACAACACATAAGGAGTCATACTACCTTAAACTATCAGGTGACTTTGCCTTTGCCTCTGGGATTTTGGAAACACCCTCACTAATTGTGATTTTTCTGATACTGTAAATACAGCAATAGTAAAAATAGCAATATTTAAAATCAAGATTCAGTTCACAGGAGAGGCGGGCGATCGCCACTTCCTTTAGGGATGTCCCGATCCGGTATTCAGAGAAGAAATTGTACTTCTTAGAGGAGTTTTATCATGAAGCAAGTAAAATTAGAATGACCCCTCCTGGAACCGCCACCTTAACGTGGTGGAGGGGTTTGAGCACTCGAAGGATCCTAGGGGCTCTGTTGTCGGGGGCTTCGTGCCCCTGGTAGGGTCTCCCATGGCAAACAGGTCCTAGGTGACGGGTCAGACAAAGAGCGGTTCAGAAGCCCCTTATGAGAGACCAACGGGCCCGGTTGGAACCATGGGGCCATCCTTCTGTTGATCTGTTGTATTCGAGCAGATTAATGCAAACGGGGTAAAAATACACTTTCATTACTCACCGAGTGGGAGGGACCGTTTACGCCCATCCTTCTGTTTACTCACTGAACACACCTCTGGGCTATTCCCGCACAGTAGTACAGATAGTCTACACTCTCGTTCATGTAATCCTTAACAACACAATGACCTAATTTCAAAGTTTGATATTTCATTCCCACCTGTCAGATTGTGTCTAAAGAGCACCGTGATGAGTAATCTACACTTTTGTCACACTTAATCTTTTAAACTCTGAATAGGTTATCTGTAATTTTTTAGGTAAATGTATCATACTGGCACAAAGATTATCCGCTTTATAGAAAGAAGACTAATGTGAGTGCCAGAACCAAAAAATGTACATTAAAAAACTAGAAGGATATCACATCTACATTAAGATTTATTCCTCCATATATCTATGGATTTCATGACTTGAATAGCCACTTGTCCTCCTAACTCATTTTTGATGACTCAGAACGTGCGAGTCCTTTAAATGTTATCTTCTCACGAGACAGAGTATCACTTTACATTGATCTTGCGTATCCAGCATCGAAGCTTAGACAACGCATCAAAGGCAAGGAGAAAACCTTTTGAGAAAGCCAAAACCCTCTCAACTTAGACATTGTGACCACAAAGAATTAAAAGATCTTTGGTAGTGCAGCTGTTATCGATGATCAAATTTACAGTAGGCCTTTCTAAAATGATTTTGGTCAGAGCATGTTACATCTCAAATCACTCATCAAGTGCCATGTCTTTCTCAGTTTAAATTAATTGAGCAGCTAACCAAACATAGCTTATTCCACATTTGTCCCTTACCGCTGAGGCACTGGCGGACAGGACGTAGTTGCGTGGTCTGGTCTCCTGAAAATCCGGGGCCTGTGCAAATTTAATGAATGACAAATTTCAAATGAATTAGTATGGTATTTTCTGTTTTGTTTTTCTTACTTTTAAAACAGAACAATTCGTCTGGACTCCAAATCAAAATAAAAGCACCAATACATGCAGCACCTAAAGCCATCACTGCACGCACCATTAATTCTCCGACTAGAACTTACCACAGAAGATACCAGCAGTCAAAATAAATTTAAGTTTCGCAGAGTGGCTGGGTGCACCCTTAAATATTAAGGTGAGGCGCTGCGTCACCCGCGAGGAGCTCGGATTAGAGTTGCTGCTCCTTCACGTAGTGAGGAGCCAGCTGAGGAGGCTCGGGCATCGGTTTCAAATGCTTCCTGGTTGCTTCCCTTGGGATTTGTTACAGGCATGTCCCATTGGGAGGAGGCCCCCAGGAAACGTGCCGAATAACGTCATGCCTCAATGTTAGAAATGTGTTTGTAACGTTCACTGGTAAAGTTAGGAATGAGTTTGGACCACAACTAACAAAAATCTACATGCTGCCTCTTTCATTGTTCGAAAACTAAACACACATATGGGTCCTTAATGCGCCAATATGTGCAGTCAAGTAATACGGTGCCATACGAGAACCTGCAGAATCAGAACAAATCCCCATCTATCAACCATTGCTTCCAAAAACAATTTAGATTTTAGAGACTTAGGTACTTAAAACATGCTCTTGTTAAGGCTACACAATTAGAAAGAAAAATACCTATCCCTTTAGAATACAAATATGCTAAAAGAAACTGCCTACACATTTAAAAGGTTATTCTGTGAAATGCTTGTAGTGAAACCAGGTTGGATCCTTGTCAAAGGACCTACCTGTATTGCTCACACTTCAGGAGGTGATGCAACACTGTCAATTTGTAACATGACTCACAGTGACTAACCATAACATGGCCTTTTACTGGGCATAACGTGTAACCTGACAGCACAAAGCAAAACATGCGTGAAAATAAATCAAGCAAGTATATCCTTTGAAGTCAAGCACAAAGGCAGTTTCAATTAGGACAAAGTGGTGATTCAGCAGACAATAATACAAATATCTCAACAGTAATTAATTTGTCTGTATGTGTGTCAATAAGTTTCAATCTTACCAATATAAATGCATGATACCCGTATTTGGAAGAACCACTGAGGCTCATTTACTACATGCATTAAACTAAAAGGTTGATCGGATGGGTTTTTAACTGCAGGTTAAACAAACAGGTGGCCTGGTGTGGACTCTTTTGTTATAGGCTTAATTACACATTTTAATTAAGCATGTAACAGAGCTTTTTTTATTTTTTATTTGAGCAACAGATGCATACAGGTATTAAAGGAATAGGCCACCGTTTTTACATACTGTCTGGTCTTTGTCCGTGCGCTCTGTCATGCAAACGGAGCACAAACGCAGCCTCTTCCACATACTGTATAGTTCCAAATCAGCTCCCGTTAGAAGCTACCAAACTCTTCCACGTTTTCCCTATTTAAATACAGTTACGTGACGTGTTACACTACAAAGTATAGTAACACAGAAATGTAACATGTCGATTTTCTCAGCGGATAAAAAGGGGTACTATATCGTGAGGCGTAATAATACGAGGAGCACTACGTCCGCGCACTAACTCCTAAAGACTTTTCTCCCGCTCACTTCCGTCAATAGAAGCAGCGTGACTTGTAGTGAGCGGGAGAGAAGTCTTTAGGAGTTAGTGCGCGGACGTAGTGCTCCTCGTATTATTACGCCTCACGATATAGTACCCCTTTTTATCCGCTGAGAAAATCGACATGTTACATTTCTGTGTTACTATACTTTGTAGTGTAAGAACATATGTCAGTATGTAAAAACGGTGGCCTATTCCTTTAACAACATAAGAAGCATTAGTGCTGCTCAAAGGGAGTAGGAAGAAGTTAATAACTTATAAAGGCCCTAACCCTATCTATTTTATTGTCCATTAAATAGATGTTAATTATATCTAGGGCTTCACAATATATCACCAAATTGACGTTATTGCAATATTAGGCGATACATTAGCTACACTGCAAGAAGCCAGAATATGTCACAGTATCACTGAGTGGATAGCACGCTTTCCTCACAGCAGGAGGATCGATTGATCCCTGGGCTTTGTGGGACCTGGATTTGCGTCCTCTCAGTGGCTGCGGAGGTGTCCTCCAGGAGGTACTCCATTCCAGTTTGACCTTGTTCGGTTGTGATTTAGAACTTTTTAACAGTTTTCTGAGGGAAAAAAAATTTGTTTGGTTGAAAAGAACACACTGTGTTGAAATGGTTTTGAAAATATTCTAATAATATCATATTGAAATAATCAAAATAGTTATCAAGTTTCATAATCTTTCTCTCTAAAGTGCAGCCCATAAAATATTGTCCAATTCAGGGTTGTCATTGCTGCTTTCTGTGAGAGTGAAGGGGTCTGATTTTGACACTGAAGTGCAGTGATTTAACAGTTGAGCTGTATGTCAAGGGGTTTTGGATGGGTTTTCACTTGGGGCAGGTTGTACAACTGATACCTGGAAACTCTGGGATGATCTGCTTAGGGCTGTGCTCTAAAATGTAATTGAAAATAGTTAAAATACACTGGATCTTTATAACTGATCTATTGTATACTATGGGAAGTCATTAATGCATGTGGCACAAACCAATATCAATCTGGTAATACACAGACGTCCCTGCATTACCTGATTGAGTTTTTTCCTTTACTTTCTGTTTGCAGTGAAAGTTGTATTTGAACTGGAGCATGTCCAATAGTTGTCCTGTATTTAATTGACAGCCGTGATTGTGCACCCGTTATCTGAAGACTGCGCTCCAAGTTTATCTCACGGTGTACTTCTGAAACTCCTCAATAATACTGCACTATAAAGCAGACAACATATTGCACTCACTCAGCTGGTCATTCGGACGCCTAGCTCATAATTTTCTCCCTGCAGCTCTGACACTTGGGTAAAAACAAAGTTGTCTTAACTCTGAGGGGAAAAAAGATTTCTGCAATAAAGGCCAACCAAATTTAATTAATCGTTCAGTATTTATGGTTAAATATTACTCTTTAATTTAACATGCGTCTAAACAGATTTAATTATTGCAATTCTTTGTGAGTGGAGGTTATTAACAATTTAATACTCAAGCTAAAGGAAAGCAGCTAACGAATTTTCACTGTAACTGCTTATTTAAGTGGTTTATTCATAATCCCAACGCAAGTACTCTACTGTTTTCATTTTGTTGTGTTGGCCGGTCATCTATAACTCTTGCAATGCACAGTGGCCTATTATACTGACCCTTATGGTAAAAAGGTACAGGTTTGTTTAAAAGGTAGAACTTTTGAGTCCGCTACTTTCCTCCCTGGACATTTGGACACTACCATTACACAGAGTAGAGCATGACAAAGGGTATGGACTTTTGGACATGATGTTTAGGATAAACTCTTTCAAGATGCTTTAAAAGTAGTTTCTGAATTTGGCAGGCAATACTATTGCACTCTATGGGTGCTGCTGAGCCACCATTTGAAAACAATGGTTATCAATAATGTATTAGAAGATGATAACGTATAAAAGAGGCTCGAAGAATAAGCACATCACTCACAAATTATATTTCTCTGGCTAAATGTGCAGGATAACTGCTCAAAGCAGTTGTTAGGGCTGAGAAACGGCTTGTTATACCATAAAAAACACCAATATTATTATTTGAATTGCTACTACAATGGACACCATACTTTTATTCAAACAGAGTTTAATGTGTTAATTTATGATTAATTGCAATAATTATAAAATATAAGCGTCTACTATTCCCCAGCCCTAAGCACTATGGAAAAAATAAGAAATCAGTTCTGAAAATATTGGTCATACTTACATCTCCTTCACACTGGCACAAAAGGATGCACGAATAGTCAGCCAGTTAGTCATATCGGGTTTTAATCAAATGATTTAGAAACGCAGACCGTAAACACATCAACACATACCGCAGCTTTGGCCTCGGCGACTTTGGCTTTTTTCAAGCGGGCCTTGCAGACGTCCAAGTCTAGACGCAAGTTCTCCAGAAGACGCCGCTCTTTCTGGAAGGGTGACACACGCATTCATTTGAAAAAAACACATTCATCACAAAAGTTGAGGTTATAATAATGCAATTTGCTGACCTCTAGAGGGTAACATTTGAAACTACACCACAGATGTGCAATATCTTTCTTGACCCAAAAATGTTTGTAGCAGCAGTGGTCAATGTTTTTTAGAACCAGAGAGCAACGGTAGGATTGAAAGATGAGTGGATAGTAATTACTTTTTAATTAGACTCAGTGGGAAAAGAGTCATGTGTTGCCATATAGGTGGTGATCCCAACATTCAATCAAGAATTTGATCTTTTCACATGGAAGGCAGGGGTCTGTATGACATATCTCTATGGACAATCAATTCATTTTCTTCTGGTAGAATAAACTTCCATTTAGCACCATAGATTTACATTATAAAGAAATACAGTGTCTTTAAATATAGTGGATTTTCCTCCTAAATTAGCAGTGTTAGCATTGGCGGTCCGTCCTCTTCAGGTCTCTCTTCTGTCTCACTAGAACCTCCGGCTGAGACGTGCTTCCAACGAACTCTGATCGATTTTCTCAGCTCCCCTGAGGCCTAACCCCCGGCTCACATCAACTACGGTCCGGGTTCGATCCTGATCCGGGTTTGCCCCAAACTACCACTCACATTGAGTCCGGCTGACACTGTGGCCAGCTCCAGATGCGGCGCCAGGAAACGGCCCTCGCGAGAACAGAAGCGCACGCGAGTTTCCGTCTTGGTGCGAGGTCACGTCATAAGTAGCCCCATATATAGGTAGTTTTTGTCAACAAAAGCCGTATTTGCCAGTACAAAGACTCTCCCCAGTGAAGTGGATGCTTTGCAACACACTAGTGCCCCTGTGTTACTGGTAATGGAGAAATGTTTACATTTACGACGCTACACGCGTTTACAGGTCGTAAACGAGACCAAATAAGTAGTATGCGGACAGATTTTTATTTTGAAATACACCGGATCTTCCTCTCTCACGAGACCTGACTTCCTGTTTGGCTCGTGTTTTTCTGTCAACTTGATTCGTTGGGGCTCCGATATCCGGCAAAAATAGACTTCTTGCAGATTCTCTCCGTTGCCGCCGAATGGCCTCGGTAGCCGGACCCGGACCTCGTGGAGCAGTGTGAGTGTGTAACATTGGTTTTAATGACTTTCTAAGTTTGCGGACGCCGTACCGGACCTTAACCGGATTCAGTGTAAGCCGGGGGTTAGAAGTGGTGGGAGAGCTCATATTATAAAGTTATACCAACTGTCCACCACAGGTACTAAAATATGGACTCTTACAAAAGCTCTGATGTCAAAAACACCCTCTTTCGTCCAGCTCCGTTTCCACTGTGTCAGAAAATCGTGGTATATGTGACCAGACTGCCTTAATTGCTCCCTTATGTATCATCGGCACCAGGCGTTATTACTCACCGAGATAGTCCGCCAGTCGCCCTCAAGGAAATTTCTGAGTGGGTTCAAAAAACTAATGGCTGCAGTTTGGAGAAACTCTCTCTCTGATGCTCCCAGGTGCCTCTCACACTCCCCAACTTTAATCAGCGTGCTGCCTGAGAAAACACAAGCATTTATGTCATTGAAATTAGTGTGTAACAATTTGAGAGAAAAACAGAACTAGACAATTTAACATGCTTCTTTCCAAAGGGGCATTGTTGAACATGTTGTTCCCTCATTAAAAACATACTTAAATAGGCATTTCTCGCATGTTTGAGTAACCTTTGAATCTTCCGTGGGTACATTTCAAAGTACCCTGGGTTACCAGGGAGCACTCATTTCCTCTCGACCAACTCTCGTCCCGATTACCCCTTATCCATCCAACATGATGCAGCCTGCAGATGCGATTAGATGTTGAATCCGCAAGATAGGAAGCCGTAAAATTTGAATAAGCCGTTGTAGATCATTATAGCATTTCTAACAAACAAAGTATACCTTTGCGATCAAGACCTGCTATAATGACTTAATGACAGGACAGCTAGGGCTGCTCCATGATAGAATTTTTTTTTTGTAATCGTGCAGTGTAACAGAAATCATAATTGAATTTCGATTAATTGCACAGCCCTTAGGACAGCACACATTTTCTGGCAATGACCATAATGCGAATAATTTCTTGTGATATGGGTGTCGTTTGTTGATACAGTTCCCATAACAATAATTTTGCAACATGTGGTATTTTATTGTTGTCACTAGGGGTGCAATCAAAATTTTTTGAGTCACGATTATTGTGAAAGAAAATATTGCGATTTTACGATTATCGACCGAATGAAAGGAAAAAAAAAATCTTTAAAAAGCTTTTTAATACATTCTACATTCATTGTTTCTAAAAAAACATAGTTTTTTTGCATTAAAATAAATAAGCCTACATTGAGTAATACAAAACAATGTCAACTTTACTACTTTATAATGACCATAATTATCATACCCCTCCTGGAACTGCCACCTTAACGTGGTGGAGGGGTTTGAGCACCCGAATGATCCTGGGAGTTCTGTTGTCGGGGGCTTCGTGCCCCTGGTAGGGTCTCCCATGGCAAACAGGTCCTAGGTGACGGGTCAGACAAAGAGCGGTTCAGAAGCCCCTTATGAGAGACCAACAGGCCCGGTTAGAACCATGAGGCCGTCCCTCTGTGGACCCACCACCTGCAGGAGGAGCCATAGGGGCTGGTGCAATGTGATTTGGGCAGCTCCAACAGCTGTCCCCACGACCCGGCAACGGACAAGAGGAAGAAAATGGATGGATGGATTATTATCATAATTATTTTACTATATATTATTAGGCCACAGTCTAGGCTAGGTTTCATGTTCTCAAAAGTTATGCTGCTGTTTAATTATTTGTCAGATGTTTTGATGAACAGAGAATTAAACGTGCTTACAAAATGACTAAAGATTTTTTTGAACAGCTGATTTCCACATGTACGCGGTTTCACTTTGCTTTCTGCTACGCTGAAGCAGAGCTGAGCGCGTTAGCCTTTTGTTTACATCCTGAGCCAGTTGTGGCGGCTATTTCCGAACATTTGGACAACTTTTTGGGGAATTATGCATGTTCGTTACCTGGACATTTACAGCAAAGGATTATCTCCAAGATGTTGTTTATATTTGACGTAGCCGATATCAGCGCCTTTTGCTGCAACTTTCTGACAACAGGGTTTGCATAACGGATGTCCATCGACAACAACGCCTTGGTCATCTTTTGGATTTATAATTGTGGTAATCGTAAAACCGGTTAATCTTGACATCCCTAGTTGTCACTGGCATTAACTGCCAGTAGAAAGTACCTTCTACTGCTAGTTCATTCATGTTTGGTGTGAGAACACGCTCCATCAGATCCGTCTCCAGTATATCTTATTACTGCACAATGACTTTGCATCATTTCTTTGCACGCAACGAATAATGCAGTGAAAAACAAGCAGATATTGCAAGTGCTTGTACGGGTTCCAAGTAATCTTGGTTGCACAAGAAACCCTTTCCGTGATTGATGAGGTGACTTGATGAGGCAAGTTTAATCTGCTATTGATTTGATTACCATTAGAATACTGCTGTAAATGACTGTTTTGGTCTGATTTATACATGTCTGTAAACGGGGGCGTAAAGCAAAGTTCTCTCCCATTCTGCTTTACGCTCATTACGGACGTGCTTTGGCCTTCAAATGCTCCCACTGAGGACACTGTGATGCAACACTGCGCAGTTAACAAAGCCCTTTGGAATAAAAAAGCTTAATTTTTGCTAATCACACCCCTTTTATTGTTTGATTTCCACATGGAAGAGGGGCCTAACACACCTGCTACAGGTGGGGCTAACCCAATTAAGAGACAACAAGCCAGGTCGCTCAATCATGAAATGGAAGAAACTACCTGAAATAACTGAAGCAGTAATTGGGATTCCATTCCATCATATAGCCATACTGCAGCCATTCCCAAAATGCGGGACACTGCAGCCCCCTTATTGATCCAAGAATCTCTCGGGGCCCTCCAATCATAAAAAATATTTTATATCTAAAATGACATAAAAAAGCAACATCTCGCTATGACTGTAACCTAAAGATTGGTTTAAACTGATACAGTTGTCCAAATACATGTACTTTTCCTTTCAAAATATATTCGTTTCAATTTACTTATTTTGTAGTCAAGCTTTGGGGCCCCCCTACAATGCCTCTGAGGCCCCCCAGGGGGCCCCGGAACCCACTTTGGGAACCACTACCATACTGTATTATGATGAACAAAGAAAGAACTGTTTCATATATTAAAAATAAATGCAGTCCCAGCAACTGCAGTGGACTCACCGTAAGGGCTGCCGGCTCCAAAATCACGGGCTGCGTCGTCCATGTAGTGACCCAGCAGCTCCACATTAGTCACTCTGCAGGGAACCTTTCTGTCCAACTTCTCATACAGAAACTCCTCAATCCTGGCACCTGCAAAGATAAAATATATTCAACGTTAAAAAAAATCTCTACATAACAAAGAGGGGCATAAAATGAATGAATGACTAGACTAAAACGTTCACAGCACGCATGTCATTTATGAGATACCAGTTCAATATTGGTGTCAAACACGTAATGGTTTTCAACACTGCAACCGATTTGTGTCCAAATAATCATATAAACTTTACCATTACCTTTAGACACAGGACTCCCCTGACCCACTGCTGAATTCTGTATTCAACATTAGTGTTTTATCTCTGTAACCTAAAAGGCCACTATGGAGAGGTGTTGAAAATTAGCACATGTGCTATAACGCTTTAAACAATGCATCTGGTTCGTCCAATGTTAATTGCTATGTCCATATTAAATAAATAAATAAATAGTTGTATACATGTGTCTCTATCAACTTGTAAAAGTACTTATTTTGCAGCAGTGTACAAAGCAGTTATGCAGCATGAACGATAGGGGAGTAGTTGGAGCAGATAAGTGATTCTAATAATAGTCCACTGTGGTGCAAATGAAATCAGCGTCAGGTCGAATGATTTTCCATCCAAAGTAAACAAAGGCACAATAAAGAGCTATTACAAGCTTCAATAGAGGCATTATCATGAGGGCATACTAGCGGAGTGACGCTTCACCGCACAAGACTGTATCCAAAACTAATGCAATACAGTAATGATAAATGCTTCTCAAATTTCAACCATTTATTGTTGTAATTCCCAGAGTAACCCCCGGCTCACATTAAATCCGGTCACGGTCCGGTACGGCTTCCGCAATCTGCTGATGTTGGGACCCCCAAAGGACATGTTTTCCATTAAAATCTGAGTCATCCAATACACCTCAGATATGATCAAGTGCAGTGCAGTTGCTGAAGGAGCTGCAGCACCCCCTTATGGATAGTTTGTGTATTTGCGAGCAATATCATTGGATAGTAAAATAAGCACAGAACAAGCGTTTTTGGAGGGGAAACTCGTCCCTCAGCACCCTCCAACCAAATTCTGTTCCCAAGGCTCTTAACCCAGCAATAATATGTCAACTTCAACTCATTATTTAACAATTAGCAGTTTAGCTCTAATTAAAGAGAGGGTATTATGCTTTTTGCAGGTATCCAGTAATGAACTAAAGTAGAGGTCGACCGATATTTGGGTATTTTGCATTGGATAGAGCACAATAAATTTAATGAGCCCTCCCTCAACTTCTTACGTCTCAGGGGAGCTGAGAAACATCGTGGAAAAATCGGTCACAGGTTTGTACACCTCGGACAGTATTTGATATATTTTTATGTTGCAGACTTTTACTTATAATTTCTGAACCATAAGCGATAGAGACTTACCGTTTTTCTCCCTCTAAGGTACTTACCTATGCCCCAATAAAGCACCCCATGCCGTCATGCTGTTTAGGAGCATCATACACAGGATCCCCCAGAATCAGCATCGGCCTTAGTAAAACCCATATCGGTCGACCTCTAATCTCAAACACATCTTTATCACTACCTTACACTTTGTTGGTTAGAAAATGTAGTATTGATCTAAAACAGCTGAAACTAAATATCAGAAGTTACTAGTTTCACTTCCTGGTTTTCACACAACCTTGTAAGCACCTCTCCCCTTTGCTGCACAGCTGTTTAAAAATAAAATGCGTCTGTATGCCTCATGTGGCTGTAGTGAAGCTATGGCAAGTGTTCGTACTTCACGATGAAAGGATTAAGCTTAGCAAGAGATTGCGAGGTGAGGAAAGCATCTCCTGGACATGTAGCAACTTGGGAGGAGTTTTTTTGGGAGCTACCGCCATGGCGCGAAGAATAGCCACTGGAGAGGATTCAATGATTACTCAAAGGTGCACAAGTGGGACGAAACACAACTCCGGGTATGTTTTTGATGAGAGAACAACATGCAAGTTTTGTTGTATGTTAAGGTATTTCAACCTGTCTGTAAATAAAACCCACTTTTAAAAAGTTGACTTTTGAAGCAACTTCGAACAGCTATGCTATACAGTTGCAACAGAGAAAATGTATCTTTTTCAAAGTTTTATAAGCATTTGCGTCAAACAATTTTCTTTCGTGTAACAATGGTGTAAGATTACTTTTAAGATAATACAATTTTGTTGTTGTTTGTACATCCATCTCTTTGTCGTATTTTTATTGTATTGTTTTTTATTTTTAGTGTACGTGTGTGGGCGTAAGGCTTACAAGGAGGAAAAGGGGCGTGTCTTGCGTATTTGTATGCTCATTTAAAAATGCATACTATTAAACTACTTCTTGCGACCCTTACGTTGAGAAACCACTTAGTCACTTAGTATTTAGTTAGCAATGCTGGAAATGGGATATGGCGGTATCTAAATCAAATCGAACTGAATAACATTAACAAGGCTGATTCAGAGTCAGACTGCAAATTGACTTGATGAGTCAATTGTCTATTTGCGCCTAACCACGGACATGAACACTAATTTTATTTAATTGAGGCTAATGTTACGGGATGAAAAGGGCAGGGCTTCAGGAAAAAAACTCCTCCAGGACTCTTACTTTGGTGCAGGCCTGGCCATTCTGTACTGAGTCACTGTCCAGCCAAACTCCAGCCAAAACAGCATTGACCCTCGATTACGCAACACGCAACGCTGCTGGACAAGATCAAGGTCAAACAAATGCTATCTGAGCTGTTGCATAATTGAGCCTCAACTTTATAAGAAAAGAAAGAAAATACATGGAGGCTTTAGTCTTTATAGTTTTTGGCTCATAGGTTGTATTGGATACAACCTAGATCGTAGGCATGTCAAGATTAACCGGTTTTACAATTATCGCGGTTATAAAAGCTCATGGTATGTTCATTGTAAGGATTTCCCACGGTTAACCACTGCTGAAGAAACAGCTTCCAGGGTTAAATCCGCCCCAAAACGCATGAAATCAGCGGCAGGTTCAATAATCCAATGTGCAGAGTAGGGCTGAAAGATATATCATTATCTTATCGATATCGAGATATGAACATTCAAGATATTAATATCGAAAAAGCTAGATATAAATTATATAGATTTTCATAAATAAAACTGCACTCTTTTATGGTTTTCACCTAACCCATAGTTATATCCTATCGTATCGATATCGAGATAACTACCATGAATATCGAGTTATGAAATTTTGTCCATATCGTTCAGCCCAAGTGCAGATCAAATCTGATCCATTTTCATGACAATCGACAAGGAAAGAGTCCCAAAAGAACCATGTAGGTCCGTGTATAAAGTATAATTCATTTTTCGTTTCCACGTTTCAGAATGAAAGTGCATATTTCCTTTTATTGATTTTCAAATTAATCCAAAACAATTCAACCAAAACAAAACGTTTCTAATTTTTGGTAATGAAACGAAGTCAGTCAAAATGGCTTAAATTTGGAATATGATGCATACAACAACAAAATGGCATTTGAAATTACAAACGAAGCTTGATTTGATTTTGTTATATTGTTTGTGGTCAACCGGAAGCAGAGTTGACTGTACGTCACATATTATGGTCCGCCTTGACACACCTGAAGGACTTGCCTTCATTAGCCTATTCTGAGCGAGACTTGCTTGACCCGCAGACATTTGACTCACTTTTTCAGGAGTTCACGCTCAGTGCTGCTTTTATGTTTAACTGGGATTTCACTTACAGATACGCACGAGGCAGAGACAGCCCACCTGCATTAGCAGGTTGAGCCACAGCCCACTAGATGGTGCCCTGGAATTTGCGGTCACGGTGACACTCTGTTGAACTAAAGAACTCTACTCATTGAATACATAGTGGATTAACTTGAACTGAATTACAGGTATTCCCTTCATATGTGCTTGTTTTTTTCTTTAGCTGATTTGATCTGTTTAATCCTCTGGATATCCAACGATGGCAAGCGGCAAAAACACTACTAAAAAGCAAAAAAAAATTGCAAAATCATGAGAAAAAAATAAAATGATTATAAAGACTTGAACACAACAAAAACATTTCCAAAATGGGGGTAAAAGAGTGACAAACGTGCTAGAAAAGCAACAATCACACAACAAAAAAAGGTGACAAAAACGCATGACTAAAGAGTGATGACAAAGCAACAAGAAAGCCACGAAAGAGCGACAAAAATGCAATGAAAAGGTGACCAACACAACAAAATACGACAATGCAACAAAAGTTTTGTATGTCTTAGTGTAATGCTTCATTCTAAAGCCATCGGCTGTAAGCCCCAGTAAAGAGGCTTTTAGATTTGTGTAAAGCAGAACTGGAGAAAATGTGCTCGATTAAGGCGGGTGGTAAGAGGTTAAAAGGTGTTCTTAGTTACATAGAATCTATCTTTTGACATTTTTGTTCCCAAATGTAGACTTTATTTAGGATTTTATTTATTTTGATGATGGAACCATCATTAGCATAGAGCTGTTGGTTCACATAAAGTTCCACAATGGGAGGGGAATAGTGGGACCCCAGGAAGAATAGCGACAGCATGACTGCACAAGTCCCTCAGGTGTGTCAAGGCGGACCATAACATGTGACGTACAGTCAACTCAGCTTCCGGTTGACCACAAACAAATAAAATAATATAACAAAATCAAATCAGGTTTCATTTGTAATTTGAAATGCCATTTTTCGTTGTATGCATCATATACAAAAATACAAATTCAAGCCATTTTGACTGATTTAGTTTCATTACCAAAAATGAGAAACGTTTTGTTTTGGTTTAATTGTTTTGGATACACGGACCCGTGTGCAGCAGTGTTTTAACATGTCACATAAAATAAAACAAAACAATGGAAATCCGCTGATGTTTTGTAATTATAGTGAATTCATGAGAAAAGATCAGAGGGAATATCTTATTATGGAATATCCTTTAAACACATTCACACCCATTTGCTTCCTTTAGATACATATGATTAATGATATTATTCTATTGCTTATTTTAAAATGTAGGTAAGGATAAAAACATGAAGTTACTAGACACGGCTTTGTTCAAATTAAAAATAACCTTAACATAAATATAAAACTGTACAATGCCTTGTTTCTTTTTTGTGAACTTTTAGACGGTTCTGTAAAGGTTGGGAGAAATGTTCAATATTTTGTTCCTTAATTTTTATCATTTTGAATCATCGTGACACAGCAGAATATTTTTCTAAACGATAATTATGACTAAAAAATTCAGAATTGCGACATCACTAGAGCGTAAAATTGAGTTAAAAGTTGGCAGAGATTAAACAAATTGTTAAAGCTAGTCCCTCAGGATTTAATATAGAAACGAATATGTATATCTAAGCACATTCAAACAGATCAAGTCACTATGAACACCTCATATGTTTTGAGAATGAGATATATAAATATGACTTCTACATAAATGACTCAGTAAATACGCAGCCATAATTCATAAGGAACACAGGTTCTCCATTTTGTGGGAACTTTCTAAACTTGTTCAAATGGAGATCAAGTTTAGCACAGCAACAGGTAGCACACTAAAACACAGAGGCGCAATACTACTTACCAGTGTGGTCGACTGTAGCATGGGGAATCAGAAAGTCACAGGTTAGAGGGCCTGATTAGTGATGGTAGGCTGGTGTCACTTTTTTTTGTATTTCTTCTTATGGAAATTAATTAGTGGACATTTACTATAAGATGACGTGAAAATTACTTTTGGGTAAATCTGCCAAATCAGTCTCTGAACTTCTAGTCTGTCTTCTATCAGCGAATTAGTTCAACATAGCAGGGAAAATTGTAACTGTCCCAAACTGTTATTCACGGAGAAGACCAAATAAAAACAAATCTGTGCTTTAAGGCGGACATAATCTTTAGCCATACCTAGTGATTAATCAAAGTACATACAGTACAACTTACAAATCTAGGCACCACCAGTTTCTTCCCATATAATTTGTAACTTGTGACATTGTAACATCCCATTTGTTAACTTGTAGTTGTTATGAGCTAAATAATTGGCACTGACAGGAGTTGATATAGTGTTCGTAGAATCTAGATGCACAGTACTTGGGTTTGGTTGCAGCAGGACCTCAGTCTGTCTGTAGATCTTCTCGGTCCAGTTTTTGGTGCAGTCGGCACGGCTCATCAGGTTTTCAAAATGAGCATCCAACTCGGTCCTCTCCGCCTGGCCCAGCTTCTCCTCTGTGTACTGTTAATATAATGTTTAAAATGTATTGCAACACGCTAGAAAACTATAAGCATGCCATTAAGTCCTAGAGGCTTGAAAGCTCCACTGTGCTCCAAATGTTTCTAGATGTGCATGTCATTTACGGTGGACCATTACTGCAGTCAACACTCTGCAAATTAGCTCAAAATGTGATATTCATTCATCAATTATCATTTGTTAACCTGCAAAACAGAGTCAAAGCACCACTGGAGACCTAGAAAGTTGACATTTGCTTCACATGCATAATTTATTGATGTAATATCAAATATTTATGAAACAACATTCATTTTGAGTTTCCTTAGAACAGGACAGCATAAATAACGACAAAAGATCTTAACTTTCAAGTCACTACGTAGTTCATTTGGTGACGATGGTGCTACACATGAGGGAGGGCTGACTGGTTTGACGGCTTCTAATGAATGCAGCATAGTAGTTTTCAAACAAGGAAGACCGTAGGCAAAAATCTAATACAACTAAGGCCAAGAATCGTGTTGCTGGATTGCGCAAAATGAGGCTTACTAGTGTTGTTTTAGTTCACAGTTGCCAAAACACGTTTGTGTAACAAGCCAATGGGAAATTGATCGACCACGCAGCTGCTAAAGCTAACGATAGCAAATGAGAGTATTCTGTTGTATACGTAGGACAATTTAGTATTGTTTTGCTGGAGCACTGTAAAGATCATGGCTCATCAACTAGGTTTGTTTTGATGAAAGAAAATACGGCTAAATAAACGCAATTTGACTATTGGTAACGTGGTAGCAACAATCCCATAACTTTAAATTTGCACAAAACCCTACTTTTAGCTGGATATAGTGTTCGCTTTACCTGGACTGCTCGTGTGAAGAACTGTCCTGCTCCAGAGGCCAGTTTTTTCACGTTAAAGTCCATTTTATTGAGTCTGTTTTGCTGGTGATGTGCACGAAGCGCTGCAGACTCCTGACTCCTGATGGATGACGTAAGGCACGCACCAGTCACGTGAGTGGCCGCGCCAGTCTGTTGATATGAATTTAACATAAAATGTAATTTTAGTCTATATTCAATATGTTAATATGTACGTTAACAACATTAAATAATGTTCAGAACAAACTCAAAACATCATAGACATCACGGCCGCACGTCCAACGATGACGCAAGCACGCACGGGACGTGAAGTAGTCGAAGAAGCAGCTGGCTTTTTAAAAGGTTAAGGATGCATCCTATCCAGGAAAATGTTATTGATTTTAAAAGGTGTATGTCTTTGGCTCGGAAAACTATCAAGAAGGCAAAAAAGAAATGCCGGAGGAAGTACTGTAGTTAGGCCCTAAAACCCCAGTTAAACAAATCTGGTCTAGGAGAATGGTAGGGAAAAAGACTAGTGCTGTCCCTGTGTTAAAGAATGGAAATATATAAGTTGTTTTTAGCAAAGAAAAAGCTAATATGTGTGTAGAAGTATTTCAATACGTTCATAACTCGAAGTTTTTAAGGGATGAAAGTCTTAGAAATCTAAGTTACCTATGTAA
Source organism: Proterorhinus semilunaris (assembly GCA_021464625.1). Lineage (NCBI taxonomy): Eukaryota > Metazoa > Chordata > Actinopteri > Gobiiformes > Gobiidae > Proterorhinus > Proterorhinus semilunaris. The sequence goes on along the minus strand of CM038345.1, from coordinate 27,604,515 downwards.
CTATAGTTCTACGATGGTGACCCTGCAGATGAGTGGCAAAGTGTAGGAGGACTTTCTGCACCGCCTCCATCTCTAGGAGGCTGATGTGTCTCGGAGACGGGGGGGGCAAAACACCGCTCGCCGTGAGATGACCCAGTACCCCGCCCCAGCCGGTCAAGGAGGTGTCCGTGAACACCTCCGTGTAATGGAGCCATGGACCTACAGTGAGGAAAATAAGTATTTGAACACCCTGCTATTTTGCAAGTTCTCCCACTTAGAAATCATGGAGGGGTCTGAAATTGTCATCGTAGGTGCATGTCCACTGTGAGAGACATAATCAAAAAAAAAAAAATCCAGAAATCACAATGTATGATTTTTTAACTATTTATTTGTATGATACAGCTGCAAATAAGTATTTGAACACCTGAGAAAATCAATGTTAATATTTGGTACAGTAGCCTTTGTTTGCAATTACAGAGGTCAAAAGTTTTTCACCAGGTTTGCAAACACTGCAGGAGGGATTTTGGCCCACTCCTCCACACAGATCTTCTCTAGATCAGTCAAGTTTCTGGGCTGTCGCTGAGAAACACGGAGTTTGAGCTCCCTCCAAAGATTCTCTATTGGGTTTAGGTTTGGAGACTGGCTAGGCCACGCCAGAACCTTGATATGCTTCTTACAGAGCCACTCCTTGGTTATCCTGGCTGTGTGCTTCGGGTCATTGTCATGTTGGAAGACCCAGCCTCGACCCATCTTCAATGCTCTAACTGAGGGAAGGAGGTTGTTCCCCAAAATCACGCAATACATGGCCCCGGTCATCCTCTCCTTAATACAGTGCAGTCGCCCTGTCCCATGTGCAGAAAAACACCCCCAAAGCATGATGCTACCACCCCCATGCTTCACAGTAGGGATGGTGTTCTTGGGATGGTACTCATCATTCTTCTTCCTCCAAACACGTTTAGTGGAAATATGACCAAAACGTTCCCTTTTGGTCTCATCTGACCACATGACTTTCTCCCATGACTCCTCTGGATCATCCAAATGGTCATTGGCAAACTTAAGACGGGCCTTGACATGTGCTGGTTTAAGCAGGGAAACTTTCCGTGCTATGCATGATTTCAAACCATGACGTCTTAGTGTATTACCAACAGTAACCTTGGAAACGGTGGTCCCAGCTCTTTTCAGGTCATTGACCAGCTCCTCCCGTGTAGTTCTGGGCTGATTTCTCACCTTTCTTAGGATCATTGAGACCCCACGAGGTGAGATCTTGCATGGAGCCCCAGTCCGAGGGAGATTGACAGTCATGTTTAGCTTCTTCCATTTTCTAGTGATTGCTCCAACAGTGGACCTTTTTTCACCAAGCTGCTTGCCAATTTCCCTGTAGCCCTTTCCAACCTTGTGGAGGTGTACAATTTTGTCTCTAGTGTCTTTGGACAGCTCTTTGGTCTTGGCCATGTTAGTAGTTGGATTCTTACTGATTGTATGGGGTGGACAGGTGTCTCTAACCACCTCAAACAGTTGCATCTAAATTTAGGATAATAAATGGAGTGGAGGTGGACATTTTAAAGGCAGACTAACAGGTCTTTGAGGGTCAGAATTCTAGCTGATAGACAGGTGTTCAAATACTTATTTGCAGCTGTATCATACAAATAAATAGTTAAAAAATCCTACATTGTGATTTCTGGATTTTTTTTTTTTAGATTATGTCTCTCACAGTGGACATGCACCTACAATGACAATTTCAGACCCCTCCATGATTTCTAAGTGGGAGAACTTGCAAAATAGCAGGGTGTTGAAATACTTACTTTCCTCACTGTATTATAATGGAGCACGTAGCCCATTCAGCTTGAGACTATTTCACATATTTTACTGGCCTGTGCCTGTTACTCTGTTGAAAGCAGAATATTATTTAAAGAACTTACAACCCTTGGGCTTACAGTGTTTTCAATCAAATCGATGTTTTTGTCAAGGACAAATTCGCGTTTAATAGATGTTGTGAGCTATCTTCTCTCCACCAACCTCTACTCAAGAATCTGAAGTGACGTTAAGTGATTTTAGTGAACAGAAGAGGGCAGCATTACGCTTTGCTAGCGTACAGCCTGCCGTAAACCATTAGAAGAAGAAGAAGAAGAAGCAGCTGGTTGCCTCGCGTGTGGGAGGTTTGTTGAAAGATTCCTTTGATTTCATACAGTTTGACAGGTCTTAGTTTACTTTGTAGATTTCTTTTACATGCCCACGTGTTTATTATTTGAATAGTAATTCCTACAAGTGACTTTGCATGGCTACGGTGTAGTAAACATTGTAAACACGGATAATAGCTAGCTATAAACAGATTATTACCAATGCTAGCGATGCAAAGGATTAGGCAAAGTGATGTTTATTGATGTCTTCAGATTTTAAAAATGGTTTGCTTTCATAGTAAACATTGTTGCACTTTATTTGTAGTTTTTATCCTGCAGTAGCGGTATGCAGAACAGGTGGCTATGGCTTCGTGGAAGTCTCGGACCCGCAGTCTCCAGGTGTTTGACACGGAGCTAAGCGCAGACACCGTGGAGTGGTGTCCCGTCTCTTCCGACCACAACATACTCGTTTGCGGGACGTATCAACTACAGAAAGGGGTAGATATGAGTAATTATGATCAGCTTTTCTCGTGGATATAAATATAATAGCAATTGGCAAAGCATGTCAATGCATCTTATGGAAGAATAAAGTTATACATATTTAATAAAATAAATTGAGTATTCGGGAAGTTCTTACTTTGAGGCAAGATATGTGCATTACTATATTATATTCTAAACCTGATCGTAAATCTATCTATGTAAGATAAAACGACTACAAATACACTGTATCCTGTTGTAGACTGGAGAGGAGGATGCTGCTCCGAGTCGGACCGGTCGCTTGTATCTCTTTCAGTTTCGTCGAGAGGGACCAATGACTCCTCCTTTAACAGAGCTCCAGCACATGGACACAGCTGCTATTCTTGATCTGAAATGGTAAAACATTTCACACTGTGAACAAACGTGTAGCTGTTTTTTGAATATACCTTTTGATTCTATTGTTAATTTTTCAGGTGCCATGTGCAAGTGTCAGAGAGGCCGGTGCTTGGACTTGCCGCAGCCACAGGATATCTGCAGCTGTATACTCTGAAAGAAACTCAGGTGAGGAGTGTGGCATCAGAGAAATCTACACACACGAGCTCTGTTTTCAACACTTTTTCCATGCAAGTTACATCACTAGACATTTTCTTGACACCCACCTCGGTGTGTTTTCAGTAGGAAGGCAGTCGGAGATTGCAGGCCCTAAGCAGTTTGGAGGTGGGAGCCGATCGACTGGTGTTATCTTTAGACTGGTCCACAGGCCGACTGGACAGGTAGGCTTCACACACAATCTAGCTTTCATATTTTTTTCATTTAGCTTTAAAAAGTTCCAGAATATTTCCCTCTCTTTCTACAGCAGTGACATCCGAGTGGTGTGTAGTGACTCTGCCGGCTGCATTAGTGTAGCGTCGTTGGAAGAGGGCGCCCTAACGGTTCAATCCCAGTGGAAAGCTCATGACTTTGAGGCCTGGATCTCTGCTTTCTCTTATTGGGACACTAACTTCGTTTATACTGGTTAAAGCTTTTGTTACATCATCTATTAGCTTGTCCTTTTGAGAACAACCATTTTATGAATACAATGGGGATGCATTTTCTATTAGTTTTAATGTTTGTTTGTGGTTTGGCAGGTGGTGATGATTGTAAACTCAAAGGTTGGGATCTCAGAATGAGTCCCTCATGTCCCACATTCACCAGTAAAAGGTAAAGACATAAAAAACAGATGTAATTTCCCAGCCCTTTAATCGATGTTGAGTCTTAAACGTCTTTTTTTAAGGCATTCAATGGGAGTGTGTAGTATTCACAGTAGTCCACATCGAGAGCATATTGTGGCCACAGGCAGGTGAGAATCTGAAATCACTTTTTGTTATCACTGTCAATTTATGAAACATGCTGTACCCATGTTGTGATTTTATTCAACTATGTATTTTGGATAAAGATTTTGTTTTTCCTTATTTTGGGTTCATTCTCTTTAAGAACTTCTTTAGACCTGGTTTAGCCCTAACTTTAGACCTGATACGCCCCTTGTTTTGAGCATTATCCTACTCTGAGAGCCAATGTTTTAGATGATATGGACTGTGAACAGTTTGAAAACCACTTCAATTATGTAATTATGTAAGTAAAGCGTGCCAAATTTCATTTTTTATAAATGTATTTAATGACATGAACTTAGTTTTTGTTAGTAGAGGCTTTTCATGGCGCCACATGAGGCAAATGTAGTTTCACATTATGCCACCAAAATGTGGCATGTCATTTTAAAATGTCGAACTGTTTTATGGATTTACCATTTTCTGGCAGCTATGATGAGCATGTGTTGCTGTGGGACGGCAGAAACATGCGTCAGCCGCTCAGTGACAGTGCGATGGGGGGAGGGGTCTGGAGGCTCAAGTGGCACCCCACTCAAGAGCACCTCTTGCTGGCCGCCTGCATGCACAATGACTTTCACATTCTGCACTGCCAACAGGCTTTAGGTCAGTATGGGTGATGCTGCATTCCTGTTTTAATACAGTAGTTCCCAGCCTCAATTATTTGATTTGCTTAGACTCGTGTTCAAAATAAAGCTAAAACATTCTGAGATTCAAAAAGGAAGGTGATGTATTGCATTAAAATTTTTACTGCAATACATCACCTTCCTTTTATCTGAAAACATTCCAAGTGCCCCCTGATAAACTCTTGCGTACCTTCAGTGGAAGCACTGAGATGACATACACTGACTAATGTGTTTATCTCACAGAGAGCAGCAGTGAGACCTGCTCCACTGTCGCATCTTACATCCTGCACAACTCTTTGGCGTATGGTGCAGACTGGTCCCGCCTCTGCTTGGATGACCCCGCCCCCTGCTCCCCCCTCCCCTCCACCACCAGCCCACACGAACCAAAGCAACCGCTTCCAGGGTCCACCGGGGTCCACCTAAGGATCCAGTACGAGTCCCCCACAGCCAGCTTTGACACATCCCTGGAGGACGATATGGGGCGGTACATACCAGACAGCATTGAACCACCAACCCCTAACCCGGCTGCCACGCCTGAGCCCCCCTGTCCCGACTCGAACGCCCCATCAATGTCCTGTTTAATCGCAAGCTGCTCTTTCTACGACCACATGCTGCACGTTTGGAGGTGGGACTGGACACCAAATGTAGACCAGTGATAAGAGATTGCATTGATTCATGAGCATTTCATAAAAAGAGAGACATATCATGCAAAATTGACCTTTTTTCACTTTTAACATATTATAACATTCCTTCGTCACATATAAGCCAGTATTCTTGCTTCATGTGTTTTTTGAGTAATCACGTTAATTTATAGTTTCTTCTTGCGCTCTATTCTGTATTTCCTGGATTTTGTTCCCATCAAAGATTACATGAAACTGTCCTCCACAATTTTAAAGCTCATTAGCCGAAAGTTACGTTTGTTTTCATGGTTTGATCATATGTAATTCCCACTACTATCTGCAGAGGGCTCTCCAGTCCAATTTAAAATCCTCATAAGTAAGTGCTTGTTTTATCAGTCCACTCTCTCACTACTTGCCTTCACCTGGACATGATTTATAATTTAAAATATTAAAGCTGAAGGAACAATGTTTTTAAACCTCAATTATGCATGATATGTCCACTTCAAGACATACAATTAAGATGGCACGTTTTTGGAAGTCTAACAAAGAAATTATAAGGTTCAACATTTGTGAATTTTCTCGCTAGATCTTTCTTACAATAACAATCATTCACCTGTAGGGTTACTAAATTATGACCTCAATATGTTGAATGTCATGAACGCCTTTTCGCCGGAAACGCTAGTAATTTACCACAATATGCAAATCCTCAAAACTCTATATATTTTCTTAAATCAACACGTTTTTACCGAAATGTCTGTTTACTATGTGTCAATATAGTAGCAACTGTTAGCCACTTTTTATAGCTTTCTAAATATGCACTATGCGTTTGTATTTTGGGGAATATGTTCTCATTAACATCAGGGTTAAAGGGGGAATTTAAAGGGGGATGAAGGGATATATTTTTGTAAAGATTGTGCTATATTTATCCAAACAAAAGGTTTCACACTTTTATTTAGACTTTGTTTTTCAATTTGTCTTAATATTTTTTATGTAACTGACAATTTACCATCTTACTTTACATGCTCTATAATTTGTTAAAAAGCATCTTTGGGGCTCTAGAGACCCAGGGTCTAGGTTTGCAGGGTGGTTAGGTTATAGTGTTTTCTGTCACTGTTGAAGATATGCATTCTTCTCAAGAATTGGTGGCTCTAAAGTTGCCAAGAATTGAGCCACAATTAACTCACAATGTTTATAAGCTGATTTTCAATTCCATCTTTTGGTACATTTATAAATCAAAAACCAGCATCCATTAATTGTTCTGTCTATAATGTAAAGCACTGTTAACTGAATAAACTACCACTGTGTTTGTGAAAGGTTCCACAATAAGACACCAATCCATTTTTTATAGTCTCTCTTTAATAAATACAGTCAGTACATTTACTCTTTAGTTCAATACATCTTTCAGTTCAGGACAAGATTTGTACCTCACATTTTTTGGTTGTTTCTTTTTGTTTGGGGTCAAAGGAAGAACATTGAGGCAACACATTATGTTCACTTCAGTGAAAAGAGGCCCAAATAAAAAATGTAGCCGATGAGAAAATAATTGAAAAGGAAGTTGTACTCTTTTTGGTCTTCAAAGGTGGAGGGCACATATGGATAAAAAAAAACACATTGTCAAAAATTAATATGATAATCTAATTACAGATGCACTGTGTACTGCTGTATATTGAAACATCTTTGGCTTAGTCTTAATCTAATTGAAACTTTTTTCTTTTTGCTGTGAATATGGTTTATAATGTAAATATAGCTTTGAAATGTGTGTTTTCTGACTACAGTAACAGTTCTTGTAAACTAATACTGACGTTTGAAAGAATATAATCTAAAATCTGTATATGTAAAAAGATAAATATCTTACATCAAAAATACATATAATACTTTGTTAAAATTTCTCTATAATATACAACAAATTACTGAGTTATTTATGGAGACTGGTTTGGTTACATCTCATGTTGCAATAGCAGCATCGTAGAGATGTCCAGTTAAGTCTCACTAAGGACTCGTCTGTCACAGAGTGGTCTCGCTGCTGTCCCGTGGTCGGTGGCGGTCTAAGTCGGAATCGTAGTCAGACTCCATCTCGATCTTGACTTGAGGCACTGGGCAGGGGGCCAGGCCCCGCCCCATCGGGACAGCGGGGGACGAGGGGCAGGAGATCTTCAGGTGCAGTGTGATGCTGAGGAGGGAATGGGCCGTTATCAACACACAGACATTGCAAATGACATGAGCTGACAGAGACTGAGTGGACTGACCTGAACCAACATCACTCAACATTTACCGTTTTTAGTAAATTAAAGACAATTCAACTAGTAAAGTGATTCCAATTTGGACATTACACACTTTAAAAAGCAAAACTACTAAAAGGAGAAGCGAAAAGGCTCTAATCACTATGTAATGTATGGCTTGTGCTTTGGACAAGGAAAAGTAAATGTGTTAAGAGCATATTTGTAAAACATAAAAAAAACAAAGTCTACACTGTGCTTTACAAACCACTCCCCTACACATTCATGCTCTTTCATATTTAACATGTCTTTTTCATCTTACCCAAAATACACCTGTGAGTGTAAATTACTGGACAAATACAGTGCCTCTCGAAAGTACTAATACACCTTGAACTTGCACATTTTGTCATGTTTACAACCATAAACCATAAATAGCATTTTCTGAGTGCATTAAATTGCCTTTATAACATTCCTAATGACTGCAGAATGTTCACACCTTGCCCTAACCATTAAATAGAGTCTACCTGTGTGTAATCTACTCTCAGTATAATTACAGCTGTTCTGTGAGAGCCTCAGAGCTATGGTCAGAGTGTATTGGTCACTAAACAACATCATGAAGGCCATGGAGCTCACCAGAGAGGTCAGGGGTAAAGCTGTAGAGACGTTTAAAGCAACGTTAAGTTATACAACGATTTTCCAAGATTTGAACATCTCACGGAGCACTGTTCAATCCATCATTCGGAAATGGAAAGAGTATAGCACCACTGCGAACTTACCAAGACACGGCCGTCCACCTAAACTAACAGACCGAACAACGAGAGCACTGGTAAGAAATGCAACCAAGTGCCCCAAGATAACTCTGGAGGAGCTGCGACGTACTGCCGCTGAGCTCGGGGAATCTGTACATGGGACAACTAGAGTCGTACTCTACACAAATCTGGCCTCCATGGAAGAGAGCCATTATTGAAAGGAGGCCATAAGAAATCCCGTTTGAAGTTTGCTGGAAGTCATATGGAGGACACAGCTACCATGTGGAAGAAGGTGCTTTGGTCAGATATGACACAAATTTAACTTTTTGACCCAAATGCAAAACGTTATGTATGGCACAAACCTAACACTGCTCATCGTCCTGAGTGCACCATCCCCGGTGTCAAATATGGTGGGGGGAGCATCATGCTATGGGGCTGCTTTTCCTCAGCGGGGACTGGGAAGATTGTAAGAATAGTTGGGAAGATGGATGGAGCCAAATACAGGGACATTTTTGAAAGAAAACCTGCTGAAGTCAGCAAGAGAATTGAGGCTGCGGCGGAGAGTCACCTTCCAGCAGGACAATGACCCTAAACCCGAAGCTAAATCTACAATGGAATGGTTTAAAAACAAACATATTAATGTGTTAGAATGGCCCAGTCAAAGTCCTGACCTAAATCCTATTGAAAATCTGTGGAAAGACCTGAAAATTGCTGTTCACAAACTGCTCTCCTTCTAATTTGACAGAGCTTGAGTTGTTTTGTAAAGAGGAATGGGCCAAAATGTCAGTCTCTAGATGTGCAAATCTTGTAGAGTCATACCCCAGAAGACTTGCTGCTGTTATTGCTTAGACTGTTGTGTTCAAAATAAAGCTAAAACATTCTGAGATTGTTATTCATGCTGTATGAATACTTGTGCACGTCCCACTTTTCGGTTTTCTATTTTCGGAAAAATAACAGTTGTCTGTTACTTGTGTGTGAACTTTCAGTAAAAAACTCCAAATACAATCTTTATGTGCAAAAGTTCAAGGTGTATTAGTACTTTTGAGAGGCACTGTAGCTGTTATTTCCAAACCATGCCTCTCTGAGGCAATGCAGACACAAAGACGGTTTCAATTTGTTTGAAAGGAAAACATAAAAGGAACACATTGATGTAGAAGATGAGTTTCCTTTGACCTGCAGCAGTTTCACCAAGAGGAAAAAGAAACAACCAAAACCTTGATGTCTGTTGCAATAAGAAGATACAGACCTTCTGCGTCCTACAGTACAGCATGTGCTACATGTATTTTTAGATAAGACATTATTATAGTGTTCAAACAGCAGCCCCATCCCACAACATGCTACATACATAAATAATGCAGAGAAAAATCACAAAGGAATCACAGGTTACACAGCGGATACACTGGGAGTATCAGAATCAGTATCTGCATTGCCTCAAAGCACACAGAGAGGAGACTTGTGGCACCAATCTGTCAGCATTCAAATACAAAAAACATGCATGTGTGACGTCAATCTCTCATTCTGTAGGTGCTCACATTAACATCTCTATATAACCAATAACACTGTTAATATTGAGGAAGCATGTTTCTATCAGCCAACTCTATGAAAGCTTTACACTAAAAGAGACAAATGAAGGTTTCGAGGTAACTAATATATACAGAGGCCATATATTGCATATTAGCTTTGCCTGGATAGAAGAGTACTCTACTATAGGGGGACTACAGTGTGTTTTTTTGGGCGGGTTGGCAGTAGGCGCCCCACTGTGTTTGAGCCATGTCGGGGTACACCAGGTCTCTGTATGGGATGTGCAGTTTCAGGACACAGTACCTGCGGTCCAGGTCCGACTCGGAGCTCGGGGAGTGGTTCGAATACGAGCGATACTTCTCCTGAAAAATGAGAAAACAATTAGAGGTGGGAAATAGGGTTGAACGATATGGACAAATCTCGATATTCATGCCAAATATCTCGATATTGATACGATACAAAATAACTATGTGTTAGGTGAAAACTAAGCATTTTTCAGAAAAATAAAATCATAATACATAAGAGTGCAGTTTTATTGATGAAAATCTATATCGTTTATATCTTGCTTTTTCGATTTACATTTTTTGAATGTTCATATCTCGATATAAATACGATAACGATATATTTTTCTTTTGCGATATTGATATCTTGAATGTTCATATCTCGAAATTGATACGATAACGATATATCTTTCAGCCCTGTGGTCCCCAAAACTATGGGGAAAGGGACCAAATGCAGACCATTTTTTCTGGGCCCTAAGTCGTATTTATGTGTATGTTTTTATGTAAATTAGCCCACATTTTCTAAGGTAGATTTATTTTTGGTGTAAGACAAAGCAAGCAGACATTACGGTTATGAGCCTAAAAAAAGGTGTAGCAATGGCTAATTGTTGCATAATGAATGTTTCTGTAGCCCACTACTTTGTGTACATTTCATTATGCATCCCACAATTAAAAAAGGTTTGGTCCCTCCTAATCTATTACATTAAAATTATACCTAAAGGTTGAAAGATGAGAGAAAGACTACTCATCAAAACCTATTACTAATGTAAACACAATGTTATTTCTGTCCACTGGGGGTCAGCAGAGGCCCATCTCACCTCCTCCTCTTCCTCCTCTGCCTTCGGTCTCTTTTTCTCTTTTTCTCCTTCTCTTTTTTTGCCCTTTCTCTTGTCATCATCTTTCTTCTTCTTCTCCTTCCCAGGCAGCAGGTCGTCGACCCAGGCTAAATCGTGTTGAGAGAAAACCATGTCCAGCATCTTACGTATCACCATCAAACCCAGGATCTGAGAAACACACATCAGAGCAAAAGACAAAAGACAAAAAAAGTACAATTTGAAGTTTTTATTCTTAAGATTGATGGAAAGTTAAAGTCCCTTTACCGGTTATTGTTGTACCGGTAAAAAGGCTTTGTAATTGACCTTTCGCAAAAGTCCCGACCCCTGAGCAACTGTTTGCGAGCTCCATAATGAAGTGGAGTTTAACACAAAACGGGGGAGAAGTGTTAGTGACCCTTTTTCGTGCAATACCTGCGCGACATACTCCAGACTGAGACAAAATGGGTTGCAATGTGCAGTGGAGTAATATATTTAAAATATGCAACAAACAGGATACTTTTATTGAGGCTAAGGCACTAGTCTCCAGGGGAAAAAAATCCCTGGAGCTACATTAAATGCAGTCAACACAGCTGTGTGGACTCCTCATGCTTTTGCATTACCAAGTAAGTTCTCTTCTTAGGTCAATCTAGTGCAAAAATATGAGCGTTATTGACAAGTTAGTTTTGTTGTCTAGTTGATTCTCCAGCCGTGTTGTCCTGTGTGCTACCATCGCAGGCGAATGTCCAACAACAGCAGCACATGAAAAGGTAAACGAGGCTTACCTTGGCTTACAAGTTAGCAGGCGCTGTTTTAAGCCTTTTTTATTGGCTTTGAAAGGGAAAAAAAAAAACACAGCTCCACTATTTACGGCAGAAGATCTGTATTGCTATGGGGTGTGATTGGACAATGACCGTTTTGGGGGGTTTTGCAGATCAATTCTCAGTGGAGGGCACAAAAGGGGGTAATTTCCCCCACAAATGTCTGCTTTTATAATATACTCAAGGGCAAAACAAATGATCTTCCATTAGAGAAAAATGTAAATAAGATGGTGGGCCTTTAAGGTTCGTAGAAAATGTTATAATGTTGAAAGCACATATACAAAAGGATTTATATGTACTGATTGCATGTAATTATGTTCAAATATGTCCTATGGACCCCCATCTTGACTGAACGCTACAGGCCGTTGTTCTGCCATATGAAACCTGCGACACAGTCCCGTATTCCTCAGACACAGACCCACAGAGAAACCTTGACAACCCACCACCTCTAATATTTACACCCCAGTGTGTGACATTTCCTAATAAAATGTTTATTATATGTATTAGGTCTCTGGTGGACAGTGCTGCGGAAGGGAGCGCAGGCTTTACCATTACGGGGAAGATGATGGCCAGGAAAGTGGATTTGAGGATCCAGAGCACAGCCAGGCAGGTGACCTGGACGAGGGTAAAGAGGTGCACCTTCCGCAGTGGGACGTGGCGCAGGTACGCAAAGTCCGGCTGGTGTTTGGACGGCATCATGTACAACTTGATCCTGTCCCAAAACTGGAGAGAGCGAGATGAGAGAAAAAGACAACACATTGTGGCTCTTTTAATTGCAACTGTGGTTTGTGCCCCAGGCTCCCTGGCAGTGGAACGTTCCGACAAACACGGGACATTTTTGACAGTTAAGAAAAAAGAGAGTAAGTAAGTAAATAGAATAATATAATATAGATTTATATATAAAAATAGATAATAATAAAGCAAGTGTTGCTATAAACATTAGGTGTGTTTTTTTTAAGGTACATTACGGAACCTTTTGTGCTAAAAAGCTGGATATCCTTGAGTATTTGACCTTTTTGTGACCCAGCGGCTGTAGTATGGGTGGTTAACATGGTGCCTTTACTTTCTATCAGGGCGGCCTCTATGACATGTCAGGATAAAGTTTTAGGGTTTCTGGTAGGTTCTGGTAAGCACATGAAGATGATTCCGTTAGCAGTTAAGATTCAAGATTTTTTATTTGTCAAACCATGTGAATGATTTGAAATGAGATTTCTCTCATCCTTGATTGTGGAGTGGGAGGTGGAGGAAGAGGAGTGGGAGGGAGGGCAGGGAGTTCAGCTTCCCGATGGCTTTGTGTATGAAGTTTTTAAGTCGACTGGACCTGGCCCATAGATTCCGCAGTCTTCTCCCTGAAGGCTTTACTTTGAAGAGACTGTGTGATGGGTCTGTAGGGTCCCTGGCTCTGGCTGTCCCGCGGCTTTTTTGATGCCGCGGGACAGGTTGGCCCTAGCTGTCCGCAGTTTCTCCTTGTCACAAGAGGCAGCATTCCAGACCCTCATGAGCCTGAGGACTTCACTTGTAATCCAAGGTTTCTGGTTGGACCTGATAATGATGGTCTTAGAGTCTGTAACATCCTCAGTGCACTTGGTGATGTAGGCAGTGACAGTCTCTGTATACTCCTGGAGATCAGGGATATTGTTGTGAATGGCAGCCTGCTTGAACATATTCCAATCCGTTGTGTGAAAGCAGTCCTCGAGTCTCTCTATAGAGTCTTTACTCCACACTTGAATCTGTTTCCGAAACCGGTTTAGTGACTCTAACCAGTGGCCTGTATGCTGGCAGTAACAGAATAGTTATGTGGTCCGAGGCACCAGGATGGTGGAGGGGGTGTGCCTTGTACGCTCCTTTTTTGTGGTGTAAACCAGATCCAGGATGTTGTTTCCCCTTGTTGGAAAGTCAGTGTGTTGGTAGACTTTGGGGAAGACGCTTTTTGGTTAAAAAAATCCCCAGCTAAAATGAGAAAGGCATCTGGGTGGGCTGTCTGTTGGTCACTGACACTCTGGAACAGTTCATTCAGTGCTTCTTTCCTGTTTTTGAGGAAGGTGGGCGGTATGTAGACAGGCACAAGCAGTACAACAGTAAATTCCCTGGGCAGGTAGAAAGGTTGACACTTAATGATCATAAACTCCACGAGGGGTGAGCAGTGTCTGCAGACCACGGCAACGTCACGGCACCAGGCGTCATTGGTGTAGACACAGAGACCAATCCGCTGAACTCCACAAAAACATGGCAAAGATGTACAAAAACATCTTGTAAAACAATGTAAATCACAAAAACGGCATGGTAACAGCCATTAGAGTTAATTAATTAACCATTCAATTTGTTAAAAACCTAGTTCAAGAAACCCTAAGAATAATTGGTCCTGAAGCCTCATCGAGGCCGCCGTGATAGAAAGTTAAGCTGTCGGGTCACAAAAAGGAAAATCACACAATCACATTTCTTTTATATAAAAAGTGTCAGGGTTCTGTCTTTGTTTTGTTCCCCCTTGGTTGCTTCTTGTGTTTCCTGTTTGGTTTATTTTGACATGTCTGTCCTGTCTGCCTCTGCTTTGCTTCCCCTGTGTTGATTGCCTGCCCCGCCCTAATGTGTGTCGCGTGTGTCCCGTCTCCTTGTGTATTTATACCCCTGTCTTCTCCCTTGTCCTTGTTGGTTCATTGTGTTACCTGTTGTTGGTGTCTTGTGCATCTGTTCTTTGCGCGTTCTGATCTCCGTGCCTTGTAAGTTTCTTTTGCCCAGTTTTGGAATTGTGCCTGTACGTGTACTTGGACGTTCCATTACATTTACTTTTACCTGCTTACTTTTGGGCTTTTGCATTTTGGGTCTCTTTCCGAATCCACACCCTGACAAAAAGTTCCATAAAGCACCTTTAAGTTTAGAGAAAAGTAATCATAAAGTAAACTTTATCTGCTACACACAACATTCACTTGTGGTCACACAAGTTTGCGTTAATCGCAGAGCACAATCAATTGCAATAAATCAAAAGCACGGTCCATGTTTCAGTCTTCTCTCAAAAGTTAATGCTTCTCAACTTATTCAAGGAAGTTGGAACCGCATCTTGATTTCATAAAACCCAAATCTAACATTTACAGTTACATTGCGTGTCAGAGAAAGCTCAGTGAGGTGTTTTCCAGAAATCACACAGCCCTATTTAGCGGGGCAACAAGTTGTAGAAAAAAATTCCTTGGATTTGGAAGATTCTCTGCTTGTAACAACACGTTTGATTTTGGCATTAACACCCTTAAGCTAATCAAACAACAGACTTCAGGCGCTTTCTAGTGAAACAAAACAAACTTGTAAGAACAGTACACAGATGTCCAATTGTAATGCCTTCCTCATCCCAGCTTTGCATGGCCTCCTGAAGTTAAGGTAGACAATTTTAAAACAAATATCTACACAATATGATACTGAACTCTCCTTAATGTTTAAATGTAACATTTTTGAGGATTTAATTTAAGGCCAGGCCAGAAACCATGCAATATTGTGAATAAAAATGGATGTAAAGACCATCGCAAATTTGGAAGAAGCTCATACCACCTTAAAAAAGAGGCTTAGAGTCAAATAAAGAGCCATCTGGCGAAGTTTGTACCTGTATCCCACTGAGAGACGCCACACCCATGTACAGGAACACTCCGTACAGCACTGGCATCGGGATGTACTGTGAAGAAAGTAAAAGTTATTGAGTTACATAAACTGTTATATCACTTTCTGGAGAGTATGATGAACATTTTACAGCAATTAAAACCATAGACAATGATAACAGAAGAGGTCGCCACAATTTGAATATAGATTACATGTTTAAATTTTGATGCCCTGCCCTCAATTATGTTCGTAATTAGTTTTGTCGTGGTAGTGATCGGCCTGAGAATTAATCTTGAAAGTTGTAAGTTGTACCTTCAGGACCGGAGCCAGGAAAATGGAGACTCCGGTGAGGATGAAGACCAGGAGACCAGTGAGTCTCTGCTCCCTGGGGCACAAAAAGGACAAACATGGCCAAGGTTATCTTTATTACTCTTGTGTACAATGTTCCCCAAGACCGCTGTTCCCCGGGAGCATTGGAGCACAGCACTACCTCCATCCAGACACCAGCTGAGTGAAACCGTTAGCCAACTCTGATCTTACTCATTGAGGGCAGGGAAGAGAGGGAGTTCAGCTTCCTGACAGCCTGGTGTATGAAACTGTTCTTCAGTCGACTGGAGCTGGCCTGTGGATTCCGCAGTCTCCTCCCTGAAGGCCTTACCTTGAAGAGACTGTGTGATGGGTGCGAAGGGTCCTGGTGATTCTGACGGCTTTGCGGGTGAGACGGGTGGAGTACATGTCCTTAATGGAGGGGAGAGGAGCTCTACAGATCTTCTCCGCTGCTCTCACGATGCGCTGGAGGCTCCTTCGGCAGGAGGCAGTGCTGGCGCCGTGCCACATAGTGATGGAGCTGGTCAGGATGCTCTCTATAGTCCCTCTGTAGAAGTTACACATAACGGAGGCTGGGACTCTAGCTCTTCTCAGCTTGCGGAGAAAGTAGAGACGCTGATTACGTTTCTTGACCAGAGATGTAGTGCTCTTCATAAGTCCACAACAATCTCTTTTGTCCACATTTAGAGAGAGGTTGTTCTGTGTGCACCACATGGCCAGACTGCTCACCTCACTCCTGTAGTTTGACTCGTCTCTGTTGTTGATGAGACCCACCACTGTTGTGTCGTCTGCAAACTTGATGAAGAGGTTTGAGTCGTACTTTGGAGCGCAGTCATGGGTCAGCAGAGTGAACAGGAGGGGGCTCAGCACACAGCCTTGGGGTATGGAATGAATGAAGGACTGTCCCTTTTGAAACACTTTGGACATGTGAAAATACAAATAAGACTCACGTCCCCATTCCTCTTGAACTATTTCAAGAGCAATGTGTGTCCATTTTTGTTTCATTTGATTCAGGCTTAAAATATTAGCATTTTGACAGTTTCAAGGCACATTCTACCGTATAAGTCTACACCATCCATGGATCTCCTGCGATTGTCTGTACCTGACTCCGAGAAACTGCGGCTGCTCTCCGGGGGCGCTGGACTCGCTCTCCATCTTCAGGGAGTCGATGTGAGCAATGGAGATGACTGTGGCAGCCACGTACCAGGGCAGGCCCATGAATGAACACACCGCCATCAGGACACCCACCCACAGCAGATCCAGGTGGTACCCACAGCCTTTCTGAAGTAAAATAAGGAACTCTTTGAAGTTGCGCAAATGGCAGGAAGACTAACAGTATTTAAAAGCCATTATATAGGCTAAGAACAAAAGAACAACTCTTTTCATTACTCTCTCTCAAAAACTTACTTTGAGTTTGTTCTCTTTGCGGTTGACGATGACTGCGCTGATTTGTTGATCCATGAAGATGAGGATGGTGACGAGGAGAGCCGGGACCGCGCTTCCCACATAAACCCACCAGGGGTTTTTATCGAACGGCAACACAATCCAGCCGCGGTCAGGGCGCGTCGGCTGGGGAGAGACACGGCAGTTGTATGAATGGGACGGGGACAGATCCGTACGTAAAAGCAAGAATAAAATACAGTCTTCCCGGTTGAATGAGAATGTTTCCTAGTAAAGATCATCAGTACCTTGAACTCGGTCGGGACGATGAGTTTGGGAGTTTTGAGCCCCATCAGCATGTCGAGCCCCACAAAGGTCATAATGGACATGAAGATGGAGAAGTCACTGATCAGTTTCCTCAGCTGTGGAGAGGAAGAAACTTTTTTATTTTAATCTGGAAACCATTTAGGGCCGAGAAGAGGGCAGGGAGATGAGAATGAATCACTTGTAAATGTTCTGTGTCAAATTGTTGTCTTTATCATATTGTATTTTAATCTACTTATTGCACAAAAAAAAACTCTTGACCTCTAAAATCTATATGAACTCTATTATCAATTAACGCAACCTTCTAAAAAACAACTATAAAGAAGTCCTGCTTTTTGTCCTTTTCTGTTCATATGTTCATGTGAGAAAATGTTTAAGTTAGTGTAGAAGACTGTGGTCTCCGTGTATGTTTTTACTCACTGCCGTTGAATTGGCTCACAAGGACATAAAATGACCTACCTTCCGAGCTAAAGATCTGAAACGAATACAATAATCATCTGAGCAGCTCTCTCTCCTTTAAGCAAAAATGTTCCTGGTTTGACCGTTCTGTATGGCGTTACATAGAGCAAAGTTGGAACTAATTAATTAATATTAATATTTTTTTATTTTTTTGTGTGTGAACTTAATCTAACCGCATCCATTTACCAAATTACATTAGTTTCTCTGTGTGACTTTTTTTTAAAATGATACCATGGCCCAGCTTGTGAAGTGAATTTTATTATTTCAATTCCATTAGATTTGATTGCCGGGGGGCTGGGGGTACCTTGGTCGGGAAGTAGCGACTGAACTTGAACTTTTTAAGGGTGACGGTCATGGAGTAGGTCCCGAAGAAGAGAATGAAGGACATGAGTGCCAAGTCTGGGACGTATTTGCACGATTTCCCCACCAGCGATCCTCCGTACGTCAGGCAGTCCTTTTTACTGAGCTGAGTCCAATCCACCGCTGTCAAATTCAACTGAGGAATAATAACAATAAAGTCAAATTTTAAGTTAGGTTCAAGAAAGGTATCAATCAGAGTTTCTACAGGAGGAAGCAAGTCAAATTTAACCACCACAGTTTTTGATGAATGGATGGAGTAAAAATAGTTGAGCAATGTCATTGATAATATTTAGAAATGTACATGTAATACCTAATTTAATGCGTTTTAATGACTTTCAAGGGCTTATAATTTATTTTATGACTTTTATTGCTTTTTTAATACCCCCCGGAAACCCTCCTGATGCATATTGAAACTGAAAACTTACCCCAGACAGAGAAGAAGTGTTATCTGGCACAGGGACTAAACATTGGAGATCATTGTAGCCACTGGAAATAAGCAAAAAGACAAACATATTCAGAACAAATTAGCAACCTATATACCGATTTAGAAGGGATTCTTGTTCTTAAAAGCTACTCTAAACTCAGTCTGTAGCCTCTAATCTATTTGGTGAGTATCAGAATCACTAACTCTTTTTACAACGACAAAACTAATCCGTCTACAGTGTTTTAATGTGCTTTGTCTCTGACTTATTAGCTGATGTTGTGGCCTTCACTTTTCTCTCAGACACCTACTCTTCGTGTGTTAAATTCTGACCGGCCAGTTTATGTGTAGATTTCCCACAAAACATGTACTTACTTGTAAAAGACAGCAGCCACATTGTTAGAGCATGGCAAAGACAAACAAGACACAAATGAGTTACAGAAATCATAGTCGGAAAACACCATCACAGTTAGGACGATTAAAGGGAGATATCACACAATAGTTTGGCTTAGCGCAAGAGTGCACAAATCGATTACTTTTTATGCGGGGAAAAAAAAGTTGATATTTGTGATTATTTGATCTTGTAGTGTGACCCAGTGGCTGTATGAGTGATCAGCATGGCACCTTTACTTTCTATCACAGTGGTTTCCAAGATCATTATTGTTTGGAAGGATTTCACTGCTGACGGAGCCACTTACCAGAAAACCTACAAAATAACTGATCCTGGAGTGTTGTCGAGACTACTGGGTCACTACAAGGTCAAATACGCACAAAGATCAACTTTTTTTATATATATATAAAAAGGTGCATAATGCATCTTTAAGATAAATTTGTTGCATACATTCTAAAAACATGGTTATCTATATTTTGAATTTCTACATTTTTACATTTTTATCGTATTTATTTCTTTATTTCATGTCATGTATATGCTTAACTGTTTATTTCAGATAACTATGCCCTCTGCTGCCAATAGTGAGTACTGAAACATTTGAAAACACTTTAGCAGTGTGGCTATTGCCATTTTGAAGCTCAGAAATAGTCAATTTAGCAAAAAATAAATAAAAATCTCCCATTAACCTCCAATATAATTTCTACAGTACAGTATAATAGCAGTTGCATAATTCACACTTTAAAAATAATTCAGGGCAAAAAGATGTCTCTGGCAGGTGAAGCGCCTCCATATATATATATATATATATATATATATATATTATCTTTTGTTTTCTTTTTTTCTGGCTTTTGTGCCTGTTGTGTAACTCGAAATGAAAAAATCCATCAATATGTCTGACAGATCACCGCTCTCAAGGTCAACACACCGTCATTAACGGGACCTTCTTGCCTGAGTCAGATCTGAAGAGAGACGAGCCCGCTTAGAGTGAAGACCTATGTTTAAAGAAGAATTTTTACGATAAAACCGCTTTGATCTGGCAATAAAAGCTCTTTTCTCCTCATGGTGCATGTTTCTGGGTCATGTTCATCACCCACTTATTGCATTCAACACCTTCCGAATAAGCTGACAATCATTACAATAATTGTCCTAAATTGCCTCATCTAATTTGTTGTTGCAGCTCCATCGTCGCTACTTTCTTCACACTCGTTTGATGTCACTCGGAGCTGACTAATCCCATCTAGATCCACTGACCCCCCCCCCCCCCGAAACATCCCATGAACTCACTCGGGTCGGGCGCCACGCACTCGCACTTGTAGGTGGTCACGTCGTCGGGCTTGAAGTCGGTGTTGATGGGGTAGTACTTGAACGAGCCCACCATCTTTTTAATGGCGTCGGAGATGAAGATGAAGGAGATGAGGCTGGAGAAGCCCTCCTCGGTGAAGCGCGTCATGTATTTGATGATGTAGCTGGCGTCGGTGGCCACTAGAAGAAAGCACTGCAAGCACGAGTGAATGCCGATCCACAGACGCAGCTCCATGTAGTCTATGCCGTTTTTTCTGGAGGGAATATGAAAGACTCAATGAATAAAATGAGCAAGATGAGTCTAATTAAGATACATTTGTTTGTTTGTTATGATATTGTAAATCATTAAGAGGACATTTCGCCTAAAGTAATTTTCTTAATGAGGGGTGTATTTTGCAGGTATTCCATAATAAAGTCAAACACATCTTTATCACTATCTTACACTTTGTACTAATAAAAACGAATTAATCACTTTCACTTCCTGATCCTCCAAGTGAGCTCCCATAAGCCCCTCCCATCTCATTTTGCTCGTCTTTGCTGCGCAGCTGTTTCAATAATAATAATTAAAGAAAACATGTAGTGAAAGTGTGGCGACTGATTTTACGTCACAATGAGAGGATTGAGACGTGGGGAAAGCATTTCCTGGATACGTAGGACCTCAGCGGGGACAGTTTGGGAACGGTCGTTACGGTGCCAATTGCTACTGGTGGTAAACATCCATCAAGTAATCTTTAAATTGTCCAGGCTGGACTCTGACTAAGTCCCATAGTTATTCAAGAATCCTCAAGTAACTCTCTGTTGTTTTTATTAAGCAAAAATGAATTGCAATGGAAAAAGGGTTGGAGACCTCGCAAACACTTTATCTCCCATCATGATGCTATATTTTGAAGGTTTTATCAGTAAGAAATTAATGATAATTATAGTTACATAATCTCAACACAAAAATAAGCAATTTTATGAACATGTAAATATTTGTTGTGATCATTTTGTTGTGTACAGTGCTGTACGTTACACCTCGCAGCTGTGGAAACATTGGTATGACTGCCTCTTGAAAGTATAGAGGTTTTTTATTGTTTGTTTTTTATCTGTCTGGTCCACGAGTCTGTAATAAAGGTATCTATCTATCTATCTATCTATCTATCTATCTATCTATCTATGTAGGCTCAGCCATCCAAAGATTTAGTAGAGATTTTAAGAAGCGAAACGTCTACCATATTTTGCGCTAAAGGCTGCGCCACTAGGGAGAGGGCGTTATTTAGGAAGAAGAGGCCGACTGAGGCATGGTTCATTACAAGCAGCACTCGGGGCGCTGCTCTTCTGTGGCAACCTTCACATTATGTTCCTCTTTACGATCCCGCTGCCTTTTATTCTTCCTTAGAATCAATGTATCATGTCAAATTGAAAACAAAAGTGAAATTACCTTGAAAAGTCTGCTTGAGCGTACGCACGGGCTTACTTTAGTACGGTAGATCAACACGCACACCCCTAACACCAAAACAACAACAACAGTTTCCCATAAATAAACCACACACTCAAGTGCCACAACACCACGTCTAATCTGCGTTTTAAGGTGACGTTTACATCGGGTGTCAGTGTTTGCCTCTTGATGAATGAAGAGCATCAGCGGTGGTCGTTGTAATAAGCCTCATGTTTCCTTTTTACATCGTTGCTCCTTGTGTCGGCTACAGCTCAGGCCAAAAGAAAGAAGCGCATTTCACAAACGGGGCACATAGTAAACTTTTCCAATTCAGCCGCTCCAAGAATCCTGCAGCTGTAGATCAAATGTTCCAATAAGCTACAATTTTCTTTCAACTACTGCATAAATCTGCAACTCCTCCAAAATGACAGTTTCCGATCAATTAAATCCTTTACATTAGGTAACTTTGCCCATTCGAACGGTGTCCAACGCCGAGGCTGCTGCCTTTCATTCCCCGCCCGCTCATATTGAATCTGAAATTAAACATTGCGCGCTGCATGTTCATGTTATTAAGCGATTACAGGACAAACTACCCACCGCCTTCCGCAGTAGCGGTCTGGGGAAAGCATGGGGAGGGGGCGGCACCACAACATCGCAATGCGAGTCTGTCCACCCACTGTCCTGCCCACTTTTTGCGGCAGGTATGACACTGAAGATTGCAAGGAGCGCCACCTGTCTGTGCACTCACCTGCTCTACTGCCTGCGCTATGAACCACAAGATCTGGCCCTGAGGGCGGCTGCTCTAAGCGGCACTGAGTGATATCTGGGGAAACTCACTTGCTGAATTCATAGAGCAGTTTTTCAAAGATGAGGATTGGGCCAGTGGAGCTGAGGATGATGAGAGGCTGCCCCCCGAACATGCAGAAGACTGAGCCGGCCAACGCAGTGCCCAGGAAACTCTCCATCACGCCCTGAGACAAAAAAGACGAACAAAACAAAAAACATTCAGTGCAACCAGCATGATGTCAATATCAAAGTATTGTGAGGGCGAGAAACTTGTCAACACGGGCTTGTTAAGCGCAATACAATCCCTTAATCATATTATTATTATTATTATCATCATCAAACATGTACAGTTATTATTATTAATATTGAAACCATAAACAATAAATAAACAAGTCAACACTGGATTATTTTTTTTTATATTCGACAAAAACGCTTAAATGCTTGAAACATTGAAATCTGCTCTGATTTTGAGTAGGTTTGGACTGATGATGTATCTTGCGTTTGACCTCGTTTGCTCATTTCAAGAGTTTCTGACTTAAGTGCACAAGTACATTTGTCTTGTTTTAAGCAAATTAGGGCGCACTCACACTTGCCCACCCGAACTGCGCCCAAGCGCTGAAAGACCCTTCAGCGCGGTTCCTTTGTATCGTGTGCTTGTTCCATTGGCACTTCTTTCAAGACAGTCCGAACCTACTCAAAACCAGCATTAACTGTCTTAATTCAAGCACATTTCAAGCCATTTATCTAAGAAAATATAACATTATTTCAGTGAAGTAACTGATTAACTTTCCCTCGCACGCATCACCATTCCTTTCCTGTGTTACGGACTATTTTTCACAATTTATTTCCCGCTGAATATTATGACAGCTTTCCAAATGGGTTATGGATGTCACAATGTCAATTTAGAGTCGCGGGTATTGTTTTTTTTTAGTTCCATTTGCAGTTGTCACCATGTACTACGCCATATGCCAAAAGATGAATTACTTGACTTTTCCGCTCCCTGTCAATAAGAATACTATTTATTTATGTTCAGTAGATGACTGGATTGTACTTTAAGAAATGGTTTGAGGTGCATTGTAACGTCTACGGAGGTCTTGAGATAACTCATCATAAATGACCCTTTCCATCTTCTGAACAGTGAGCTCAAACTTTTATCCACAGGAAGGAGGTATAGGGTAATACAGTATCTGCAAAGTACAAGAGCTACTTTGTACCCAGAATAGTGAATAGAGAGTCGATGTGACCTGGCTTTAAGCTGAAACCAAAGACACATTTTCACCTCGGTGGACAATAGTTGTCATGGCATAATTTAGCCAAAAGTGTATTATACCGTGACATCGATTTAATCCTGTTTAGTGGCAACATCAATCCTCATGTGACAGAGGAAGAAACATGATCAAGTGTCAGTATCTCAAACCTGGGAGTGGATGGACTCAAAAAAAAACACTCATGAGAACAAACGAGAGGTTGAGACAAACGTAAAAGCACACACATTTCCTCCCAGGATTTTCGAGAACGTTTTCTTGGCAGCTCAGTGATTATTAATAGTTTTCTCATTTGGCTGCAATCAAACTTGTTATGTCTATGAATGACACGAGACTTGCTTCTCTGAGGTTTGGAAATAAATCAAATCACAGAAGAGATTAGCGTATTCAAATGAAGCTGACATTTGACAAGACAAGCGTTGCAAGTCATGAATCTGTGAGATACGAGAAAATCAACAGTGATTTTCGATAACTGTCTTGAATTTTGCGGTGTGTTTCTGAACCGTTTCAACACAGAACCAAAGAAAAGTTACATCGCAAATTAATTATGAAGTGCCTCGGAGTGACACTCGCTGGGGCGTTGTCCTTTATGCATGAGAAGTCAAACTCGGTTACACGTGAGGAGGACGTATAGTCGTTTTTCATCTCCTTCTGACAGGACGCATTAGTTCCGTGTAAATGACACAGACAAGCTGAATAAACGGCATCCCCTCGTGTTCGTCGACGGGCCACGGTGAGAGAAAAACATCGAATATGTTGAACCTAAATGGATTGCAATGACACACAATTCACACACGCACTTCCTGTTGTGACAGCGGCTCAATCTGTATCGCTCTACTGCGGCATACTTGTGGACTACACGTGGAAACCAGTCTGTTTTATTATTCTGCACGGTTTAGGAGAGGCAATTGAAACGTAAAGGAGTAAATAAAAGGGAAAACTGATTAAACTGACATTTTATGGATGAAATGTTGCCCCTTTCATGTACCGCCTGTGTGGCGCATCAGGATTGTCAATAACTTATCACTTGGACGGGCGGAGTACTGCTTTAATGCACCTGTGTGGAGATGTCACAGGATGATAAATGTGCACATGTATTTTGCCCATTTGGTGCTATTGTTCGTGTGTGTGCTTTTATTTCCTGTTTTAATCACCTGGACCCTTGCACCTGTGGCAGACCGTTTTTATCCAATGAGCATGGAGGCTGGTGGCGTACAATCGGATTTTATTGGACAGTCAACTATTTGACGGGAGAGGAGCGGGTACCGGGAGGACACCGGCTGGCTTGTGGGAGAAGAAAGAGAACAGAGGTACGACGTGCAACACGGCAGGCGGGAGGAGTTTCTCCGCCACTGTGCGTAAGTAACGCTCTAGTACTCTGGCGAAATTTGAGTTAGCTGCTGCTTAAAGGACAACTAATAATCAACTTTTTTTAGCTTATAAACTGCATAAATATGTTTCTTATAGTGCTCTCTACATGTCCTGGTCATTTTTTTGACATTTTAGTGCAAATTAGATGAAATCTCACTTTTGAGTTCTGTGTAGCGCCCTCTCTGTGTTATTTTAGATTTTGTAATAAATTATCAAACCCTTTAATTGTTTATCTGGTTGATTACACTGCTTGCTAATTGGTTTTAGAGTTCTTAGCCTCTTTAGCCCCTTAACTGCCGTCTCCCCTGATCAGGGGGCTAGGGTTAGTTAACCCTAATCAGGATATAATTGGGGTTAAGAACGGCAAATGTAACGCAAGTTGTGTTTGACTCACAGAGATCTCACACATATTTTTAGAAGCTAGAAGGTCTTGGCTTTCAAATTAGGTATCACACTGGCATATAGACGGTGAGCTCTCCAGTCAATACGCTTTGAGACTTCGATGTAAATAATTGTTAACCCTAACCCTAATCCTTAACCCTAACCCTAGGGTGGCAGTTAAGTGGTTAAAACACTAGGTGGCGTTGTCTTTTTATTCGGTCACAATTTACAATATTCAAAATGATCGGCTTTGAGTCATAAGATGAATGTGGCAGATTTGTGAATCCAGTCACCTCCGAATAATGACCAGCTTCAACATTCTTTCCAAAACTTGTCTCTCCCATTGAGTTATATGTAGGCCCCATGAAATGATGACACGGCACTCCAGAATGTCGTGAACGCAAACCTATTGGCGTTTGAGCAAGGAGCAGGACCACGGACCTTTCTCCAGACCCCAGACCAGGATCTTGGTAAAAGGAACCTCGCTGGAGCGTCCGGAGCAAACCAACTCAGACACGAGGCAAACATGCTGATTCCACACTGAAAGGACCCGCCTTGCTAGAGAACCGAACCTGGGACCTTGTTTTTGTACGTCAAGGGTTACGCCATGCCATGCATTAACAGGACTTTTAGTTCTTGTATCTGAAGCAGTACTTGAAGTAACACCAGCAACAATTTCAAATTGAGGCAAGAGTGTGGGAAGAAGTAGTTCTGCTGGCTGTACTCACAGATACGTTTTCACTCGTGGTGAATGCAGAGTTCATTTTTTCCAGTTCACTTGCACATTCACATTAGGCTGTGCCAGGCTGTAGCATATTGTGAATTCATAGGCTTTTTGTAATGTGTCTCTGCTGAGCCACCAAAACGCATTGATTAAAAAAAAAAAAAGGACATGCCTCAAGGACAAAGCCATCACATTCTGGAGCCGATCCAACAGAGTAAGGCTACATTTGGCCTAATATTACATCAGCGGGCCTGGAAACAGATGAACTCTGAGAAGAAAAGCACTATTCCCTAATTTAAATGCTAAGAAGGAAAAGGAAGAAGAAGAATGTCCTCTCCGTCAGCGCAAATGAACTAAGGTAAAATTGAAGCTCCCCTTGACCAGAGCCGTTCACAAATAGTAGACAATAGGACTGTAATCTGAACTGCTAAACAAATACAAGAATCACATGAATTTCATGTTTGTAACGGACTAAACTACAGGAGCCGCAGGTTCTGTAAGTTAATTAAACCCACCACGGAGACGAGAAACAGGAAATGGTATCACTAAATGATTGCAGCCTTTGCGACTTGTTGTGTCGTGATCATTCAAATCAAAGCTGCATATTTTCGACGCAAATACGCGTCCCACCTGGTAGTTGTCGGTGGCGTCTCCCAGGAGACCTCCGAACGTGATAGCGTTGGTGATGCAGCCCAGGTAAATGAACAGCACCGCAGAGATGGACTGGATGTGGAAACCTTCGTAGAAATCACTGAGAAACCACGGAAGTTTACGCTTAATGTCCAGGTACAGGCCTCCACAGAAACTAGAACGACAGAATGACGAGTTCAGTTATTTGGGGCAGAGGTGGAACTCAATTACATTTACTCAAGTACATGTACCTTTAACTTTTTACCTTCACAATGTATTTTGTATATGTATTTATGGTTAGTTCTTTGAAAATAGTAAAAAATATTCACATAATTTTCATGTTCATTTCTGTCACTACTGAAACATAAATCATACTTTTACGCTCAAACAGTTACTCAAGTAAAATGTCCTCCAAATACATTTTTACTCTTGAGTAAATATTCGACCCACCTCTGATTTGGAGGATCCGCAAAGCTGAATGTGAAAGTATTATATGCAGTCTATTCGGTGTCTGTAAAACTGTGAAACATTATTCATGATCTTGTTTTGGGGAGGAATGGATAAAGAAAAGTCCCTTTCTGACTTTTTCCCTGAAAAATAGTGACATCTATTGTCAGATAGAGGCCACTAAAGCTGAGAAAGGGCTACTAGATGAATAGGAGTTCCAGCTCATTGACGTCAGCATCACGAAATCATAGCAAACATGGTTAATGGGAATCCTCACAAGGGCACAAAAAGAAGCATCCAATAAAGATCAACATCGGCTGAAAACGGGTGTCTTTGTTAGCTCAAAAGAAGAGTTGAAGAGTTTAAAGCACGGAGAAGAGAGAAGACTGAAAAGACAACAGACGCGCCTTTGGGCCGCCTCGCCTCTAAGTAACTTACTGCTTTGTAGCAAATCTTTTCGAGACGTAATCATATGAAAACCTTTGCTATGATGGGGCACATGTGGACGACCAAGAGTTTACACAAGCAAGACAATCGTGTTAAATCTTCTCTATGGTGTCAAGTCACCACTTAAAATGATAAGTAAACTATGTATGTTATTCTGACTAATGCCGTTGATACAATTACATTCATTATCATCCACTGGTTGACACTCAAAACTGAACATTGTTAGAGATAATGAATGCAGAAAGTCAAAGCGGCCAGATGGAGCCGTAGTGATTTAAATTCGGAGATCATACTGGCATCGTCAACAGCGAGAGAAGACGCCAAAGGGACAAAGACTAATCTGCGTATCGAGTGCTCACTGGAGGACATTTGTTGGCCCTGAAAGCCTTGTTCCCCCTCTGTGCCAAAGTCTAGACACAGTTGGGGCTTTGCCAAAGGTTTGTCGCGACGGGGGTGCTGCTGACGTACCGCCCGGTGAAGGCCAGTTCCTCCCCGAGCTCATGCTGCTCGGGCATTTCCTCGTCGTCAGACACACGCCCCCCTCCTCCCGCCGACCCATTCATCTGGCCCAGTTCATTTAGGGAGTACTGTGACTTCCTGCAACGACACAAATCGGTTAATAGTTTTCAACATTATGATGAATTTAGCAGGAAAGTTAACCTGATGTACATGGTCTGTAAAGATTAAGAAGCCAGTGGATACTTTAGGGATCACTCCACAAAGAAAAACCTGCTCACATTTGATCTTAAGGCTTGTTTACCCGACTTCAATAGAACATAATTGCAGAAAACACTCAACCTTTTGTCGGCGGAAGGGACTTTCTTGGGCGGCTCGATGCGGATTTTGGGGTCCCACTCTCCAGGAGGAAGCACGATCACTTCATCCAAAAACTCATCTATACCAGCGATCAGGTCCTCGCGGTCTCTGGCCTTATACGCGACGTCACTGAAGAGCTGAAGTTATGTAGAAAGGGAGAAGAGCAAAGAGATGGATGGACAAAGGAACTCACTCTTTTGCGTCTGAACTGAGTGATAGTGTCTACTGCAGTGGCTCTCACCTGGTTACAAACTAATCAAACACTGTTCAGTTTGAAAAGATGTAAAAGACTGTCTTGTTTTCTGTTTTGTTCTCTGATATCCTTATCCTGTAACCTTTATTGCACAATACAGTTAGTAATTAAAGAGGTGAGTATGGAGAAGGGCTGGGCGATATTGATTTTGGGGGGCTTTCTCGATAACCATGATGAAGCGATATTTTTGCCAACCATCAGAAATGTGCAAAAATGTGCAGGCGAACATCTAAATTTACATTGCATTGACGCTCAAGAAGATGATTGTTCTGAACAGACTATACAGTAAATGATAAAAGGGTTGAAAAGAAACACTTTCCACATATTTTTCCAAAAGTTGAGCTGTTTCTGCATGTATTCCCTGTTTTATTGTTCTTGATGTTAGATTTTTTATTTTGCCTTGTTTTGCATTTTTGTATTCCTATGTTATTATATATCTTATGTGAAGCACTTTGGGCCGCCTTGGTTGCTGTAAATGCGCTGTAGAAATAAAGTTGACCTTGACCCATTCGCCATTTTTCCCCCCACGCTTTTCCTAAATTTTTCCTCAATTTTTATATAATTATTTCCCCTATAGATACAGACGGCATCGCGTCATACAAGGGGGGCATGGCCTCGCCGAGGGGAAAGGAAGTATCTTTTGGTTTGGGAAACACAATTTTTCCCACTTTTTGGCCTTTCTCGGGCGGAATATAAACATATTTATCACACACAAATAATGTCAAGTCTAAATCGGGTCTATATGGATGTTTTTTCACAGCAGATTGGAGCATGACGCTAACATGAAGCATCATGTTAGCATTGTCTGTTATTTATGTATTTATGGGCTGTTGAACTACTTTGCTCCTCTCCATGTCTTAGTATCTTTATTTAGTAGATTCAATTCAGCATTTGTTAAAGCAGTACTAAGTAACTTGTTTACCTTAATAAATCATTTTGTAGTCCCCCTGGGGGTAATGCAAGTGTTAATGGGATGATTAATCTCCCCCTGGTGTCTTTGGCCAGTAAACCTCAATTGCACCTTCCCTGCCTCCGGATCGGAGCCACCAGGAATCACAAAGAAGAAGCTAACAGGCTAACGGGCAAAGCTAACTGTAGGCTAGCGCCACTTAAACAATATTAAAGTAAAAAAACAAACATAATTTGCTATGACACCTGCAGTTGTGCTTATGGCCTCTAGGGGCATGAGTTACTTAGTACTGCAGTAGTTTTGGAGTAATTATAGAAAGTTTCGATTTTTCCCCCCCTCAACTGCTTCAAACATGACCATAATGGGCGATTCCAAAGATGCAGTATTTTCCCATTTTCCCCTGAATGGCTTTTAATTTTTTAAATTTTTCTACAATAGTTATTTTTTTATATTACAATTCTTTCCACGTTTCCATTTTCCCACAATTTCACCCCATTCTTTCCACTAGTATTTCCACACACATCCCCAACCCATGCACACACACATTTTTTTATTACTTTTGACCACATTTCTTTTAATTCGATATAGCACATTTGCATATCTTCTACACATTAATTTTTGTATTATCTTGTAGACGATATTGCCCACCTCTAGTATGGAGTCAGCAAATTGCCAAGAGTCAGAGGCAATAATCATGACATTTAGGCCAGAAAAGTGTTGCAATAAGTGCATTAATCATATCAACCTTTATTCTAATCAGCGCTCTTGCCGACAGTCAGCACCTAATCATGTGGGATGAACCTGAGAGTGAAGCGGTACAGGTCAAATCAAAGGGTCAAACTAATTGGCAGAGTTTGTGCTTTCAGCCGATGCGCGCTGGTTATAAATGGCTCCTGTCCACACTCTCAAACCTCAGGCTGCTTAATTCAACTTTTCAAACAGATGAAACTTGGCAGGTCTCCCCCCAGAGCAGAGGAGACAGAGAGCCTCTCCCCCGAGTCATGTGAAATAAAGACATCGATTTGCTTCTCCCACACAAATGGTTTGACTTGTTTAGGGCATCTAAAATTATTATTTTAGCACTCTTTTTAGATGTTTCCTGGTGGAGTATACGCATATTTAGTACACACAAATAAAGTCAGATTGAAATGGGGTGACTATGAATGTTGCTAGAAGTAAAAAAAAAAAGTGGCACACAAAGTTAGCCGTTAGCTTGTAGCAAGATTTCTATGGTAGTATAAAGCTATTGTTAGCATTATGCTTATTTGGTAGAAAATACATGATTCAGCATTAATTAGTGGTAGCTTAATAGGTGCTTTATCCTTTTTAGTTTTCCCCTTGAGTTTGGGAAAATTTACTGTTACCATGGAGATCTGCCACGTTTGTAGGTGCTAGAAATGTGTTCCATAGGCTAACATTAGCTAAAAAACAATGTAAAAAAGTGCAATTAGCTGTGGAACAACTCGACTCATTAGCTGCTAGTTAGCTGAGTGACTACTGGTAAATAAATGCAACTCACTGAGTCCAAATGTTAGAATGTGAACAATAATTCCAGTACTTTACTATCTATTACTGCTGCAACGTTTCGGTCAAACTGACCTTCGTCAGGCTGACTAAAGTTGCAGCAGTAATAAATGTCTGCAAGAGTGAGATGGTGTACGGTAGCTATTGTTCATTTTTGCATCAATTTCCCTGTCTTCTACACACCGGTCGCCTCCTAGGTGTGCGGAGTCGTCCTTAGCTACGTACTTTACCATTTAAAATCTCCATTAGTTTATTATTGCTGCAAATCCCATGATGCTTAGCGATATGACAACACAATCCTGAACTCTATTAGTAGGCCTAGTGGTTCCCAAGATATAACCTAACAGGGACTTTTAGGAACGTTTAGGAACTTTTAAAGGGAATGGCAGTATTTTAAGCACTCTTGAGTACTACAACAGGCATTTTATCTCCGATGTGTCGAATAGTATTTCTCAAAATCCTGGGACCTGGGTCTAAACATAAACCACAGGTTAATACGAGCTGAAAAGTTCGGACTAAACTTTGCTGCTACTGCAGGTTTCCCTCAATGTGAAATGGATTGAATTCCATCCATCCATCCATTTTCTTCCGCTTTATCCGGGGCCGGGTTGCGGGGGCAGCAGTCTCAGCAGAGATGCCCAGACTTCCCGATCCACGCACACCTCCTCCAGCTGTTCTGGGGGGACCCCGAGACGACACCAGGCCAGCTCGGAGACATAGTCCCACCAGTGTGTCCTGGGCCTTCCACGAGGCCTCCTCCCAGTGGGACATGCCTGGAGCACCTCCCGAGGGAGGCGACCAGGAGGCATCCGGAACAGATGCCCTAGCCACCTCAGCTGGCTCCTTTCGACGTGAAGGAGTAGCGGCTCGAGTCCGAGCTCCTCCCGGGTAACTGAGCTCCTCACCCGATCTCGGAGGGTGCGCCCAGCCACCCTGCGAAGGAAACTCATTTCGGCCGCTTGTATTTGCGATCTGGTCCATGGATTGAATTAAAAGAGAAATTGTTCCTATATAGTTATCATTAACCATCACTTGAGGAGCGCTAACCATGGTAACACACTGTAAATGTATGTAGGTTTTTAAATGCCAGAAAAATACAATTTAAAAATAGATGAATACAAGTTTTTGCACGTTTTTACTCTCCATTTCTATATTGGTAATAGAAATTGCAAATGAAAACTATATCTATATGAACGGACTAGTGGGAAATCTTAGCACCCAAAGGAAACCCACCAAGACATGTCAACTCCACAGTGCTTTAATGCTCCATATCTTTTCACTGAGTTATTATTTTCTTGTCACTGCTTTATAAAAACAACATATTTGAAAGAACTTACATCATCCACCATTAGTGTTGCTATGGCCCGGCCGATCTCATTATAGGACTTGGCCTTTCCCTGAGGTCCTAAAAGAATAAACAGGAATCTGGGGAGAGAGACAAAGGCAGCGTAACCTCACCGTGAAGCCTGTGTTTCGTAATAAAAAAAAAAAAAAAAAACGGTATCGTGTTCTGAGTCTATTCACCTGGTGGGCACTGGGACTTCGGTCAGCCCCCCCAGCGTCGTCGCTTGGGCCAAACGCACAAAAGCCACGAAGGGTTTGGTGAGGAAATCCACTTCTCCGATCAAAACATTCGAGGCCTCCGCGTCTCTTGGGATCTTCTTCATGAATTTGTTTTTGAGCTGGAGAAAACAATGGTAGGGTTAGAGAGTGCACTTACACAACAGCGCCTTTACAAATATAAGGCACGTTGATTTTCAAAGCACCATTTGTAGCCAGAACAACTGCTTTAAGGGAAAAAAACAGGTTAGAAATAGAATAAAACACAACAGGCTTCAAATAACTATGAAATGTATATATATATATATAAATAAAAGTGAGGCATAACTACTAGATACAACATTTTGTTCTTTTATTCTCATTAAGTGCTTGAAGCTTGGCACAGTATATCTGAATCATAACTTTCTATATGTGCTTGGTTAAAGTGGGGGTTAAGGGGTTAATTATATATTATATAATAATAATTTTATATATATATTTATAAAAGCAACAAACAAAAGATGTTCAAATATCAAACTTTCTAAAATGATGTGTGTGTGTTCAGGAAAGAGGATTATGCTCATTCAGCATTCAGCACCACGGACAGCTCCAGTGCCGCGGAAATGCAACAGCTTTTTCCACACCAGCTACAAAAAATAGCAAAATTCGACCCATTTATTTGGTCTTTTATTGGATCATGCACTTCCCCATAAAGGCATTAAAATGAAAACACAGATGTAACTTGACAAAACAAGAAGGCTAAGCGCAGTGGTCCGACTCATCAAAACAAGATCTTGGGGGAAAATGAAACAGCACTGGACAAAAATAAATCTTGTGACATTGCTGAAGCTTATCGAAACAATGACACCATGCATGAACAACCAAAGCTGAAAGGGGACCAACAGAGACATTTCTAAAACATTGGTTCGCAATATACTCTGCTTCAAAAAGTATAGTACATCATTGACTCTACTATAACTTAATGAGCAAGTCTCCCTCATTTTATTCATTTAAAAAGAATGCTAAGTGGATAGTGGTGGCACAGATCTGTGAGCATTAATTACGCTGCAAAAAGTACACTCCGCTCGTTTTATGTACTTCTTTATGTATGTTGAATGTGTTGTAGTTGCATTGTATTTGTAAATTGTTGTGTGATTTTATTTCTGTCTTTTGTTAGGCTGGCCTTGACATCTGCCGAAAGGACTACTGATGAAAATTCTCTTTTCTTTTTTGCTAACTCGGGCACATTTACATTGTATAATCTGTCCCTTTTCAAATAAATAAATAAAATAAATAAATAAGGACCAACCAATATACCCAAAAACCTTTCGTCCCAGGTTTAAGGAGTCTGTGGGTCACTATAAAGTGGCATTTAAATGACTCCTATTGTTAAATCTCCCATTCTGAATCCTGTTTTATACACTGCATTGCTCACAGTGTGATGCTCCTAATTGCTTATCACATCTCTACGCACCGGAATGATGGATCTATTGTGCGTCGAAAGTGAGGACAACACTCTCGCCCAACCTGTGTAATGATCATGGGGAAAGGTGATGCAGGAAATTGCTCAATAACACAACAATAATAGTTGAGCCCACACCCACGCATAGAGTTACCACACCCGCTCCAGAGTCCGGTGTTGCATGTGAGCGGCGAATCACGTGGCCCGTCCCCAATGAGATCCATGTTTGTCCTGTTCCAGGCCGATATTGACGCTAGTGCGCAACAACAAACAGTGTGGGCAGATAGCGCATGTGACCTACTGTAAGCCGGGCTCTCCAAAACAAGGCTACAGAGAGATGGACAAAGTGTTCTCAACCTCAATTCTGCACAGACAAAAGCGACATGAGCTAATAACAGAGGAGGGTGCGGTCCCCACGAGCGTACTAAAAATGGAGCACTGTAGTTAAAGCAATTATAGTCCATCCAAATAATTATTCAAATAAAACTAAAGTAATAAACTAAAACAATCCATCCTGACCAGGTGCATTACAGTTTGATACGGCAGCTCTTCTGTCTCAGACCACAAACGCCTGCAGAAAGTTTGTCCAATTGGATGATCTTGTGTCCAAGATCATCAGGATCCCATTGCCTTCTCTGCAGAGTATCTACCAATCCACAGGAGTTCACAGGAAACCTGTCTCCATCATCAAGGAACCTTTCCACCCCCAACACTGATTTTACACACTCCTCCCGTCAGGTCGGAGGAACAGGACCATGAAGTGCGGAACCACTAGGTTCAAAAACTTTCTTCCCCTCTGCCATCAGAGCTCTTAATGGCTTGTAGTGGCTAAGCAGCTTTGCCGGTACAGAGCTAATCATAGCACAGAGACCGCCTTAGTCAAAGTTACCAACGCCCTGTTATTAGCAGCTGACGCCGGACTAGCTTCAATCCTGGTTCTGTTAGACCTCAGTGCAGCCTTTGACACAATCGACCACAATATTCTCCTGCAGAGGTTAGAAACTGACGTAGGCATCAGGGGAACAGCCCTCTCTTGGTTTAAATCTTACTTATCTGATAGGCACCAATTTGTTAATGTAAACCAACAGTCTTCACCGTGTTCTAAAGTGTGTTATGGGGTGCCACAGGGTTCAGTGCTCGGGCCAATTTTATTTATATTGTACATGCTTCCATTAGGTAACATAATCCAAATTGAGTTTAGAATAAAATGTTAAATCCTGCTCCTCACATTTAAAGCCATAAAGGGTTTGGCTCCGCTCTATCTCCAAGACGCTATCGTTCCATCGGCCAACCAGAGCACTCCGCTCTCAAAACTCAGGGCTACTAGGGATTCCTCGGGTCTCCAAAATCACTGTAGGAGGAAAAGCCTTTAGCTCCAAGCTCCGGTTTTATGGAATAAACTCCCAGCTCACGTTACAGAAGCAGAAACAGTCTCTACATTTAAGACTAGGCTCAAAACGTACCTCTTTGAATTAGCTTATGATCAGGTCAGTTAGGTAAAGCTCTAACCCTCAGCCTGAAGTAAAGCTGCCTTAGGAGAAACACTGCTGTGGGAAGTACGGTACACTGAGCGCTATCCTCTTCTTCTTCTTACTGCAGACTTTGTCTTATTATGATACAATATTTATTTTATCTGTAGTCTGTTCATTACTATTCACATGGTGTCTCCTGTCCCACTCCCCCTCGGGAGTGCCGGTCTAGATCGAACTGAGGAACCCTGCCTACTGACAACAAGGACTGGACAGTCTGTGATCTTGGCCCGTCTGCTGAGGGACTCCTTCGGCCCTGGGTCTCTATAGACTGTCCGTCCATGGGAGTGGATCTCTCCTTCTGTGCTTCTCCTCAAGGTTTCTCGTTTCTCCCACCGGGTTTTTGAGTTTTTCCTTGCCGTGCTGGAGAGTCTAAGGACAGGGGACACCCGAGCTGCTCGTCGCCACCCACTGCTGACGCTTATTTGGACTTTATGTTTGCCTGGATATTTGATTTGCCGGAACTTTACATTGTCTTATTTACTGCTCTGTTTTATTGCCTTAATGTTTGTTGCAGCCCTATGAGGCAACTCCTGTTGTGATATTGGGCTATACAAAACCATTGATTGATTGATTGATTGATTAATAAAGACTAGCTCCATACTGTGGGCGATGTGCAATATTTTCTGTCTATTTATTAACTGCACGTGCATACATTGCATTTTTAAGCACGTTGTCTTTTTAATATTGTTGTTCTGTTCTTTTATTATGCCTTTAGTGTAAACAGCAGTGTAAGAATGTCATTGTACAGGGAAATTACATGACAATAAACGCTTTGAATCTTGAATCTTGCCACTTTCAAAGCTAAAGGCGGTCCAACAAAATACAGAGTGAAACCGAATGTGAATGGGAAACTGTAAGTACCTATAAATAACCAGTGAAACCATTTATTCCTAAATTGTAAACACACTGAATTGAATGTAATTTCTCCACTCGGTCCATGAATCCTCAGCAGAAGCGCCACCTCTCTCGGGCATGTGTCACTGAGATTAGGCCGTGCTTATTACAAAGCATTTCTAGTTGAGTGACTTATGCATGTTCACACCTCTCGCTCTGTGAGTGCAATGAAAGATTGATAAACACTCAGAGACGAGGCGCAGACTCATCCCCTCAACAACAAAACATCAAATCAACATGACAAGAGACAGGTAATCCATGCAGTAATGGAAAAAACACAAAAACAATAGCGCTGCATCTTAAGGCACGAGTGAAGGTAGGAATCCAAATGTATCAATAAGGATTAAAAAAGTCGGTACTGTAAGTTGGGGACTTTTCAACTCATCATCCAAGGGGCTTTGACAATTCTGAGCTGATGTGGAAAGAAAAACCCCAGGCTGTGGGTACCATTTTAAAACGGTGAGGATGGTGTCTTGTGAGAGATGAGTCTCATATGACAGGTTTGAATGCTTTTGAAAATATGACTTATTTAGATGGATAACATCAGTTGCGAGTTCATCAGTTGCATAATTATCATTTTATTTCAGTGAAGCAGCAATATTAACGAGGAAATGTTGGGCAGAAAAGTTATTTTTTATTTTTAAGCTACTGAAAGGAAGTGGCATGGATGCAGGTAAAGTTCCATAGCAGTTTGACTCATTTCCCATTGACATAACATGATTGGCACGGCAACAGTTTAAAATGGTTTGCCTCTAACTATGTTACTTCCTGTCAATGTCCAATAAGGAAGTGAAACTATAAACATCACAAAAATGGCCAAACTAAATAATTGTTTAGTAAACTATGTTTTAGCAAATATTATGTGTAATGTGTCATATGCACTTTAAGACCTATGTCATGTTCATGTTTACTATGCAGAGCTTAAAATTAATCAGTGTTGTGACTTAAAATATTCAAAAAGTGAATAAAAAAAAAAGCGGAAGCGTATCAACATTATTTACAGATCGACCAACTTTTTATTACTACAGACCAGGAAAGTTCCAATGAGATTTAACAACTTCTTTTAGAGGGCCCCCTATTGTACATGTTTTAGTGTCTAGGAAAAATTGGAGCCAGAGCGCCCAGAGAGAGCAAACACTAACACAGACAGGCTCCACTTGGTCCGGGAATCGAACCCATGGACTTACAACATAACGATGTCTAAACGCGTGAAATTCTGTCTCTGTCTCGATGTCTCTGTCTCGATGTAATCAGTGTCTTGCAGAGACCCGATCTCTCCCAGTAGCCGACAGGAGTGTTTGCTGTGTTCGCCTTTACCTGGTCTGTGCTGGGAGTGTCGGAAATGTCATTCATGCTGCGACTCTGAGCGTGGCCTGGAATGATAAAAAGGTCACAACGTGTTACGAGCGTCACGCGCAAAAGCAGCAGGTGCGCAATACAAGATAATGACGTGTTTTTCTTTCCCAAAACTCATGTTCGACAGGGAGAGGGTTAGTGATAGTTGGTTTCACTTATGATGAATTTGACTGGTCGAAATAGGAACGTTTCCGAGCGCACACGAGGCAACAGAGCGGCACATGGGTCGCCCATTAACGGAAGCGTCAATGGTTTGGACCTTCCTTTTGCTTTTATCTTTGGAAACTCCACAGGGCTGCACAATATGACAGGGCTGTGAGACATTTGTTAAAGGTCTTGAATGTTTGTGCCGCTAAATTTAAATGAACATGGTCATAATATCCAGCACGTCTTTATCACTTATCTTACACTTTGTTGCTAA
This sequence comes from Proterorhinus semilunaris, assembly GCA_021464625.1. Classification (NCBI taxonomy): domain Eukaryota; kingdom Metazoa; phylum Chordata; class Actinopteri; order Gobiiformes; family Gobiidae; genus Proterorhinus; species Proterorhinus semilunaris. The sequence continues at coordinate 27,566,217 of CM038345.1, read as the reverse complement.
GTAAATGCAATGTTAAACTAAAACAGCTAAAACTACATTTCCAGTAGTTTCAGTTCCTGTCTTAAAGTGGACATATCTTCTTGAGGTTTTAAAGTTGTTCCCTCGTCAAAGACAGACCTGGAGTAATATTTAACAATGTTCACATTGTTCGAGTTAATCCTCGGACAAAGCTGTTCAATTTAGCTGTTTCTTCTTCTACGGCGTCAGCGCCTCTTTCGGTGCTTCCTGATTACACTCGCGTCATTGGTCAAACCCAAAAAACGGTTTTAAAGCCCATATTCCATGATATGGGCTTTAAAACCATGATCGATAATGAGCCGTTCTGCGCTCGAAGTGTGATTATCACGCACTGCTGGAGCTGCTCACACGCGGTATCAAGTCTGAAAGTTATGTTATTAGAAAATTATTCCTACAGCAGGAGGAGCCCCAGTCAAGATTCTCACCTGCGCTTATGCCTGCATTTCATTGTCGTTATATAATTTTTTACAGACACATATTTTCAAATTATAAAACGTAAAATACCAAAGCAGAGGCACCCAACATACTGTTTTTAAATGTATTTTTAAGCTCCATGTGCATGACATGTCCACTCTAAGTGATCTCGCTTTAAAATTGACTGGCTGCCTTGTGTAAAGCTATGGTGAGTGTTTTTATATTGCAATGAAAGGACTAAGCTTTTCAAGAGATCGAGATATGCAGAAAACTACGGAGCCCGCCAGGGGACATGAAAGGAAAAAAAAAAAGGGGAGGAGAAATTTTTTTTATATCAAAATCCCTACTTATTATCTCGGGATCCCGGGATAATAAGTCGGGATCCCGAGATAATTAAGTCGAGATCCCGAGATAATTATGACGAGATCCCGAAAAAGTTTCACGGAATTCTGGTTGAAACTGTAGATGGCACGCAAACACCAGAAGTATGATACTTCGGTAAAGTTAGAAAGATATTCACAGATTCGGCTTTTCCGGATCAATAACTCATCATCGTAACATTGCTTTCACAAAAACGACACTTCAGTGCGATCACGGCAAGGTGGACTACTGCCTACAATCGTATTTTCCTCAAAACAAGCCGCACTCCGTGCTGGGAGACTTGCATTGGCCTCTACGCAGAGCCTGCTGGTGCTCGAATGCGCAGGGACCACTGCGCCAATGCTCCACCCCTAGTCTGAATGTACCGCACCCTGGTCTCAATGTACCGATCGAGTGGTCTCAATGTCCCGGGCATGGACCTATTATGGTCCCGGGGCGTTGAGGCAACGGTACATTCCGACTAGCGCCCTCCATGTTGAACTGACAGACAAATGATGAACATAGGTAATTAATGCCATTAAAAAAATGTTTTATTAACTTTCACGGGATCCTGACTTAATTTTCTCGGGATCTCGACATAATTATCTCGGGATCCCGACTTATTATCCCGGGATCCCGAGATAATAAGAAGGGATTTTGATTGAAAAAAAAAATCTCCTCCCCTTGTTTTTTTCCTTTCATGTCCCCTGGCGGGCTCCGTAGAAAACACATTGATCGCCAAAACAAGAATAAAAACGAAAAACACATTTTGCAATTACCATGATAAGACACTCACATTGCACGCTCATTTTAACATATAGCTGGTAGTAACTTGCAAGAGGACAAGAGGCTGCCAAATTAAATGACAGACTGACTAAAGGGGGAGACATAAGTCCAGACAGTCACTCACGCAGTCGGCCATAGTTGGCGGCCTGTTGCTTCATCCTGAGGTCTTCAGTCGATCTGTTGAAGCTCGGGGCGGGACCGGGCCCTGCTCCTGCCCCCACCGCTCCCCTCGGCCCCGCGCTTCGACCTGGGATGAAAACAGAACGCACACAAACGTCGTCAGAAAAATAACCGAGACATACGTTCTTTTCTCGCAGAAGCTTGTTGATAAAATATCATTGGTTCAACATCGAACTTGTGGGGAAAAAAAGAGACACTCTGGAGACTTTCTTGTCTTGTTATTGAAACGTACGTCCTGTTACTGTCCTTTTGTGAATTAATGAATGATAAAAACATCTGGGGGTCAGGCATCATAATATATCTGTAGGAGATGTGCTGCAGGAAACGCCGCAGCGGTAATGACCTCATCAAACATTTATGGCACCGAAGGGTACGAGGCTCTGGGTGGTATTTGATTATTTACCCCGCCATCCAAATGTATGTGTAATATGTTTCCGGCTGAGTTTATTATTGGGGCACATTAATCATGACTTAATGCAATAACGGACAGGTATATCTCATCATCTGGAATAAAATGAAATAATTTCCAGGGTTATTTGAAAATGTAAAATGTGTAAGAAAGATATTGCAGTGAAGTGCAACATCTTTCTTACACATTTCTACATACGCTTAATAAGTCACATTTTTGTTGCGTTTTCTTTTTGTCCTGACTATTTGGTGTGAAAATTAATCTTGGGGGTGGGGGCTCATAAGCTTTTTGCTTCAGCCCACTCCTTTTGAGCACAATGTGTATTGCTCAAATAAACAAATAAACTAAACTAAACTAAATCTAAAAATATTAAAATTAGATAAAAAATCTACTTGAAATATAAAAAATAAATAAAAAATAAACGTTTTACTCACGTCAAAATTACTCAAATGGAGTTAAAATAATAAATAATGTTAATTCTGGTAATTAAAAACAAGTGACTCAATTGTTTTGTTTTTGCAGTGATATACACAATTTAAAAACATTTTGGCAAATTTAGTAAAGTGTTAAGAAGAAACTCAAGTCTTTAATCGTGTTGAAATATGCTCTCTATTTTGCATTACACAAATATATGCAGATATTTTATTCGAAGCATGAGCAGCCATTTTTGTTACATGTCAGTAGCTCGAATGGTAAAAAAACACAGACACCCCAGTTTTATAAATTAAATTGAGAATCAGATGATCACTGTTTGGAACTCAGCAGAGGGAAAAAAGATGAATGTAGAAGATACATTTTTAGATCATGGATGCAATCTTTGAGAAATTGCAATAACAGCTATACAATTTATTATTGTGGTAAAAATTAAATAAATTGACATTCCAGTCCTCTAAAACAGAAGAGAGTGGTGTGTTTTGTGTGTACCTTGAAATGTTACCTGGACCATTCAAACGCGGTCGCCTTAAATCTCGGTGGGGAGTGGAGTTGACACAATATATGACATCATATATTATTCATAAAGGCCTGTTTGTGCACAGTGGATAGAGGTGGATTATTATGAGAAAATACTGTATTATTGAGTATTTGAGGTAGTGGACCAGTACATTTGTCATTGATGGTTTTGCTTATGTTATGTAATTATCAGGTTTTACATTAGCATATTTTGGAATAAAGTGCATATATCTTGTATCATTATTATTATACTTTATTTTCCCCTCTGCATGTGACCCATCCTTCGATTCGCCCTGGGCGATGGCAGTGCTGCGCCCGGGGACCCATGTCCAGGTTGATGGTCAGAAACACCTAGCTGGAGGATTTTTTTGTGGTAGGGGAAACCGGAGCGCGTGAAGGAAACATACGCAGACACGGGGAGAACATGCAAACTCCACACCGAAAAGCTCCGTCCAGCTGGGAATCGAAACCAGGACCTTCTTGCTGTGAAGCCCAAGTGCTAACCGCTGTGCTACCACACTGACGTATAAAGCTGCTTTTGATCACTTCAGCTGTGATATTACATACTATAACGTGAAATAATGTATGTGTGTGGAATGGAGAGTTTCATCACATGTTGGTTTGCGTCTCAAAGTTTGGTTGGAGCGCCCTCCACTGGCTACAAGTGGGAATGCAAGTAGACTTTAAAAATCAGATTCTATCTATGACACAACATAATCCAGAAAACACAGACGGGAGTGCTTCAGCAGAAGAAGAAAAAACAACCAAATGAAAAACATTACAAAAGACTGAGTTAAAGTAGAATAATACCAAACTGCAGGTATGTTTTTGACATGGGAACAATGCCCAGTCTTTGCATGATATTTCTTATTTAAACAAATACTAATTTTGGGATCAAATTTACTTTTATCGCAACTGACAGCTACCGAGCTAGTCAAGTGAAAGAAATATATATCTTTACGATTTGTGCTGAGAAGGCGTTGAACTTTGTGTCCATTTTTGCTTTATGTGCTCATAAGTAATTCCAGAGATATTTACTACAAATTGGGTCAAAGCATCTACATTTTGTTGTTAGTAACTCTACCATAGAAAACTGACCCATCCCTCACGTGAACATAACCTATCGAGTTCCTTGTAGCTAATACCATAAGGTGTCTGAATAGGAGGTATAGGCAATAATAAAACCTCATCCATTATTCACACGGTCAGTTGGAGCTACGGGGGAAACTCACTGCCGTTCGACGAGCCGGATTTGCCGATGTCGACCAGCGAGCGGTGGATGGGTTTCTTGGTTTGGTGCCGATGTTTCCGCAGCAAAACAAACGTGATCTTGTCCCGTAAATCTGGTGTGATCATGCCCTCCTCGATCTGTCGCTCAATGATGTCATCTGCAAAGTAAAACGGAAACAGCCATTACCATAAAAGATGATAACACCACAGTGCGTAAATCTTTTCATTTTGTAGATATCCCATATAAAGAACGTCCCCAGATATAAATGATGTTCAAGATTGCAATGTTGTTTCTTAATAATTTTAAAATCATTTTCCAATCATAATCCAGCCCATCCGCTATATAGTCCAATCAGAGACTTCAGAAATAAATACAACCCCCTTTATTATTTACTGCATATTTTATAGTTATATTTAGGAGCACTTAATATAGCACTTTTCATACATTTAAAAACACAGAGCAAAGTGCTTTACATAATAAATGAACAGTGCTTAAAGGCCGTCTTAAAATCTAAAACTTTATTAAAAATATGTCGGCTAACATTGTTTTTCCAAACCAGGGGTACGGGGACCCCAAGGGATATGCGATTGTCCTTGGAATATTTCAGATAAAATAAATAAATAGATGAAACAAAATTGTATTTCAATATAGAAAAGTCAATTTTGGTGGTATTCTCCTGTAAAAAGGTTGCATTTAAGAGTGTTAAAGCCTTATTTTGAACTCAACACACGACAAAAATACTCTAATCTGAGTTCAGTTGATCATTTTCTAAATAACTGGCAGCACCTGCGAGTAGAAATGAAAGACTTAAAAGTGCATACAACAGGTTTTAATGCTTTTAAAACTATGGCTTATTTAGAAGAATAACAGCCGTTGCATAATTATCATTTCATTTCAGTGAAGTAGCAACTTTGATGAAGAAATGTTGGACAGAAAAGTTATTTCTATTTGAATTTTTAAGCTGCTGACACTGACAGGAAGTGACGAAGGTAAAGTGCCATAGCAGTTTGACTCAGATAACATGGTCGGCACGGCAACAGTTTAAAATTGTTTGCCTTCATCTATGTCACTTCCTATCAGTGTCCAATAAGTAAGTGAAACTATAAACATCACAAAAATGGCCAAACTAAAGAAAGCTGGGTACAATCTTTAGCAAAATCTTAGATATAATTATGTGAACTATGTTTTAGTAAAATTAATGTCTAATGTGTCACTTTAGGGGGTACGCGAGACAACAAAAGATGGGAGTAACAGGATATTTTTTAAATATGTTTTCCCGGCTGGTTTATTTTTGTTTAATTGCTTATAACAGCACCGGAAAAAGGTGGTTTCCCCGCTTCAGGTCGGTGGGGAGTCCTTGCCCCAAGTGGAGGAGTTCAAGTATCTCGGGGTCATGTTCACGAGTGAGGGACGGATGGAGCGTGAGATCGATAGACGGATCGGCTGCTCCTTCACGTCCAAAGGAGCCAGCTGAGGTGGCTAGGGCATCTGTTCCGGATGCCTCCTGGTCGCCTCCCTCGGGAGGTGCTCCAGGCATGTCCTATTGGGAGGAGGCCTCGTGGAAGGCCCAGGACACGCTGGTGGGACTATGCCTGGTGTCGCCTCGGGGTCCCCCCAGAACAGCTGGAGGAGGTGTGCGTGGATCGGGAAGTCTGGGCATCTCTGCTGAGACTGCTGCCCCCGCGACCCGGCCCCGGATAAAGCGGAAGAAAACGGATGGATGGATGCTTATAAAACATGACCTCATCATGCACCATCAAGTGCTACATGTCTTTGGTTGCATTATCATCATCTGTAATAAATATGTAATGAACATAACTGAACCAGGAAAACAACACCAAAATCAGATGGAAAGTATATTTCCCATAACATATTACAACAGTGAATGTAGTGCAACTTAGACGACCTTTAATAATGACAAGACTTTTCATTGTATGGTATATTCATATATCATAATATTTTAAATTCATATAATTTCTTAAGCAGTCATTTTTCTCTCCAAAAAACGATTTTGTAACTAGACAATAGTTTTAATTAATAACAATAAATTGATAGAGACTAGACTGTTGTGTGTTCAGTATCTGTGTATGTTATTATTGAATGCAACATTCAACAGCGCAAACAAAATATATATCTTTATTTTATTCATCTTTATTCATTTGGACTGGAGCCTGTTCACTTATCAAAACGTTCCAATTTCCCATTTCATTTGTCGATCCTTTCATAAAAGCTGTCATGTTAAATTGTCATTACAGCTGCGATAGATAAAATGTTATTTGATTTTGTAACGCCTTAAGGAAGTGCAGTTAATTACACACAGCCCTGTCAACTGGAGCGTGGCTCCTCGAGAGGGCTCCCAAAATATCAGCGCAGATTAGGCAGGTTTTTCTTTTTTTTTATCAGAGCAGGGACATTCAAGTGAGAAATGAAGTCAAACGCTTCGGTGACAACAAGTTCTCAAGTCTGGACGGTCAGGGAATGGTTAGTGGTTAAACTTTGCTGCTCGACATTCACGTATAACACGCTGGATTAAAGTTCTTCCATAGCAAACTAAATACATGTGCGTTTTGTTGTGGGACTATGCGCAAATGTCTCTCTTGACGGTGTGAGAAAAGTTTTACTATGATGAAATTGTGGCTTTACAACTTAGTCAATGTATTGGGGTGTATTGGTTCAGCGATCTAACGGGTCGGTTCAGTTCATGGTGCAGGACCCATGGTTTGGTGCATCACGGTGCAAGTGCGATATAAATAAAGTGGGTTTAGGAATAAAATAGTCTAAAATAGTCTAAATGTTCATCTTCGCAAATTTCACATCAGTTTCCACCGTTATGCGGCTCTACCTAGCCACCAAACCCACCACTGCTCTCCCTCCCTCTTCCCCCTGTGCCTGTTTACAGGACATCAAATCCTGGTTCTCCCTCAATATTCTCAAGCTCAACAGTGATACAAACCGAGGTTCTCCTCATTGGCCAAAAGTCCATCCTATCCAAAACTGACAGCTTCACCATCAAGTTTAGTTTATTTGTTTATTTGAGCAGTACACATAGTGCTCAAAAGGAGTGGGCTGAAGCAAAAGCTTATGATTGCCCACCCCCAAGTGCAATAAAATAAATAAAAAAAGAACATTTCAAGCAGCTACATTCATACAGACCAACTTACAAACTTACCAAAAAAAATAATAATATATGAACTGTTTATACAATTAATTGAAGCAACGCACAGCTACAACAACAATCCCGTTTCATGTACGATGTCTAGAACAAAGCAGTCAAAAAAAAAAAAATGTGATCCTTAATATATTTGACAATTCAACAGTCCTCCCCTCAGGTTAAGAGTCTGGGTGTCATCCTGGACAGCACACTCTCCTTCCATGCCCATATCAGCAATATCACTCGATCTGCATATTTCCATCTCCGGAACATCACCCGCCTCCGCCCCTCACCCACCCCCAATACAGCTGCCATTCTGGTACACAGTCTTGTCGCATCCCGGTTAGATTACTGTAACTCACTCCTCTTCGGTTCCCCCCCAAAATCACTGCACAGACTTCAGCTCGTCCAAAACTCGAAACCCGAATAATCACCAGAACTCCATCCACTCATCACATCACCCCAGCTCTCCAGCAGCTCAGTGAGCTCCTTCATGTGCCTACTCCCTCCCGCACCCACCGGTCCTCCTCTGCCCCTAAGCTGCCTGGACCTATACGGCCCACTTAGCCACCATTGGTGCTCGAGCTTTTAGCCATTCAGGCCCTAACCTCTGGAATTCACTCCCCGCTGAACTCTGTCAAATTACCTCACTGCCCCTCTCACCTCAAAACACACTTATTCAAACTTAGCTACGCACTTTGATGTGCCTTTATAATGTCCCGTGATTTGATCATTGTATCTCATGTAAGGTGACCTTGGGTGTTTTGAAAGGAGCCGACAAATAAAATGTATTATTATTAAATAAAATCTATTATCATTAGGCAGTATTTATAACCACACAATAAAATGGGCAATGCTTTAAAATATTTCAAATCTGCTTTATAATAAAATGTGCCCTTGGGCTCACAATACAAAATAAAATAGAAAACAAAACCGTAATGCTTTAACACTTAACAAGCATATGGCCTTTTTTTTTTTACTTAAAGCTTTTGGTTTCACTTTCAGCTGAAGTACGCACAGAGCGACGCATTTGAGGCTCATGTTTGGGCTGTTCCTGGACAACATTATTCTTGGACTTTAAAAAAAAAAAAAAAAAAGCTTTTGAGGCCAGATTATGATCAAGTTCGGATCTTACGCATTTGCCTGTGCCAATGACAATGCACGTTTACCACAGCCTGGTCATCAGCAGGAGAAACCATCACAAAGCCACGCCGTTTTTTTTTCATATTTTTGGAGGATGTAACTTTGCAGTTTAGCGGCGTATGAGGATGAGGACTCACAAACAAAATAAAATAAAATAAACAAACAAACTTTTTAATTGGACAAGCAGCAAAATCTCTTTAGTGCAGTGACTTTGTTTACAATTATCAACAAGTGAATTATAGATAAAGACACACAACAGAATATTCCAGCTTTTGTCACAAAGCCAACACACCTGTCGTAAAATGCAAAACATGCAGTGCCAAATGTGCTCCAAAAGATCAAATGCTTTTCACTGTATTTTTCACCTCTCAACACCCCTAAGGAAATCAATGCTTGCCTTTGACTCTATTTACCGGGGGAAATGTTACGCAGCGTGGCCTTGAATATAAAAACAATGCAGCTTTGTAGATTTTATACCGGATCTTACCAACTATCTGCGGTAACGAGTATCCGTCCAAGTCGAGCAGCACGGTTCCCGTTTGGAGACATGTCCTGAGCTCAAACAGACTGTGCAGGGACAGCGTGGAGACATGAGGTTTACTCCACCGCTCACCTCCCTCCTCCACCTTCTCCTCAAACTTCACCCATCTGAAGAAAGGAGGAAAACAGACAAGGATTAGTTTCAGCTGACGTCGCGACAGTTTTCACTCGGAGGGAACGGCACTGTGATGACACAACGTAAACACAGCCACAAAGCAGTCGAGTTTTAGATCATGGCCTGACAAAAGTGATGTTAAAAGATCAGGATCATGTGTTAGAGGCTATTGACAAAGACTAAATTATTATGGCTAGAAGACTTAGTAAGAGTATTTCAAAAACTCCAGCCCGTGTAGCATTTTATGAAGCCTTTTACAAATAGTTCACACGGTTTTGTCTGTGGCTTTTGTAGATGGCCATACTCCTGCTTATTTTGTACTCGCGTTTAGAAAAGCCTGTGGTTCTTCACAGTCACGGCAATATAGACGCAGTCGACGGGACTGTGTACAAATAAGCAGCTCTTCCCGAATGAGCCATCTGATCTGATCGTGCAAGTTTGTAAAAGACTAGAAATGCTTTAGTCCTGATTCAGTTCAGTTATTCACAAATATGTCCGTCTAGCCATAGACTTTATTCAGAACACACAACAACATCCACTCTGACTACTTAAATAAAAGCCTGAAAGGTCCTATATCATGGCAAATTTTGGAGCCATTTCCTTATCAAAAACAACCCCAGAGTGGTTTTTGGCTTCATTCACACATGTCTGTGTAATCCTCCTGAATCCGTCTCGAATAGCTTTGTGGCCATTAGGGGTGTGTATCGCCTAGTCTCAGGCGATACGATACGTATCCCGATACACAGGTCGTGATACGATACGATATGATATATCCCGATATTGAAGCATTAGACGCTTATTGCGATTATTTTTTACTACTTTGGAAACAACAATTCAGTAAACTAGTACGCCTTCATTAGATTTGTGTAAAATACATTTATCTATCTATATCGATCTATCTGTGCTCGTCATATAATTAGAATATCATGAAAAAGTTCATTTAATTCTGTAATGCAACTTAAAATGTGAAACCAATATATGATAGACACATTACATGCAAAGTGACATATGTCAAGCCTTTATTTGTTATAATTATGATGATTATGGCTTACAATCCATTTTCAAAATATTCTAATTTTATTCCATCCATCCATCCATTTTCTTCCGCTTTATCCGGGGCCGGGTCGCGGGGGCAGCAGTCTCAGCAGAGATGCCCAGACTTCCCGATCCACGCACACCTCCTCCAGCTGTTCTGGGGGGACCCGAGGCGACACCAGGCCAGCTCAGAGACATAGTCCCACCAGCGTGTCCTGGGCCTTCCACGAGGCCTCCTCCCAATAGGGCATGCCTGGAGGAGTAGCGGCTCGACTCCGAGCTCCCCCCGGGTAACTTAGCTCCTCACCCGATCTCGGAGGGTGCGCCCAGCCACCCTGCGAAGGAAACTCATTTCGGCTGCTTGTATTTGCGATCTTGTCCTTTCGGACATTACCCAGATCTCATGACCATAGGTGAGGGTGGGAACGTAGATCGATCGGTAAATCGAGAGCTTTGCCTCAGACTCAACTCCCTCTTCACCACAACAGTCCGATACAGCGACCGCATCACTGCTGATGCCGCACCGATCCGTCTATCGATCTCACGCTCCATCCGTCCCTCACTCGTGAACAGGACCCCGAGATACTTGAACTCCTCCACTTGAGGCAAAGACTCCCCACCGACCTGAAGCGGGGAAACCACCTTTTGTCGGTGGAGAACCATGGCCTCAGATTTGGAGGTGCTGATTCTCATCCCAGCCACTTCACACTCGGCTGCAAACCGCCCCAGTGCGCGCTGGAGGTCCTGATTTGATGAAGCCAATAGAACAACATCATCTGCAAATAGCAGAGATGAGATCCTGAGGTTCCCAAACCGGACACCCTCCGGCCCCTGGCTGACCTAGAAATTCTGTCCATAAAGGTAATGAACAGAACTGTGACAAAGGGTCTGACTTACTGCCGGCAATGCGAACCAAGTTCCTGCTGCGGTCATACAGGGAACGGACAGCCCTTAGCAGAGGGCCCCGGACCCCATACTCCCGGAGCACCCCCCACAGGGCACCACGAGGGACACGGTCGAACGCTTTCTCCAGATCCACAAAGCACATGTGGACTGGTTGGGCGAACTCCCACAAACCCTCGAGCACCCGATGAAGGGTATAGAGCTGGTCCAGTGTTCCACGACCGGGACAAAAACCGCATTGTTCTAATACAAATGATGTATGCTAATCATTGTATAGCGATACAGATTTTTTTTTTTTTTTAGATTGTCCAAAGGCATTAACACGGAGGAGAACTCACATATGAACTCATAGAAATAAGTCTAAACTGTTACACTGTTACAGAATATGGCCCAACAGGATGTTGTAGAACTTACACTAAATCAATATTACATTGAGAACATTGTGATAAATCTTCACATTTTTACTTTCATAGGACACCATTTTCCACACACCGTATCCACATTAGTATTATTCATCACAATGTACATATAACATATGTAAATTGAAGAACAAAAGTGTAGCCTACATAATTGTTTCCCACACCCGCTGAAGTGCGTCTTTAATGCCATTGTAATTGCATTGTTAAAAGTGTTATGTATTCCCTGCCTCTTGCGTATTCACCTGGCAGACTCCTTCCACTCCAGCTCGTCCCCTTCCCGCTGCAGAGTGTCCATTTCTGTGAAGAGCGTCGGCGTCGGAAACTCGTCATCCTCATTCAGAATGTACCGCAGCCTCTCTGCAGCCGGAGACACCGCTGCAAAGGACAAAAAAAGTTCGGTCTTTAGTCACTTCACTGCTCTTCAAACTTGACCGATTTCAACTTGACTTTATTTGTGTGATAGATATGCTTATAGTCCGCCAGAGAACCGCTAAAAAGAGGGAAAAATCTGAGAAAAATTGATTCTATAACAAAGTTCCTTCCCTCTCGGCTAGGCCTTGTAGCCTTTGCACTTTAGTCACTCCTCTCTCTGGGGACAAAAATCTGCTTAGCCTGGGTTTAGTTCATATTATACCTTCCTTATCATGTTTATGTTTATGTTAGTCATGCCTCAGACATGGCTTAGTACCGCTTTAGTCCTTAGGCCATATTCAGTCCTGTTTTCGACCAGATTAATTCCTGCTATAGACTTTCCGTATAGAGACAGAACAGTCTTTGTGTAGGGACAGAACGGTAAATGGTTTCAACTTAAAGCAGTTTTCTACCTTCATCAGGCCCAAAGCGCTTTACAAGTAACCACTCACATTCACGCTCTCACTCATACACCAATGTACGCAGACACTGGAGGCAAGGTGGGTGAAGTGTCTTGCCGAAGGACACAATGACAGTTTGCATCTGCGGGAGCTGGGATTCGAACCCCTGACCTTCCGATCACGAGACGACCCGGTAACTGCTCCACTGTCGCATAATGTTGAGAATTAAAAGTCAGAGGGTCCTGCTTTAGGTTTAGATTGGAACAATCTTTGCTTAGTCAAGTGCTAAACCTGGTATAGTTTTAGTTTAGTTCAAGCTGTGTCTGTGCAGGCTCTCAATCGTCCAAGCTCAGCAGGCTCCAAGTTCAGGTCTGATGAATCCTCTAGAATAGGAGGTAAACTACTGTAGATAACCTCGTATGGGTACTTCTAATATAATTGGTTACTAAAATATGTGGTCCTGGTTGAGAAAAAAGAAAACTCATATAAGAAAAGAGAGTAAAGTAGAATAGTTTTTAGTAACATTTAAAATGTAACTTTTTTTTTCAAGGTTTCCGCGCAGCATTAAAAGTCCTTAAATCAATTGTACCAATATTAAGGCCTTAAAAGTCATTAAACAAACATTCAATTGGACGCCACGTGGCATTAAATCTGAATTAATTGGAAAATACTAAACTGAAGTTTGTGAAAATGTGATCTAGAACAGATTCAACAGCTGAAATTGTGCACAATCTCTTGGATAGAATTTTCCCCTTTCCTCTGTTTGATTGAACATTTGCAAATAAAATATTCATAGCTTTTATGCATTTGTTGCATTAAAAATATTGTGTGTATATTTTTGTGAGCTTATTTACCACAGTCGTCCATGCATCGCAGTTATGTTTGCACAGTAGCGTACGTGTATATGTCACAAACATAGTAGCAAACAGGATGCGCCTTTTATTTGGTGAGAGGTCCAACTAATACAGAAAATCTATAATGCAAACACATTATGCATCCGTCGGTAACAGAGGAAGTGGGCTCCAATATAAATGAGTTCCCAGCAAGGCTCTGTTTAATTTTAATTGGAATCATTTATTGAATAGATGAGGTCAGGAATAAAGGCCACTGCATTTGGAAAGACAACATGGGGGGCAGGAAAGGAGTTTAAACAAAAAGACGAGTGCAATCTATTTTAATGATGATAAAACAACTTAGACGGAGAAGTTCCATTAAGCGCTGGGTACGACTAGGATATCGCAGAAGTCCAGCCGCATCATCATCAGTACTAGGTCGTGATGACTAATTTAAAACAACACAAAAAGTACAGAGGCTAGACTGTCTAAATAGTGGTTTAAAGGCACTATACGTGATTTCATTTCTAGAAATGGAACGGAATTAGTTTGGTCCATCTTTAGAAGATTGTAAACTCAACATTTGTGGGTAAAAAACACTGTCCACAATTAGAAAACATTTGTATCAATTTCATGAACTTTCGGCCTTTTCACATTTTTGTGAAATGTGACCGATCAAGTTGTATCAGGTATAGGGCCTTTAAATTGTCTTGCTGTAAATAGTGACATTTGAACGCTAAGAAATACAAAACCAATCTAAGCTTCTTCCTCATTATGATGGTCGTTACATTTTCGTCCTTTGTATTGTGTGTTTACATCACATTTGTGTTGCTTTTTTTTTGGCACGTTTTGGATAAAATAAAAAGCAATGAATACATTTCAAAAATGTTACCAAAAAGCAACAAAAATTTAGCTTTTTTTGTTGTCTCTTGATTTGTTGCATTTTTGTCACGTTTTTGTTCTTTTACCTTTGTTGCTTTTAGATTTGGGTAATGCCAAACTAGGAGAAAATGTGCTTAACCACTTTCCCTCTCCCTGTCGCTCTGTGAGCCTTCCTCTATTTCCCTTTTCTTGCAGAGAACACTACATGATGCAAGAATGTTATTTTTATTTTTTCAGGGCATGAATGATTATTTTTTTTAATGTTTTTTGTTTTTTTCTGTTGTACAAAGGGCTGTGAGTGAAGTCTCTCCACACGTGCCGCTCCGTGCTGTATCGTACATTTCTATAACTCTTCGTTCTTATTGCATACAAGGCCGTTTTTCTGTCAACTGCATTAATAATACATTACAATGCCACTGAATCACAGTGGCCTCGATGTGGTACCCCTCGGGGCACTCGGTACCCGACACACAATGTGTTACGAGCGTATAGGAAACACTGCATAGCACTAATACAGTGGCTGAAAATTGAGAAACCTAGCAATAAACAATATAATGCAGCATAAAGAAGATTTTAATCCTCAACCCATATAGGCATTTAATTTATTTACTTATTACAAACTTGGAGGTGAACCCAATACACAGAGCTCTTTAATACAACTCTAGATAGGACATGGCCATAGTAATACGTAACAAATAACAATTCTAGCGGCCATCTTGTGACTGGCCCTTCTAACCCAGTGCAATGTAATCAAATGAAAAGACCACTTATTTCATGACTCTTTGACAATTGTGACTAACCTCAGGCAAGAAAGTGACGTCTTTTAAAAAAAAAGAAAATCACATTTTCAAGTTTTTCAAATGTTATTTCTGTTGCAAAGGAGGCATAGACTTTAGTTTCATATACATTTTCCTCTGTCAAACAATTCAAATCATTCAGCTCTAGTTATCAACTTTTAATCAGTATTTCTGTGCTTTTTAACACAACATATTTATTAAACATGGGACAGTGATACAATCAATGCTAACCACAGAACCCTGCATGAATGGAGAAAACAATGCTAATACTAAGGCTATATTTTCAAAGAAATTACATCCTGACTGAGATATCTAGGCTTAGCAGCAAAACAACCAATCGCAAATAATGAGCGTATTTCACATTCTGCTGTTGAATCAATAAAAATGTTGCTCCTGGTTTTGCATTGGTTGCTATAGCCTTGCCGGCCAGTCGCAAGATGGCCATGTTTGCCACGTCAAGGAGCGTCATGTCTGATGTAGAGTTTTATTACTGATCTTTGCCAATACATTTCAACCTAATGTTTGGCTACCTGCACATAAAGCAAAGCACCAACATCTCCATGGAGACGGGCTGGTGATGTCCCGCTCCCAGAGAAGTTACGAGTCAGGTCTGAAGAGAGGTGAGCGCACACACATTAAAGACGCATCATGTTTTTTGTGGCGCTTTTCACCCAATAAAACAGCCTTGATGAAACGGATGCCTATATTTAATTATATTCATCAAGTTAAATGTTACACAGTGTGGCTTTAAAGTCACACCATTCACCACAATTATATGAAATTACATATGACATTCAAAACTAGAATTATTCCCTGAGGCCAACTCCACTGAAAGGCAACATAACATAACCACGGTTGCTTATTGAGTTGAACATTAAGTGAATCTCCAAAGGCCAGTCCACTTTAATCATCCCACTTGTGCTGAATGTGGGGGATAATGTGTTCTCTGCACATGCAAATATTAATCAAGGCCTTATCCAGTTGGTTCTCGGACCAGATGTTTGATTTTTCTTTTTACTTAAAACATTTGGACTGCCAAGTATCGTAAATCATGTCAGAACTACAGAGCTCCACAGATTCAGGGTATTTCTACCTTGATTATATCACTAGACTTTAAAGAATGCAAAATGGCTGAGTGAGGCTTTATAGCACAACATATACTTTACTGCATGAATATTCCAAATAAATTTGACAATTCATTAATTCCCATTGACTTTCACAGAAAATACTCACAGTATATACACCGTTTCAGAGGAGGCAGAGGGCATCCAGCCAGGTTTCTTCCGAGTGCTACAGTTTCCCCAATCTCCAAGGTCATGCGGGTCAGGTTGACGCACAGTGGCAGCGCGGCTCAGCCGCAGCAGCTCAGGACTAACGCCTGAACACTATTTCGTTGTACACTTGTACAATGACAATAAAGCACTTACTTACTTACTCAGCACGTGAGTGAGGCGACTCACAACAGGTCACACTCTAGATCAGGCCAGGGGTGTCAAACTCATTTTGGGTCGTGGGCCGAAATTCAGCTGCCACGGCGGGTTGCGGGCCACATATAATGTAAACAGGCAAATAATTTTTTTTCCAATAAATGAATAATAATAACAACAGCTTACACTTTACAAGTTTCTCAAAGTACTACATAGTATTCATTAGAGTGAATGGTCCTCTTTTCAAGTCTTATTTTTTTCTTGCAAAAGAGATGTCAACATTTATCAATTATATCAATCGATAAAATAATGTAAAAACATTCAACAAGGATCACTGTATACATATAGGAAGAGGTACATTTTTCTTGAAAAATCCAACACGCTTTGTCCACTTTTCTCTTTTTTGACAGAGACATTTCACTGAAGAGGGTGCCAGAGTCAACAGAAAAAGCAAGTAAAGCGATAAAACTGACTCAAACACAGCGCCCCTAGCGGACAATATAAGAACTGCAAATTTTAAAGAAAATGAAGTTTATTCTGCTTTAATAGAATCAGAATCAGAATAGGTTTTTATTGCCATTGTTATGAACAGGTTCACAACTAGGAATTTTACTCGGTGCGTTTGCGCACATGCACTAAACGCACCAGGGCAGCCGTTACAAGGTGCCCCTTAAAAAAACTAAAATTATTATTATTTTATTTTATTTTTTTAATAATACATATTTATCCCAATGAGTTTGCAATATTTTTTTTATGACAAAGTCCAAGGCATTAAAAATGGCATAATTTCCACAACACAAATGGCAACCCTGCCACCAGATAAACACCTTGAGCTGACACATTTCACACCTGTTACTGACAAAACAATGGAAGAGGTTATCTCCGGTCATGCACATGCTGCCTTGATGAATTGCCCACTAGATTTCTGAAGTCTGTGCTGACCAGCTTGTTACCACAACTTGTTCAGTTAGTTAACATCTCATTTGAGACTGGAGCATTTCCAAAGGCCTTGAAAACCACGGTCATCAGAATTAGAATAGGTTTTATTGCCATTGCTTCAGAAAAGGGTTCACCAACTAGGAATTTTTCTCGGTGCAAACGTGCAACATAAAACATATAACACAGAATTAAGATAAAAAAATAAGCTAAAGAACTTTAAACTATAAGGCAATAGGGGCATGCATGAAAATATTAAATAAATAAGATAAAATAAAAGTGACGTGTGGTAAGACAACGACAATTTGACATTGAACAACAGCGGGATTGTGTTTACAGATGTGTAGGCATATAAAGTGATATTAAGTGTTATAAAGTGATAAGCGATAGCAGCGGGTCTAAGTGTGGACACACTGCACACAGTGCAAGTGCAGATTATGAGTCTGTAACTAAGCTACAGAGACTTGTTATTGTTCATGAGTCTGATGGCGGAGGGGAAAAAAAACTGTTCAAGTGGGATTTATGGGTCTGGATAGACCGTAGCCTCCTGCCTGAGGGGAGAGGGGTGAATAGTCCGTGTCCAGGGTGAGAAGGGTCAGCTGTGATCCGACCCACACGCCTCCGGGTCCTGCAGGTGAACAGGTCCTGGTGATATGGGAGCTCACAGCCAATCACCTTCTCTGCAGCACGCACAATGCGCTGCAGTCGGTGCTTGTCCCGTTCTGTAGCGCCGGGGAACCACACGGTGATGGAGGAGGTGAGGATGGACTCGATGATGGCCGAGTAGAACTGTACCAGCATCCTGGTTGGCAGCTTAAGTTTCTTCAGCTGCCGCAGGGAGAACATCCTCTGCTGGGCCTTCTTAATGAGGGAGCTGATGGTTGGCTCCCATTTGAGGTCCTGGGTGATGGTGGTGCCCAGGAAATGGAAGGAGTCCAGAATGGAGATGGGGGTGGGAGAGTCTGTCAGGGCGATGGGGGATGGTGGGGCTGTGTCTTTACTAAAGTCCATGATCATCTCCACTGTCTTCTGGGCGTTCAGCTCCAGGTTGTTGTGGCTGCACCAGGACGCCAGCCGGTCCACCTCTCTCCTTCAGGAAGTCAGTGATCCACATGCAGAGGGAGTCGGGCACGCTGAGCTGGTAGAGCTTGTCTCGTAGCAGTCCGGGGAGGATGGTGTTGAAGGCAGAGCTGAAGTCCACAAACAGGATCCTGGCGTAGGTTCCTGGTGAGTCCAAATGCTCCAGGGTAAAGTGGAGGGCCAGACTGACTGCGTCGTCCACAGACCTGTTGGCTCTGTAGGAGAACTGCAGCGGGTGCTGGAGGGGGGCGGTGATGTCCTTGAGGTGGGGCAGGACCAAGCGCTCAAAAGACTTCATGACCACAGACGTCAGCGCCACCTTAATGTAGTCATTAAGTCCTGTGATCCGTGGTTTCTTAGGGACAGGAACGATGGTGGATGTTTTGAAGCAGGACGGCACGTAGCATGACTCCAGGGAGGTGTTGAAAATATTTGTGAAGACGGGAGCCAGCTGATCTGCGCAGTGTCTCAGGGTGGAGGGGGAGACACCATCCGTTCTCTGGAGTCTCTGGAGTGTGAGGAGCTGATGGGCGTTCATGGCGGCAGTAGTGTGTATTCAGACGAGGCGAGGGACAGGTTGTTCAGAGTCCAGGGGCCTCGGGCTTATAGTTCATGATGGCCTTAAGCCCCTCCACACTGCTTATTAAGCCTCTTCTAAAGAAGAGCAGCCTTGATCCCAGGGTACTGAACAACTACCATTCTTAGGAAAAGTCCTGGAGAAAGTAATCTATCAACAGCTCACTTACTTTCTCCTATCTAAAAATGTGTTTGATACTTTTCAGTCAGGTTTTAGGCCCCGCCACAGCCCCGAGACAGCTCTGATCAAGGTGACAAATGATATCCGCATGAACACCAATGCAGGTAAGGTCTCAGTTTTAGTTCTGCTGGACCTGAGCGTTGCCTTTGACACAGTGGACCACAGGATCTTACTTCACAGGTTAGAAAACTGGGTGGGAATCTCTGGTACTGCTCAAAACTGGGTCAAGTCCTATCTCGAGGAAAGGACGTACTTTGTCGAAATTGGCAACTGTGTATCCGACAAAATTCACATGACCTGCGGAGTCCCCCAGGGGTCAATCTTGGGACCCCTCTTATTCAACTTGTACATGCTTCCATTGGGTCAGCTAATAAACATCAACAATGTGTCGTACCACATCTACGCAGATGTCACTGACGGCAGGTGAACAAGGGCCTGTAGATACTCTCTATCACTGCATCGAACAGATCAGTTTGTGGATGAAAAACAACTTTCTCCAACTAAACTCAAGACAAAATTTAGATAATTGTTTTTGGCCCACAGACACAAAGACAAAGTGTTATCCGTCAGATAAATCCTTAGAAATCTAGGAGTAATCATGGACCTGAACTTAAACAGCCACATCAAAGCAATAACATCATCAGCTTTTTATCATCTGAAAAACATTTCTAAGATCAGAGGAATATTGTCTAAACCAGACTTAGAGACACTCATCCATGCATTTGTCTCCAGCAGGTTAGACTACTATAACGGCTGCTCACTGGCCTTTCTAAACGAGCTGTTAGAGTTGCAGAACATCCAGAACGCTGCTGCTCGTGTCCTGACAAGAACCAGGAAATACGACCATATTAGTCCAGTGCTCCGGTCTCTGCACTGGCTTCCTGTCACTCAGAGAATAGAATTTAAAACAGCTCTGCTTGTGTACAAGTCTTTTCATGGTTTAGCACCAAAGTACATCTCTGACATGTTAGAGCCGTATGAACCATCTCGGGCCCTGAGAACTTCAGGGAGGGGTCTCCTGGTGGTTCCCAGAGTAAATAATAAACACGGTGAAGCTGCGTTTCAGTTTCATTCAGCTAAAATCTGGAACAGTCTTCATGAGGGTGTGAGACACTGGTCAACTCTGACAATGTTCCAATCCAGGCTGAAAACAGCTATTTTTACCCGAGCATATGAAAACTGAAAGTATTTTATCTGCACTCTTGCTTTTTACTGTAATTGATTAACTTTATGTTAATGTTTTATTGATTGATTTGATCTGTTTTCTTGTAAGTTTATGCAACTGTGAAGTATTTTGAAATGCCTTGTGTATGAATTGTGCTCTACAAATAAACTTGCCTTGCCTAGAGTTCGGGACGGTAATGTCATATCGCTAAGCATCGTGGGATTTGCAACTATAATAAACTAATGGAAAGGTAAAATACTGTTATTGTTATTGTTCACATTAAAACACTTGGACACTTCAGTGAGCTAGATGGATTTACCAGAGTTGTTCCATGGCTTTTGTCTCCACTTTCTCTCCACTTGGTTTGTAACTGGAAATGTCATCTAATCTGACACTTAAAAATTGCGTGGGGATTTCACATTTCATTTTGCTGATCCACCTCCCTTCCAAAAAGGAGGATGGCTGAATCTCCCGTGAGACAACAAAGAGATTGCTTTAATGTAGGCCTGTTCTGGCTTCCTCCCACAATCACAAGTCATTGTGTTTTATAGAATTGGATCATTTCAGATGGAGGGCAGAGACTTATCTATTGGGACTAATTATTAATACCAAATAAAAAATACACATATGTTAAACCTCACTTAGGAACTGGATTGACTAGTTTGCTATGTTAATCTCCTGGCTAAAAGATGTCACATTGTTGCTTACTAAACTGCTTTTTAGCACTTTGGCATCAATAATTCACTTTGTACTATTTACATTAATGTGTGTGCATGGAGAATATACTTGATGAGCAGAGAATGCTCTTCTAGGAATCTTGCATGATGTTTGGAGCGCCCTCTGTTGACGGGAGGGAAAATTAGAACAGGTATAAGCCACCTTTTTACGCTAATGGAGTACTCATGAATCAATACCGAGACAGATCATAAAGGGTTTGGTGATGGTTTAGGATAAGATAAGATCTCACAGTGGAGAATGGGGTTCATATGGGGTTTAAAAAATATAGAGGACACTTTCGGGTCAGATCCATCACGCAACCAATTTCCAGAAAATACAAATTGTAGCGCTTTACAGTAAACAGAATTACATAAACCTGCATGAAAGAAGCTAAATACAACTCCTTTTGATAAGGAGTTGTATCAAAAGGAGTGATATTACCTTGTAATATCACCTTGATATTACAAGGTGATATCAATCCCAAAGGCTGACGAAGCCTTTTAGATAAGAGGCGAAAAGTACTACACAAGATGGACAACTCCTTTATGACTGAGTGCCTACACAGACAAGGTGATTAAAAGCTCACTAAAGTCAAATTCAATCAACGACAATCCCATCCATCCATCAATTTTTTTCCACTTGTCCGTTGCCGGATCGTAATCACATTGCACCAGCCCCTTATGGCTCCTCCTGCAGGTGGTGGGTCCACAGAAGGACGGCCTCATGGTCGGTGCCGGGAAATTTGCAAGGGTGGTTTTCTGGCCAGAGACACCATGGGGAGATGAAAGCCCTCCCAATCACCCCATTAATACTTGTATTACCCACAGAAGGACTACGAAAAGGATTTATTAAAGGAACAGGCCATGGTTTTTCCATACTGAGCTATGTTCTTACCTGAGCTTAGTCGAGTTGATGCGTACCGGTCTGGTCTTTGTGCGTGCGCTCAGTCACACAAAATGACCAAAGAAGTTTTTAGCATTTGGCCTCTCCCAGCATATTCCTAGGGCCCCAAACAGGATGAAGTTAGAAGCGACCAAGCTCTTTCACGGGCACGCACAAAGACCAGACAGTTACGCATCAACTCGTCTAAGCTCAGGCATATCTCGAATCTCAGTATGGAAAAACAGTGGCCTGTTCCTTAAAGGTGAACAAGTTACTTAGTTCTTCTTTAATAATAAGGATAGCAAAAATAACATACTTTAATCCCTGGTTTGTGTTAAACTGTGTGCAGGGGTAATATGGTATCAGTGAAAGAAAAACACACCTTTGCATAATCATCACATAAACAATAATAATAATATTAATAATAATACATTTTATTTATATTGCACTTTACATTTCAAAGAAACCTCAAAGTGCTACAACAGTTGTATAAAATCAGATAAAAACAAAATGCACATTGACAAACAAAGTGCATTTACATTGTGCTATGAGCCGCAGGCTATAACCTCAGCAGGCGAACAGCATGTGGTTTTCCTATACATGCTGATAACCTAGAGGACATGGCCATTGTGTTAATTACTGCACAAGGGTCACTGTGGCTCGAAAATATTGACGAACTAGCATTGACGGCTGCCAACAGATCACACTTTTTTTTAATTTTCTGAATTGATAACTCACAGCACAATCAATCAACTTAAACCAGAGAAGAAAAGTCCCCAGCTGCAACAAGGAAAACGTGGGGAAAAAACAAAATATTGTTTTATATAGTCCCCTCCTGGAACTGCCACCTTAACGTGGTGGAGGGGTTTGAGCGCCCGAATGATCCTGGAGCTCTGTTGTCGGGGGCTTTGTGCCCCTGGTAGGGTCTCCCATGGCAAACAGGTCCTAGGTGACGGGTCAGACAAAGAGCGGTTCAGAAGCCCCTTATGAGAGACCAACAGGCCCGGTTAGAACCATGAGGCCGTCCTTCTGTGGACCCACCACCTGCCCCCACGACCCGGCAACGGACAAGTGGAAGAAAATGGATGGATGGATGTTTTATATAGTCAAACTAGACATTGGACCCTTTGAACACCAGTCACTCACAGACCACAGTCTTTCAAAGGCAAAGTGGGTGAAGTGCTTTGTCCAGTTGGATCCGTGAACAAGCACTGAACCACCCAAGCCAGGTTTCCGCAGGGCATTAAGAAGCATTAAAAGTCATTGAATGCATAATGCCAATTCAAACTGGCATTAAATGTAAATATCTTAGAAAATGTAGGTGAATATAAGTCCATTGCTCAGTCTCAAAGACCAAACTGATGATGACAGTTGGATGACTGTTGAAACGTCTTAATTGATACATCGAATCAAAAACTGAAAGTCCAGTTAAAATACTTCATTTTTCTAAAGCACTGTCACTTGTAATAATGTGGAGCAGTCACCTGATAAATAGAATTTCCTGTGTATTGTTTGATCTCTGACTTCCTATACATCCGGTCTCGTCGTGTCTTTGCATTTGGCCTTGAGATTAAGAATATCCCTTTTCATCCAAACAAAGCAACAACATTTGACAGCTCTAGATTTAAGAATAGCTCCATTGTAATGTCATTCAGAGACATAATTATAAGGATAAGACAAAGGCACTAATAGCAGCTGCGGCAGACAGGCTCTGTTCACACAGGGAACTGTGAGGAGTTTAAGGGGGGAAGTTGTACCACATTAAGGCTTTCACAAATTCACAGCTGGGACAGTGAAGACAAATGGAGAGACATGTCGGTAGAGTTAATAAAAGAGCACAATTTTCCACTGACATTGAGAAATAAAAAGATAAAAACATTACAGCCTCATGAACTAATTATTGTAATATAATTTTAAAATAGTAAGTCAAAAAAGTTTGCTAAACTCTTTACCAAGGCAATAAGTAGCCCCAAAGAAGAATGATTTAAGGTTATACTGCGCAAGATGATAAATTATGACCATGTTGCATTAAGGAAGCGTTGGTGTTCTGTGCCCTTGAGCAGACACTTGGCCCAGTGTGTCTACAAATGAATATGACTTTTTTTTTTACCACAGAAATTGTATGAAATCTCGTGGAACAAACACTGATGACTCACTGCGGCTGATGTCTGCAAGGCTGGGTTCGTTGGAGTCCATGAGCCCCTCCTCCAGGTCGATGTCCCGGTAGTGATCGTCCGGCTGCGCCCTGTGTCCGTGGCGTCTGTCCCGCTCCATGTCGGACGAGCCTTCTCGACTGGACCTCCTTCTCCTGCGCTTCCTCCTGTATCCGCGAGGTACTGGCACGCCGATGTAGATGGATTGGTGGTCTGCGAACAGTAGGGAAAAATCGTAAACTACTTGTGTAACATTTCACCCCTAAAACATGGAATATAAAATACAAGGATCACTGGAAACACTTCATTATTAATGGTGTGCCTTAAAAACACATGCACAAATTTACTAAGACAAGTAGCCAAACAGTCAAGGCTCTGTAGTAAAATTGAAAGTGGAAAAAAGATCCGCACAACTGAAAAATGCTCACCAGTTTTTATTGCTCACACCAGAGTAGAGTTTCAGGGTCTAGCCCTTCATCAGACTCAGTAGACTCTGTAGTAAAATTCCCATTCATAATTCAGTTAAAAAAAGATCTAAATATTAGGAGTTTAAAAGCACAATGGAGGCTAATCTTCTATGTGCTAACTTCTGAAAGAAAGATGACTAAAGAAAGAGAATATCAAATACTTGAAAATAGCTTTTAAAACTTTTTGATTTTTAAAGTCTGTGTGTTTTGTAGGGCTGGGACAACATTCTGTGTTGTGATATGTGTATCTTATCAGAAACTATGTATCACAACCCTTTTGATGCTCAACTTAGTTATAGAAAAAAAAAGAAGAAATATACCAATGTTTTTTACTTAAAGATAAGTAAAAAAAAACATTTGTATCAAAAGTATACAAACGTTTGTTGAATCCAGATATGGTGCTGACTGGTTTAAATAAAAGAGCCAGACTTTTAAAATGCTTCTGCCATTTGCGCTTTTCATAATGTTTTAATCAATATCAGACTAATTTAAATTGTATTGAGTAATGTTGTAACAAATTATAAATGTGATACTTTGTGCATCAGAATATATTGTATCACAAGCCTCTTATGAGAGACCAACAGGCCCGGTTAGAACCATGAGGCCGTCCTTCTGTGGACCCACCACCTGCAGGAGGAGCCATAGGGGCTGGTGCAATGTGATTTGGGCAGATCCAACAGCTGCCCCCACGACCCGGCAACGGACAAGTGGAAGAAAATGGATGGATGGATGGACAATACGTATTGTATCGGGCCCTCATTATTGTGAATAGCAACAAAAGTGTATCAGCCCAGTGTTTTATGTCCAAACTCTTTTTTTAAAGTCATTCTGTTATAAAATTGTTGCGTCACATTCGGGAACTGCAGACCGTGCTGCTCGCAATGGGACGTTTGGGACACAATGGGACCGCGCCACACTGTGTCAGTCGTGTGTGTTGCTAGGCTAAGATCTGCGTCACGTGACTTACATTACGTGGTTTCATTTGACAGATGGAGATTTTGAACGGGATGTTTACTTCTGGCACCAGGGAGGAGTCTGGACGATTGAGCTCCATTCCATTAGATACTCTTCCAATTATTTATTTTGCAACCACTGCCAAAATGTCATTGTCCGCGTCAACAGCTTTTTCAACAGCAGAGACAGGACAACATATGACCTGGGTTATTCCGCAGCGTGGCTTTATTCAGTGAGCCTTCGTTCCCAGGTCATTTTAAACCATCCATAACATTTTCTTCTTTTTTATGGTCTCCCCTCAGTCTGGCTTCTTGACAAGATATGACTCATTTTTGAGCTGCCCTGTGACAGGCTCCAAACTATTACTGACAATCTCACACACACCTCCAGGGATCTTCCTCCTGTCTTTCCTATTTCCTCAAAACTAGTGCTGTCAATCGCTAAACATTCTTAATCAGATTTATCACACTTTTAACTTTTGCTGAGCAGCTACAAGCATCTCCATAGGGCGTGTCAATTAAAGCCCAAAGCTAAAACTGTAGAAATGTATACCACAAAAACCAGCGTGGTTAAAAATATGTCGCGCATCTCAGCGGTGTCACCTTTTTGATCCGTGTAAAGTCCCCATTGGTTTTTGTAGCGAACCTTGTGAAATCACCCCTGACCACTAGGGGGTGGTATTGCAGTGATGCACGGCACCCCGCTATGAGGACCAACAAGAAGTGCTTTCCTCGCCCACTGGTCAAAACATGATGTAATTAATTGTTTAACCTCTTAACCGCCGCTTTAACAAAGTGCATTTCCTCCAGTTCAACCCAAATGTAAAAGATTACAACCTATTATGCTCATTTGAAAGCTAAGACCTACAAAACTCATCCAAATTGATCTTTTTTCTCGTGTTGTCACCTTTTGGACATTTTTTTTCCCATCACTTGTCCGGTTTTCATTACTTTTTTGCAGCAATTAAATGGTGGTATGTCATGTTGTCTAGAATAAGTTTTAATTCCTCAAGAAGAGAAGAAGAAGAAGATGATCTGTCTGTCCCTCCATGAACCACATCCCACCACATTGTACCACTTTTATTACTTTTTTGAGAGGGTCACCCTCGCTAAAAGCTCTTTTGGGACGGCAGTGCCTCAGTGGCCCATGGCACCAAATACTGTCATTGTGTCCTTGAACAAGACACTTAATACATCTTCCATATTTGTTCGAGTGAGTAGTTGATGGTGGTTGGAGAGGGATTTGGTGCAGATTCACAGCCTCGCTTAGAAACATTTCTTGTCAGTTTCTCACCATTACTTCAAAACTTTGATCCGAAAGACGCCAAACCTGCAGCTTGTGTAGCGCACTTTAAGTTTGTCACAACAAATCATTTGAATAAAAACTCGATAAAAGGTTCTCATTTATTTGATTGGCGACAGCTTGTTGTGAGATTTCTCATTAACTCGTGTTAGATAAAGCAGATCATGTGTCAAAGCCTTTTACCAAACGAATGAATAAAATCTTTCCCCTCACTTCTGCCTATCAGTTTCTCGGTCTGTGCCTCCATGAAAAAGGCCAATACCTGCCCATTCAAAGTCAGCCGGGGCGATTGCTTTTATGCGACATTGCGCTATGATTTATCATTTCTGTTTCCGCAACAAAAAGCTGGATGGTGTGAGCTTGATCATCTGTCGGCAATTACGCTGTGGCTATAAAACTAATTGTACCTGAAACTCCCCCGGGAACGAGCGCGCAACGAGGGAAACCCAAAACAATCTCGGGTACTTGGCAAAACAGAAGCCACTTAAACAAGCAGCTGATAAGTGCCAAGCACACGCGGCGTCCCCTATTCTATTAAAGCGTGGCGACGACAGAAACACTTTTCACGGCAATTTTCTTCATAATTTAGATCTCATCAGAGGGACGCCTCCAGGCACGCGCTCCTAACAAGAGGACAAATCACAATAATGAATGCCTCATGACAAGACTGGAAATTGTGCAACACTAAATACACCTGGACAAAGTTCAGAAATCAAAATCCGGCGAGGTAAGGGAAACGCGGCGAGGGAAATTAGTTCTCACGAAAATGTCAGTACCAGACTCCAACGACGACGAACGAGTAAATAGAAACTGATTATGATTTCTGAAGGAACTGCAGGGCGTAAAGAAGGCAAACTCACCCTCCTCGTCCTCATGGCGCAGGTGTGAGGCGCCCACCCCTCGGTCTCCATGGTCCATCCTGCTGAACACAGAGACACGTATGACAGACTGGACAGGCTTTTCACGGGCTTTAATGAGTTTTGGCATCGGAAAAGGAGCTCAATCTGAGTGGAAGTTTTCTCACCGGCAGAAAACGTGAAAAGTGGTAATGAGGTTTTACGCCTGCTTCAAAGGCGCACACAAACTTCAAAGGGATAGCTCTTTTTTGCTATTCATAGATCCGAGACGAGTACTGATGAAATACACTGCCTGACCAAAAAAAAAAGGTCTCCACCTAGATTTAACTAATTGCTCAGATCTAGGTTCATCAACACTATGTGCCCAAAGACGCCCAGCTGACGACCTGAATGACCAGGTTATTCCATTAGTTCTTCTTGACAATGCCAGGATTCATCAGCTTCACATCGTGGTTCAGGGAGCATGATACATCATTTTCACACATGGATTGACCACCAAAGAGTCCAGATCTTAACCCCACCTAGAATCTTTGGGGTGTGCTGGAGAAGGCCTCGCACGGTGAACTCACTCACTGTTGGTTATTTCTTGCGGACTCCCTGAACCCCTCGGTGGTGGCCCTTGTTCCTACTTTAAGCATGTTGCAGATTATTTATTGGCAATAAGGCAATGTTGTAACTCAATCAAAAAGACAAAAATGTTCTTCCCTTTCAAAATAATCATGTGCCCAGTGGGGTCCCTGTTCCCCTGTTTGGGAAACACTAATCTAAAGAAAGCTAAAGGCCGTCCATGGTGCGTTACTAAGTTACTCGTTACTGGCATCACTGCTGCTTTTGAAAGAATAAATCAAGTGAACGGGAAATTCACTGAAGTTAAACCAACATTTTTTTTATGTCTGGGGCCACTAAAATTTTGCCATACTCGTTCTGCGCGTAGTGTCGATTCAACAGACGATTGGTCCTCATCTGCTTTTGGAACAGCAACCAGAAAGACCGAATAATTCAGATTCAATTTTGTTGTTGTTGTTGAACTTTGTGCCAGTTTTTGTTTCACGTGGACAAAGTAATTATAGACTTATTAACCATAAACAATGAAGACACTGTAAACAATATCCACATAGCTGCGCACAGAAGATGCTTCACAACTCCAGAAACCCCCCGAAGTGGAATAAACTGTTCATTTTGTCTGACCTGTGATTCATACAAGGCTATCTGTCCTGATCCTGACAGGGCAGGAACCTTAATCTCTTTAGAATCCGAAGCCAGCCTATTCACATATCGCAGCCCTGATGCAATGACCTACACGTTAATATACATATCAGGAGTGACATTATTGCACTCATGCATTAGGCATCCCTGTTAGCGGCTTGCGTCTCCTGTGATGGCTCGGCAGGCGCTGTGGCACCCGCCTGTTGTGCACTGACCTGCATGTGGGCCACTAATCAATGGGAAAATAATTAAAGGGGGACAGCGCAGTGGAAGTGTGCATAATTAAAACTAATGCGAGGGAAAGCTACGGCACGTGGCAAACGATGACAGCAGGGAAGATACAAGCCACAAGCCATACGCAAACATGTATGTGCAATGCTTACTCTGTACATGCTGGGTATTATTCGGGCTTATGATTGCAAACAATGGAAGAGAGAGCCAGTAAATGAAATTGGTAGTTGTGTGGTCCAAACTCATTACTTTACAGTTCTTCACAGGGGCGATTTAAAAGCACATTTCACAACTTGTTGCAGGGTCACTTTCAGCAAGTTCATGAAATTGGATGGATTGGAAATAGATGCACAGTATTATTTCCTCAAATGTCTGAGAGTACAACAGTTTACTATAGGAGGACAAAACAAGTTTCGTTCCACAACTAGAATAAACAAAACAAAAACAAGTATAGGGCACAGAATAGCACAGAGCTGTGGTTCTCAATTTCTAGTACATTTTAATTTGGAGATAACGGAAAGACCCTATACCTTATTTTTCTTTTTAATATAAAAAATGCAAGAGGATGCCACTAATTTAAAATGTTAGTTGTGATCCGAACTCCTTCCTAACTTTCCAAACATATTTGTCGCATCGCACAATTCACAACTTGCAGGCTCACTTTTCTGTAGGGCTGGAACAAAAAACAATGTGCAAAACCTTTTGTGGAAGATCTTCACAATGAAAAGATCTGCACACGACCATGCCCTATGCTCCCCATGCAAACCTACACATGGCTGACCCATAGGTGCGTATCATTCGTCTGGTTTGAGGTGAGTGTGTGCAGAGTCAGGCCGCCAGCCGTGCGTCCTGACTCCTGACGCACAGGAAGCTCTACTACAAAAGGCTGCACCGATTAGACCTGTTTAGTTTCGTAAATTCAGCTTAGCCTACAGTGAAATACACACACAGCATGTGAAAATCATATCCAGAGGCAGTGTGTGCAAAGGCTTCAAAGCAGGCTTAATGTTGGCTAATAAAACTAAGAACAGAGCGACTGCATCGTAACAGTCCAGTTAAATCAATAATGTGTCACTTTGAAGTCTTCTGTTGAATATACTTTATGAAAGGAACAGGCCACCGTTCTTCCATACTGAGATATGTTCTTACCTGAGCTTAGATGAGTTGACACGTACCTGTCTGGTCTCTGTGCGTGCCCTCAGTCACGCAAAAAGACCAAGGATGTTGTTAGCAGTTGGCCTCCCCCAGCGTATTATGGCTCCAAACGGGGTGAAGTTGGAAGCGGCCACACTCTTCCACGGGCACAAAGACCAGACAGGTATCAACTCGTCTAAGCTCAGGTAAGAACATATCGCAGTATGGAAGAACGGTGGCCTGTTCCTTTAAAACTGGCTCTTGTACATTGTTTGTGAACAGAGACTGTGATAATACATGTCCATGGGCAGTACAGCACAGTGGTTAGTGCTCGTGCTAGAAGGTCCGGGTTTGATTCCCACCATGGATGGGGCCTTTCTGTGTGGAGTTTGCATGTTCTCCCCATGTTTGTGTAGGTTTCCTCCAGGTACTCCGGTTTTCCCTACCAATAAATCATGTACAATAGGCCAGCGTGTTTGAGAGTGTGCATGGGGGACATGCACTGTCCCGACTAAATAAAAGATTAGCCAATAATAAATATGGAACTTTTCCTCCTGGAACCTCTGGTTTGAGCAGTGAAGAATTTGTAGCTCTATGTAGTGAAGCTGCTTTACAATCTGTAAAACATGTGTTTTACACAACAGTGTTTTTAGCTGCTAATAATTTCTTACTCTTATTAATTAACACAGTGACCGGAAGTGATTTACCCACTTAGTAGAATGTGGAAGTCGTTAGCATATAACCCCATTTTTTTTATGTCTAGGGTCAATACATTTGCTACACAAGTCCTGTACATAAAGTCGATTCAACAGACAACTATTGGTCCTCATCTACTTTTTGAACAGCAACCAGAAATGGTAACGCTTTACATGACAACATGTAACTACTAGGTAATTACAGTGGTAATAACTAGTAACAAATATCAATAAAAGTGGTAGTTCTTGTGTAATTAAAGTAGTTGTTAACAGTAACTCAGCCCAATGACACTAAGTAATAATCTAGTAATTACTAGTAATAAATATAAATACAAGGTTGTAGTTCTATGGTAGTTGAAATAACTCTGCCCAATAACTGCTAAGTAATTGCTTAATAATAACAGTACTAATAACTATTGGGTTATTAATGTGGTATATTTGTGGTATCCATAGGGGTGAGCTATACATGCTCATCAGTAAGTCTTACATTGTCAGTGTTATTGGGCTGAGTTACTATTAACAACTAGTTTAATTACCCATGAACTACCACTTTTATTGATTTTATTACTAGTAATTACTAGGCAGTTACCTAGCAGTTATTGAGCAGAGTTACTATTAACTACTACTTTAATTACACAAGAACTACCTCTTTTATTGATATTTGTTACTAGTAATGATTCAATAATTACGGTATTTTCTTAATAATAAAAAAATGAAAATCGCTGAATTGCACAGCCCTAATTAGGGGACAACTCTATTACGACCTGCTTCCATGTTCAATGATAAATGGCCGGCGGGGCAGGTATACATTTCTGTCATGTGAGAGGGTCACACTATTCATCACAATAGGACAATTGAAGCTAAAACCACGATTGACTAGTGACTAATCTTGAATCCATCCACGCCTCTATACCATACTGCCAGCAACCAGCCCCAAGCGATGCATCTGACAATGTATAGACTCTGACAGCTAGTATATAACGATAGTTAATAATCAAAATGAAGAAAAATAGAATTATATGGTATGGAAAATAAAAATTCAATGAGTAAATGTTGTTTCATTTTGAACTCCTAGTGTAATAAACTTTTTTCTGTTCCCATGCAGTGAATTGAGAAAAATGCACTCCATGGAGTGTTTTCTGATTAACTTTCTAATTAAACAACTGGCACATTTTTCAAGATTAATTATACCCCAAAAAACGCAGCAGCACATACAATAAACATTACCATAATTCAAGATTATTAACACATGCTTGGGTTTTCAGCACAACAAAAACACAAATCTTCTTCCACATCCCAAATTTGTCCATTTACAGACTCCATACCGTGTGGCTCTACATACATTGGACAACATGACTTTACAACATGTATTTGATTACTTATTTCCTTCCTTCCTTTTCAGGGCACTCACACAATAAAACTTATTTACAGTAATGAGCATAATTTATATCTTTTCAGGACTGGTAAGTTCTTGCAGATTTCTGTGACTGGATACTAGAAGCACTCCCTCTCTTACTGTGGCTCAGTGATTTAAAAGTTCACCCACCAATGAAAAGTACTCAAACCAGAAGTACTCAAATTTAAAGGACCATTTCGTGAATACTGCTGGGTAAGTACGGAAATTAAATGAGCTGGATTTGTGATTTGGAGCCGATCTTCCGACTGGCGGAAGGACAGTGCTATTCCAAACGCGAATGGCACTGTCCTTGCACTGTCTTTCGGACACTGTCCTGTCCGAAAGAGCTGCACATGCGCCATGTGCAGCTCTTTCGCCATGTGCCTGCTCCACGTCGCTTATTTTTTTTAAAAGATGCCGACTGAACTGTGATTTCTTACAAGCAGCATTGAGCGCTGCTCTCCTATGGCAGCCTTACATTCTTTTCCTCATTTACATTGTGCTGCTTCATGTTCTTCCTTTAGCATTATTTGCTTTATAAGCTATATCAGGTCAAACTTATCCAACTATGAGTTAAACTGTGGCGCGGGTCTAGGTCTATGGTCTGCACTCGGCCAAAAAACAAACAACGCGAAAACAAACAAAAGCACGTGTTCACCCCACTCCTCCACCACTTCGGAAAGCGTCTGGTTGGAGGAAAAAGGTTGTTCTACACAACATCGCCATTGGCCATGGGTGTTTGTCCTCCTTTGATGTTAGTGACTCGTGACTTGGACTCATAATGATTTACTGTTACTTGGATTTTGGACACTCAGAACCTTTAAGGTCGGACTTGGACTTGCAAACTGTAGACTCAGTCTCCACTTGTCCTACAACACGTGACCTTGGATTTGACTCGAAAATGACGACTTTAGGGTTCAACCCTGACTGGAGTGCACACCTCCTTTGCCAACTCCAGTCACAAAGTCAGGTTTCTCGTAATGCACTTTCGTTTAAACACTCCAATAAAGGTGTCTAATGAGACACTTAAACAACATGGAACAAATGACACAGGAATTGCCCTCAGGAACAAAAACAAAACAATTTCACGTCTTTTTAATGCTAAGAATAATTGGCCATCTGGTCAACACTTAATCTAATAGCACTGTTATTTTGTTTTGTCTTAGACCTAACATCTGCTTGAGGGACACAATACCCAGTACTGTACTCTAAACTCTTCCAATCATACACTGGCTCCATGTGCTGTGTTGTGTGATGATGAGAGCTTTAGGTTCTTTCAGTCTGACAGCGAGTGTTTGTTCATCTGCCGACTAGTTTTGGCTGCTGTAGCTTTTATTTTGTTTATTATGTAATCTATATATATATATATTTTTTTATAGCCGCATATTAATTGTATTATATTCTTATAATTTACAGAGTCTGGGGAAAATGAACCTGTAAATCACTATTCTCTAATGCATTATTTCACATTTATGTCCCCAATCTAAACAGTAGTATTACTGCTCAAATCCCTATGACTTTCCAAAATGATGTATACATTTAAAAGTAGTTGGGGGTGGGCGCTCATAAGCTTTTTGCTTCAGCCAACTCCTTTTGATCAGAATGTATACTGCTCAAATAAACAAATAAACTAAACTAAACTAAAAGTAGAAAAAAATATATATTTCTGCTGTGTATGCCAATCACAATCCATCCATGCACCAACAGGCTTCGCCGAAAAGAGCACCTGTGACTGTCCGAGGCCTTCTCCGGGATCCGGTTTAAGGTCAAAGCCCCTGTGTCTTTGTTCTGCACTCTCCTGGATGTTGTCAGCCTCACAGATCCTGCAGCTTTACTTCTCACTGGCTGCAATTTGTAGTGGTGGCCGTTTTCAAATTGCAAAGACTTGTTTCCTTTCCAAATAGATGAAAATTGCTTCAGAAAATCTTGGTGTAAGCCCTGTGGTTTAGAACTCTATACACATTTTATTTTATTTGTTTATTTAACCGTTATTTAACCAGGAAAGTTAAAAATAATATTTTTTCCAGGGGAGTCCTGGCCCCAGAGGGGAACCTATTGCACATGTTTAAACCAGAGACATTCCCATAGCTTAAAAAGGTATTTTTCTTGTCTCAGTTTACTCTTGTTTCCTCAGTCATTTAAGTCCATTTTGTAGGATTATTTAGTAAATGTTTTTACTTTCTGTCTTCTGTCAGGTTTTACTTCATGCCTGCCTTTTGGCCACACCTTTTTATCCCTTTTGGCCGGCTCACCAGGTCCACCTTTCATTTGTACTTTGATTATTTTTTCCAAAGGGTGCGGGTAGTACAGGGTTTTGCTTGTTTTCTCTCTACAAACCTACCAGAAGCAAATTTAACTAAAAGTAAAGAAGACCAAAAAGAGGAAAGGACTTAAATAAATGGAACTTTTAATCCTTAACCTTCTTTCCTGTATCCTCCATATACTGTGTATGTTTCACGCATTGTATGGATTGTAACGGACAGAATAAATGTGTCGGCTTGGTCTGTGGCGTTTGAATCTGGACAAGCCGACTGCTGGTACGCTACGGTCCCTGTCCCGCCACGGAGAGGAGCTTCCTGTGTGTAATTAGCCCGGTCACTTCAGTGCCCTTCACACTCACTTCACAGATGGATGCTTCGGGCTGGATCAGGATCGATCCTCCACCCCGCCCACAGACCCCTACCCCCCGCCTCCTCTGCGGGACGGGGACAACCTCAGCACGTGCTCGCTGGAAATATCCTCATGTGACGGTAATACTAACGTGAACAACCAGCGTCGTACAGGACGCTCCTGTTCCGATCTGCCTAATTCTTCTGGAAATCAATTGCAATTGCGAGCAGTGATGTTCAGTTAGTTTTACACATTCCCACTGAAGTCAGGGTATGTTGTTGCGTGTTATGTTGGTCAAATGACAGGTAAGTTGTCTTTATTTTACACTACCTGCTATGTAACAATGTGTGATAACTTGTGCCTATGAGTTACATACACAATGAAATATGTTATTGTAGTTGTATTACATTATGTACCTCCAAACTACTAATACACATCAATCCATTGTGTATGCACGACATTGGTATAAGTTATTACAGATTGTTACAAAGCAGATTACATTGTACTAAATTTTGTCAGGTACAATGGATCAATGAAGAGTAAGATAACGTGTGACCAAATGACATTATACTCAACATAGTGCAAAACATATCAAGTCTAGTCAATACCACCCGTGGTACTAAATCTTCTGGTTGTAACAGCCCTTGTTTTTAGGCCAGTGGTTCTCAACTGGGATGCTGCCCGGAGGACCCACCATGGATGACAAGCTGTGACCCAAATAAGTATTGAGTTTCTTATATCACATAAAAAAAAAATATTTCCCCCACAAATTGACGTCGAATAAACATTAAATAAACCTATAAAGCTGAAATGATGACCAAAACAACAGTATTTTTTATGGATGCCTCCATACTTATTTTTGGGTCCCGACCCATCTGTTGAAAACCACGGTTTTGGGCTAAATAAAGTAGCAATAGTTGCCAAATTGTCAGTTTTATCATGACCTCCCACACAAGCTGTGGCTGGTCAGCTTCTCTACTCTGTTTCTTTCTGCTGTTCATTTTGATGATCTAAATTACTCGATTCTCATTTAATATGTTCGCTCTTCTCTTAAAATGATCATCCCTTGTGGAAAAACGTCTTCACCTTGAATTTCTACATTGTGAGATCAATTATGTCATATCTTATCTATTACGGAATTGGCAGGCCATTTCCAAAAGCTACAGCTGTGTGAAAATAATATACTATTCTGGCAATGGGCACACAAGACGGACCATGTCTTGAATTGTCACCGGTTGTGGAAGAGAAATGCTTTAAGCTGCTGCAACATATTCTAAACCTGTGTCACCACTCACTGTGTATTAAGCTGTAAAATGATAGAATATGAATAATGTGTCAGTGTTGGCATTGCTTCATAAAGGTAATCAAACTACTGATTACTGATTACTAGTTGCTTCAGTTTAAAAAAAGGATCAAGCCACGCTGTTTAGCTCTGCTCCATTTTCTTGTCTCCTGCACAGAACCAACAATGGACCACAATATTATTTCCTTAACAATGCAGACGGCTCCTTGGATGGTGTTTCCTTACCTGGTTTATCTGTACCTCAGCCTTATATTGCGTCCATTGTTTTACCTTGAGTGTGTGCGTGTGTGTCTCTGGGAAGGTGGGTGGGGAAAGTGTGAATGTGACAATGTGTTTGTATTTGTGGGAGGAGGTGGGTGTGAGAGAATGTTTTTAAATCTGCAAAGCACTTTGTGTTACATGACATGCATGAAAAGAGCTATATATAAGTGAAGATTGATTGATTGATTGAGTAAGATAAACTTAAAATAATGTCTGTATTTCTCCCATACGCTGTGGTTTTCAATTGTTTTTCTAAATTTCAAACATTTTATGAGTAAAAAGGCGTTTTTTGGTTTAAAATATTACAAAAAGTAATCAATAGTTACGTAAAAAAGCTATCCTAATCTAATTAACAGTTTGCCAATTGTAATCCCTCTATATTACTCCATTACTTAAAAAGTCTAATTACATTATACAGTATACTTATGTATCCACAATACACAAACTACTTAAAGTAAGAAAAAATATCTCAGCGGTCTCAAAATTAGATAATAAATACTCTTAATTTACTTTTGTAGATGTTCTACAAAGCTACAAGTTATTACAGATTGTTTTAAAGTAGATTACATTGTACTAAATGTAGTATGACGGTGGTGTAAAATAGAGATTTATTACGCATATGGAAAAATGATTTATTTTCTACAGTGAATACTTCAGTACTTTCACTAAAATATTGACAGGGCAACTTTTACTTGTACTTGGAGTAATATTTGACTAGTAGAATCTGTACTTCTACTCAAGTAATATAATCAAGTACTTGGAGTTGACACAATGCCAACATGCCATTACAACACAATACGACAAACAGTATACAATAGTAAAGCTTATCCAGCCTCCCACCCCCCGGGTTTGAAAAGTTTTGCACAAAGTACTCTACTTAGAAAACAGTCATACCGTGAGTTCACATCAGCAGAGAGCAGCCTACCTGGATTAGTTTGCAGTCGGAGGAAGCAACCGAGAAAGAGGCCTGTGCTTGGTGTAGCGTCTTTTCAACAACACCATGCCAGTAAAGCTGCTCCGATCCAGAAGCGCGTCCAAATCCTGCAAAGAGAACAACTCATCTGTATATTTGGGCTCGTCTACACAACTCTCTTTCTCTCCCTCACCACTGGTTCAATCGAGGCCAAAATGACACTGTCCGCGCACGGGGCTGGAGCCAGGGACTTGCGTCGGACCGTGCAGATAGAAAATCCCTCAATAGTCCGCACCAGTCAATAGATGCCACTGTGGAAAAAGGGATTGGAAGCTATGAGGCAGAGTTTATCATCCGTACAGCACAGATCATTCTATAGTTTAAATCAATGGCGTTCAGATACTATGGGGCAAAATTGCGCGTATGGATTTAATGTATGTAGGAGGCACGGGTTAAGAGGAGGCGGGTGAACGCCAGGACTGTACTATCATCCAGTGTACATTACGGCAATGCAATTTAAAACAAAAGTGCAATCGTAAAATAACAATGGGGAAAAGTTCAGTTTTAGTCCAATTTTTTCTCATTTTGTTTTGTTTTTTTTGTCTTAATTTTTTAACTTCTCAGTTTTTTTTTATACACCTTATTCCGCCCCGCCCACTTTTGCCCCTTGTTTGCCTTGTCTCGTCACTTCCGTTGTACAGACACTTCCGCTCGAGCGCGAAGCCCGTTAATTTAAGCGGAGAATGAGGGAAAATATTCTCCACTCAAATCTAATGTTTAGTAGATTGATTTGTGTAAAATGTCCAATGTTCATTTGCACCAACAAGTCAACACTGCACCGTTTCTCAACGCGGTCGAAAATCGGCTTTGTTTTCTTGTAGTAGCTGATTTTATGTGGACTTCTCTAGTCCCATGTTAACTGATGGGAGAAAAGGGGCATGAAAGGGCATACCTTGTACCGTCTGTATTAATTTGGGTGATCTACATAATGGTAAATGGACTCAACTTATATAGCACTTTTTACAGTAAGGAACCAGTCACCCATTCACTCTCTCATTCATACACCAACGTATGCAAACACTGGAGGCAAGGGGGTGAAGTGTCTTGCCCAAGGACACAACGACAGTGTGCATTTTGCAGGAGCTGGGATCGTCGCCCCTAGATAACCTTTCATCAGTGTTGTCAAAAATATTCTGAAATGTTCTACATAAACGGTGGCCAGTAAGCAGTTTTCACACATTCATTGACCTAACTCTTAAAACATGAACTGAATCTGTTAAATAAAGCATCACTTCACATGAAACAATCTGAATTTGCCTTATTTGAACTCCCCACCTCTCTGAATGGGATAATGAATCATTAATGAACATCTAAAAATAAAGCAAGCCGTCTGTTACGTCAATATCAAATGAAACAAGTGGACCTCACATAAACCGGTTACAGTAACAGCACCTTACATCACATCCGGCTGAATGGGCAGAGCCACGCAGGAGGTCTTAGGCAATCAATATCAATCAATACTTTATTGTACTTTGTATTTCTCTTGTCAGTTTTTTTGTTGTTATTTCAGGATTCTTTGACAATTGTGACTGACCTTATGTCGTATCTGGCAAGAACATAATGTTTTTTGCAAATTTTTCAAATTTTATTTCAGTGTTATAGGATGCATAGACTTTAGCTACATTTGTTCTTTCTCCCTTCCCTGCCCTCCCACCCCTTACTTCCCACCCCCCGCTCCACAACGAGGACGAGAGAATGAACATCTCGATTCATTGTCAAATGAATTGACAGATAAAAATCTTTGAACTTTGACCATTCGATCAAACAATACAGTCCTTTGAGCAACTACAATCTGTTTATTGTTCCGTCCGCTCCCTGGATGAACATGAAGGTGGACTGGAGCTTCCTGACTGAGTCTTAAATTGCACCTCTTCATCAAACAGCTACTTCTCAATTCTACAAAAGGCAGAGACTTGGGATTGAGAGTGAAAGAAAAGACTGCTCGCCTTTTGTGTGCAGTGATTTGAACACACCACAATACCAGAGTGAGCGATGGGATAAAAGAGTTTCCTACCAGGTACCCAAAATCCAGTGGCCAAAGATAATCAACTGACTGCATGTGCACATATTGAATGAACAGGTTATTGCTTCAAAGGATTTTCCTTCAATTGTGGTGTAATCCAAGTTGATATTGCCAGATTAAAAAGGCTCAAATATGTCTGAATGTTTATGGCCTCATTGCAATGTTTCTGGGCAATGGGTTTGACAAATAAATGTATTAATCTAAAAACACATACACCTTTCTAATAAGATTTATGATCATGATCAACTTTAATAAGCCTTAGAAATGAATACTTTCCGCTCAGGGACCATTCAAATGTATCTTGTCAAAGTCAAGGTTTATTTGTATAGCACATTTAAAAACAGAATACTGCCCCAAAGTGCTTTCCATATTCAGAGCAAACATATAAACAACATACAACATACTAGGTACCGCAAATGATAAACAGAAAATTAAAAATAAAACTGCAGTATAAAAATGTCTAGCTCAGCTTGAATTATCCTTGTAGCACGAGGATAGATCACATTGCACAACAGAAATATAAACTGCTTAATGGCTAAGAGCATTGCCTGCCATTGCATTGTCCGAAACGTCACTACTGTGGTGAGCTTTTACTAAAAAAAAGTTTGTGAGCAAACAGTTGGGTGGATTTTCTGTGATTTCTTTATTATCTAGCTTTGACGGTCTAGCTTTGACGGACAAAGCTAGACCAACGCGAAAAAAGTTTTCAAGAACATCAAAATATTCGTTAAGAAAATTCAGGCCTGCTGAGAGGGAGCAAAATGCCAAAACCGCCGAAAATAGAGGCGAAGCAACAGGCAGATTCGGCGGTGGAAGAGGAATACGTAAGCCTCAGTCGAGTCACGGAGCTCATGGAGCAGCAGAGGGTCATGTTCAGAGAATTAATTCAACAACAGCAGGAAAACTTCAAAGGATTTATAAAACTCATCATGGAATCAACAAACACCCGCATGGATTTACAGACTAAGGACATTCAAGAACTAAAAACAAGCCTGCAGTTCACGCAAGGTGAGGTGGACACTTTGAAAGAGCAAAATCTGAAACTCACGGAGCGCACAAACACCTTACAAACGGACTTTTACAAAGTATGTGACAATTTACACATCATCACGGACAAACTGGAGTATCTGGAGGGGCAGAGCCGCAGAAATAACCTGGTATTTGAGGGAGTGTTGGAGTCGCCTGGGGAGACCTGGGCCGACGCCGAGGAAAAGGTGAAAGAAATACTGAAGGAGAAGCTCCAGCTACATCACGCGGTGGAGGTGGAGAGGGCTCACCGCGTAGGGAAACCCGGCGGAGGGAGAGACTGGCCGAGACCCATCATCGCCAGACTACTGAGGTGGAAGGATCGCGAGGAAATCTTGCAGCGCGCCAAACGACTTAAAGGAACAAAAATCTTCATTAACGAGGACTACACCGAATCAATAAAAAGAAAACGTAAAGAACTGATGCCGGAGCTGAGAGCTGCACGAGAAAGGGGGGAGATCGCCTTCTTGCGATATGACAAACTCATTATACGTCCACGCAGCAGTACACCACATCCAGTATAAACACCGAGAAAAACGTATGGATTTTGGTATGTAAAAGCACATAATCTCACATGTCTAGTAATACATACAGTTCTATAGGAAGCACCGACTTGGACTTTTCAATAAGGAGAATTGCTGAAGCAAACTCCCAGGATTTTACATTCTCTCAATACGACCTACAGAACACTGAGATCGACATCGACCCTGAAAATAACTTTTTTACTAGAGCTACCAATGACTGTCAATATTACACAGAGGATCTGTACAATAGTAAACTTAAGAACATTAAGGCATTCACTGTAATCCACTTCAATAGTCGAAGCCTCTATGCAAACTTTGACCACATCAAAAGCTTCTTAAAACAGTTTTCCACACCATTCAGTGTCATTCTAATCACAGAAACATGGATCAATAATGATAGAGAATTTGAGTTTTCTATTGATGGTTATGAATTTATAAGTATGAACAGAAGGAACAAGCATGGAGGGGGCGTAGCTATGTTTATAGACTCCAACTATAGTTATAAAGTAATGGAAAATAAGACAATGGTGGTGGATGATACACTTGAATGCATTACTGTTGAAATTACAAGGCAAAAAAAGAAAAATATTATTGTGAGTTCTATTTATAGAACACCTGGCTCTGATATAGATGTTTTTTCTAAGTGGATGGAGGAGCACTTTTCAGGATTAAATCATAAAGTCATGTTTGTGGGGGGAGACCTCAACATCGATTTGTTAAACCCATATAAACATAAAAAGACGGACGAATTTATAAATACTTTATTCAGTATAGGTCTGTTTCCTCTAATAACCAAACCTAGTAGAATAACAACCCATAGTGCCACCTTGATTGATAACATTTTCTCAAATGAAATAGAAAGTGACACAGTCAGCGGGTTAATTATAAATGATATTAGTGATCACCTTCCAGTTTTCGTTATGTATAAAAATGGATATTTAAAAGATGAAGAGGAAAACAAGTATTGGTTTAGAAGGGTAAAAACAGAGAAAACTATTGATGCATTTAAAAAGGAGCTTTTAGCTCAAGACTGGAGTATTGTGTACAGAGAGAATGACACGAATATGGCTTATGATGAGTTTACGCAAGTATTTCAAAAGGTATACGACAAAAACTGCCCAATGAAGAAATACAGTAAAAACAGAAAGTGTAAAGAAACACCATGGATGTCTAAAGGTTTACTAAATGCTTGCAAGAAAAAAAATAATCTTTACAAAAACTTTATAAATAACCGAACAAAAGAAGCTGAGGATAAATATAAGAAATATAAAAATAAACTGACAGGTATCATTAGAAAATGTAAACAGGATTATTATAATAAGTTGTTGGATAGTAATAAGAATAATATTAAAGGTTTATGGAACATCTTAAATAGTATAATTAGAAATAAACCAAGAACGATTAATTATCCAAAATATTTCAAAGATGAGGATAACACGTTAAATAATATGAATGAAGTCGTCGAAACATTTAATAAATTCTTTGTAGATGTTGGACCGAACCTTGCTGCAAAAATTACAAACGTTGAGAATTATAATTGTGATCTGATAGAAGCAAATCCTATGTCCCTGTTCCTCAAACCTGTTGAGGAAAAGGAGATACTGGACATTGTTAAAGGGTGTAAAAATAAAACTTCGACCGATTACCATGACATGGACATGAAAACTTTAAAAACTGTTATTGAAAGTATCTCTAAGCCGTTAACTTACA
Source organism: Proterorhinus semilunaris (assembly GCA_021464625.1). Lineage (NCBI taxonomy): Eukaryota > Metazoa > Chordata > Actinopteri > Gobiiformes > Gobiidae > Proterorhinus > Proterorhinus semilunaris. Next base: position 27,523,449 of record CM038345.1, on the reverse strand, counting down.
TTTGTAACTTATCGTTGCAAACTGGAACTTTTCCTGATAGTATGAAAGTAGCAAAAGTGATTCCTCTGTTCAAAGCAGGAGATAAACATCTCTTTACAAACTACAGGCCTGTTTCCCTTTTACCGCAATTCTCTAAAATCTTAGAAAAGGTTTTTAACTCTAGACTCGACAGCTTTATCGAAAAGTGTAATTTACTCTCGGACAATCAGTTTGGTTTTAGGAACAATCACGCAACCTCACACGCGCTCTTTGATATAACTGAAGAAATAACTAATGCTGTAGATGACAAGAAATATGCAATCGGATTATTTATTGACCTGAGTAAAGCGTTTGATACAATAAACTATGATATATTAATTAATAAACTAGAACATTATGGGATTAGGGGGGTAGCTCTACAGTGGGTCACCAGTTACTTAAAAAATAGAAAACAATGTGTGAAAATCGGTGATTATCAGTCGAGTTGTCGACAAATTGTCTGTGGTTTACCTCAAGGTTCTATTCTGGGCCCAAAATTGTTTAATATGTATATTAATGACATTTGTAACACATCTGAAGTACTTAAATTTATCTTGTTTGCTGACGATACAAATATTTTTGCATCAGGAGACGACTTGCAACAGCTGTGTCGGATTGTTAACTTGGAACTCAAAAGTGTCAACAAGTGGTTCAAACAAAATAAATTATCTCTAAACCTGAGTAAAAGCAAAATGATGATATTTGGCAACTGTAATTCCAATGCTCAGGAAGCAATTCAGATAGAGGGTGTTGTCATCGAGCAAGTGCATGAAATCAAATTCCTTGGGGTGATTATTGATGACAGAATTACTTGGAAATCTCATATTAAATATATATCTACGAAAATTTCTAGAAGCATTTCAGTAATTGCAAAAGCAAAGCACATTTTAAACATCAAAGCTCTACATACCTTATACTGTTCTCTGATTTTGCCCTACTTATATTATTGTACTGTGGTTTGGGGTAGTACTTATAAAAACACAGTTAAACCAATAATATTGTTGCAAAAAAGAGCTCTCCGAGTAATTCATAAAGTTGGGTTTTTGGACCACACAAACTCATTATTTCTAAAATCAAAGATCATGAAGTTTTGTGACATTGTTGAGTTCCAAACTGTACAAATGTTATTCAAAGCAAGGTATAAATTGTTACCAAACCAAATACAAAGAAGGTTCCAAGAACGTACTGGTCGTTATGAATTACGTGATGAATTAAACTTTAGGATTCAGAAACATAGCACAACTTTGAAAAGTTTTAGCCCAACAGTTAATGGTGTACAATTGTGGAATAAACTGGAGATGGAATTGAAACGATGTCCAAACATCAACCTGTTCAAATATAAATACAAACAAAAGACTTTTGAAATATACAGACAAGAAGAAATGCGTTGCCACTAAGGGGAGCAGTAAGATCAATTATGTGTATTTTTCCTCTATAATCAAGGAAGAGTGTTGCTGCTTGGAACGGTTGTCATTCTATTGCTCAAATTCACAAACGGAGAATTAGGGTTGGCAGGTTATGGATCTGTTGAGAGGGATCCTCCCAACGGGCTTAAAACCTTGTCTTTTAATGCACCACTCAGCATAGGAACATATTCTACAAAATCAGCTGTTAGGGCAGCTGTGTGGGGGTTTGTTGAAGGGGAGTTACTGCCCTCTTCAACTGGCTCACTCTCTGGCTTTTTAATGCACCACACTGTGCAGGGCTTTCATCATACTTCACATATAAATCAATTAAATAAATTATATAATAATGATGATGATAATTAAACCCAAATTAAAATTATACTGAGAATGGTAATGACAACTGGAAAGTATCAAGATCTCAGATTATAACATCTAATAATGTACCTTTATACCATAAAAGTAACTCTGTAATCACGGGTAAAAATATGCAAGCAATATATTAAGTAACAAATTTTTTTGACTTGCTTTGTATTAGACATCGTATATGAAACTAGATTGTTGTTGTAGCTGTGCGTTGTTCCAATTAATTATATAAACAGTTAATATATTTTTGTTGTTTGTTGTAAGTTGGTCTGTACGAATGTAGCTGCTTGAAATGTTTTGAAATGTTCTTTTTTTATTTATTGCACTTGGGGGTGGGGGCTCATAAGCTTTTTGCTTCAGCCCACTCCTTTTGAGCACAATGTGTATTGCTCAAATAAACAAATAAACTAAACTAAATAAACTAAACTAAGGAATGGTCTTGGCCAATCCATGTGTGAAAATTATACCTCATGATCTTTGAACAACCAATGGCTGGCTCTCACTCTATTTGCTTGTTAAGCTAAGGATTGTGATGTCAAATACTGCCAAGATTTGTAGAATTCCTGACATATTCCATAATAATAAAAGAGTGGAGATCTTAATACGTACATTACTGGTATTATTGAGTTCTGCGGCTCTTTTATCTATTTTTTTAATTGGTTTAGCTTTTGTTAGTCTTTGGACTTGAGTTGCTGAGACTTAAAGGAATAGGCCACCGTTTTTACATATTGAGATATGTTCTTACCTTAGCTTTGACGAGTTCATTTGTACCTGTCTGGCCTCCACGTGTGCCTTCCATAACGTAAACATTTAGCATTTAGCCTCTCTCTTCTCCTCTATAGCTCCAAACGAGGTGAAGATAGAAGCTACCAAACTCTTCCACGTTTTCCATATTTTAATATGGTTACGTGAAGTGTTACACTATAAAGTATAATTAAACAAAATTAAACCATGTGGATTTTCTAAGCGGATAAAAAGGGGGAAATATATTGTAAGGCGTAATAATACCAGGAGTAATTTGGCATCCGCACAGTAAAGTGAAGATATCACTGCGCGGATGCCAAATTACTCCTGGTAATATTAAGTAAGTAAGTAAGTAAGTAAGTAAGTAAGTGCTTTATTGTCATTGTACAAGTGCACAACGAAATAGTGTTCAGGTGTTAGTCCTGAGCTGCTGCGGCTGAGCCGCGCTGCCACTGCGTCAACCTGACCCGCATGACCTTGGAGGTCGGGGAAACTGTAGCACTCGGAAGAAACCTGGCTGGGTGCACTCTGTCTCCTCTGATCCTCTGAAATGGTGCCGCGCCTGCTGGGTTTGTCCCTGTTTCAGAGCGTGGTGTCCTGCACTGGTCAGCTCCACCTCCTCCTTCCTCTTTCTCCGCGTCAGAACAGTCTTTCACCATCTCTCGTTTGTCCTTTTTTGTTTCCTGTAGCTCCTCTTGTGACGCCTCGACTGTGCTGCAGCTGTGGGGGCTCTTGGTGCCTCCTCAGTGTCTCAGAAGAAGAAATGTGTAGATCTCGTAGGTTACACCTTATAATATAGTTCCCCCATTTATCCGCTTAGAAAATCCACATTGTTTAATTTTGTTTAATTATACGTTATAGTGTAATACTTCGCGTAACCTTATTTAAGTAGGGAAAACGTGGAAGAGTTTGGTAGCTTCTATCTTCACCTCGTTTGGAGCTATAGAGGAGAAGAGAGAGGCTAAATCCTAACGCCTTCTGTGCTGTGTTTACGTTACGGAAGGCACACGTGGAGGCCAGACAGGTACAAATAAACTCATCAAAGCTAAGGTAAGAACATCTCTCAGTATGTAAAAACGGTGGCCTATTCCTTTAAGGCAAGGCAAGTTTATTTGTAGAGCACAATTTATACACAAGACAATTCAAAGTGCTTCACAGTTGCATAAAATTACAAGAAAACAGATAAAATCAATCATTAACACCAATATAAAAAAATATCAATAACAGTAGAAGGCAAGAGTGCAGATAAAATACTTTCAGTTTTCATATGCACGGGTAAAAAGAGCTGTTTTCAGCTTGGATTTGAACATTGTCAGGGTTGAGGCCTGTCTCACATCCTCATGAAGACTGTTCCAGATTTTAGCTGCATGAAACTGAAACGCAGCCTCACCGTGTTTATTATTGACTCTGAGAACCACCAGGAGACCCCTCCCTGAAGTTCTCAGGGCCCGAGATGGTTCATACGACTCTAACATGTCAGAGATGTACTTTGGTGCTAAACCATGAAAAGACTTGTACACAAGCAGAGCTGTTTTAAATTCTATTCTCTGAGTGACAGGAAGCCAGTGCAGGGACCGGAGCACTGGACTAATATGGTCGTATTTCGTGGTTCTTGTCAGGACTCGAGCAGCAACGAGGTTGTTTACCCACAGGGTTACCCACTAAAGGTAGCAGACAGGTACGCAGCAACTTGCCTAAGCTCAGGTAAGAACATATCTCAGTATCCTAACACCTCCCAAGTGGTCTTTATCTGCTCCACCTGAGAGCTGCTGATGATGAAGCCTTTTGGATGGGATGCAAAATGTCCTACACTTAGTATGAGTCACTCTATCAGTATGAGACGATGACTCAAGAACCTTCATCTAAGATGAACAACCCCTGTGCAATTGAGAGTCTACACAGACATTCGATTCATATTAAATCCTGGACTATATTGATAATCCCTAGTGTTGTCATTTAGTGGTCCAGTTGTCAGTGTATTTTCTTACGATGACTAGTTCTTGCGTCATGCTATTGCCTGTAAACCAGTGATTCTCAACTGCTCCGGCGTCGGAACCCACCATCACACTAGTATGACAAGCCGCAAATATTGATTTGATTTGTTATGTTTAATGGAAATATAGTAATTCCCCGACAAATTATAATTAAATAAGCATTAGATGTGCTTTTAAAGATGATCAAAACAACTTTATATCATTCATTTTAACAGGACTCAGGTCGTGTTTCTATAGTCTTTCAGAGGGAAAATATTTTAAGGAATTCTCCCTGGGGAAGCCTCGCGACTTACTGATAATGGTTGCGCGCCCCACTTTTGTGTCCCAACCCACCAGTAGAGAACCACTGCTCTAAACTTCACCCCAGAACCGTTGCACAGTTTCCGCCTCTTCTATTATTGTACAAAGCCATAAAGGGTGGACACATCTAAATGGGCTATTATCTCCTGTCCAATGGGGTGAGGCTGGTCACAAGGAAATTATGCCAGATGATACTTCAGGGACGCATTCGGGGATCAGCTAGTGCGTGACCATTTGGTTGTGCGGCGAAAGTAAATATAAAAATCTATCTCTAGGAGGAAGAGCATGAAGCGTTTAGGGTGAAATTGACTGCAGAAGGTGGCCTCTGTAAGTACACTGATACTGGGGTAATTTGATGGAGGCTGAAGACAGTTATGAGGCCATTTGTCTAGACTAATGCTGCACAGAAATGTACCTAAGAGACCTGTTAACAGAACTCTGAATTTGACCCGGGTTTTTACTCTTGATTTGCTGTTGGAAGCAGGTAAAATATGACTTGACTGAGAACAAAATTTTAGACGGAAATGGCTAATTGGTGCCTACAATCCAAATTTTTATATGGTTCTATTGTTGGTTCCGGAGCCAGGAGTTTGCCTGGCACAGATTAGCACCCATGCATTTGCCGGTCTACTCCTGTGGCAGAAGCAGATTACCTGCAGTAATGGAGACAGTGAATAGTGGAGGAAATGTGGTGTCCCCTGTCCTTAAAGTTTATGCGTTGCCTCGTGATCCCCCCTGCACAGCTGGAGGAAGTATGGGTGGATAGGGATAAAGCGGAAGAAATGGATATTGCTTTCACTATTCCTTTTTTTATTTTGTTATACTCTTATAAACCAAACCCGGTAACACGCATACTTGTGTTTTGTTCTTCGTTTAAGCCTCATTCTTTTCTTCCTCCTGAGACACGAACCAAAAATCGTAATCTTAAGTACCCATAATGTAACTTGAATATATTAGAATATTAATTTGCATGTGTTATATTGCAAGTGTCACCATGGGGATTGTCGGTATCTTAATTACTGCTCGTCATATACAATCATTACCATGTGCACGGTCAAACATACGTTTACAAAAAGTAGTCATATGTACTTCATCTCTCATTAGAAGTTTTATAAACTAATCCGGATGCCTGTTTTTTTTTCTCCTTTTTTGAGAACTTTCACTAAGTTCATCACCATGTGTCGATGTCAATAGCACACACCTTTATTTACACATTGTGCCACCATCTTTTGCATGGTAAACATGTCTGTGTCCTGTTTTTACATCTTAACCGCAGGAAATTGTGTTCAAATGAAAGAACATTTCTGTTTCTGCTTAATGCGATATATTTATATTGAGTTTCCCAGTTTCAACAGCGACTCCTCTGTCGACGAGAGCGCTAGGGCCCATCTCTTGAGAGAACAGGCATCACGCACCGTCACATCGGCGAAAACTTACATGACAGCCGTGATATTTATAGGATATTTATAACGGGTAAGTCTCGTGTCGGTGCCACGTTTAACCTTCTTTAAGGTCATGTTTGCGAGAAAGCATGAGAAGTAGCTTTGACAATAGCGCTTAGTTGATGCTGCTTCTTTTGAAACGACAAATACTTTTTTGTTCAAATAAAATAGGAATTAGTTTGCAAAATGTTGGGACTGCACATGATTCCTGCAGCAGCAATATTATTATGGCATATATATCATGGAAACAGCTTGGATTCCATTTCTTCCTTGTAGTGTCTGAAAATATGTTGTTTTGTACTGACTGCTAAATAGGTAATTGGATCTCGATGTAAACGGAGTAAATGGAATTATGTAAAAAGCCGGTAACAGCACAAATAAGGCACGTACCAAAGTGATTCACAATCGGGGTGAATCTTGTTACAGAATGTGTGGTTGGCGCCGGTGTAACAGGATTATTTATATGAAAAGAAATACATATTCTGTCAAGGATATGAACACCGAACAGTCGCTTAAGAAAACACACTGCAGTCTCCACTCTGATCCTTGGTTTCTCAAGTTTATTAAAAAGCCGCTTCCAGAATACTAAAAAGGTTTATCAAAACGCATATTTCCTCCCTCATCAGACAGCGGCTCAGGAGCTAAAGAGGGACTCAGAATAATGATAAGGGTGTCCAGTGTGTATACAGTGGGAGGAAACGTCTGGATGAAGTTATTGCTGCCAAAGGAGGGTCAACCACCCTTGAATCTAAGGGTGTACTCACTTATTCCACGCTGTCCTTTGAATGTTTACATGTTATGCCCAATAAAAAATATGATAACATGTATTTGTTTGGAGTTTAAGCAGACACCGTTTACTCATTCTTATGATTTTAACAAAGATCAGAACACAATTCATGACCAATTTAGGCAGAAATGTAAGACATTATTTCTGTACATCTTGTTTGTTTTTCTTGTAGCTTTAAAGGTAATTGAGCTGTCATTTCCCCCTTCCTATTGCCCTATCGCCTTCCATTATAATGTCTTCCTGTCCTACAATATCGTCTCCTCATTCATTTAAGTTGATGACAAACAGTGCACAACATAAGGATGTAAACACAGCCATATGGACCTGAATTGAATATCTCTCTGTTTTTTTTACATACATCTTTGTGGTTGACCATACAATAACACAATGATTTGAGCTATTTGACAACCATTTTTGAAACAGCCTATTATTGTGCTTCTTAAAATGAATGGTGACTCTGTTTTGTCTCCGCCCGTCTGTGATCCTAATCGTAGCTTGTCTGTCATGTGCGCACATCCTGTCCTCGGCTCACAGGCTGACGTCGCCCGCCTCTTTCAGTAATTATCCTCCTCTCGGCAAACCATGGCCATCAGGACAGGTGAGAGCGAGAGAGGGAGGGAAAGGGGAATGCACTTTATTGTCTTGCACTGTTATGTTTTCCTCTATGTAACCATGTTTGAAATATAAATAAAATCTATTTGTGGCCAAACATTTGTGGCCAAACATTTGGCCAAACACAAAACGCATTTTAGGAAAGGTCGTGATGATAACATTTATGTGCAAAAAAGAGCGAGATTAAACTTTTGTTTTTCAGGAATACAACTATTAGTATTCATGCCAGTATTTATCATCAAGTATTTATCCGAGTATTATAGCGATATCGTGGGGATCAATCAGCTTCATTTATGCTTGTTTTGCGCTGACACGCCTTTAGTTTAGGGCACTTGTCAATTCCTAGGTATTAATATCTGTGTGTTTAATTTAGGGCTGTCAAAGATAAAGCTTAAACTCAGGATTGATTAAAAAAATAAAATAAGAAAAAGTGTGTTTGACCACTTTCATGTAATCTGCATGGAACTCTGTCTATCTGCAGGACTGAGCGTTTTTTGAGATCCTTTATCATCCCTGTTGAGTCTATCTATCTGTGAAAGATGCTATATAAATAAAGTTCTTCTATCTAACAAAAGTGGCAGAGAGCTGTCTAATTATGCTGTTTCAACAGAAATGACTTTCTTTTTGTCCTTATGCTCTACTTTATGTACCAAAATGTTTGCAGATTCTGTTCAAAATTCTCAGTACCCAAAGAAAATGTATCTAAACTGTGGTTATCAAGCGTGTAGACGAGCGAGAGACCCCTTTTAAGCTGTTGGGCTTATCCCACAGAATTACAAAACTGTGAATTTCTTCATGTTGGCTAAATGGAAAAAGAGCTCTGCGTTTTAAACTTGCCGCTGCTAATAAGAGCATTTAGCCACAGGCGCATGTCATGTAATTGTCAAAGTCCATGATTAATTTGAGAGACATTTGTATTATGGTAATTATTACACATGAAAACAAGTGAATAATACATAATATTGTATGTCTTTTACAATTTGGTAGGACACAAACAAAGACTTTAGACAGAGTTGTCTTAAGAAAGGAAATATCTCTCGCATGACCATCCATAAGTATGTTTTTATGTCAACATATTTGATCATTTGATGCAAAGAATGACTGATGCCCGGTTCAGTAAAAACAAAGTCAGCTTTATTGACAGTAGTTCAGTAGTGCTGATAAAGGCAGGAGCTGGGGGAAGCTCGAACGGTGCGTAACTCAGGTACAAAACCATCATAGCGTCGTGTTCACTAAACCGCACCTCCAGATGTAACCGAGAACCGAGGAGGGAATAAAAAGTCCTGATAAAAATGACTGAAGCCCCCTCCCACGAGAACAGCCTACACATGTAAACTTTATCATATCGTACAGTACAAAACATGCATCTCATGTTTGTCCACAACTATCAGTCTTACAATGTACACCATATGCACAGTGTCAGAGATGCAACAACACAGGCCTTAAGGTTCAATATGCAAATGGTTTACAGGTCATTTCATTTCTACTGACCTTAATAATGGTGAAATAGTTAGAAGAGTCGGCTACATGAGCGGCATCAAGCACAAGGACAGTTCAATCAGAAATACGATTGGAGCTTAAAGATTAGTTTAAAGATTAGCTCAGATCTGCATCTTCTCTTATTTTATCCAGTGAGGGATTACCAGGGTCCAGAGGTGGGTAGTACTCAGTTTAACCTTTTGAAGAAACTATACTTATTAGAGTAGTTATATCATTCGGTAACTTGAGTAATATTGTAATGAAGTACCTTTACTCTTACTTAAGTAAAAAAAAAAAGTTACTGGTGCCACTGTGAGTGAATCCTAGAAACAAAAGCATCATGTCCATACAATTTTTATGGTATTTTCTTGGATTTTCACATGATACAAATTTTGTTTCTCATCATTTTTTTCACAACTGAAACATAAATCAAACTGTTACTCAGTACTCACAGTAGGGCTGCAAGATTTTGACAAAACACCTAATTGCAATTTTACGGACAAACATGGCGATTGTGATTTGACTTTCAATTTTTATATTTGATACATTTAAATGCATCAACTGCTAAAGTGATGAGTGAAAGAAGTCATGTTACTTTTAGACTTTAGTCAAACAACATATTCATTCTCAAATTGCCCCAAATAAGAATATACAATAATCCAATAATCTACTCTCAAAAATATTTGGTTTTATGTGGACAGCGCCATCTTCTGGAGGAGATGGCGCTCCTTCAGAAGATGGCAGGTGGACATTCAGAGTAGGTGGACATTACTCTGAATGTCCACCTGTTCCCGACATTCAGAGTACCTCTGGGGGACAGCCACGTGACTAAAATACGTTTATCTGTTGCAGCTGAACCTGAGATCAGAGACAATTCTGATCGGTGAACATCTACCACTCAAATGCCAGAGAGTCAAAGGCTGGATTTAGCCTTAACTCACAGTACTCAAGTAACATTTCCTCCACATACTTTTTAACTTTTACTTGAGTATTTATATTTATTTGGGTCACTTCTTCTTACTTGCACTTGAGTAAAATAATTTAAAAGTAATGTTACTCATACTTGAGTAAATATTTTGGCTTCTCTACCTACCTCTGCTCGAATCTCACACAAATGAAATAATATTTCAAGATTGAGAAGCAGACAACAAGTTACTGATGGGACTTTGATTGTTAACATGTAAAAATCATTACGTTCGATGTAAAGATCTGAACAGACGACTACCCTCGTTCTGACAGTCCAGGAACTCATGCAACATACATCATGTTGTACATGTTTTAGTTTAGTGAGTAAACTGGAGAAGTGAAATGAAGGGAGAACCTGTAAACTTAACAAGGCTCCACAACATTCAGGAATTGAACCTAGGACATTTTGTGGCGCAAGAGCGCTAATCACTCTGCCAATATGCTCATCAATTTTCTTACGCATCGACAATCTTGAGTTCGGTGTATTTGTCTCGAGTAGTTAGTCTCTAATAAAGGGTCTTTTTACAGACTAGAGCACCTAAGCCAGGGGCAGGCAATGAAGGATGAAGAGACTTTCCTTTGGATTAAAATTGACCAAAGCGGCTCTTTAGATGTTGAAGGTTGCAGACCCCTGACCTATAAGCTATGACATGAGAACCACTGAGTGTAAAACATGATAAAGATGCTCAAGCAAAAATGAGCATAAACTATTTCAAACGCAGAGCTGATCATCAGCTAACGGGTTTCGTTTTCCCTGAGCATGAAATGACAAATGCCACGAATCCTAAATTAAACAAAATCAGTTGCAGCTTATTCCAAATCACACGTGCACATTGAACCGCAAAGGCCGTACCGATCCAATAATATATTAACATGTTCGCACCCCTACACGAAATCATATCAAAACATAGAATAAAAATTATAATACACAAACTGTACACATCCTTAATTACGAGACACATTTTTTTTTCTTTTTCTAACCACTGGAAACTTTTCGAGCTACTTTTAATTTATACAACAAATCTCTGCGTACTCGTGGGCTCGTCGAAACAGCCTGAGGTAAGCTTTAGCGCATGAGACATGAGCTTCAATTGTGAGCTAAAAAATTTAAATAAGAAAAATGTTTTAAAGTACCAGAGAATCGTCTATATATCAACCACCACGAGACAAAAGAAACACTAAAACGGATGTCAGATGTCCCTATACAGGTCTTGTAAACATGTCTATACAAAGTGCCACACTGCATCCCGTCAGCTGACCAGAATATCTCAGACTTCACAGACCGCATACAGTATGTAGTGCAACACAACTTCAACAAATGAATACAGTAGTGACAAAAGGCAAAACCTAAAAGGCAAGAAAAGGGTGAAATGACTGCTCCGGGCCTGGACACACGTGCACAGAGATGCTTCACAAAGTGTATTTCATCTTTTACATGTTTGTCTTGGGCAACATTTGAAATGAAGCTCATTTCTTAGGGAAGGAGAGAATAAATATAGAACACCAGTCCAAACACGCTCTTGTAACTCCTGATTTACAAATTACATCGCTATTATGGTAAAGTATTATTGTAGGGTAATAATTATAGTAGAAATGTTAATATTAGTGAAGAAATGTTTAATTTAAGCATTAGATTACTCCATATTAATTATACAAATTACGTGATAAAAATAGAACTTATTTAAAGGTCCTGTACCTCTTTTTCTTTTTTTTTTAATTGTTTTTGCCCATCCATATCTTCTGTACAGTGGTTCCCAACCTTTTTACCGCTGTAGTCTGTCAAAAACTATGGCCAACACGAATCTATCAGAACATAACAATGGCCAATGAGCATTTATTTCAAACAAATAAACTGTAGCGTTTTACACCTGTTGTCGTATTCAATGATTATGGCGGTTTTTCATCATCGCAGGACATAAACTAGTACAAACACAATCCAGCCGCGTTGGAATGTATTTGTATATCTTTGGGCGAGTTTGGCTGCCGAGACCTGGCAACCCTGCCTCTGCCTGACCAGACAAAGCTTTGAGCTTCCCTGCAATCCCAGGCGCCCCCCAGGTTGGGAACCACTGTTCAAAAAGCAGACATTTGTGAAAAACAGTGTTGCATTTTTATTATTGTGAGCTAGGTTTGCCTTGTTAGCATTATACTCACAGTAAAGTTTCACGTCACTTCCTTAAAGTTGTTTATAACTTCTTTATAAACTCATCTCAGTGAAAAATTGGCGTTAGAAAAGCATTTGCAAAGTGATGACTTGAACTACAACTAAGAATTTAAAATGCACGTACTCCTTCATTTATTGTCAGTAAACAAAACCAAATCCGATATAGCGTCTTTGAAAAGGTCTGTGTAAACCAGTTGCACATTAGGAAACGTTTATCCTCCCTACATGTGAGTCCACAAGGCCCACAAGGTACAAATTATGAATGCCTTTTATTCTAATGCTGTGAACGCAGCGCTTACCTTCACATTGTGTTTGAGGAACTTGACTGAACATTTGTAGATACTATGTAATGTCAGAGAACTGGCCAACAGCTCATGTATGTGAACAGATATGTAAATTGGAACACAGTGAATAAAATACGCTGTGATGAAACTCCCGGTGCATTTGCGTCCGTCCCCTCAGTGTTCCCGTTTCTGCTTGCGCCCGTGGTCCACCTCGTCGAGCCCCGAGGTGGAGACGGACTGCTGCAATTCGCGGAGCTGCGAGTGGGTTCGCGGCTGCTGCTTCTTCAGTTTCTGCAGGTGGATGTCGATGGGGTCCAGGTCGGGCTCGGCCACGGGGACGGGAAGGTAGCCCTCGTCCCGGGGCAGGCACATGCACCAGCCCGCGCCGGCCAGGTCCAGCTCGCTGTAGTCGAACTCGGACTTCTTCTTCTTGAAGTCCACCATGTCGGCCGACTGGCTCATGTCCACCAGCAGGTTCCAAAAGATGCAGCTCAGGATGATGCCCAGGAGCTGCCGGGAGAAAGAGTTTTGAAATAATTATTCTATTGTTAGATGTGTGTTTATTCTAGAGCTTGTTTCTTCAGGTCCTGTGCATTTATGGATAAGCTAATAAGCCTGGTTACGGTCAATTTGTCCTGTGCATTTGACCCACCAAAACTACAGCAACAATCTGTCAGGAGAGGCTGAAAGATGTTTTAGGCTAATGGGAGAATCCAGACAGTCCGACACCCAGCATAGTAGAGCGGGAATTAAGCTGAGAAAATCTGATCTGAAAGTGATTAGGTCACAAAATTCACAGTAAGCGCCAAAGCTCATTATTCAGGGTTTATACACTAGCAAGTCAAATCTAATGCTTTGTAATGCAGCCGTTGCTCGTCAGCATTCAATTAACAGTTTAGGGGAGGCCCGATAGATGGTTTATGCACAACTGCAAGCCTCTGGAGGGTCCCACACCTTGATGTTCGAGAGACTCCAGAGGCACCAGCAGCTTCAAATACCTGTTTGCTGATGTATTTGTTTGGCAGAAACCGTCCTCATTGTGCCTTGATCTGCACAAACCCGTGTGTGCTCTGAATCAGCTACAAATCTCTTAACAGTATAATGATTACGCTTAATCTTAATTTTTATATTTAATTTCCTTTGTCGTTTGCCAAGAACAATATAGTAGCAAAAACAAGCAAATACTGTGTTGTATAAGAGCTTGGATGCAGCCCCAGTTTGATGTGTTAATAGCATTTATCGAGACAACTATTGGGACCAAACACTTCCAGGCAGTGGCAGGTATCACAATAAATCTTCTTTAGAAAACTAATGGCTGTAATTACTTTTCTCTCTATGGTCCACAGCGCTCTGAGCTGCAAACTAATTTAAGTGTCGAAAACAAAACATCCAAGCTCTAATTTAATCAATAAAGTGAAGTGCTTTGAACTTGGGTCACTTAAAAAAATGTATTTGGCTTATCTTAAGTTTAACTATTCAGTTCACTGGTAAATTACCATCTTGATTCAGAGTACCTCCTGATTTCAAGGATTTTCTCAAGTCCTCTAGACTTAAAAGGACCTATTAACAGTGTGACATTATACAAATAAATAAAGTTATGAAGCTGTAAATAGTGATTCCCCCAGTGTGACACGTTGCCAACTGTATCTGCAGTGTTTCTCTGACCTGGGGGAACCCTATGGCACAGCACAGGGCGGTGGTGATGCCGACGTTGTCGCTCATCCACAGGTTCACGGCGTGGATGCAGCCGCGGACATGGATCACCTCATGAAGAGTCTCACGCTGCGCCGACACAAACAGGGAGATATATTAGACTGTGCTGGCAATCGTGTTTGTCTATTGGTTATTTACTTTTATATGCATTCACTGCAAAAAAGATTATTAGCTACATTCAGACAGAGTGAACAAAGCTGTAGAAGACAAATGATAGAAAAAAAAAGTGTGTCATTTTATAGGATGTGGCATATAATTCAGTTGGATAATCGCCATGGTCCTGTGGGTCAGAAATGTCTTCACTCCTGCCAAATGAATAGTCTCTATTTCATAATCTTTTAAATGAATATGGTCTGAAAATGGAAAATATTAAAGGTTGAAAACAAGGTTGAAGAAAAAGTAAGTACACCGTTTCTCACATTTCTGCCTAAATTGGTCATAAAATGTTGTCTGATCTTTATTAAAATCATAAGAATGAGTAAACAGTGTCTGCTTGAACAAATACCACCCAAATATTTACATTTGATCATATTTCTATTGGCTATAACATGTAAACATTCACAGGAGAGCGTTTTGATGTTGATGTGCTGTTCCATTTTTCCTCCACATACTGTATAACGTCGTGTGTTCCTCCCAGACTGCTCAACTTTGGGTCCATCAGTCCACAGAGTGTTTTGTCAGTAGCGCAGTGGAGCATCCAAGTGCTCTTTCACAAACCAAAGTTGAATAGTTTGGGAGGAACACACGTCATCATGTGTGGAAGAAAAATGGAACAGCACATCAACATCAAAACTCTATCCTCACTGTGAAGTCTGGGGCAGGAGCATCATGGTGTGGGGCTGTTTTGTTGCCTCATGGCCTGGACAACGTGATATCATCAAAGGAAAAATTAATTTGAAAGTTTATCAAGATATTTTGCAGAAAGATCTGAGACATTCACAACATGCATGGGATAAGTAAGTGATCCCTTGTATTAAATAACGGGCTGACCCTTCTTTTGCAGCAATAACTGCTTTTCTGCCGTTACAGATTAGACGCTCACAACGATCAGGATGAATCTCGGACCGTTCCTCTTTACAAAACTGTTGTAGTTCAGTGAGATTCAGGCGGTGTACTTACTTATTCCTCCCTGTCCTGTGAATGTTTACATGTCATGGCCAATAAAAATATGATAAAATGTAAATGTTTGAGTGGTATTAGTTCAAGCAGACACAGTTTAATCATTCTTAGATCAGACCACATTTTACCACCAATTTAGGCAGAAATGTGAGAAATTACAAACGGTGTACTTACTTTTTCTTCCCACTGTAGACCAGTATGATCACAAGGAGATTACATGGAAATCTTGCCATTTCAAACAGGTACACATTACAGTTTTAGATCTTTACTAGTTGAGAGAGGAAGGAATCGAGTAAAACCTAATTAGTGAAACAAATACTGCCCTCACCTGTTGGTCCAGTGTCCTGTATCCGCAGAGTGTATTGATGACCTCCCCGACCTGTAAACGACACATTAAAAAGGCATCAGTGAAGAATGTTTTCCCAGACATTCCCAACGGTTTTATTCATTAGTTATTCACTGAGTCTGCGTAAGTATATTAGTTGCTATCGGTTGCGGAAGGTGAGTGAAGGGGCTGTATGCACCCAAGCGTTATTTCCCACAGGCAGTGAGTTACTGGTGGACAGTCACAGCATCATGTTAAAAACATTGTGTCAGGAGCAAAGAATTCACTGGAGGAAACTTCCTGCTCATCACAGTGTTTAAGTCTTGAAGCTAACAGCCAACACTAAATAACAATTAAAATAGCACCAAGATTTTGAACGAGGCGTTATCCCTGAGATAAAAAGTCCGACCTCGATAAACGCAGACGTTTCCTGCTGTCGAGTATTTTTACATCCAAAGTAACGTTTTTAACACAATGTTTTCTTGAACAAATTGGAAAATAGCGAGACAGGAAGGACAGCAGCTCCTGGAGATTGTCCCCGGAAGTCACGTGTCACTCGCATGCATAGAACCTAGTGTCTTGCCCAAGGACACAACGGTATGCACTAGTTGAAGCTTCGATAGAGGCCACCGACCGTCAAGCTGAGCGTGATTTTCTAACTGGATTTGAATGATTAACTTTGAGAATATCCCTTTTTATTTTTTACTAAAATGCATTGTGTATTGATGAACATATAGGACAACATGAAATTTGAAATAATTGCTGTGTCTTTGTACCTTGTAATGAGCAATTAGGGCTTTATGATTTGAGAAAAAAAAAACTGTGATATCTGATAACTTGTCTTGAATATTGCGAAGATATTATTGCAAAATATTACAAAACACATTATTTAAACGCAGGATGTTATTTAATTAAAAGTGATTTAATACAATACTAAATCATGGCCCAAAACAAAAACAAGGCCCACCAAAATAAGGCTATAATCGGACCATAATATTCGGAAAATCATAACATTGGAACTGTTCTAATCTTTTTTATTTATTTGTACGTTATGTGGGCAAACATCTGTACATCTCAGTCCTTATTAAAACCTTATTGGTTTAGCGATATTGTGCAGCCCTGTACAATGTTTATGTTTTGACAAATCCCAGTAAAAATAACCACAGCTTCTAGTACAGAAAAAGCAGCTCTAACCACTCAGCCAAATCAATATTTCAAATTAATAGA
This sequence comes from Proterorhinus semilunaris, assembly GCA_021464625.1. Lineage (NCBI taxonomy): Eukaryota > Metazoa > Chordata > Actinopteri > Gobiiformes > Gobiidae > Proterorhinus > Proterorhinus semilunaris. The sequence continues at coordinate 27,506,506 of CM038345.1, read as the reverse complement.
AACTAGAGAAAAGACACCCCTCAGGCCCAGTACTGGCCCGCAGAATTTGGATTTTGCAGACTGAAAAGGCAACTGGGCAAATGTAAAAGTAGATTGTATGTGGCTTGAGTCGTCTCTCCGCTCCCCCCGGGTCCACATTTGCCCCTAAGCTGGTGGGGTGTGAAGCCAAGTGTGCTCCTCTGACTGAGTCTGTGACAGGTGTGGACCGATAGCATGAGAAAACCAATTCAGCTCATCCAATCTGCGTCTACCATCGGAGAGAGAAGTGAGAGCAAGAGCACATATACCTAAGACAGGTATGTTTGTAAGCTTATGAGTATGTCTATAGGGATTTATTTACAGTGGGAGTTTTTTTAATTATTATTAGGATGAGTGTCTGCATGTTTATTATTAGGGCCACAACAAGACTGGTATTTTGGCACCAAACCATTCAAAATCAGCTTGTTGGGCATTTAAATTACATGAAATGAATTGGCACCAAGCCATTCCTGGGGCACTCTACAGTGATGTCATCGGACAATTCAACCTGCCCTCCCACATCTATATCTGGTGGGTGCAGCAGTCACCAAAAAGACGCCCAAGACGAGAACTGAGAAGTTGGCGTCTTTTTAAATGTAAGTCCAGTTGCTTTGTTTTAATTTTACAAGACTGAATTACTGTGATTAGCAAGCCATTCACACACGCAAGAGAGGTTGATAGGTGGGGTAAAAAACATAGGGATAACCAGTTATCCATTCAGCCCCATTCATAGCAATGACCCCGTGTGGCCTGTGAAATTAACATGGCTGCTCCTCAAACCATTTTTCCATACTGAGATATGTTCTTACCTGACCTTAGACGGATTGGTACGTACCTGTCTGGTCTTTGTGCGTGCCCGTGGAAGAGCTTCTAACTTCACCCCGTTTGGAGCTATAGGAATATGTTGGGAGAGGCTAACAACATCTTTGGTCGTTTTGCGTAACTGAGGGCACGCACAAAGACCAGACAGGTACGTATCAACTCGTCTAAGCTTAGGTAAGAACATATCTAAGTATGGAAAAACGGTGACCTGTTCCTTTAAAAGGGAAAAAAGGTGGGAATCCCTGCCTTCGAGCTCAATCATAGATTTAGGCTTGAACTTTTTATTGCTGATGTACAAAAATGTACTAATGTTTATAAAAAAATTATATTTGAAAAAATAATGTCCTGTTCACATTCAAATTAATTACCGAACTAAAGTTCAGTCAGAACATTGTTGTGTTTCTTATTGCTCGTCTTTCTACATCTGACATGAATGTCATTGTCAGTCTATCTTTATAGAGGGTTTGCACATTTCTAACCAGAACTAGAACCTTCAACATCACTGTCATGCTGTTGCAATGTTATGACATCACACGCATATCCTCTACAGGGTGGAAGTGGAAAAGAGTGATGTAGTGTTGTTAAATTATTGAAAATAAAATTGAAAAATGTAAAAGTAGAAACAACAAAATAAAGGAAAACCCCACTTTTCCCATCTCCGCCATCTGTCGGTTGTGTACCATACTGTATATGTTCATATCATTACTTTTCGTCTTCCTCCTCCTGCCCCAGCCCTGATCAGTGCAGTGGAGATGGGGCATGGATCTAGAGGGAGGTCACAAGGGACCAGAGTTTCATTTAGAGTGATAAATCCTCCCTGAGCCTTGATAACTTTGTAACACCATCCTCTGTTTAGAGATCAGGGATTCTCTCACACATTCACACAGAGAGTATAAATATAGGAGCTTTACTGGAGGCTTTGACAATTAAAACTAAAGGCCTTAGTGCAAATTGTGAAGATTTCATTGTGCAACAAGAAAAGGACTTCAGCAACTGCAATTCTCTGACTTTTCATGAACCACGTCTGGAGAAAAACTGTATTGTTTTTGGCATTTATTTGATGAAAATTTAATGTTTAAGAGCTTCTAAACAATATGTGTGGCAGGGTACACCCAGATGGGAGTTCTCTCTCTGCCCTACACAGAGCAAGTCAGTTAGGACACTCCGACCTCCACCGCTATACTCTGTAAATATGCTGTGCAATCATGTTTTTGTTTATTTTTATCTTAGCTTTATTTAACCATGTTACTCACCCCAGTGTAAGCCCGTGTCCCTGCCCCCCTGGGTGTTATGCGCACCATGCAAGCGCACACCCCTGCTCTGTCGTTCATATAATCTTTTGCTCAGTGTTCTGGCTGATTGGCCACCAAGGTGGAACACGCAGATATTTAAGAGAGCTGAGGTGGAGCTGCCTTTTCTCTCCTTCTCCTACTGGCTCCTGGCCACGCAGCCACATTGAAGTGGCTGGGCTAATTGGCCGACATTCCTTATAATATACAGGCATGAAAACAGGTTGGGGGAAAAAGGTGAGGAGGATATTCCCCCTCTTGGGGGGTCCGAGGGCATTCTCCCCCGTAAGATTTTTTTTAAATTCGATATCTTAAAGCCTCAATCTGATGCATTTTGCGAGCTGGAGAAACTTTACTTCAGCCATGAGTAAAAAATATTATGGCCTCCTTTTAATGCAAGCCATTTCATACCAGCCTGTCACTGGGTCTGATATTTACAGTATGAGGCACAATGTGGAAGGGCACACAAACGCTTAATGTATAACCCAAACAAGAGATGGCGGACACGCTATAACTTAACTCCACTACTCTTCCATCATTATTGACAGACAATACAATGTTATATAATTCAGATTTGAATACATTTTATTGGCAAAAGGCTCTTATTCAAAAATATAGGCCTATTTTTTATGTTAGAGCTTTGTAATTTGTCTTTTAAGCTCAACAGCCTACTCCCTAGACCCAAAACAAAATCCATTGTTTTATATAAACATGTTGTAAATAACTATATCAATTAGGCCATAAATAAAAAATAGCTGGTTGTGAGCAATGCTCTGAACCAAGTGACCTTCAAGTAGCAATGCCAGATTAAAATTCGAAATACAGCCGATAATATACACGATTGCATGGGGTGGTAGAGGTCAGCCAGATGGTAAAAAGGCTTTGGGATATTTTTATTATCAAGTACTTCTAAAGTTATGGGAGACGGGCCTCCGCTCCATTATGGAGGAGGCGGAGGAGACAGCGGAGAAAGCGGAGAGAGGCGAGCCGCTAGTGGCGAGGTGAAGCTGAACAGTTCGTCTCCAAACTCAGTAAGTGCCACTAAACTCTGTTCGCGGTTGAAATGTAGCTTGAAAAGGTGGTTTTCGTGAACGTTTGGTGATATAAAGTTGTGTGGTTCGTGTGGGGCTGTGGCCATGAAATGAGCTGTGTGTGCCGCTGTTTTGACGGAGAAATGAAAAAGGAGGCACGTCGGAGTTTTTCTGTCTTTATTTCACTCTCATTGGCCGCTGCTTTCTGTGTGTTCGCTTTGGGGACGGTAAAATCACCCACGTTTCTCCTGTGCGTCAAAAATCGAGCTTAAAGATTAAACATGTTTGATTTCCTGCGACTGTAGTCCAGTTGCGTCTGACTGCTGCCCACACTACACAATTCGAACGCGAGTCCAGTCGTGACCCCGCCCGTACTACGCGACATGACTCTATGCGACTGCTTCGACTAGACACGACTCGGGAAGACTCGGCACGACTGCGAATTGTATCAAAATCGGCATAAAAATCGTGTAGTGTGTGCGGACCTTACGGGCACCATGCGGACCCAGTTGGTTACCGGTATGCCAGGGCATGTGCCAGAGCCATAAACAGCAGAGTTCCCCACCACAGAACTGGACTACAGTCGGGCCGTTCGCGAGCTACTCTGAGAGCCCCCACCCCATCCAAAAACATTTTCTCATCGATTCTACACGTTTCACGTAGGTCTATTTTGGTTTCAAAATGGCGAATTTCGCTGAAAGGTGAGTGATTTTCATGCCTGAATATAATATATAAAAGTATCAAGATGGACATTTGTAGGTTTGTTCACCTCTGGTCTCAATTCTAATTTAAATAACCAGATGGCGACGTGTAAACGAGTCGCAACTTCCCTCTCCCTGGGTACAGAGGTGTTTTTTGCTTTTTTCTGCATTTGTAGTTTCTGTGTTCCTCATTGTTTTACTGGATAATTTTGTACATCTTTGCTGTGTTTTTGTGGCATTCACTGGATTTTTATTTTACTGCAGAGAGTCCGTACTGGCCACTTACTTACAGATAAATATGACATTTGTTGATCTATTTTTGACTGCAGATGTATAAGTCTTCCATAAAGATCAAGTGCCTTTCAAAAAAGAAGTTACTTTTTTTTTTTTATATACGTACATCTAATGCTGTTTACTGGCACACAGTCTGCTACAATAGACCACGACCTTGTGGTATTTGCTTGTTTTGAACGTATTGAGACGTGAAACTGACTTGAACATAGTGACTATAACATTTACATAGGAAGGCTCTTCTCGGAAATGGGCCGAGCATCAAGGACTGTTCCCTCGCATGTAGCGTGTTCTTCCTGCTGCAGATTACAGTACAGCTAATGTGCATGTTTTAGCAGAGTTCATAGAGGCCAGTGTGTTTTAGAGAGGGTTGGAGGGGGAGATAGACAGAGAGGTAGACAGACACACAGTTCCTAATAATTAACACTATTATTTACAGAAAGAGATGTGCAATATGAAAAATGCAAAAACAAAACTTACAACTCAAGATGGATAGCAACTTTAGTTTGTTTACACATGATATGCTCACTACTGGATTACTGTGGGTAAACAACCAAGTCTATCGAGAGGATTTAATTTGCAACAACAGGACAGAAAAGAGGCACAACTCACTTTCTCGCGCACACAGCAGGTATAGGGAACCCCGCAGGCCAATGGACCAGTGCCATTACAGAAGTGGTACTGATTCACTCCCCAGTCTTTGTACTCGTCGCCTCCACAACAGGAAAACTGCAACAGAAAATACATACATGAGGACTGTAAACACTCGACCTTGATTTTTGGTTCCATTAAATAACCTTAAATATTTAGTTTCCTTGCAAAATAGTCGAAGTCAAGCGCGCTCCCTGCCTTCCCTTTGAGTGACCCATAGTTTCTGTTTCACTTCTGAAAGAATGACATGCTAGACACCCACAAAGTGCTCTCACTTCACAGCAAAAAGGGTTTGACCCGTAAATCTGCAGATACTCTCAGACCTTTTCCATTTTCCAACTGTCCAGATTGAGAATAGATGGTTGAGATAACATCTTGATTGTCTGGCGATCCTCAGGTCCCTGTAGAGTTGCTTCCTCTGGTGCAGGTACTTGTTATATTGGATCAAGACGTGCCTCACAGTCTCCACATCTCCACACTCACACTTGCCATTAGGGTGCTTACCCATCAGAGCCAGCCCACCTCTCCGTCCAGTATGCCCCAACCTAAGTCGAATTTACAACCGACTCCCTCCTGCTAAAGTTGAAGCTTGATAGCTTCTTCCCAACAGAGTTTTGAACTGCATAAAATGACCGCCCCCTTAGTGCCATTTCCCAAACTATGCTGCCACCGGTCTTTAACTGAAGAATGAATAATTTCGTAATAATCAGAAAGACCAAAATCAAGGTTAATATTGATATTGTCTGACAAAGCCGTTTGAGCTCTGTCGTCTGTGCCGTCATTGCCAATGCCATCTATACCAATGTGAGCTGGCACCCAGACAAACCCCCCGCAGAGTGAATCCTGCACCATATAGGAGATTTCAACAGTCTAGATTTTGAACAAAGCACCTGAATTGTAGTTAAGGCCGCAGATCGATCACTACAAATGACCGAATCGCTTACATTATTTTCCTCCATCCATCGATTCTGCAGTATACACAGACATTCTATCATCAATGTGAAAGCCCTCACTGATGCCTAAATCTGGAATATAGTACATTCCAAAAGCTGTGAGAAGTTGGCCCTCCATTAAACATTTATAAAATGAAGACAGTCAATCGTTTGTGCTGTTGAGACGAGGTGGAAGACGAGGGTGGACACCTCAAGGCTCTAAACTAACTAACAGTTGAAAAAACGAACCAGCACATACGAAAACTTAACAGCACAAAACAGCAACAAAACAGCACAGATGTACATCAAGCGGTTGACACAATTTTTACCCGTTTTGGAGCTTTATAACGAGCAGGGTGACCTTCGATCCGACCAATAAAACAATCATTAATATCTCAAAAACGATAACGAAGATTTTTACAGCACAAAACAGCACAAACGTAGCACAAATGATTGACATTTTTTGATATAAATTTGAGCATGATGAGGGGCCAGGTTCACGGCGGTCATTCCGAAGGTGCTTCGGTTTCCCCTTACCACTAAAAACATGCACAATGGGTTAATCCTCCAGCCAGGTGATTCTGACCATTAGGCTGGCTCCACATCTTTACTGCTCCTTAGGGGCAACCCCAGCGGCATCAAAGGGTGGGTCAAAGGCAGAGGACACATTTCCCTATGGGGACTATCAAGTACACCTTAACCCCACCTTAATATAAACATGAAGCTAACGAAGAAATGAACAGAGCTCTTTATGCCAAAGTTACCACTATATGTCCCAGATTTAACAGATAAATGAACCAGTACTGTTTGTACAGTACTGCTTTTCCGCAGAGTCCTCTCCACTTGCTTAGAGAGGTGCTGGACACACACCACGTCATCAGCTGGACCCAGCGTCGGACTGCTGTTGTCTTTGGACAAACAGCAGATCAGACAAGGCTTATCACTAGAGCTCTCCGGAAGTGTAATGTGGAGAGGTTTGAGCGAGAATAGCCAGCTCCTTAGACGAGCCGTGAAGTTTATATTTGGAAATGTCATAAATAACTGATTATTGACGGCTAAGGGCTCAAGGAATATCCCTAATCTATAACCATGAACAAATATTCATAAATTAAATTTAAAAAAGCATATTGCTTAAATAGAAGTTTTACCCCATTTATCAGCAGGCAGAAAGCTCCATCTTAAGCAACGCTTTCTTCTTTGCTCTATTCATATTAAGAAAAAAGTCAGGCTGCCATCCATAAGTAAACCTATAGATTATAAGAACTATAGGCTATACAAATTATTTGAAAAGGTAACATTTATTGCAGATAATGAAAGAAACAAACTGTTGCAGAGAATCTCTTTCTGTAAGACATCTGCGAGCTCCAGTCACCACGCTGCCGCTGCGATAAAACACTGCTTTAGACTTGGACCTCTCTGCTGAATGTGATAAAGAAGAAGTGTCAAAACTGTAAATGGCGTAGTAAGAAAGACCCGATAAACTCCTGGCCCTATGTATTCAATTCAATGACAGCCAATGCTTTGTGCTTTGCTTTATTGTGATTTCTTCTTTCAGAAACAATAAGGGGCGCCTTGTACGGCTGCCCTGGTGCGTTTAGCGCATCTGCGCGAATGTACCGTGTAAAATTCCTAGTTGTGAACCTGTTCATAACAATGGCAATAAAACCTATTCTGATTCTGATTCTGATAATGTGCTGCTGAGAAATGCCAAAGCAGAGACTGTTCACATTGATTTTCAGACAAAAGGTAAGTTTCTCCTGTTTCTAAAGGGACCACATGACAGAAAGTCCAGATTCTCTAAGAAACGTGACTCTTTTGCAAACTTAAATTGCCTTATTTAGACAGAAAACGAAAGAGCACATGAAACGGTGTGAAAACCTGAACCTAAATTGCTACAGTATGCAACTTGATTCACATAGAGCTTAATTTATGCATTTGCAGGAGTTTTTGAGACTGACACAGATGTTCAGATTGTCTATAAAATGGATTTTTGTGTGTGCAAAAAGTAAACATATAAACTTAAAAAAAGGTATGTAGGATTGGAACTTGCCTTAAGCTGCACATAAATGACTCAAATACTGGCCTCATTTGAGAGTTCAAGAACTTGAGTTTGAGCTAACTGCACCTGCACTAATTTGGGCTTGGGAACAGGTGGAGGATTTTGGAACTGAAACAAAGTCCTTTAAGACTAACTGCAAACTAGGGCTGGGTACCGTTAAACATTATGTTAAAGAATTCTGTATATGAAGTTAACATGAGTGTACATTTATCTTGAGTGAATGCAAAGTGTTGGTTGAAACTCAAGTATTACAGCTTTAAGTTTTACTGTTGTAATCAGGAAGTTCCTGTGCGCTGAACTGTGACTTCAGCCAAGCCAGATGTCCATGGGTAATGGTTTACATGAGAAGATCTGTGACTTGTCTGTTTATCTCAGTTTGGGTTTTAAACATTTCAAAAAAGTAATAAAACTTGCTTCACCGGTTTATTAGTGTTACCGACCCCCACGAGAGGAAATGGCCCAGGACTTTATCCCCCCCTTACCCTTGGTTCAGGAAAGGACGGGTAAATCATTTACACCCCCTCTCAGGAGGCAGGGAGAGAATGTTTATGACCCTGTGATGTGATGTACCCTTGTGATGTGTTTAAAGGTTATATGGGCGTACTTATTTTTCAATAAAGCCAAGTGAAAGAACTGAATTGTGTATGCACGCAAGCGTCACGTGACTTCCGAGTGGATTCTAAGTAATCGTTTGCGTATCCTGTCTCCGTTATTTCCCTATGAGGTCTTGTCTAAAAAAATAAATAGCTGAAGATTACATGGTAGACAGTGACTTACTGGTGGACAGTCACTAGCATCATGTTAAAAACCTCGCGACAGGGACAAAAAATTTACTAGAGGAAACTTCGTGCTCATCACAGTAAGTGTTTTTGTCTTGAAGCTACAGGCTAACACTAATTAAACATGAAAATAGCTACACGATTTTAAACGAGCCTGCTCAAAATATAATCCGCCTGTCTTTAGTATAAATACTTTTTAGACGTTTAATTTTTGTGGTGGTGTTTTTTGATACTAGCCGTTAGCGCTGAGATAAAAAGTCCTACCTCAAAAAACACAGACAGAAAGAATTTACATCCAACGTAATGTTTTTAACACGTAGCGAGTCACTTCGGATCAGTCTCTTACGGTCAGTGATGTTTCCTTGAACTATACATTGTTTTAGACAAGACCTCATAGGGAAATAACGGAGACAGGATACGGAAGCACCGACTTAGAATCCACTTGGAAGTCACGTGTCATTTGCATAGAGCCTATCGCTGAGAGTTGAACAGAAACAAGCGAAGAGCCTGTTAGTCTCTCTCCCCCGGTACCGAGAAGATGAAATCTCATGTCTGTCTTGTTTTTGAGCGTTTCAAGGTTGCTTGTGTCAGAGCAACAGAATAATTTCCTGACACATTCATACCATCAGTATGGTATGAATAATAAAATATGCCCATACCAGTATGGTGAAAAAGTTTAGGTACTACTGGTATTGAAAAAGTATCGAAAGCAGGTACTGAAAAAAATGCCATTGGTTTTAGGTAACCTAAAGCGTATTGTTATTTGATACCACTTTCTGTTTGCGAAAAAATAAAGATAAGCTAAACTACTTTTACATCCTGTAAAATCTGTTTGTAAGTGAATAAATCAGCATAACAATTCATCAATAATGTCAATATTTAATTTGATCATGTTGACCTAAGTATTGACAAAGAATCTTAAACCTTGAACCACAAAACCTCCCAACATTTTTACTATGCTAAAACTTCTCATTACTCCAATTACTATGGTAGAACAAACCACATTTTGCAACCCTTTGTGACCCACCTTCTGCTGCACATAATCCAGGATGTTTTTGAAGTCGAGGTCGTCGTAGTAGTGTTTGATGCCCTCTCGTATACTGCTTTGAAACAAGGCAGACGTCTGAAACAGAGAGTTTGTGTTTGTCACTTTCGGTTCGGGGGGACGTGGGGAAAAAAAAAATTGCGGACGCCCCGTACCTTTTTCTCGAAGATGAGCGCCGTGGTGAGAGCGACCGCCTGGAGGAGGAGCAGCACGCAAAGAACACAAAGAAACTGCACAAAAGGCAAAAAAAACAACAACACATGGCTTTAATTCAAGGAAAATGCTTAGAAAGAAAAGTAACAGGAAATATGAAGCCTGTGCATTCAAACATAAACTCAAAATGTTCTAATTTCCACATCTTTCAAATATAATCATCACCTTTACTAAGATAAATACTCCAATGCTGCTGATCGGACGGGACATTATATACTGAAGAAGGACAAAACACATTTCCTTGGGTGCAGAGCCTTTAAGATTCAGATCACTGCACACATTTGGAACAGGGGCATTTTTCAGTTTTTGAGTTGATTTAAAGGAGTAATGACTACTAAACTAATAACAACTTCACTCTGTTGTTTGCAGAGGATACTGTGCTGCCCAAATAATTGCAGTCTTCGCTTGCTTGCGGCTTACAAATTGCAACCATTCAAATTGCAATTTCGGGTGGGTGGTGACTCTTTACAAAGTCCTTTTTCATTAACGCCAACATTGACCAAGTATCAACATTGTTTTATGGCTTAATGCGATTCATACACTCTTTTCGGCTTCATTACTTTGTTGCAAAGCCAAACCAGTTTGAGGAAATATCAGACTTTTTTTTTTTTTTGGCATTTAATCATTTGGCAACTCTCTCCAGCCAACTGTGGGGTAATGCATTTTGGGTTGAGTTGAAATTTTGTTGGTATTTTACATTAAATAAGAGCCAACCAACCAATTTTTCTTGCACATTCTCTCTGCACTAGCATTAAAATAGTTTTGAAGAGGTTTCTCATTACCCTCGACTGACTCCTGTGAATAAGTTTGGGGATAATCCGCCAACACTGTTAGTCCTCCTTTGACTTCAATTATAGAAATTCTTCTTTTCGGCTGAAGTAATCAAGACAACAGCTGTGATTTTGCATTTACATCATTCAAACAGTTCAACATATGCAGTGTGTCAAGGTTTGACTGCTCCAACTCCATAGCTCTTTTTTGGTGTGAATAATACCTTCAAAATAGTCTTGAAATAAATGTTTTTGCAGGCATTCTAGTCCTAAAAGAATGCAGTAAATCATAAGAAATGTATCTGTAGTCAGAACAGCATTGACATTGAAACCTGTAGAGCATTACTAGGAGCATGGTCAAATACAGAGACATTGTTGTATTGGGATTTAGGAGCACGTGTCCACGTTGTTACAAAGAGCGGTTGAACGCACCATCAACACTGGAAATAAACAACTTTTCTCTCCGTGCCCTGCCAAATATTAGTATATTTACTTTTATACTAGAAGTGTGTTAAGAACTTATAAGTTTATAAATTTGATTACATTATTCTTTAAATTCTTCTCCAGGGAGAGTGGCCATGTTTAGAGCTGTTCGAAGCCACTCTGAGTGCGCCAGAGTTGGGTCCGTGGTAAATCGTTTGATGTTGATGTTGTCCCTCTATAATATTTCATCAGTGAGAGAATTATTCGCTGTTATTATGCCCCCGCAGCTACAGGTGTGGGGGGCATCCTGCTGTCCTCGCCCCGGTGTGCAGCAAACACCGCGGACAGAGTCTGAGTTATTGTGCAGATGAGTGGGGTACGTCCAAAAGGAACCGTGTGACATCTGCAGCTCTCCATCATCTCCTTAATTTTTTTTGGATTTTATGTTTGCACATCACCCCGATTTTAGCCTCCCTACACTGGCTCCTGGTCCGTTTGAGTTGATTTTAAGATTTTATTGTTTGTTTTTAAAGCTTTGAATGGACTGGCCCCACAATATATCACGGACCTCATTCAAATTTACAAACCAGCGCGTGCTCTGAGGTCCGAGGGGCAGCTCTGTAAATTTCTGTTTACATTGTTTCTCGTTTGTGCAGCACTTTGGAAACTGTTGTTGAAATGTGCTACATAAATAAAGTTGGATTGGATTTGGAGCAATTTTTGTGCCTTTCTTACGTCGGAGTTCTTTGATGTGTTTTTGGACCCAGGTGCATTGTTATTAACATGACACAATATTCAGTATGACCAAAAAATCTATACATTAGCCATCGTTGTATAAGCCGCAGAGTTCAAAGTGTGTGAAAAAAGTAGCGGTTTATAGTCTGGAAATATATATATATATATCAATATATCAAACACAAGTGAAGCTAAAACAATTTTTTATCAAAATTACAAGATATAAGTTATATCTTGTTGGAAATGCAATGCTTATTAATGCTTTCTATTGCATTTTTTATTGTGTTTGGGTGTTTGGTGTTGATGTGAGGCCCATTGAGTTGTACATGTACATGAAATGTGCCATAAATAAACTTGCCTTGCTTTGCCTGGAAATGGCTTACCGTATTTTCCAGACTATAAGTTCATAGTTTGGCTGGGGGTGTGACTTATACTCACGTGCGACTTATAGTCCGGAAAATACAGTATTTTAGAGTCGGTGTACCACAGAGCAAACAGATTTTAAGATTAGTTATTGATATTTTTATTAATCAACAAATCACAATTAATTCTGCAGACCTGTTCCATACCCACAATCCCCCCCTCACCATGTGCAGCAGCGTCTTGTTGTCCCGCAGCGATCCCACCATTCCCACCACAGACACGGTGAACATGACCAGCCCCAGCAGGATGAGCACCACAGCGGGGGCCAGGAACAACCCCTCCAGCGTCCGATTCTTCTGCCTCTCCACCTCGGCGTACACCCCCACGCACAGCACACACAGGCCCACCAGCTGCAACGCGAGCACACAGAACACAGGGCGGTCAGTACCTTTGAAATCAGGAGCGGAGAGAAGCGCGTCAGCGAGCGCGAGATCAATTTTCTGTAACTTCTGATGAGCCTTCTACAAAGAGTACAAGGCCCACGGCGACGCCAATACAAGTCACGAGGTTAGTGCAGCTGCAGCGAGTTTGGAAAGTTGCTTGAATGTGCGGTTCGGAGTTGTGATTTAGTTGCGTTTGGGAAAATTGTTGAGTCGACACCCTCCCACACCGTGGACACCAGCTGTTCAGTGAAACTGTATCATTTATCACTCAGTGCCTGCTCTTTATCATACAGATACTGCAGCTCATATTGTACAGAAGGATTTCAAGTATTTTCAACCATGGCCAGCATTGGACAGTAATATTCATTATAGATGCACCGATCCAGCTTTTTTGCTTCTGATACCGCTACCGATACTGGGGTTTTCAGTATCTGCCTATATCCGATATTAACCGATACCATGAGACTTTCTTAAAAGTAGTCGCTGTGAGTGAAAAAGTCGGTCATCTTTTCTCTTTTGTGAGATCAATAAAGTCAAATTTTTCTGCAAACAAGATGTTATAGGTTATCTATTGATAAACTGGAATGGAAAAACATTAACCTCTTAACCAGTTCTATCTCCAGTTTGGCTTTACCCAAATCTAAAAACTTATTGAAAAAAGTGTCAAAAACGAGACAAAGCAAGGATGAAAACGCAACAAAAAAGTATAAAATAAGTGAACAAAAAAGCAACAAAAATGTGCTAAATATGTGACAAAAACGCAATAAAAAAGCCACAAAACATCAACCAGAAAGTGAGATCCAGATTAACTCGATAGACTTAGTTGGTGAATGTTGTGATAAAACTGGTATCGGTTCAGTGTCAGATTTTTGTTGCCACTACCCGATATCTTATTTTTTTTTTAGGTATCGGCTCCAATAACCAATACCATCGGATTGGTGCAGCCCTAATATTCATCTGATACTATTCTACACAGCTAGTACACAAAAGTTACTTTTTATTCTTCATCTGTATTGGGTTGTTGTAGTGTTCCACACACCTTTATTCCATAACGTTACACTTAACTTGTTCAAGAGTAGTTTCGAAGAAGAAAGACGGGGTAGAACCATAGAAATCACAGAAAAGCCTTTATGCCTTTATTGTCTGTTAGTCAACGGCCTCCTGCAGCTTTTTTAATTCAATTGTATGTATCCCCATACAACTGAATGGAGAAGCCAGTCCCTATGTAAAAGTATGGCGAGGTTTGACATGTATACGTTATGGCACTTATGTGGTTTCACTATTATTAACATAAATATATGAGGATTAGTGGCTATTGAATGTGTATCCGACCCCACAAAGAGCAGACATGTAACTTTTACACGCTAATTGTTAACTAAAGTCAAACCTTGAAAGATCTGTACATTAATTAAGGATTTCTAATTGGGCCTTGACCTCATCTAAATGTAGGCGATTGGTTGACAGCAACTCAAAATATTTGGATCATCATAATTTGAGCTGTTTGAAGGCTAAATGCTAAAGGAAATAGGAGAAATGCATTGTGTAGGCCAGTGGTTCCCAAAGTGCACTGCAGGGCCCCCCCCAAAGTTTGTCTACAAAACAAACTAATTTTGAAAGGAAAGGAAATTTATTAGCTACATTATACTACTTCGAAGACTTCCATGGACAGTAATAGATCAAGGACCGTGACGTCGGGAGTATGGGGTCCGGGGCCCTCTGCTAAGGGCTGTCCGTTCCCTGTATGACCACAGCAGGAGCTTGGTTCGCATTGCCGGCAGTAAGTCAGACCTGTTCCCGGTGCGTGTTGGTCTCCGCCAGGGCTGCCCCTTGTCACCGGTTCTGTTCCTTACCTATATGGACAGAATTTCTAGGCACAGCCAGGGGCTGGAGGGTGTCCGGTTTGGGAACCTCAGAATCTCATCTCTGCTGTTTGCAGACGATGTTGTTCTGTTGGCTTCATCAAATCAGGACCTCCAGTGCGCACTGGGGCGGTTTGCAGCCGAGTGTGAAGCGGCCGGGATGAGGATCAGCATCTCCAAATCTGAGGCCATGGTTCTCCACCGGAAAAAGGTGGTTTCCGTGCTTCAGGTCGGTGGGGAGTCCTTGCCTCAAGTGGAGGAGTTCAAGTATCTCGGGGTCATGAGTGAGGGACGGATGGAGCGTGAGATCGGTAGACGGATCGGTGCGGCGTCAGCAGTGATGCAGTCGCTGTATCGGACTGTTGTGGTGAAGAGGGAGCTGAGTCGGGGGGCAAAGCTCTCGATTTACCGATCAATCTACGTTCCCACCCTCACCTATGGTCATGAGATTTGGGTAATGACCGAAAGGACAAGATCGCGAATACAAGCGGCCGAAATGAGTTTCCTTCGCAGGGTGGCTGGGCGCACCCTCCGAGATCGGGTGAGGAGCTCAGTTACCCAGGAGGAGCTCGGACTCGAGCCGCTACTCCTCCACGTCGAAAGGAGCCAGCTGAGGTGGCTAGGGCATCTGTTTCGGATGCCTCCTGGTCGCCTCCCTCAGGAGGTGCTCCAGGCATGTCCTATTGGGAGGAGGCCTCGTGGAAGGCCCAGGACACGCTGGTGGGACTATGTCTCCGATCTGGCCTGGTGTCGCCTCGGGGTCCCCCCAGAACAGCTGAAGGAGGTTTGCGTGGATCGGGAAGTCTGGGCATCTCTGCTGAGACTGCTGCCCCTGTGACCCGGCGCCGGATAAAGCGGAAGAAAATGGATGGATTGATGGACATTATACTACATGAAATCCATATCAAGCCCACAGTCATTGCTAGATGTTTCTTTAGCCAAAACATAATAACAAATCCCTTTAATTAGAGTAAATATATTAGGGAGGCCGCAATGTACCGGATTTTGGGAAAGGCTGAAATGCTGAAACGTTTCCATGGCTAGCTGGCTTGCTAACTGTCCGCATACGTTAGGAAGGTAAACTCTTCCCTACCAGATCCACCCTATTGCTAAAAGACCTTTAGATGGTGACAAAGTCTCTTGAGGAGAAACATAAAACAAGTAGATGATGGATCTCATGTCTGCGATGGAAAAATCCTGTGAGACTGGGGCTTACACCAACAAAGCTAGTAAACATTGATAATAGATGACGATAACCAAAAAATATGCTTGGTCGAGATCATACGGCACTTTCTTTGTAGGTCCAGCATTTTGTCTTCTTAGCTTAACAACAAAAGATCATGAAAAACAAGTTTCAAACCACAGTTGGCTCTGAGTAGCTCCCAAAATAAAAGTCAACTGAATGTTTTGGGGTTAGGATTTGGATTTAAATTGGAGGTGGTGCAGTATGACCACATCATTACAAGTGAAGCCGCGTGTGTGTCAGAGCCAGGGGAAGGGACGATTAATCACCGCGCCTCACCAAGAATCACTATCTTTAATTAGTTTGACCCTCCATTCGGGCAAAATAAATCCTGAAATACCACAGGTCTAATACCCCAAAAGTGGCACCAAACTGTGGAGTGGATTTACAACTTTTAGCCAGAAAGGTCAGTCTCACGGCATCAGTGTTATTCCGAGATATTTTTTTCCCAATCCAATCCAATATTTGGGTTCAAGGTAGCTGCCAATAATATATAGTCACAGCCAATAACTTGGCCTGAAGCTAAGCTTTTGCTTTCTCTGTAAATGTCTTTATCTTACTGCCAGTGTTTAAACTCGATAAGTCATAATGCAGTCAACAGTGGTGCTACCACTAATTATCCTGGCATCCAGAATGATGCCCCATGTATATTTTATACACAGTGGATATCAGTCTGGGCAGGGAGCTTGCTGTTGCCGCTTCTGCCAAACTCAAACGGATTTAGTTTTTCTTTTCTAATCAGTGGTAAATTACCAAAAACACATCGACAGTAGGTGAGTTTTGTGATTCATAATTTTGTTTGAATATTAACGCAAAAGCACTAATAATGCCACTGACTGATATTAAAGATTGCATGTCTGATTAAAGTAATATCACCCAAACAATTACATGTTATCATATTTTTATTGGCCATAACATGTAAATATTCACAGGACAGGAAGGAATATGTGAGTACACCCTTAGATTCAGTAGCTTGCTGACCCTCCTTTGGCAACAATAACTTCATCCAGACGTTTCCTGTAGTTGCAGATTAGCCGTGCACAATGTTTAGGATGAATCTTGGACCATTGCTCTTTACAAAACTGCTGCAGTTCAGTGAGATTCCTGGGATGTCAATGCATCTCAATTGGGTTTAGGTCAGGACTTTTTGGATCATTCCCGAATGTGTACGTATTTTATTCTTCTGAAACCATTCTGAAATTGATTTACTTTTGTGTTTGACACTGTTTACTCATTCTTGTGATTTTAATAAAGATCAGACTACATTTTATTAGCAATTTAGGCAGAAATGTGAGAAAATGTACTCACTTTTTCCTTCCACTGTAGGTAAATGAAGTTAAGTGCATTGCTGTTTTAATGCGTAGAGCTGAAATGGGATTACATTTGTGTTATTGATTGTCAAAAGAGGGACTGAGGTAATCTGCATTAAAGAGAAAGGCCTACAGTTCACCTCACCCTCAGTTAATGCTCTCCATAAAGCACTATACATTTGGCTCCAGTCCCACCATCACTTTGTCTCGACCACAGATTATACTGGACTATACCTGCCATTATCTGCTCACATTTAGGTCAATGGATGACGACCTAAAAGGTTTTTGCTAGTCGACATTGTACTTACTTTAAGACTAGTCACATAAAGGGCAACCAGTGCAGTACTGTAGCATCTTTACCCACTTTAAAGGCTCTATTATTGTAGTTAACCCAGACACTAAGACATTATTATCATCAATCAATCAATCAAGTTTTATTTCTAAAGCGCCTTACAACAACCAAAGTTGACCAAAGCGCTGCACACAATAAACATTAAAATAAAAATACAATATAAAAAGGAGTACAATTTCATTTAAAACAGACCATTTACAACAGTTGCCACAGAACTATGTGTCAAATGCCTCTTTAAACAGGTGAGTCTTTAGTTTTGCTTTGAACAGGGGCAGGTCTGAAACGGCACGCAACTCAAGTGGCAACGAGTTCCAGAGTTTTGGACCTGCCACAGCAAAAGCCCGATCACCCCACTCTTTATGATGTGACCTGGGCACCTCCAGCAGGTGGTGTTGGGCTGAACGTAGGGTTCTGCTGGGCTGGTAAGGGGTCAGAGTCTCACATAAATACACAGGTGCAAGGCCGTGGATGGAACTGAAAACAAAAAGTAAAAGTTTGTACTGGATTCTGAAAAGGACCGGGAGCCAATGCAGGGAGTAAAGGACGGGCGTGATGTGGTCATGTTTGCGAGAGTTGGTGAGGAGCCGGGCAGCAGCATTTTGCACAAGCTGTAATTTGTGAATGAAGGTTTGACTGAGTCCAATATACAGTGCATTGCAGTAATCCAATCGTGAGCTGATGAATGCGTGAATAGTTTTTTCCAGGTCGGAGCGGCTGAGGAAAGGCTTCACTTTTGCCAGAAGGCGAAGCTGGAAAAAACTTGCCTTAACTACAGAGTCAATTTGCTTGCGAAAATCCAGATTTGCATCCAGATTAACACCTAGGTTTTTGATGATGGTGTGGGGGACGAGAGACTGAAGACCAGGAACAGTGGCGCTGAGTGGATTTTGAGCACCAAAAAGAATGAGTTCAGATTTGCCCTCATTTAAACACAAAAAGTTCTGTGAGAGCCAGAGCTTAATGTCATCCAGACACCTGTGGATGGACTGAGGTGTGTCTGGGGAGTTTGGCGAAACCGGGAGGTAGATTTGTAGATCGTCTGCATACATGTGAAAGGACACGTTATGGCGAGAGATGATTGAACCCAGGGGCAACATGTAAAGTGAAAATAAAACCGGACCTAAAATGGAACCCTGTGGTACACCAGAGGACAGAGTGGCTGTAGAGGAGGAAACGTCATTGATGACCACGGAAAAAGACCTGTCCGTTAGGTAGGACATGAACCACTGCAGCACGGGTCCCTGAAGGCCCACCTGCTGGGATAGGCGGGTCAGGAGGATGGAGTGGTCCACTGTATCGAAGGCTGCAGTGAGGTCTAGCATCATCAACAATACTGGTTTTTTAGAGTCCAGAGACAACAGGATGTCATTTTGCACTTTCAGTAGTGCAGACTCAGTGCTGTGGCGTGTCCTGAAGCCCGACTGGAATTTTTCAAACATGCTATTTTGGTCTAGAAATAAATGTAGCTGTTTGAATACAAGTTTCTCGAGGATTTTAGAGAGAAAAGACAGATGGGACACAGGTCTAAAATTGGACAAAACTGCTGGGTCAAGGTTGGGTTTTTTAATCAGTGGCCTGACCACAGCCTGCTTAAACACAATTGGAACAAACCCCGACTTTAGGCAGCTGTTGAAGAATGGAAGTAAAACTGGCCCTACTGTGTCGAAAACCTGTTTAAGCATTTTGGATGGAATAATGTCGAGAGGACAGCTGGTGGGTCTCAACTTTTGGACAACCTCAGAAAGCTGAGAGAGTGACACTGGCTCAAACACATTAAGGACAGCAGACTTATGGACAACCGGAGGAAGCATGTTGGCTACACTAGACGCAGCACTGCCTATACTTTGTCTTACTGCGGCCACTTTATCAACAAAGAAATTGAGGAAGTCTTCACAGGTTGAATTGGTCACATTTTTAAAAACACTGTCCGTGGGATTAGTAACTGATTGTATTGTACTGAACAACACACGGGGACGGTTGCAGCTAGTAGAGATGACATTTGATAGATATTTACATTTTGCCTCTTTGACTGCATTTTGATAGTCTGAAAAGCTGGCTCTAAGGATCCCTAGAGATACATGCAGCTTATCCTTTTTCCACCTGCGTTCTGCCTGCCTACAGCGCCTCCTCAGGGCACGAGTGGTGTCATTTAACCAGGGGTCTGGTTTGGGTTTGATGGACCTTCGCTTGACAGGGGCAATGCTGTCTAAAATGCCAGAGCAGGTGGAATAGAATGAGGAGATGAACCCCTCCAGATACAGAGGAGAAGCCAGATCATCTTGACTATTTAAACTGGAGTCCATGAATGCCTCAACAAACTCTCCAGTTGTAGTTGAAGTGATGGCACGGCGGCTGCAGGCTGGGGCAAGTGCCTTGGCTGCAGGGGGGGGTGTTGTGAAATTAAATATTACTGGGAAATGATCGGAAATACAAGTTTCATATATTTCTGAGATGGACAGTGGGAGACCATAGGAGATGACAAGGTCTAGTGTGTGGCCATGCTGGTGGGTGGGGACCTCCACAAATTGGGTCAGATCAAAAGAGGCCAGGAGGCTTTGAAACTCATTGGTCAGTTGGCTGGACGGACAACAGACATGAATATTAAAGTCCCCACAGATGAGAAAACTGTCATATTTCGGGATTATTTCAGAAAGAAAGTCCGAAAATTCTGAAATAAAATCCTTATTGTACTTGGGAGGACGATAGACTACAGCACACAGTATGGGACATGACAGATGTAACAAAGTTAGTTGCAGTTCAAAACTACTGTAGCTCTTACAGGGAACAGGGCGACAGGTGATGTTGTGCTTGTAAACAATGGCAAGCCCGCCTCCGCGGCCTGTCACTCTCGGCGTGCTCAGGAAGGAGTAATCAGGGGGGAGGAGCTCAGAGAAAGCGCTGTTGTCACCTGGCTTTAGCCAGGTCTCCGTGAGCATGAGAAGATCCAATTTTTGGGTGGAGATGAAGTCGTTCAGGACAAAGGTCTTATTTGTGACGGAGCGAGCGTTCATCAGGGCTGTGCGCACCGGGATGGAGTTCACAGTCTGCGGAGGAGTAGCACGACTCAACGGGCGGAGGTTTTCCTTCACACAGCCGCGCCGTTTGGTCCTCACTGGCCGCCGACATGGGAGCGGACACTCGGCGTCTGGGACAGCAGGACGGAGCCACCGATAGCTGTATCTGAAGCGGCATAGATTCCTGCGTTCGGCGGATATTGTTGTCAAACGACCGGGGTTGTGCTCACAGGAAGACGACAGGTAAGCTCTGATTTTGACACGAAGCCCCGCTCTTTTTCCGCGTCTCTTTTGCTTCTTATTGCCTGGCAACGCACAGACAGAACGCCTCAGGTAGGCTGGTATAGAGGCTAGGAATGGCTTTGATTGTCCATAGTCCGCACACCAAGGCAATTTGGTCATTGTGTCACGAATTTCTAATAGTGTCAGGCGATCGTACACAAGTACAGATGACACATCGTACATTACGACGTAAATAAATAAATAAACAAAACAAAACAAATCCACAGAAAGTTTAACAGACCAGACGGCGGACCAAACACAGCGGCGCCATCTTATGGTACAATTTAGGTCTGTACAATTTCAAAAAAGCCCAATATATTTTTCATAAAATTGTGTCGAACTTAAACAAGATGGGTTTATTGTTGTGAAATGGAAATTTGGCCACCTACGATAATACTTTGGCGACATATAATTGTTCAGTGCAGCCCTTGCCCAATTGAAGGGTTTGGAATAATTCTGGTAATGTCTAGAAATAAGCACAAGTATTGACCACATAAAACTGTAATACTGCTATACACTAAATGTAATTAGTGTATAGCAGGGATCTCCGACCTTTTTTCACCTGGAGAACTACATATAATACACATCAAGTACGTCAGAGAGCTACTATTAAGTGACTTTGGAGAGTTATATTATAATATTTCAACATTAATGGAGAAAAATTACATGAGTTTTGTCCTTTGTCTTTATTTAACTAAAGGCTTGCAGATTGTGTGTCCTGAGCTACTGGTTGGAGATCCCTGGTGTAGTTTAGAAATCAAACCTGTCGAGGAGCTCAGCCAAATAAAAGTTTAAACGTATGTAAACATGATCCAGAGGGATAATTATTTTTTTTATGTTTTTTTGTACAATGTCTTTAAAGGGTTCAGAGTTCAGATATATGCAGGTCATTCCTCCACTGTGTTTGGTTTGGCCCCAGGTGAAGTGGAAATGGTAATAGTGGCTGCTGGGCACGCAGTAAAAAGCCCCATAAAAAACAATATTATATTTCATGCCCTGTCAGATTGATGTTGGATGTGTGTGATCGTGACTCATCCTTATTATCCTATTCTCGTCTACTTCCTTGTTATCCTATTCTCGTATCTTTTTTTTTTCTTTCTTTAAAGTCACATCCTCTCTGTGCCTGGGATGGGTACAGTTTGGAAATATATTGCATTATTTCCCAAAAGCATTGTTAAAACATTTAAAAGAAATCCATGCAGCACTGACAAATGGACGATTAGTCGACAAAGATAGCTTTAATTAAGTCTGTGTCTGTGGCTCCGGGCCATAGCTGTAACATGTAAAACTGGAAGACGAGCAGAGAGAACGAGAGAGAATGAGAGAGAGGCAAGAAACCGGGAAACTGTTATTGAAGGGATAGTAGCTCTAATGTCCCTGTTTGCAGTCTCAGTAATGTGTTGTTTGGTGTGTTGCTTGTGGTCAAACAGAGCTAGACGGAGAGGAACATTTTCTGGAGATTAAAGGCATGTCCGCTCTGCTTGAAATGAGGTCTAAATGCACTATTTATCTGCTCTGGCTTTCTGTGTGTGAAGAAGCACAACTGTTTGTTTAAGGGTACTGTGCTTGTTAGCCAACCATAAGAGTAATTACATTGTTTTGAATGCTTGTTGTAGATGGATATAATATATTCAATGCATTCAATTGTAATTAAGAGATCAGATTAGCTCATACTAGTATTTGAAGATCTAGTAGATTTTGTTGGTCAGAAAACGAGGTGCAGATACTTTCAACAGAGATGAATGAGCCTTTATAACCTCACACACATGGGATTCACTGTTTCAGAGACCACCAGGTGACGAAGGACTCGGCCAGTGACGAGCTGCTTTCTCAAAAAAAGCTGAATATATCACTACGCATGCGCCCAGCGCTAGTTTCTTGTAGAACACGGCTGGTGACTACGTTTAAACTTTGTATTACATCATTTTACATGACTTAAGGCTAATCCTATCCACATTCTAACCCTACGGTATTTGATTATGAACATTTTTAAATGGAAATGCATCTTGGAAAATGTCATTATAGTTGTACGCATGAACAGTAACACCAGCGTCTCTCGACACTACACCAGCATCACAAATCATGTGATTGACCTGTCACACCAGCTACTTCTGGGAACATCAGCTGATAAACATCATGTCATAGAAGTCAGATAGCGCTTCTGAAGATAGCCTTGACATAGGCGACCTAGGCAGCATCTGCTGGACAGGTGCCGAATTGCACTTTGATTTTTCAACCCTCCATGCCCCGCCATCTACAACATTGCCGAAATTCAGACAGAACTTTAGAACGGAAAAAGGTCGAGACTTGTCTTTTGTAAAAGATTTCACCCTTTCAAAAGAGTGGAGGCTTCCCCCCCCTATTGATCACTTCCAACAGTTGCAGCGAGAGTCAACGGTTACTCAGCAATTATGAGGGCTTTGGAGGCCAGGCATATTCAACATATAGGTTCAATTAATTAATTGTTTTCCATAAGCCTGAATCTAAAGCCAATTGTTTTGTAAGTTGTTTTAGAGCTTTAATAATAGATGTCAGTCTCTGTGGTTGTTTTGGTCATTGGTCAAAGGTCACCCGGTGAGATCATTTGACAACAGACCCAATGTGTGCTGTGTGAAATAAGGATGTGGTTTTTGCATTGACAATATGTGGTTCACTGGCTGACGCTCGTGAATTTAACACTCTAATGCAACAATTTGTCTCATGTAAAGCGCTTTGTGACCATGTCTGTGAAAGGTGATATATAAATAAAGCTCTTATTCTTAAATTTATTTTGCCTATTTGACAACCAAGTTTCCAATAGCGGAAACTTAATATAAAATCAGCATTACTCATTGTGGGCATACGGTTTTATTGCTGGTAACCCAAAATAAGGCCACACGGCATGAGAAAAATGGCAACATTCAATAATTGCCTAATTTATCTTATGGGGTGCTCTTTCGATCAACAGACTACATCATAAAGTTGTCTGTGCGTGTTCCTTTAATAATTTAGTTAATAATTGTTTGGAACTGGTTCGACTTTATGAGTCATGCGCTCAAACAGTTGCATTTTCACCTTCTGTCATGAACAGAGCCGGCGATACTCTGGGTTACTATTTGCCCTATACGATAACGTCGGCTCACTTACAGTGAAGAAATAACGCATTATGTGAAAATGGTTTACTGACCTACAAACGCGCCTGCGTTTTCCGTCGGCCCACAGGAAAGCCCACATCACTATGCCTTTAAGTGGATCCAACGCCCTGCACCACCGCTGTTTGTCAAAGAGCGGCTTATTGTTATCTTTTCACAATAAACCCAGCTCATAAAGAAGCAATGCCCTGTTGTAATCACTGATTACCTTTAACCATTGAACCAAATATAATCTGAGCATTAATCTGCCTGCAATTAAGCGGTATCAATCACGTTAGCTCCCCATTCATTGCTAGCATCGCGTCCACCTCCATTGTAGAGAAAATCACAACATCCCGGTTCTATTTATAACAGAGTCATTAGCGCTACGATGGAATTATGTCTATCTGGATCGAAATGTTTTACATAACGTGAAACTGATTCAATATACAGAGGAGATTTCAGGTTAATAATGGGTATTCCCCATCACCTCATGCGTTAAAAAAAAAAAAAAAAAAAAGCATCGAGAAAATGTTGGCTCGGGATTATGAATTTACAACACCTCAACAGCTCCCACATTATTCTAACCAGAACTCAAGTGCATTATCCACAGACGTAAAAGCAAGCAAAGCATAGCCAATCAGTTGTATTTTTTTATCAACGATTGTGCATAGTTTGGCTGTCCCTCGCTTGACGCTAAAGGGCAGCTGTTCAATCTTTTCACACACCTCCTAAAGGTCACTATTTCAGCATATTATGAATGATGGATTTATCCAAAACCTACCGAGAACAGCATGGAGTACACGTTCAGGGTGAACTTGATGAAGTAATAGAAACGATTGCTCTTTCTCATCTCCGAGTAGGGCGGCATGGTGCTGCTGACCGGGCTAGCTAGCGGGTCCTTCGTGCGCTCCGGGGAAACTTCCGAGCTCGAAAAACGTGACTAAAACCTGGAATTATATGTGAAACACGGGATGAATGTATTGTAAACTCATCGTAGCTCTTGTTTCTCGCACCCTGATGTTGTTGTAGTGGAGACAAAAAACACTTCCGTGCGTCCGCCGGTGCACGCTTTGTTTTGACTACATCCTTAAAGGGACAGTGCGCCCTTTAGTACAGGATTATTACACCGGGATGAATAACTAAGTAATGGTTATTATTCATATTCAATGGTTATTATTATATTTATATTTGGGAGGCAGTGAAGTAGAATGAAGAAGACAAGCAGTTTTGAAATGCACTTTATATTGGCTGCCACTTCATATCTATTGCACAGAAGAACTTTGCCTGGTGATATTGGTCTAAAAAGCAGTGCTTTGTTGACTTTTTCTGTTCACCGTTTGATTAACCTCTTGCCTGAACCGAGCGCCTTTTCTCCAGTTCAGCTTTACCCAAATCTAAAAGCTTCTGGACTGGAGAGCAACAGCGTAATGCTTCACTTGAAGTTAAAGGTGCTACACACCAAACGTCACTGCACCTCCAACTTCCATGTTAACCCTATGTAGACGTGCTTCGAAATGTAAGCATAGAACCGCGCGGTACACGAGCAGGGATATTTAAACAATGGCCCCGAGGAGAACGTTTAACTCTACATACAAGATTGAAGGCATTAATGGACAAATTCAATTGGTTTATTTGGTCAGGACAGTGCATATTAATGAACATACATGGGTCTCATGCATGTAAACAAGCCACACCGGATTGTAGCCTTGGGCTAATTTGCTGTTGTTGATATTTGGAGAGAGACATTTCCTGACATTAAGTCATTCACTTGGAGTGCAACTTTCTAACTCTGAAAATAATCCCTGTAAGTCTTCATATTGGAAATTAAATAGCTCCCCTTTGGAACATTCTATTGTAAAATCTGAAATAAAAAAAACGAATTAACCTTTTTTGGGATAAGGCAAAAAAAGAGAAATCCTACAGCTTGAATTGGGAACAAAAGCTACAGAAGAAGAAACACTAATAACGCAAATTACTTCAATTTACCAGCGACATCCAGATGAACTCTCGGAGCAGGATAAATTACAACTAAGAGAACTTCAAGTACAATTAGATGAATTCTAGTCCCAGAAAGCCAGGGGCGCATTTGTTAGATCTAGGAAGAGATGGCTTGAGGAGGGAGAGCAAAATTCTGCTTACTTCTTTCGTCTAGAAAAACATCGCTCCAAAACTAACTCAGTCCTTCAGCTTAACATGAATGGTAATGTAACTGATGATGCCAGATCGATCTCACAATTTTGCTACAAAGTTTACACAAATCTATATGAATCTCGTTACAATGAAGAGGTTGCCAATACATTCATTAACTCCGTCAAAAACATTAAAAACATAGAAAATTCCGATGCGCATTATTGTTACAGTTTGCTTACAGTGGAAGACGTTATTCAATCTATTGCCCTCCTCAAAAATAATAAATCTCTGGGCACCGATGGGTTGATTGCAGAATTGTATAAAGATTTTTCAGATGATTTGGCACCCTTTTTACTACAGGTTTTTATAGAAAGGTAATCCTCCACCGACTCTTACCCAAGGCTTAATTACTCTGATTCCTAAACCTAACAAAGATTCACTATTCATTGATAACTGGCGACCAATATGTTTACTGAATATACTGAACGACTACAAAATTATGGCTCTTGTGCTTGCCAAAAGAATCAAAGATGTTTTAGATACAGTCATTGATGAAACACAATCTGGTTTCACGAAGAACCGACATATATCTAATAATATCAGACTTGTGCTAGATATACTAGACTACTCTGAACTGGTTTTAGATGAATCTCTTATCCTCTTGCTCGACTTTTATAAAGCTTTCGATTCAATCGAACATGAATTCATTTTTATATCGCTAAAAAATTTGGCTTTGGTGATGTGTTCTGTAGTGCCATAAAGGCTCTTTACACAAATGCATATTGCTCCATAAGAATGAAAAATGGTACAACATCAAGATTCAATCTTAAACGCGGTATTCGTCAGGGATGCCCGATAAGCCCATAGCCCAAATTTTAGCATCTTATATTTATGATAGTAAAAATGAGAGGAATAAAGAAATGTTCATAAACCAACTGGCTGATGATACCACAGTTTTTCTGAAAAATACCAGTCAGGTTCCTATTGCTCTACAAATCATTAATGACTTCTCAAAGGCGTCTGGATTGACTCTAAATTTAAACGGATGCAAATTGCAACCAATAAGTTAGTTGTAACAAATTAAGTATCTGTAATATAAGTGTTGTAGAAAAAAATACTTATTTAGGGTTAGTCATTTGTAAAGACCCAACACTTCGAACTTCAACACATTTTACCCCAATGATCAAGAAAACACAAACTAAACTGAATCAGTGTTTACAAAGGGACTTAACTCTTAGAGGAAGAGTTTTACTTTCTAAAGCAGAAGGTCTATCCTGGTTGACTTACGCTCTCTCCATGTAGACAATAAAACTTTTAAGGATATTGACCAAATGCTCTTTAAATTTCTATGGAAGAATCGAACACACTATATCAGGAAAAGTGTTGTATAGTTATGAAAATGTAGCGCTTAATGTTTTAGACTTTACTACAATAAACAATACCTGTTGTTTTAGGTTGTAATTATAATGTAGATACACTCCCAGAAAAACTCTCATTATTCCACAAACAAGTATTATTACCTTAATATATAAACATAACATCTCACCTCATAAATATATAATTTGGAACAATTCAAACATTCTATACAAAAATAAATCGTTATACTTTAATAATTGGATAGAGAAACAGATTGTCTTGGTAACTCAACTTTTTAACATCAGTGGGCAACTGATGTCTTACTCAGAATTTTTAACTACATATCAATTTCCAGTTACACCTAAACAATATGCTATAGTTTTTGATGCAATCCCTGCCGGAGTTATCACGCTGTATAGACGTGCATATTTGCCTTTACAAGTATCTGTTTCTCTCCCCAATGCACTAAATTCTCAAATAGGAAAGATATGTTTTACACATCACAAAAATTGTAAGAATATTCGTGCTTTAATTCAGAAAGAGTTTGTATCTACTCCTCATGTTGTATCATATTGGACCCAATTTGTAGGAAATATTTTATGGAAAAACGTATGGACACTTCCCAACAAATTTCTGATAACAAACAAGGTGAAAGAGGTTTCAAAATCATCCATAAATATTATCCAGTGAATTTTTTTTATTACAGCATGCACGCACATACACACACGCACATGCACATACACACACACACACACACACAGAACTAACGGGTTGTTGGACTGATGCTAAGTAAGGTCAAAAGCCAATTTGAATCGATGTGTTTTCAGAACTGATTTGTAATGACCAATATCAGCTGTTTGTATGTGTGAAAGGAGTATGTTCCAGAGTGTGGGGGCCTGGACACAGAAGGCTCTGTCTCCCATATTGCTTTTTCATTGCTTTATTTTGTTGCTTTATGTCATGTTTTTGCCACTTTTTTGTCAGTTTTTTTATGCTTATACAGCACTTTTTTGTCACTCTTTTGTCATATTTTTTTCTGTTTTCGCAACGTTTTTGTCACTTTTTTGTCGAGTTTTTTTCACTTTTGTGGCTTTTTTGGTGTTTTTTCATCGCTTCTTTATAATATTTTTTTTGCGTTTTCGTCGCTATTTTGATTCTTTCTCTTTTTTTAAAATCTTTTATATTTGGATAAAGCTAACGATTTGGAGAAAACACGCTCGGTTCAGGCAGAGGGTAAGAGGTTAAGGTTGCTCAACATATTATTAGTGTTTGTGTTGTTTTTGACTAATTATTTTCACATTTCTTGCAAACAGCCTAAAAACAAAATGGTAACTTGAAATTTAATTTGAAATGGTTCAGTTCCATTCATGATTTTCATACGTTACATATTGTAACCCTGTTTTGGTCCCGATTTATTTAGTTTTTTTTAAGCCTGTACTGTATAACTGTATACAATGGAGCCCATTAGCCTATTCAGTCAACACACAAAAATACAAAAGCTGTTGGCTGATTAATAAATTGTCAATTTGGTTGTACAAGGTGTTCTCTGTACTGGTCATGTTCTTGTAACCAGAGGAGCAGAGTGTGATTTACCCAAAGGCCTATAATTTTCAAAGCTGACCTAATTGTAATCCTGCACTGTTTGTCTCTGTTGCCATGCTGCCAAACTACTTCTGACCATCAACAAGGATAATTGTCCCACTTAGGGAAGCATTAGGATGATTAATCTAATAGATTTTCCAAAAGTGTATATGCTTATTCAACAGCGGTAAAGTCTTCCTGGTCACAGAGTATCTAAATAATCTACTCCTAACTCCGCGTGTCACCCCTGGTCTGTGCACTACTAATCCCTTGCAGTTGCTCCAATTTGCCTCACTTGTTGCTGGCTGCTGTTGGATATATGTGGCATACAGTTGACATAACAGTGCATTTACAAATAGGCTTAGACTCTCGCAAATTCCGCCACGAGTGACGTCAGCTGGCCAACGAAAACTGATAGAAAGCAGCGCCACATAGCTGTTTATTTTATCGGTAATGCAAAATCTCTCCTGGTGATTAAAGGTATTATTACTAAGAACTACAGAAAAACAAAGCAGTCACAATATTTTTGTTTTACAGTGTTATAACGTCTAAGAGGAGTAATGGCGTAATAAGCAAAAATGTTAAGAGTAACATTGCTTCTCAATCATTTTTCTAAAGCAGTGAATACATTATAATAAGTATACTGTAAGTATAATATTTACTGAAGTGAAAGTATAAAAAATTAGTCAAAAGAGTTAAGCTCTTGTGTGATAAAATTACTTCAAGAAGTACAGTTTCATCAAAAAGTCACTGAACACTGCTGAGTGAAAGTTACTGAGTACTATACTTTGCCAAACAGTAATAAAGGAAATACCAATCATAATAATGCATTTCACATTTCAATATGCCTCTTGACATTTTGAATACACCTGAATAGCTCAGGATCTGAATAGAGATTTGTATTGCCTGTGACGTGGGAAAACAAATATATTGGTTTATCATTATTGTGTGTGAACCCCTTACTTTATGGCTCCTCTGCACTCAGGTCTCACGGCACGTAATTTCTGTATTCATGCCGAATCCCACAACACACATTACAGTAAGTGCTTTATTGTCAATGTACAAGCGTACAACAAAATAGTGTTCAGTATTCCTGAGCTGCTGAGGCTGAGCCGCGCTGCCACTGTGGGTCAACCTGACCCGCATGACCTTGGAGGTCGGGGAAACTGTAGCACTTGGAAGAAACCTGGCTGGATGCTCTCTGTCTCCTCTGACTCTCTGGCACCGCCTCCTGGGTTTGTCCCTGTTTCAGAGCGTGGTGTCCTGCACTGGGCAGCTGCTCCTTCCTCTTGCTCCTGCAGCTCCCTCCGCTCCACAACAGTCTATCACCATCTCCTCGTTTGTCCCTTACTTGTTTCCTGTAGATCCTCTTGTGACGCCTCCTCTGTGCTGTAGCTGTGGGGGCTCTTGGTGCCTCCTCAGTGTCTCAGAAGAAGACATTTGTGGGTCTCAAATGGGTTTAGCTGAAAAGCTAGCATTTTGTTTACTTTTAAAAAGCTGCTTTCTTCAGGACCATTTTAGACTCTCAAAGTAAACAAATCCACCAAACCTCCACAAAAACTCGGCAAAGACGTACAAAAGTATCCAGAAAAACAATGTAGAACACATAAACCATAAATGCAGGTCGCAGAAAAAGGTGAAAAATTAAGTTGTACCAGGAGAGAGGGAGGTTTCTTCCTGTTTTTATCATTACACATCATTACAGATGTGTACATGGGTTTTCCTATTAATGCCATGTCCTAATTTCATCTGACATTTACTCTTAATTTTTTAGTTTCCGGTTTTGTAGCATGTACAGATCACACACAAAAAAACCATTGGTTTCATACAAAGTTTGGTCTTTTTCATGTTTAGGCAAACAAGTGATGTCGAGCTTGTTTTATATATTTATTCACTTTCACCTAAACCTTTAGAACAGCGGTTGGCAACGTCAGGCCCAGGGGCAAAATCCGGCCCTCCAGCATGAAACCACTGGCCCCTATGAGGATTTTGAGAAATATTATTACACAAATCAGGGATCAAATATGTGTATATGTGGTAAAGTGCCTAAAAAGGTTGAAAATACTGTGAATTATGTCAAATTTTTTCGGACAAACATGACAAACACTACTGGGATATGGAGAAAATGGGGCTTTACTTTGGGCCACAATTGGGACGGTCGCCTGAACTTTTAATAAGCAAGAAAATCAGCCCACAACTAAGCTAATTTGCCCATCCCTGCTTTAGAATAAGGGTTCAATCAAATGTTGTAATGTTGTATGACAGAAATCAGATTGAGAACATTGGTAAAAGTCACAAATTACTATAGCTGAAAGATTGTTTACAATCGCATCGATTTTGCAAACAAAACTAAAACGGCACTGATTTAGGTTAACTCTTTACGCAATGAAGACGACATTTGACGACCCTCCCTGCAACCTGCTGCATCACTTAAGACAATATTTGACCACAATTAGAACAGGCTCTGGTTTTTCGCTTGTGGTTACGATCGGTGGGGGCCACCACAAGCCATAGCCTACTAGGCTGACCAATAGGATTCAAGGATAAATTTTCAACAATTTTTTTATGCAATTATGCTCTACGGGTAGCCCTAGTATGTATGGATTGTTCCTAGTAAGCGTCTTTGAGCAGATTGTTAACTACTCAAATAAATAAAACAAAAATAAAACAAATAAAACTAAACTGAACTGTCAATTTTCAAACACACACACAATTTCACTTAAACATTTTCTTTTTCCTTCATCTGCACCCTTATTTTTTGGTTGTTATTCTGTCCAATCAATAATCTTGACAACATTAATCATCTGTTTAGTTTTACTCAAGATTTAGTCAAATCATTCAATTTATTTGACTAAATATACAATTATTTTTATTCCATTTACCTAAAGATAATTACATTTAATCGAGGTCCAATGCCTCCAGGAACCAGACTTGTTCCTTTGACTTTCAACAATGTGAGGCTCTATCAAACTGACATTGGAATTTCACGTTTTTAGTACCTTCTTTTGATTTCTATGTAGTCCATTTTGGTTGACGAATCTAATATTTAGTATTTATTTTGGATTTTAGTCATAGTTTTAGTATAATAAACTATTTTAATTTAGTAAAAAATTAAGACTTTGACTACAATTATGATGAGATATTTTTGTCGACAAAATTGACACTTATTATTTCACTTGTTTCCTTTTGGTCATTGCAACTGACAGACATTTCTCACATTCATTGACTCTATTGGGCATTTAGAGAGGTTTCCCAGTACAATTTGCTGCTTCCCTTGCACGATCGGTCATGTTGGACAGTAAATCAATAACAGGGCAACCTCGGTTCCTCACTCATATTACCTTTGTGAAATGGTAGTACAAGGATACGATATCAGAATCAGAATAGGTTGTTTCAGAACAGGGTCCACAAACTAGGAATTTGTCTCGGTGCAAACGTGCGACATAGAACATATAACACAGAATTAAGATAAAAAATATTAAATAAATAAGATAAAATAAAATAAAGTGACGTGTGGTAAGACAACAACAATTTGACATTGAACAACAGCGGGATTGTATTTACAGATGTGTAGGCATATAAAGTGATATTAAGTGTTATAAAGTGATGAGTGATATCAGCGGGTCAAAGTGTGGACACACTTCACAGTGCAACAGAGCAGAAACGTCCATGAATCTGTAACTAAGCTAAAGAGACTTGTTATTGTTCATGAGTCTGATGGCGGAGGGGAAAAAACTGTTCAAGTGGCGGGAGGTATGGGTCTGCATAGACCGTAGCCTCCTGCCTGAGGGGAGAGGGGTGAATAGTCCGTGTCCAGGGTGAGAAGGGTCAGCTGTGATCCGACCCACACGCCTCCGGGTCCTGGAGGTGAACAGGTCCTGGAGAGATGGGAGCTCACAACCAATCACCTTCTCAGCAGCACACACAATGCGCTGCAGTCGGTGCTTGTCCCGTTCTATAGTGCCGGGGAACCACACGGTGATGGAGGAGGTGAGGATGGACTCGATGATGGCCGTGTAGAACTGCACCAGCATCTTGGTTGGCAGCTTAAGTTTCCTCAGCTGCCGCAGGAAGAACATCCTCTGCTGGGCCACCTCACTCGAGGTGCAGCAGATTGTGTACAGGGAGAAAAGCCAGGGGGAAAGTACACAGCCCTGAGGAGTCCCAGTGTTTGTAGTCCGAGTGTCCGAGACAAACTTTCCCAGCCGCACGTGCTGTCTCCGGTCCGTCAGGAAGTCAGTGATCCACCTGCAGAGGGAGTCGGGCACGCTGAGCTGGTAGAGCTTGGTGTTGAAGGCAGAGCTGAAGTCCACAAACAGGATCCTGGCGTAGGTTCCTGGGGAGTCCAGATGCTCCAGGATGAAGTGGAGGGCCAGATTTACTGCGTCGTCCACAGACCTGTTGGCTCTGTAGGCGAACTGCAGCAGGTCCAGGAGGGGGGCGGTGATGTCCTTGAGGTGGGGCAGGACCAAGCGCTCAAAAGACTTCATGACCACAGACGTCAGCGCCACTGGCCCTTCTAAAGTGGTATTTTGCCTGTCTGTATCGGTCTTTGTCTCTGTTTCTGTATGCCAACTCTTTCTCCTTGTGAAGCTGCCGGAGTTTGGGGAGAAGAGGTGTGTTTTCAGCCTGGATTTGAACTGTTCCACAGACTGAGAGGACCTGATAGACAAAGGAAGTTTTAGGAACATCCAATAGGAGCTGGTCAGCCGACCTCAAGGCTCTGGATGGAGTATAGAGTCGCAAGAGATCACACAAATAGAGCGGGCCCAAGGAGTGGAGACATTTAAAAACAATCAACAAAACTTTAAATTGAACACGAAAGCTGATAGGGAGCCAGTGTAAGGAGCACAAAACAGGAGTGATGTGCTCACGCCTCTTTGTATTAGTCAGGAGGCGGGCTGCAGCATTTTGTACACTCTGCAGGCGCTGCAGGGGGCGCTGGTCCAGTCCAATATACAAGGCATTACAATAATCCAGGCGCGATGTTACAAATGCATGGATAGCTTTTTTAAAATCACATCGAGGAAGGTAGGACTTAATTTTGGCCAAAGTCCTCAGCTGAAAGAAGCTGGACTTGATGACAGAGTTCATATGTTTGTCAAATTTAAACAATGGGTCAACCATCACCCCGCATGCTGTGATCCAATGAGGAGGTATGATGCGCTCCTCATTGAACTGGATATATGAGGTCACAATGTCCGTGTGTCCATCCAGGTTGATGGAAGCAGCCCCAAATGCCTCCCAGTCTGTTGTCTCCATACATGAGCGCAGCTCCTCCACAGCGTCAGGAGTGTACCTCTTTGATGTGCTCACTACCGGTTTAGTGAATTTCAGTCTTTGTCTGTATGAGGGGATTAAGTGGACCATCACGTGATCTGAGAGTCCGAGTGCAGCGCGGGGGACAGCGTGGTATGCGTGGCTTATGGTGGTGTAACAGTGATCCAGCGTGTTCTCCTCTTTGGTGGGGCATTTAATAAACTGTCTGTATTTGGGTAATTCCTGGCTGAGGTTCCTTTTGTTAAAGTCACCGAGCACAATGACGAGAGACTCCGGGAAAGTCCGCTCTACGTTCAGAATCTGCTCCGCGAGTGTGCGCTGAGCTGCGTGCACTTCCGTCCCCGGTGGTAAATAGCAACCAGCATGAATGAGACTATCTCCCGCGGTGAATTAAAAGGTTTACAGTTAATGATCAGATATTCCAGAGCAGGAGAGCAATGTTGGGATATAACAGTCACATCAGAGCACCAGCTGTTGTTGATATAGAAGCAGACTGCTCCTTCGCGCTGAGCCACGTCTCCGTGAAGCACAAAACACATGATGTGGAGAAATCCCTGTTTCTTCTCATTAGCAGCGCTAGCTCGTCCATCTTGTTGTGAAGTGAGCGAACATTTGAGAGAAAAATGCCAGGTAGAGGTGTGCGCGCTCCTCGCCTTCTTAGACGCACGAGAGCTTCCGCTCGCTTTCCCCTCCGGCGGCGTTTCCCTCTTTTGGTCAAAATGTTGACCAAATTCGCAACTGACGCTAAAAAAAGTGATAGTAAGTCTGTATGATCCTTCAAGGATACGTCTATCCTTGAAGTTTAAAAAAAAATCCCACAGACTTCCTATATCTATGCTTGATGATACATGGAATTGGTGGAATTTGGAGCAAGAATATAATTAACTTTCATATGCGTAACCCATGCGTAACGTTTGTCGAGCGGATTTTGGTGGTGTTCCATTAAAATGTTTAAAAAAAAAAAAAAAATCAATAAAGACGTCACATTACTCCAAATAAAACAAGCATATTCCACTCCTTATTACAATGACACTGTGTATATGATGCATGTGTATATTGTAACTTAAGTTGAAGTGCAATGTGACTTGGGCAGCTCCAACAGCTGCCCCCACGACCCGGCAACGGACAAGTGGGAGAAAATGGATGGATGGATGGAAGTTGAAGTAAAACATTTTTGTCCACTTGATGGAGCAGTAGAGCAAATGAACCACTCTGAAGCTTTGGTACTTGGGTACTTGGGTAACTGCTTCAAAGGCCTCATGGGGCTTCATCTCACCATCACTACACACTCTTCACCCGCACATGTGCGCGCACTTCCTATTCACAATACACAGGAATCAACTGCCCCTGCATTGTGAACTGCGTTTGGTGTGTAGGCACCTTTAGACCTTTAGGCTTGTGGTTTTTTGTCAAGTGCATTCTCCCTCATCTAAATCATAACGTAGCTTCGAGTTGCGAATCCCCCATAACAGTACCAACAAGCAAACCAGACCCCAAGTGGTCTGGGGTTGGAGCACTTGGTTCACTTTTGGCTGTCGAAACACCCGCAAAAGTGCCCTGGCTCAGTCTCAAGTAAGGCCTGGTGATCCTGATTTTAGAGTGAAGTCTACTTTAGACCTGCGTTTGCTCAATTTATTATTATTGTGTCTTTATTTATCATGTTGAGAACAAACCTTTCTATTTTGAATACTATTTTTGTGAACCAATCTTTTATTTTATTTTTTCTTCAAAGCAAACTTCAAAGCATACAGTAAATGGCCCATGAGTGAAAAATAGACAGAGGCAGTTTGCATGAAATTAATTGACTTTGAATTTAAAATGGCAGCGTATGTATGTGCTTAGTCAAGTATGTCCGCTGGCACACACCGGCTTCTTCATCCTGGCATTCAGAAATATGCACTGCACAGAAATCATCTTTACATTTGACGTTCTGAATAGTATCATCCCTGCGTTGCAAATTAGATTTCATATCGTAAAATATTTTAGGCGCAAGGAGTTTGATGTTCATTTCCCCCTGACGATTCTACTTTTTATCGAGCATTTTTGCTGCTTCACACGTCAAAAGCAGATTGAGAGAGCCTTGGAGAGTTCTAAATCACTTCAGTCGCACTGACAACTCAAGTCAACCACCAATATAAGTGAGTGCATAAGTTGCCACTGGAAAAAAAAAGGTCACACACTTTAAAATCCCTGTAGACTGCCGTTTGGATAAGATTTATTATTGATGTGAAGTGTTGCATGAATTTGTTAAACCAAGATTTCGTATAGATGGTGGGAAAGTGAGCCTTCTCCAGCACACAGCCACATCACTCCAGTCCTCTCCTCCCTGCACTGGCTCCCGGTCCGTTTTCAGGTTGATTTTAAATTGTAATGTTTGTTTTTTAAGCTCTTCATGGATTCGCTCCTTTATATTTAACTGAGATGTTGACCATACATCTCTCCTGCAGAGCTCTCCGGTCCTCCAAAAAAATGATTCAAGACGTGCCCAGGTCCCGGTACAAACAGTGGGACGATCATTCCTTTGCTGTTGCCGGGCCTAAACTGTGGAACAGCTGCGCCTTAGTCTGCGTGTTCTCACGGATCTGTCCCCTTTTAAATCCAGATTAAAGACTCATCTCTTCAAATTCAAATTTAACACCTATACAAACTGGATTATGTCCAGGATGTGATCATTTTGTGTTTTTGAATTGTTTTGTCTTTCTGTGAAGCACTTTAGTCGTCCTGGTGTTGTTGTGAAGTGCTATAGAAATACACTTTGATTGTTGTGAAGATGATGTCTTGAGCTCCTGAACCACTCTTTCACAATTTGAGCTTGATGAATCCCTAAATGTGTCTTGGTGAACCTGAATGAAAAAGAAACATTAGTGCACCCAGTGTTAGTCTGGAGCCCTGAAGGAACATCTCATCTTTTTGGTCAGACGAGGATTATCCCTCACTTCCCCCACACACTCCCATTCAAAATGTCCTAAACATTTTTACACTTTACAGTACTTTGCAAATGTGATACTTTGAAGATGAATTATCTGGATCGCACACCAAAGTGATAGATTCTTCAATAATGGCTTTGTGAAAAAAAAAAGAAAAATTAAATGGATTTTTAATGGGGTTTGCGCAGTGGAGAGTCTATGACTGAGCCGGGAACAAGGCGAGCGCTTACAGAAAAGAAGATATTGGACATTTTACCGCGATTTATATCATTGCGTTTCATTTCACCTAACTGCTGCTGCTTCAGCTTGGAGAGATTACAGTGGAGAAACAAAAGCAGTTCAGTTCATTGGGTTGCACTATTTAGTTTATTGTTGCTGCACAGTGATAGTAATAGGAGGGACCTGGCGGTGTGAAAGTGTAATAGCAAAGTCATCAGCCGCAGCGGCTCAGGAGGACAAACCCTAACATCCGATCTACGGGAATCTTATTTGTAGCACTTTTAGTATGCTCATCATTAAAAGCACAAGGGGAAATTTCATTCATGTACACCACAGCTGCCCTGACAGATAAAGGTGCGGCTGGACAAATCTACACCACACACACACAGCACTCACCCAGGCTACCTATAGGGAATAGCAGGTCTCACTAGGCCTTGGCGTTCACAAGGGGCTTTGGCCAATTAGGGTCATGGTCCTGTTTTGTTGTTCCTTGGTTTTGTTTAGCTTTCTAGTTCTGGTCTGGTCTTGTCTTTGTCCCTGTCCTTGTTCCTATTGTTTTATTTTTACGTGTCCGTTCTGTCCTGCCCCGCCCTTATGTGTTTCACCTGTACCCTGTTTGCCTTGGTGATCCATCGTCTACGTCCACGTCAAAGTGTTTTGTACATTTTTGCCACTGACTGCAGGCTCTTAGATTTTGTTTTTGGATGTTTGTCAGCACATTAAAGTCTAAATCCACAGGCTTGCATTTGGGTCTATGTCAGGGTAACGCCTCATTTCAAAGCAAAGACCTACAAAACTGTAACTTTTTAATCTTGTTGCAGTTTTTTGTCGCATTTTCTAAGCATTTCTGTCGTGTTTTTGTAGTGTTTTTGTCACTTTTTTATTGCATTTTTGTCACCTTCTTGCCGATCTTTCGTGGCTTTCTTGTTGATTTTTTGTTGCATTTCCAACACGCTTTTGTTGCTCTTTTACCATGTTTTTGTCACATTTTGGAAGGAGTTTTTGTTTTTTATGCTTTTTTATTGTGTTTATTGCTTTTCTGGCAGATTTTTGTCGCTCTTTTGCCGCTTTTTTGCTTTTGGGTAATGCCCAGAGGCGTGGCTTGCCATTAGCTGCCTGGGGCCCCCAGGCCAGCAAGGGCCCCCGGAGGGCCAACAGATTTGACAGAAAAAGCCAAGAGAATAAAGTCACTGTGATAGGTGCCACAGTGATAACTGGCCGTGGCAAAATCCCTGAAAGGGCCCCATGAGCCAATCTCACCCCTCCCTCACCTGCTTCGGAGAGAGAGAGAGAGAGAGAGAGAGAGAGAGAGAGAGAGAGAGAGAGAGAGAGAGAGAGAGAGAGAGAGAGAGAGAGATACACTAATACAAGTTATTGTAACAGAGCACATTACATTGTACTAAATTTAGTTACGTACAATGTATCAAGGTACTGTGAGTGTAATTAGTTACTGTAGTTGTATGTTCATCTGGCTGTCTCTGAAGTGCCTTCTTGTAGCTGCCTTGATTGTTATCCATGCAAATATCACCAACGAGCTAGCGTTCTAGGGCGGCATGGTAGCGCAGCGGTTAATGTTTCCGCTTGAAGGTCACAGGTTCGATTCCCACCAGGACGGGGCCTTTCTGTGTGGAGTTTGCATGTTCTCCCCGTTTCTGCGTAGGTTTCTTCCGCTACCACTAAAAAAATGTATAACAGGTACATCCTCCACCCAGGTGATTCTGACCATCAGCCTGGCTCACGGAGATGGGTCCTCGGATTCTGTAAATGTTTCTTTATAAAATTAGTGTGTTCAAAATGACCAAGCAACCAAGATAATAAGATATGCTAAACTGTACTTGTTAACGGAGTGATTCCCGTGCTTATGAACTGTACAACCGGTAACGCATGGAGGCCAGTTAATGCCAGGGGTGGCGTGTGCTCTCCCGGTCGCTCCCTACAGTCATAGTCAAATCTTCACATTATACTATTAAGTAATCTAATGATTCTTATTGGCAACAGTAAATGCCAGTAAATGCTTTTAATGAACATAATTTAATTTGAATAATTGTGCATTGTTGTGACACAGAGGCACTATTATGCATGCAGGTTTGTTCTTTGTTAAAGTTGGACACGTCTGAGTGCTTTGTGTTGGGAGATATGGGCCGCTGTTGCAAGGCCTTCCACATTACGGAGAGTGACCCTTAATTTCATGGCAGCCGTTTTTTCAGAGGGATGCGGCTGAGGCACAGACACTGAAATGAGAATAATGTGTTTGGGGGCTCGGCGGGACAAATAATATAGTGACACTCGACGCTTTTTATTTTCACAAAAGCACTTTTAGTGTTTCCTCTGTCAGCTCTGACGCACCAACGGCAACAAATGGATTATTCAACATTGGCTGAAGTGTGTTGCAAAACTTATTTATTACTATATTTATGTATTCATCAGGGACGATGCATCAGATCAACAAAGACACAGGTTAGTGCTAAGTTTCAAATCCAGTCCCTAGTTGGGCCTTTCTATACAATTTACAAAAACTCCTATAAACACACACTAATCAAACATTTGGAGCACAACATACTGTACAGGAGTCACTACAAACAGACAATCAAAATACTGGACAAAAAAACAACAACATTCATGTATATCACAACTTTTAAACAGGGAAAAGTTCATTAAGCATTCAAACCTCAGGCACAAAATAATCCGCTATCAGTCATCTCTGCTTAGTCAGTCCGTCTGCGTCAGAAACACCAGACTTTCACAGCGGGTAACAAGAGAGGCAGCTCGAGGGGAATGCTTAGTTCCTTTGAGAAAAAAACACATTCAGTCAGAGGTCCTTTTCAGCAACAGCCGCCAAAGACTGGAACGCCAGTCTTGGAAACATCAGAGACCACAGAAAAATAGTCTTCTAATCTGTTCATGTATACTGTTCGAATAACTTTCTGAAGAGCTGGTTAATAACACAACAGACATAATGAATATAGCCTCCGCCTGTGCATGCTGCTACTCCTGTCTTGGTTTTTTCATATGTTTGAATAATGTAATACCAATACTTTCAATACTTTTATAAACATGTTTTTAAGTTAAAGATCAATTAATCAAAATAGTTCTAGTTAATGTATTATGCTGCACCTTTTGCACATCCATTACAATGTGCAGATGCTATTCCTCAAAGTTTTGTTTCTCAAAGCATTTTATGAGATGAGAAGCTTTGCTTAGGGTTGAAATGAAGCCTATGTTTATGCACTGCCATCTGTGGCATTTTTTTTTGCATTCCTTTAATTTTTCAGGGAAAGTTATACAGCACTTTGATACATTTTGTTGTGGAAACTTTGGACACATGACAGTTTTCTATTTGTCATTTTAAGGTATTGTATTGGTATATTTAAGTGTATCATCCCAACCCTATTATTTGCATCTATCCAGGGATAAATTCCGGTGCATTTCCAGAAATGTACAGTGTCCCTGTCAAATTAATACAGAAATTAGACAACTTTTTTTTTTATGTTTAAGGAGTGAAACCTTGAGCTGCTGAGGTGAAACTACTTTTCGACGTTGCTTAAAAAGAACTGTAATGCGTTACGGATGCTGTAATAACTAGATTTTGAGCCAATTTGTTTTGTCACTCAGTGCAAGGCCCCACGGGTAGATGAGCCCACGCTGTAATGTCTTCAATTTGAGAGCTGAATTAGGATTTAATTCAACCATAGCCGTTTCAACCAAGACTTTACTGACCCGATAATTGTGTGTGTTTACTCTGTAACGGCTCTCATTTTACAGATTATATCACCAATGGCTAAAAGATTGCCCATAAAAACACTGGGGAATGAATTCCTTTTAAAATATACGCATAATAAATGAGTGAGGTGCGATCGTCTTCTGAATTTAAAATCGTTGGCGCATAGTTCATGCCCGGAGAGAGGTCAGCGATGTGAGGAAAGAGAGAATGATAGTTAGGGAAAGTTGTCCTGGGGATAAACACAGGCGGTTCTGATAAAAACTAAATGTGAATGGTGATGGGGCATTCGTTGCTTTTATTGGACAAAAACTACACAATTTACATACAGGGGGTAATTTACCAAGTGTTTGCTCATGTGCAAAACAAGTCGCACGTGCAAAACTGAATCAGCAGAGTCATTTGCGCATTATTTCCTCACGCAGCATCAGTGCTGAGCAACGTTACTTTTAAAAGTAACTTGTTAAGTTACCTAGTTTCTCCTCTGGAAAAGTAACTTTTTACTGCGCTATATTATGAAAGTAAAATGTTAGAGTACTTATGCGTTACCAAACATTTATATATAGCCTTCATTTGTCAATCATTTTTTCCGATTCACCCCCAGAAGCGAACCCATGTAAACAGCTCAATAGCAGTAAATGTATTTAATAATTACACAATAAATGAGCTTGATTAAGCTTTATTTTGTATGCTGACAAATGACAGCAATAGGCAACAATAATGAGCATGAACTAAAGGCTAAACTAAAGTCGACTTATAAAAACGTATAGCTTTGTTCGCTATAATGTGACGAAGCTAAGTAGGAAACTGCGCCAGTTTTTCTACAAAAAAGAACATCTGTGAATGGCGTTCTAACAAGCTTTCCTCAACCACATAACCAGCTACGAGTTTATTGATTACATTGGAAGGACCGATACTGCCAACTAAGCGTTGTTAAAATAACAATAAGGAGCCCTTACTGGAGTTGTGTAAAAATGGGCAAAAATCCAAGGCGCTCCGAAGAGCTCCTGCAACAGAATAATGTGAATGTCAAATGTAAACTGCTCAAAAAAACATAAAATAAAATAAACTAAGATAAATAAAAGTCCTTTAAAAGCCCTACACTTTATGACCCAGCGCACACTTTTGCTATTTTTATGACCTAAAGCTAAGCGTTGTTTTTTGGGAGGCGAGGGACGAGCTCCATTGTGGTTTTCGTCTTTAGCTTTGCCGCCAGCTCTTTATTGTCCTTTTCGCCGATAAGCTCAGAGTAATGTGAGTACTTTCACGATTGGGCGCACTTGCTGAAAACTCTGCCATGTTGCTGACTTGATGTGACGTTTTGGAGGACACAGTCTGTGCAGCACTGCAGCCGCGGAAGGAATGAGACGAGGGAGAGATCAGGACCCAAACTGACGGCGTTACTGATTTGAAAAAGAAACTAGTACTAGATAACCTGCAAATGCAAGGTTATCTACACGTATTTACATTTCCGATTTGGGGCTCGAATACAGTCATGCACACTATTTCAAATGGTAAGGTAAATGCAACACTCTCACAAATAGCCATATGCAATTTTCCAGCTTACACTTGCGCCCGTCTTGATAAATGACCCCCTAAGTACGTAAAGTATAACAAGTAAACTTAATTTTTTCTTCAAAG
Source organism: Proterorhinus semilunaris (assembly GCA_021464625.1). Classification (NCBI taxonomy): domain Eukaryota; kingdom Metazoa; phylum Chordata; class Actinopteri; order Gobiiformes; family Gobiidae; genus Proterorhinus; species Proterorhinus semilunaris. The sequence goes on along the minus strand of CM038345.1, from coordinate 27,463,916 downwards.
GAACAGTTGACAATATAACATATTGGGAAACACAATGAGCAGGTGGTCAGTCAAATAATTGTCACAACCTCACAAACTTGAATTTCTGCACTGTATCGAAGACGCAAAGCCTTCAGATGATGAATGGATGCTTACACTGATTACTGTACAACTGGTATGCACCACGAAGCAGAAATAGCAAAATGACTAAGGGGAGAGAGAGCGTATTTATAGAAACAGCTCGAGAGGTAATTGGTCGAGGACAAAAATAGCAGGCTGACAGAGACAAATGATAAGATATATGAAGATATAGTATGCACAAAAAATGTAACATTCCCGGATGAATTGTGCTGCAGATGTATTTATATCGACTTGTTAGCCACAATTACTTCTCAATACCTGTCAGAACAAGCAATTTTGAAAAATAAGTGTCTCACATGGGTTTTCTCTCCTTTCTCCCCCCACATATATATTTATATTCTCTGGTTTAACACATACGTTCTATGACGGTCCAACTATCTGTGAGAATGAGAGGATGTAGAAATTTGCACCAGTATCATGACAACAAATAGATGAAATCGCTTCAAAAGGCAAGAATAAAAAAAAGAAAAAGTCATGTCACTGGTCCAATGTTTTGAATTTCAAGTCTTTTCAAGTTGTTGCAGTTCACTTCCAATCACATTTTACAATCTTAGACATTTTACAGTTTGATTGAATAGTGTAAGCAGAACATTCAGGGCCCGATCTTCCGCCCGGCGCAACAACAGTGTTGCTCAAGATGAAGTTGGTATCTTTTGTGTACCCGTGCTTAAACGAGTCGGCTGAGGCGTGGTGCGCTACAAACAACGCTGACTACTTCTTTACATTAACATTGCGCAGCATTCTCGCAGGACAAGCTACAAACAATTTCTCCCACTGTGAGTTAAAGACTGTCTATCTCCTGAATGTATCAATGGTTCGGCTCTAGCGCCATTATTAAAGGAATAGGCCACCGTTTTTACATACTGAGATTATGTTCTTACCAGTGACGTGCGGTGAGGTTGCTGGTGAGGCACATGCTATTGACTCCAATATAAAGTAAACAAAACTGCAGGAAAAAAATACTACTTACCGTCTCTGGTATTCTCTTACTTTGAAATAGTATTCAATAGCAACACATTTAAACATAAAATACATTCTCACGTTATTGCAAATAAAAATTAAATAGTAGTGAATGTGACCGGGACTCGTACAACAACTGATAAAACATTTTTTGGCATTTTTTAACCACTAGTTTGATTAAAATCATAGGAAATCCCAATCATCTTAAGAGAAAGGACTTGTTTTTATAAAGTTTATTGTATTTTATTTTTTTTAATTTTTTTTCATGATGGTTGGGGAGGCCTGGCCTCACCTGCCTTCCCTGATCGCACGTCACTCGTTCTTGCCTTAGCTTTGACGAGTTCATTTGTACCTGTCTGGTCTCCACGTGTGCCTTCCGTAACGTAAACACAGGACAGACGGCGTTAGCATTAGCCTCTCTCTTGTATAGCTCCAAACGAGGTGAAGATAGAAGCTCCCAAACTCTCCCACGTTTTCCCTATTTAAATAAGGTTACGTGAAGTGTTACACTATAAAGTATAATTACACAAAATTAAACAATGTGGATTTTATAAGCGGATAAAAAGGGGAACTATATTGTAAGGCGTAATAATACCAGGAGTAATTCGGCATCTGTGCAGTGATATCTTCACTGTGCGGATGCCGAACAGATGAACTCGTCAAAGCTAAGGTAAGAACATATCTCAGTATGTAAAAACCGTGGCCTATCCCTTTAAAGAGTGTGGGGAAAGCTCCACGCCACAGAAACATGATCAAAATATCAGTGTGTGCGCCGCCCACACCCACCACCACCCAGGCCCGGACTGGCCATATATTTTACCGGGCATTTGACCGGTGGGCCGGTACCAAAATCTTCTGCGCAGCCCGTGCCGCACGCATGATCAGTGGCGGCAACTCTGGCACATCAGCGGCGGCAACTCCCGAAACACCACTCACCCCCCGCGATGCATGGGCCGGTCCAAAAAAAAAAATGCCAGGGCTGAATTATTGGCTGAATTATTGTCCCTGCCACCACTCACAGTAAGCGGGTAATGTTCCAGTCTGGTACGGCCTATAGGAGGTAAAGCTTGGGGAGGGGCCACTGCTGTGCATCACATCGCCATGGGAGACTGTCCAGCCTTTTTATATTTCTATTTTTATACCAGGCCGGAAATGAAAGGTGACCAAACTGTTGTCTGTTCCTTGAATTCAAATCCAAAAGTCACACCTGAAATAGCCGTGTCCCTTCTTTCTACAGAGAGCTTTATTGAAAACCGCACGGCGCAAAGATGACTCAAACAAGGAACATGTGGGTCTGTGTGCCCGACATCAACAGCGAGAGCATAAAGGCGTTCGCCCGCAGTCAAATGAATCAGAAGTTGCAGAGACCAAGGGTCCACGGTGCGCCCTTCCAGCCTAATGTAGTAAATTAAAGTCTGCAGAGCATGAAAACAGCCGCATGCTCATTTTCAGAAATATATTTTCAATACAAAGCCACGGGCGGCTCTTCTGTTCTCAACAGGGAGACGCCGAGGAGAGGGCTTTGGAGCGCGTGCTCATTGGTTGAGTTTTGTGTAATAAGTTAAGTCTCCAAACCGAGGGATTTCCTGAGGTCCCTTTTACTGTGGGATTGTTACAGGCTTTTCATCACCGTCCAATAATGTGGGTATGTGTGATCTTGTGAACCACAAATGTGCTATGCAAATGAATGCAATGAAAATGTTTGCCAGTGAATGTTCGAGCTTTATTGTTCAGCCTGGTACCCACAAAAGTCCCAACTCAAAGCCATGTTACGTTACGTTTCACCCAGAGTAAAAAGATCATTGGCGAAAATGTCTTTCATAAACATGAAAAAACTAAATCAAATGGGTCTTGGGGATCTTGCCTCGCTGCCAAAGGTCCCAGGTTCGATTCCCGAACTGTGTGGGCCATTCTGTGTGGGGTGTGCATGTTGTATCCATCAACCCAAAACATGCGAGAGGTTAATCCTCAAGCTTAGTGAATCTGAGCATTGATCAAGAGTTTGCACTCCTTGTAGTGCCGGCATGGCTAATCGGGAGAGTCAGGAGAATTCCCGAAGGGCCGGTCTAGCCGCTGATCTTGCCCGGCCGCGCCTCCAAAGTCGTGGCTGCAGTGTAGCAGCCCTCACTGGGCTGAGCCGTATACCGGGCGGCCGGGCCTTTTCAATGGCCGGTCCGGAGGGTAGATCCGGCCCGCCAAACAATCAATTGTAGCTTCCTTTCTCCCTTGACTTTATTTGATCCGCGTTTGTGGGAAAGATACAAGTGCAGCAGAGATGCTCTTTGCGATAGTAGAAGTTATGAGTAAAACTAGGCTTAACTGAATAAATGACAATTCAAACATGAGTGCGCCATCTTACAGGAGCTTTAATTTACTCAGTTTTATCATAAAGTGCGAGGTCTAGACATAAGAACAGGCTCCAGGCTTTGGTCAGCTGTGAAGACTGAGCAGAGCAGAGTCTCACGTTTGAGAACCTCCTCACATGAAAATGTTTTATTCTGTATTAGGCCTTTGGTCCGGTTCAGATGTGGTTTAGTCCTGCTCTTGCCCTGATTGCCTGTTTTTGCATGGATTTTGTCATGGTTTAGTTCTGAATAGTCCTGGTTTATAATTATTATGAAAAATCTGACCCAGTATAAAATGTAATTGAATAGCCCTGGTCCAAGTCTTTGTTTAGTCTTGATAAGAGGATAATAGTTGAATGTACATATATTCTATTTATGATTCAATTTAGTTTATTTTTCTCTTACTAATAATTTGTAATAAATGTTAATTGGAAAAAACAATGTCTGAAAAGAATGAAAAAAGAAAATCTTTGAAAAAAAAAATCTTTGAAAAAAAAAAAGCTTTTCATTGTAACGTGGGTAAAGCAGAGCTTTGGAATAATAGTGTATAAAGTGTTGTTTTGAGGTGATCTTTTTGCCGCCTGCTTTTTCAGAGCAGGTGCCTTTCACGCAGATTGCAGGCCAGTCTGAGCCACTATACCCGGGCCTAAAATGAGTCCCACTCTGGTCCTAGCTCCTTGTGATTTTTCCAAGGGACACTGGAGGATGGGTTAAATGCAGAAGACAAAACTTCCAAAAAGGTATAATATACATCTTAATTCATCTTTTGTTTCACTGTAAGTCTCATGTTTCTTTCCATTTTTGATATTTTACTAACATTTGACCATTCTGCATGACAAAATGTGCTTGTTTTGCGAGTTCCGAGTTGCTTTTGGTACATAGATTTCTAGAGAGAGTTCTAAAAACAATCATGCAGTCTCAGATACAGTTCAAGAAAGTCAATCAATCAATCAATCAATCAATCAATGGTTTTGTATAGCCCAATATCACAACAGGAGTTGCCTCATAGGGCTGCACCGAACATTAAGACAATAAAACAGAGGAGTAGATAAGACAATGTAAAGTTCAGGCAAATCAAGTATCCAGGCAAACATAATGTCCAAATAAGCATCAGCAGTGGGTGGCGACGAGCGGCGCGGGTGTCCCCTGACCTTAGACTCTCCAGCACGTCAAGGAAAAACTCAAAAACCCGGACAGGCTATAGAGACCCAGGGCCGGAGGGAGTCCCTTCAGCAGACGGGCCAAGATCACAGACCGTCCAGTCCTTGTTGTTAACCCAGTAGGCCGGGTTCCTCCGTTCAGCCGGGTTCCTCCGTTCAGCTGGGTTCCTGCCATTTAAAAGCATTTTTAAATCGCAGAAACTAAAAGAAGCATATACTTTAACTTGAAGGAAAGCAATAAAAAAGCATACATTGCAAGGGGCTTTGAGCAAAGATTGAGTCACGCAATCAGGAATAAAGCAGTGATGCTCAGGGATCAAGGTGGTGTCAACTTATGAGACTTTCGATTGGAGTACTTGTCTATACATCCTTATAGCAAGTATTCACCAGTCTGCAGTGACAGAGCGTGAGGTTTGGAGTCCTCTCAACACAAAAGGCACACACATAAAGATGTCTGTCAATCAAAGAGAAAGGCGTTTGAAAAATGCATCCATTATTCACATCCTCCAGAGACAAGAACCGTGATACAAACATGTTTACTGAACTGTGTTCTGCTGTTTATGTGGGATCATGGGATCATGTTGAAACAGCCTGCCTGTTATACCCTTTATTTGACAGGGAAAATAATCAGGACTGAAAGCTGAAAGGGGGAAAGGGGAACGACATTGAAGAAAGTGACCCAGGACAGATTTAACCCCCATTTTGTTTAACTTTGGAAGAAGAGCACATCATTAGGCTAATTAACGCAGTCCTTGTTCACCATTCATAACATTTCTTCCTCTTGGCAACTGTGCTTAAGCGGGAGGTTTGTGGTATTTTAACAATACAAATATGTTTGCACAAAAGCCCAGAAACTTCGGCAAAGGAAATGTTTAAAACCTGCCATGCCCCCCAAAAAGGAAGCCATCGAGTTCCCAATGAACTGACATGTAGGACTGAGAATGACAACGTCTCAGCTCTTTATATGAAATCGTATTTTCTAATGATCATTTGATTGCAATTATAGACTTTTATGCACTTTTATTCATCCAGTTAAATTTCTTTGTGTGTGAATCAAATACACTCTTAAATTATGTTATAAAGGACCACTGATTTTATTTTTGATCCAATACCAAGTAATACTATTGCTACTATCCAGAGTGGTATAGTCTTGTTGTGTTTTTTGAGTCCAAGTCACTCTCAAGTCCTCACTGATTGAAACATAAGGGCCAATCTCACCGGCCTGGACACTAGTTGAAGACTAGTTGGAGATTCGAGTTGCTATTGGTCACGGAAATGTCGCCGGGATGTACCCTGGAGATAAAGCGAGTCTCCAGGTAGTCTTGAAGAAAATGAACATGATCAATTTCAACGGAGACTGCGTTTTTCTAGTCCCCATGCAGTCTCTGTGTGCAGTCTCAAGCAGTTGTGTTGCGAATACTATCTGTTTCTGTGACGTCCCTGCAATGTCTCCGAGACCTCTCCGATACCAAGGAGATCTCAAAGAGTCGTATGAAGTCTCTTTGAGATCACGTAGACCTTTCGGAGCCCATGCGGAGACTCCACTGAAATCGAGCCTGTTTTCACCGAGACTAACTGGAGACTCGCTTTATCTCCAGGGGACACCTCGTTGACATTTCTGTAACCAATGGCAACTCGAGTCTCCAACTAGTCTCCAGGCTGGTGAGATAGTCCCTTTGTATGTACGGCAGTCTCCGCAACGTCCATGCAACTCTCTTCCGGTGAGATCAGCCCTACAGAACAAATTAATTTTGGCACTATCAAAATATTTATGTATTGATATCAATCCTCGAACGGCCACCTTACCCTGATGGAGGGGTTTGAGCCCCTGAATGATCCTGGAAGCCCTTTTGTCATGGGCTCCGTGCCCCTGGTCGGGTCTCCCATGACAAACAGGTCCTATAGGTGACGGGTCAGACAAAGAGCGGTTCAGAAGCTCCTTATGAGACACAAACAGGCCCAGTTAGAATCGTGACCATAGACCCAGCACCTGCAGGAGAAGCCATAAGGGGCTGGTGCAATGTGACACAACCCGGATGGTATCAATCCGCCCATTACTTCAATGCAAAAACACCAGTTGCTGTGTAAATATGGAAAACATGCCAAGTGTTTCATCCCTGTGGTTAACAAATAGTACCAAACATGACCAATTTAAACGGCCTCAGCCTCTAGAATAACCACTGAAATAAAACACACCACTATTCTGAATTTCTGAGCAGCTGCGAATCTCAACTCTCCTAATGTGTTTTATCAAAGTCCACTTCTCTCCACTTCACACGTCGCTTCTATGTCCCCTGGGGGCCCGTGCATTGGCGCCACGTTCCCAAAGAACAAGCTCATTACAGACACGGGCTGCGAGTATGAGCCAGTGGACCCTCTTAATGTCGATGTAACAGCCTCGAGAGATCCATCCCACATCTCCTTAACAATGCCATTAGGCTGTGGAGGTGCTTAAGTAACCGTGAGGGCGCAAATATACAGTTCTGTTTTAACCCTCAGAGCTCCCTTTAAAAAAATGACACTTAACACCCTAAGGCCCAAAACGTGGCCTCTCCTTTTAACAGCCATAAAATCACTATACTTTCATGTTTTTTCATATTTTAAAAACTCAGAATCATAGAACTACTTCTGCTTGACACATACATACCAATTATTTTTAACCCTTTATTGCCCAAAATGTACACAAAAGTCCACCGTTGTGCTGTTTAGAAATCACAAAAAACTTGCATTACTTTTATAAAAATATTCCAAATTGAATGAGGTGTTTATTTTTATTAGGCCTTGGGATGGGTCAAAGTTTAGTGGTATAATAATTTTTTACAGGTTTTTTGTTTTTCTGTAGTGACAGATTTTCGTAAAAAAAATCACACTTAACACCCTAAGGCCCAAAACGGGGCCTCTACTTTTAACAGCCATAAAATCACTATACTTTCATATTTTTTCATATTTTAAAAACTCTTCTGCTTGACACATACATACCAAATATTTGTAATTTTTAAAGGATTTTTAACCCTTTATTGGCCAAAATGCACACAAACGTCGACTGTTGAACTGATTGTTACGCAGAAATAATTGCATAACTTCTATAAAAATATTCCAAATTGAATGAGGTGTTTTTTTTATTAGGCCTTGGGATGGGTCTAAGTAGGTTTTTTGTTTTTCTGTAGTGACAGATTTTTATAAAAAATCACACTTAGCACCCTAAGGCCCAAAACGTGGCCTCTACCTTTAACAGCTATAAAATCATTATATTTTCATATTTTTTCCCACTTTAAAAACTCAGACTCATAGATCTATGTCTGCTTGACACATACATACCAAATATATGTCATATTTTTATATTTTTAACTCTTTATGTGCCAAAATGCATTCATAACTCCTAATTGTTGCTCTTGCAGAGTCAGTAATACTTGTATAACCTTTATAAATGTGATCCAAATTGAATGAGCTCCATTTGTTCATTTGCCCTAAGGGTTGATCATACAATGGTAGTAACCTTGTTTTTAACAGTTCTTAAATCTTTCTGTAGAGCCACACTAAAATGAACAAAAAAATGCTGTCATCCCATTGAAAATCAATACAAATGTTTCACAGAAACTCTGTCTTCTGTGGTTTTATCTCAGGAGCAGTTTGCAAATGTGGGCACATTTTTATATGAGTTGGATGACTGTGCATAAGATAAACATTTGGAGGGTGTGGTGTAGTGAAGGGGGATTAGGGGATTTGGTGTGTGGCATCAAAAGCCTTTTCTCTTTGAAGAAATAACTAAACACAACAGCAATAACAAAGAAAATGGAAACAAAAGCGTGTAGTGTTCTGGTTTTCCCACAGTGTTTCACAGGTGCACTGGGCACTATCCAAAAAACTTATTTTGGTCTTTGTGTGTTAACTTGCAAAAGTTTTCTTTTAGATCAGACTAGTGTGTTTTTTATTCCTAACAGTTTCTACTGCTCACTTTCTGCAGAGTTGGTCACGTTACTGTGACTTGCCTTGTAAGCTCAAAACTTCATGTGACCAACTCTGAGGAAGATTGCAGAAAGTGAGCTGTGGAAACTGTCAGGGATACAGAAACCACACTGGCCTGATCTAAAAGAAAACTTCAGCTCTGGGTACTATATAAGAGCAATGGGACAATGGGATTGTCTCCTGGACTGACTACAGAAAAAGAAGCCCGACGTAAACCAACATTTCCAGCATGTCCTAATCTCGCCAGTTTTCAATTTCGGTAGAGGAAACCGGAGTACCCGGAGGAAACCTACGCAGACACAGGGAGAACATGCAAACTCCACAAAGAATGGCCCCGTCCAGGTGGGAATCGAACCCTGACCTTCTAGCTGTGAAGCACAAGCGCTAACCGCTGTGCTACCATGCATTTAAAATCATATACTGCATGTTGCTGCTTGCTATTGAACACAAGTAATTAATCAGAGCGGAATCACCCGAAAAAGGCAACAATATGCGGAGCCATGACAGAAGAGGGAGAATTGTAGCTCTTTAAAGGAGCATTTTTCAATAAAATCACAACTTAAACACACATTTAAAAGCACCAATGAATGATTATGTTATCAGTGTGCTGTAAACGTGTAAGTGTGTGTGGATCTCAGGATATTGAAATGTTTAGGTGCAATGTGGGTGGGGGCTGGGGCCCGATAGAGTGTGGGGGAGTGTGCACCAGCAGGAGCCATATATAGTGCATCATCTCAAAATGGATCACCGCAACATGAAACAGCAACGTTGTGAAGTACGAAGTGCTGCGTAAAACCTAATGATGAAACAGAAACGGAAAGTCTTGGCAAAATTTGAAGCAGCTTTGATCAAGACGTCGACGTTTGGACAAGTGGGAAAAAGAAAAATCTGGACAGCAGTTTTTATACTTTTTGATAAACGCAGCAGAACAGCCAAATATGCAGCGCATCCACATTGAAGATTTCTTTCATTAATCATCACTCTTCACCTACAGGCCAAAGAGGGGGAAGTGTCTTTCCCAAGGACATGGGTCAAATTACTGCCTTTCCGATGATAGAGAAAGGTTACTGTACTGAGCCAGTTTTAGCTTACATTTTTAAGATAAAAATAACTTCAAATAATAAAATAAGAGGAAGGATATAAAGACAATTCAGTGCAAATTATTATGAGAATAAGAGAATCCTTTTGCTTTCAGAGACACAATATTGGAATATACAATTTCAATGCACTCAGTTACAGTGCATTTACTTGAGAAGAAACTGTACTTATTAGGTATATCATTCAGCATGTTTTATTTCTACTTGAGTTATATTATAATGTAGTATCTTTACTCTTACTTAAGTCAGAAAAAAAAGTTATTTGTGCCACTGTGAGTAAATTGGAAAGTAAAGTTAAAAAGTCTGTTGAGGCAGCAACCTGACTGACAAAAATTGTAAAAGGCTGGAAATCTATCTATTTTGAAGTTGACCTAAGATATGGGTTTCGTCACGCTTTATATATATTTTATATATATATATATATATATATATATATATATATATATATATATATATATATATATATATATATATATTTATATATATATATACAAGAAATATACAAGAAAACTTGTAATGATGATGTGTAATGATGTGAAATCCTAAATTAGTCTCATAAGTTTCATAGGTGAAACATAAATCAGACTTTTACACTCAAACAGTTACTCAGTACTCATCGAGTAACTCCAAGTACGTGAGTATTTATTTGGGTCACTACTTTTTAATTCAAAGTAACGTTACTCTTAATTGAGTAAATGTTAAAAGTTGTTTTGGTTTCCAAAAGCTTTGTAAATCTCAAAGCAAAGACACCGCATGTGAAGGTTTGACAAAAATGTTGACTAGTGAAGCAGCAGACCATTATAAACTTTCATTATCAAGAAATTGACGTTCCATAATATATTCGCTTACCAATTCAATGTCCTGCTCTTGTAACATGCACCACAGACACCTGCGCTCGCAATAATCAAGTTACGCTTATGAGAGGTTCTTGCAAAAGACTTTGAGCGCCATGATTCATTCACCTGTCGCATCCATAGGTCTTACGACGGAGCGCTCCTATTGGACAGAGGGTCTTCGCTGTTCACTTTTAGCACGGGTAGCAGGAGGAGCGAGCGCAGAGTCGACACGAGAGCCAACAGTGGCAGAGCAGAGAGCGCGAGCAGCTTCAGTGAGGCAGGGCACCTCTTGGAGCGAGACGCGTAAAAGTGCCAAAAGACGCACGGAAGGAAATGACTATATCCTAATCCCTTTAAGTTAGATCTAATGACAGTTATGTAGTTTACACTTTCCCACGTTGCCTTTTGCCTTTTGTAAAATTTAGCAGCGCATAACTTTACTTAAAAAAATGGACCCACTCGTCAACACCACGGGGGCGCCGATCGGAGACTCCAGCGCTCCCAACACCACCAACAACGGGACCGAGTACTGGAACCAGTTCGTGCAGCCGGTGTGGAGGATCGTGCTGTGGGCCATCGCGTACAGCTGTATAGTCATAGTCTCCGTGGTCGGCAACGTAACGGTGATTTGGATTATCATGGCACACAAGCGCATGAGGACCGTCACCAACTATTTCCTCGTGAACCTGGCGTTCGCCGAAGCTTCCATGTCCGCGTTCAACACCGTGATCAACTTCACGTACGCCGTGCACAACGAGTGGTACTTCGGACTGGTGTACTGCCGTTTCCACAACTTCTTCCCCATCGCCGCGGTCTTCGCCAGCATCTACTCCATGACTGCCATAGCCTTAGACAGGTAAGGCACGCTTACTGCATTATATTACAGAGAAAAGAGTTAGATACACTGTGATGTTTACTTTTTACTTTCGTCTTGCTATCAAGTATTGTTGGGCATTTTTACGCATGACAATTTTATATTGTACTGATGCGTCCTTATTGTTTGTCAATTGCTTTTAAAAGAGGAAATTATGAAGTGGGGCCACAGTATCACTAATTGGTCGTGCCTTTTGCATTTCACATGTTAAGGTAGTGCTATTTGACGTGTGGAGTAGGATTCTTAATTTTTTGAAGGACTCTCTGATTGGTAAAATAAGTTCTCTGCATGTGCACTGTTCGTGTAATTGTATAAGCTATTTGTCTGAATCTCCATTTGAATTTTGAAATAGCCAATGGTACTTATCCAAAGAATAATATTGCTGAGAGTGTAAAGTCCTGCTTTGTAAAATCAATGACTTGTGGAGTGGTTCTAAATGCGTACGTGTTGACGTTTATTGTGTGGGCCATTTGGTTTCTTTTTGGTAAAGCAAATCATAATGACAAAACACCATTTTGTATGTCATACTTCCATCTCCTTTTCTTCCATCATCGCCATCAGTGATGATGCCTGTAATTGCCGCCTATTGGCCACTGTCGTTCTGTATGCAGCTCTCGCCTGTCCACGCTGTCTTCATTAATGGTATGTTGCGCGGATCCGGAGCGCGTTGGGATTCAAACCGGTTCCGTGTGCGGCAGCGGGCGCGCAGTAATTGTGCAGAAACGCAGCTGGATGCGACTGTCGGGGGGGTTGAATCTGACAAATTAGGCTTTTTCTAGCTAATATGTATTATGTCTATGTCAGTGCTGGCAGCAGCCCCTTAAGGACACTGATCTCGTCCCCCATTCTGTACATCTTAAGATATTGCTCTCTAACATAGTGGGAGGGTTTGAGAGAAATGTGATTCAATTTCTCCCCCATGCACTCCAGATTGACACTGAAGCTGACGTTGATCTTTGACTTTTTAATCCTGAACTGTGCGTCTCATCTTCTTCCCATCATCTAAAGACGTGGCTACAAGTGCTTCACACACACATTTTGCACAAATAGTGTCGCTATTTGTGCCCAACCAAAATGCCATAATTATGGTGATCTCTTGTTCCTCCTTTGGTCGTGCTGCACACCATTTAGGTCTTTGTCCTGCCACCAATTTTAGATAATCCCCCACTTTGTCAATGATTCCAATTGAATAGAGAATGACGTAATATATTGACACTCCTTGTAGAGAGATTCAAATATTGTCAACTTTGAGAGGTGCATTCACACACATCAATAGCCCTTGCATAAAATCAATACCGTGTTGTAACTTTCGGACAGTTTTGTGGCCTATGGCTGATGTGATTTGGGGCTGAAACAGCCACCAGCAAATGAAATGGTCCGTTCTACCATGTCCCACCCCGTCGTCTGACTATCCCTGAATTTATGATTTCAAGAATGGGTTGTGGATGTGAATGCACAACCATGACTTCTGTTAGCCATCGCTGTGTGAAGGTTTTCATTAATTGATTAATTCTTTATTTAGTACAGACACGGGGAAAGGTTCATATAGAATCAAAAGAAAAACATAAACGACATTATAACATTTCATGAGAAAATGCACACCCTTGAATTGAATGTGACTTCAAAGTCATTTGCATTTGCTGACATTAAAAAGAAAGTCTAAGTATCCTTTGATGTGACTCCTGAGAAGGCTCTGACAGGGCACACACTACCCCCCCCTTCATCATACTGATTTATTCACCTTCACAGATTCATATCCCAGGCAGCAACTATGGGTGATGGGCAGAGTATACATTCGGGTATAGGGAACTTTTTGTCCTTTTTAAACGGCTTTGGGGGCAACCTGTCTGGAGCAGTGTAACCAGTTCTTGAGTGTTGTAGCCGAGTTCTAGTCCCCCTCAAACCCTCATTTTGTCCCAGTCTAGGGTAATTCCAAGTCCAAGTTTACCATTTGCAAGTCCAAAATCCTCCATGTACAAAATTGAATCAAGAATCTCTAAGTTCCAGTCGAAACATTATTACTTAAAACCAGGGGTGGACTTGGACAATAATTCAGCCTGGGCATTTTTTTTGGTTTGGACCAGCCCACCCATAGCACGCAACTCTATGTGAAATAGGAACTACTTTTTCTCTCGCTGTATGATTTTAAGGTCACCTGACCTAGTTCGGACCAATCAGCGCACCCCTCAATTAGTGAGGTGCTGATTGGTCAGAACTTCACGCAGCAACATAATTTGTTTCCCTATTTCATACTTGAATTGCTCAAAAACTGCAGGGTTGCATGTTGAAATTTCATATAATATGTAAAGAGATTCCATTTCTGATTTCCTGGAATGAAACCTTACGATGTAAAAGTTAGCTGATGGGATATAATGAGACAGCAGAGGCAAGCTCCATTCAATTTAACCAGTCCTTGGAAGTATAGTATACTGTATATTTATTCTATAAGGTACAGAACATGAACTGCACAAATTGTTGTCTTAAATGTGGGAGGTCGTGGGTCCCTGTTGTAAATAAATAGCTACTTTTTTCTCACTAAGATTAACGGGTGCTCAGAATCAGTCGCTGTTATTATCTCTATGGGTGAGATAATCAGTGTATGGTGCTTTCGGAATTAAACAGTGGGGGAGGAAAAGGTTGTAGGATGCTGGTCGTTATTTAAAATGATTCATTCTCAAAGTTTGTTTCAGAGGATGTTTGACAAAAGTGCAATTGGTCAAAAGGATGCATGGCATTAACACAACTTGATTTGGCTCATAATTAAATCTTAGCCAAACATAAACACGTTAATTCTATTATAAATAAGAGATTAAAGTCACTTGGTTTGTAATGGACAGAAAGAATGTCCGTGGTGTTGCAGCAATGACACAGTTTGAAATGGTTTGCAATGAAGAAATTGATTGGATGTGAGTCTTGTAAAACATCTTCAAAACATGAGACAAGCAAATTACAAATAATGTGAACGTGTTTTTATCAAATAGTTCTAAATCTGGATTTTTTCTTTTTCAATATTGACTTTTTATATTTTAATTCGTGTAGGCCAGTGTTAATTTTGACAACATATTTTTATTTAGTTTCATAATTCTCTTTGATTTTAGTCTAGTTTTAGTAAAATGGCATGTAAATCTCGTCGACTAAATCTAAGACTAATTTTGTCAACTTTGCATTTGAAATATTTATTATAATCATATCTAATCACGGTTTTCTGCTTCATGTTTCTTCTCCCACATGAACAAAGCACAGAGCTGTTCCTTTGGCAGTGAATGTAAATATATGAGGCTTTTTCAGAATGTCATTGTCTCTTCTTTTCCTTTCTATTTTGTCATATTTTAGTCGATAAAAATATCTGGACATTTTGGTCTCATAAAAAATGCTTAATTTTATCAGACAAAAAAAGATACTTTGACTAAAATTATACAGAGATATTTTATCGACGAAATTAACACAGTGTAGACTATCAATCATATGGGGGTTTTTCAAGTTGCAATCTGTATGATATTTAATGGTTATGGCTTTTCCCTTTTCAAAGGTTTTGTCAACACTGACTGGCTCATTTAAACAGATTTAGAGGGGAGGGGTTTATCTTGTCACTGGCACCCCTCTGTTTACACTCCACTTAGCACTCTTCCTTCTATATCTGTGTACATAAGTAAGTTTGCTTCTTGCTACTAGCTCAACAACCAAGTACACAGAATAGATGATGACTTGAAAAAAAAAAAAACATTCTCGCACTTTTGTTATTAATTTACAGAAGCCCACATAGAGACAAAGTATAGAATCACAACTTGAGTCTGTAAATCTCTCAAAGCAGAACTAAGTAACTTGTTTGTCTTAATACATCCTTTTCGTAGTTCCTCTGGGGATAATACAAGTGTTAATATGATTGGGGGTCTTTCCCTCCCACCGGTGTCTCTATCCAGAAAACCACACTTGCAACTTTCCCTGCACTGAGCCGGAGACCCAATACACACTAATGGAATCACGAAGAAGAAGAAGATAACAGGCTAACGGGCACAGCTAACTGTGGGCCAGCTGGAGAAAATGTGCTAGGTTTCAGGTGGGGGTTAAGAGTTTAAAATGAATGTTATCGGATTGTTTTTATCATAAGGTCTTTTGCTTATTTAATGCTTATTTAACAACATTTTTGGAGGAAAAGACAATATTTGACATTATATTTTACAAGTCTAAGTTGTTTTTGGATTGAGTGAGATTTTGGGTCCCGACATAGTTGAGAATTACAGTGTACAACAATGTTGCTGCCAAACTTGCAAAAGATTAGAGAGCTATAGCCTTACTCCACATCTTGCCCTTTTTTCTTCTCATGGTCTTGGTCTCAATGCGCAGTATTGTTCATCTTGACCACAGCCGGACTTCTTAGCTATTACATGCTGTAATGAAAAGGCTTATGGCGCGCACTGCAGCGATACAGGCAAGATAATAAATAATCCTGGCTCCAGTATGTTTCTATCTGTAACAAACAATCTCTGGCGGTGGTGATAACTTGTCTGACATATTTTTTCTCCTTATCTGTATAGAAATTTAACCCAGCTCCGGGAATTCGCTCCTGTTCCATCAGTGAATCCATTCCCCCGGCTTCCGAACAGTAATCGCACATTATGACCTCTGCGTCCACGCATTGGTGATGTTGTTGGTCTGCATCTCTGGCATTAATGGGCCGTAATTTCCCAGCATGCCTCGCTGGGAGTGCGCAAGCTGTGAACCTGCCCTTTTCCCAAATGAAGGTAAATCTTAGAGCTTAGCGAGAGGAGCTGAGCGGAGGTGACAGGTTACAACCAGAAAACAGCGGGGTATTTGCGATGATACAAAGGTACAATCAGAATAGATGAAGTCGATTTATTCACGGCAGTGTTGGAAGCGGAAAGCATTTGGCCGTATCTTATTGGAGTGAAAGACATTTTTCTCTTGTTGCTGTAGGTATGCGAGTGGTTTTGTACATAAAAATGTACATGCGGTGTCGAGGAAGAAACTCCGGCGCTGTGTGGTCTGACTTGCATGGCAACAGATGGAAAATCCTTAAAACTAAAGAAGAGGAGTAAGTGTGACATATTAAAGGGGCTAGAGTGTTTTAAAGGTGCATTATGGAACCTTTTATGTTGAACAAACTTGATATTTGTGCATAATTTGCCTTTTGGTGACCCCCTGGCTGTATGGGTGGTTTTGGCACCTTTACTTAAGCTTCAGGATCAATTGTTTTGTAGGTTTTCTTTTGCAGTGAAAACCTAACAGAAACTCGTGCAGAAGATCCTGGAGCCACCGTGATGGAACGTAAACTAAAAGGTCAGTAAAAGGTCACTAAAAGGTCAAATTCGGAATAATATAAAGTTACATTTGCACCTTTATAAAAACCTTTTATAGAAAACCCTGTAATGATCGCTGGGTGGGTTTTTGGAACCAGCTCCATGATTCCCAGTCTGTACGCCCACTTCTTTGGGAGCTAAAGGAGGCTCCCACTTCGGACGGAATCCACGTCATCACAACCCGCCGACTGGTGTTCAAACTCACTTGGACCCCTCGCTCGCTCGCAGCTCGACTCCTCTGTTTGGCTCATTTACCCAGGATGCTTCGGTGGGTCCTCCGCTGTCTCGGAGAGCTGATATTACCCATAATGCACGGCAACCGTGTTTTTTCATCCCTTTTCTCCCAAAACTTTATTTAGCAATGGAATCAACTAAATATGTTTGTACTCGCTATAAAAAAGTTTTGTTCCACGCTTCTGCAAAAATAGTAAGAATAATAAATCATTGGTAGAAGTGTTATTATATGAGGTTTATATAAAGTGCATCTTAATGAAAGGCCTAATAAATAGGTCTATATTTTATTGAGAAATTAGGTCTATGGTTGTTAACGTAAGTCTGCAATTGTAGACTATTAGTGATAAACTGGAGCTGCTAAATATGTTTTATATTTGAATTGAATTTCTTGCAAATCCTTGCAGGAATGATATTATTTTATTCAGGCCAAAATGTTCAAACAGTTTATAAACAGCTTTTATTAATAAAGCAGTTGTTTTCATAAGCATAGATTGATATTTTATTGATATATTTGACATGTGACAGGACGCAGTCCGGAGGCCGTTCCAAAAGAGCTCAAACGAGGTGCTAAAAGGCCACTCAGCTCCGCTTTGGAGGAGCCCACCACCAAGGACGTCAACGAAGTGGACAACGGAGGAAGGATCCTGACAACTGAGAAACAGCCTATGATTAGTTCATTGATATAGTCTATGGTTCAAATAAAAACAGGTGAAGAGACCAGCAGAGGGCATTAGAGGGAACTTTTGTCTTGCTCTTTTAACAAGAAATAGTGAAGATCAAGAGATGCTCCTACAGCAGTTGTACTTTCCTAAATCAGGAAGCAAATATGGGTAAAGGTTGGTTGAAGAATTTGGCAAATCAATCAAGAGTGAATTGGTTCAGGGCCTTGTTTTGGTTTATGGAGTAGAAGGAGAGTGTATGAATTAATGGCCCACTGGGAGATTACGGGAAATCGGCACCAGAGTATACAGGATTTTTCAAAAAAGTGTAAATGAGACAATACACAATTCTATAATCCTATTTCAGTGTATTTCATTTTACTCCTAAAACAAATTGTTACTCTAATATTGAAACCTCTATGTACCATAATCTGTCCTGAAGGCTCATACTTTATTAGGAATATGGCAAAGCCTTGATTTTTAACATCATTTAGTAAAAGAACTAAAACAGCAACCAAAATAAGTGTTTTCCTGTACACTCAATGCACTCCCAATGCAGTCCCAATAAACAGCTTATTAGTTTGAATTTACACTAGCGCCTACTCACCGACCAATTTAGGATTTGCCATTTCATTGCCCTGTTAAATAGTCGCTGTGCAGCTTACAGAGAAGAGACTAATGGATATTTTAATGGAACTAAAGCCTGGCTCTGCTGGGTGCACGGGCAACCAAAATGTAAATATAAACATGATTAGTTAGTTTTTTAATTTACATTTTTGGTAAAGCTAATTTGCCTAGCCACTTGCTTGAACGACTATAACCCATTTGCAGTGAGGATATTGTCAATAACAGACTTTCACAATAACCCATGAGAATACATGATTGAGCGTATTTGAGTATTTTTAGTTGCTCTCGGTTAGCTGCAAATCCCGGTGTACAATGCGGACAACAACATATTTGCATAATTATAGTGAGAGTGACTTAAGCTGATAAAGGAAGCCAATGGGAATTGTTTTTCATAACATGTGATTCAAATTGCCACGGGCATATTTACAGAGCTGATTGAAAGACAGAATCGTCTGAGTCTGAAAATGAAATTATGAAAATAATTTTAGCTTATTTAACATACATGCTTTGAAAAAAGCATCAAAAATAGTGACACAAAACGAGACGAAAGCGAGGATGAAGGCGCAACAAAAACAACACATCAATAAAGCAACGAATAACGATAAAAACGGGACTAGAAGCCACAAAATGACAAAAAAAAGTGATAAAAAGTGGCAAAAATGAAAATGAAAAACATCTGTTTAGATCAGTTTTGTTGGTCTTAGCTTTCAAATGAGATGTTACACTGGCCTAATAGCTCTCCAGTCAAGAAACCTTTAGATTTGGGTAATGCCGGCTGAACTACAGAAAATGCGCTCAGTTCAGGTGGCTGTTAAAACGTTAAAGGTACTTTTTTTTTTCTAGCAGTGGAACAAATGTAGTTTTGTAGCGGTCCATCTAATTATAAAGCATTTGTATCCATTTTATGAACTCTCAAGCTATAGTTTTCTTGCATTTCTGTGACAGTGACCCTGAAATTTGTGGAATGCGCCTATAAACTTGTCCTTGTGAAGAATCAGTTGAATGTTTGGCATATACAGCACCGGTCAAAAGTTTGGAAACACCTTTTTAAATATTGAGACATTTTACATTGTAGATTCTTACTGATGGCATTCATTGAATAAACACATATGACAAAAGCTTGTTGCAATAAGTGAAAGAAACTAGCCTTTTTGAGGGGGGGATTTTAATATAGATCAGCCCAGCACAATAAAGGCTTTTTAGAAAATGCCTTGGTTCTTAATTTTTCTCTTAAGTTTCTGTTTCCCAAACACCAAAGAGCATTATTGACTTCCTGAGCATTTTGAGTCTAATTTCTCACATATATATAAAAATATATATATATATATATTAAAAAAAGGTGGATTCCTCAAAATAGCCGCCTTTAATGCTTTGCCACAGTTTTGACAATTTCTTGACAAGTCACTGAAAACCATTTCAGGTGACGACCTTATGAAGTTCATTGAGAAAACGCCAAGAATAAAAGGTGTTTCCTACGTAATGCCATGTGTTCATTTAATGCCTTCAATGAGAATCACACAATGTAAACAGTGTTGAAAATAAAGAAAAAGTGGGAGGAAAAAGTGTATGAACCATTTGGAATTTCTCACATTTCTGCATAAATCGGTCATAAAATGTGGTCTTATCAATGGTCCAAGATTCATCCTGATCGTTGTGCAACTACAGGGAATGTCTGGATGAAGTTATTGCAGCCAAAAAAGGGTCAACCAGCTATTGATCCAAGGGTTCACTTATTTAATCCACGCTGTCCTGTGACATGTTTACATGTTTATGGCCGATGACAACATGTAAGTGTTTGGGTGGTATTAAAGATCAGACCACATTGTATGACCAATGTAGGCAGAATCAGTACAGTAGGTGTTGTTGCATAAAAAATTAAAAAAATAAAACACAATCTGTACTTTTATTTTGGCATCCTCAAAGTGTAAAAATAGACTGGAACATTATCAGTGTAAAATTCATCCAAGACCATCATGTGGCTGCACTATAGTTCGGAGAGTGGAAGGCACAACGCGATTTCTAAACATTTTGAAAGGGCCTGATAAAAAGGCTACATTGATTGCACAGCAGAGTTCCCATGATTCTCTCAATCAGACACAAGCTGCGCTCATGAAAATACAGAGTTGTTTTTATACAGGAGTGCTTTTAGAAAGATACTGTATATGCAGCATTTTTATTAGCATTATAGTCAAGTGGAAGACAAGCTTGTTATGATTGTTGATACAAGACAAAGGGGGAAAATTGTTATTGTCTTCCCTTATTATTCCTAATTTAGTGGGAAGTTGCTACAGGCAGAACAATTGCCCAGAAATGAGGCCAGACGCCCTAATGCTAATGCGGGTGAATCTCTTGCCCAGACATTCTTTTTGCATCTGATTTAACATTTGAAATGGCCTAATCAGATGTTATCACCACTTCTGTGAAAGGGTACACAAGCTGGTATAGTCTTCCTATTCCTATTCAAGAGTCTTCCACTTTTATAACCTTTCAAAAAGAGCTCAAAAAGAAAAAAAGTTCCTGTAATCCTGTAATCATTTGAAACCTGATAACCCTTATAGATTGGGGAAGTTTTATTCATATGTTTTTGTAAATAGGGCATATGTCAATTTTTATTTGTTATGTGTTGCTGTTATCCTAAATGTTTTTCATGAATGTCCTCTCCAAATAAACAGAGAAGTAAAGAGAAGTAAAAGTAGCTCACATACCAATATTTTGTTCAATCTAGGGTTTGATTATGGCTTCTGCAACGTCACAAGATACATTTCCATTAGGGCTGGGCGATCTTGGGAAAAAAATAATCATGATTATTTCCCCCATATTGATCGATTCAATTGTATTTTTTCATAATATATTAAATACTTTCGCTGATTCATAGAATTAGATACATCTTTTATTCAAACCTCAGCTCAAACCAAAACAAATGCTTTCATCAAGTCTCATCTAACACGCACAAATCAATTTGTCTCGTCCAAACTGTCGATTATAAAGTCCCATGACGATTATTGGGATTGACCAAAGTAGAGATTGCGATTTGTATTAAATTTCGATTAATTGCCTAGCCCTACTTTCCATTCTGTTTTGCATTCGTCTTTCATAACTGAAAGGAGAGTCGGACACCTGATCAACTGCAGATCCAGTAGCAATATTTTTTTCTGGCCCAGCAATGCACCATTTTTTTAATTCAAGACGGAGACTTTGCGTTGCCAGTGCCTTTTCGCTCCTGTTTCAGCTTCTTAACTTACCGCTATACTGACTACACCCTATAGGAATAAATTAACTGTCCGAGATAACCACATGCACAATATCCTGAACCACTAATTCGTCAGGAAACAAACGCAGCCCTCCAAGGCACACTTTTTTTTTCTTTCAATTATGCCCTTATGAAAGAATCCCATTATAAAAACTAACCTCCCCCACTTCACAGTGCCTCTCTGCACACGCACGGGCAGCAGTAACAAAGGGCTATTGGCTGAGACAGACCCACTCTTTTCTATTGAATAAAGCAATAAACCCTCAATGCAGCAACCATGCACCACCTCTGCGCGTTGGTCATGGTTTAGCCCATAACGTCTAATGTGTATTCATGGCCTCACATGTTCAACTGTCTTCTCACGCTCTGGATTTACATTTTCTCAGCGCCTTCTTCTTGGATGCATTTTTTTTTCTCCCTGGGGCGTCATAATTTCACCGAGTTACGGTTGGTTCAGTCCTTCTGCTGGGCTGAATGCATCAAAGGGGCCAATATATTTGTCGAAACTGACTTCTCTGAGGCTGTTATCCGTGTTGCAACATTGTTCCCTCGTCAACAACGTGTCTGTGCTACTCCTTCATTTTCAGATCTGTCTGCACCAAAACTTAATACAGTACATGAATTGTCTTGGGGAAATTGTGCCCGAGTAGGCAGTTGTGTGTTCATAACATGGTGGCACAGCTCTTACCTCACAGAAAGAAGACCCTAGGCTTGTTTTTTTGTGGCCTGAGGGTCTTTCTGGGTGGAGTTTGCATGTTGCATAGGTTTTTTATAGCACTAAAAATATGCACAAAAGGGTCACCACCTTCAGGATGAATGGAAGTGTGTGGGACAAGGGATGGAAATTAAATTCAGTTTTCGACATTGATACTCGCATGGAACTTCTCTTTGTTACGGCCAGTTACTTGGCCGAAAGTTACCAAGTATGGAGTGAATGAATAGTGCAATGTGAAGCGTCTTTGAGTGTCCAGAAAAGCGCTATATAAAACTGATGCATTATTATTATTATTATTATATAATCAATATCTAAGCAAATGAAAACATGTAAGAGAGAGATGGCGTCTGGTGTGATTTTATGCATGAGTCTCATGTGTGGTCATTTTCAAGTAAACAAATTGAGACCAACCCCCCGCTCAAACAGACCACTGTAGGCTCTGAGCTATATATTCATTGCGATACAGCTATGTGTGCTCTTCAGCGACAGACTCTTTGTGCCACATGAATGTGCATTTAGCAGGTGCCTCAGAGCCTTGTCACTCTGTCGTGGGTAAACAACGGTCTAATCAACACCTGCCATTTCTGTCACTTTGGTTCAGACCAGAGAGAGACAAATGCCTCGAGGAGAAAGGGCCATGTTTAAGCTGCAGAAATAACATGAAGTCATAACTTTGGAGGCCCTGCAGGGATAAAGACTACTGTTCTGGAACCATAAACTGTGTGGATATATGAAATAATTGTTCAGCTTTTTATAATCTTATTCAGCACTTGCTTTATTACATAAAATTGTTATTACAAACATAAGGGATTACAAGTTCCATACCTTAACGTCGACACTCTGATGGCCTCTTGTGGTCATGCTGTGATATTGATGGCATACCCTCTCTAGGTTATTGTGTACTCGTTTGTGTTACGTTATATATCAGTCCAATTGCTGGTGAAATTAACAGTGCTGCCAAAATAGGGCATCCAGTATAAAACAAATGCTTAATTTACCGAAACTACGGCTAAAATAAAAGCATTTCACTCTACTGTTTGTGAGAAGGCAGATGGTTTGATGGGATGATCTCTCAATCTGGTAATCAATAATTTGCCTACATTCTACATTCTCTTCAAAAAGGAAAGAAATATAATGGCAATAAGACAATGTTTATATGCATGGATTTTCTTTCCAATCTAAAACAGAAAGAGCAACCTGTCAGATCAGTGAATCCCCAAACATGCGGCGAACATGCAAACTCCACAACGAAAGAGATCAAACACACGCAATGCTGTCAGAGCAAACAAAATATAGTATATGTTGTAAATTATGGAAATTCACCATTTTGTGGAAAGCATTGTCCATAGACTAATATCAACCAAAAACATTATTACAGCGCAGACAAAAGAAGCATGGAACAACTCTGTTAGCTGCTGCTGGGGCCACTACTAAATTTGACACAGTGGTTCTCAACTGGTGGCCCTCATCTTCAACATATTCATAACATGCCAGGACCCAAAAATGTGCAGTTTGGTTACCCAAAATGTCTTCAGTGTTGCATTGACTGTAATTGGGACTGTGAAAACTACTTCAAAACAATCATTAAAGTGATCGTATGCAAGTTTACATGTTTTACCAATTTAAAGTGCATATGACACATTAGACACAACTTTTGCTAAAACATAGTTAACACAACAATTATATTTAAGATTTTGCTACAAATTATATCCAGCTTTCTTTAGTTTGGCCATTTTTTGTGATGAGTATATAGTTTCACTTAAGCCTGGTTCACACGGGACGATTTTAAAATTGTCGGCCGATTTTCCAAACCTGAGAGACCCCACACATGGAGATAAAAATTCACGGGTCTAACAGTTCTGGTCGTACAGTGTGTGGTGCGCAGCCACACGGCAAAATCAACACATCACACACGAACCGATTTGACTCCCGAGCATTCCCAGATCAGATGGGAAATCTCGCAAAACCCCTCGAGATCAAGCGTGACTTCAAAGTAAACAATCATGGCGGACAAAGAGGATGCAGTGGCGATAGTTTGTAGTTTGTTTTTAAAAGAAAAAAAGCGTTACCAAAAGAAAAGGCAATGGTCAAAGAAGTGCTGCCGGCTGTGTTGATTTTCTTTCCCGGTGTTTCTTCGCCGCCTCGTCACCTCGCTTTCTGATTGGCTACACGCCACAGTCTACAGGTCCCGTGTTCGTTTGTCCCCGGGGGACGCCACACACGAGGAGGAATCGGGCCAAAAAAATCCAACATGTTGGATATCCCCGATTTGAGATCGGAGCGGTTCCGACGTCCTTCCGAGCAGACGAGAGCCGTCTTAACACACCACACACGGCAGGAATATCTAATCAGATTATTTTGCGATAATCGGAGCGTTTCTAAAATTGTCGGAAGGGGTGAATCGGGGCTAAAATTGGCCTAATTATCCCGCCGTGTGAACCAGGCTTTACTCATTGGACACTGACAGGCAGTGACACTTCAACCCACTTTGGGGTCCCATTCCACCAGTTGATATCCCACTGCTCTAACGTGCTGTCGAAATGCTTTTATGTCAACAATAACTCCAGTATAAAGCCATTATAGCCACTGGAGGCAAGGTAGGTGAAGTGCCTTGCCCAATGACACAACAACAGTGTGTATCTTCAGGAGCTGGGATTGGAATCCCTGACCTTCTGATCATAAATCGACCCGCTCTAACAACTGCGTCACCGTCACCCTCATGGAAGGAGGCAGTTGAATAAGCATAAAAAAAAATATGGTCCAGGCGGTTTCAAAAATAGTCTTTATTTCAGGACCAAAAACAAAAAAACACGCACCAACACTAACCACTCCAGTATCTTATATTTAAAACATTTCCAAGAATACTTCTATTGATGACACAAAAACAATACACTTTAGCGTTCCAAATCTTTTTTTGGAAATGTAAGTTTTCTTGTGGAAAGCTCTTATGATGACATTACCTCACTTTACCTCCGGCCAAGCCATTTATTGACCGCAAATACACGTATCTAAACAAATTGTATTCACCGATGTGTCCCTGGCCCCTCGCCCCGAGCATAACCTTCTAATTTAAACCATAAATCAAGTCCTCTAAGCAGGATATTTCCATTAAGAGATAATGGGCGCGAAGCTGAATGTTGTTTATTTTTAAGGGGACAATCCAAACAACCACTCTGAGCTACGACTGAGCGGGCATTTCCATCGACTTATAGTAATTTCCTGAAGGATTAAAATAACAAGACAATCCAATGAAAGCTGATTTCAAAACTGTACATCATAATATTTTGCAGTGTTTGTTTATGCCGAAGAGTGTCCTCAGAGGGTTCTGTGTTTAAAGATTTTCCTAGAATCAATACCAATTTTAACCCCAGGGCAGACGCTCTCTTTATGGTTTTAGTAACGGGGCGATCAGGTGTACACCCTTGATAATAGTTGGACACATCCTGACAACTAGTCACTCACATAAAGTGAAAATGAGCGTTCTAGACTTTCTTTTTTTTATAAAGTGCAGGAATGGTGATAGAAAACCAGAAAGTAGTGTGAACCCTGAGGAGCATTTGCCTATAACCGCTCTGCTACTCGTCCTCCCCTTTATTTACAAAAGATTATGATCATTTAAAAATGTTTATCTGTCAACATTTTACTATAGTGGCCCAAAGTAGCTAGTCTCTACTCACAAAGACCAAAGGCAACCATTATCAAAGGAATGTCTGGAACTTTGCTCACAGCCAATCAAATCTCCAAAAGGTTTATATCGATCCAATCACAAGGAAGACTTCATTAACCACAAGTAAAATATTTTCTTAAATGTACCAAACAAGAATGTACCTGCGTAGATGTTGATTTCCTCATCTTTTCTCAGAGGATTTTTAGGCCCGAGCGGCCTGCCGTAGCAAGGGCCTATTGTAATCGCAACGCAGTGCGCGCAGCGCACTGAACCTAGGTGCGCGGAGCGCACGAAAACAGCGCGAAGCGCTGTCCCCATGTCAAACGTAAACTCACCGTGTAAAACAGTGACTGCCCACACCTCTGGTGTGGGCCCTTATACTTATAATTGCATGAAAATGAATGGGGGAATATGGCCAACTGTCATACGGAGGTGGATGACGAGCGCGAAGCGCTCGTCATTCACCTCCGAGCCCCACCGGTGCGTGGGGGAAGTCGAAAGCTTTCAAAAAATGTATAATATGTTGTAGTCGCGAAAGCGACTATATTGTTTTTGCAGGAAATATTATTATTAGGCCCGAGCGGCCTGCCGTAGCAAGGGCCTATTGTAATCGCAACGCAGTGCGCGCAGCGCACTGTACTGAGGTGCGCGGAGCGCACGAAAACAGCGCGAAGCGCTGTCCCCATGTCAAACGTAAACTCACCGTGTAAAACAGTGACTGCCCACACCTCTGGTGTGGGCCCTTATACTTATAATTGCAGCAAAATGAATGGGGGTATATGGCCAACTGTCATACGGAGGTGGATGACGAGCGCGAAGCGCTCGTCATTCACCTCCGAGCCCCACCGGTGCGTCGGGGAAGTCGAAAGCTTTAAAAAAATGCATAATATGTTGTAGTCGCGAAAGCGACTATATTGTTTTTGCAAGAAATATTATTATTCTTCTTTATTCTTCTTCTTCTTCTTCTTTCTTCTTCTGCTCTTTGAGCAGGAATTTGACCCCCTGAACGTAGTCAAAAACTCACCAAACTTTGCCCAAAATTCAGATCCGGCGAAAAATTTATTAAAATGTGTGTTTCGTTTTGGGGAAATAAAAAATGGCGCGACAGCGCCACCTACAAAAGTGAAAATACATTGCGCCTATGGGGAGGGGGCCAACATAAACTTTGTCGCAGAGCGACGGGATTCGGTACAGACCTTCGTCCTGTGAGGACAAACAAAATATATTATTGTGGCCACGCCCCCAGACAAACCGGAAGTCCGCCATTTTGACAGGAAGTCGGGAAAATGGTGAGTCAGCGTTTTCGCTGACGTCGCATTTTAACGAACTCCTCCTAGGGCGTTTCACCAAATGAGCCCAAAATCGCTCCACTTCATCTCGAGATGTGGGGCATCAAAAGTTATCCAAATTTTTTGGCTAAGTTTTACGGTTTGTTTGCGGCGAAGCCGCAATCTTTACGAAGATTTTTGCGACTTTCCGAAAACAACAAAATGCTCCCATTTGCACAAACGAACTCCGATAAAAAATCGGAAATATACATTTTATTGACCTTTCACCCCCGGACACAACAAATGTGAAAAAGTGAGATTTGGCGCGATAGCGCCCCCTCCAGGCTGAGAAGAAAAAATGCATTATGGGAAAAAAATTAGTTTCTCGGAAATGGATAAAATTCGGCACAATAATAACTGATGGCATCCCGATCCAAAAAGCCAATGAGACCCATACCGTATTTTGTACGGTGTTGCCATGGAGACGACCGAGGCTCGCCATGTTATTCCAATGGGACTGACCCGCATATCACACATTATACACAATTACAGCTCGTTAGCGCCCTCTGTGAGGAGCTTGTGGACAGTAGTGATTGAAGTACGGCCCGTCAGGGCCGTCCGATGCTGCTTGTGAAATAAAAAAGATTTGGGGCGCGCTAGCGCCCTCTGCAGGTTGGAGCCATCATTCACATGGAGACGCTAAAAATCTCGTTTTGATGTTTACTCACAAAGATTAATGGCTCATCAGGGCAATAAAATGTAGTGTGGCCACGTTGGCGCCCTCGGTAGGGTTATGGCGCGGCAATGGAGGCACTAAGGGAGGCCTCCATTACATGGTTGCCAGGCGACCGACAGGAGGTCGGCCATTTTGGGAAAAATCGAGCAATCAGCGCCGAAGGCGCCATTTCTCGCCTTTGCTCTTTTATAATCTCGACCTAGGGTGGCAGCGACATTATAACCACGTAGGGCGCGGCAGCGCCTCCCGGTTATTGCGGCGGCGTGCGGGAACCGGCGTCAACCGGCCAACGAACCCCCGCGAGGGCCTCTCGATGCCGCTTGCGGCTTTAATTAGGCCCGAGCGGCCTGCCGTAGCAAGGGCCTATTGTAATCGCAACGCAGTGCGCGCAGCGCACTGTACCGAGGTGCGCGGAGCGCACGAAAACAGCGCGAAGCGCTGTCCCCATGTCAAACGTAAACTCACCGTGTAAAACAGTGACTGCCCACACGTCTGGTGTGGGCCCTTATACTTGTAATTGCAGCAAAATGAATGGGGGAATATGGCCAACTGTCATACGGAGGTGGATGACGAGCGCGAAGCGCTCGTCATTCACCTCCGAGCCCCACCGGTGCGTGGGGGAAGTCGAAAGCTTTCAAAAAATGTATAATATGTTGTAGTCGCGAAAGCGACTATATTGTTTTTGCAGGAAATATTATTATTCTTTCTTTCTTTCTTTCTTCTTTCTTCTGCTCTTTGAGCAGGAATTTGACCTCCTGAACATAGTCAAAAACTCACCAAACTTTGCCCAAAATTCAGATCTGGTGAAAAATTAATTAAAATGTGTGTTTCGTTTTGGGGAGATAAAAAATGGCGCGACAGCGCCACCTACAAAAGTGAAAATACATTGCGCCTATGGGGAGGGGGCCAACATAAACTTTTTCGCAGAGCGACGGGATTCGGTACAGACATTCGTCCTGTGAGGACAAACAAAATATATTATTGTGGCCACGCCCCCAGACAAACCGGAAGTCCGCCATTTTGACAGGAAGTCGGGAAAATGGTGAGTCAGCGTTTTCGCTGACGTCGCATTTTAACGAACTCCTCCTAGGGCGTTTCACCAAATGAGCCCAAAATCGCTCCACTTCATCTCCAGATGTGGGGCATCAAAAGTTATCCAAATTTTTTGGCTAAGTTTTACGGTTTGTGTGCGGCGAAGCCGCAATCTTTACGAAGATTTTTGCGACTTTCCGAAAACAACAAAATGCTCCCATTCGCACAAACGAACTCCGATTAAAAATCGGAAATATACATTTTATTGACTTTTCACCCCCGGACACAACAAATGTGAAAAAGTGAGATTTGGCGCGATAGCGCCCCCTCTAGGCCGAGAACAAAAAATGCATTATGGGAAAAAAATTAGTTTCTCGCAAATGGATAAAATTCGGCACAATAATAGCTGATGGCATCCCGGTCAAAAAAGCCAATGAGACCCATACCGTATTTTGTACGGTGTTGCCATGGAGACGACCGAGGCTCGCCATGTTATTCCAATGGGACTGACCCGCATATCACACATTATACACAATTACAGTGCATTAGCGCCCTCTGTCAGGAGCTTGTGGACAGCAGTCATTGAAGTACGGCCCGTCAAGGCCGTCCGATGCTGCTTGTGAAATAAAAAAGATTTGGGGCGCGCTAGCGCCCTCTGCAGGTTGCAGCCATCATTCACATGGAGACGCTAAAAATCTCGTTTTGATGTTTACTCACAAACATTAATGGCACATCAGGGCAATAAAATGTAGTGTGGCCACGTTGGCGCCCTCGGTGGGTTATGGCGCGGCAATGGAGGCACTAAAGGAGGCCTCTATTACATGGTTGCTAGGCGACCAACAGGTGGTCGGCCATTTTGGGAAAAATCGAGTAATCAGCGCCGAAGGCGCCATTTCTCGCCTTTGCTCTTTTATTATCTCGACCTAGGGTGGCAGCGACATTATAACCACGTAGGGCGCGGCAGCGCCTCCCGGTTATTGCGGCGGCGTGCGGCAACCGGCGTCAACCGGCCCACTAGACCCGCGAGGGCCTCTCGATGCCGCTTGCGGCTTTAATTCTTTCTTTCTTCTTCTTTCTTTCTTCTGCTCTTTGAGCAGGAATTTGACCTCCTGAACATAGTCAAAAACTCACCAAACTTTGCCCAAAATTCAGATCTGGTGAAAAATTAATTAAAATGTGTGTTTCGTTTTGGGGAGATAAAAAATGGCGCGACAGCGCCACCTACAAAAGTGAAAATACATTGCGCCTATGGGGAGGGGGCCAACATAAACTTTTTCGCAGAGCGACGGGATTCGGTACAGACATTCGTCCTGTGAGGACAAACAAAATATATTATTGTGGCCACGCCCCCAGACAAACCGGAAGTCCGCCATTTTGACAGGAAGTCGGGAAAATGGTGAGTCAGCGTTTTCGCTGACGTCGCATTTTAACGAACTCCTCCTAGGGCGTTTCACCAAATGAGCCCAAAATCGCCCCACTTCATCTCGAGATGTGGGGCATCAAAAGTTATCCAAATTTTTTGGCTAAGTTTTACGGTTTGTTTGCGGCGAAGCCGCAATCTTTACGAAGATTTTTGCGACTTTCCGAAAACAACAAAATGCTCCCATTTGCACAAACGAACTCCGATTAAAAATCGGAAATATACATTTTATTGACCTTTCACCCCCGGACACAACAAATGTGAAAAAGTGAGATTTGGCGCGATAGCGCCCCCTCTAGGCTGAGAAGAAAATATGCATTATGGGAAAAAAAATAGTTTCTCGGAAATTGATAAAATTCGGCACAATAATAGCTGATGGCATCCCGATCCAAAAAGCCAATGAGACCCATACCGTATTTTGTACGGTGTTGCCATGGAGACGACCGAGGCTCGCCATGTTATTCCAATGGGACTGACCCGCATATCACACATTATACCCAATTACAGCGCGTTAGCGCCCTCTGTGAGGAGCTTGTGGACAGTAGTCATTGAAGTACGGCCCGACAGGGCCGTCCAATGCTGCTTGTGAAATAAAAAAGATTTGGGGCGCGCTGGCGCCCTCTGCAGGTTGGAGCCATCATTCACATGGAGACGCTAAAAATCTCGTTTTGACGTTTACTCACAAAGATTAATGGCACATCAGGGCAATAAAATGTAGTGTGGCCACGTTGGCGCCCTCGGTGGGTTACGGCGCGGCAATGGAGGCACTAAGGGAGGCCTCCATTACATGGTTGCTAGGCAACCAATAGGTGGTCGGCCATTTTGGGAAAAATCGAGTAATCAGCGCCGAAGGCACCATTTCTCGCCTTTGCTCCTTTATAATCTCGACCTAGGGTGGCAGCGACATTATAAGCAGGTAGGGCGCGGCAGCGCCTCCCGGTTATTGCGGCGTGCGGGAACCGGCGGCAACCGGCCCACGAGACCCGCGAGGGCCTCTCGATGCCTGCTCTTGGAGCAGGAATTTGAACCCCTGAACATAGTCAAAAACTCACCAAACTTTGCCCAAAATTCAGATCCGGCGAAAAATTAATTACAATGTGTGTTTCGTTTTGGGGAAATAAAAAATGGCGCGACAGCGCCACCTACAAAAGTGAAAATACATTACGCCTATGGGGAAGGGGCCAACGGCAACTTTGTCATAGAGCAACGAGATTCGGTACAGACATTTGTCATGTGACGACAAGCAAAAAATATTATTGTGGCCACGCCCCCAGACAAACCGGAAGTCCGCCATTTTGACAGGAAGTCGGGAAAATGGTGAGTCAGCGTTTTCGCTGACGTCGCATTTTAACGAACTCCTCCTAGGGCGTTTCACCAAATGAGCTCCAAATCGCTCCAGCTAATCTCGAGATGTGGGGCATCAAAAGTTATCCAAATTTTTTGGCTAAGTTTTACGGTTTGTTTGCGGCGAAGCCGCAATCTTTACGAAGAATTTTGCCACTTATCGAAAACGACAAAATGCTCTAATTCGCACAAACGAACTCCGATTAAAAATCGGAAATATACATTTTATTGACTTTTCACCCCCGGACACAACAAATGTGAAAAAGTGAGATTTGGCGCGATAGCGCCCCCTCTAGGCCGAGAACAAAATATGCATTATGGGAAAAAAAATAGTTTCTCGGAAATTGATAAAATTCGGCACAATAATAGCTGATGGCATCCCGATCCAAAAAGCCAATGAGACCCATACCGTATTTTGTACGGTGTTGCCATGGAGACGACCGAGGCCCACCATGTTATTCCAATGGGACTGACCCGCATATCACACATTATACACAATTACAGCTCGTTAGCGCCCTCTGTAAGGAGCTTGTGGACAGTAGTCATTGAAGTACAGCCCGTCAAGGCCGTCCGATGCTGCTTGTGAAATAAAAAAGATTTGGGGCGCGCTAGCGCCCTCTGCAGGTTGGAGCCA
Organism: Proterorhinus semilunaris; assembly: GCA_021464625.1. Lineage (NCBI taxonomy): Eukaryota > Metazoa > Chordata > Actinopteri > Gobiiformes > Gobiidae > Proterorhinus > Proterorhinus semilunaris. Next base: position 27,431,654 of record CM038345.1, on the reverse strand, counting down.
TCATTCACATGGAGACGTGAAAAATCTCGTTTTGATGTTTACTCACAAAGATTAATGGCACATCAGGGCAATAAAATGTAGTGTGGCCACGTTGGCGCCCTCGGTAGGGTTATGGCGCGGCAATGGAGGCACTGAGGGAGGCCTCCATTACATGGTTGCTAGGCGACCAACAGGAGGTCGGCCATTTCGGGAAAAATAGAGTAATCAGCGCCGAAGGCGCCATTTCTCGCCTTTGCTCTTTTATAATCTCGACCTAGGGTGGCAGCGACATTATAACCACGTAGGACGCGGCAGCGCCTCCCGGTTATTGCGGCGGCGTGCGTCAACCGGCGTCAACCGGCCACCGCGTCCCGCGAGGGCCTCTCGATGCCGCTTGCGGCTTTAATTAGGCCCGAGCGGCCTGCCGTAGCAAGGGCCTATTGTAATCGCAACGCAGTGCGCGCAGCGCACTGTACTGAGGTGCGCGGAGCGCACGAAAACAGCGCGAAGCGCTGTCCCCATGTCAAACGTAAACTCACCGTGTAAAACAGTGACTGCCCACACCTCTGGTGTGGGCCCTTATACTTATAATTGCAGCAAAATGAATGGGGGTATATGGCCAACTGTCATACGGAGGTGGATGACGAGCGCGAAGCGCTCGTCATTCACCTCCGAGCCCCACCGGTGCGTCGGGGAAGTCGAAAGCTTTAAAAAAATGCATAATATGTTGTAGTCGCGAAAGCGACTATATTGTTTTTGCAAGAAATATTATTATTAGGCCCGAGCGGCCTGCCGTAGCAAGGGCCTATTGTAATCGCAACGCAGTGCGCGCAGCGCACTGAACCTAGGTGCGCGGAGCGCACGAAAACAGCGCGAAGCGCTGTCCCCATGTCAAACGTAAACTCACCGTGTAAAACAGTGACTGCCCACACCTCTGGTGTGGGCCCTTATACTTATAATTGCATATAAGTATAAGGTACAGTGCGCGCAGCGCACTGAACCTAGGTGCGCGGAGCGCACGAAAACAGCGCGAAGCGCTGTCCCCATGTCCAACGTCCAACGTATAAGGGCCCACACCTCTGGTGTGGGCCCTTATACTTATAATTGCTGCAAAATGAATGGGGGTATATGGCCAACTGTCATACGGAGGTGGATGACGAGCGCGAAGCGCTCGTCATTCACCTCCGAGCCCCACCGGTGCGTGCGGGAAGTCGAAAGCTTTAAAAAAATGCATAATATGTTGTAGTCGCGAAAGCGACTATATTGTTTTTGCAAGAAATATTATTATTCTTCTTTATTTATTTATTCTTTCTTCTTCTTCTTCTGCTCTTTGAGCAGGAATTTGACCCCCTGAACATAGTTGAAAACTCACCAAACTTTGCCCAAAATTCAGATCCGGTGAAAAATTAATTAAAATATGTGTTTCGTTTTGGGGAAATAAAAAATGGCGCGACAGCGCCACCTACAAAAGTGAAAATACATTGCGCCTATGGGGAGGGGGCCAACATAAACTTTGTCGCAGAGCGACTGGATTCGGTACAGACATTCGTCATGTGATGACAGACAAAAAATATTATTGTGGCCCCGCCCCCAGACAAACCGGAAGTCTGCCATTTTGACAGGAAGTCGGGAAAATGGTGAGTCAGCGTTTTCGCTGACGTCGCATTTTAACGAACTCCTCCTAGGGCGTTTCACCAAATGAGCTCCAAATCGTTCCAGCTCATCTCGAGATGTGGGGCATCAAAAGTTATCCAAATTTTTTGGCTAAGTTTTACGGTTTGTTTGCGGCGAAGCCGCAATCTTTACGAAGAATTTTGCGACTTTCCGAAAACAACAAAATGCTCCCATTTGCACAAACAAACTCCGATTAAAAATCGGAAATATACATTTTATTGACATTTCACCCCCGGACACAACAATTGTGAAAAAGTGAGATTTAGCGCGATAGCGCCCCCTGTAGGCCGAGAACAAAAAATGCATTATGGGAAAAAAATTAGTTTCTCGGAAATGGATAAAATTCGGCACAATAATAGCTGATGGCATCCCGATCCAAAAAGCCAATGAGACCCATACCGTATTTTGTACGGTGTTGCCATGGAGACGACCGAGGCTCCCCATGTTAATCCAATAGGACTGACACACAAATCTCACATTATACACAATTACAGTGCGTTAGCGCCCTCTGTCAGGAGCTTGTGGACAGTAGTCATTGAAGTACGGCCCGTCAGGGCCGTACGATGCTGCTTGTGAAATAAAAAAGATTATGGGTGTGCGCTAGCGCCCTCTAAAGGTTGGAGCCATCATTCACATGGAGACGCTAAAAATCTCGTTTTGACGTTTACTCACAAAGATTAATGGCACATCAGGGCAATAAAATGTAGTGTGGCCACGTTGGCGCCCTCGGTAGGGTTATGGCGCGGCAATGGAGGCACTAAGGGAGGCCTCCATTACATGGTTGCTAGGCAACCAATAGGTGGTCGGCCATTTTGGGAAAAATTGAGTAATCAGCGCCGAAGGCGCCATTTCTTGCCTTTGCCTCTTTTATAAACTCGACCTTGGGTGACAGCGACATTATAACCACGTAGGGCGCGGCAGCGCCTTCCGGTTATTGTGGCGGCGTGCGGCAACCGGCGTAAACCGGCCAACGAACCCCCGCGAGGGCCTCTCGATGCCGCTTGCGGCTTTAATTAGGCCCGAGCGGCCTGCCGTAGCAAGGGCCTATTGTAATCGCAACGCAGTGCGCGCAGCGCACTGTACCTAGGTGCGCGGAGCGCACGAAAACAGCGCGAAGCGCTGTCCCCATGTCAAACGTAAACTCACCGTGTAAAACAGTGACTGCCCACACCTCTGGTGTGGGCCCTTATACTTATAATTGCAGCAAAATGAATGGGGGAATATGGCCAACTGTCATACGGAGGTGGATGACGAGCGCGAAGCGCTCGTCATCCACCTCCGAGCCCCACGGGTGTGTGGGGGAAGTCGAAAGCTTTAAAAAAATGCATAATATGTTGTAGTCGCGAAAGCGACTATATTGTTTTTGCAAGAAATATTATTATTCTTCTTTATTCTTCTTTCTTTCTTCTGCTCTTTGAGCAGGAATTTGACCCCCTGAACATAGTCAAAAACTCACCAAACTTTGCCCAAAATTCAGGTCCGGTGAAAAATTAATTAAAATGTGTGTTTCGTTTTGGGGAAATAAAAAATGGCGCGACAGCGCCACCTACAAAAGTGAAAATACATTGCGCCTATGGGGAGGGGGCCAACATAAACTTTGTCATAGAGCGACGGGATTCGGTACAGACATTCGTCATGTGACGACAACCAAAAAACATTATTGTGGCCACGCCCCCTGACAAACCGGAAGTCCGCCATTTTGACAGGAAGTCTGGAAAATGGTGAGTCAGCGTTTTCGCTGACGTCGCATTTTAACGAACTCCTCCTAGGGCGTTTCACCAAATGAGCCCAAAATCGCTCCAGCTCATCCCGAGATGTGGGGCATCAAAAGTTATCCAAATTTTTTGGCTACGTTTTACGGTTTGTTTGCGGCGAAGCCGCAATCTTTACGAAGAATTTTGTGACTTACCGAAAACAACAAAATGCTCCCATTTGCACAAACGAACTTCGATTAAAAATCGGAAATATACATTTTATTGACCTTTCACCCCCGGACACAACAAATGTGAAAAAGTGAGATTTGGCGCGATAGCGCCCCCTCTAGGCCGAGAACAAAAAATGCATTATGGGAAAAAAATTAGTTTCTCGGAAATTGATAAAATTCGGCACAATAATAGCTGATGGCATCCCGATCCAAAAAGCCAATAAGACCCATACCGTATTTTGTACGGTGTTGCCATGGAGACGATCAAGGCTCGCCATGTTATTCCAATGGGACTGACCCGCATATCACACATCATACACAATTACAGCGCGTTAGCGCCATCTGTCAGGAGCTTGTGGACAGTAGTCATTGAAGTACGGCCCGTCAGGGCCGTCCGATGCTGCTTGTGAAATAAAAAAGATTTGGGGCGCGCTAGCGCCCTCTGCAGGTTGGAGCCATTATTCACATGGAGACGCAAAAAATCTTGTTTTGACGTTTACTCACAAAGATTAATGGCTCATCAGGCCAATACAATGTAGTGTGGCCACGTTGGCGCCCTCGGTGGGTTATGGCGCGGCAATGGAGGCACTAAGGGAGGCCTCCATTACATGGTTGCTAGGCGACCAACAGGAGGTCGGCCATTTTGGGAAAAATAGAGTAATCCGCGCCGAAGGCGCCATTTCTTGCCTTCTCCTCTTTCATAAACTCGACCTAGGGTGGCAGCGACATTATAACCACGTAGGGCGCGGCAGCGCCTCCCGGTTATTGCGGCGGCGTGCGACAACCGGCGTCAACCGGCCAACGAACCCCCGCGAGGGCCTCTCGATGCCGCTTGCGGCTTTAATTCTTCTTTATTCTTCTTCTTCTTCTTCTTTCTTCTTCTGCTCTTTGAGCAGGAATTTGACCCCCTGAACGTAGTTGAAAACTCACCAAACTTTGCCCAAAATTCAGATCCGGCGAAAAATTTATTAAAATGTGTGTTTCGTTTTGGGGAAATAAAAAATGGCGCGACAGCGCCACCTACAAAAGTGAAAATACATTGCGCCTATGGGGAGGGGGCCAACATAAACTTTGTCGCAGAGCGACGGGATTCGGTACAGACCTTCGTCCTGTGAGGACAAACAAAATATATTATTGTGGCCACGCCCCCAGACAAACCGGAAGTCCGCCATTTTGACAGGAAGTCGGGAAAATGGTGAGTCAGCGTTTTCGCTGACGTCGCATTTTAACAAACTCCTCCTAGGGCGTTTCACCAAATGAGCTCCAAATCGCTCCAGCTCATCTCGAGATATGGGGCATCAAAAGTTATCCAAATTTTTTGGCTAAGTTTTACGGTTTGTTTGCGGCGAAGCCGCAATCTTTACGAAGAATTTTGCGACTTACCGAAAACAACAAAATGCTCCCATTTGCACAAACGAACTCCGATTAAAAATCGGAAATATACATTTTATTGACCTTTCACCCCCGGACACAACAAATGTGAAAAAGTGAGATTTGGCGCGATAGCGCCCCCTCTAGGCCGAGAACAAAAAATGCATTATGGGAAAAAAATTAGTTTCTCGGAAATGAATAAAATTTGGCACAATATTAGCTGATGGCATCCCGATCCAAAAAGCCAATGAGACCCATACCGTATTTTGTACGGTGTTGCCATGGAGACGACCGAGGCTCGCCATGTTATTCCAATGGGACTGACCCGCATATCACACATTATACACATTACAGCGCGTTAGCGCCCTCTGTGAGGAGCTTGTGGACAGTGGTCATGGAAGTACGGCCCGTCCGATGCTGCTTGTGAAATAAAAAAGATTTGGGGCGCGCTAGCGCCCTCTGCAGGCTGGAGCCATCATTCACATGAAGACGCTAAAAATGTCGTTTTGATGTTTACTCAAAGATTAATGGCTCATCAGGGCAATACAATGTAGTGTGGCCACGTTGGCGCCCCCGGTAGGGTTATGGCACGGCAATGGAGTCACTAAGGGAGGCCTCCATTACATGGTTGCTAGGCGACCAACAGGTGGTCGGCCATTTTGGGAAAAATCGAGTAATCAGCGCCGAAGGCGCCATTTCTCGCCTTTGCTCTTTTATAATCTCGACCTAGGGTGGCAGCGACATTATATGAACGTAGGGCGCGGCAGCGCCTCCCGGTTATTGCGGCGGCGTGCGGCAACCGGCGTCAACCGGCCACCGCGTCCCGCGAGGGCCTCTCGATGCCGCTTGCGGCTTTAATTTTTCTGCTTCTTTCTTTCTTCTGCTCTTTGAGCTGGAATTTGACCCCCTGAACATAGTCGAAAACTCACCAAACTTTGCCCAAAATTCAGATCCGGCGAAAAATTAATTAAAATGTGTGTTTCGTTTTGGGGAAATAAAAAATGGCGCGACAGCGCCACCTACAAAAGTGAAAATACATTGCGCCTATGGGGAGGGGGCCAACATAAACTTTGTCATAGAGCGACGAGATTCGGTACAGACATTTGTCATGTGACGACAACCAAAAACTATTATTGTGGCCACGCCCCCAGACAAACCGGAAGTCCGCCATTTTGACAGGAAGTCGGGAAAATGGTGAGTCAGCGTTTTCGCTGACGTCGCATTTTAACGAACTCCTCCTAGGGCGTTTCACCAAATGAGCCCAAAATCGCTCCAGCTCATCCCGAGATGTGGGGCATCAAAAGTTATCCAAATTTTTTGGCTAAGTTTTACGGTTTGTTTGCGGCGAAGCCGCAATCTTTACGAAGAATTTTGCGACTTATCGTAAACAACAAATTGCTCCTATTCGCACAAACTAACTCTGATTAAAAATCAGAAATATACATTTTATTGATCTTTCGCCCCCGGACACAACCAATGTGAAAAAGTGACATTTGGCGCGATAGCGCCCCCTCTAGGCCGAGAACAAAATGGGAAAAAAATTAGTTTCTCGGAAATGAATAAAATTCGGCACAATATTAGCTGATGGCATCCCGATCCAAAAAGCCAATGAGACCCATACCGTATTTTGTACGGTGTTGCCATGGAGACGACCGAGGCCCACCATGTTAATCCAATGGGACTGAGCCGCATATCACACATTATACACAATTACAGCTCGTTAGCGCCCCCTGTCAGGAGCTTGTGGACAGTAGTGATTGAAGTACGGCCCGTCAAGGCCGTCCGATGCTGCTTGTGAAATAAAAAAGATTTGGGGCGCGCTAGCGCCCTCTGCAGGTTGGAGCCATCATTCACATGGAGACACGAAAAATCTCGTTTTGATGTTTACTCACAAAGATTAATGGCACATCAGGGCAATAAATAAATAAAATTGGTACACGCGTGCGTCAGGACTGTCCGAACAAAAAAGTACATTACATGGTTTCTAGGCAACCGACAGGAGGTCGGCCATTTTGGGAAAAATAGATTAATCAGCGCCGAAGGCGCCATTTCTTGCCTTAGCTCTTTTATAAACTCGACCTAGGGTGGCAGCGACATTATAACCACGTAGGGCGCGGCAGCGCCTCCCGGTTATTGCGGCGGCGTGCGGGAACCGGCGTCAACCGGCCAACGAACCCCCGCGAGGGCCTCTCGATGCCGCTTGCGGCTTTAATTTTTTCTTGTTGCCGTCTATCAAAAGTTTGTCTGTCCTGTTCGAAACGTGCATTGATTGAAAAAGCTGTTGTTCATTCATGTTGAATTCCCCAACGTTTCAAATCTGAACCGAGGTGTTAATTGCTCATTGTATCCTGCAAAAACAACATAGATCACTCAAACTCGTCTACGCTCTTTGGCCGATGCCGTTGTAAAACTATTAATTTCCTTATTTACAAAATAAGCCGCCTGCGTCATATCCGGATTTTCTGATTGGTTAATATGATTGTCAATCATGCCCATTCGGGAATTTGAAGAAATCCCTCCTGATCTCACATACACGTCTTTGTGAAGAATAGGAAAAGCGTGTATTTTGGCCGGCCAGGCTACTGTATATCAAAGCCAAAATGGCCCCAATTTGCTGATGTTCAGAGGTGGTGCTCTCATAAAGTCCAGGAAACCTCAACAGATCATTTCAGTCATTGAATTGCCTCTCCTACAAATCTCTTCTTGCAAAAAGCTGTATTTCAGATTTTTTTCTGCTGCTTTTGTCACCTCTGTTGAGTTTTGCATATTGATTTACTGTACATTACTTTTGCCTGATAATATAGGTTTCATTCCCTTGACCAGTCTTCACATGACGCCTACACCTTTTTACCTTGTGAGCTACTTGTACAGTATAATTATGTAACAAACCACACATCTTTCCACATAATTGGGCTAATCTATTGCTTTAAAATGGCCCATAAAGCAGACAGCAGGCACACTTTTACCTCGTCTGACCTGCCCCTGATTCACCCCTGTGTACCTTGGGGCTTGGGCGTCCTTAACTCATCATTTTTTTATTTTTAGTATTTTCCTAAAAGCGCCACAGCATGCAAACAGACCCCCGGGCCTTCTCACTTTTCACCTTCCAACCATCAAGTTTTCCATAGCCCATGAGAACAACATCAACAACTGCCCCGAAAGCATGGTAATTCAGGAACAAATTCAAGCGCAAATTACTGTGGCACGCTTTCGAAAGGCCATTTGTGAGAGGAAAATGGGAAAAATTATAGGAGGGAGTTGAAAGCAGGCAATTTCGTCTTCCGCTCGGCATCTCAAGCCTCATGTTGTTCGATTCGACTGTCCGCGGCTCGAAGTCAGAGTCATGTAGGGACAGTTTGGGGATAATTGGAAGAGCATTTTAAAGAAAATGACACCGTAGTCAACACAGTCTCACTCCGAAAGCGTCATAAATTGACGAACGGTCACTCGCCTTATGCGTAATATAGAACGCAAAAGGTCCCCGTTTGCGTCTCCATTAACGCAATGGGTTTTTAATGTATTTGAACGAGAGTCCAGACGCGGCTCATTTGACGATATCGGACAACTCATAGTATAGAACACGAAGTCGAAATTCTGCTCGGTTTAGCCAACTATAAAACACAAGCGCAGAACTACCGTATTCAAGTCTGTTTGCGTCAATCTGAGGCCAAACTGTTGTTCAACAACGGTGAAAGTGATGCCAAGCGTCCATGATGATATAAATGTCCTTATGTTTGCCTCGGTCAGCCATTTAAGGTTCAAAGATAAGCTTTTATTGATCATATGTTTGACTAGGCGCCACTATACAATGACATGATCAGCTGTTCTGATTGACACCCGCGTCAACCAGTGACACGCATTCAAAACTGTGATGTCACTCAGAAGGCGGTCAATCTATATGTTTTATTGTAAAATATTAGAATTAGCCTTATTTACGTCATTAAGCAGAAGAATCTGAAAGCACATTTAAAGTTTGGATTGGAGGCCTTTCTTATTTTATTTTTAGAATGATTGTTTTTATTATTTTTTCATGGTCATTATACAGAAGTAAAGTTGACCTATATATTTTAATGCAAAACAATCTTAAAACATGTTTCCTTTTTAGAAACAGTGAATGTTTACAAGTTTACAAGTATTAAAAAGCATTTTAATATGGAAGACTATTGGCACCTTAATTCAGTTGTCTATTCATTTGTCAAATGGCTATGCATTATGTTATTTTAGTATTTATGTTGTATTTGTTTATGGCAAAGTTGCATGTTATATCCTATTTTTCTTGTAATGTTCTTTTCCAAAAGTTCTAATGGCAATTCTATGTGTAAAGTGTCGATGCAATGTCTTGACATTTTTCCAATTACACGATTTTGAAATGAATAGCATATTGACATGGAAATGTGGCCTCTTTATTCATTTTTCTATTCATTCTTAATATGGCATGTAGTTTGGAGTTGTTTTTTGCAAAGTTGCATGTTATATCCTATTTTGACTTGTAATGTTCTTTTCCAAAAGTTCTAATGGCAATTCTATGTGTAAAGTGTCGATGCAATGTCTTGACATATTCCCAATTACAAGATTTTGAAATGAATAGCATATTGACATGGAAATGTGGCCTCTTTATTCATTGTTCTATTCATTCTTAATATTTTCATGTTATATCCTATTTTGACTTGTATTGTTCTATTTGAGTATGTTAAGTTTCATTTAATGTGTTGTGAAACAGCACCTCCCTCTGGATTGTATTGCAAATCGCATATTGCATTGCCACACGCGCTGAGTGCACCAATATTCTATACGCTATGCAGTTCTTGACCCCTGGGAAGGCGGGCCCTGGTCCGCTCTCGGCCAATCAGAGACGAGACTATATCCTCCTAGCTAGCTGCGCAGTGTTGTTGATTTTTGCTGGAAGTACATGCTGTCATGACGGATTGGAAGTAACAGATCAGCCTTCATGAAGATTCCTAGTTACTCTAAGGAGGTTCTTTGTAAGTATAGAAGCGCGATGTTTGTTAAAATACCAGTACTGTTTCGTTTTTTGTGTGTCTGTTTTTTTAGAAAACACTTTCTGGCTAGCCAGTTAAACGTCCAGAGCTAGTAGGCTAATGTTACTTTAAAAACGGGCTGCTCTTGGTCGGTCACCAGTCACAGTTAATGTGAAGCCGATTCAGACAGTGACTTGACATATCTTCTAACTACAGCACCAGTAGCACACTTGGATCTTCAGACGCACTCGAGTCCGCACCGCGCGGAGAAAAACACAGGTTGTGAACTGTTAAGCTAAGGTGGCCCTCAGTTGTAGCCATAGAGTGTACACTTTGTGGTTTTAGGGCGATATATTACTCATTTCCTATATGCTCGTTCCTCTCTTAAAATAGCAGTTACTGCCCTTCAACTTGTTAGCTACACTGTAGTGCTTCGTTTTGTAGCTATAGAAGTTTGATTTAGTTAAAAGACTCAGCTACAGGGAAGACATCATTCCAGTTTGTTGCCATGATAAATGTAACCCAGCTATATAAATCGTTTAGGGTCTCTATAATTAGCCAACCTAGGGTGCTGCCAAATGTTCCAGTAGTAGCTGTTGTTCCAAATTAAATGAAACTAGAACAAAGCAATGACTATGTAGCAAGAGGTCAGGGTATGTACATGAATGTGAACAGCGTGTGAATATTTGTAATATAATGCGGATCTAATTTTGTTCTATCCTTAGCATCCAACAGTAATCAATATCCTTTTTTGTTGTGGTGAGTCACTCTAATGTTCTTCCTTTGTTCATTAGGGCCCAGAGAAACCTGTGCAGAAGACAGACCGCCTGTGCAGAAAACAGACCTGCTGCCATCTTCATCCCGTCACCTCAGCGCTGTTGACATGATCACATTCATAATTTTTCCACAAATTATAACAAATTAGTTATTCATTAAATGCAGACCATCTTTGCATCTCTCAATTTAATATTTATTTACAAGAAGCTCATGACAACATAAACGGGTTCAACTCGGCTCCTCTGCGACATTCTCCTAGTCTTCGTTCCCCTGGACCGGTCCTGTACCACAAAGCTGCTTCTTGGCGTTGCAGAGAAGAATGATTCCACCATACAGGAAGAATCTTATTGGCCAGTCTAAAGATGTTCTACTGTCTCTTCATATTCAGATGTTGTTCGGTCTCTTCATAGCGGCATCTGGAATGTAGAGGGTTATAAAGGATTAAACAAAAAGACGTAAAACGATGTGATGTGTGTGCTTTGGTATATTCTATTTTTGTGAATTCAAGCATACCCTTGTATCTCCGAGAATGGCTGACCTTGTAGTACTGCAATCTTCACATTATGAGCACAAAAATCGGTAGGAACAGATTATGAAGTATTACATTCACGTTACACAACTCTGATCTAAAATACAGAGTAGTACTTAGCCTCATCTTTTGTACAGATGTAGGGTATTTTCTAGTCACGTTATTTCTGATCAAGTAAATAATAGGACACCTCTGAAAGTATGGAATCAGTTTTGTGCCAAAAGAAACAAACAAAACTTCTTCAATGTAGACCAGTGTAGATAAATTTAACCCTAGGCAGAAATTAAAAATGTTAGTTTCGTTGAAATGTGTACAGCCTGCGTTCATACACTTTGTACGGTATGCGTAAAAAAAACTATTTTCTTATGTATTCATTCATATTCATTAATTTAATTGCACATTCACGTTATTCATTAATTCATATCACTGACATGTACATGTATTTTTTGATTACATTGTGTCCTATTCATCCATTCCAACAGTGTGTTCTTTACATTCACAACCTTCAAGTTTAAACTCATTTGCTCTGGCAAGATGACAAAGTAAAGTATATACAAAATGATACTCTATTGTCTCTATACTGTTATTTGGGAATAGGGCTGCACAATTAAATCGCAATTAAATCAACATTGTAATTTTAAATATTGCAATAACCAAATCCCAAAGACTGAGGGTCTTGCGTCTCCAATATTTTATGAAGCTGAAATGTAATAAAAGTATCATTTGCTGAATACTAGTTTTATCGCTTAAAGATAATCGTCAAACCCTTCAGCCCTTGCTTTTAGATTATAGGTTCTCTCTATGAAGATTTCTGTGCAGTCTACAATGCAACGGCAGTTCTTAAATTTTGGTTTAAAACATTTTGGCATGTTTGCCGTTACTGCATCCTTACTAGGCCAAATTATCAATGGTTTCAAAACTAAGGACAACATGGGGATCAACTCTCTTATGATTTTGGACACAGTTGAGAAAGGAAGGTCAAATTGCTGTGCCAGATCTCTATTGGTGAGCCCAAGTCTGATGTTCATTAAAACCAAAATGAGGTGGTTCTCCCAGCTTAACCCACCTTTCAGCACTAATGCGGTTTGTTTAAGAATGGTTAGAAGCCACAAGAAAGCTTGAATGGACTGCAATCCAGTAAAAAAAAAAAAAAACAGTGTAGAGTCTTTCAATGAATCAAACCCAAATCGGTCCCTCAGCTGTTGATACCATGACTTTATAGCCCTTTGAAAAGGTTCCCTTGGTTCCCTTTTCAAAGCCACGGAGTCATCCTGAAGGTGGCGATACTGCATGTTGAGTTGGTCCAAGTCCTTTCTGGGCACAAAGTCATCTACAAGAAAAAAAGAAAAATTATGAATGTGATCATGTCAACAGCGCTGAGGTGACTTCTATAGCTACAAAACGAAGCACTACAGTGTAGCTAACAAGTTGAAGGGCAGTAACTGCTATTTTAAGAGAGGAACGAGCATATAGGAAATGAGTAATATATCGCCCTAAAACCACAAAGTGTACACTCTATGGCTACAACTGAGGGCCACCTTAGCTTAACAGTTCACAACCTGTGTTTTTCTCCGCGCGGTGCGGACTCGAGTGCGTCTGAAGATCCAAGTGTGCTACTGGTGCTGTAGTTAGAAGATATGTCAAGTCACTGTCTGAATCGGCTTCACATTAACTGTGACTGGTGACCGACCAAGAGCAGCCCGTTTTTAAAGTAACATTAGCCTACTAGCTCTGGACGTTTAACTGGCTAGCCAGAAAGTGTTTTCTAAAAAAACAGACACACAAAAAACGAAACAGTACTGGTATTTTAACAAACATCGCGCTTCTATACTTACAAAGAACCTCCTTAGAGTAACTAGGAATCTTCATGAAGGCTGATCTGTTACTTCCAATCCGTCATGACAGCATGTACTTCCAGCAAAAATCAACAACACTGCGCAGCTAGCTAGGAGGATATAGTCTCGTCTCTGATTGGCCGAGAGCGGACCAGGGCCCGCCTTCCCAGGGGTCAAGAACTGCATAGCGTATAGAATATTGGTGCACTCTATGGAGGATTGAAAGTGCCACAATTAAATAAATAAATACACCATTAAATAATTAAATAAATGTGTCATTAATTAATTAAATGTGTCATTAATTAATTAAATGTGTCATTAATTAATTAAATGTGTCATTAATTAATTAAATTACCAATGATTCTGTGTAAAAAAATATATATAATTATTTATCTATTTAATTAATTATTTCATGGTCCTGTGTTGCAGTGTTTCATGAATTAATTTTATCTGTCAAACTCGCCCATCAAAGTTTGAGGGGTGGGTCCTAACACCTGATTGGTCATCCTGCTCATCGAGTCAAGGCAAATCAACTCCAGAATAATGGATTGATGCAGACTAGTGAACATACTCCGATACGCTGGGTGGCGCTATTCTCCCTTACATAGGTTTGAATACTCAAGCAAAAACAACTAAACACAAGCCTCGATCACTCCATCAAGGGATGTCAAGAAATAACTTTTTTTAAATTAATATCTGCTGTTTCCGCTGTTTCTCAATAATCGTAAAGAGCACTCATCCGCCCGGTAGGTGGCGGTAAATGCGCCTAGATTGGTAGCTATCCGCCATTTGAATTAGAATGTACCGTTGCCTCAATGCCCCCACTGCGCCAATGCTCCACCCCTAGTCTCAATGTACCACTTCCTAGTCTCAATGTCCCACTTCCTAGTCTCAATGTCCCACACCCAAACAGCTGTTTTCTTAGAATTGTTCAGTGTATTAAGAATTTCCCTCCTAGTCTAAAGAAGGTAAAGACATGGCATGTCATGACTGTATTTTTTAAGGGTAAAAAGCAGTTTCACTGAATCACATCATGTCCATCACATTTGATTTTGAACATGTTTACTTCAAATCTGGTGACATGACTGGTTATTTTATGACACAAACCAATCACATTTCTACCTAAAGAAAAACAAAGTCAATAAAATGTCATTTCTGCTCTCATCTGTATTTGGTTAAATCAGTGCATCCTGAAGTCATCTCTAATGGAACATTAGACGAACGTGTAATGTGGATTTAATGTTTTTCATTCAACAGTTTTCAATATGTACATTTGCTAGCTGGGTAACATAGCCAACTGGTTATCTAGCTTTAAATTATAAATTAAATAATGTACATATATGGCAAAACACAACGGTAGCTCAAAAACATGTTCACTTATACACTAATGTCTTTAGTGTAACTAGGCAACCACACTTACGTGGTTCTTCACGCTGGCGGATCATGTTATACAGACAAACTCTCTTGTCGTTGTACACTTATTTTGCACTTTTTACGTTTATCTCAAAATGTTGATAAACCACATAAATGTGACGCATTAAAACGCGTACATGTCATTAATATGTGGAGCCCTATCTTACGGTATCTTTTAACGTAAAAGTCTCCGATATAACAGCTGTTTAATTGCAGGGCATTAAGACCATTCGCTCGGGACATTGAGACCACTCGAGCGGTACATTCAGACCAATGGATGCGGTACATTCAGACCAATGGATGCGGTACATTGCGACCGAGGCATTGAGGCAACGGCACATTCCGACTAGCACCCCTGTAGAGTACTTCTTCTAAAATTTCGGTCACTCTACGGTCAATGCCTTGGTCAGAAAGTGCGGAAATAACTCCAAGAACTTCAATAAATTCCTCCGCTTTATTCTGTATATGCTCGGGGTCTGCAGGTCCTGCTTCCACATACTCAGCAAGGTCTAAAATATCTCGCACCAACTCCATCAGCGTAGCCGCCATGTTTCCAAAAAACACTTCAGGCCAAAGCAATGGATTAGACAAGATTTGAGTTAACCAGGCTTTAGCCCGCCCACAACTTTTGATGGGCGAGTTTGACAGATAAAATTAATTCATGAAACACTGCAACACAGGACCATGAAATAATTAATTAAATAGATAAATAATTATATATTTTTTTTTACACAGAATCATTGGTAATTTAATTAATTAATGACACATTTATTTAATTAATGACACATTTATTTAATTAATGACACATTTATTTAATTATTTAATGGTGCATTTATTTATTTAATTCCATGTTTAATTAATTAATGAAACATTTAATTAATTAATGAAACATGTAATTAATTAATGACACATTTATTTAATTATTTAATTGTGTATTTATTTATTTAATTGTGGCACTTTCAATCCTCCATAGCACTCAGCGCGTGTGGCAATGCAATATGCGATTTGCAATACAATCCAGAGGGAGGTGCTGTTTCACAACACATTAAATGAAACTTAACATACTCAAATAGAACAATACAAGTCAAAATAGGATATAACATGAAAATATTAAGAATGAATAGAACAATGAATAAAGAGGCCACATTTCCATGTCAATATGCTATTCATTTCAAAATCTTGTAATTGGGAATATGTCAAGACATTGCATCGACACTTTACACATAGAATTGCCATTAGAACTTTTGGAAAAGAACATTACAAGTCAAAATAGGATATAACATGCAACTTTGCAAAAAACAACTCCAAACTACATGCCATATTAAGAATGAATAGAAAAATGAATAAAGAGGCCACATTTCCATGTCAATATGCTATTCATTTCAAAATCGTGTAATTGGAAAAATGTCAAGACATTGCATCGACACTTTACACATAGAATTGCCATTAGAACTTTTGGAAAAGAACATTACAAGAAAAATAGGATATAACATGCAACTTTGCCATAAACAAATACAACATAAATACTAAAATAACATAATGCATAGCCATTTGACAAATGAATAGACAACTGAATTAAGGTGCCAATAGTCTTCCATATTTTAAAGACAACAACAAAAAATATCAGTTATTTCCTTTCATTCGGTCGATAATCGTGAATAATCGTAAAATCACAATATTTTCTTTTACAATAATCGTGACTAAAAAATGTTTTTATCGTGACACCCCTACTCCCCACAGCTGCGTGTCATGCAGCAGCAACATGAAACACAGCGCAGGGGTGACCAGGGGTGGTGATGATTGGCTAAAAAGGTGGGTGGGCAGAGTCTCTACTCACGCTGCCTTTGTTGATTCCTCTCAGACTTCTAAACTCAACAAGACAGCGACAATGGCAGCATGGGCAAGCCATGGAAATTCAAAGGTAACATTTTTAAACTGGTAGTACCATCACTACTTCTCCCTTGTTGAAATGAAAGGCAATAATGTATGTTAAATGCACACTATGCCCTGGCAATACAATTCCACATCTGCCACAAGTAACTCCAGTCTACAGGTTTGACCAGGCACTGGGCTGAGTAGAAACACCCCATATTTGATAGCAGCCGTTCCTGTTAATCACACTGATTATGTACACCCGTAACACATCAAAACTTAGGTCACAAAAAGGAACAAAGAGTCAACAAATACTTGCCTCAGTTTATTTATGAGATCACGTGAACAATTTTTGGTCAGCAGTAGTGTGCCAAACTTACACTGAGTGCAGTGATTCTCAGTTGAACTGGTGGTTAGTCCTGGTTTAAAGGCCCTGTAGTTTGGACCTTTACTATTGTAAAAGCAGACATTTGTGGGGATGACAAATACTGTGCCTCTTTTTATCAATTAGCTTGAACAAAAAACAATTTACTAATTGAGAAAAGATAGGAATGGCTTCAGACCACAACACATAGTTTAAAGTGTATACATTACCTGTTTCATTGTTTGTGGAAAATAAAATTAGGTACAGATAGGTCTTTAACGTTGGATTATACCATGTTTCATCATGGTTTAGTCCTGTAAACTTATGAAATCAAGGCACTAGAAATGTGTTGAAGGGATTTGGTGATGTTTGTGAATCACTGACAATGATGTTATATGATTGGTTTAACCCATTCAAAATCATAAGTTGATTATATAGAGAATTTGCTATCAGCTGCAACCGCTTTCACAAAACAAAATCATTCTGAATCCACAGTAGTGGGGTCCTCAGTATCATCAGTGGGGTCCTCAGTATCAGCAGTGGGGTCCTCAGTATCAGCGGTGGGGTCCTCAGTATCATCAGTGGGGTCCTCAGTATCAGCGGTGGGGTCCAGTATCAGCAGTGGGGTCCTCAGTATCAGCGGTGGGGTCCTCAGTATCAGCGGTGGGGTCCTCAGTATCAGCGGTGGGGTCCTCAGTATCAGCGGTGAGGTATCTTATTTATTAATATTCCTTATGCATGCCACCTAAAGTCTTATAGTTTAAAGTGTTATAGCTTAATTTTATCTCAATTCTGTGTTATATGTTTTATGTTGCACGTCTGCATCAAGAAAAATTCCTAGCTTGTGAACCTGTTCTCAAACAATGGCGAATAAAAATCTATTCTATTCTATTCTATTCTCAGTATCAGGAGTGGACGTAGTAGTAGTAGTAGTAGTAGTAGTAGTAGTAGTAGTAGTAGTAGTAGTAGTAGTAGTAGTAGTAGTACAATATCTAAAACATCCACAATTCCAGAAAATGAGTTCAAGGACACAGGGTCGTTTATCAAGACAGGAATAAGGAGTGTAACCTGGAAAATATTATGCTGTTCAACCTAATTTACAATTGTGCGCATTATAAGGGACATTGATTTGTAGATGGAAAAATGAAAAACATGTTTAACTGATATGCTGCTCCTAATGCCATTAAACATCTGTCATTGCAGAAAGTCATTATGGCTGAAGGATTTCTTTATAGCTATTAAAAAAATAATAATAAGTAAGTGTGATAGTGTTTGTCCTGAGGATTAGTAATGTATTTTCCAATAGGGTTGGGGATATCGGTGAACGTACCACTTGCAAAGAGAGGCATTTTTCAATGGACTTTCCGTGAATAATTGTAATAATAACGTGTAATAACTGTGGACACTGTTTGTACAAAAGACTTGTGTGTGTGGTACGTGTGTGGGATGGAGTATGCAATGGTGTCGGCTGCTCCTCTGAAACCTCCCAGGTCTCAATTTGACCAGTGTGTTTTTGCGTGTTAATTTGACCACTGCTGTTCAGTTCACCCTGTGTAGCTGCATAACCCCCACTAAAATAAGTAAGTTGGGCCATTTCATGTCGACGCTGGACACCCGTATACATACTCATAAATTCACACTGCACTTGAATGGTTCAGGTTGCAAACAACCCAAGCCTGACGAAGGTCCTTTTGACCGATGTCTGAAATAGTGAGACGGTGTGTGGGAGTTTTTGTTCATTTTTGCATCAGGTTGCAAACAGCAAATGTAGAACAGTCTCTGGTACTCATCACTAGTTCGATGACGACTGTTGATCTGTGCTTTGGTGTTGCTCAGTGGTGCTGGGATGCGCTGGGATTGGGAAGTCCTGGGCTGGTTCGCTGCTCCTGGGTATTCTTCCAAACCGGCTTCCAAGGGCTTGGGATGCTTTTTCCTGTCTGACAAACACAATACATTAACTTTTTCAAATAATAAATAACTATAACTAACAAATGACAAATATTTATTTACATTGTACAACTGATATCAGTGGTTTCGCTACGGTCATAAAAAATCTGTCATGCGCCATTTTAATCCGTCCTTATTTATTTATTGTTTTATGAGATATATCTATGATTTATGTAAAAAACAGATTGCATAAATGGATCTACACTAAACATGATTTCTGAACAGAATCATAGAACACAAATTTTGCAACAATGAGACAAAAACTTGACGAAAATGCACCCAAAAATGACTAAAACCTTTTGCAGGTCTTAGCTTTCAAATTAGGCGTTACACTGGCCTATAGGCTGTAAACTCTCCAGTCTAGATGCTTTTAGATTTGGGTAACACTGGAGAAAATGTGCTTGGTTAAGGCAGGAGTTAAGGGGTTAAGAAACATAGTGGACGAACAGGTCAATATTCAGCGGTTTACACAGTGTGTCTTTGGAGCCTCTAAGGAGAGCCCAGAGGCTGAGCTCAGAGAGCAGTGCCATATTTGGACTTTCATCATGTTGTGATTTTTAACCTGTCAAAAGCTACAATTACAAATATTTCCTAAATAATAGAGAATGTTTCGTTATTGTGATATTAAAACAAATGACTGCATGTTTTTTACAAAGATTTCACAAATATTCAGACTTGTATTTAACTTATGGTAAAACTCACTATCATCAGTCGGAGCAGGTTCTGCACTGCCCCTGATCCATTAGCACGTCCTGATGCAGAGGTGGTGGGTAAATGCTGAAGAGCTCAGGAGGAACGCGACTCTAGGAAAACACCAAAGATAAACACACGATTAGAATAAATTGTGAGATAAGGTTATAACATGTTTTGGAGTGTTTGTACTCACCAAATCCATCTTAAAGGGAAGACCGGTATCGACTTGTTGGGATTTTTGAAGGATGGCTGGGAAAAGGCAAAGACAAAGAAAAGCACATTTAACTATCAAGCATGGGCTGAATTCTCACTTAACAGTTTGTATCACAAAAAATAACTCACAATCCTCTTTGATGACTGTCAAGAATTACATTTGTAACTGCTTGCTTAAAACTTATAAAATACTCGTTCAGAGAAGAACACATGAACGACGCGTTATGATTTTGCTGTGTCATTGTTATAATTAATGTCCTACCTTGAAAAGTATTGGCAGATCCATGTTGGCCGAAATACAAGGGGAGTGATTAAAAAACAAACTTGTTTTTCTGAAACTTGCACGTAATATCTGAGACAAGGTCAGTTTGTGCGTTTGGATTAGAGGCTGGACTAACAGTAGGCCTATATAATGCTAAGACAGACTTACATAGACAGACTTCCCATTATTGTTATGATGTAACTTGTTGCGCTATTGATCAAATAAAGGCTTCTTCGAACAAATTAATTCTTCTGAGGTTTTTTTCCTAAAGTCTCGGACCTCACAATTTTGGTGACCCCGAACGTGATCAAGACGTGATAGATTGTAGAGACGCGGAACGTTTTTGCGATATTCCGTCCATACAAGAGCCGAGAGGGAACCCACACGGGAGCCAAAAGGGGGAAGAGTTCTCGGGAAGCTGACATCAGGAATCCTTGGAAGTCTCCATAAAGACCCTAGCATAAAACCAACAACTGTCGACACAAGAAGAAGGTGAGACAGGAACCCTTTCTATAAATTCTGTCAAATTGGTTTAGAAAAAAACACATTTGTTGTGGTTGACTGGACTTTATGTACAATTTCTTTTAAATAATTTACACAATAAACTAGTTGTGCTTTTGAGGCGGCATTTTCATAAGAAAAAGTAAGAAAACACTTGAATACCGTGCTTTTTTTTTTAATAGTACTAAAGGAAAAGGATTTTTTTTGGCCCGAGTGAAAATAAACAGAAAAAATAATAAGCCGGCACCGTGCTGTTTTTAAAATACTGTTTTTTAAGGCACGAGACAGAAAATAACGGGTAAAAGTGTGAAGACAGTTGTGTGATTCTGACAGCTGTGTAGTTTTTTTTTAAAGAAAAATAAACAATATAAAAATAACTGAACATTAATTTTTACGAGTATAAAGTTTAAAAAAACTTAGGAACAGTGTAGGGACAGTGAATAGTATAGGAGTTTGTTGCATAAAAAAACATTAAGTGAAAAAAACACCTTGGTAAATGGTAAATGGTAAATAATAAATAATAACAATAAAAACATAAATAATAATAAAATAATAATAATAATAATTATTATTATTATTATTATACATTTCAACAATAATTGAGCCAAATTTAGTCATTTCCAAATTATATTTAAATATGCTGTTGAGTATTTGTTGTATGCTCGTAGTTATGGGCTCGGCAAACTCTCAGAATAGTGAAGATGTCCAAACCGCATACACTGACATCATATGTCGTTGTATAATCAATTCTGGACGAATTGTCGCATTGGGTATACAATATGAAACTTGGAGTCCAGAAGCGCTTCTAAAAGGTGTTTCAATCATTAATGGTAAATGGTAAATCATTAATGAGAGACAAGGGAAAAGCCAAGAAATAGCTACGTACGCACAACATCAGCCCATGTTTCTCCTATAATAAACTCTAATGGGACAGAAGTCACAATAACTGTGTTTCCATCTCTGGATTTTAATGCGCATTTTGAAGTTTTGCACTTGTAAGGAGTGATGGAAACACCAAATTTCGCATTTAAACTCTTAATTCGCATACCAAGTTTATCCGTTCGCTTGAGGTGTTTTTTGATTTGCGCGCATAAGCGTTAATGCGCATTTTGGAAGATGGAAACAGTTTTTTCGCATAAAGTTTGACGTAGCGAATAAAAAGTACACGTGACTGTTGGCAAAGCCTACCTGTGAGTGGACAGAAGTGAAGAGGAAAACTAATCCATCAGTAGCAGGTCATCTCTAGTAAAGAAAAAACATAATGTCCGGTGGATCCAACTCAACGCAGTTTAGCCCAAGTCCAGGTCGACATTGCAACCACCTTTTCAGCAAATGGAGAAGTTGAATGTCCAACACCAGCCGCTGATGATGAAGGCCGTGAATTGACCTCTACCTCTGGGGCTCCAGGGGGAGAAAAAGGACTAAAACGAAAGAAGAGTATAGACCATGGACATGGTCTTCTAGAATTTTTTTTTGGTCTCTCAATTTTTGTTTTCTCATTTTTTTTTTAAATCTTTTTTGTCTCTCAAATGTTTTAAGGAATATAACAAAATAAAAATACTTTTAGTGTTACGCTTCTTAATTACATTTCGATAAAAAAAATGTCTATCATTATTTTAACTGTTTTAGTATAAAAAGCTGCGTATAGGAATAATACTTTTTTAGATATTTGCCCAATAAACCCATGAGGCGCAAGAGGAAGAAGATGTGGTGGAGTACAAAACGCTAAAAGAATTGTTATTGCCTCTAAACAAATAACAGATGAACTGCCAGATGAACCTTTTCCATTTCAGGACGGAGAAGCACCTGTAAGTGGGGGAGGCTGGATCTTAAAAAGGACTTCAAGAGAAAGGACTGGTCATCATCCAGGCGGAAGGGTTCATACCAAACACTGTGGACGAGGCCCACGGCTGTGAAAGCTTCAGGAAAATCTTCCTGGATCCACCTCTCCCACTTGCTGAACTAAAGGTACTATAATCCACAAAAAGCAACCATCCAAGTACAGGAAAAGACACGGTTAGAACCTCTGCTCTAGGAACATAGCGATTGTAGTCACATCATACACCTACACGTGACCAGAAGAAGCTGACGCCATCATGGACACTTTAAAAACTGGCCTACAGAAAATGGGCTGCTCCCCTTGGGTGGTAATATGTTTTTTCTCAATAATATCAGTTATAATTGTGTTTCCCCTACTACTGTTTAAAGAACGGTCGGAGATGAACCCGTGAAATTTGAATAAAAGGTATATAGACAGAGGAGAACAACTCCATCACTATCAAGCTAACATGTGCTAGCGATACGTAAATTACACTGCCCATCTCACTAATAATTCCGACTGCTATGTATCCACCCACCTTCCAGTGTCAACTACACATACGGGCGAACACGCCAAAAGACACCCAGGTAATCTGTCTTATAGCTTTGTCAATTCACCCTGGCAACAAAACATTAACCGAAGGCGACATGTCGGTCCCAGGTGTATGTGCACAGATTGGAACTGGATGTTGGACATTTATACCTGATAATAGTGGAGATGTATGGAGGATTGAAAGTGCCACAATTAAATAAATAAATACACCATTAAATAATTAAATAAATGTGTCATTAATTAATTAAATGTTTCATTAATTAATTAAATATGGAATTAAATAAATAAATGCACCATTAAATAATTAAATAAATATGGAATTAATTAATTAAATATGGAATAAATCAATCAATGTATTATTAAATGTGTAATTAATTAATTAAATTACCCATGATTCTGTGTAAAAATGTATATATAATTATTTATCTATTTAATTAATTATTTCATGGTACAGTGTTTCATTAATTAATTGTATCTGTCAAACTCGCCCATCAAAGTTTGAGGGGTAGGTCCTAACACCTGATTGGTCACCCTGCTCATCGAGTCAAGGCAAATCAATTCCAGAATAATGGATTTACGCAGACTAGTGAACATACTCCGATAGGGTGGGTGGCGCTATTCGCCCTTACGTTGGTTTGAATACTCAAGCAAAAACAACTAAACACAAGCCTCGGGCAAGTAAACCCGGTTCCGTTTGAGCAAAGCATCGGAACCGTACGTCTTGTTCATTATCGATCCCTCTTATCGATGCTCCCGCTCTGAAAACACTCTTTTTGTGCCTCGGAGCTAGACGCACGTGCGTAATGACATAGCTCTCCGATCTGTTGACGCTGGCCCCTTTTCCCCTCCGTTTTGCGCGTTCACTTAACAAAAGGGTGTCGACAATTAAAACAGTCCATTGTTATAAACATGTCAGGTCTAAGTTTTCGCTTTGCTGCTGCGACCGCTCCGTTTATTTGCGCTGTATTTGATGAAAAGTACAAATGTTACCATTATATTTTAGAGGATGCCAGGCAGGCTGAGTGCCAGCAGGAGCCACAGTACATTTGGAAACTTGCTTAATTTAATGAATATTTGTTCTTGGGAAAACTAACAATGTGTCTTTTTTAATAGAGTTTATCAAAAGCACATTCATTCCCTGCTTTTCCCCAACACACAGACAAGTCAGGTATCGATAAGAGAATCGATAAAGAATTGAATCGAAAGGTAAAATTATTGATGGCATTAATATGAATAAAATCTTATCAATTCCCTTCCCTACTCATGAAGGTCCTCCATCATCGTAGCCGCCTTGTTTCCAAACACTTAAGGCCAAAGCAATGGATTAGACAAGATTTGAGTTTTTCAGGCTTTTGCCCGCCCACAACTTTTGATGGGCGAGTTTGACAGATAAAATTAATTAATGAAACACTGCAACACAGGACCATTAAATAATGAATTAAATAGATAAATAATTATATATACATTTTTACACAATATCATTAGTAATTTAATTAATTAATTACACATTTAATAATACATTGATTTATGTATTCCACATTTAATTAATTAATGACACATTTATTTAATTATTTAATGGTGCATTTATTTATTTAACTGTGGCACTTTCAATCCTACATAGCGATGTAGGTTTAATTACACCAGCATTAAAAGACATGGTGCGAGCCAGGGATGAAGTACAAGCTCACATGTCATCCAGTCGCTGGGACGCGTGGACTTGGTTAACCAATTGCTGTTAAAATTATTTGTTGTATTATTCCCTGCTTGCTAGCTTCAACAATAAGATTAATTACAACTGTCCTTGCTCGCAAGCAGGCTCCAACATCACAATATATACTTCTCACCACTGAAATCCAATCAGATCATGAAAATTATATCTAACTCAAATCAAACTTCTACATTGATAAATAATAAGTGTTTAGTTCCAGCTATCCCAGTATCACTAACTGATTTTCGTAAAGGATAATTATGCTATTATGCTAATGTTAAACAGACATGTGTGTTATTTCAGATGAGAGGTTGCGACTTGCACCAAGATATAAAACAAATACATTTTTATCGTGTGATCACATAAATGTGATCAACGAGGGGAAACTGTCAAGAATTACATTTGTAACTGCTTGCTTAAAACGTATAAAATACTCGTTCAGAGAAGAACACATGAACGACGTGTTATGATTTGCTGTGTCATTGCAATTAATGTCCTACCTTGAAAAGTATTGGCAGATCCATGTTGGCCGAAATACAAGGTCAGAGATTAAAAAACAAACTTGTTTTTCTGAAACTTGCACGTAATATCTGAGACAAGGTCAGTTTGTGCGTTTGGATTAGAGGCTGGACTAACAGTAGGCCTATATAATGCTAAAACAGACTTACATAGACTTCCCATCATTTTTCTGAATAACTTGTTGCGCTATTGATCAAATAAAGGCTTCTTCGAACTAATTAATTCTTCTGAGGTTTTTTTCCTAACCGGAGCAAAAAACTCACGTGACAAACACCCATCTTCTGCTTGGCTAATCAAAAGAGAAGGTCCTTGACTTCTGAGTCCAAGTGGAGGCTTCTCATTCTGACGACATTTCTGCAAGAAAAAAATATCAGACTACACACAATCGTGCAAATGCAATCCACACTGGACAGATTTGGCAATACAGGACATGTTCAGGCAATAATATGTGTAATGTAATGTAACCGTCCACAAAATATGAACAAATAAAACTCACTTATCTTCTAGTGTTGCTCAGATCTGCTCTGTCCTCATCCTCGGCTCGGTCAGTGAAAAGACCGCTCTGACTCTGATTCAAACACTGAGCTCCCGCTCCGTGATTGGATAATAGTTGAACACACGATATGTGCAATTTTGTGCAATTTCATTTGTACAATTTTTCACACAGGAATTTTAAAACCAACACAGTTTTAACAAAACATGTGTTAAATGAGCTACACAGCTACACTGAAATTATGTTAAAATTCAATGCATTCTTTCAGAGAGTTCACGTGCTCTTGGGGCACAACTGCGCATGTCAAAACCTATTACTGAAGCAGTTCAAGTTTTCCTTGCGCACGTGACTTCAGTAAGATTTTTTTTTACCTTGAACTGCTTCAATACTTACTTTGCACCATTGACGTTAACTGATTGATGTGAATGTAAAATGCTCTCATGTAAAGCGCTTTGTGACCATGTCTGTGAAAGGCGCTATATAAATAAAGTTCTTCTTCTTCTTCTGATTGATGAGGCTCAAGTAAACCACACTGAACATAATCAAGAAAGCGCGACTATCACCTTTTTCAGTGTATGTGTTTTTTCAGTGCATGTGCTCTTGAATACAAACGTTTCTTAAGCAAGGTTTTAACTTGGTCATCTGTGCAGGTCTTATGTGGAGAGGCAGGTTTTTCCACATCTTTGGAGCTGAAACAGTGAAAGCCCCGTCACCTTCGGTCACACACTTGGAGCGAGGAACCTCCAGCAGCAGCTGGTCAGCAGATCTCAGGTCCCTATAGCTGGAACATGATGCAAGAAGCTCAAATACAGAGGAGCAGTACCATGGAGACATTTAAAAGCTTAAACCTTATTCTATAATTTACAGGAAGCCAATGAAGAGCAGCTAACACAGGGGTGATACACTGTCGTTGTTTGGTTCCTGTAAAGAAACGGGCAGCTGCATTTTGTAGCCCTTGAGATGACGAATTGAATTCTGATCAAGACCAATGTACACAGAAAGAATGACAATTAAAGCCGCAAGCGCGATAAAGGCCCTCGCCCCGGCGCAGTCCCCCCCTTGCAACCGCCTCTGCTTGCTCTTGCCCAAACCTGCTATCGCCTCGGCCTCACACCCAACACGGTTTCTTGCGCCAGTTAACCCCCGGCTCACACTGAATCCGGTCCGGTTTCGGTCCTGATCCAGTCCGGTTTCCCCCCAAACTACCACTCACATTGAGTCCGGCTGACACTGTGGCCAGCTCCGCCAGCTCCGGCGCCAGATGCTGCCAGGCACAAAAACGGCCCTCGCGAGAACAGAAGCGCACGTGAGTTTCCCTCTTGATGCGAGGTCACGTCATAAGTAGCCCCATATAGGTAGTTTTTGTCAACAAAAGCCGTATTTGCCAGTACAAAGACTCTCCCCAGTGAAGTGGATGCTTTAAACACACTAGTGCCCCTGTGTCACTGGTAATGGAGAAATGTTTACATTTACGACGTTACACGCGTTTACAGGTCGTAAACGAGACCAAATAAGTAGTAAGCGGACAGATTTTATTTTGAAATACACCGGATCTTCCTCTCCCACGAGACCTGACTTCCTGTTTGGCTCGTGTTTTTCGTCAGCTTGATCCGTTGGGGCTCCGGTATCCGGCAAAGATAGACTTCTTGCGGATTCTTTCCGTTGCCGCCGGAAGGTCGCCGGATGGCCTCGGTAGCCGGAGCCGGACTTCGCGGAGCGGTGTGAGTGTGCAACATTGGTTTTAATGACTTTCTAAGTTGGCGGACGCCGTACCTGGCGTTAACCGGATTCAGTGTGAGCCGGGGGTAACTTCGACCCACTCTCGCCTGAGGCTTCGTCACACCCTGGTCTTAGTAGTATTAGTAGTGGGTGGCTCAGTAGTAGTAGTAGGTGTCTTTGTTGTAGTAGTGGCCTCTTTGGCAGCAGGGAAAAAATGTGAGAAAAAACATTAGTATTGTTGCAATTTGTAAAATTCCACAATTCCAGAAAATGATTTCAAGGAGACAGGGGTCGTTTATAAAGACAGGAATATGGAGTGTAACTTATGCTATAATATTATGCTGTTCAACCTAATTTACAATTATGCACATTATTGGGCATTACAGAAGATGACTCCAGTATCTACATTGAAGATGGACAACTCCTGTATGACTGAGAGCTAATAAAGACAATATTGGAGACATTGATTTGTAGATGGAAAAAATGCAAAACATGTGTAACAGATGTGCTGCTCCTAATGCCATTAAACATCTGTCACCACTGAACTGTATGTGCTTGGCTGTCGGTCTCTTTTCCTGTTTCAAAGGTGAGCGGAATCGACCTGTAGTATAGTTACCTTCAGTAACAACAGTTCTCTGAATGTGCATGGTCTAAAACACATTACAATTAGGCTAATTCTCAGAAGTAAGATGGAGTTTTAAATCAGCAGTTCCCAAACTGTAGGTCACGGACCAGAGGTGAGAGAATGTGACCATTTACCATTTTGTAGGGAAAACAGTTAGTGGTTCTCACACAGTAGGGCAGGGCCTGAATTGAGGTAATTATGTTCAACTGCCCTAGCCTGGGAACCATGGTTTTGGGGACCAATCACAGAACGAGGAGGGACGGCAAGACGTTGATGCACTATTCGACACATGGAAGCCCATAGTTTGATCCCAGAAAAAAAAAAAACACAAAAAACTTGTATTTAGAGATCCAACATAACAGCAGCAGACGCGAGGCCATCTTTTGATCAAGCTTTAGACTGTCTTCTAAATCAGTGTTTTTCAACCACTGGGCCACTAGTGTGCTGTGAGATACTGTCTGGTGTGCCTTGGGAAATTATACAATTTCACCTAGTTCGTCTAAAAAACATTATTATCCGCAAATAGTGTGCCGTTGTTGAGTGTCTGTGCTGTCTAGTGATGGGCAGAGTAACCATGTTATACTATTCCATATCAGTAAGTGGCCGTAGGTAGCTCATTTCTTTGAGACAAGAGAATTAGTGATGCATGGATGCGACAGGTGGCAGTGACAGTGGCATTCCTATACAAGACACTTTGATGAGAACGACTTTATATTGTGAATATAGGCTACTACAGAGTTATTTTTTTTTACATTTTCTGCTGGTGGTGTGCCTCATGATTTTTTCAAAAAAGGTTGAACAACACTGTTCTAAATATAGTTTAGCTCAAATGTTTACAGGGGGTACATCACCATACAATACAATACAATACAATTGATACGATTGGCTATGGCTACATGCAGACGGATATGATAGAAATTTGTAGCGCCCACTAAACGGCTATGGACAATCGTAAACAACACCTCTCCTTCGAGAAAATGAATTGCTGGTCCCCAGACTAAGCATAATTTGTGATATGTAGTCTGGCGATAGCTAGACTACAACTGCCATGCACTGCGTGTACCTGTTTTTGACCATAAATGATGTCCCTCTCGTCGATTAGCCTTGGGACGCGTCCTGTAGGACCCTAAGTGGACTTTTGACTTGAGCTCTGTTGCAAACATCAGCATAACTTTGGACGCTTCAATCCAACTGCCTTTGAGTTTCACAGTTTTGAGTTTGGCTTATGTGTGTGTGGTACGTGTGTTGAATGGAGTATGCAATGGTGACGGCTGCTCCTCTGAAGCCCCTCAAGTCTCAATTTGACCAGTGTTTTTTTGCCTATTAATTCACCCTGTGAAGCTCCATAACGTCAACGTACCCGGGCTGTTTAAGTTTAAAAAGAAGAATACTGTTACATGGTGTTTTAAACATTCTCAGCTTTTGGTTAGAGCTTTCCGGGACTGACTAAAGACGTGTAACTGCCATTCGATTTCAGGCGTTGTGGGTGAATTGTCTTGTCACCTTTTGGTATCCTTTTAGTGAACTTACTTCTTGTTAATGAGAGGCATTTTTCCATGGACTTTCCGTGAATAAGCCAGTGGGCTGGAGCGTCTATTGGGAGCTGTTTAAACAACAAGTTTAAACATTATTTTGTTATTATTCAAGAAATAAGATAATATGATCTAAGAAAATGTACATAGACAAAATATAATATATGTATGCATATGGCATGTTGAGGGTTGCTAAAGTTTTGAGGAAGTAAAGAGAAACCTACAGATAAATAATAAATAAATACAAATCCATAGACCTGTATCTCTTAGTTTAGGAAGGACAAAGGGAGAATACACTGTAATATGCTTCCGACTGGAACTAGCATGAAGGAGATCTTGGTGAAACAATGAAACAACACACATGGCAATAGTTCCGCACTGTTTTAGACTAACGGAACTAAGCCTCTCTGACCACGATCATCCACTCACACACACATTTACCACATTCACACGGGCAAGTTGGATGAAGTGTCAACACAACGACTTTCAACCTCCTGATTATAAGACAACCTGCTCTCCCACCTGGTTTGTCTAAACTTGTTGAGTCCTTGATGAATGTAAATGTTCTTAGCACCAAACTGGGTCTTCTCTGAATAAAGACCAGCAACTTGTATTGAGGTATTTCATGCACCGGAAAATTTATGAGTGGAAGTGCCATGCCTGCCATGCTGGAGGCCTCTAACTCGAATAACATTGTTAACTATTGGTCAAATGTTGTTGTGTATTTGATTGCAGAATACGATGGCAAAAACACAGTTTGACAGGGTGACTTATAAAAACTTGGTGAAACAGAACGATCACAATGTAATGAAGTTGCAGTTACTTGGGGGCATTGACCCTTATGCAATGATAGACAGATTAGCTACAGAATGCAGCGGCTTCCTAATTTGTGAATGTTTTTGAATAGTTATTTAACTACAAAGCTAAGTTTGCTATATTGCTTGCTCATGTTTGTTATTATCATCGGATCCACCTTGGCATGGTATGACTTCAGAATCATACGCTAAAGATAGCTACAGATAGATAGATAGAGATAGATAGAATCATATTTAATGTCCTTGTTCAGCAAATATATAGGCTACATAGGAACAGACAGTAGCCTGCTAATAAGTAAGTCAGTAAGTAAGTAAGTAAGTGCTTTATTGTCATTGTACAAGCGTACGACGAAATAGTTTTCAGGTGTTAGTCCTGAGCTGCTGCGGCTGAGCCGCGCTGCCACTGCGTCAACCTGACCCGCATGACCTTGGAGGTCGGGGAAACTGTAGCACTCAGAAGAAATCTTGCTGGCTGCCCTCTGTCTCCTCTGATCCTCTGAAATGGTGCTGCACCTCCTGGGTCTGTCCCTGTTTCAGAGCGTAGTGTCCTGCACTGGTCAGCTCCACCTCCTCCTTCCTCTTCCTCCCTCCGCTTCACAACAGTCTTTCACCATCTCTCGTTTGTCCTTTATTTTGTTTCCTGTAGATCCTCTTGTGACGCCTCCACTGTGGGGGCTCTTGGTGCCTCTTCAGTGTCTCAGAAGAAGAAATGTGTACGTTTCAAATGGGTTTAGCTGATAAGCTAGCATTTTGTTTAATTTTTTATTTTGTTTATTATTTTTTGGTGAACAAAAAGCTTTTTTCAACAAATTAACACAGTTTAGTCCTGTCCGATTTTGGCAAGCCATTGCCTTCTGCGATCTGCACTCAAGTTTTTCACATTCAATGCCTTCATTTTTGATGATGGCTGGGATACTGTAATATTCCAATTCACTTTCACAATCTTTCCTGTTTGAACAGCTATGAATAGAACACTTTAACACCATTGTGCAAAAGATAGCTAACCTAACTCCCGTACACAACAACATAGTAACGTGTCCAAGTGAACTGGGAAGGCCTCCAACAGGCAGGGCGTATCTCTTGTGATGTGACGCGTAATACCTACATTTCTAAAGAAACCCTGAACAAAAAAGTTAGAATCGCGAGGCCGTCCTTCTGTGGATGTTCATTTACACTTGCAAACAAAAAAACGCACGCACACATCTTAATACACACGCACACAACCTAGGTTACGCTTGCAACTTCAACAAGGCAGGACTGTGTCAAAAGTGTTTAAAACTGAGGCTTGTGCGTAGGACTTTTTTCCGTTGATCTTCTTTTACAACATGGAAATTTACACACACATTGTTTTATTACACATGCAAATCTAATGTTATGCACGCAAAAAAAAAAAAAAAATACGCAAGCACAAATCTGGTTACACACAGACAAATGTTTTTGACACAATATTGTCTCCATACAGGCAGTGACTAAGGCAAAGGAATTCCCTACAAAGTATTGAATATTGACATATCATGTTGCAAGTACCATATTTTGATTGATTTGATCCTAATTTCTTTTTTTTTCTGCAAAAACTGAGAAATAAATGGTGATTTCTTCACAGTATTCAAATTTTTTAGAACAATCCTGTTTTCATGGGTTTTGTGAGCTGAAAGCCAACATTATGTACACATAAACAAGTAAATACTTGAAATCGTATCGAAAAAGTTATGGGCCCTGAATCTATAATCTATGGAAGTTTAACGTTTTGAATGGAATTATGGAAATAAATATATTTTTCCATGATATTGGACAACACCTGTACGACTGAGAACTTACACAGATATGGGCTATTATGTTCATGATTGCGGTACAATGCAACCGGGTCCTAGGGATGGGAGCACGTGCGTAAACAGGAACGAGGAGAGGCTGAGGAGAGGCTAGGACCCGGAGGTATTTATAGAATGGAGACTGGAAAGGGCATACGTGAGGTGTGGTCCTGCTCCTGAACTTCAGATGTAGACCAGGCAGATAAGCCCACCGCAAAATATACGAGAGTCAAATTTTTTTTGCTTGAAAAGAAAAACTTTATTATAAGCAGCAATACACAATCTCTAAGCCATGAACCATTTTGTTAATTCCCTAAAACAGCAAGACAATTGTCATTATTTATAATAAACCAGTTGGGGCAGCAGCTAACTATACTCAACGACCTCCTTAGTTTGAACTCAAGCTGTAACTAAGTTACCTTTTCTCTGATGAGCCTCGCACATCACCAGCAAAAGCAGGAAGAAGAGGATCTTCATGTCCATTTTGAGAGATGCTCTGTGGACCACCACAATTCAGAAGCTGATCACTGTTGGGTCCAGTGGTGCTGTTTTTAAAGGGACAAATCTGGGTCAACCTTTGGCTGCAGTGGGTGGGGTACATCACTGATGCTGGACAAACACAAAAGGCTCAAAGATGTAACATTAAAACTAGGTTTTTGTTTGATCTTTGTGTTTCTTTTGGTACATCTTATCTTGTTTGTATTTTTTTAAAGGTCTTTGTGTTATAGCAATGTTGCATTTCACCTCTGCTTCTTTATAATCCTGTTTCGTTAATTTACCCAATTCCACCTTCAATCAAATCAATCAATAAGAATTTATTGACATGGCATATTCTAAAACAACTGTTGTTGACCTTAGCGCTTCACAAAAAAGGTCTAAAATATACAGGCAGCAAAGCACTAACAGCTCGGATATTGGCCATGGTATGTGCTAAACAGTTTTAAAAGCTTTTGAGCACAAAAGTGTCTCATGCTATGTCCAGAGTGCACGCTCTTCGTTCGTCAAAAACGCGCCCAAAGCCCCTAGTTGGACGCTTGTGCTAATTGAAAACAGACACACTCCGACATTGAGGTCTAATTGTCTAATTTCCATTTCAAACGTCCCGGCACTCTGACTTTTTTTTCCTTTTTTTTTGTGCAACGTCCTGCCATCACGACACACAAGATAATAAAAAAAACATGGGCCTAATAGAACTAACCCTAACATTACCTTAGCCCTAACCGTAAGGATAGTGGAGTTTACAAACTGAACAGGTTACGCTCAAAACTTGTCGGAATAGCAGTATCAAAAAGTGTCGGATTGGCGGGGTGTCACAATGGAGGGGTGTCGTAATGGCGGGTCGTCCCCGGTTAGCTTGTTACAATCGACCACAGCTTATTGTTGATTAAAAGTGTGCAATAAACCACAAATGTGTCTGTGATCATCATAAAGGCTGCTTTATGTAGTTTATGTAGTGCATAATACTTGTTTTCACGGGATCGATCCGAGCCAGCTGTTAGCGGCTATGCAGCAGACCTGTTGTAGATTGAATGTGAGCAATCAACTTCAAAATCAACAAGCCCGGGTCAGTGTGTGATCATTGTTGTTTCTAACGCTTTATGTAGATGGTGGTTAATTTACTTTATTTATATTTCTCGTTTTCACATGATTGGTCGGAGCTTTAGCTTGTGGCATTAGCTTTCTCCGGGGTATGCTCTGGGCATCAGCAAGGCTCATAAACATTGCCAGCGTAGATCCAGCCACTAAAATACGTTTTCTTGTTGCTGCTTTTAATCCTGGGTGTTTAGGTAAAAGAAACACGGATGTGTGTCTTTGAAAAAGTCCCAGAGCTGCTGTAGCTCCAGTTCACAACACGATAAAGCTAATCCTCTCTGACTTGTTTACATCTGCAGCATTTGAACTGCGCCGCCGGTGGCTCCTGACTGGTCGACACTCACAAATTTCTTAAAAAAGTGAAACAATTCCCAACTCCAGGGTTGGTCGCATTGGAGATGCTGAACGCGTGTCAAAAACTTCCCACGCATAAAGAACTTCAAAATGCGCTGCACATCAGGCGCGGGACGCACTGCGGGATCTCTCAACGCTCCCCGAGGTGCATCCCCCATGTATTTTGAATGTAAACTTGACACTTTTGATGTTTTAAATTGGACATCTGTGCAGCTCTTATGTGGAGAGGCAGGTTATTCCACATCTTTG
Source organism: Proterorhinus semilunaris (assembly GCA_021464625.1). Classification (NCBI taxonomy): domain Eukaryota; kingdom Metazoa; phylum Chordata; class Actinopteri; order Gobiiformes; family Gobiidae; genus Proterorhinus; species Proterorhinus semilunaris. The sequence continues at coordinate 27,397,535 of CM038345.1, read as the reverse complement.
GAGCTGCAATAGTGAAAGCCCCGTCACCTTTGGTCACATGCTTGGAGAGAGGAACCTCCAGCAGCAGCTGGTCCGCAGATTTCAGGGCCCTATAGCTGGAACATGACGTAAAGAAGCTCAGACAAATACAGAGAAGCAGTGCCATGGAAACATTTAAAAACAATAAGCAAAAGCTTAAACCTTATCCTATGATGTACAGGAAGCCAATGAAGAGCAGCTAACACAGGGGTGATATGCTGTCAATGTTTGGTTCCTGTCAGGAGACGGGCAGCTGCATTTTGTGCCCCTGAGACGATGGACTGAATTCTGATCAAGCCCAATGTACACAGAAAGCAAACTGAAACTAAAACAAATTTTACTGGAATTCAATATTTATACAGCCACAGTTCTTTTCTGAGCAGTTAGTTTTTTGTTGAAAGTAGCTACTGATATGCCACTGGACAGGTGGCGACTCAAAACTTCCTCGCCCCTAAACAATTCTCTGAAGTCCACATTGCTTTACAGAGCAATATTTACCTGGAATCAGCTCTTAGTTAGCACGCAGAGTACAAAATAGATACATCTACATCCATGGTATTTACATACTGACAGTGTTTCACCACATCTCTGTAGACACTTTAAATCATGTTGTGCTAATTTATTTTATATTAAATTATGTGATTGGAATGTTGATCGCAGGAAGACTAGCTGCCATTGGTAACTAACTTATATAGCGCTTTTCCACCTACATTAGGCACTCAAAGCGCTTTACAGCAGGGAACCTCTCACCCATTCATACACCAGTGTATACAGACACTGGTGGCAAGGTGGGTGAAGTGTCTTGCCCAAGGACACAACGACAGCGTGCACCTTCAGGAGGCGGGATTTAGACCCCCGACCTTCCGATCACGAGACGACCTATTCTACCGTCTGTGCCACCGTCGCGCCGTCATGTTTGTTTTTTGCCCTCATCGTATGGAAAACAATCAGATATATAAATTATTAATCTGACTAAAACTAAGCTTCTTAAGACCAAGATGGCTGCCAAAAACAACAGTGCCAGACTAATGCTGTGTTCAGACCAAAAGCCTCCAAAGCGTCAGGTTTACATTGAAAATACATTGGGGACGCGCCTCGGGGAGTGTCGAGAGGTCCTGCAGTGCCGCAGATGAAGATTTTTGCGTGTGGGAAGCTTTTGACACGCCTCCAGGGCGTCCAGCGCGGCCGACACTAGAGTTGGAAATGTGGAACTTTTTGGAGAAATCCGCGAGCGTCGACCAATCAGGAGCTTTCTCCCACAGTGACGTACGTTGTAGCTGAGCCACCGGGGCAGAAGCTACGCCACGGCCCGCAGATGTAAACAAGTCCTGGGGGATTAGCTTCATTGTGAACAGGAGCTACAGCAGCTCTGGGACTTTTACAAAGACACGCATCAGTGTTTCATTTACCTTAACACCCAGGATCTGCGCTGGGAATGTGTTTGGGCCTTGATGATGCACAGAGCAATCCCAAAGCTGCTAGAAGCTAAATCTCCAATCGATGTGAAAACGAGAAATATGCGCGAATAAAGTCTATTAAGCCCCAGCTACATAAAGCAACCGTTTAACAATGATCACACACTGAGCCAGGCTTGTTGATTTTTAAGTTTGTTGCTCACATTTTTATCTACAATGGGCCGTAGTCGATCGGTTTTCTCCCCAAGCTAGCTGTGCATAGAAATTATTATTTTATGCTAGCCGCTTTGCAGCAAACAGATAGCTTGCATTAACCCCATTAAAACAAGTATTATGCACTAATAACGTCAATAAAGCCCTTAACTACACAGAAAAGCCTTTATGATGGTCACACACTGAGCTGGGCTTGACACATTTGTGGTTTATTGCACACTTTTTTTTATTTTATCAACAATGAGCTGTAGGCGATTGCAACAAGCTAACCTAGCCTAGCCACTTGCCACCAATGTCCCTTCAACCGTATGGGCTTGATATGAGCTTAAATACTGGGGAGATCAACTAAGCACCAAATCAACTTTATTTAGCTTATAAACTGCATAAATATGTTTCTTATAGTGCTCTCTACATGTCCTGGTCAATTTTTTGACATTTTAGTGCAAATTAGATAAAATCTCACTTTTAAGCCTAAAACCGTCTGTGTAGCGCCCTCTCTACATTTTCGGCTGCACTACGTTTGAATTTCGTGCCTGTCCTCCCCATTCGCTCTGCCAGCTGTGTGACGTCACTTTGTGCTGTGTGACGTCACTTTGTGCTGTGTGACGTCCGTCGCTCGGCTGCTCGGGTATAAAAGCCAAGTCTCGCACACGCCCCCGTAGCGAGTTGGCGTTTTACATCGATTTTTAGGTTAGCAATTTATTAGCATAGTATTTAGTTAGTTCTTTAGCGCAGCGTTTCTAGTGTAGTTACTTTAGTCCGGTAGTTTAGTAGCTGTTTTGTGACGTGAGCACAACATGCCGGTCACAGAGCGGCCAGGGACCGGGAGGAAGAGGAAAGAAGACCCGAGACGGGGATTTGATCTACAGGCTCCGCTCTGTGTGTGAACCACAGCACTCACATCCCCGACCTCTCCTACTAAATAAAGACAAATGTAACCCCAAAATACTCAGGTTCACTTATTTAGTGACATGGCTGGATGTTTTCACGTTGAAACTACAGACACGATAAAGCTGTATCGGGCAGACAGAGATAATCAGGGCTGTCAGTGCTTATGAGACGGGGCTGAGGGCTTTTTCCTGTAGTCTCCCCCAGGGAGAGCTCACAGACACCGGGGGCAGCGGTTCGCCATCCCGGGCTGCCTTGGAGGCTCAGAGCGGGGCAGTGTGTGTCCGCTAAAGCCAGGAGGGGGAACGGGGAGATACGAGCGCCAAATGTCCGCCGCGTGTGCTCGGCATGTAGCCGGTACGACAGGCTCGAGAGTCCGGGAAAGTGACGCCACATCGTCTAAATGCGGCATAACGGGAGTCAGTCAGTCCTGTTCACTCTGGCCCTTGGTCTGAGACTGTCAACAGAGCAGAGACCGCTCATACACTCCCCCTCCCCGCGTCCCCCCAAAGCCTCCACGCCTCTTTCTCTGAGTTTTTTAATTTTGGGAGTGGGTGGAGTAAGCTCTGGAAAGGGTGTTTAGTAGCTCTTTAAAGATCCATAGGACATGACAGGGGAGACTTAGCCTGGCCTTTGCCATCCGTAAACTCCGGTCAAATATTTTTCCCTGCATGTACGTCTGGGTTTGATCTCAATGGCTGCGATTCAATCGGTTGAATTTCATCCTACCATTCAGCGAGCGGGGGAGGCGGGTGTTGTAGGTGACGTCAAGCATAGCTTGACTCGGCCAGGCGCATTACTTCACAACCAAACGCTAGCGATTGGGTAAAATCAGACCCAATAGTTTCAAACTATAAACAGAGTTCACTCCTCCCACTTGTAAACGGAGTTCAATTGAGAAAGTCCAGACCCTCTGTACGAAACAAGTACGAGGGTATGGTAAAACCAGGCTAGGGGAGACTAGTTATCCTTCAAACAACTGTAGTTTTCAGGCAAGAGCTGCTTCCAAGATGGCTACGAACGCATTCTGAGCTGACCCGCGGCCAGGGTGTCTTGACACTCTGTGACATTTTGTGACTTCAGTAAGCACAAGCGTCCAACTACGGGCTTTAGGCGCGTTTTTGACGCCCGCAAGGCGTTCGGTCTGAACGCGGCATAATGACCAGCACCTTTACACAGCAAATATAACAAGACAGAACTTTAGTCTCTGCGTGGAGAATTTCACTGGCTCCTCAAAGGAATCATCAAAGGAAGTGACATTATATATTACAATGATTTTATATTGCATATACAGGTTTGTGGAGGATGGTTTGAAGATGAAAAACTGGTTGATCCTGGCGTCTTAAATTACTGTTTGTGCGTTGGAATTCTCATTACAATCTTGACGTTTTTATTCCATGAATGCGCCTCTGCATTCCTATAAAACACATAATGTAGCACTTGATATCACAGACAGGATGTGGTGGAGGCGGTGCACACTGACATTTTGGACCTGAGTGTGTTGTTCAGCCCATAACTCTGCCTAATGTTCTGGCACCAAACTGGAGTTCAGTGCTTCCATTTTAGGGCCACAGTCGTTGTGTGATGGTCGTCTCTATGGAAATAACACAACCCATTTGTAGTCTACCTGCTTCTAACTGCAATATGCAATCTGTTGTTACGATTTTTCAATGCAGACGCTTTCTCTTTGCCTCATCTCTTTAGAGCAGGGGTGCCCAAAGTGGGGCCCAAGTGGGGCCAAATTTGGCCCACCGGAACAATTCCATTGGCCTGCCAGAGAGGGACCTAGTTTTGCGTCGCATATGGTTAATACCAACTCTCTTCCATTCATTCTCAATGGTAAATATGGATGCAGTATACTGTCTGGCCACAAACGTCAAATTGGGTGTGCTGTTTCACTCCTTTCGCGAAGTAAAGGAAATACTGTTGTGGTGTCTTGGCGCCTAAAATGCTAGCTTTCAGCTAAACCCATTTGACACCAACACATTGCTTCTTCTGAGACACTGAAGAGGCACCAAGAGCCCCCACACCTGCAGCACAGTCGAGGCGTCACAATAGGAAACAAAAAAGGACAAACGAGAGATGGCCCTCAGAGATAAAAAGTTTGGGCACCCCTGCTTTAGAGTATAACTTTCCCATCTCTCATTAGTGCGTATTTATTTGCAGATTTTCTGTCAGTGTCTGTCAACTATTTACGTTGAAAGGTGAATGCTCTGAATGTTAATGTGTTCAAATGTTAAAAAGGTGTTGGCTGCGAAAAAACAAAATAATAATAATAATAATGAACTCTCACAGTTGTACTATTACAGGCCCAAAGGCTTTAAATGCAGCTGGAGCAGGAGACAGGGCTGCTGTGTTAGATATATATTAAGTTACGCAAACGTTTTTTGTCTTGTAAATCCATCTAATAATGACTTATGTGTTGAAATCAGAAAGAACTTTCGCATTGTGCTAAAGCAGGAGATGCCATTGGATGCTGAACTGACTCAGAGCAGGAGTGTTAAGGTGAACACCCCTGCGAGTTAGTTCAAGATGGTGCAGTTCAGCGGAGATAAAGAGAAGCAGAAGTGTCTGCGTGAATAAATAAGTGTATAGAAAAATGGCAGGTGAGGCAAAAAAGACAGTATGAAAGGCAGTAGTGACCAATGTATAAAAAGTGCATAAATAATATATTTTTCATGTGCATAACTTAAAGCTGACTATGGAGATGTGTCAGGCCCACTTTATGCGTATAGCGGCCGATGTGAAAAGTGGGTGAACTGATTTCGAATCCTTCCGTACACTGGCGCTCTACGAGATGAGCTCCAAATCTGGAAACATGCGGGCCGGTTTAAATAATAAAACTCTTGGGACAAAATGATGTCCCAGCACCGCACGCTGTCCTGATGGCAATCAAGACAGCGTGTGGGCAGCCAGCCACTCCTACTTTCTGTTTAAAGGCAGGAGCGTCTGACTAGCTCACAACAGGTCATTTCTCCTTTTAACTTGGAGATGTGCAACTCACAGACGCAGACACGTCACTTAAATGTGATCTCACCAATATCTGTAGAGCATCATTTGGAGCGGCAGTTCTCAACTGGTTTGGCGTCAAGACCCACAATCACCATAGACTGAAAAGCCGCGACCCATAACATGATTAAATATGAATAAATATGAAGCAAAAATACTGTATTATCCTCACAAATTATTTAATACCACTTCTCTTAACTCTCAGGCAATTTCTTTTCAGTAGATGAATATTGTTTAAAGGCTCGAGACCCAGTTGAGAAACACTGATTTTAGAGAGAACTTAGTAACTTCTCTCACCCCTGATCAGCAATATTCACATCTGATGTCCACACTGTTTGTCTGCTGTTTAAATGTTTTGTACTCGTATAAGTCGCCTTGTTTGATTTGATTCTGATTAGCCATGTCCTATCTTATCTTATCTTACTTTATCTTATGAACAAGCTGAAATAATACCAGATCTAAGAAAATTATGTCTGTATGAGAATAGGAAAAGACCAGTACACAGTATGGGAGGGCATCTTGCTTAAAACCTGTCACATCACTTTATGAATTCTTGGTGGGAAACCTGGAATGAAAGAGAGGCCGTTAGAAAATTGCATTGTCTGGTAAGACGTGTGGTCTGTACCTGGATGGTAATACATGTTGACAGCAGTAATGCCCTGAGACAGAAGATTCATTTTCCTGTCAGGAACATGTATATATATATATATATATATATATATATCATTAAAATGCCTGTACCATTTTATAAATCAAACAGGAGGCAAATCGACATCACAGGAAACATTACCAAGCTTTTAATGGACAGCTGGAATCGCTGCAAAATATTTTGTGCAAACAAACAAACATCCATCAATTTTCTTCCACTTGTCCATTGCCGGGTCGTGGGGGCAGCTGTTGGAGCTGCCCAAATCACATTGCACCAGCCCCTATGGCTCCTCCTGCAGGTGGTGGGTCCACGGAAGGACGGCCTCATGGTTCTAACCGGGCCTGTTGGTCTCTCATGAGGGGCTTCTGAATCGCTCTTTGTCTAACCCGTCACCTAGGACCTGTTTGCCATGGGAGACCCTACCAGGGGCACGAAGACCCCGACAACAGAGCTCCAGGATCATTCGGGCGCTCAAACCCCTCCACCACGTTAAGGTGATGGTTCCAGGAGGGGAACAAACAAACAAACAAACACAAACAACATATACTAGACTAACTTGGTGTGCGAAATGCATTACATGTTCATTGATTAATTTATTTGTATTGTATAGACAGTCTAGAGATAAACAACTTAAAAAAGGAAAATTAGCACAGCTGCACTTTCTTTTCTTTTTTTAGAATTATCGAGTGCTGTTAATCCCAAGCAAGGATTTTCTATTTGTTATGGGACTCACGTAGTGTTTGCCGTGTGACCAAGTGCTAATTGATCTGGGATGTGTTCTGTCTCCAGCTGCTATGAGACCCCAGGCTTCCTAAACTATCAAGACTTTGTTGAAGACGATTTCATTTTTGAATTTTATTCATTGATTGTACCTGAAATCGGGCATGGTTGAGAGACACAGTCAAGAAACGGCATAATTAATATGGAGGAGGAATTTCATGATTTAGAGCGGCACATAAGACCACGTAATTTTAGCTCAACTAGTTGGGCGCTAGCTTCGTGAAGTAAAGATTGTAAGATCGGTTTCTGCTCATGACACTTTCTCTTTTCACATGGGCCGCTGCACACACAGTCTGAGCCTGATACAACTCCACTGTCAACACCAAGTTATGTAGATGACAAATATATTGTTAAGTGACCAGCCCACGTGTAACTTCAAGGTATTTTATTAAGTAACAAGCTGCCAAGAGTACAGGATGCTGTTCCAGCCACAGCTCACACTCAACACCCAAATTGAAGACAGAACATACAGTACCGAGCCCCTGCTTCCCTCAGAGCACACTTTTCCACATGCTCACAGCGCCCCATGGTAGCAGGAACACAACAGCGGAACAACAATGAAGAACACAACAAGTAATACACTTTTTCTACACTGATGGCTGATTCGTCTTTTTTCTTTAGCCGCACCTGCCTTTTTTCTATTCCCTTCTTTGCACGCAGACACTTCTCTATCTCTCCTGGATTAGACTGCACCAACTTGAACTAAGGCAGAGGGGTGTTCCACTTAAACACCCCAAACACCCCTCTGAGTGAGTTCAAGGTCAAAAACTTTGATTAATTTTTTGATAGATTTTATTGTATGTCTCAAAAAGCAGCCCGTGGCTCCTGTTCTAGCCCAGTTAAAGCCTTTAGGCCTGTATGAGCAAAACTGTGGGAGTCTATTAATTATCACTTATTTTTTCTGACGGCCCAAAAGCACCGCGGCCCCCCAAGGAAATGTACCGACTCTCCTGGTTACCCAGCATGCCATTGTGCGACGGCACGGCCTTTTTGTTCAATTGTTAGCATTACAAGTCTGAAAATCCTGAGGTGAGTGAATCTGGCTTGTTAACAGCAGAAAGCTGAAACTGTTATTCAGCGGTTCCTTTAGTGAGAGAAGAGGATTAAAAATATGATTAAGTTTAAGATCAATCACCCAAAAAAGCTTCTCACTTCCCCACCCAGAACATTATCCAATTTGCATCAAAAATGTACATGGCTTGCTTGAAAAAAAACAACCTTAAATGTACTGTGTGAACTGAGGCAGCAATTGAAAGAGAATATGTTGACAGCGCTTGACTTTGTGCTACTTAAACAGTATGTGCTTGTCTAAACTGGGCTCCAACAAACAGCCTTCAGGTCTGAGGTCGACAGCTCTACAACAGCACAATGTCACCTCTTGTAATAGGGGAGTATGGTTGTAACATGGGGAGCGTTGTAACACCACCAATTCCACCATTCAGGGGTAAGATAGGAGTCAAATGATAATATCAGTGTTTACCCTCCTTGATCCCACGTGGTGATCGTCAGGGTTGTAAACTGATTCATGCAGATTCTATTGAGAAAAAATTAATTTTGTGGTAAGAAAGTTAATATTTTGACCAAGACTATATTTTGTTTAGTGCTTATACTATTGCACATAAAACCATATGGCTTAGATTAGATGAAATTGTAGTTTCTCAGGCAAAATGTGATGCACATTTCCCCTGCTAATTTCAAACTATTATGGTTATGGAGCTCGCTAAACAATGGCTGACGGGGTGGGGATGGTTGTAACACAATCATCCCCTATATACAGTTAATAACACTTACTTGATGTTAATACTTTTTCAGAATGCCTAAACAGTGGAAAATAAAGACTGACAGATTTGTGCCAGCTAATGTTAAAAAAAAAAAAAAAAAAGCATCTGATGTGGTCAGAAATGAAGGGCAGGTCAGATCAGTTGCAAAGGCACATGTGATCTGCCATGTAAAACTGAGTATATACTGCAAAACACTGCAGAAGCTGAGAGACCGGGGTCCAGTGATCATCCCAGTGCAGGTCACACTGAAGCATCAACGTTTTCTCTGAGGGGCAGGAGGAAGTGCTGATTGTTTGACTCAGACAGTATTATCGACTGACTCCACGTGAGGTTAAGCATATGACAGATTGTTCTGGATTGTTCTTTTATTTAAATAAACCTCTATTTGAATCATATCACATGACGTGGCCTCCGTTTTTTATTTCTTTTGTCTAACTGTTACAACTTTACCCCAGCGTGTGTTACAACCTACCCTCGGTAGTGGGGTAGGTTGTGACAAAGGAACACCATGTACATGACATCGACTCACGAGGTCGTTGATTTTCTTGCAGAGGTTTGAATTGGTGCCATTTGTAGTTAACAAATGTGGGTACTTTGTATACACGTTTGAGAAGTCTAGCTCTAAAATGAGTTACTAGTGCTGAAGCAAAAAGTGTTACAACCATACCCGGTCTCCCCTATTGCGTTTTATGGTCTCTCAAGTGCATTGAGTCTCAAACGTTGGTTTCCTGGCCATTGTAAAGCCCTCTGTCCTCCCTCTCGCTTCTCTGGTGTTTTTGATGTAATTCTTAGTTCTGACGGTCCACTGCGGGCTCCAGGTGTGCGTTTGATTTGTCCACCAGCACAAAACTCACCTCATGACCCTAAACCCAGAGGGAGAGAGATGAAGAGAGACTGTTGGGAGCTTTTCCTGCCAAATGTACCTTTGTGTCGCTGTTATAACTGAGTGGGGATGTCCTTTTAGCAGATTAATTTGTCCTATTAGCGGGATCAAGCCGTTATTTACACCGTGTTAGCGCTGGATGTCAGGGGCTCGAGGGGATCCAAACACATGTAGTGACTTGACTGGTTCATAACACCGTTTATAGATCTGTCGATGCCCGTAAATCGTACGCCGCTTTAGCCGGTTATGCAGAGGGCTGCACTCTATTGTGGATGACATTTGCACACTTTAGTAACAGGACTGCGTTTTAACACGATTTAGCACTAAGAAAATGTGTGTTGTAGAGATCATTGGCAACAAGTTAAATTGGCGCCATCAGAAGTGCTCTTGATTTTATTACTTGAGTAAAAGCACAGATACTGCTCGGGGTGAATTATTACTCTGATATAATATATCAGATTGTTGCTCTGACAATTTCTTTACCTAAGTTAAAGAAAAGTAAAAAGCTCCATGGAGTGCATTATAAGACTTATCTTGGACCAAATATACCGCAAAATTGATCTACGATTTACTTTGGAGCGTTTACATACATGTGAAGTAGAGGGTACATTATCTATCTTACAAATGTAGTAGAGTAAAAGTAAAGTACAGATCCTCAAAAATGTTTCATAAGTACAGTACTTCAAAAAAATGTACTTAAGACCACCTCTGATAGTGGTAGTAAGTAATAGTATTAGTAGTTGTATTCATACTTTATAAACCATGTCTCATTTTCTACCTGTAACCATTAAGGAGACACCCTTCTGAGGCTTGCCTGGAAACCACACTCACCGCTATAGCAATTGAGTCTGGTGACTATATTATAATATATGATAATAATAATATTTCTTTTTAAAGTTAGTAAAGTAAGTATTTTAACTCCCATATATTAAGTGTATGCCCAAATTGGAAATAAATTAGGTCCAAATGTAGAGTAATACAAAATAAATATAGGATATGGATTAATGCCTATACAGTTGCCTCTAACCTTGCCTTTTTTTTTCTTTTAAAGGACCGATAAGGAGTATCGATAAGAGTAATAGTATCGACATATCCTTAATGATACCCATCCCTACTGGTGGCTGTGGTATCACCTACATTTCCACAGCGCTACATACGCGAGCAAACAGGAAGCGGAGTCGGCCGTTGATGTGGTGTTATTAGCGGTTCTGCGTTAATATTCGCACAGAATGATGAATCACGAAACTCTACTGTCAATGTATTTTTGGTCATTTACCGCCGATTGGAAGACAGCTCAGCTCTCACCCGTGCGCCATCCATGGATTGTTATTGAGGGGAATTCCGTGTCCCCAAAATAAACAAGTCTGATTGCACGGGCTCGTCACCAATGATGGTGTGGGTCCCAACTGATAGCCCCCCCCGTATAAAAAGAAATACAGAGGAGTATCAACATCCGTGTTTTAGCGCCTTGCCGCTCAACGCAGCACAGTACTATATAGTGTCATTAGTCGTTACCTTTACGTGGGTTTTTAAAAACTTTCTCAGGTGTTGCAGGAACAGTGATATTTATTTGGTGTAGAAAATAAAATGGCAGAGTCCGCCGTAGACTTAAAATAAGGCAGATCTAAGGCTGAAAGGGGTTTGTTCTGATGAGGCTCAGTGTTGAACGAAGAAAATGCAGAGATATTATTCATGCTCGTCTGATTGAGGCATGGATATTACAAAGGAACCTGATTGATCATAATTTGCTGCATAATTTAAGTACATTGCTATAATTAGAATACAGTTACATGGAGTTATATGGGCTTGTGTCCCACGTGGGAAAGCGGTTAGCAGCACACCCTACAGTCCTTGTGTCTGGGTGGGTTTCAATTGGCGTTGAGGTTTTCACCTATACACCTACACAACCGGCTAATCCTCTGGTATAGTACTCTGGACATCAGTGCTCGCTTGGATCTGGAGAGAGGTGCTGCACTGTGGGTCAAAAGGAAGCGTTTTCCAAGGGGAGAATAACCTTTTTACTTAAGCTTTTTTGTTGGCTGTGGGCCCAAACACTTAGCATAAAAAAATTGCACTTGTAGACTGCTCTGTTCCCATAAAGTGAATGTAAATCAATCGCAGCTCTTGGACAGATAGGTCAGTGGTTCTCAACTAGTGGGTCGAGTCCCGTTAACTCGAGGATCCTGCCAATATTTTAACAACGTGAGCAACTAAACATAGATTATCCAGAATTTAGTGGAGTTGTATGCTCAAAATATAGCTAAAATACTCAAAAAGTCAAAGCTTTTACTGAAAAACATAATTAAAACTAACTTTTCTTTGAAAGCAATATTAAAATACTAGGTTTCACTTTTTCTTTTTTCTTTTTTAAAGGTGATTCCAAGTAACACATGCTACCCCAGGTGTCCCCATAACCCTGGTTAGAAAACAGTATGTTTACATTGTATTTTACAAGTCTAAGTTGTGGGTTGCAGCTTGTCATCCCAGGCGCCATACCAGCTGAGAACCACTGCTTTAAGTCCATCCCAGGGCATTTATGGCTATAGCAAAGTTTCCAAGTAAGTTGCTTTGGAGCTACCAGAAGCTTGCCAAGCCTTCCCTAAGCATTTTCCCAATCTAACATCCGACGGGACTTAACAGCTTTGGCCCTTTGAAGAAGAGAGTTGGATGACTCTCAAAACGTCGGGCCACTATGTGAAGAAATGTTCAGTTGAAATGTTTTACACTTTCGATGTTGTATGTATCTACCTGGATGAGATCAACCTTTGTTGGATGTTCCCAAAAGCTATCTGTCATCATTTCTACAGTTTAAAGCTCGAAGAGTTGAATTTACACAAATATTTTCTCATTGTGTTGCTCCTGTGATTGACTTTGCGAACACTAACCAATGATGGATTTTGATGACGTTTTTTTTCCCTTCTTTGTGTTATTATGTCATCTTGAGTACCAACCCAGTATGTACCTAGCTGTAGTCTCAAAGATTTGTGGTATTTTCTTATTTTGTTTAAGCATCTTGCCAAGCTTTGAGGGTCTAGAATAGCACTATATGTGACTAAAGCATAAATATAAGTGCTATAATAAACCATAACACGTGAGGTGGAATTTATTCATCAGGTCCTAATGATCAGTGTTTTGTTGTTGCAGTTTCTACTTTTCTTCCCGTTATTCGGGTAAAATCTTGTTACAGCATCAGATTCCCTGCGACACATATTCTATTTGGGCCGCATCATCTGACCAACAAGCACCAAAGCGTGTATCCCTGTTCTCTGCCGCTGTGTGGGTGTGTGAATCTTTGTTTCCTGCAGGTTTTGTCGCCTCTGATCCGATTTAACAGCTCTCTATTTCAGGTTCATGACTTTCATGCAAATGAGCATTTTTACACTTTGCCTCAATAAGAAGTTCACAGGCATAACAAGGGAGTCTTTCACACATATCGCTCCTCGATGACTTTCCCGAATTAAAACATGGATCGGAAGAAAACGACTAAGTAGGAATGCATTGTCCTGATATCAGTTTTAAGGATGGACCTGATATAGGCTATATACATATATATATAGCCTGCATATATTTTTCAAATAATAAAATGGTGATTTGAGATGGTGTTTTTTATGCTGCTTATGCCCTTCCTAAATACTGGGAGTGTGGTCTTTGAAGTGTTAACTTGTATCTTGCCCACAGTCGTCCTGTTTATCTGTCTAAACACTCAGAGCAAGGTTACAACAGTTACAAGGCGAGCTCAACAATTGGAGCTAATTAAAAACTGCCAAATGTTTGGAAGCGACATCCTTGAAAGCTCAGATAACTTGGAAATAACGTCAAAGACGAAGTGGTTGGCTGTGTTTAGGTTTTTAAGCTGTTTGATTCTTTAGATATGCTCTGAGTCATGTTTCGCCTCTCATACGAAGAGCTTCTTTACGCCCCTCGTCACTGATCAAGCTGGTTTTATGCTGCTTTCTGTTCATAAGGAGGAGAGTCTGGTGCTTTTCCCGCAGCTGATTCCAAAGCCGATAGAAAGCTTCGTATCGCCCCAAACACAGCTGCGAATTTGTACCGCGGCACTTAAAATCTGAGGACTCTCACATCACATATCACTCAAAACAAAAGAAGACTGGCGGCACAGTGGTTAGCGCTCGTGCCTCACACCAAGAAGGTCTCGGATTTGATCCTCGGGCCGGACAATGCCATTCTGTTTGGAGTTTGCATGTTCTCCTCCATGTCTGTGTAGATTTGCTCCAGTTTCCCCTACTACTAAAATACTGATAATTTACTCTATTCAAAGGAATTTGTAATTATTTTAACAAACCGAAAGCTGTAGACAGAATACAGTCAGGACTTACTTGTCCACCATGTCATAAACCTCAGCAATGTCAAAACCTCAGCAATGTCAAAACCTCAGCAATGTCAAAACCTCAGAAATGTGAGCCAAAAGTGATTTTGTAGACAACTGAGAGCAGCGAGGGAGATGTTTTCTATTCGTGTGTATTGGGGCTGCCGGGTCGGAGGCAGGGAAAGTTGCAAGTGTGGTTTTCTGGCCAGAGACACAGGGGGAGATAAAATACTCCCAATCATCCCATTAACACTTATAGTATTACTCACAGAGAGACTACGAAAATAATTTATCAAGGTAAAAAAGTTACTTAGTTCTGCTTTAAGCGGCTATTGCCTGCTGTTGATTCTGAAGAAGAATAACTTTATTTATACAGAGCCTTTCAAAGACATGGTCACAAAGCATGAGACAATTTTACATTCACTCCATCCACGGTGGCGCCGTCGCGACTGCACACATCTGGTCCCTCTGTCCACCACCATTCATACACTAACACACATCATTGATACAGGCCTATTATACATGTTTTTAGTGGTAGGGAAAACAGGAGTAAATCTACGCAGACAAGGGGAGAACATGCAAACTCCACACAGAAAGGCCCCCGTCCAGGTGGGAATCGAACCCGGGACCTTCTAGCTGTGCCGCACTGAAATTCTGAAACAGTTTCACTCGTTTTTGCGTTGAGAGGGACTGAAACTAAGGCTCTTGGGTTACTTACACCTCATTTGGATTACCAAGTACGTGACCTAAATCAGAGTAGACAAATGTATGCGGGAAATGGATTATGTCCCAATCCAAACTATGGTACTTCTTGCATTAGTTTGGCAGTTCATGTCCTAATTCAGTCTTTTATTAAATGTTAAGGCTCTTGAATGTGATTGAAATACAACCTGAATCGTAATTTCAAAATTGCAACTCTAATTGCTTTTGGAAAAAACATCCCAGTCACATAGCTGTTTTCGTTTTTCTCCAGGCGCCGTGTAAAGAGCAGATGCTTTGTTCAGATGCTGTTGTATTCGATGCTGCAGTGGCCTGTGTTTTATGCTGACAGGTACATGGCGATCATCCACCCTCTGCAGCAGCGTATGTCGTCCACCGAGACTAAGGTGGTGGTGGCCGTGATCTGGGCACTGGCTCTGCTCCTGGCCTTTCCTCAGTACTACTACTCCAACACGGACGAGCTGCCCGGGCGTGTGGTCTGCTACATCGACTGGCCCGAGTACACCCTCTTCGACTTCAAAAAGATGTGAGTCAGCTATGTGTTTACTCAATACACAGAAGCACAAAGCACTTCACGTGTGTTTGGATTGATCAATAAAGCTAATGAAAAAGCAGCAGAAAGAGACAGCTTGAGCTATACAGTATAGAATAGGCCCTGCTACTGACTTTATGGGTGAAACCTTTTTGCATAGAGCTTGTTCTGACATGTTTCTGATTCGATACATTTTGTGTTTTTTTTTCCGGTTTATTTATCTGCCAACTGAGTAAGAAAATTGCACTTGTTCCGATGGCTGTTTTACTTTCTTATTTCAAGCAAGATTACCCCAGATTCGGTCAGAAATGTCATCAAACTACAGACAAGTATTCTTGGTCTGATCGGGAAACAAGTCTAAATGAGTGAAAAATGCTCAAAATGAGGTAAATATTTTAAACATAATGCTTGATATTTAGTTTTTGTAGTGCAGTAAGAGGTATAACTTTTAGGATCGGCATTTGACACAGATGGCAAAAAACAACAACATTTTTTGCCCGATTTGAACAAAAAAGAATTAGAAGGTTTTACATACATGTGATGAATCAGTTTTTTATTTAGTCTTGGTGAAAATAACCTGAGAAATCCAAACACAAAGGTTCAACTTGGTTGCAAATATTTTGGTAAATAATTTGCAACCAGTATATAGTTTTCTTATTAGGAAGAAACTATATTTTTATTTCTTTAAGTTTCTACCTTCAAAGACATAGCAGCCATTTTTATTTTGTAGAAACGGAAACAAAGACTCTTCTTCTGCGTGTTCTGGTGCAGGTCAAGAGATACACAACCTTCACATTTTCAAACTGAATTATTATTTTATTTTTTTAAAGCAGCCTATTCTATTCAAAACTGTAAATTTTAAATTAAAATTGCATGGATTATTCATTCACTCTTCGTACTCGGTGGGTATGTTGCTTTTGCCAATATGCCTCTGACCACCATCAAACACTCACAGTAGTTTTTTTTTTCTTTTCTTTTTTTTTGCAAAATGTGCCACTTCAACTCCTAATGTCCAGACTCTGTTTGAGCGTACAAATAACTGAGTGGATTTGAAAAAATATATAAAGCTATATAAACCACTTTCTAATAGGCACTTTTCTAACCTTTACAACAACCTGTTCGCCCCATGATGAAAAATAGTCAAGTTAACTGCGGTAGGTTTCTTTTTGTGCTCATAATCAATTCAGGTCGAGTCTCAAAGTCACTGGCTCTCACTGCAGCTTTTCACACTCCAGTTTGCTCCCATAGCCTGCCATTTTGTGGCACTCTAAAAGCTTGTCAAATGGCACATTCAGCGCCCAGGTGAAGCGGCTCCTCAGCCATATGCAGTACATGGCTGGACACGGTCCCTTAAGTTATCACACTACAGCAGGCTGGAACTAGCCGGAGACTGGAGAGTTGGTCTTCTGCTCAAGCTATTTCGACTCTGTGAAAGAAACCTTTTGCATTCACAACAAAAGCTGCAATTTAGAAAGTTTATTTTCCTTTCATTGGCACCGTCTGTTCATCGTGTTTGGTGCAGAGCTCGAGCAATCTGTGCTAATCCGCTCATAAACACTGAAATGGCAACAATGCATCTCTCCGGTTAGACAAAAGCTGCTTATTTAGCATGCAGATATTTGGGACACTGCGCGTCGTTTTAGAATGTATTATTCAGTACAGAAGGTACGGTAGCGCAGCGGCTAGTGCTCTCGCTAGCTCTCACAGCTAGAAGGTCCCGGGTTCAATTCCCACCTGGACGGGGCCTTTCTGTGTGGAGTTTGCATGTTCTCCCCGTGTCTGCGTAGGTTTCCTCCGGGTACTCCGGTTTCCCCTACCACGAAAAAACATGTACAATAGGCCAGGATGAATGGTGTGTGTGTGAATGTATGGTGGTGGTCAGAGGGACCGTTGGCGCAGACGTGTGTAGTCGTGACGCGCTTCTGTCAGTCTCCCCCAGGGGAAACTGAAGCTACTAACGTTGCTTACCACCACTGAGTGTGGAGTGAATGTAAAATGCTCTCATGTAAAGCGCTTTGTGACCATGTCTGTGAAAAGGTGCTATATAAATAAAAGATCTTCTTCTTCTTCTTCTTTGAAAATATCTGTAAAATACAACATGTGGGCTATTTAGATGGCATGGGATTTTACCAAGGACCACAACCAATTACAGTTAAATTAACTTTTTTTATTAAGCAAGATGACGTTTTGGGGTTTCGTAGGAGACAGCAACGAGCTCTCGGGCTTTCATCCATACTGTCCTAAAAGGTAGAAAGGTAACTAGAAGGCAGGAATGAAAGGAGTGAAATAAGGGTGGGAGGGAATGATGATGAGAGGAACCGAGAGGTATTTATAGGACGGAGACCGGAAAGGGCATACGTGAGGTGTGGTCCTGCTCCTGAACTTAAGATAACACACTTTTTGGAGTGCTGTAGTAGACATAAATAGAGCTACACAAAAACATTTTGTCTGGTAAATCTATCAAAAATAATGAAGCTGATTCAAGTTTGTCCACGTAAGTAAGTACTTTATTTGTCATTGTACAACAACATTGGGTCCAGGGTTAGTCCTGAGCCATTGTGGGCCAACCTGACCAGCCTGTTCTTGCAGGTATAGCAAGCTACGGTTTGTAGCACCTGGAGGAAACCCAGTGCTTCTCTCAAACGATGCACTGTCTCCTGGGTTTGTCCCTGTTTCCGACCGTGGTGTCCCTCACTGGTAAGCTCCTCCACCTCATCCTTGTTGGTAGAGTCTAATAATCTTGCAGAGAGAGAAGCGTACGCCAGGGTGAAGGAGTGCACAGAAAAAGGGCAAATTGTCTGAAAAAGAAAGGCATTAGTGACCCACGTGTTTAAAGTGAATAATTAAGATATTTTCCCCTTTCCCTTTTCACCTATGAGCTTTGCAACTAATAAAAAAACAGACAGAGATCTCCTTATGCTTTGAGCAATCTGGATTCGCGTTGGTGGAGAATACCCAGACAAGAAATACTTTCCAATGGTAATATAATCACGCACATACTTGATAGTAAGCTCTAACCCTGATCCTGACTGGGCAGAGCGATTCACCTTTGCCCCAAATATCATGTTCCAAAGTCGGCCCAAAATAGATCAAACACCACAATATTCACTTCATGCAGAGTTGAGACTAAATACAGAAACAAGAACCAAGACCTTCAGGAACAGGTTGTGAAAGGTCAAGCTCGATGTGAGAGCGGCTGAAGGAGCTGATTGACTAAAATGATATGCCGCTGGGCCACTCTAAAACGGGCTTGTTCTTGATTACATGGTGCAAGTACAGTTAAAATAGCCACCATTTTCAGCAGAATGGAGTGGCGAGAAAAGAAAGAAAGAGTTGAATCAGTGATACAAGAGTCCCAAGCTTAAAATGATATGAGAGAGTGGGGTGGGTTGGACATTTCTAGCTTTACTACAAAGGCTTCCAAGATGTTGCCAAGATTCTAAGTATGAACACTCTCCAGGGCCATGAGTAGATAGATCACGAGGCTTTTACGATCAATGAAAACAGAATAATACTCATTTTAATTATTGCATTGATTTTTGGTCCAAGGGGAGGGTTGGGTCACTCTTCTGAAGGATAGTCACTAACCTTTATCTATGACAGGATGATACAGTGCCTTGCGAAAGTACTAATACACCTTGAACTTTTGCACATTTTGTCATGTTTACAACCCTAAACATAAAGATTTTATTTTGATTTTTTTTCTGAAAGTTCACACACAAGTAACAAACAACTGTGAAGTGAAAGTAAAATGACACATGATTCAGTTTTTTGTTTTTTTTAAAGGAAAGTGAAAAGTGGGGCGTGCATAAGTATTCATACAGCATAGTGCATTAAATTGCCTTTATAACATTCCTAATGACTGCAGAAAGTTCACACCTTGCCCTAACCATTAAATTAAAAAGTGCACCATCCCCAGTGTCAAATATGGTGGGGGAGCATCATGCTATGGGGCTGCTTTTCCTCAGTGGGGACTGGCCTAAATCCTATTGAAACTCTGAATTTTCAGAAATGCTTCATATTTGACAAAAAGTGCCAACTTTAACACATACATTCAAATAGGTCATTTGGGCAGAGGCTTATTATACATTTTAATCCTAATCTATAAAGTATAAGAGGAGCATTCTATTATTTGCTCTGATGTTGAGGCATGTCTGTGGTGTGTAGGAGAAACAGAAATGTGAACTTTTGCAACAGTTTTATTGAAAAACTGTCCAACAAACACGAGATCTGAGGTGTGTCTTTGTTCTCGGAGCCATTATGTGTCCGATTTGATTCCAGGCACCTTCCTCCCTGCCCTCTGCTCCGCTGACAATCTTAAACACACCTATTGGCCCTCATTTATCAAACTTGCGTACGGTGAAATCAGAGCGTATGTGGGGTGTATGAAAAATCTCCGCATGTTTTGGCATTTATCAATATGAGCGCACGGTGCACCTGGTGTACGGTGCGCTCAAATCCTACACCAGGTCAGGAGGTGGTGCAAATATACACCAATCTTAATCTCAATCGCATATCACGCAGAAAAATCAAGAGTTAAACAACAAAACACCTCCCCAACATGACAATATTTTATTCACACCACACACATTGCAAAAATGCTATCTAATCGCCAAGGTAGTCATTTTCATTAGATAAGCTGCAAGATGCAAACAAACTCCCCTGCAATTTGATAGATTAGTAATTCATGAATTCATATATTCATTGATTTTTAAGCCCCCCACAATCAGTGTGGAAAGGCAATTGGTCAATGCGGGTCCAGCACAGCCATACATAGAGGAATGAAGTTACAAAAGACCCCCTCTCAATAATGGCAGACCTTGCACTTTTAGAAGATGCAAATGCTGCATTAAGACGAGAGAGGATCTTCCGTGATCGAAGTGACTTACTGAGTGATTCAGAGGACTGGTTGATCAGTAGATTCCGTCTACCGAGACACGTGTTAATACAGATGTGCACAGACCTGGAGCCGCAGCTAAGACGTGAGGCCAGGCGCTCCTGGGCCATTTCTGTGCCGCTTCAGGTGCTGTCCACGCTGGGTTTCCTGGCCACTGGGTCGTTCCAAAGAGGAATAGCAGATGGGTCTGGAATAACCCAGCCAACAATGAGCCGCATCTTACTGTCTGTGCTACCTTCCAATCTGAAGTCTGACCCCACACTTAAAAAAATTACTCTTTGAATGAACGTAAAAAAATCATGGAAAGTATTTCCACATGATTAAATGGCTTCCCTCCTTCACCTGACGGTCGGTCACTGACTAAAATACATTGTATTTAGCGTCATATTACTGTCACTCATGGTGTCTGACTTAAAGTCTAACTCTGAAGAAAGTCAATTCACATTTACACTGACAAGGTTGGAAGGGCGCCCCCTTGTGTCCTATTGCATCCAACTGCCCGGACCTAACTGGCACCCGATCAACCCTAATATTTTGCGTTGAACAAAGTCAAGTGCATCATGTTGAACTGACACAATTGCTTAATGCTGAATGAAAGCCATTTTATCATGTGGAAATACTTTCTATGATTTTTTTTACGTTCACAAAGAGTTATTTCTGATTTTATTCATCCCATCATGATTTAATCATGTTCAACTTGGGAACATGAAATTATTGCTTTCATAATACATGTTTCAATTTAGTTAATGTAACAGTCCACCAGTTTTCTTATTTTGAGTGCAGGCCACATCCGATTCCCATATGACGCAGCCCAGTAAACAATGATTAAGAGGGAATTCCATTAGATTGCCGGCCTCCCTGATTCATTGGGACAATTGACTGCACGCATGTGCGTCTGAAACCACCACCCGTCAATGATTACACACATTTGTGAATAGAAAGAGCTATCACTGTATTAATGTGCAACTCATCTGCGATGCCAAGCTGCATCTCCTAAACATTGTAGCCCCCTGGCCTGGGAGCACCCGCAACGCATTTATTTTTCAGCACAGCAGTGTGGGCAGGACAAAGTTACCTTCTCGGTGAGTGAAACATGGCTGGCAGCTCTTCAATAAATGTAGGCTACATTTCAAGGACGCGCGCCACAGTGGAATGCTGCATTGGTCTCCTCAAGGGAAGGTGGCTCTGCCTCGGACATGCAGGGGGTACGGTCTTATACTCCCCAGAGAAAGTTTGCCATATAATCGTGGCCTGTGCGGTCCTCCACAACATCGCAGAGGACCACGTTGTGCCATTTGACGCACACGCGGAGCACCCGCTGCACCCCGGGCCGTGTGGCTTAGACAGGCTCTCATTCAATTATTTTGATGTAAGTAACAACAACATCATTGGAACACTTCTTTTTTATTTATTAAATTGTTGTTGATTTCACTCAAAGTGTCATTTATTGACAGAAGAGCCTTATTTATCATAACGAGCTGGTTGCATATCACGTCTTGTCTTGCCAGGACCTCCTCGGTCAACACCGCAGCCCGTTGACGGGCGGATCGTGCAGCAGCATCTTGGGTGACAGGTGGGCCCATCCCCAGGCTGTGTGCTGGTCCCAGCCTGAGCGTCTTCCTGCGCGCTGGTGCCTGGAGTTGGCTTGTGTTCTACAATAAAGCACATAATGAAAATCTGTGTCAGAGGCCTATATTACACAAATAAATGCCCTTCTGTTTAGACAGATTTAGATTGTCTTGGATAGGACTTACCTGCAAGGGTCTCCATGTCGGTGTCGCCATCACCACCAACAACTCCCTCTGTTGAGGCCGCACCAATTAGGGCTGCCACCCGCTCCTCTGTCGCTGACAATTGTGAGCTTTGGTCTGGTCCTCCCCCACCAGTCTGATTTGAACTACTTTTAAGAGCAGCGACTCTCTTTTTCGTAGTGATTTTCAGATCAGACCATTCCTTCTTTATCTGTAAATTGAAATAAAAAGTCATACAAAATTAAGATTAAAATGTATGAGCGTTAGAGATCACAATATTAATTAACTTACCTCATCAGTGGTCCTTGTCACAGGTCCCACACGGTTTACCAATGCCATTATTTCTTTCCATATTTGATTTGTTTGTGCTCCTTTTATGCCGCTCTTCAAGTTTCCGAAGAGTATCAACTTGTTTTTTTAGTAGTTATGGTTTGTATTTCGAACTCTGTGAAATTCTTTTTTACAAGTCTGGCCGTCTTCCGTTGCTCCATGCCGCGAAAACTAGGCGTGGAAGAG
Organism: Proterorhinus semilunaris; assembly: GCA_021464625.1. Lineage (NCBI taxonomy): Eukaryota > Metazoa > Chordata > Actinopteri > Gobiiformes > Gobiidae > Proterorhinus > Proterorhinus semilunaris. The sequence goes on along the minus strand of CM038345.1, from coordinate 27,375,156 downwards.
CTTGGTGGTGAAGATTTTCATGAATACGATGGGTTTCAGCCGCGGCATCTACTAACAGCTGCAGTTGCGTACGCACGGATCTGGGCGGACCTCACACGTTCATAAATCTCGCGTATCCTGCGTATTTCCAATATGCACCCACAATATACACCCTTCTCTGTGCAATGTTGATAAATGAGGGCCATTATCTCTAATATAAATCAAAAAACAGCATCGCGCATTCATAAGCCGATGTCCAAATTTGAATGATAGTGATTACGTTTCGGCATTAGCCTTCATCAGATCTTTCTTTTTTCTTGTACATACATTTTGTTTTTCTCCTACATCTGCACCTCGGAGACTACTTCTGGTGTGCATAGCTTCTCTTTTCTCGGCCATTATCTCTAAAACACTGAGAGACCCAACCCTCCCCATGACCCACTCCACACTCCCCTGTAATTTACTGGTCAAAAAACCCCTGCTATTTATAAAGAAATCGTCCTCATAAGGACAAAGAGCTGAACTGAATATGTCTTCTTCATTTAACCAGCGTACTTTTCTGGGATTGTGATGCATGGCACTGCGGTCTTCGACATTCAACAACTTTATAATGCATTTGGATATGAACCATTCCAGTCCCTACATATACAGTATATCATTAAAGTCAGATATCATATCTCACCGTGCACTACCTGAATAATGTATGAGCGTGTGAGGCACTTGGCTGCTCCTGATTGCTGCGACTCTCCTCAGTTTGTTTATGTAGCTTAGTGACAGGAAAAAGGTCCTTCCCTCCTCAATAATACAACTACGACTCTCTGCTCTGAGATAGATGATCAAAGCCGAGCGGGGGACAGGAATTATTGTGCAAATATTGTCGACTTTTGCATCTCGTTTCCACACAAACTGCTTAAAAAAACAAATTGGATGCACTTTGCCTTTAAAGGTCCTATATCATGCAAAATCGACTTTTTGGAGCTTTTAACCATGTTGTTATGCTATTTCCTTATCAAAAACACCCCCAGAGTGGTTTTTGGATTCATTCACGCAGTTCTCAGTAATCCTCCTGAATCCTGCGCTCTGAGCAGCTGATCCGCCCTCTCCTGGTAAACGACTGGCATGTTCAGTTGTGTCGTCACAGCGGAACGGAAGTGCTCGTCGTCTGTAATCTAATGCCTTACGGCATGATTTTTATTTGTAAAACAGTTTTTTTCATTATTTCTGTCGTAAGAAAAAATAAAAAAAAAAAAAAAAAAAAAAAAAAAAAAAAAAAAAAGGAAGTGCCTGACGCTGCGCTGCCCCTGTACCGAAAACAAACGCTCCTCCTGAGCGTCCGAACGGTCTGAACAGATGGTCATGTCATGTTGCACCGAAAGTTGTGAAGAGGGAGCTTTTTCTAACCTACTCTGGAGTCTGGACACCTGTTCTTTTTTCTTACCTCACGATAATGTCACGGAGAAAACCGCGTTTGGCTGCGAGGACTGGACTTTATTCAACCTCCCCAAAGAAGAGGCCATAGAAGTTGGCATTTCCCTCCGGGATTCAGCGACTGTCAGCCACAATAGTGTTTGTCCGTGCCCGTCGCTGATGGATGCTAATGAACCTCGGCCAGAATCAAAGTGGATTAACTTTTATAACCAGCGCAAATCCCATAATGGAAACATCAGAGTGGTGAGTCGATCAAAATGCATGTTAGCGTGTGTGTTAGCGTGTGTGCTAGCCATTTAGCCATGAAGCTGTGTTGCACATGTTAACTCCTTATAACAGCATCATGAAATAACTTCACTTTTTGCTGTGATATATATATTTCTACTACTGCTAAAGTTGTATGAGCGGCGAGAGGGGGCGGAGTTAACTGAATCCAAGCGTTTTGTCTTCCGGGTTGGAAAAATACCTCCAGAAAATACTTATATTTATCACAAAAATGAGTGCTCCGTAGTGGTAGAGGTACAATATATCATATAAAGGCCTATACTTTACTTTGGAATGGCTTAAAATAGCATGATACAGGTCCTTTAAGTAACTTAAAATCACGTTTAATGGCTCCAAGAAACCTCCTCCACGGATTCCTTTTGGAGTTGTCCTTTGGAGACTCGAAGAGCATGATGCTGGGATGCGCTTTTATCATTCGTCTGCGAAACACATCCTTAATGTTCAGACTGAGTCAAACATCAGATTAACATCGGTTGAAACCCACATTTTCTGTGTGGACATTTGTGTGATGTGTTGTCTGAAGCTTCACTTGCAGTTGGCTTTTCGTCATACAAAAGGCACTTATTTGTTGACTAATGGCAGGAAGAAATGAAGAACGCAGTCCCTTGGGCCAAGATGACTCATTTAACAACTATGACATACAACGCTTTATAAGAAAGTTACCAAGTCCTAATGAAGTGAATGGCGATTATAAATGCACTTGGATCTGCCATAAATCTGAACAAATCACTGAAAAATAAAGGGCTATGTGTAGGGCGGCCACGATAATTACTATATCGACTTATCCTTTGTTTGTGGATAAGACACTGTACTGCAGTACATCTCTGTCTCTATGTGTTTAATGTCTCCCTACTTTGTCACTTAATCTCATAACCCACACCTGAACCGAGCACATTTTCTCCAGTTTGACTTTACTCAAATCTAAAGCTTCTCCGTGTCAAAATGGCAATAAAAATGAGGATGAAAATGCAACAAAAACGTGACCAAAAAAAAAAGCGTTGAAAAAGTGACGAAATTGTGTGATGAAAGCCCAAAACATAAGGCCAAAAAAAGAGCTACAAAAGTGATGAAAAAGTGACAAAAAGTGACAAAAACGCAAAAATGTGATGCAAGATCAGTTTAGAAGAGTTTTGTAACCTTTTACATTTGGGAAAAGCTGAACAAGAGAAATGTGCTCGGTTAAGGCAGTGGTTAAGAGGTTAAATCAATTGTTCCCAAAGTGGAGGTTGCGGGACACTGTGGTGGAGTCGCGAGGTGATTTCAAGATTATGTTTGTGTAAAATTAAGCCAAATATCAAAATATATTACCTTTTACAGAGGGGCGGTTCCTAGTTGCTGGTCTAGAGATTTTCGACGTCGTGGCCCAAAAAGATTCAGAACCCCCGCCTTAAATAAAGTTAAAGTAAACGTGTGCAGCCATGCTTGTTGGGCTACTCCAAATATCGTTTGCCACCTCTGAGTATGAACCAAATGAGTAATTGTCTTGTAAAGCGGTTTGTGATTATGTCCTTGCATTCTTATAGCCAACTGATATAGGAAATGATTACGGAATGAGTTCTGTGTCCAAGGACATCAGTGTATTACTGCACGGCATGTCCATTGGCACAACAGTGAAGACTCCCACTCACTGACGCACATATGCAGCCAGTCTGGTCACCGCTTCAGTCGGCTCTCAGCTCCACATCCGCACTGCTCTCCCCTGCCTATTCACTCTGTCTGTCAAACTGGAACCCAACGTGAAGCTTACAAAACTGTGGCCCTGGTCACAGCACATCACAATTCCCTCATTCGAAAATACGCCTGGAGTTGCATTCATTTAATAATCATAGTCAGTCTGTCTCTAAGAGCTTAAAGATAGGCTTTAAAAAAATAGACTTAAAAACATGATTATTGGTGCCTCTGTAAGAATCAAATTGTAAATACATGGGCCAGGGCTTGTAAGGACTTTGTCTGGGGCTCCCCCCGCAGGCAGCTGTGGGAATAACTTTCTATTTTGATTTACAGTGTGGTTAGCAGCTTCAGCGTAGACTGATACACACACCTTGATCCGAACAACTCATCAATTTACCCGATATAATGTTGGGTAATGGTTTTGGGCTTTAACAATGACGCAATAGCAATCAGGAAGTGTAAAACAGATCGCCGGAACTGTAGAAGAAACAGTTACATTGAACAGGGTGCAGCCGGTGATTACTCAAAAGTGTGAGAATGTTGTGGAATACTGCTCCAGGTCTGTCTTAAGGGAACAGTGTTATGATATGGTTATACTTATCTATATCTATATCTATATAAAGCTAAAAAAAAATAAAAAATAAAAGTGCGTGATACGCCCCCTTAAAAGCAGCTGCTGATGTTTTTAAGGTTCAGCTCCACCCATTTGCAGGAAGAAACCAAATTAATCAGCCAACTGTACCTGCGATATGCTTAGTTGGTTGCTGATTGTCAGTTCCAAAGTCCGATGTCTTTTTATCTGCTGGCCACTTTCTCCACCAACTTTGAAGGCCATATGTGCTAGGCTTCCAATATGAACTGATGACTCTTGTGGCTCCTGGGCTTTGGTGGTTTGGAAGCTAATGCCGTCGTCTGGAGGAACTGCTGTAGACATTGCTGGAGGCACATTCTTGATCTCCTGAAGATCTTCAAACAGACACACAGCTTGGCCTGTCTGAGAAACTTACACACTCATATACAGCACCGTAAGCTTTCAGAGAGAACATCTATGAGAAGATCAGATAAGTTATGCAAACATGTCATTTAAAGCTAAACTAAAGTGTGTAAACTAAATGTTGACACAATCTGTACTTGCTGAAGTGTGTAAAAATCAATGTGCTGCAAACTTTTAGGAATGGATATAATATAAAAGTCCAAAGAAAAACATTTTGATTGTTTAGCCAAGATAATGGACTGCAGCTTAGTTTAGTTATTGTCATTATATTATATATAGTGCCATCTGTGGGAGACACAGGAACAACAAAACTGCAGAAAGGCAGAATCTCAAAGCATATTGACAGTTTACAGCCTATATGCCAGTGTGTTCGAAAGCCAAGACCTTTCGTTTCTAAAAATATGTGATCTGTGTGATTGAAACACAGCAATCATAACACTCATAACAATCATAACACTAACCCCTGACCAAAACCTAACCCTAACCCCTAGGTTAACTTCAAGTGATATCAAATTTGGTAAAAACATTAAATACATTGATTAGAGCGGGTCGTCTCATGATCGGAAGGTCGGGGGTTCGAATCCCGCCTCCTGAAGGTGCACATTGTCGTTGTGTCCTTGGGCAAGACACTTCACCCTCCTTGCCTCCAGTGTCTGCGTACACTGGTGTATGAATGAGAGTGTGAATGCGCCCCCTATGAGAGACCAACAGGCCCGTTTGGAACCGTTTGGAACCATGAGGCCGTCCTCCCGTGGACCCACCACCTGCAGGAGGAGCCATAGGGGACAGGTGCCATGTGACTTGGGCAGCTCCAACAGCTGCCCCCACGACCCGGCAACGGACAAGTGGGAGAAAATTGATGGATGGATGGACATTGATTCATGTAGATTAGGGGGTCGAATAACTTTGACAATGTACTCACATGGTGCCTTATTTGTTCGTATTAATTGCAATAACAAACGAACAAACAAACCTTCATGACGATATTTCCCATATTTTGCAAGTGCACGAGTCGTCTTATGGATCCAATGCTGCAACGAAGCTGCAATGTTTAGCTGGGTAACGCTAGTCTGCTGCAGGTAAAGACAGCTAATCGATGAACAAATATTACCTGGTGGAGGTGACCGGGGAACACACACATACAAATAATCAATACAGGCCGATGTAAACATTACCATATAGCGCCAAGCCCACAGACACACGGGTTAAATAACGGAGCTACTTCACACTAAATTGGTCCACAGCTGTCAGGGCGCTGGGGTAAGTGGTGTCCGTGCGCCAAACACCTGACAGCTAAAGTCAAATGTTCAGCAGCCCTTTACCCAAATGTTCATTAATTATGCAAAGGTCTCAAAACTCCTACTTGCTGGAAATGCTGGCACTCTTACGCGTTAATTAGGCCTGTAAACACTTTATACCTCCGAGGTACAGTGAGCCAAGGCGGAAAAGGCGCGTGGGAGTAATGGCAGTCATTTGTATGCTGTAGAAGTTGCACCAGTTGTACATAGTAGTAGTAATAGATATTCTTGACACTCCCGATAAGTACAACCCCCCACAAGAGATGCAACACTTAAACTTTAAGACAAAATGTACTCACATTGCTGATTGCATACAGTAGTTTGCGTTTCCCTCACTACAAAACTAAATATCCAGCATGGGTTTAACTTACTTGTATTGAGAATATTAATCTTGTTTTGAGTAGCTTTCACTCATTTAGACTTTATTCCTGATCAGACCAAGAATACTTTGCTTGTTTGATGACATTTCTGTGGTAATAAGAAAATAAAACTGCCAATGAGACAAGCGCAATTTTCTTACCACATTAGCAAATAAATTACCCTGAAATAAAGATCAAAACGAGTCAGAAAAATCTCCGAACAAGTGAAATAATTAATTGAGGTCAAATGCCCAACTAGTCAAAACAGCTCAAATTTAAATTATTATGCTCATATATATTTGAGATATTATTATTATTTTACTAATCTAGATATTAGATTAGTAATATGACCAAAGAAAAAAGTTGCCACCTGGATTTAAAGCAGTACTAAGTAACTTGTTTACCTTAAATCCTCCCCGTGGTGTCTCTGACCAGAAAACCACAATTGCAACTTGACTGCCACCGGGTCGGAGTCACCAATACACACTAATGGAATCACAAAGAAGAAGTTAACAGGCTAACAGGCAAAGCTAACTGCGGGCTGGCTCCACAGTATTTACTGCCAGAAAAAATATATCTTTATTGTGTAATTGGATGTACAGTATCTCTCCCTTTGTCTTTTCTGTCAGCGTAGTATTTACTCTCACGGACAATTAATGAGTAAAATGTAACATGCTTATGGCCTCTAGGGGCATGAGTTACTTAGTACTGCTTTAACAATCTGTTCTGATCTGGGGTTGCTGCAGTTGGCCAAGTCGTTTCAGCAACACTATGCGCCCAAAGAATGAGATCAGCTCAACATCGTGAATGACCAGGTTAATCCATCAATGGATTTCTTCTTCCCTGATGGCACAGACATATTCCAAGATGACATGCATTCAACCCATTCTCATGGGCACCTAAGCAAATTTATAAATAAATATTATCCTTTTCTTCTCCTCTCACATGCAAACACTGGTTAGTTCATTAAACTCATGAAGGCGTAGATCTAAATAATAGAGAGCGGGTCCCATTCAGCCCCTTTCATAGTAATGATCCCGAGTGGTCCCGAGCCCCACCCTCTGGAGCTACGGGCCTCCACCGAGCTCCAGAGCCTGTCAATCATAGACCACTTTTTATTTCTAATATAAAAAAAAACAACGTGGTTAAAAATATGATCCATAGCCCACAGCGTTTGGTATGGATCATGGGTCATAGCGATTTTTAGAAAATATAAAACTTTCAAGCAGTACAAATGAGGTCCAAATCTACATAAGAATCAGGGGGTGGTACTACAGCAATGTCAGCTCCCTGCCATGAGGACCAAAGAAAAGCGCTTTCCTCGCCCATTGTGCGGCAGCGAGGCGATGGTCCACTCACATAGTTCCATAAAAAGTTTGTGAGATAGATGTTAAACTGAGCACTCACTGAGAAAAACATAAATTGGTGCCTATGCCAGGATTCATCAGGCTCTCATTGTGAGAGCGGTTCATAGCATGACACATCATTTTCACACAGATTTTAACCCCATTGAGAATCTTTGGGATGTGCTGGAAAAGGCTTTGCATAGTGGTCACACTCTACCATCATCAATATAAATTATGCAGATCTTGGTGAAACATTTATGCAACACTGGATCTTTTCACAAAGTTTATTGAAACAATGTCAAATGAAGGGCTGAGTTGACGCCCTAAATGTCACTCTTTTTGCGTTTGTTTGGACACTCTTCAAGCTGTGCGGACCTTTCATTTTTGCCTCCGCATTATTGAAACAATGCCACAGCAAATGCAAGCTGTAGTCAAAGCTAAACCCAGTCGAATTAAATAATAGCGTGTGTCCTTTTTTTTGTGGCCATTCATTGAAATCGAATCAAAACGACAGTGTTTCTGGACTGGTGTAGATTCTGTGAGTGGAATCTATAAACAGCATGATTTCAAGTTCTAATATGTCTTAAGTGTTCTGTGACATGTAGATGGAAATGTAGCACGCAAAGAGCCGCTATAGGGCCCCTGACTGAAAACATTGTCCGCGTGACATCTGCCATCAACGTTCTTCTGTGCAGCGCCTGAATTATTGATGCCGCTCATATGCGACAGCCCCCAGACACAGCGCAGCCTCTTTCCCCCGAACCCCCCATCTATCACCAGGACTAATGCGTTCAAACAGGGGCCTATAGAAAGCGCGTTAGCCATCTCCGCATCAAGTCACACTCGTATAGGGTCATTCGGAGCCGCTTTTGTGGAGAGACATTTGGTTTGGCGATCCACGATCAAAAGCAAAAGCTATACTTCAAGGTAGTAAAGAACCGCAATAAAAAAAAAATACAAGTAGAAGCTTTAATGCAGTAGCAAGAGCAGCAGTAGTCGATAAATGTAAACATAATAAAATGCCCCCATTGTGTACCTGCCCTGGGGACGTCTTCCTGCGAGAGTGACAGTAAAATTTAGGGGTCTTCAATCTCCTGCCACACCTAAAAGCACGTTAGTCTATGTTTTTGCCACTTTACAAAGTTACTTTAAAACAGAAGAAGATCTTTATTTATATAGCGCCTTTCACAGACATGGTCACAAAGCACGTTACGTTCACTCCATACTCGGTGGTGGTAAACTACGTTTGTAGCTTCAGTTTCCCCTGGGGGAGACTGACAGAAGCGCTGTCAGTCTCCGTCCCCGTACCCCTGGTTGGGAACCACTGGTCTAGACTATGGAAACAATGCTTTGAGCACAGAAATCACAGGTCATCCTTTTAGCGTCATTACAACTGTCCTTTTCACCTCGCCTTTTCAAACCTGTCCGGTTGCATTAGCACACATTATTATTACTTAATGTAATGCCACACAATTCCTTTATTTACTTCTTTTTTTCAAATGATCCTGACATCACACTTTTTATTATTCTGTACTACAGTGAACGCAGACAAAGCTGGCACTTGAAAAGATACTTTGTGCTTTCGATGTACATTTTTTTCAAAGTTGATGACTTTTGCAGACGAACCACAGAGTCAGTTACTTTCACTGCTTAAGGGCAAAAGTGGTTTGTGCATTTCAGGTGTCATTTTCCAGCTTTAGGAAAGTAGAGCCTTTTTCTGTGATGAGGTAAGTTATACACAATTCTTCAAAATGCTTTTCATAAGCTGACTGAAGATGTTTTTGTAACCTGATGGACTCCAGTGGACTCCTCAGATTAAAGGCTTTATTAATGCAAATGTGAACAAATGATTCAACAAGGCAAGGCTGTTGCAAAAAATATGTTTGAATCAACATGATTTTATGTTATTAATTTCAAATGAGTTAATTGAATAAAACGCTCCAGAGGCTGGGTCAAACACAGCAGCTAGCTGTTCTCATAGAGCTGGTTTAAAGTCTGTATACCAGACAAAATGTGCATTGGAGGGACAGCACTGAACAGGTCAACGGGCGGTTAGTGATTTTGTTTAACTCCCTTTGTCTTTCTTCCTCAACTGTCCCACGTATATCCACACGGGACGCGAACAAAAGCATGACTTTAAATAGACCTCCAGCTTGTGTGTTTAATGAACCAGTCTTACATTTTACTCTACTTTATCAGAAGCTTCTGAAGATAAAAGTGTAACACAGTCAGCGCAATGCTTCTTCGGACACCATTGTAAAGCTAATGAGTGCAAACACTGCGGGGGGAATAAGCTTCAAACCCCAAAAAGTCACTCTGTCAAACTCACTTTGAAGGAGTCGGACTTTTTTATTTTATTTTTTTTCTTGTTTCTTGAGTCTTGATTGCGCTTGTCTCCTGTGGTCAGAAATGTTTCTCTCCAGGAGTCCAGCCAATCACACTGTTCACACTGAGCAAAAAAAAACCATGTAAAATCACGGAATCAACAACCCAATCTGCTACAAGCAAATGAGTGGTTTGGTTTTATCCTTGTTTGAACGCATCTTTGTTCTGGTCTTGACCGGATTGTCCTGATCATTTATACCTGGTTTAGAGCACTTGTCCAGTTCACATGAGAACAAAAGAACAACAAACTAATGAACATAAAACAGCAGGTCATTACACGACTAAAATATGCATAATTTCAACGACTGAATGAAAAAAATGAAAAGAAGAGACTAGAATCAGTTTGATACCGTCCATTTGAAATCACTGTGCTTTGTCCGTGTGGGAGAACAAACATGAAGCAGACAATCGTGATTAAATAAAATGAGCACTTGTTAATTTTACATGCAATTTTAGTCGTCTAAAATGAAACTTTTTTTGTTGCATTTTCACCAGCAGAATAACACTAAAACTACATTTAAATTTGTCACCAAAATTAACACTGGTGGAAGTAAAAGATCATTTTAGTGGAGGACTTGGAGGCTATTTTCCCACTTGGTGTTAGCATTTGAGAACCATTACTTACAGTATCAACAACGTTTACGCCTTATTTAACAACCCCCTGCTTGATAATCAATGCAGTAAATTGCTATATGACTAGAATTGCACCGTTAACACAGTATGAAATGGCCCGTTGTTCTGTTCTAGTGGTTAAGACCACTGTTAAAAAATACTTTGTTCTTATTGCTGTTTCATAATGTGGCATTCACACTTCGCCTCCCCCGTGTCTCCTGCTGCGATCTTACAAAACCACAGTAAACACATGGCAGCTTCCGTAATAACAAAATCAATACATCAACACACGCAGAGCTCCGACATGTGGCTTTTTGACTCACCGCGGTCCACAGCTGGTCTTCCTCAAAGGTATTTTAAACTCACTATCGACGACCTCTGAGCCTCACACTCACACTCACACATACGATTGGTCATAATATGGAGTCACTATTAGCGACATCAGTTCTCTCTTGGTTTGTATCAATGCAGAAAGGCATTCCTTCAATCAATCGCCTCAAGAAAGAGATGCCACAAAATGTTGTCACACTGGGGACATGCATCTAAAATTGAATATTAAACCATTAAGTTCATAAAACCACGGATTATGTGAAAATATTTGTCTAACATCTCTGGGTGGTTTTCGGAGCTTGTCTGCAGCTGTTCATTGTGTTTGGATGAAAACTGAGAATTATGTGCGAAATTATCAGGTGGCAAACGGACGGACCACCTGCTACTGTTGACAGAACGAACCGCGCTCAAAGTGAAGCGAGGGGGCGAGGCTGGCACCGAGCACCAGTGCAGATGTTTTATTGTGTCCCAGAGCCATTTAAATATAGAACAAACACTGGCCATGTTTCACAATGGGTTTAGAGCTATCATAGCGCTCGGGAAACCTAGTTTATCTAGAAAATAAGTCAGAATTTCATAATATTAATTTTTTAACCATCTTCTTATCAAAAGCCCAAAGTTGCACTTAACAATTCCAGTTTATGTATGTTATCCAGTCCTTATTCGAAAAAACATTTTAGGGGAATGGGTGACCAAATGCAGAAGGGGATACTATGAAGCTGGAATAGAGGGTTGGAGCTACATAACTTTCTAGCAGGGACACTTACCTTTGCCTTGCCTTTTTTTTTTTTTAGCTCATAACCTTCTCTGGACCAGGTTTAGTTCCCAGCTAAAATGAAGAAGACGGCTCTTTGACCAATCAGAGGAGAGAATCCTCCGCTTTGTCATCAAATCTCTGCAGTGTACGGAGGGAGCGAGGATCAGAGAGGGAAGAGAATGAAGCCCCTCGAGCAGCGGTGAGAGAAGTCCTTCATCTGAAAGCGCGCATGGATTTTATAAAGCAGCGACATCGTGTTGCAACTTTTCCTACACCTGTGGCCGATGCAGATTGTAGATGACATGAAAAAGGCTTATAACTCGTCCACATAATACTACGAGCGTTGCATTTCAGTTGTCATAAAGATTGTTTACGAATGTGAACATGGCGCTATATTATACAGTGCCTTGCGAAAGTACTAATACACCTTGAACTTTTGCACATTTTGTCATGTTTACAACCCTAAATGTAAAAGATTTTAGTTTAAATTTTTTTACTGAAAGTTCACACACAAGTAACAGACAACTGTGAAGTGAAAGCAAAATGATACATGATTCTGTTATTTTTCAAAAAAATAGAAAAGTGAAAAGTGGGGCGTGCATAAGTATTCATACAACATGAAATAATACTTTGTGGAACCTCCTTTGTAGATTTAGCTTTATGTTTAGGGTCATTGTCCTGCTGGAAGGTGAATCTCCGCCCCAGCATCAATTCTCTTGCTGACTCCAGCAGGTTTTCCTCCATAATGTCCCTGTATTTGGCTCCATCCATCTTCCCAACTATTCGTACAATCTTTCCAGTCCCCGCTGAGGAAAAGCAGCCCCATAGCATGATGCTCCCCCCACCATATTTTACACGGGGGATGGTGCACTCAGGACGATGAGCAGTGTTAGGTTTGTGCCATACATAACGTTTTGCATTTGGGACAAAAAGTAAAATGTTTAATCTGAACAAAGCACCTTCTTCCACATGGTAGCTGTGCCTCTCGAAAGTACTAATACACCTTGAACTTTTGCACATTTTGTCATTTTTTCAACCATAAACATAAAGATTTGATTTAGAATGTTTTACTGAAAGTTCACACACAAGTAACAGACAACTGTGAAGTGAAAGCAAAATGATACATGATTCTGTTATTTTTCAAAAATAGAAAACCCGGAAAGTCGGGTGTGCATAAGTATTCATACAGCATGACTTAATACTTTGTGGAACCTCCTTTTGCTGCAATAACAGCAGCAAGTCTTCTGGGGTATGACTACAAAGGTTTGCACATCTAGAGACTGACATTTTAGCCCATTCCTCTTTACAAAAGGAGGAGAAGGAGAGTGTTTGTGAACAGCAGTTTTCAGGTCTTTCCACTGATTTTCAATAGGATTTAGGTCAGGACGTTGACTGGGCCATTGTAACACCTTAATAACACTGTTATTTTTCAAAAAATAGAAAAGAGAAAAGTGGGGCGTGCGTAAGTATTCATACAGCATTTTCTGAGTGCATTATATTGCCTTTATAACATTCCTAATGACTGCAGAAAGTTGCTCTAACCATTAAATAGAGGCCACCTGTGTGTAATCTACTCTCAGTATAATTCCAGCTGTTCTGTGAGGGCCTCAGAGCTATGGTCAGAGTGTATTGGTCACTAAGCAACATCATGAAGGCCAAGGAGCTCACCAGAGAGGTCAGGGATAAAGCTGTGGAGACGTTTAAAGCAGCGTTAAATTATACAAAGATTTCCCAAGATTTGAACATCTCACGAAGCACTGTTCAATCCATCATTCGGAAATGGAAAGAGTATAGTGTGGGACAATTGGTAATAGATTATTTTAATTATAAAACACCACCTATTTATTTTTGTAATTAGCACTGAATTCATATTTTATTTGACATATAAGAAGTGGAATGTAAACAATAATTTTAGTCAGGAGATACTTTGGGAACGCACGCGCGCAGGGGAAGGCAGCCGGGGGGGCCTTGCAGGTCCTTATTAGATTTTGCCTCATTGAGAATGGCGTGGTCATGGCGTGTGTCTTCTGTGTTTTACAGGTGAGCGATGATTATTTGTAAAATAGCTTCTTGTAAAGTTTCTTTTAATGGCATAGACGTCCTCTGTTGTACAAACACTTATTAGATTTTGCCTCATTGAGAATGGCGTGGTCATGGCGTGTGTCTTCTATGTTTTACAGAGTGTAATAAACGGCGAGAAAATACCCTTTAAGTGTCTTTATCCGACCACAAACGCTACAATAGCACCACTGCGAACTTGCAAATAGACACGGCCGTCCACCTAAACTAACAGACCGAACAAGGAGAGCACTGGTAAGAAATGTAACCAAGTGCCCCAAGATAACTCTGGAGGAGCTGCGACGTACTGCCGCTGAGCTGGGGGAATCTGTACATGGGACAACTATAAGTCGTACTCTACACAAATCTGGCCTCCATGGAAGAAAGCCATTATTGAAAGGAGGCCATAAGAAATCCCGTTTGAAGTTTGCTAGAAGTCATATGGAGGACACAGCTACCATGTGGAAGAAGGTGCTTTGGTCAGATGAGACAAAAATTTGACTTTTTGGCCCAAATGCAAAACGTTATGTATGGAGCAAACCTAACACTGCTCATCGTCCTGACTGCACCATCCCCAGTGTCAAATATGGTGGGGGGAGCATCATGCTATGGGGCTGCTTTTCCTCAGCGGGGACTGGGAAGATTGTACGAATAGTTGGGAAGATGGATGGAGCCAAATACAGAGACATTTTGGAGGACAATGACCCTAAACACAAAGCTAAATCTACAATGGAATGGTTTAAAAACAAACATATTAATGTGTTAGAATGGCCCAGTCAAAGTCCTGACCTAAATCCTATTGAAAATCTGTGGAAAGACCTGAAAACTGCTGTTCACAAACGCTCTCCTTCTAATTTGACAGAGCTTGAGTTGTTTTGTAAAGAGGAATGGGCTAAAATGTCAGTCTCTAGATGTGCAAATGTTGTAGAGTCAAACCCCAAAAGATTTGCTGCTGTTATTGCACCAAAAGGGGGTTCCACAAAGTATTAAGTCATGCTGTATGAATACTTATGCACGCCCCACTTTTCACTTTTCTATTTTTTGAAAAATAACAGAATCATTTTTTTGCTTTCACTTCACAGTTGTCTGTTACTTGTGTGTGAACTTTTAGTAAAAAACTCTAAATAAAATCTTTACGTTTAGGGTTGTCGAGAGGCACTGTAGCTGTGTCCTCCATATGACTTCTACCAGACTTCAAACGGGATTTCTTATGGCCTCCTTTCAATAATGTTTTTTCTTCTTGCCACTCGTCCATAAAGGCCAGATTTGTGTAGAGTACGACTTATAGTTGTCCCACATACAGATTCCCCCAGCTCAGCGGCAGTACGTCACAGCTCCTCCAGAGTTATCTTGGGGCACTTGGTTACATTTCTGACCAGTGCTCTCCTTGTTCGGTCTGTTAGTTTGGGTGGACGCCCGTGTCTTGGTAAGTTTGCAGTGGTGCTATACTCTTTCCATTTGCGAATGATGGATTGAACAGTGCTTCGTGAGATGTTCAAATCTTGGGAAATCTTTGTATAACTTAACGCTGCTTTAAACTTCTCCACAGCTTTATCCCTGACCTCTCTGGTGAGCTCCTTGGCCTTCATGATGTTGCTTAGTGACCAATACACTCTGACCATAGCTCTGAGGCCCTCACAGAACAGCTGGAATTATACTGAGAGTAGATTACACACACGTGGCCTCTATTTAATGGTTAGGACAAGGTGTGAACATTCTGCAGTCATTTGGAATGTTATGAAGGCAATTTAATGCACTCAGAAAAATGCTGTATGAATACTTGTGCACGTCCCACTTTTCACTTTTCTATTTTTTGTAAAATAACAGAATCATGTATCATTTTGCTTTCACTTCACAGTTATCTGTTACTTGTGTGTGAACTTTCAGAAAAAAAATCTAAATAAAATCTGTACATTTAGGGTTGTAAACGTGACAAAATGTACAAAACTTCAAGGTGTATTAGTATTTTCACAAGGCACTGTATATTTGTAAATCAATGGTTTTGTATAGCCCAATATCACAACAGGAGTTGCCTCACAGGGCTGTAACAGAGAATGTATGTAAATAAGACAATGTTAAGTTCAGGCGAATTAAGTATCCAGGCAAACATAATCCACAAATAAGCCTGGGCAGCAGGTGGTGACGAGCCGAATGGGTGACCCCTGACTTTAGACTCTCCAGCACGGCGAGGAAAAACTCAAAAACCCAGTTGGAGAAAGGAGAAACCTCGGGGAGAACCACAAGAAGGAAAGATCCACTCCAATGGACGGACAGGCTTTAGAGACCCAGAGCCGATGGGAGTACATCAGCAAACGGGCCAAGATCGCAGAGCGTCCAGTCCTGGTTGGTGCTTCAGTTCCTCTTGTCCAATCCCTGTAGACGGGGTTCCTACGTTCAGACGGGTTCCTCCGCTAGATCTAGACAGGCACTCCCCCGAAGGGGGTGGGACAGGAGACACCTTGTGAATAGTAATGAACAGACTTCAGATAAAAAGAAATATTGTATCATAATAAGACAAAGTCTGCAGTAGGAAGAAGAAGAGGATAGCGCTCAGTGTACCGTACTTCCCACAGCAGTGTTTCTCCTAAGGCAGCTTTACTTCAGGCTGAGGGTTAGAGCTTTACCTAACTGACCTGATCATAAGCTAATTCGAAGAGGTACGTTTTGAGCCTAGTCTTAAATGTAGAGACTGTGTCTGCTTCTGTAACGTGAGCTGGGAGTTTATTCCATAAAACCGGAGCTTGTTAGCTAAAGGCTACAGTGATTTTGGAGACTCGAGGACTCACTAGTAGCACTAGTAGTTTTGAGAGAGTAGTGATCTGTTTGGCCGATATGGAACGATAGCATCTTGGAGATAGAGCGGAGCCATACCATACTAAACTCAACTCAACAGGAAGCCAGTGGAGAGACTTTAGCACTGGTGTAATATGTTCTCTTCTTTGTCTGCGTCAACAATCTTACAGCTGCATTTTTGACAAATTGAATAGTCCAGCCTTGATGAAACAAATGCATGAATACGTTTTTCTGCATCACTCTTAGGTAGGATGTTTCGTATTTTGGGCATGTTGTGCATGTGAAAGAACACTATTTTACAAGCCTGGTTTATATGTGTTTTAAAAGAGAGGTCTTGGTCAAACAGAACTCTAAGGTTTTTTACTTGGAGTAAATGTTAGCGATAATGCGCTAACATTATCCAGGGAGATGATCTGCTGAGATAAAGACTCTCTCATTTTTTGAAAGCCTAGTATAATAACCTCGGTTTTGGGGTGAAGAAGGACGTAATTTACACCTAAATAACACCTGGAGTACTTCGACATATCACTGCGCGGACGTCAAAGTACTCCAGGTGTTATTACACAATAAAGTACCCCTTTTTATCCACTTAGAAAATCGTCGTGTTTAATTTTGTGTAACTATACTTTGATCGTGTAACACTTCAGGTAGGTCACAACAGAATTATACAAATTCAAAGAATGGTTTAATAGAAATAAACTATCGCTTCATATATTGAAAACAAAAATGATTCTATTTGGTAAACGGAATAGTGACGTTCAGATTCAAATCGATATTGACAATACTCGAATAGAACAGGTAAAGGAATATACATTTCTGGATGTGCTCTTCAGTGATAAGGTTAGCTGGAGACCACAAATAGATAACATTCATGGGAAAATGGCAAAAGATTTGGCCATAATGGGCAATAAACCCAATCAATCAAAACTGTATTTAAATAGGGAAAACGTGGAACAGCTTGGTAGCTTCTAATTTCAGCTTTTACACAGGAGCTAAGCCTATTTATTTATCTTTCTAATTGGGTTTCATTGATAAGTACAGCTTATCAATGATCATAGGTTTTTGGATGAACTGTGTCTGTTTCTCATCTGTGATTAGACTCTTGGCGCTGACTCCTCCTGTTCCTCTTGAAAGTGCTCACAAATCCTCAGAGAAATGCAGGGTAATTTAACTGACTGGCAACGTTCTTTATAGTACGACTTATCCAGAAGCTCCATGACTGGGTTTGTCGACCCGGGTCAAAGGAACTAATCCAGGACATGTTCAACCAGCTTCGTAGTATAGCCCTCTGTTTTTTTCAAGCAGCTCACCAAAGGCTTTCTACATTTTTTCATAAGTTTGATGAGTCAAACTTATTACCTTTTCTATTTAAACTTCACAGTTGTCTGTTACTTGTGTGTGAACTTTCAGTAAGTGTGAAGGTTCATAAGGTAAAAGCTGTTCTGAAAGATAAGAAGGACCAAGACCATTAAGACATTTAAAAACCATTAAAAGAACTTTAAAGCTGATCCTAAAACACACGGGAAACCAATGCAGTGATTTGAAAACCGGTGTAATGTGGTCAGACCGCCTTTGCTCTGCCCAATCCTGTCAGACCTTGGAAGCTAAGTAGGGAAGGGCCTGGTCGGTACTTGGATGGGAGACCGTTTAGTAACACCAGGAAGCCTGGGCGAATGTAGTGAGTGAGTGAGTGGTTGGTGGTGGTCAGAGGGGCCGATGGCGCAGACTGGTTGCCTCGCTTCCGTCTGTCTACCCCAGAGCGGCTGTGGCTACAATAGTAGCTTACCACCGCCAAGTATGGAGTGAATGAATAGTGCAATGTAAAGCGTCTTTGAGTGTCTAGTAAACAGTGTTTGGAATAACGCCGTTTAAAAGAACGGCGTTACGTAACGGCGTTAGTTTTTCAGTAACGGAGTAATCTAATTCATTACTCTCCCCGTCGTTACAACGCCGTTATCGTTACTGGGTCAACAAAGTGGCTCGTTACAATTGGACTGAATGAGCTCCGCGGTGTCAGCGTGGGGAGAGCAGTGGAGAGGGTGGGCGGAGTCTCACGGAGACTCACGCTGCCTGTGTGCGCAGAGCTCGTGCTCTCTGCTCCAAAAACTACGTGTGTCCCCGACCCGCGGCTCGTCATCCCCACAGCGCGGTGCGGCCGCGGGGGAGAATCAAGTTGGTGATCATTGATCTGTCATGTTGAACTTATTTTTAACGAAAAGATGCAGAATCGGTGGAGACACGTCTTTCCCCGCTCCCTCTCGCTCTCTCAGCGCATTTTCTTCTTCCTCTGTCCCCGCTCTCCGCTCCAGAGAGACTGTAGGCCGCTAAGTTTCTGTTAGGACATTTAGCCTTATATTTGCTGATAATTGTTTTACGTTTTGCCTGAAGAATGAACAGAGAGACTTGCACAGTGCCTGTGCGTAAAGTCTGCCCTGATCGTTAGTACATGTTTCTTTTACTCCTGTTCCTCCTCATTCTCTTTGAATACGGCCGTATTCCTACATTAATAAAACAGCGGCGCAAATACTGGTCAATACCGTTCTGTCACAGAGGCTCCCCCCACTCTACCCCCCATTCAGTTACTATGAACATCTTTTACATGATAGTACATAAATACAAACACTTGTCTGTTCTACTCAGTTCAACTGACTATTGAAAACTGTAAAAAAAAAAATCTAAATAGTTTGATATAAAGCCTTTTTTTAAACAGTAACGCAAATAGTTACTTTCCCTGGTAATGAGTTACTTTCATTATAGAGTAATTCAGTTACTAACTCAGTTACTTTTTGGAACAAGTAGTGAGTAACTATAACTAATTACTTTTTAAAGGTACGTTCCCAACACTGCTAGTAAAGTGCTATATAAAACCGATGCATCATTATTATTATTATTATTATTATTATTAATGTGTTCCCGCCTCCTGGTCTTTGTCAGGACATGAGCTGCTTAATTTTGTAAAAGTTGTAAACCTCTTTTTGGGAAGACCAGAAAGCAGGGCATTACAGTAGTCGATACGACTGGTGATAAAAGCATGCATTAGCGTCTCCGTGTTGGCCCGAGAGAGAATGGGGCGGACTCTGGCTATGTTCTTTAGATGGTAAAAACCTATCTTTGTGATATTCTTAATGTGTGGAATTAAAGTCAGCTCAGAGTCAAAAATCACACCCAGGTTCTTCACCTGTGAGGAAGGATTAAAAGACAATGACTGTAGTTTGGGTAAAAGTTTCTCTCTCTGGGCCTTAGGACCGATGACTAAAACTTCAGTTTTGTCCTGGTTAAGCTGGAGAAAGTTTTCTGCCATCCAGGATTTGATATTTGAAATGCAGTTAAAAGTGCATCCAGGAGACATGGAGATGTACAACTGTGTATCATCAGCGTAACTATGAAAGTTGACTCCATGTCTCCTGATGACATCACCAAGAGGGAGCATATACAGGTTAAAAAGGCCCTAAAACCGAACCCTGGGGCACACCACATGTAATTTTATGGAATTTAGAGGAGCAGGTATCCACACTCACCATGAATGTCCTGTCTGTGAGGTAGGATGTAAACCATTTGTGGACAGCACCAGAGCGGCCGATGTGCTTTAAACGGGTTAAAAGAATAGTATGGTCGACTGTATCAAAAGCGGCGCTCAGATCCAGTAGAACAAACACTGTGACCTTCTGTGAGTCATAATTTAATCTAAGATCAGTTAAGATCTTTAAAAAGGCCGTCTCGGTGCTGTGGTTTACCCTAAAGCCAGATTGGAATTTCTCAAGGACGTTATGTCCAGTAATAAAATCATTAAGTTGGATAAAGACACGTTTTTCTAAGATTTTGCTTAAAAAAGGTAAGTTGGATACCGGTCTAAAGTTGTTAAAATGATTACAGTCCAAATTGGTCTTCTTCAGCAGAGGCCTCACCGCCGCCCCCTTAAAGGCAGCAGGGAAGACCCCCGTCTGAAGAGAGCAATTCATCATGTGTAAAAGTTCGTCTTTAAAGGATCCAAAGAATGTTTTAAAAAACGGGGTTGGGACCGGGTCTAAAAGACATGTGGTGGGCCTCACTGAGGAGAAAACTTTATCAAGAATCTCAGCATTAACCTGGACAAAACTGTGCAGTGTTTCTTTTGGAACAAGTAGACAACCAGATGTATTAAAAACCGTGTTACTTTGAGTAGATAAAATGTTACATCTGATAGTGTCTATCTTTCCCCTGAAGTGGTCTGCAAACGCCTCACAGAGAGCGTCTGTGGGGTTTAAAGGACGTCTGTTAAAATCATAGTTTAAAACATTTTCTATTGTTGAGAATAGGACTTTTGGGTTATTGTTGTGGTTGGAGATTATTGTGGAAAATAATTTATTTCTTGCATTTCTTATTGCTGTATTGTAGGTCTTTTGTTGAGCACGGAATATTTGACTTACGGAAGTGAGGCAACCTCCGACCACCACCAACCACTCACTGACTCACTACATTTACTCAGGCTTCCTGGTGTTCCCAAACAGTCTCCCATCCAAGTACCGACCGGGCCCTTCCCTGCATAGCTTCCAAGGACTGACGGGATCAGGCATAGCAAAGGCGGTATGGCCACAAAGTATACGTCCTAATGAGTGATCATGATTGTGCATTTGATTATAAAAAACACACATCAAAACAAACACAATGAGTAGAGATATTATAAAATGTCCTTCAGGTTTACAATCTGGCCACATTCACGCACTCCACACAGCGATCCTGGCTCAAGATCAGGAGATGAGTCCCAAAGAGCTGCACTGTGTTTGCGGTTTGTTTCTCTTGGCAGACAGGTAGAGGTGTTGGATCAAGTGCAAAGGACAAATTACAGGGAAGCGTGCAAGCATTCAAAATGTATCACTGCTAATCACATTGTGGTAATCATTTAAAAGAAATGATGTACAGTGAAGCTGCGGATATGCTCACAGTCCAACAAACGCAGTGTCTGAAATGCATTGTCTTTGATTCTTTTGTCTAAATTTGGACATTGTGATCTTTCTATCCCTCTATTCACACTTCTCTCGCCTGTCCTCGGCTCAGTCACAGCACTTGAATCATGCAGATCATCATGTGACAACTCTAACGGCGCTTCAGTCTCATGGAGTATCCCTCAGCCCATGCATATGTTATGAGCAGGCACTGCACAATCACACTTTGGCGCTGTCTGGCAATGGACAGCTGTTGACTGTTGAGGAGCGAGAGGGCTGTGAGGAGAGTCTGAGTCCTGTTTGTACACTATACCCGTTAAAAGTTTGGAAATCCTTTTTTATCTGTCAACTTTTCTGTATTTTCAACATTTACATTGTGTGATTCTGATTGAAGACATTAGACTATGAATGAACTCATGGGATTATGCAGGAAACAAAAGAGGGTGATCTTCAATGAAGGTACTTGATTCATCTTCTGTACTCAGTAGTTGAAGTCTTCGAACGTTTCGCCTCTCATCCAAAAGGCTTCGTCAGCGACAAAAGTCCCACTCTGGCCGCAGCTGGTTAGGGTTGGCCCGGATCCTCCTTTCTAATCACAACTCCTCCCCGTTGGTCTATATATTCAGGGTCTATATATTCAGCTGCGGCCAGAGTGGGACTTTTGTCGCTGACGAAGCCTTTTGGATGAGAGGCGAAACGTCCGAAGACTTCAACTACTGAGTACAGAAGATGAATCAAGTACCTTCATTGAAGATGGACAACTCCTGTACGACTGAAAACTTACACAGACAAAAGAGGGTAATGTTTTGAGTCCTTCAAAATTGCCGCAATGTTGGCATTTTGTCAGTGAGCTTCATAAGGGATCTGAAATGTTTTTAACAGTCCTTGAGGCAAAAAATAGTGATGCGATTTACGAGTCTTTGAGATCCATTCAGTTTAAAGAGCCGTTCAAAAGACTGGCTCTGTAAAATGTTTTAATGTAAAAAAAATAATATAAAAAAATAAAAAGCCAGATAACTCACATAATCTAAGACATGATCGATAAAAGCACATGTTTTCCATTTAAATAATATAAAATTACAATGTGAATGATTTTTACGCTTTGAAAAATGTGTTTGTGAATAAAATCTTGCAACACAACTACAATACAAAGAGGCTGCATCTGTCTGACAAATCATTTTTTGTTCATTTAGCTTACACTTTTGTCACCTGCTCCATTGTCGGGCTGATACATGTGTTTATTCAGGGGGGTTTGGGGTAAAATTGACTGGAAAAAAAACCCATTCAGATCTTTTCTCAATTGAGATCCGTTTCGAACCGTTCTTGTTCAAGAGCCGTTCAAAAGAGCCGCTCAGTCATGAACGTCACATCACTATTTCTGGTGACGACATCGGGAAGCACAGCCCATTGAGAAAATGTCAAAAGTGTGCAACGCATGATCAAAGCATGATTGAAACTTTTTTGGGTTTAAAATACAGTTCCATATGCGTTCATTCACTCTTGAAATAAAAGAAAAGCAATACATAAAAAAGTGTTTCCAAACTTTTGACAGATTGGCTTTCCGGATAAAGTATTTTATTCATTATTATTATTATAAAAAAAAATGTCTTCAAATAAATAATTCACCTATGGTTACTTCTAAATGTCATAGGTCTGTTCTCTGATTCGACACATCCTTCAACCAGTTCATCTCCAGAGAGGAAGCACATTATATGAACACGGTTAGAGTGCTGCACATGATAAGATTGACAGTCGGAATAAACTATAAAATCAAGTCAAACCAAACCAACAATCAACAAAAACAATAAATAAGTAAAACACCATAAAACGGCATTAAAGTACTAACCACTCACCTTCTGTGCCACGATTATGATCTCCATTTTAATCTAATCTGTCTGCTCCTGTGATGCTGTTTTGGCACGCCAATCTATTTTACCGTGGTTTCATATACGGTCACATGTTGTGTAGGCGTATCCTAATTAGTGCTAAACAAACGTATTCAGCGTGATGCATTGATTATCATTGTGATTACCATTGATCATCTGACATTTATGGAAAGCAGTCTTGGTTATTGCCTTATGAATTCACCTCATACATCTACTCGCGATGTATTCATTTGATTTATCTTATCAGGCAAAAATATGAAGAACAAATTGTGCAAAGGGTGCATTTAAAGGGACAGGGAAGGAGACATTATGTACAGGGGAATTAAAATCCATTGGTAAAAAGTTCACATGGGTCATTGAAAACATCCTTGAGCAGAGAGTGAGATCAGTGATTCCAGCTTGTGCATTAACAGTGAATTAACAGTGAAAAGACATGAGGCCAAAGGAGGACTTTAGAATCTGTGACCATCTCGTGTCTGCGTACATTGGTGTATGAATGGGTGAGTGGTTCCTTGCTGTAAAGCGCTTTGAGTGCCTAATGTAGGTGGAAAAACGCTATATAAGTTGAGACCATTTACCATTTATACCCGAGGGGACTCCACGCTGTAACAGCTGGTTCAGACAGGTAGGAGTGAGATGCATACATTTACAAAACGACAAAAATATCCAGTGGAAAGACCAATACTTATGGTCTACGGTTATATAGAGTTTACATAACTCTATGGAGAGTTTAACGGGAGATGAAAAGCTGGGAACAAAACGATATGGCGCCACCCGCAACGTGTTTTTTACACCACACTTACTGAAGTATAGTCAAGGAAATGAGGTAACGCAGTGGTGGTTGGTTTGCAAGTGGTTCAAATCACTTTTTAGAAGTTTAGTCGTTCGTTCTGCGTCACCCGTGGAGCTGTGTGCAGTAGTGTCTCCAACGGTTAGCTCATGTACTACTCTGTTGCTGTGACTCTCGATAATCAATGCGCACGGACTGAATCACGCAGGAGACGGACAGAAAGCTACATGCGTATCCGAATGCATTTTGAACACAAAGCCTAAATGGCCCTTCAGGCTAAAGGGTATGTCATTGTGCCCAAAGTCAAATTAGTCTTCCCCATTTGCACTTGAATGCCGGTGGTGACCTATAAAACGTAGTGAGCAGACACAGTGCAGGGCTTCAACTGTGGGCTCATGGATCACCTTGCAGAACCATTAGCCTATTGTGTATGTTTTGGATTTGAAGGAGAAACTGAAACACTCGGAGAGAACACAGGAAGAACATGCAAACTCTGAAGGCCCCACTGCCCCACTCGGCCCGGGACTCAAACTCAAAACCGTTGTGCTTTGAGACGAGAGTACTAACCGATTTAGGAGGAGAGACACGCACATCCTACGTACTAAACCAGTGTGCTGGATCCAAAAAGTCACAACTGAAAAATGCTCACCAGTTTTTATTGCTCACACCAGAGTAGAGTTACATTTCGGGGTCTTAGCCCTTCATCAGACTTTCGAGAGTACTAACCGACTCAGCAACTGCCAGTGGTGTCTGTGCTAAAACTAAGAGCACGGCTACAACCTCGAGACAAGCCCAACAAGAGAGCTAATTAAAAACTGTCATTGTCACGATTCGGTCTTTTGTTGCCCTGTTTTGGTTTGCTTTTGTGTTCATCTGTGCTTGGTGGTTTATTTTGACATGTCTTTTTGGTCTGTGTGATTTTGCTTCGCTTCCCTTGTGTTGATTGCCTGCCCCGCCCTGATGTGTTTCACCTGTGTCCTGTTTCCTCATGTATTTATACCCCTGTGTTTCCCTTGTCCTTTGTCGTGTCATTGTCTACGTCAGCCCCGGTTTGTGTCTCTGGATTTTGTTATTTTGTTTTTTTGTCTATTAAACATCACCAGTTTCGTTGCAGTCCTGCATTTTGGGTTTTAGTTTTCCTCATGCCACCTCCAACCATGACAGTCATGTTCAGGTGAGATACTATATTTCCATTAAAAACAATGCCTCATTACATTTGATGGATACAACGTGCCATAAAAAGATTTGACAAAGCAGGAATATTTTTGATAG
This sequence comes from Proterorhinus semilunaris, assembly GCA_021464625.1. Classification (NCBI taxonomy): domain Eukaryota; kingdom Metazoa; phylum Chordata; class Actinopteri; order Gobiiformes; family Gobiidae; genus Proterorhinus; species Proterorhinus semilunaris. The sequence goes on along the minus strand of CM038345.1, from coordinate 27,349,991 downwards.
AAAATTGCGTGGAAAATTACAACATGAAAATGACATGGAATAGATTTGCTATTGTCAGTAGTCCATGTATTGAAAGTTCTTAATTTCTAGTTGCTCAAGGCAAAGAAGAACAGTATAGTGATGTAGTGGGACGCAGGTGTGAAGACTCAACCTTTAGTGGTAATAATTTTAACAGCAGAGGAACTGAAGGAATGCAGTCTGTGCCTCAGAAAACTGGGCTTTGCCCAAATAAGGTTGAGCATCTCTGTGTGATTTAACTTAAGAGCCTTTCCTCCATTTGTATAGACGTTCATGTTTGGGGAATTAATCACACTGGAGTCACAAAATGTCAGTTAATGTGTCCCCACTTTCCAGAATTCACATTAACTCTTATTCACAATCACATAAATCAAAAGCCACCTGATGCAAGCATAAGTCAAGTATGGTATGCTTTTATTTGACAGGGACAGTCAGAAAAGAGGCGTTGTGCCAGGTCTTCAGCAGATTTACACCTGTTGTTTTATGCAGGTTGGTAAATAGAAAAGAAAAGGCATACATTTATAGAATTAATGAAATGTGAACTAATTGACCACTTAATAGTATTCATAGAACTAGCTTTCATGTTACATATGCATCACAGCATTCAAGATATTCTCTCTAAAATCATTCTCTTACACGTATTTTTCTCTCTCTCTCTCTCTCTCTTCCTCTCTCTTTCTCTCTTTCTCTCTCTCTCTCTCTCTTCCTCTCTCTCTTTCTCTCTTTCTCTCTCTCTCTCTCTCTTCCTCTCTCTCTCTTTCTCTCTCTTTCTTTCTTTCTTTCTCTTTCTCTTTCTCTTTCTCTCTCTCTCTCTCTCCTTCTCAATCATGGATACAGAACATACACTTTTACATCAACAACTTTCATCCTCATCATTGAATGCCACTTTCATCTAGCCATTTCTTTGCCAGAATCTCTTTTGGCAAACTAATCCAATGACCCATGGCCACAGAGGTTGTGAGTGCGGTCCTACATTGTACTGTCCAAGACAGCGAGTCTCAGTGAGACTAAAACTCTCAGAGGATTTGCAGCACCATTTAAGCTTTAAAAAATATACAAAGATTAACATAAATAAACAAATTATCAATATTAAGGAAATTATATTTGGTAAGCACCAATACTCACTGCAATGAATTAGGGGTTCTGAATTTGAAATTACTCGGTATGCCAATGGTTTCCAACCTTTATGTCATGCGGACCCCTTGGACCTTTCAGTGGTAGTCCAATTTATTTAGAAAACAATCACTTAAAAGCGCTATTTGTAAGTAAAAAGACCATGTTGGTTCCAAGTATACCTAAAAGTCTCCCAAAACTACATATTTTACTGCAAAATATAGCTTTTCCTATCAAAATAATTGGTTTCTGCTCATCAAGTGACATCAAAGAACTAAATAGCTCACTGAACATCACTACTCTATGCAGGTGTGCACCTATGGACCATGAGGACAGGAAGGGGTGTAAGGAGTGGCCCTGCCCTGGACGGCTGATCATATCTAAATAGGTTAAGGTTCAAGGAAAGCCGAAGCGTTTCTGATTTCACTTGTTTTCCTGCTGTTTTGAAACTCCCTCAGGAGCTGATGTGACTTGAGTGCTCACAAAGGGATTATCCACGCGAGTCTTCTAAGCTGTTTTCTCCTATAGGCTCGCCTGCACTCGGAGCGGACTTGCGCTGCCACTGTTTGCTCTGAATCGATTACTCACGCCTCCACCGTGAAGCTAAGGCTTGAGCATGCTCCCCGTTCCTCTGCGCATCTTAATAGCGCTTCATTATAGCGCCATCCTGCACTTTGAGATTAATTAGGCAGATTAGATGATGCCTATTTAAGAGTAAAGTAATAAACGGAGCAGCATATGGAGTCTTTCTAGCCATACATGCAGCAGTCTGTTCATACTTGATTTAAGTGAGAAGTTTATTCCACACAGTCACCGCTTAGTCACGGTTTAGCTCTGATTTAATTATGGATTTGTCCTGGTTCAAAATGGCTTTAGTTCTGGATTAGTTATAATCTCACATGGACCGAGCCTAGAGGTAATGTAATGCTAAACCTTTGGACATCTTCACATTGAAATTTGACATGTTATTGCTTAAAGATCCTGTACCAGATTATATTTTTACTAATATTGAAAGACGGAGTGCACACATCTCAAAATCTTCGTTGTAGTCTAAACTCATTCCCAACTGCCTACGGCATTTCAAACAATTTTCCACAGGGATGATCTTATAAGCACGTTGCACAACTGTCGAGCAGCAGTGCTGACCTTTATTTAACCAGTAAAATCTCACTGAGATTTAGAATATCTTTTTTCAAGGGAGCCCACACTAAACCCCACACTAACCTTGTAAAGGTTTCAAGTGGTAGAGGATACCGGAGCACCTGGACATGCAAACTCTGAACAACAGCGACTAATCTTCATGATCAATAAAAAGGTTTTATAATTAGAAGCACAGCGCACAAAGGTTTTTACTGCATTTACAAAATATTGAAGTATGAAAACAAATCTTACGGGTTTACACATAGGCACGATGCATTACGAACAGAGCCGTGGACAGATATTTTAGTTAGGGGGTGCTGATGGACAAAATGTACCCCAAAAACACTTTTTCTGTGCATATTTCCTATTTATTTATATTGACTGCAGTTTGCAAACTATCCACCGGGGGTGCTGCAGCGACCTCAGCACCCTGGGTTCCCACGGCCTTGATTAAGAATGACATTTCTACGTCATTTCGAGAAAATGGCCCTTCAAAATTACTATTTCCCAAATAAATCTATGGAGAAACATTGAATCAGTGCAATAACTAAACATGTTATTGTGAAGATTGGGTATTTCTTTTGATTCCAGGTGAAACTTTATATGTTTAGACTAAACTGGCCCACTACTGCCTGTAGTGTCCCCCCTTAAAGTAAATGGACATGCTTTCATGTTTTCTCATTGATGAGTAAAGCGGTCGTACTTGAGGCTAAACGTGCGACCGCAAGAGCTGACAGGATAAGAGTGGGCGTTGAAGAAAAATAAAAACTTATGTCTATTATGACGAACAAATAACACGGACGACAAACAACAACAATTGATCAAGTATGATATTGGTATTTAAAAGCAACATCCTCTCTGGCCTTTCTAAATCTTGCAAGTATAAGGGATCAGGATGCTTCAGAAGAGGCACATCTTGGTTAGTTAAACAACTTTATCTCTGTGCTTTATCTCTGCACAAAGCTACAGTGTAGTCGGTTACAGCAGGAAATTCCAGTGGCTAAAAATGGGTAAGCATTAAGGAATAGAGTTAATACTACTGACAATGAACATTTTTCTACAGATTTACACAGAAAAGGAATCAGCTTAGCACGGAAATCAAACAAAGACTTAATTAAAACATATACGATAAAAGTCAGTGCTATTGTTCATTAAAAGCTTCTTTTTTTATCACATTAATTTGCTGTAAATCTGTACAATTTCTCTTCGGCTATTGTCCTACTGCCAGAAGGATTTGCATAATTAAAGGTCTTGGAATATACTGAAGGATTTCTTTCATACAACATGAAATGGTTTTGAAATCTGTGTGTATGTTAAATGAGACAAAAGTGTATTTTTAGGTACCGTTAAGTAGGTCTCATGTCATTTCCGAGAAGCTTTTGAGCCATGAATTTGAGTCATATTTTTTTAGTTTATTTTGTTGAAATCAATCTGCAAGCCTTTTGGTATCGTGTACATGGCCGTATCTACCATTGAGGTCACCAACATTTTTTCTTTTTTTTTTTTTTAAATAAAGAGGAAAGTGCAATAATTGTCATAATTGACTGTGTAGAAATATCATCTTGGCAACAATTAAAACAAACAAAAAGCAACTTCCCTCCCTTTTGGTACAGCAGCCTTTTTCTTTGCCTTTTTCTGTGGACTGCATTTGAAGTTTATGTGTTCCACATCGTTTTACTGGATACTTTTGTACATATTTGCTGTGTTTTTGTGAGGTTCAAGGGATTTTTAATGCAGAAAGTCCGTACTAGCCATGAAGGGCCCAACTTTTTAAAAGTAAACAAACCTACGAATGTCTTCTTCTGAGACACTGAAGAGGCACCAAGAGCCCCCTACAGCTGCAGCACAGTGGAGGTGCCACAAGAGGCGCTACAGGATACAAAAAAAGGGACAAACCACAAGGTATCCGGGCAAGACTCACCGCTAAGCCCCACAGATCTAATCTAAATACAGACGAATTGTATTTGTCTGCCACACACATCCCAGAAGGCAAGGCAAGGCAACTTTATTTATACCGCGCATTTCGTACACAAGGCAACTCAATGCCAAAGATGGTGGGGTAGAGGGAGCTGTACAGGAGGAAGAGGAAGGAGGAGGAGCTGACCAGTGCAGGACACCACGCTCTAAAACGGGGACAAACCCAGGGGGCAGTGCAGCGTTTCAGAGGAGCATTGAAGGCAGTACTCCGGTTTTCCATACCTCCAAAAACATGCTGGTCAGGTTATCCCACTCACTTAGTCGCAGCGGATCAGGACTAACCCGACACCTGAACGTGATTTTGTTGTACAAAAATAAAGCACTTACTTAGTTACACACGAGAACAAGTTTGGGGATTCCTGGTGTATCTTTTGCTGGCACACCAGAGTTCAGGTTAAAACAATATTTGCCCTGAAAAAAAATCCAAGGTGACTGAGAAAATGTAAGTGCCAAAATATTAAGAATGAGTACAGTGAAGTTGTCTAGACACAGTGGGGCACTATCACAGGACATTAGTAGGCGGGGGCGAGTGTTGTGATTACTGATACGCAGAAATAGAACGCATGAAAGAGTTATGGACCTTTTCTACTTAGTTATGCTTTCAGACACCGCAGCAGAAGCGCGTATGCAAATGAAGGTGAACATCTAACACCGAGCTAATCGGATAAAGCAGATAATTAGCAAAATATGCAAACTGTCACTCCGAATCACTGGGTAAGTGGTTGGAAGCGCCTGGGCACACGACCGAGGGTAACATAAAAAAATTGCTAAATGGTGATTGACTTTCCCCAACGACTTTTTAGAAGCCTTTTATATTTGGACGATTTGCTCTGCTCTCTGACTTTGGGGAACTTTGTTATATGATTCTTGGGGTTAATGACACTGGCCTTGAAAAGTGTAAAAGGGTCCACTTGAGTACTTTATGCCCATTTGCAGCCACATCCAGCCTCACACTGTTTTCTCTCCACCTGTACTGACTATATGCTGTAAGTATGAACTGACTAACAACATATTTAGTGCCATGTGCAACCAGTCTGAACTTTACACTCAGTTGTCTGATGTAGGCTCAGGTTCCCTTTTTTTTTCTTTTTAAAGAAATGTTTTGTCTTTTTAATAAACTGATCTTTGAGTCTGCAAATAACATGAATTTTCACTATTACCCTGGAGGAGCTCGTTGTAGAGCCACTGCTCCTATACATTGAGAGAAGCCAGCTGAGGTGACTCGGTTTGCCGTTTTGGATGCCTCAGACGTCTGGGAACGCCTTGGGCCTCTCCCTGAGGAGCTGGAGGAAGTGTGCGTGGATAGTGAAGTCTGGGCTCAGACTGCTGCCTCTGCTACCCCGCCTCGGGTGAAGTGGAAGAGGATGGATGATAAATGCTTTTTACTCTAGGCCAGTGTTCCGCAACCAGGGGTACGGGGACCATAGTGTTAAAGGTGAACTTGAATGCTATTTAAACATATAGTTTTGAAAGGAGCGCTATTTTGAACACAAAACAACATATTTTACTGATAAATAGTCATTTTAATTGCCCATTATATAGATAATCGTCCACACCCTTGAGGTAGTGGGTACACAGGGGGTCATTTACCAAGCGTTTGCTCACGTGCAAAGCGACATCTTTTTACTCAAACAGCATATTGTCTTATTTACATATCAGATTTGGGGCCCTATTCCTGTAATACAGACAGCATGAAATGGTAAACATGCCCACAAACAAGCATATTTTTTTTATTCTTCAGCTTGTACCCGCTATTTGGCACCTGCCTTTATAAATGACCCCCCATAGAGAACAAATGGAAGGTCTATAAAGAAAACCAAGACAAAAAGGTGGGGAAGGTTGCGAACTGCTCTGGGAAACATGGCTATCACTTCAAAGCAAAAATGGATTGGGTTATATTTCTAAGCTTTTGTGCCTGACTATGTGGAGTGTCCATGTTCTCCCTGTGTAGGTGGATTTGGCGTCAACCTAAAACATGCACAACATGCTAAGAACTCATGACCTAAGATTTTCTACATTTGTTCATTTGATCGGGACAGTGCATATTAATGAGGACACGTGAGACTCATGACGCATCAGAGCTATGGGTTACTCACCCAGCTCCCGCACATGCACACTGTCGCTGTGTCCTTGGGCAAGACACTTCACCCCCCTTGCCTCCAGTGTCTGCGTACAATGGTGTATGAATGAGAGTGTGAACGGGTGACTGGTTCCTTACTTTACCTTACCCTAAAGCGCTTTGGGCCTGATAAAGGTAGAAAAGCGCTATTACCATTTCACTCTCACAAACACACTCTTGTTCATCATGGCTCCGGACGGGCTCTGTTGAACATATTTCTCTCCTAGTTCTGGTGATAGGTCCCTGGGCGCTACATTGCCTTCGCCCACTGCAGCCCCTGACAGATTGCCTGTTGTAAAAGTAAATCACAGACTGACTTTTTCCCTGCTCCGCTGTTGCAGGTACTACGCGTGTGTGGCCATCCTGATCTACTTCCTGCCTCTGCTGGTGATGGGCTGTGCTTATCTGGTGGTGGGGCTTTCGCTCTGGGCCAGTGAGATCCCGGGGGACTCTTCAGACAGATACAAGGAGCAGCTGACCGCCAAACGCAAGGCAAGATCTGTACTTCACAAGACATGCTGTGACCCCAGGGCTGTGGAGGAGCTGCCAAGGGAGGAAACAGCAAATATATCAATGACGCCGCGTAAACAGAATACCCACATTACGCTTGACAGAAAAATATGGAATAAGCCACACCACTAACACAAGCTTGTGTGTTTGACGTTATTTCAGAGAGGCTTATCAACACATCAGCTCATTTCCAAGTCCTTTCTGGTGGAAATATTTAAAAACAAAGCCCAGACTTTTGTTCAACTGGAGTAAACAGTGCTTCAGTCACTGCTAGAACAGGGGTGTTAGTCAGGTGCCACTCCACTCCCCTCCATCAGCACACACCCTTACTCTGCGATTGTCAGATTATAGCCTGTTACAGTATTAATTCGCCAATTATTATTATTTTTCTTTCCCACTTGTCCCATACCTAATCAAGTTTGGCGTTTGCTGTAACCACAGGCAACCGCATGTATTAGGAACGCATCCAGCTCATTTTTATGCTGATTGACAAAACCCAAGCCAATTGGTTACAGTTAGCCAATTCATTGTTTGCATTATTGTAGTGGATTTTACGTCAGAAATATTAAGAGGCATTTGTTCCAAACTGTGTTGTAAGGTAGAATTCATTGAATTAGACCTAAAGCGGCTGTACAATAATATGAAACAAATTACAGGTGTTAATGCTGATCATTTTTATTTCAGTGAAGCAGCAATTGAATTAAGAAATGTTGGGAAGAACATATATTTTTATTTTCATTATTTTCATTTTATATTTTTAAGCTACTGACAGGACTTGACAAACAATAGATCGAGGTAAAGTTCCGCAGCAGTTTGACACTCATTTTCCATTGACATATCAAAGTCGGCACGGCAACAGTGTGAAATTGTTTGCCTCCATCTATGTCACTTCCTGTCAGTGTCCAATACGTTTGTTAAGTGTGACATCACACACAATAATAAGCTACCTGCTCCATTCAGGGTGATTCTGAAGTCTTTGCGAGTGAGACAGGTGGGTGAAGAAGTTTCATCATCAGATATCCACGTTTTAAATGTTTTGAATCGGAGAGTGACATAATAAAATCAGGCTGAACATTTTCTGAACCAGCGAAGGGAACCGCTGTACATTATTAAGTTATGGAAACTAAAATAACAGTACGAGCTACGATATGCAACAGTGAAAGAATGTGAGGCAACACATTTCAGAAACGTGTCTGTGTAAGTTCTCAGTCGTACAGGAGTTGTCCATCTTCAATGAAGGCACTTGATTCATCTTCTGTAGTCAGTAGTTGAAGTCTGTACTGAGTACAGAAGATGAATCAAGTGCCTTCATTGAACATTTCAGAAACGTCATCTATCACTCCCTCTCACTTCTTTCTCTTCTGTCAGGTGTTCTCCCAGTCGCTCTTCGTCACTAACAGAAAAATCTGTTCAGTCACGTCCATTATACTTCTCTATCGACTGGCACAGATAAATACACTCGAGGTGTGGACTGCAACAAAGGGAAACTGGATCTGACAAAGCCCATTTAACTTTATTTTTAGCTTTCAGTGTTTTGTTGTTTTTCTTGATACCTTATTCTTTCCTTGCTTTGCAGAGGCTTCTCTCTCCCTGGGTTTCTGTACGCGTTGTTTAATTGTTAAAGCTGAATTGATAGAACAACATTTTTTTTTATCTACATAAAAATCATGTATTAGTCTGTACGGCATGATTCTTCTCTGCACGTTAGGCTCCATGTGGTGGAATTGACAATAACACTAACTTTAAAGTTAGTGTTATTGTCACACCCGTTCCACCATCTGTCACGGGTGTGATGGTGGAACGAGGAAAATAAAACCCAAAATGCAGGACTGCAACAAAACTGGTGATGTTTAATGAATGACGAAAACCAAAATAACAAAATCCAGAGATGACAAAAAACTAAAACAAACCGGGGCTGACCTACACAATGACGCGACAAAGGACAAGGGAAACATAGGGGTATCAATACATGAGGAAACCGGGTACAGGTGAAACACAACAAGGCGGGGCAGGCAATCAACGCAAGGGAAGCAAAGCAAAATCACAAGGACAGAACAGACATGTCAAAATAAAACACTGGACTAAACCAAAGACAACATATAAAACAAAAGACGAATCATGACATATACGGAGTTTTAAAATGTTAAAATTATGTATTTTCCTCCCCCTACATGTTCCAGCCATGTCCTAATGTGTAGGATGAGCCCAGACCTGTTCAGCACAACTGCCTCTAAAATCCTAAACTGTCAACTCAAAAAGGTGTTCATTCAAGTCCGAATTGCCGTCATGCAGGAGCTTAACATAGAGACTGCAGTTACGCATAAGACCTGAGGTGGCAGTAGTGAGCAAAACAATTATGTCCCTTTAATTTTAACTTTAACTTAACCAGGGCTCTTTGATTGCCACTTTGGCAAAGATATAGCAGGTGGCATGTTGACATTCTTAAAAATGAAGGGAACATCTATCCGTCCACTTTCTTCCGCTTTATCTGGGGCCGGGTTGCAGAGGCAGCAGTCTGAGAAGAGACTCCCAGACCAGCACAGAAACACGGTCCCTCCAGCATTTCCAGGGATTTTCTGGGGGCCGCCTCCCAATAGGACATGCCTGAAGGAGCAGTGGCTCCACTCCAAGATCCTCCTGGGTGATCCTATCTCTAAGGGTTCGCCCAACACCACAAATGTATAACCCAAAAAATTACCCATATTTCATGACCATAGGTGAGGGTAGGAAGTAGGAACCACCACTCACCACCCGCAGCGAGAGCCGTAAGGGTCGGGTGCAGACAGGATGAGGCGGCAGTCGAAGAAAGGTGCCTTAACGGCCAGGTTCCTGAACACAGCACCTGGCTAAGGCTAGTATTTTAAATGTATAGCTTTATGATTATAACCACATGCTTGTAGTCACAGACACAGTTTCTACTCCAATAGTTTTATCTTCTCTGTATTGGTGAGTGAATTGTTTGATCACATTCAGCCTATAGCTGTGCCTGACAGATGCCCAGCCCCCTGCTCTATGCCTCCGATCAAATACAGCTGTCAGGAATCATCCACCTCTGTAGTCTCCATCCATTAATGACACCTCTGCTTCTTGATGACGGTCCTACTTTGGGCCAGGCTTTACAATCAGCCGGCCTTAGGAGTTGAAAAGCTGTGCAGTAGTCATTGCGGTGTAAGTGGAGAGATATTTCAAATGTAAGAATAGGGTCACTTACGAAGTGGAGTGGCAACGTTCTTACAGTTCATCATGCCCTGATATTAGATTTTTTTTGAAGACATCTGTAAATAGGATTTGTACTTCCTAAACCAGTGCAGGAACGGACTGTTGGGCTCCACTCCACTAGATGTAAAACCATTAAATAACAAATACTTAATGAATATAAAACACCACAATATTTTTTACAACTAAATGGTTTATATTAAGACTTTGGTGGCACTGTGGCGCCGCAGTTAGTGTTTGTGTCTCACAGCAAGAAGGTCCCAAGTTCGATTCCTTGGCCAGGTGGGGCTTTCTGTGTGGAGTTTGCATGTTCTTCCCGTGTCTGAATATGTTTCTCCCTGGGACTCCAGTTTTCCCTTCCACAAAAAACATGTACAAAATAATCCCCTTTGGAGCTAGGCAAATGAGATTCTGAATCTCAGAATCAGAGTCAAAATTGGTTTTATTGTCATTGTCAGTCAACATGTTCACAAACAAATGATTTTCTTTGGTCGAGATAAATAATAAACTATAAAAACTTTAAAACTATAAGGGCATGCATGAAAATGCAGATGAGTGTGGACAGACTCTAGAGCATAGAGCAGTGCAAATGGTTGGAACAGGTTATTACATTCATGAGTCTGATACAGAGTTATTGGGTCTTTTTCTGTTGTTGAGTCTCAGGGCGGAGGGGAAAAAAGTGTTCTTGTGGCAGAAGGTGGGTCCTGGGTAATGGTGGTGCCCAGGAAATGCAAGGAGTCCATGATGGAGATGAGAGTTGGAGAGCCTGTCGGAGCGTGTTTTTTGAGCTACTACAAAATGTGCAGCTCTTGTAAAAAGGACATACTACAATCTAAAAATGATTCTGAAATAAGTCTACCACAGTGTATTACATCAATATATCAGTGCACAATGAAGTCACGTACTCTTCTTCGGGGTCTGTTTACATGTGTGCGTGTGAATGTGTGAATATTGCCTTGATGTAAAAAAAAGGAGACAGTTTTGTTCAGCATTTTAATTGATTTACCTTTTTATGAGATTTTCAAACTCTCACACCGCACGGGCCTTACGGGTTTAACGAGTCGCCCTACAGATCAAAAACAACTGTCCCACACTGCACACCTCTGTAGTGTCCACTAATGATGCCTCTGTTTGCTTTACATTTACATCTGAAATGCGGCTTCAAACAGGATGTCGGTCATTTTGTAGATGTATAGATCCTCTTTTCTCTCGCTTGTTCGGCGCAGACACACATAGGCTTGTTAAGAGGAGGAAGTAAAGCGTGCAGACCTTCAATGCATCACATCATACCATTTATCTTTTGTGACACTCGGGGCAACAGAAGCTGCAGTGGTATTGTTGAATGTAGATGGGTTTGCAGCACAGTCATGCATTATGATGATAGATAGAGATAGTTTTAGGGCTGACACAAAATATGATGGCAGAAGCTGTGCAACATTACTACTTCAATTTTTTAGTTCAGCTTTATCCAACATTGTAGTTTAATTCTCCACAAGAGGTGCATTAGTTTAGCTTTGTACATTTCACGCTCCTGTCTGGACGTTTTAAAATGTGCACCGTGAAACAAATCTTTAATTTAACTAATAGATTGCTTTTCTTAATGCAATTTTATTTTCAGTTCTTCATTTAGTAAATAAATAAACAGATAAAATGAAAAATCAGCCCTAGTACAGTTTAAAGGAACATCTTTAAAAAATGGTAAATGGTCTTAACTTACAGTTTTTAATTTTCGGGGTGGGCGCTTATAAGCCTTTGGCTTCGGCCCACTCCTTTTGAGCAGATAAACGGCTCAAATAAATAAACTAAACTAAACAGTACACAGTGGGAGGAAAAAGGCAGGGCAACTTTATTTATACTGCACATTTTGTACACAAGGCAACGCCTTACAAAAGAAGATATGCAAAATTACAATCAGGTTACGTTAAGGCAAAAGCACATAGTTAAAAACATCAAGACATGGGAAATACACAGTACAGGTCATGTGCGCAATTTTTTCTAGGGGACAGGAAGGACGACCGGCCATTGACCGGGGGTGGGGCTGAGGAAACATGTTGAGGCAGACGCAGAACGACGGGGGCATGGTTTGCAAATGATGACCCAGAGAGCTCAGTCCGTATCTGGTTTAGCCCCGTGGCGTGGCCTTGAAAGGAAAGTGTTGACTGCGTAGGAGAGATAAGAGGTCCAGCTGCTTCAAACCTCCTCTCTCAGGAGTAGTTCATAAATGTATAATTAATTAGCTTTTTACTTGGTCTCAGCATTGGTTCAGTTCTCCAGACCAGGTAGTTCCCTTCCCAGTTCCACCCTTTTCTTCCAAAAAATATAGTCCACCAATTGTCCGTCTCCACAGCGAGCTGCCAGGTCGAATACAACAGTCCATCGTTGTTGTGCTTTACTTTCCGGTGTAATTCCATCACTCGGTCACTCCCTGCTCCAAAGTGCTTGTGAATTTCAACCAACAGCAGCGGGATGTAAGCTGCAGTCTTTCCAAATTTCCGATAATCCAGGGCAGTCCATCCAATAAGCAGGAACCCTGTTATCAAGAGTCCAAAAAAGTAAATACCTTTGATGTCTCCGACCGACAGGACCGCTAGGCAAACATCAATCCACATCACAAACCGAGCTGTGACAATGCAGTCAGGGCAGACGACCTCCTCACTGTGTGAAAAGAAAAAACGTAGCAATTGCGCTGAGATTCCAGTTAATCAATTTCATAGTTTAGTGGTTCGGGAGGACAGCAAGCAGGGGTCCAAGAGGAATAATAGGCAAGGCAAGGCAAGGCAACTTTATTTATACCGCGCATTTCGTACACAAGGCAACTCAACTTGTCAAAAGTCAGACAAGACATTCGGAGAGGCAGGAAAAAAGCACAAAAGCCAGGAGCAGTGAGAAGACACGTCCGCGTTCGACAGAGACAAGAAGAAAAACAAAGGTGTGTGAACGCTTTGGAATTTCTCACATTTCTGCTTAAACTGGTCCTAAAATGTGGTCTGATCTTCATCAAAATCATAAGAATGAATAAGCAGTGTCTGCTTGAACTAATACCACCGAAAAACATTGACATTTTATCATATTTTTATTGGCCATAACATGTAGACATGCACAGGACAGGGAGGAAAAAGTAAGTGAACCCAGTAATCTCGCTGAACTGCAAGTTTTGTAAAGAGGAATGGTCCAAGATTCATCCTGATCATTGTGAGCGTCTAATCTGCAACTGCAGAAAAGCGGTTATTGCTGCTTATTTAATACAAGATTTTGGGTGGTAGTAGTTTAAGTAGACATTGTTTATTCATTCTTATATATATATATGGTATATCATACCAATTTAGGCAGAAATGTGAGAAATTCCAAAGCGTTCACTTATATTTTCCTCCCATTGTATATTGCTTTTCAAACTTCATTAGGCCCATACACCAATGTGCAGACACTGGAGGCAAGGTGGGTCTTGCCTAAGGATGGGAATTAATAAGATTTTATTGATATCAATGCCATCAATAACTTTACCTAACCATTAAATTCTTTATCGATTCTCTTATCAATGCCTTACTTGTCTGTGTGTTGGGGAAAGCAAGGAATGAATGTGCTTTCGATAAACTAAAAAAATATATCAAAAAAGACACATTGTTATATTTCCCAAGAAAAAATATGTATTAAATAAAGCAAGTTTCCAAATATACCGTGGCTCCTGCTGGCACTCAGCCTGCCTGGCATCTCCAAAAATATAATGGTAACATTTGTACTTTTCAACAAGTGTCTGTAACCTGTAACAGACTGATGCTGTTTTGTAACACCGAAACAACAACAACATTCTCCTTCCTCCTGCACACTCATAGCGGAGACGGGTAGAAGTAGGGCCTTTCCGAAACCGCTCCCTCCTCCCTCACCCTACCCCCTAACACTCAGTTTGCGCATGCCCGCGGAGTGGAGTTCTGTCCGAAACGGAGCACTCAGTGAGGGGAAGTGGGTGAACAGCTCCTTCTCAGCGAGTCAGCATGGACGCTGGCTTAACAGGTGTGTGTTACACCGGAGAGCAGTCCCACGAGCAACACGCACCAAACAACCTCAGTTCTGTCTTTATGTAGGAGCACCTAAGTGTTCATTTGAACAACTTTATCATCATATTGACATTTATTAATGAAAAAGAAAGCGACAGTGAGACTTCATATGATTTTATTGTGAGAGGAAACGTTCTCACTTGTGAGCTTGAAGAAGCTAAAATATATAATGTAAATACGACATATTTGAATCTGAATTACTCATAGGGAACTTCTTTTTTTTTCATTTAAAAGTATCATCAGTTGAACTTGGGATTGTTGCAATATTATGGGCTGTGCAGTCCGTGGGGGCGAGGGGGAGTGTGTCGGAAAGTCACAGCTTGAATTTCTCTGATGAGTGAACCTCTGAAGGTGCCCTCACTGAGGCCCGTAGACCCGCTCACAGTGCGCTCAGGGCTCTGAGCCCTGGGCCTGAGCAGAGGCTCAGACCGGGTCAGTCTCGTGAACAGAGCAGAGCAGCACGGGGAGACACCAGGCACAGCAGCGAGGAAATGAACCCCGTGTGTCAGCGACGTATTGAAAGTTTGGAAAGAAACTCCAAAGTCAGCCAATACAATGCAAATAAACAGAGCATTCGCAGCAGCACAGCAAAAAGGTAGAAGTGACACGTTTATCGCAATGGACTGTTTTAATTGACGACACCCGGTTTCCTCCCCGTACATGTTCCAGCCATGTCCTAATGTGTAGAATGAGGCCAGACCTGTTCACCACTACTGCCTCTTAAATAAATAAAAAGCTTAATATAGAGACTGCAGTTAAATTAGGAACAAAAAAACAGAATTGTAGCATTTTTTTAATGTCATGCTTTTGTTTTAGGCTGTGTTAGCAAAACGTGTCAATCTCAGTCAGATCGAGGACCTCATTTTGTGAAATCTAACTCTTTCCAACTTGAGTATTCTCTGATGTTGCAATAACAATGATTTTGCGATAATATTGTGCAGCCAAAGATTAACGTTTGATTCCTGTGCCATTGTTTGGCCTAGAACCTCTACCCTCAGTGTTCTTCCTTGTTTGTTACCTCCAAAATACGCAACCTGTACCTCGTCAACAAGAACTAAAGCAATCTCAACATCAGCCCTGCCTCCTGCCTCACTGTCTGTGAATGCTCACCTCTTTTTTTGGCTTCTACTCTTTTCAAAGAACCAGCATTGATTATATCCCATTGTCTCTTAATCACGATAGCTGCACCAAAGTGGAGCATGAAGTCTGGACAGTTTTAAACAGTAAAACCCAATTTTCTGCTTTCAGAAGCTTCCTGCACACCGCTTTAATGGACTGTAATAACACACTATGCAGCATATAGTGCATAGTGCTCTCTCTCAAAGATCAAAGGTCAAAGGTCAAAGATGCAGTAAATACATGGCGATGTCCGACACCTATAGATTTGTTAGCATTTCAAACAAATGTGACGCAAAGTATTTCATTTAGGGGGTGCTGCTTTATTGACATGTTGCACCTAATTCATCATTTGCCAAATCTGAGATGGAAATGAGTGAATGATGCATGTGTAAGATGCACTTTTGCACATACTGCATGTTTTGCACATACTGCATGTTTTGCACATGAGCAAACGCTTGATAAATGACTCTCTTACTGCAATACACATTTATCTGGGCTGTGGGTTTGTGTGTTGGTATCATTTAATATAGCCGAAATTAAATCTATATAATTTCTGTGGTTTCTTTATCATTATCATATTAAGAGATTATGTCTAGTGGCCATTGGAAGTGTATCTGACTGTACAAAAAAAACAAGAAAAACAAATACAAACTAAAACACAATTATTTAAGATTTTGGTAAAAGAAAAGAAAAAGCCCAGTTTTCTTTAGTTGAACCATTTTCGTGATGTTTATACTTCAACTTCCTTATTGGACACTGACTGGAAGTGACATAGATAGAGGCAAACTATTTTAAACTGTTGCTGTGCCGACCATGTTAAAGGGAAATTGCTGCTTCACTAAAATAAAATGAATAATTATTATTTACACCAGATGTTATCCATCTAAATAAGTCATATTTTCAAATGCATTAGCTCAGAGGCCACGTTTATATATATATATATATATATATATATATATATATATATATATATATATATATATATATATATACAGTATAGTCATATCTAAAGTTAAATCTCAAAAGGTCTGTACATTCTTTAATAATTTCCAACTAGGCTTTGACTTCACCTTAATGTGGTCGATGGTTGACAACAGCTGAAAACATCTGGATCTTTCCTAATTTGTGATGTGTGTTGGCTAATGGCTAACAGCTAAAGGAAAAATACATTCAGCAGGCTAAAGGACTTGCTAACTGTCCACATACGTTATAGGATCAAACATCCCTTCTCCGTTTTATGGCTACAATGAGCCAAAAAATAGGTTTAAACTAATCAGGTCCTCTTCCAAATGCTTTGATAAACCACTGCAAATATATCATTGTCTCAGTTTAGCTTGTGAGTAGGGGCACGTTTGGTGGCATGTTTGTTTATGTATCAAAGTTTCATGACGGTGTAGCTGATGTTACGTAGCAACATTTAACCTGGAATGTCCCGTAGAGTGCACTCTCCATGCTGCTCTTCCTTTGGTTACAGCATTTTGTATCATCAACGGTCATACGTGTTAGTTATGGCAGAGTTGAACCTCCGTGTCTCCCCTCGTAGGTGGTGAAGATGATGATCGTGGTGGTGTGCACATTCGCCGTCTGCTGGCTGCCATACCACGTCTACTTCCTGCTGCACCAGTTCTTCCCCGACATGTTCGAGGAGCGCTTCATTCAGCAGGTCTACCTCTTCATCATGTGGCTGGCCATGAGCTCCACCATGTACAACCCCATCATCTACTGCTGCCTCAACGACAGGTCAGTGACGCAATCTGTTCAAACGCGTCGTCCTCTGTATCGAAAGTATTTTATCTGTTAAAACTTTGATAGCTCTACAAACATGAAATCCATGTGATTCTTAGGTCTCGCTGCTGACAAGGAATTTGTCTTTTCTCTCAAATGGTAATGCACCTGGTTGAGATGAAAATTGCACACGGTGAACTGAATCTCATTTTTAAAACATAACCTGCAAATCTAATTGCAATCGTTCATTTAGAAAGGTATTTATGCAAAACTTTCTAAAATTCTGTTTTCTATTTTCTAATTACTGAACTTTACGACTTTGTATGTATACCATGAAAAAATTAACCTGATACAACTAATAATGTAGAGGAAAGTAATTTTATATTTTCCACACATCATTACCACATTATTCATTTAACCGGGACTCGGCTGAAAATTACAGTTATTTGAAGATTTCAAAGGGTAAAAAATCCCATTCAACAATATAATAATCACCACAAAATTTGATCAAGCAGGAGCCCTTTCAGCTGAATACCATTTTTTTTCAGCTTGACTTTTCATATTTATGGGTCTGACTCTAGCACAAACTTAGGGAGTTTTACATACACATACAGTCCCTCTCGAAAGTACTAATACAGCTTGAACTTTTGCACATTTTGTCATGTTTACAACCATAAATATAAAGATTTTATTTTGAATGTTTTACTGAAAGTTCACACACAAGTAACAGACAACTGTGAAGTGAAAGCAAAATGATACATGATTCTGTTATTTTACAAAAAATAGAAAAGTGAAAAGTGGGGCGTGCATAAGTATTCATACAGCATTTTCTGAGTGCATTAAATTGCCTTTATAACATTCCTAATGACTGCAGAATGTTCACACCGTGCCCTAACCATTAAATAGAGGCCACCTGTGTGTAATCTACTCTCAGTATAATTCCAGCTGTTCTGTGAGGGCCTCAGAGCTATGGTCAGAGTGTATTGGTCACTAAGCAACATCATGGAGGCCAAGGAGCTCACCAGAGCCAAGGAGCACACTAGAGAGGTCAGGGATAAAGCTGTGGAGAAGTTTAAAGCAGCGTTAAGTTATACAAAGATTTCTCTAGATGTGAACATCTCACGGAGCACTGTTCAATCCATCATTCGGAAATGGAAAGAGTATAGCACCACTGCGAACTTACCAAGACACGGGCGTCCACCTAAACTAACAGACCGAACAAGGAGAGCACTGGTCAGAAATGCAACCAAATGCCCCAAGATAACTCTGGAGGAGCTGCGACGTACTGCCCCTGAGCTGGGGGAATCTGTATGTGGGACAACGATAAGTCGTACTCTACACAAATCTGGCCTTCATGGACGAGTGGCAAGAAGAAAGCCATTATTGAAAGGAGGCCATAAGAAATCCCGTTTGAAGTTTTCTAGAAGTCATATGGAGGACACAGCTACCATGTGGAAGAAGGTGCTTTGGTCAGATGAGACAAAAAGTTAAACTTTTTGACCCAAATGCAAAACGTTATGTATGGCACAAACCTAACACTGCTCATCGTCCTGAGTGCACCATCCCCAGTGTCAAATATGGTGGGGGGAGCATCATGCTATGGGGCTCCTTTTCCTCAGCGGGGACTGGGAAGATTGTACGAATAGTTGGGAAGAGAGATGGAGCAAATACAGGGACATTTTGGAAGAAAACCTGGAGATTCACCTTCCAGCAGGACAATGACCCTAAACACAAACCTAAATCTACAATGGAATGGTTTAAAATAAACATATTAATGTGTTAGAATGGCCCAGTCAAAGTCTTGACCTAAATCCTATTGAAAATCTGTGGAAAGACCTGAAAACTGCTGTTCACAAATGCTCTCCTTCTAATTTGGCAGAGCTTGAGTTGTTTTGTAAAGAGGAATGGGATAAAATGTCAGTCTCTAGATGTGCAAACCTTGTAGAGTCATACCCCAGAAGACTTGCTGCTGTTATTGCAGCAAAAGGGGGTTCCACAAAGTATTATTTCATGCTGTATGAATACTTATGCACGCCCGACTTTTCGGTTTTAACAGAATCATGTATCATTTTGCTTTCACTTCACAGTTGTCTGTTACTTGTGTGTGAACTTTCAGTAAAAAATTCAAAATAAAATCTTTATTTTTAGGGTTGTAAACATGACAAAATGTGCAAAAGTTCAAGGTGTATTAGTACTTTCGCAAGGCACTGTACGTTCATGCAATTGTCATAATGCCCAAACTTCCATATCATTGGGCCTCATTCATGTTCTTATGCACAAATCTGTTCTTAACGTCTCCTTAGGAAGGCATTCACAAAACGTGTTCTTAGCTGAAAAGCCTAGGTCACAACCGATTGTACAACTTTTCGGCTGTGCGATTTATGGCGTTTCCCAAATCGCTGCTTTTATTTTTGGTTCGTGGAGAACGTAGTAGATCACAATGCACCTAACCTACAACTTTTAAGTTGAACGTGCATTACACGGAGGCTGCTCGGACTGCTACAGCCAACGCACTTAAGTTGTAAGACCAACCTGCAATAAACGTACTGCCCATGAGTTCCATGCAAACATGCATATGAAGAAGAAGATCTTTATTTATATAGCGCCTTTCACAGTCGTAGTCTTCATTCTCTTCATCCCCCTCACTGCTCCTTGCCCTCTCTCTGCCACCCTTTATCTCTCCTCCCTCTCTGACACCTGTTCTCGCCTCTTCCTCTCGGCTTATTGCAAAAACTTTGTATAAATGGCCACAGGCACCTCTGAAGCTTTATACTATATCGGAGTTTTTGCCAAATGGGCAATTTGCGATTGACTTACATGACACGTATGGAGGACACATATGAAGTCCGCAAGTGTGACATACAAATACGTTTTGTACAAAAACGTACAAAAGACATATACTGGCCGCACAGACGACACACAAAGACGAATAACTTGTGTAAGTTTGTCTTGCAACCTGAACAAAACGTTATTGCCCGTAGAGTTTGTTTGACATGACAAAGAACCTCTGCAGCAGGTCTGCGGCTCAAAATTAAGCAGCTCAAAATTAAGCAGCTCAAAATTAAGCAGCTCAAAATTAAGCACACCACACGCGCACCGACCATAGGAGCCCGTACGACCAGTTGTGACCTAGGCTTAAGAACAAATCCTGAGAACAGTCGCGAGGACTCTTATGCCCAAAAAGAATTTCCAGCTCTGTACACGATCGTGCTCATGATGGAACACAAAATTCTACGTCATATGTATTTGTACATAATAGGCTGATTAATTCCAGAAAACTGTTTCTATCTATTTAATCAGTTTGTAATGAAAGCAAATACGCCTGGTGTCCAAAGGTTTAGGGGGATCCTTGAGCGCGGGGCGCTGATGGCTTAGTTTATTTTCTTTTGGCGTTTTCTTGGTTATTAGTTTTGGATTCGTGTCCTCCTCAGGCTGCCTGTGCGCACAGCACTTTTTTGCTAATTGGTCCTTACACGCACAAGTAGGGATTCACCTAACTCAGAACACAGGTGTGATGTACTGTGGCAACAGAGATTATATGTCTTCTTCACTATAATGAATTGTGACAGAATCACTTGAGAAAGAATTTATAACCATCTTCCATGTTATAGATTTTTTGTATTTGAAAATGCCATTTCAATACGTGTCAACAGGATTTTTTTTGGCTGACCATATAACTTCCAAGCGGAAAGTCTTTACAAAACCAATCCAACCTAAAACTTTAAATCACTCCTTAAACCCACCTGTTCAAACAGGCTTTCCTTTCATTCTAAATTCTGTTGCATTTATGTGAAGCGTCTTTGAGTGGCCAAAAGCTTGTTTGAGGTATTATTATTAGTTATATTAAATGATATGCTACTGTTTTTTCTCAAACACCTTTTCGGTGTCAAATTTCTGTTTTCTCTTCCCACCAAGACATCTGACTGAGAATTCGAGAAATCCCACCATGCACTTCTCCATCCTGCTGCTGCCGTGACAAGGTGCTGCTCTAGAGTCTTGTCACTTTTCCCCCTCAACCCGAAAAACCCTTCGTCAGACTCTGAAGTCGAAAATGCTTGAAAAATAAAGTTCTCAGGGGACACGGCGGTTATCTTGAGTATTCCCACATGTCAGAGAAATGGCAGCTCGCATAAACACATCGACTTGAAACATCCCGGGAGCGGCATCATTAACATTCCCAGGGCTAAAAGCCGCTCCTGATGATTTATTGATAAAACGTCAACATTTTGAGAGCAGTTTTATACAGATATTGCCTTGGTTAATTAATACATTTTGAATTAATAATATATACATGGAGATTCATGTTTATTTATATCCAATGGCAATATTAATTAGGTGTGTTTTCATTGGCTGCTGTGTGAAGTTTTCCAGAGAGCGTTGATATTAGGTGGGTCATTTATTGTGGGTACATCACACGACATTTACTGTAAATTTCGGACAATCAAACCGTGCGGGGCTTTACACACGTGATTTATACAATCATCATAAATAAAAGAAGACCCGTATGTCCGTGTTGTAAGAGAGAGAGAAAACGTGGCTCTTGTTTGTAGGTTAATAGCGAGTTGGCGGCAGACACGAGTTTAACATGCTTCCCCTGATGCCTGAGCCCTGACGATGGTTTCTCCGTCTCCGCGGCTTCTCTCGTCCCAACAAACAAAAAGTGTTCATGGTGGTCTCCCTGTCTGTCATGGCCAGACCCGCCTCTGTATCTCTGCAAGATGGTTAAAAGCCTGTGTTTTCCTCCGCGGCGCCGCGTCTGGATTCAGCAGAAGCGTGGAGCGGGGTCCACGTCAAGGCGTTTGGGTGTGCGTTGGGGCGAGCAAAGCCCTTCGACATTTAGGCTAAAGTGAGCCTGCATCAATTTAAAAGTTACTCATCTACTGTTCCTCAGCAAAGAGCAGATTAGAAGTCCCGTCTCACTTTGGGTTTACTGCTAGAGATGCCTCTAGTGCCTGTTGGTGGCGCTATATTGGCCGCACCGTCATGTTGGCCGCAGGGTTCAAAGTGTGGGGAAAATTACGGTAGTTTATTTGTTTATTTGAGCAGTTAAAATTCTGCTCAAAAGGAGTGGGCTGAAGCAAAAGCTTATAAGCGCCCGCCCCCGACATCATTGCAATAAAAACATTAAATCATATCACAATAGTACAGGGAGCATAATACAACATACCCTTTTGTCTAGTACAAAGCAAGTAACAAAAGGCGATCATTACATTTCTTTCAGATGGTTACTGTCAGTATTTAAAATGTAAGAATTCGTATGTCCAAGACCATCTTCTTATAAAAAAGAGCAGAGATTGATGAAGTTCACACGAGACATTTATTCAGGCGTCAGCAGGTGGCATAACAACAGGTCAAAGCAGGTTCAGAATGCAAGTCCCTCGAATAAGTTCCCTCCCGATAACTTTATAACATTTTAGTTAAGTCCATCCCAATGTGCGTAAGCAGTTCTCATCCCATAAACAATAAGATACATTTGTGGACCAGGATGTTTTGTTCAACACCAAATATGGTCTTATAACCTTGACATTTGGGGCCGTGCTCATCCCAGACAGACAGTCTTATCTTATTGTAATGCACGGCCCATGAACTTATTCAACCTACTAGAGAGGCCTAGTTTTGTGCAGTAGACCTTAGCAAAGAATGTATAGGTTATAGGTTATACCATTAGCAAACAAACACATTTATTTATCACAATTTCCCCTCATTATTACATTACTATGTAATAAACAAGAAATAAATTTCACAAAATCTTGATGCATCTAAAGTTGAGAGAAGCAAGTCGCTATTTCCCACATGATACATGTATACCCCTTCATTAACACAAATTTCACAACTACGATAGCTTTCTATATTTATCATTTGCAAAAAATAAGTTAGAAGTTTAGCATGGCTTAAGCAAAACAAACAATCATAAGTATGTTTTCAAATTAGTTATTTAACTCTATTCAAACATTTCGGGGTCTAATTGGAGATCTGGAGTAAGGAGTATGTATTGTGATGTCGGAGCTTGATGCGCAAGATTAGTTGTGATTAGATTCACTACTAAGGATCGCAGACAGGGAATTATGCAGCATAAAACTACGGAAATTATCAATAAAACTGCAAATATGGGCATTCCTATTTTCAACAACAAATGCCATTATGTGCTGGTTCATCTATGGGCGGGCAAAAAGTAATTATGTTTTGGCAATGATTTTTGTGAATGTGCCCAATATTGTTAGTGCCATTTCCTACATAACAAACGGTGTAGTTGTGCGGTTCTATAACGTCCCCCATGACAAGAGGGTCTTTTAATTGTGGCCATGTCAGCAGATCTAGTTCAGCATGGCACGGTGTGTCTTTTAGAAGGCCCCCACTTGGTAGTTGCGCTGGTACCGACATGTCGCCACTAGTCAAGCCTCTTTTTTCTCCAGGGTGAATCGACAAAGCTACAAGACAGAGAATTTGAGTGTCGTTTGGTGTGGTCGCATAAATGCCGGTGTGTGTAGTCGACACTGGAAGATGGGTACATACATAACAGTTAGTGTTATTAGTAAGATGGGCTGTATAGTTTATATATCGCCACCACATGTTCGCTTGATAATGATGCATTATTTCTCCCCTCTCAACGTATCGTTTATTGATGACTTCAGGACTTATTTTCAACCATTCTTGAAACAGTAACAAAGGAAACACAATCACAATTGATAACATTGACAACCCACATATTACCATCCAAGGGTAGCAGCCCGTTTTCTGCAGGCTAGTTTTTAACGGATTCATGATGGTGGCAGAGGATGGTTGCTCAACAGGTGGGAGAGATGGATTCAGGGAGATTTTTTGAAGCCCTTCACAGCCTTGGGCCTCGTCCATAGCGCGTGGCATGGACTCTCCCACCTGGATGATGACTGGCCCTTTTTCTATCGTCCTTGTTAAGATTCAGTCTCTCCAGTATCTGGTGTTTCCCCGTCCTGTAATGGAAAACGTTCATCCGGCAGTTCATCTGGTTTTTGAATATAGGCAACAATGTCTTTTCATTTGGCATTTTGTACTTTTTCAATTCTTATTTTTTCTGCATCTTGTGAGTTTGCATTCAGGCATATATTTGTTCTATGATTTTGTGTACCTCTTTTTGTATTACAACATCTAGATTATTAACTAGCATTAAAAAAAAAAAAAAAATGTATATCATGAAAAAGTTATAAAATACTTAATTATAATGTCAAGACGTTAAAATTACGTCCAAAAATCTTACTCTATATCAGAAGGTTTAAGATTTATGTTAAACACACACAAAAACAAAGCAAAATTATTATTATTATTATTTTTTTTTAAATTGTTTTAACTTTGAATATTTCTTATCTCCCCTCTTTCTGCCCTTGGAGCCTCAAGGGTAGAAATTGGTGAATGGTGGTTTTCATCATCGGCGTTAGATGTTGAACAGCTGTCTTTTTGGTCTTTCGTATTGTCAGAGGAAGCGTGTGCAATGTCTTTTTGGATTTGGGTTAGACTCCGTTGAGTCGGATCCACCGGCGACTTGAAACAATGTGACAGGTGATACCAAAGTTTGGAAGTTTCTTTCTGCACTTGTACTGATCTTCCTGTTGATTGAAGAACCAGATATGGTCCAGTTTGGTATGGTTGGGTCCAATTGCCACGTTTATGTACTTTGACATAAACCCAAGATCCTGGAGCAACGTCCATATCTGGCTCAGGAGCCTCTCGAAGATCATGAGTCCTTTGTCTGCACCGGTGTAGTTGTGCCACTATGGTTTGGAGCATTTTCACATAGGAGTGGTGCTGTTTGTCCCACTCAATAAATGGAGTATCTTCATTGAAAGGTCCAGGGGGCTTGTGCATTTCTCTGCCGGTCAACAGAAGGTGTGGTGAGTATGACGTGGTCACATTGACACTGTTTCTGATGTCCATCAAAACAAACGGCAGGGCCGCCACCCAATCAAGTTTTGAAGTTAGCCATACTTTTGCCAATTTCCTCTTTATGGTGGCGTTCATTCTCTCGACCAGGCCCTGGGACGCAGAGTGGTATAAATTTCCTAGACGTTGTGAGATGTTGAGCGCCTTCAGCACATCTTTAACAACTTTAGCGGTGAAATGCGTGCCATTGTCTGATCTTATGGTATGTGGAATACCAAATCTTGGAAAAACTTCAGTAGTGAGATGATGAACCACCTCCTTGGCAGTCTCTGTTCTGCAGGGGAAAGCTTCAACCCATTTTGTATATTCACATACTATGACTAGCAAGTATCTGTATCCCCGTACCCTCATTTCAGGGCCCATATCTGTGAAGTCCATAACGATCTTCTCGAAAGGCTTGTTTGGGAGGGTGAAGGTGCCTGGTGGTGGTTTGCAGGCCTTTTTTGGAGTCATAGTTTGACAGACATGACAATCATCAATCCAGTATTGTAGAATGGATTGCATTTGTGGGTGCCACCACAAATCGATGTGTTTTAAAATGGCTTTGTAGCTTCGATGTGTTGGGAGGTGGTATTCGTCAAACAGCATTTGAAGTAAAGGGTTGGAACCACAATTTTCTTCATGATTCCTCCAAATAATTTCTTCAGTGTCTTTCACTGCCCCTTTTAACTTCCACGCTGCTTCTTGAATTCCCTTTACATCTTTGGTGTCGATGATGCAGGTTTCGGATGCATTTCCAGATTGTTCAGCGTCTCGAATAAGCATGTGTCTGTTGTTATAGACTGCTGCATTATCATCTTGATCGGCTGCATGATTGCATTACCATCTGTTGTGGTAGGTTACCTTGCTGATTATATTCATATGTTTGTCCTTGGGGCACCGTACGACACTCTCTTGCCCAATGTCCCATTTTTCCGCATGCACGACATTGGTCATATCGTTTTCCCACGTTGTTCCGTCTTCCTCGTCCAAAACTGCCTCGCCCTCTCCCTCTCCCTTGTGCGTTAGCAAATGGGGCGGTGTTGTAAATTACTACAGGTGCGGTGGGAATCGGCGAGGGCTGATCTTTTTGTACAGCCGGCGTTGCGGGTGCTTCTTGTGTCTGTTGTGGTTGCATTATCATCTTGATTGCAGTCGCCAATTGGTTTGTTGTTATCGGCGCGTCTTCTTCAGTGGTGTCTTGTTTGACTGTCATGATATTGGATGTCCTTTCTTTCTTCTTGTCTTTGGACTCCGTTTGCAGTTTCTGTAGTTGTAACTTAATCGTTGCTATTTCCATCTCTTTCTTCTTGGAGTCAGTTTCTTTGTTATTGTTCAACCACTTGGTGACATTGTGGTTACAATGTGCGTCAAATTCTTCTTCAGTTTTGTTGTATAAGCCCATCACATCACTTAAGGCGTCTTGCACTGGCTTTGGCATTCCCTTGACAAGGGCTGAGTAGAACATGATAGTCATTATCGTGCCTGCTTGAATCGGCTCTCCCGTTGCATCGTGGTACAGGCTTTTGGCACGTTGTTTGTAGCTATAGTAGTCTTCATCACTCTTCATCCGTAGTGACATGAGTTCGTCAGTCATTATACATGGAAATCTTGACTTCAATTCTTCTTCCAGTGCAACTCGAAACACATGTATCGAAGAATTTTTATGTAGGACCATTCGCATCCTATGCTCCACTGCATTCTTGATGTTAATTGCTATTGTCTCATCTGCTGCCTTGGTTAGGGCGGCGTGTATGTCTCCCCAGCAAATTCTATCTCCGGCGGTGTGTTTCATGAGGGCTCTCATCCATGGGATGCCTCCTTTGGTTAGTTTTGGCAGCACCAACATCAAGGAACTCCAGTCCTTAAGTGTGAATGGTTGATAAATCATTTGTCGATTGTCTGTTGTTCTCAATGGATAGACCTTGATTGCGTTTGCCCCTCGTGATTCCTCGTCTGCGCTTAGCATGGGGTCCACTATACCATTGATGAGAGCTCTGTTGTATTCCTCCGTGTTTACGATTCCAGAGAAAGAGCCCGCTATTTCAAAGGGTTCTTCGCATTGTAGGTTTTTTGCTGGTGGACTTTTCATCACTTGGTCAGTGTTATTGCTTCTTGGTCTTTCTTCTTGTCCGAAATTATCCAGTTCCTTTAGCGTTTTCTCTGTCTCCACGATGTTGGTCAATGCCGTCACTTGATTTTGTACTGATTTGACTTGTTCTTCAAGGTTGGTTAGATTTGGGGTGCATTGCAGGGGTGTCAGCGCTAAGGTTCCTCCTGTGACTTTATGAGTCATTCGAGGCGTCAGTGGCGTCATTGAAAGCTTCGGCGCATTGCTGGATTCTGCGCTTGCGATGAGTGACCATGGGTATATACTTGTCACAGGTGTTGAGTGAGGCTCTCGGTGCGGTGGAGGTCTGGTATCAAATGATGCTCTCCTCTGGTGCTTGTCATCTTGTGGATACAGATAATGACTGGAAGGTGGGCGATACATTGACTTGCCGATTTGAGGGATGTCTTCAAAGCTTTGTGCTTTTCCCAGACTTGCTGCTAGGTAACTGCGTGATTCTCTTCTCTTTCGTGATGACAATTTATTTGGATCTTCTTCATTCATCATTCTGAGATCATCATCTCCTTCCGCTGCCGATGCGTCGTGACGACCGTTTTGTGTCATCATTGGATGCGAGCGTGTATTATATCCATGTTCTCTCTGTTTTTCATTTACTGGATATATGCCTGCTGACAGTTTCTTTGGTATATTGTCTTGATGTGGCTCTTCATCAAACGTCACTTTTTTATCTTCCTCCGTTGGTTTCATTACGAGGATTGACGACAGTTCTTTAAAGGTCCTCTTTTCCTGCATTTCGTTTGCCCATTTTTGCATCCTTCTAGCCAGGGCTCCCTTGTTTTCATGTTCGGTCATTTTTAGGTTATTTAATTTTCTTCCACGGATGGTTCGAATGGGGTGCGTCTTGTAATGTAGGATTTTTGCTTCATGATATTGAAGGACGCTTTCCCATTGTTCTTCTGTCGGAGCGATGGCTTTCTTTCCCTCGTGTATCAGGCCTTTTTTAGCGTATTTCTTCAGCAGGTCTCGTATGATGGATTGACTGACTTTTGCCTCTCTTGGATCAGATTCATTTTGCAGAACTTTGTAGTCCCAAAATTGTTTCAATTGGCTTAAGGTGACGAACTGGGACATTTTATTGGCAATTATTTTTATGTTATTATCGCACTTACCATTTGTAATTTAGTCGTGCTTGTTTACTAATCTATCGTGTAAATTGGCGTATAGTTTTAGATATGTTCACTTTGGTATAGTTTTTGTAAGTTTGGTATTTTTACCTTACATATGTTTTAGGAACTCTTGGATTGGTCGTTTATTTATTTATTTATTTATTATTATTACTTTTTGTTGCTTTGGTTTCGCCCCCTCAAGGCCACTATATTTTGCTTGGTCGCGCTGAGATTTTGGATCAGTCTTTGTTTCTACAAGGGAAAGAAAAGATTGCTTTAATTAGTTCTACTCTTTGATGAACCTATTGCTACAATAGATTGTTTTTTTAGAAATTTTACGACTTAATTATTGCCATTATTCATTATATAAGAGCGTACATTGATAAGTATTATTCCTATTTTCTTTGTTTTACTTTGTATTAATTAATTAATCCGTTAACTATTATTTTTCCTTATTTCGCTTATTTATTCTTTTTGTTTACATGGGACCATGCATACACAATTAATATATTATTCCTATTCTATGATAAATTCTTGGAGGAGGGACTTGATGCTCTATTTATGGTTACATTTTATCATTGATCATTATGGATCATTGAATCGGCTATAAATGTACAATTTTGAAACACAGTGTACTATTTAATCTACTCCCTTGGTGTAA
The DNA here is from genome assembly GCA_021464625.1 of Proterorhinus semilunaris. Taxonomy (NCBI): domain Eukaryota; kingdom Metazoa; phylum Chordata; class Actinopteri; order Gobiiformes; family Gobiidae; genus Proterorhinus; species Proterorhinus semilunaris. Next base: position 27,321,211 of record CM038345.1, on the reverse strand, counting down.
AAATACATAGTTTATAAAACAATGCCACAATATACAATAAACATGCCCCTTTAATTCTCAACTGCCCATCCCACAAATACAAAGCCTTGGTCTGAAGGGCTCGAGCAAGCTAGAGCCTAAAATGTTCTCTTCAGAGCATGGAAACCCACCCCACATTTAAAAAAATAAAAAACTTTCCCTGCGCCCTTTTTCATTTTAGATATGGGTCAGCTAAGTGCCTTGCTCATGAGCGTCTAACTGTCTTTATGCTGAGACAGTGACGTAATTTATTTTTTAGCGCAAGGGCTGTCTTTATGCTTAGACAGGGGCGTCATCTATTTTGTGACGTTTACAACTTTAACCAGGCCTTGGCCTGACCTGCACTTAAACAGGTTTTTTTTCTAAAGTTTGTGATGGCTTCTGCTTTTACGAGAAGCCCTGATTGTGTCCAAATTGTTTCTATTTGTTTTAATCAAAGGCGGGCGTTCATGGTTATCCCTGTGTGATAGTATGTGTCTTCAACTTATGTGTAAACAGCTTTATACAATTACATACAATTTAACCTTAGCTTTAGACCAACATTAATAATTTCTATACAATATTGTGACGTTATGGGATCTTACGACATTATTATCAACATTATATATTTATCTAACTCCAAATGATTTGCAATACTCCTCCTCTTCCGTGTCATGCATGCAGCTATGCACGCAGGCACTTGAAACAAGACGGGGGAAGTGTCTTGCTCATGCGCGTTCTTTGTGCTTCTTGTTGCTTTAACATTTGCGCAAATAGACTCTTAATTTGTTTAATTTACACATTACATTTCGCGTGTTCTATTTAAATCACCGTTTTAGCTCCTTTAACAGGGATAAAAGATAGTTCGAAAGCGTCGCTCTTATTTCCCTGTCTTGACGCACAGGTGTGTGAGTTTAGATGCACGGCTTCCCTGTGCTATTTTTAGAAACGCTTGACACAGAGTGGTGTGCGCGCGCATGCAAGTATTCATTCTTTGGCCTTGTGGGTTCCGCTTTTGTGTCAACATGTTGGAGTTTAAGTATTCTACTGATTGTGGCGTTATAAACGGACTTATGGTCGCTTCTACCGTCTCTTTATCAAATCGTGACTTATTGTTTTGGATATACAGTTTAGTCGTCCTGGGCTGCTCCTGAGACGGGCGCTATAACACAGCGCTACAGTCATAAGTAGGTGACGTCATCACATTCCTATTCGGGAACGTTACGCGCAGACAAAAATGTTTGCTCTCCCGCGGACCTCTTTGTCACATCGTAAGCTTGCCAGTGCTATAATTACCAACACGCAGTAAATGTTTAGATTGGCCATGGTTAGTTAAAGGGGGATGAATCCAAAGTTTTGGTTAATTATCGTTGGATCCTGTTATTTAATTATTATTTGATTTACCGTTTATTTTTGTAATGGATTTTCAATTTTCACTAGTTGTTACGAATAACAATATTATTTATAACATTATTGTCTTATCTATGCTCCTTATATAAAAAAAAATAAGGCGTTTTATTTCTTTATCTATGTATTTATTTAATGTCTTCACGCACACTATACTGGTTACTATTTTACACTGTTCTTATACGTTTATATTACATTTTGTACATTATATTTTTCAATGAACGTTCATTTATTTTGTATCGTTTATAGTTATTTTTTTTTTTAAATAACACAGTTGTCAATCAAATTGTTTCACTCTTTTTTTCTCGTTTTTCGGAAGCTTTAAGCGTACGTCAAAAACTGTTTAATTGTTATAAAAACCGCACGTATTGGCCTTTCTTTCCTTTGATTCATATTTTCTCTCGTGTCATCAAAGAACCGCTCGTAGCTTTGTAAGAAAAAAACACGGTATCGAAAGTTTTCATATATTTTCTTATAAAAAAGCCGTCTTATATACAAAGCATTTTTTGTTTATTATTTACATTATTTGAGTAATATATACATACGTAAAGTCCCAGCCGTCACACTTATTTGTTTTTTTCTATAGCCAATTTGATAAGACTTTGGAAAAGGCGTCTTTCTTACCGCTTTTTTTGTGTTGACACTGTGTCTGGACTCTACGGGGACTTGTCCTGAGTTTTTCATTTGTAAAGTTTTTTATTGGGCATGTATACAATATGTAGTTTTCATCAACGGTATAGGAGAGGCCCGGTCATTTTTACATATAAAACAAAACAAATCCAACAAACAAAAACAGAGCGGACGTACAGTGCAATTTCGTAGCAAGAAGTGAAATAAGAGTTTATACAGATACTGATTGTAAAAAATCTATGAAGGGTTGCCAAATATTATAAAAAACTGAGAGTTTATCTTTCAACAAAAATCTTATTTTTTCCATATGTAAAGTGTTAGACAGGTCCCGAAGCCAAATTTTGTCAGTAGGTATCGCTGGTCCTTTCCATGACATCAGAAGTAACTTCTTAGCAGTAATGAGGGAGTAGGAAATGAACCGTTGCTGGGCTGAGGTCAATTTTCGAAATAACTGTGATGTACCAAGGATAACCAACAGCGGATCTGGGGACAATGTAGTCTTAAAAACCTTTGACAGTACGTTAAATATATCAGACCAAAAAGTGGCAACTTTAGGGCAAGAATAAAAAGCATGAAAGAGTGTTGCATTTAGGGACTGACATTTATCACAGCTTGATAAGGTGTTCGGGAAAATGCTGTGAATCTTTACTTTTGAAAAATGAAGCCTATGGATAATTTTGAACTGAATAAGACAGTGTCTGGTATTATTGGAGCAGAAGTGTATATATTCTAGAGATTCTTCCCAAATGTCATCAGGAATATGAATACCCATGTCCTTCTCCCACTTATCTTTATATTTATTGGATGAGGGGGAAGACATTGTTTGCAGTTTGTTATATATATTAGAAATAAATTTATCTTTATATGAGGGTGTAATTAAACATTCATCTATCATAGATTGTGGTTGTGTCTGAAAATCCGGCATGAATTTTCGAACGTAGTCTCTGACCTGAAGGTATCTGAAGAAATTATTGCTATGTAGTTTGAACTTTGTCTGTAGTTGTGCAAAGGACACAAATTTACCCTCAGTATACAGGTCACAGATACAAGATAATCCTGATTTCCTCCAATCAGAAAACGTCAAGTCTAAGTTAGAAGGGACAAAGGATGGATTTTTTGCAATTGGTAAAGAAAGGGGTAATGTTTTGTAGGAAAAGTGCGATTTGATTTGTTTCCATATACGAAATAAATTATGTATGATTGGGTTTCGAACGTCCTTTGATTTGTCAAGCGGTATTGGTGAGAGTACTAGGGCTACAGGTAAATATGGATCACAGTCTTCCATTTCAATAGCTAACCAAGTGGGAAGTGTGCTAGAGGAGATGTTGAAGGAGTTTATACTTTTAAAAGTGCACGCCCAATAGTACATCATAAAGTTTGGGAGGGATAGACCCCCGTTCGTTTTAGATTTAGTTAAATGTTTTTTGTTAATTCTTGGAGTCTTGTAATCCCACAAGAAGGGTTGAATGATTGAATCAATTTTCTTGAAAAAGGATTTTGTTAAGAAAACAGGAATATTTTGAAACAAGTATAGTATTTGTGGCAGAAAGATCATCTTGATAGCGTTTATCCTCCCAAGTAGTGTTATTGGCAAGGTTTTCCAAAACTGAATTTTGTTTTTAAGTTGCTCCAATAAAGGTGAGAAGTTAGATTGTGTGAGAGAGGAAAATTGTTTTGTAACCTCTATGCCCAAGTATGTAAATTTATCAGTCGTAACTTTAAAGGGAAATCTTGCCAGCGTTGTCTGGGGGATGTCATGAACTGGCATTAATAAACTCTTCGTCCAGTTTATCCGGTATCCTGAAAATTTCCCAAACATTTAAATTTTTTCAAGAATGGAAGGTATAGAGAGATGAGGCTTGGTCACATATAGCAAAATATCATCTGCATACAGCGAAATTTTATTTGTTGTAGTCTTAGTCTGATAGCCATGTATTAGGGGGTCTAAACGGATACTTTGCGCAAGTGGTTCAATGGCGAGAGCAAAAATTAGCGCCGACAGGGGACATCCTTGCCGTGTTCCTCTGAACAGATGAAATGAGGGAGACAAGTTGCGATTTGTAAGAATTTGTGCTTTAGGATTTGTATACAAGAGTCTTATCCATTTTATGAACCTCTCACCTAAATTGAGTCGTTTTAGTACTTCGAACAGGTATTCCCACTCTATCTGATCAAATGCCTTTTCCGCATCGAGAGTCAATATGGCTAGATCGTTGTGGATTTTCCTATCAGTGTATAGAATATCAAACAGTCGTCGTAAATTAGAAGTTGAGGATCTATTTGTTATAAAGCCAGTTTGATCGCTGTGGATTATTGTATTCATTAGAGGAGTTAATCTATTGGCTAGGATTTTTGCATATATTTTGTAATCTATGTTTAATAGAGAAATTGGACGATATGAACCCACATTTAGTTTGTTTTTACCTTTTTTATGAATAACAGTGATTGTAGCCTGTGTTAATGTTGAAGGTAGAGTGCCATCTGACTGGGCTTGGTTATACATTCTGTGGAGAAATGGTGCAAGGATATTGCTGAATTTTTTATAGAGTTCAACCGGTATGCCATCAGGGCCAGGTGATTTTCCACTTTTAAGGGAAGTTATTGCCTTTTGTATTTCTGTGGGGTGAATATCTGTATTAAGTCTTTCCGAGTCTTCAGGCGATATATTTGGCAAGTTACATTCGTCTAGAAATGTATTCATAGTATTGGGATTACTAACACATTTCGAAGTGTACAAATCAGAGTAAAACTGTAGAAAACGCGCATTTATCTCCTTTGGTTTAAGTAATACATTTCCTTTGTCATCGTCAATTTTGTGAATGGTTCGATCAGCTTCTATTTTTTTAAGTTGACGAGCTAATAATTTGTGAGGTTTTTCTCCAAATTCAAAGTGTTTTTGTTTAATGAATAAAAAAGTTGATGCAATTTTCCGGGAGAGAAGTTGATTGAGTTGATATTTCAGATTGGTTATTTCTCTATGTAAGTCGGGAGTGGGGTTTAAAGCATTCTGTCGATCCAATTGCTGTATCTGTTCTTCAAGATGTTTACACTGAGTTACTTCTTTTTTCTTTTTGGCGGCTTCATATGAAATTATACACCCTCTTAGATAGGCTTTGAAAGCCTCCCATAGAGTGCCTGAGGTGACTTCTGGGGTGTCATTAGTTTCAAAATATAGTTGCATTTGAGCTTCAATGAATTCACAAAACTCCTTGTCCGTCAGTAATTGAGGGTTTAATCTCCAAGATCTGTTGGGTGGGTCCATACCTTCCAAATGTAAATCGAACGTCAATGGGCTGTGGTCCGAGATTGATATGGTGTGATATTTCACATCAGTTGTAAATGGAGCTAATCGAGCGTCAGTTAGGAAATAATCAATTCTACTATAAGAGTTATGAACTGGCGAAAAAAAGGAATAATCCCTGCCAGATGGGTTTGTACAACGCCATAAGTCTATTAAATTCATACTTTTAAGGAATGAATTTAAAAAAACACTTGAGTTATTTTTGGGGGTTTTACGTGTTGATGATCGATCAAGAAATGGGTCTAAAGGGGTGTTAAAATCTCCTCCGATTATTAACATTGTCTGTGACAAATTGGAGATTAAACTAAAGACTTTCTTAAAAAAAGCAGGACTATCCATATTGGGAGCATATAAATTGACGAGAGTTAGAGATGTGTTGTAAATCTCTCCTGAAACAATGACATAACGACCATCTTTATCGGCTATAGTGGAATTATGAATAAAGGGTACCCCTTTCTTTATTATAATGGCTGCACCCCTTGCTTTTGTGGAGAAGGACGTGTGGTATACTTCTTTTACCCATTTGGCTTTCAGTCTGTTATGACAGTTGTTTTTTAAATGTGTCTCTTGCAGAAAAATTATATCTGAGTGTAATGACTTTAAGTGATTCAAAACTTTACCTCTCTTCACCGGGTTGTTTGCGCCACGTATGTTCCAGCTTGTAAATGTCAGTCCCTTTTTAACATTCAGTGCGTTCGTCATATGTAATAACAAAAGAGAATTGGCATATGCATGGGATTGAAAGTCAAGTATCTATATAAATTATAATGAGTGAGATCTGCTTCTATTGCTGCACAGGAATTGTAATTCCGCATATTTACAAACACAAACACAGTGAACAACACGTAAATGAACATAAACTTAAATACCTTGGGCTAATCTAGTGTAGCCGCAGGAAAACAATTATCGGGAAGAGCCCAAGAAATGAAAAAATAAAGAAAGAAAGAAAAAAACAAAAAAAAACAAAGCTTCCCTGTCTGAGTAACCTAGCTTACGAAGACTGTTACTCGCATTGGGGGTAGCCCCTCAAGCCTAAATATAAAGTCATGGCCATTTGTAACTAAAGAGCAAAATGTTGTCGGGTTAAATTTAAAAATTAAGAATGACAAAATAAAGTGAACCCGTATAGTAATCATATATTGATAAATGTTTGCAGATGTAACAATGTATTCTTATACATTAATCTTATTGGATACCTTAAAAAAAAGAGAAAAAAAAAGAAAGAGGGATATTAACTTGAGTAAGTACTCATAGGTTATTGGCACAGTAAAGGTCCGATGTAAAAGTCTCTCTCCACTTGTATTTCTTGTCATGTTGTCTTATCATAGTTTATGAGGATCCCTGTCCGAGTAGGGTATGTAGTGTATTACCAATCTTTTAACTACTTCCAGTTGGTCCCGATGGTGTTGCTGTGAGACGCTCAGCATACTCTTCGGCCTTCTGCGGGTCTGTGAAGGATGACTGGGAGCCGTTGTGGGTCACTAGAAATCTCGCCGGGTAAAGCAAGCCATATCTGATGCCGGGTTGATTGCGCAATAGTTGCCTGGCTCTGTTGAATTGTGCTCTTCGCTTTGCCACTGAAGGAGGGTAATCGGGGAAGATGCTTATGGGTTTACCCTGGAACTGGAGGTTTCTCATAGTTGCAGCTTTACGGAGAATGTCCTCCACGATGTGATAGTAGTGTAGGCGTATTACGAATGGGCGCGGTGGTTCCGAGGGGCTCGGACGTTGGCGAAGGGTTCTGTGGGCTCTGTCAATAAGCGGAGCTTCGTCCAGCGAGAGTACATCTTTCAGCAAGTTGGCAATAAAGTCCCTCGGTTTTGTCGTTTCCGAGCCCTCGCGTACACCCGTAATCCTGATGTTGTTTCTACGACTTCTTCCTTCCAAGTCTTCGTTCTTTTGTTTAAGACTGACAACTTCGGCACTGAGATTAGCCACTTGTTGCTCAAGTTGGCTAATGCTATCAGAGTGTGCAGTGGTGGCCTCCTCTATGTCGGTGACTTTAGCTTGTAGCATTTGGGACTTTGCTTCGAGATTAGCAATAGACACCTGGGTGGCGTTATTAGTCGTAATTATCTCCTCTCTCAAATCGTTGTATACGCGCTCAATGCGTCTGTCCAAGTTTTCACATATGTCATCCTTAATCTTGGTCATTTCACCTTTGAGTGCTGTGATGGCAGCTAGTACCGCTCGGTTAGGTGGATCCTCCTCGTCACCGCTGGATTCTTCGGCCTGCGTGTCAGGCAAGGCCGGTGGTTGGTTGAGGCCTAGTTGAGTCGATTTCGGTTTCTTGTGTTTTGGTTTGCTCATGTTGAGATATCCAGTCGAACTTGAGGTTTTGATGTTTTAGAAGTAAAAGCGCTCTGAAAGCATATCATTTACAAGGTTTTTGGCCCTTGAAAGTAGTTTTTAAACGGATTTGGCTAACGGAGCACGTAAGACACGTCTTACTCCGTCATCGCTCAGTGGCGCGCCCTCGACTTGTCCTGAGTTGTCCTGGTTTGAACTCCCTCTGCCTCTGCTCCCTCCGTGGCTGCAGGCGCATGCGTATTTGTGTCCCTGTGCTTTTTTCCTTGGTGTTCGCGCTGAAGCGGTCCTCTCCTCTCGGTCCTTGAACGGGCAGAGTCTTTTCCTTTTTTCTTTCCGACGTTTCTTACAAGAAAAAAACTGGATCGTCCTTAGTCCATCTTTTGATCTTCGTCTTCCACGGTAAATCACAGTCGGGGTCGCCAAATTGTCAGTATTTAAAATGTAAGAATTCGTATGTCCAAGACCATCTTCTTATAAAAAAGAGCAGAGATTGATGAAGTTCACACGAGACATTTATTCAGGCGTCAGCAGGTGGCATAACAACAGGTCAAAGCAGGTTCAGAATGCAAGTCCCTCGAATAAGTTCCCTCCCGATAACTTTATAGCATTTTAGTTAAGTCCATCCCAATGTGCGTAAGCAGTTCTCATCCCATAAACAATAAGATACATTTGTGGACCAGGATGTTTTGTTCAACACCAAATATGGTCTTATAACCTTGACATTTGGGGCCGTGCTCATCCCAGACAGACAGTCTTATCTTATTGTAATGCACGGCCCATGAACTTATTCAACCTACTAGAGAGGCCTAGTTTTGTGCAGTAGACCTTAGCAAAGAATGTATAGGTTATAGGTTATACCATTAGCAAACAAACACATTTATTTATCACATTACCATGCCTAACATTGTTAGCAATACCAAAAGTCACTAGTTTTATGATAAAAATACACATTAATATACATACTATACTCAGTGAATATTATTATGTACATTTTACAACTACAACAACGCTCTCATTTTATGTACGATGTCTGGTACAAAGCAAGTGACAAAAGGCCATTACTTAGTTACAGATGGTTATCAATGCCAAACACAGTCAACATTCCCCAAAGTCACAGGTTTTGTGTTAAAAAGAACACAAAAAAAGAACATATTATCCGTGATCGTGCTACTTCTCAGTTGTCATTTCCATCCTTAATATTGTATTGATTAGTGTACAATTTTGCTTGGTTGCTTCCTTTCTCTTTTCTTTTTTTCTTTTATGTACAATGAAATGATATAATATGTAAGCCCTGCATAGTGTAGTGCGTTAAAAAGCCAGGGTGTTGAGCGGGTCCATTGTAGAGGGCAGTAGCTCCTCATCAACAAACCCCCACCCAGCTGCCCCTATTAGCTTTGAAATTAGATTTGGTAGATGATGTTCCTATGCTGTGTAGTTCGTTAAAAACAAGGTATACATTCTTCCACATAAATTTAGTCCAACATGATTATATGAACAGAAGCAGGAAAATAACAAGTCTGACCAAAACTAAGTCTACATTCCTCACAAATATATCTAATAGAGGGTTTTTTCTAAGGCCGATGCGGATTATTGAGGATTTTGATTGGCCAATGTCAATATACTTCGCTACTTCGGAGGGAGCTTGTTTGAAAGACAAAAAACAGTAGATTCCAAAACCAAAAAGGGCAAGTCTCTATCTTTTAAAGTTCCGAAATTATATGCAAAAGTGTACAACATAAAATACATAACATTGGTGTGCAAACTTGTGACCGATTTCGCCGCAAAGTTGTGCATTTTATATTTTTATATCCAAATATATCGTCCGGGCTGGCCCTAGCTCAGATGACCCATTAGCAATAACAAAAGAGGGTCGTTTTCCTGATTTCAAGTGGCTGTCATAGGAGACAGAGCATGCCTCAGTCCCTCACCCGTTAAGACTCTGTTCCCATCAAAGACCCATAAGACAGAAACTCTTCAAGTCCCACAACTCACTCACACACGATAATAAAACTACAGCTTTATCACCCGCTGCTTTTTCTGTGAAACATTTTATATAAAGGGGATGATGGTGCAGTTCCTAAAAGTGTTATCCGTTTTGATAGATTGTTTTGTCCCAGATAATTGAAAGTCAGTTGTGATCGATCGCTTGCCGTCTCCTTTGTTCGTGCCTGTCACCTCAACTCTCGCCCACTCACTCCGAGACACTCTCGCTTCTTTCACCTCCGACCTTTCCTCCTCCTCTGTCGTCATTTTGCGCCCAAACTTGTGCTCCGCCATTATCTCCTGCGATATAGTGTTCACTTTGGCCTCACATTAACAGTGTTTATCGCAAAGAGCCGGACACAATCTGTCACTTCCTCTAAAGGTCAGAGCAAATGTGTGTTGACATTTGCTGCTTATTTCCATTAAAGTAACAGAATGAAGGATACGAGCTCTGCCCGGACTATTATTATCTCGATTATGTACAAAGCACTCATTCATTGGAAGCACGCTCCAACTTCAGGTCTGAGCCACTGGTGACGAAACACACAGAACTCTGCCTCCCTCTGTGATCCCTCTTTGATGAGTAAGAGGGGAAGAGGGGGAAATATACAAGGCATACACCGCCAGACCCACACAGAAAAAAAAATATTCTCAGTGGGGTTAAGAACTGGAGTCTGTGGTGGTCAAGCCATGTGTGAAAAAGATGTCTCATGCTCCCTGAACCACTATTTCACAATGTGAGCCTGATGAATCCTGGCATTGTCATCTTGGAATATGCCCGTGCCATGTTGGAAGATATATCATTCATACGATGTTCATTTTAGTACATCCTCAGACTCAGGTGTCAGGTCCTGAGAAACATGCGTCATCCTCAGACGAAACTCCCTCAGCGTCAGAAAAACGTCCGTCATCCTCAGCCAAAACGGCTTCAAACCAAACGGCCTCAGAAAAGTCAGAGTCAGGTCTCGGAAAAAACATAGTCAGGAAAACCGCTGTCAGAAAAAGTGGAGTCAGACGAAAAAGTCTCAAATTAAAAGTTATCAGAATTAGCTGAAAAATATCACGCGTCACGGACGAAGCTGAAGTTAGCTTCCGAATCGTAATATGTAAGAGAATGGGTTCAGGGACAGAGGGAGAAAGGAGGTAAAACATTTGCAGCTGCAGCCCGTCCGCGAGGAACGAACCTGCTATTTACAAAATCTAGATCTCTACAAACTTATAAATGTAGTCAGTACATCTCTAGCTTTTAGCCACTTCTTATTTGAGAAAGATCCGCCTCATATCTTTGGTTTTATGGTTAGATAAAGTCACGCTGGGTTTGTGGAGTGAAAAATAAACAATGCGATCACGCGCGGAGCGGCGATACGTCGTAATGTCGACATTTTCCACAGGTGTATGAGCCCATTGCAAAAGCAACTAAAGCAGAAGTACAACAGGAGTCCAGGTTAAAGTCTGGACTTCAGTGATGTCTGGAGCTGGAGTCTGTATTCCTCTCTCAGCGCGAGGCTCCAGCAGCTCCAGACTGAGCAGGACCAGGGGCGGAGCTACAGGCAGAGGGACTGGGCAGAAGCTATGGGAGAAACACTAAGGATTTTGACTGTAAATAAAAAAAGAGTACATAATACGTATGTGCCAGTCTTAAAAGTGTGTGTGTGTTGCTATAAAAAACAATGGCTCCACCACCTGGAAAAGTCAACTTTGATTCCTGAAGACAAAACAACACCACTATAAGCCAATATCACATTATTATAGCAATGGGGTAAAAAAATATTATTTTGTTCTTTTTCATGTCTTTCTTGATTATAGTTGTTTTGTGCAGGGAGTAGTCGAAAAGCTCAGTTAGTAAGCCATGAATAAAAACCTCTCCTAAATTTAAACTGTATTATGTAAAAAAAAATGAAGAGCCATTTGGGAGCCAAAAGAGCCGGCTCTTTTTAGTGAGCCGATCCAAATGATCCGGTTCACCAAAAAGAGCCGAAAATCCTATCACTGCTGACGACAGGATACGTCATCAGAATGCGACTAGCCTACTGTGATTACACGGGGAAAGAAGACGACAACGGATACAGAACGGTGAGTTTAATAATATTCTTAATGTATTTATTCTGTCGCTGGCATGTTATATTTGGCGCTTGTTTAGATGTAGAAATTACAAGTAAAGGTAGAAAGCGCCAAATATAACATGCCAGCGACAGAATAAATGCATTAAGAATATTATTAAACTCACCGTTCTGTATCCGTTGTCGTCTTCTTTCCCCGTGTAATCACAGTAGGCTAGTCGCATTCTGATGACGTATCCTGTCGTCAGGATCAGGTCCTGATCAAAAACTAAAACATATTACGATTCGGAAGCTAACTTCAGCTTCGTCCGTGACACGTGCTATTTTTCAGCTAATTCTGATAACTTTTAATTTGAGACTTTTTCGTCTGACTCCACTTTTTCTGACAGCGGTTTTCCTGACTATGTTTATTCCGAGACCTGACTCCTTTGAGATGTTTTTCTGAGGCCGTTTGGTTTGAAGCAGTTTTGTCTGAGGATGATGGAGGTTTTTCGGAATCTGACACCTGAGTCTGAGGATGTCCTAAAATGAACACCGTACATTCAGGATATTCAGGTTGTCAGCTGATCTCATTCTTCGGCCACTGAACCTGAACCTGATCAACTGCAGTTAAGTTCAGGTGGCCACTTATTTTTTTGGGTCAGGCAGTGTATCTTTATTATGTCTGGTGTCACAAGGTCTGCTGACTGTTAGCGCTGTGTCACATGAAAAGAAAACATGCAAACCCCAGTTCCTGCAGCTTGCTGAAAAGTAAATGTATTAATAGGAAACTACTTTCAGAGGTATACTGTAAAAGTAAAATAACATTAGTTTTGATTCAACTGGCTCCCAGTTATCCACCCTACAAGCAAACAGGAGCTTATGAAGTGAATATTTATGTAAGGCCCCATTAGCACTAATGCTAGAGGTCGCTACTGCTTTTATCCCCTTGCGCATAGCATGTACTTTAGTTTAATTTATCCATTTATTTGAATCAGGGACAGTGCACAACATACAATACATTAACCTCAAGCAGGAGAGAAGCATTATGCCGGGTTACAGCACAAGTGCTAATTTCCACCTGCAGTCCCTGAGCAGCTTGATGAAAACATTTATTACTGACATTCACATCACAAAAACAAAATTACACATATCCAAAAATCAGCATTACAAATCATTTAAATGTCGCCAGTCATTTTCAAACTCCAGTGCTGTTACTGTCTCCAAAAGCACATCATCAGATTACATTTTCAACTGGACCCATCATTACCCCAAGATGACAAGCTGCAACCCAAATATGTATTCATACATGAAAAGGCTGACTTTCCAACAGCCGTTCTGCGTTTGGGAGTCGTCCTGCACCCAATCCGGCATGGACAACTGAATGAGGGAATGGTACGATTAAGCTTTGACGACCTACTAAAAGGTAATCTTACATTCATCGTAGAAGAGGTCTTTCAAAGTCGACGATGTGTTTGCGTTGTGGAGGGCGTCAGTGCTGTTTGGTGCAGGCGTCCTTCATTCGGACACAGGTTTTAATGAGAGCCCGTGTTCCCGGACGTGTGACTGAGCCTCCTCTGACAGAAACTCTGTTTCATGATCTATGCTTCTGATCTGAGCGTTGCGGGACGGGCATGGACATGTTACATGGTGAGCGATGGAGAAGAAAGGAAGAGAGAGAGAGAAAGGGGGAGTGGAGGAGGGAGGGAGAGAAACAGGTAGAGACTGGCTTTCAACTTGTATCTCTACAGCAAAATTTGAACCACTGCTGAACGACAAATATAGAAGTAGTCACAGAAAGGGTTGGTTATTATTGATGTGGTTGTTGAGCATGTTGTGGAAATGGTTGTAAAATGATAGCTTTCATTGTTGTACTGACGTTGTAAGCGATACCATTTGATAATTCTTGAACAGCATGGATTTGTGACGAGAGGATGAAAAACCAATGCAAACACCAGAATGTAAATGTTTTTTTGTTTGCTTAATATCTATGTTTTGGATTAGTTTTGATTGTTTCATGATATTTTGGGAGGTCATAGGCCGGTGGTTCCCAAAGTGGGGGGTGGGACACTGAAGTAGAGGTCAGAAGATGATTTTGAGACAGTATATTTAAAATGTCTGACATTGAATTTGGTGTATTTTTGATTAAAAACAGCATATTTTAGTGAAATTAAGCCAAATATCCCACATGCAGTATCCAAACTAACATCGTCAATCCAGATTTTTAATGTGTTGCTCCTTAAACTTTTGGAACCCATGGTCTTGTGTTAAAGGCAGGCGCATAGAGCACTGTTCCATCTATGGCCTTGAGTCCCAACTCTGCTGTCCTGTCAGACAACCAAACAAAAGTGTACATGATCTATTGCTGGCTATTACTGTCCTGTGGAATAAGGAAAATAAACCCCAAAAGCAGAACTGCTATAAAACACGGTGATGTTTATTAACTCAAGGTGTCCAAAAACCCCAAATCACAACAAAATTGAGAGATAAGACGACGAACAGAAGGAACAAAAACCCAAAGGAACCAGGGCTGAATTTGACAATGAACCAACAAAAGACAAGGGAAACATGGAGGCAATGGAGACAAAGACAAACAGATCAGTTACTTTGCCAAATTTACATAATTATTAAGGATCTGGCCTCATTATATTAGCTGATAAAATCACTTTGAAAAGTTTTAAACTGTTTAAACAGTGGTTCTCAAACAATTCACACCCAGTACCACCTCATGAAATAGTTGACCTTCCATATTTAAACGGGCCGAGATCAAGCTCAAATCAGAACTCCTCAACCAGGTCTAAGTATAGGCTCTAAACCTGAACTAAACCTGAACTCAATTATATCCAAACACGGTGTAAACTAAAAAACCAGAAAACAACGCCTCACTTAACCCCTCAACCCCCACCTGAACCGAGGATGAAAACGCTGATGAAAAGTGACGACAACAGCAGCAACAGGGGCCAACACGCGAGGAGAAAGATACGTTAAAGATTGGTTTTGGTCTTAGCTGAATGAGGCGTTACACTGGCCTTCAGTCCAAAAGTTCCAGTTGAGAAGCTTTTAGATTTGGATGAAGCCGAACTGGAGAAAATGCCCTCAGGGTGGTAAGAGGTTGAATGCATAAATCCCCTGAAGAAGCCCACGTGACACTGGCTTAAAGGACATGACTTCATTACGTTCTTCTTGAAATGGATTTACCCAGCTTTGTATTTTTTGTTACCAATTTATCGAGGGTTTGCACGTGATGTCACAGCATGGGCACAGAAGTCAAAGGAGTTTCCGAGTTGGGTAAAGAATGTTGTCAGAGTAATACGCAGTAGCCTTGCGTTGTTCCCCATGAGCAAACCGGAATAATTGCCTATTATCAAGGAGGAAAAACTACGTGGGACGTCAGTCTCGTTGCATGACTTGAACTCTTTTTTTATTAACAGGCGCAGGTGCGTACAAACAGGAAGTACTACCCTTCAAAACAAAAGACGCATAGTTGAGAGCATAAAACTATAAATATTAACACCCCCACTTGCTCTCACGTTGATGGCTTCATTGCACAAAATAAACACTTGCAATTTTAGGGTATACACTGCTTCTAACATCCAAACATTAATCTTGAAAATTTAAACAATTTACACTGTGATGTAGGCTTTGTCATAACATCTGCCAACATTTTCTCAGTTGGACAATATTGCAATACCACTTTTCCATCATTTACAGTTGACCTTATAAAATGGTACTTTATATCAACATGCTTGCATCTTTGCCTGCTTACTGGGTTCTTTGCCAATGCTATGGCGCCCTGGTTGTCCTCCCAAACTTTAGGTAGTGCATAGTCACTTGAGTCAATACCTTGCAGTAGCTGTGTCAAATATAAACATTCCTGGATTGTTGCAGCTAATGCCATGTATTCTGCCTCGCAAGTAGACAATGCCACAGTTGGCTGCTTTTTAGTCTTCCATGATACGACAGGCCCTTTTTCATTCAGACATACACAATAACCAGTTGTGCTTCGTCTGTCAGTGGCATCTGCCGCCCAATCGGCATCGCTGTAGGCTTGTATCTCCATTTTGTCAGTGTCAGACTTTCGGTAACACAGTTCTTTGTCCATAGTCCCTTTCAAGTATCTCAGTACTTGTTTGGCAGTAGCCCAATGCTCCTCTGTAGGATTTGAAAAATACTGGGATAGCCTGCTTACAACAAAGCTCAAATCTGGCCGTGTACATGTAGAAAGGTAAATCAGGCTTCCTACTGCTTCTCTGTACTTTTTAACATCACTAAACACATTTGCATCAACAGAATAGTTTAGTTTTTGTTCACATGGTGTTGTTCGGGGTTTGCAATCCTGCATGTTAAACCTCACCAACAACTTTTCCACATATTTGCTCTGAGACATTTTTACACATCTATTTGTCTGTTCAAAATCAATACCTAGAAAATACTTGAGTTTTCCCAAATCTTTCATTTTAAACTTGACTGTAAGCATCTCTTTGACTGTTTTCAGTGCCTTCTCATCACTTGTAGCAAGGATTATGTCATCGACCCATATTATTATTATGACTTTGTCATCTGGTGTTTCTCTTGAATAAACACAATGGTCTGCTCCATTTTGAATGAACTGATTATCAATCAAATATGAATGTAACATTTGATTCCAATTACGACCTGCCTGTTTGAGACCGTATAGTGACTTTTCAAGTCTAAAAACCAATTTCTCCTTCGAACGTGACATTACCTCATACCCTTCTGGCTGCTCTACATAGAGCTCACAATCTATGGGTGCATGAAGATAGGCTGTTTTAACGTCCATCTGGTGCAAGAGCAAGTTCTCTTGAGCTGCTTTCTGCATTAACGCTCTCACACTAGTCATATTTGCTGTTGGAGAGAAGGTTTCTTCATAATCTACTCCATGCTTTTGACTATAGCCCTTCGCAACATAACGTGCTTTGTACTTGTCAGTACCATCTTCATTCCTTTTAATGGCGTACACCCATCTACCCCCCACTACACTCTTGGGGTAAGTTTGGGGTAAGTTTGTTAGGGTATATGTGTTATTCTCTTTTAGGGATTGGATTTCGTCATCCATAGCTTTTGTCCAGCTGTTTGAGTCAGGTGAAGTCACTGCCTCTTTAAAAGTCTGTGGTACTCCACATGCCAGTCTGTAACAATAATCAACGTTAGTGAGCACTTGGTCATCAGTTACATACTCACTCAGGTAATCTGGCTTCTTTCTGACTCTGGTTGGATATCTCTCATTATTAGTTTCATGTGTCTGTGCCTCACTGTTTGATACAGGACTATTTATTTCTGGCTCATCCTGCATACTCTCTGAGCTCACATCTACTTCTGGAGAAGGTCTAGGGTTAGTTCGGTTTGTGTCATAATCATCGTCTGAGCTTAGCACAGTCTGGGTTTGCTGCTCAGTAGTTTTCTTGGTTGTAAATTTAAGTAATCTGTGTTTTTGTACTTTTTCACTCTCGGGATAATAGACTAAGTAAGCGGGGCTGTTTTTGTCATATCCGATGAACACTCCCTTCTCGCTTCTTGAGTCTAGTTTCTTTTTGTCATGCTTGTAAGCGTAGCATACAGATCCAAATTTTCTAATTTTTGAAACATCTGGTTTCTTTCCCGTCAACATGAAGTAAGAAGTTTGCTTTGTGCGATTATTAAAGCACCTGTTTCTGACTACTGCTGCTGTCTGTACAGCGTAAGTCCACAATGTTTTGGGCTGGTTGCTTTCGATTAACATGCATCTAGCCATGTCAAACAACGTTCTCCAGTTTCTCTCCGCAGTACCGTTCTGATGCGGCGAATATGGTGCTGATGTCTCGTGTCTAATGCCATTTTTGTTCAGAAGCGACTGATATTCTTTTGACATAAACTCAGTGCCATTGTCAGATCTGATACACTTGATCTTCCCATAGGGGGCAGTGTCTGCTAGGAATTTCTCTGTGGCACACACTGTATCACTCTTGCTTTTGAGAAAATACACAAAAACTGCACTGGAAAAATCATCAGTGAATGACACTGCAAATCTATGACCATCTTTGGAAATGGGATCTATTGGTCCTGCGAGATCTGTATGTACCAAACTTAACACCTCTTTGGCACGTGTATCAGCCTCTCTGTTTCTAGACTGCACAAACTTTCCTTGAATACACACATCACATGGTGGCACAGGTTTTTCAGTTTTACCCTTGATTGTCATACCTTCAACCACCTTTGGCAACTTTTGCACATCTTCATGATTACAATGGCCTAGTATTTCGTGCCATGTTTGTAAATCAAAACACCCATTACATTGGTCATTACCTTCATTTGCTGTAGAGAGGTAGTAAAGTTTGTTATGCACATCAATAGGGAATACAGTACCATCAGTCACTTTGAGGATTTCCTGCCCTTCCTTGAAGATTACAGTTGCTCCACTTGCTGTGGCTGCCTTCACAGAAAATATGTCTTGTGGGTAGGATGGGATTAACAATGCACGCCTCAGTGTTGCTGCATGATAATGGCCCTTGCTGTCGATCAGGGTCACCTCTGCATCTCCCCGTCGCTTGGCCACACCTTGGCACTTGGTACCATCTGCTAGCTCCACGCAGTGTGTCTCCGCCCTGAAGGTCTCATCGAAGCTCTTGAACATGGATTCATCCGTGATGATGTGAGAAGTAGCCCCAGCGTCCACCATCAGGCCTTTCTTCTTCACTCCGCGTCCCGGCTGGATGTCCTCGTCTTTGTCCTGTGTTAGGAAAGCATAGGACTTGTTGCTTTCTCCTTCTGTAACTTGTCTTGCGTTGTCCTGTCCTGATCTGCGTCGGCAGTTTGCATCTTTGTGTGTAGCACTTTTGAAAAAACTGCACCATTGCTTTTTCTGACATGTCCTGGCTTTGTGCCCTTTAACACCGCACTTAAAGCACACTATGTCCGCCATGCTTCTCTCTCGTTCTTGCACTCTTGTGGAAGCTTGATATGTTTTGCCTTTAATCTTCATCACATTGTCCTCTGTGGCCTGAGTGCACAACTTGTCAGTGTCTTCAAAAGAGCGTAACTTTGTTTTAAAGTCTGCAAACGTGATTTTGACATCACTTTGGGTCACATGGACTGCAAAGGGTTTGAACGACTCCGGTAGTCCCTTTAAGACCATGGCAATGAGCAAATCGTCACTCATCCTTTCTTCTGCGTTTCTTAGCGCTGTTATTATGGTCTCTATACGTATCACATAGTCTGTAACACTTTCCTTGCTTCCCTTCTGTAAATTGGTCAGTTCAGTGTAAAGGTTGATTATGCGTGGCTTTCCTGTACCTGCATAATATTTCCGCAGTATCTCCAAAGCTTTTCTTCTGTTGTCGGGTGCTTCTCTCATGACCAAACTTAAACTTTTGTCGTCCAAAAACTGTATCAATTCGGCGTATGCCTCTTCATTTTTCTCATCGTCAGTTAAATCACCTTCTTCTGGCTCGTACAATATCGTGTCCTTGAGCCCTTGCAAACGTAAGTGCGCCAAAAATTTCGTCTCCCACAGTTCGTACCCCTTTTCATCTCCGTTGAAAACCAGGCGAGCCCATCTGCTACCACCACTTGACCGCTCCATTTCTGCAGCGCACGTGTAGTAGCACTCTAGCTAGCTGCTTAATGCTAAGCTAACTCTTCGCCGAGCTCGCGGTTCGTTGCTCTACTCAGCGGGTTCAAACCTTCTTCAGTTCTATCTCCGGGGATTCCTGGGCCCATAACCTGTTGTCAGAGTAATGCGCAGTAGCCTTGCGTTGTTCCCCATGAGCAAACCGGAATAATTGCCTATTATCAAGGAGGAAAAACTACGTAAGAAGTCAGTCTCGTTGCATGACTTTAACTCTTTTTTTATTAACAGGCGCAGGTGCGTACAAACAGGAAGTACTACCCTTCAAAACAAAAGACGCATAGTTGAGAGCATAAAACTATAAATATTAACAAAGAAAATGTGTTATTTATTTTGACAGTCTATAATGAGAACAATTTTCAATCAGTTCACAAGTTATTAGACATGTTACATTTTGATTCCAATCCACTGTATTTATATTTAACATCATACGGACACGAGTTTTCCAAAAGACTTTTACGATTCTCGTTACTATCTCTCTGTGTCATCAGTCTTAGCACCGTGATTTCATTTTCTCCCCGCAGGTTTCGCGCCGGGTTCAAACAGGCTTTCCGCTGCTGCCCGTGCGTCCCCCGAGGCTCCTACGAAGGCCTGGAGCTCAAGTCCACCCGCTACCTCCAGACCCAAACCAGCGTCTACAAGGCCAGCCGAATGGAGACCAGCGTGTCCACCGTGCTCCAGGCGGGGGACGACGGGGACCAGGCCAAGCCCAAAGTGGTCACCGCCGCCTCATCCGGGTCGACCGTCCTCAACTCCTCCCTGGACCTCACCTCCAACGGCTCCTCGTCACGCAGCGTATCCAAGACGGTCTCGGAGACGTCCAGCTTCTACTCGAGCAACAACCTTCACGACTGAAAACGGTTTGGGACAATGGAGAGGGGGCGAGACTGTTTTTGTCACTGCTTTGGCGTGGTGTGAAAACTTTAACGTGAAAGTGCTTTAAGTGGCAATAGCTAAATGTGCATTGGACTAGTGTACCCAGGTTCTTCACAGTGGGGATCAGTTTATAGCCATTTCAGTGAGTCATTCAAAAGATAACATGTTATTTAAGGCAGGGACTTCCGAAATGGGGCACTGGGCTGGGGTCCCAAGATGAAAGGTTTGGGAAACACCAATCTAAGGACTAATTGTGGA
Source organism: Proterorhinus semilunaris (assembly GCA_021464625.1). NCBI lineage: Eukaryota > Metazoa > Chordata > Actinopteri > Gobiiformes > Gobiidae > Proterorhinus > Proterorhinus semilunaris. The sequence continues at coordinate 27,300,786 of CM038345.1, read as the reverse complement.
TATTTTCAAAGGTGATGTGTTACATTATAACACATCTCCAGTACATTATACTGGAGATGTGTTACATTATGTTTGTTACATTATACAACTTTAAACCAGTATTCAACCTGCAGGCTTTGCTAAATGTTGCTTTTTATGTCAAAATAATAACAAATTCCTTTGAATAAAGTAAACATATTATTATTGGGGGGGCCCCCCAGGAGATTTTTGGATCGATAAGGAACTTTGGGAATGGCTGAGGTATAAAATAAAATAAGTCTAGTTTATCCACAGGGTATTGTTGCTCGAGCCATACTCCTTTATAGGGCTGAACGATTTTGAGAAATAATCTAATTGCGATTTTTTTTCTTCAATATTGCGATTGCGATTAAATATGCGATTATTGTTGCAAGGTCCTCTTCTCATGTATTTTTCACCTAACACAAGCAATAAATCAGCCTGTTTCATAATAAACAATATTTGAAGTGAAAATTGCAACAAAATTGTTGCTTGACCTATTCAAAATGTGTGTGGACTGCACTTCTTAAACTGTCTGAACTTAACAGTACAGTCTATAAATAAATGCTAAATTATATAGATATTAAAAAAAAATAACTCACTGATCCAGTCAGTAACATCACCCAGACTAAAGTGCAGGAAAGTAAGAACAAACGTCTGCTTTAACTAGTTGGAAAAGTTTTAGGAAATCAAACTCCCAATTAATACAAAATAAGCTATTTAATTTATTAAATAGTACTTTATTATTTCGGCCAATCAAATCCCAGTCTGAGCTGCGACTCGTAGTTGCTTCAGATGCGCGTTATTGAAGGACACGGAGAGGCCAGATGGAGCACACGCCAAAACACAGTGGAATTAAGAGCAGCATTTTGGTTTTGGGATGTAACTTTGGACAATATGAAGAAAGAAAAGAACACTGACACAAGGAGACGGGACATGAGGTGCCAAACACAGACACGTAATCTTTGACTCGCAGCCATTTGGTGACATTTCAGCTTAAACAGCACATTTCCTCAGCAAAATAAGACATGACAGTCCTGCCTCGGATCCTAATTACCAACCCTTTTCATACTGCAGTTTAGTGTTTATATCTTGTGTCTGTACGACCTACGGAGCATATGCGGTAGATGCAAAGGTAAATAAAGGCACACCGCCTCCGCGGATACTTTATGGTCATGAAACGTCATTATGATTTTGAGATAAGTTCTTTATCCACAACATTCCCAAACATAAGCCCCCTAAACTGAGCCACAAACGACTCTTTACTTTTTACAATCAGCACAGACTCACCTATATATGTCTGTGGAGGCAGAGGCGTAGACTCCGGAGGTGAGGGAGTTTCTGTGATCATCAGAGCGTGTAGTAGCAGCGAGGGAATGGCGTGATTAGCGCTGTGGCTAACGCAAAGCTAACGGAGAATAAAGCAATAGTCTTTCGCGGTGGCTGCAGGATAAACGCTGATATTTTCACTGTACATCCACAGTCTACCGCGCACCTTAACTAGACTGAGACGTAAACAAAAGCACGCGGCGGAGCGGACTTTGCTGCCATATCTCGTTGCTCTATTTACTTCCCAAATCGCGTGCCCTGCGATTACGAAATCGCGTTGTGTAATATCGCGATAAAATTGCAAATGCAATTAATCGTTCAGCCCTACTCCTTTAGTATATTTTTGTATCATAGCAGTTTGGTACAGGCTTATTATTTATGTTTTTACAAAGACTGCAGTACCCACGTTTGTAAAGGCTCTAGTGTCATTAGAATAGAGCTTCTTTCCTGTCTGCATCTTCTGAACATACTGACTTATTGACTTATTACCAAATAGACATGAGAAACACCCGGCCTAACTCCACCTGAGATAGGCTGTAATCTATGAAATTAGAGAAAATTAAGAGTTTGTAGAGTTATAATTGCAAGAATACAACTATATAAGTGTTAAAATAGAACCAGGGAAGTTTAGGTTAAGAAACTACACATGCAACTTGTCCATTTTGGTCTCCAAACTTTGAGTCCTGGCTTTGACAAATACCAAAGGTCTCTCTCTGCTCTCGACCCATTTCAATAGCACTAGAATGTGGGTTCATGAAATTCCAGCAAGAACCATCTTTACGTATGACCACGTTTGAGAAATTATAATAGGGCTAAAAATATAATGGGGCTGCACACAATTCATCTTCTCTTGCAAATTGATTTGGCACAGGATTTGCACCTTCAGATGCAATCCTGTCAGACTATCGGCGTGAGGTACACGGTTATTATGCCATACCAACCTGAACCATACTATCTCCTTCCCCCTCCCTCCCGCTCTCCCCTGTCCTCTCCCTTTCTAGCGGTAGGACAGTCACACATCCATTCACACAAGCGCCGCGACTTCACACCATCTATTTTGGAGGGAGGCTCCGACATGAAAGAGTGAAGGCGCAAACGCACCGGCTGCTTGCGTTAGCGCTCAGGTCCCTTCTTTGCCTCTCATACGGGGAAATCATTTCATAATGTATGAAAAGTTTGACAAAAAAGCTACTTCAAACATCTGCAATTTACTCCGGGAAGTGAAAAAGGGGTTTGAACCTTCGGAAGAAGACCTAGTTTCTACTTTTTAAAGCTCTTTTGCTGGGATATTTTTCAGAAATTTATCTCAGTGAGCCTTGCGGCTAGTGTCCCGTATATTCAGAGAGGAGAGAGGAAGCAGAGATGCAAAACCAATTTCACTGTTTATAGCCCTGACTACAGCCAGTGTATTGGGAAAATTTCTTCAGAGTCAACATGATACTTCCCTGCTTTCTCTTGTCCCAAGGTTTTAAACATATCATTCAAAATTGACTTTTATTCTCTTGTCATCAAAATATTTTTGCCACGTTAACGCAGTTTTGAGTAATTCAGTTCACTTTGTTTTGTTTCTTCTGCTGCTGAAGTGCTACGACTTACAGTAGTTCCATCAACGAGGGAACACAAAGCTGTCCTCCACATGTTTAAAGCCCACAGTTGATCACCAGACTCGAGCGGTTTTGCACTCGAAGAGTATTCATCATCATAAGTCCTGAATTGAACTTCAAAAACTGGAGTTTTGAGCCATTCGCTTAGAGACCGGGCGCTTGTTGAACCAGAAGAATAGCTAGAAGAAATGTGGGTGAGTTTTAGATCAATACGGCATTTTCAAACCAACAAAGTGTAAGACATTTAGAATTTGGAGAGTAAATGTGGCCTGAACAAGAATGAATGTTTCCGAGAACAGAACAGATCCAACCAGATCTTGATTGCAAAAAGAGACAGATCTTTTTTTTATTTATTTTTTTATTAAATGTTTCAAATTAGGCATATTTGAACTTCATTTGACTAATTTTGAGGGAAATATCTGCCAGTTTTGCAGTTAAATAAGAAAAAAAACATCACATTTAAAATAAATGAAGGTTTGTTATCATATTTCAAGTGTTTGTTCGAGTTTAAAAATGTTAAAATTATGTATTTTCCTGCATCTCCATGTTCCAGCAATGTCCTATGTGTAGAATGAGCCCAGACCTATTCACCACAACTGCCTCTAAAATCCTGCACTGTCACTCAAAAAGTGGTTAATTCGGGTCTGAAGCACCGTCATGCACAAGCTATATTAAGCTTGTGCATGACGGTGGCAGTAGTGAGTATAAAATAACCAACTTGCATCTAGTCCCTTTAAGTGCAACCTACTTGCTCAATAAGCAGATTTGTTTTACTCAAAACATTTTGTAGCGCAGGCCACACAAGTCAAGGATGTTTGCACTAAAAGGAGTTTTTATTAATTCAGTCCCATCATAATTTTGGATAATTCGAATACAAAGCTGCCTTTCAAAGATCAGCTGAATCGGCTAGTTCTTTGCAGAGGACGTAACAAAGTGCAGTCTGCTCTCTGTTAATTATAACCATTTATAAAAAAAAAATTATTGACTTAATTGAGATGGTTCTTTTCTGCCCCAGATTCAACCGATAAACAATCTAACGATGAAACGAACAAAAGGCCAAAAAAAGTTACCGTTTGGTGTCAGTGTCCAGGCGACCGTTCCCCTCCTCCAGTTCCATGGAGTGGCTATTATGTGCGCTTTAAGAATACAGAAATGCCCTGCTGTGTGTGAGGCAGTTTGAAGGAGGAAAGTGGTTCCCTGAAGACCATTACCTGAGCTGTCGGAGCTCAGTGGCACAAAGCAGTGGACTGAACAGCTGCAGGGCTATTGTCACGGGTCCTGCAGAAAGGCCTCTTCAGATCAACAGGATCAGAAGTGAGCTCAGGCTGATGATGGCTCACTTCGACGTAGGGCTGAGCAATATGACGATATTAGTATGTTTTACGATCTCCAGAGCTGACGATCTGTCATTTTTGTGTGATCGTTCTTTCACAGTTCTAAGCACTTCTGCAATGTTGACTCTTTTCACCGTCAGTGAAGTAAACCCAAGCCATGAGAGAGACAGTCCCGGCGCCAGCTCAGTACAGAAGGGGGGGGGCGGCTGAAAACCAAGGGGGGGCAATGACGTTAAGGTCAGCACACCCTACACGATTTTTATGCCCGATATTGATACAATTCTCCGTCGCGCCGAGTCTTGTTTATAGTCAAGAGCAGTCACACAGAGTCGTGTCTTGTAGTGTGGGGGCGTCACGACTGGACTCGCGTTTGAATCGTGTAGTGTGGGCAGCAGTCAGACGCAACTGCACTACAGTCGCAGGAAATCAAACATGTTTGATTTTTAAGCCCGATTTTGGACGCACAGGAGAAATTACCGTCCCTAATGTGAACACACAGAAAGCAGTGGCCAATGACGGAGTGAAATAAAGACAGAAAAACACTGCGGCGCCTCCCTCGTCATTTCTGTCAAAACAGTGGCACAAACAGCTCATTTCATGGCCACAGCGATTCCGACACGAAAAAGCACAACTTTATATTACCAAAAGTTCACGAGAATCACCTTTTCAAGCTACATTTCAACTGCGAACAGAGTTTAGCGGCACTTACTGAGTTTGGAGACGAACTGTTCCGCTTCACCTCGCCGCTAGCAGCTCGCCTCTCTCCGGTTTCTCCGCTGTCTCCTCCGCCTCCTCCATCTTGGAGCGCGTCTCATTTTCTAATTAAATCAGCTGAAATACGTCACGCTTCTCCGTGTCGCCGACCTTTATCTCCATTAGACAGAACTATAGCCAAGTTGAAGTCTTCGTAGCAGTAGTAGCCTTGCACTGTGATGTTGTGACACTGTTGAAACCCCTGACCAATTAGGGACACGCATATGTTTTCCCACGCTCACAAACACAGGCCTATCTTTGCGGATTTGGAGTCAGTTTTTTAAACCGGAGGAGAAATGAAGTGGTAGAGACACAGACGTGCTGTGTTATAAACATCAGCTGTTTGTGTAGTGTGTGCATAGTATGAGAAAGCTGCACACAGGCTGCAGGGACGCCGATGGTGTAGTTTGTCGCTTTTCAGCCATTTGCGAATGTCCATTTTGAACAGAAAATATAGCTGCTGGCTACAGGCTACTCCTTATGGCGGGATGATGCACTGATGACATAGTAAGCAGGTGCGTGATGGGTTCAAGGACCACTGGAAACTCCAAAACTGTTCATTAGAGTCAGTGTAGTTTCTTCCAAGTTTTGGGTTGTTTTGAACACATCATAGACTGAAAACAATATATTAAAAAAATGACGGATTTTGACTGAGGGGACGGGACTGTCCGCGCCCCCTCTTGACGCAGGGAATGGAGAGAGACGTCTCAGAAAAGATGCCAAACAGCAAGAGACACCAACAACAAACTTAGTGTTACTATTTAACTTTGATTGTGTTTTTTAATGTATAGAGTTAGTTTGCTGTAGTTCTAAGTCTAGTCTAAGTTCTAAGTCTATTTTTGCCTTGTTGATTATCACAAAGTTGAATAAATGAGTATATTAATTCAATCTTTTTCTTTTTCAGTGTGTAATTTAAGTTATTTTAGTTACTATAAAAAAAAACGTAATAAAATCAAAATTGGGAGTTTATCATTCAAAAATCGTGATATTCTATTTTTGACAGAGATCAGGATTACTTGATCCTAAGAGCTGTGAATAATGTTAAACAAAGGAGATTTTCAAACACTGGAGTTATCTTTCACATAAAACCTTGTGGACGCTACTACAGTGTGATAGAGGCAGATGATGAACAACTGAATTGTTCATGTGCCACATTTCTATATGATAATGTTAATTTCTCTATTTTAGAAACTTCATTACATCTACCAAGAGAGAAATTAATCTTTGGCGCACAAACTCCAAACAGTTGATTTATACCCGTGTTGTTTTCGTCAATGAAGACTACAGTAGTATATGAATCCGCAAAACATGTTGATGAACTATGGCAGACAGCACTCTTAATTACAAATCTCGAAGCGATGATCAAAGGATGAGAAGAACGGCCGCTTTTAGGAAAAGCCATTTTCACAATGACACTTCTACATATTGTGGAGGAATTTGTCAGTCAAAAGCCTATACAGCCAACATTCATTCCAATACTTTATTTTCAATACTTATTGACCTAATTTAATGTGTTGAAATACCTACTTAATTACAGTTTTATTTAATGAAACTAAAAACGGCTTGAGTTTCCGACGACTAAAACTAGACTAAAACGATCACATTTAGAAATGATCAGTCCAGCATAACATCTATACGAAACCGGCGTTTTGGACAAAAATGTTCCAAACCAGGTCCCGGAGTGAAACGGTCTCAAAACGCCATTTACTTGGCTCCGCTGTCACAGTGTCTCCGCAACCTTTACTAAAACAATGACATCACAGCGCCAGCCTTGTGTCTGTTATCCATAATCTACTGACCGTATAATGAGTTTTACTCTGCTCCTCCATTCCAAACACGACAGTTTTTCTGCTTTTGTCCCATTACGTCTGAAGGATAAACTCACCTCCTCGTCTCTTCAGTAGATCTTAAATCCATGAATCCGTTTCATTTTCACTGTTTACATTGCACTAAAGGTTACTGCACATGCGTTATCTACATCGTGTTCTATTATCTGTGGTCACAACGCCACACACAGGCCTGGCAAATTGCAGCGGTTTTACACACATAAGTGGCTTCATGTGTGTTTATAGAGAATGTTTTTGAAACTATGCCCGTTTTGTCTTTGTGTGGATATAAACTAAAACTAAGAGAGCTGGCAAAAATGTCGTTTGTGAACTGACCCTGTAATAAAGCATGCTCAGAAGGTCACCAGGAACATTTGTTTTTTCAAACACATTATAATTGTTGCTTTGAAAGTTTAAAGCAGTACTAAGTAACTTGATTACCTTAATAAATCCTTTTCGTATTCCCTCTGGGGGTAGTACAAGTGTTAGTGGGATGATTGGGTAGTCTTTCATCTCCCCCTGGTGTCTCTGGCCAGAAAACCACATTTGCAACTTGCCTGCCACTGGGTCGGAGCAGCAATACACACTAATGGAATCACGAAGAAGAAGCTAACAGGCTAACGGGCCAAGCTAACTGTGGGCTAGCGCCACTCAAACTATTTTTTTTTTCACTCAAACTTGGCTGTAAATACTATCTCCATTGTGTAATTGGATGTACAATATCCCTCTCTCCCTTTGTCTTTTCTGTCAGCGTAGTATTTACTCTCACGGACAATTAATGAGTAAAAAAACGCAACATGCTACGACGCCTGCAGTGGCGCTTATGGCCTCTAGGGTGCACGAGTTACTTAGTACTGCTTTATAGACTAATTCGGTAAATCAAGTCCCCAAACAACAGCCTTTATTAGAGGTGGCTCCTGAAATTGCATTATAGTAATTATACCCCATTTCAAGCCTAAGTAACTGAGCAATTTATTTCCTCCTTCCTATGGAACCTGGGCAGGCTTTAGCTGCTACGATAGCTAGTACCTGGTCTGTTATAATAGCTATAATTACACCTTCAGCGGAGCATTTTATGTGTGTTTTCCTTGAGTAGACATTTGCATAATGCATTTCACACAAAGCTCTCACAAAGCTCTTGATATACAGTATTATACGCTATACGAGACCATGTATTTACACATCATTCCCCTGTCTGATTGGCGCTGTTGTTGTTTGCTCGTTTTGTAGCTGCTTCCGGAGATGGATCTGAGTGGTGTTCTGTCATCCGTGCTGCACGTTAACACCATGGTTAAAGGACCGCCGCCTCTTATCCCAGGACATGTGCGTTCGCGTGTGTGAGGTCTGAGCCAGCAGCTGGTAAAGTCTCGTTTTGAAGTGGGGCAAAGTGTGCTTTGCCTTAATGCTGAGTGTGAGGTTTGTCAAAGGGACATTGGGATCAGTGCGTTCCGCCGGAAGAGGAGAGGACGCATCGGGACACGGACTGCAGGGGAGCTTGAAAGAAGTGGCAAATTGATGTAAAGGACATGAGCCAAGCCAAGAACACCATCTCGCACTGTGCCAAGATAATACAGCCATAGTGATCGAAAACATCAATAAAGGTGAACGATGCGCCGGCTGTTAGAGAGAGATAAAAAACAATGGTGACCAGAAAAAAATGTCAGCAAGATTGACATGGGTAAAAACATTTGACACGGGTGTTCCTGGTCTGTGGTAATCAGTGTATTAAGTGGTTAAAGGAAAGGAACGGCTGCCTCTGCAACCTGACTGCAGATAAAGAGGAAGAAGACGAATGGAGGGAAGGGGAGAATAGCCCGAGTACAGACAACAGCACATACTCCCTTAGCTGTGCCAGGCGAGTGAGTCTGGTCAGCGTAGCATCAGTTCCATTTCCCACAGCGGTGCGTACGCAGGCAAACGGGGGCAGGGTGTCCAGACTGATCCTCGCTCTGCATGAAAAAAAATATAAAGGGAAATCATTCTGGTGTCAGTAGTGAACCCTGCACTGTACCCTCACTCCCCTTCCACACGCTGACCTGCTGATGCATTCAAAGGGAAAGGGAAATCTCAGCAGCAATCTCAATTTATCAGCAGAATAAAGATATGTAGCAAAGTAAACATTTTGAAACTTATATCTATTTGCCTCTTGGGCATTTAGATCATCATAGTTCCATTTAAGTTACATTTACAGTGCACAGGTTTCATTTCCCACTACCCTACTCCAACTTCCTGGTGCATGCTTTCTGAACAGAGGAAAGCTCCCTGCAGACATTGCATTATTAAACCAACAGACATTTCGTGAGGATTTCAGATGTTTTTTTGAGTTCACTATCTTTTGCAAACTTCTTTCCCAATGCATAACTCTGACTGTGTTAGCGCACTAACTGTTTCCGCTGCTGCAAACCTTTACACATGCAGTATTTTGTGATCGTGATGTGAGCAAATTGATTTGCTTATAGCAGCTTTAACTTTGGCAATAATTAAACAATAACACGCATGATGTCACCGCATGGAAAAAGATACGCGAGTGTCAACAACGCGTTATGACATTTGACACATGACAAAGATCTGATTCATAAGTAACTTTTGAAAGAGAGAGATGTCAAACTCTGCACTCTTAATACAGTATACATCAAATTGTCTGTATTTCACAATGAAAAGAATTGCCCAAAATCTTCCACCACTATAACGGCTGCACCAGTGAACAACAACTACTGCAATAGTTCGACCTCTCTGGCTCGTGCGCCGTCTGTGGCTGTAATGTCGGTGCAGCAGCTGATGGAGGAATGCATAACAAGAGCTTTTGTGCTGGAAATAGCCGCGGAGCTGAAAACGGGGGGTGGGGTGTGACTGCAGCAGTGATTAGTGCCAACAGGTGAAGGCTCTCTGTCTCTCCGAGCGCGCCACAAATGACAGAGACCTAAATGCCACAGCGTGCGTTAGTCTTTGAGTCGGCTGATATTACGCATGAGGAAAAGAGGATAAGGTCCAAATTAGAGAGCATCCATTGTGTGACTAGTTTTTACTTCAGTTTTGTTGGACATGAATCAAAAGACCTTCTTGCCATTGTGATAACCGTGCAGTCCACAGCTCCATGCACGTGCGAGCTTCACTCTACAGATTCCTTACTTTTTTGCTCAGTAGATTGTTGGCAAAGTAAACATGTTATTCTGCTGGATGTCTCTGCTGGAGATTTAAATGCCTGGCTTCATTAATTAAATACCTTTTTGGTCATAAATCAGGACAGCAAAAACAAACAACTTTGTCTTTTTGCAAAATCCCTTTCTTAAAACTTGTGAAGAGTATTAGAATATAAACTTACCCTGTTTCTATGGACCCGGCTGAAAGGAGTGCCCCTTATGGTTACCCGTTTCCACAGCCCACACAATAGCGACCTCTGCAGACCGGGGACAACCTGCCACAAGAGCTGGAAATGCTCTCACACAACAGTCTAATCATTGTCATTTTTAGGACTTTAGGCCGAGTCTTTGGGATCCGTTCACTTCAAAGAGCCGTACACAAGACTGGCTCTTTTTAATATAAACTTTGAATAACACCAGCCAGATAACTCACAATATCGATAAAAGCCATTTTTTAAATTCAAATCATCTGTAATTTACAATGGGACTGATATTTACGCTTTGAAAGACGTGGTTGTGAATAAAATCGTGCACCACAAAAATAAAAAGAGGCTTACAAAGCATTTTTAGTGCATTTGGCGTTCCGGTTTGAACCGTTCACTTTTAAGAGCCGTTCAAAAGAGCCAGTCAGTCATAAACGCCACATAACTACTAATCACCCCAATTATCAAATCTACACAAATCTCCTTTTTCCATACTTTAGCACACTTTAAAATATATATATCATGCAAAAATAAATACAAAATTGATCATTTAACCATGTTCTAATGTTTATCATCAAAAACATCCTTGGAGTATCATTTTCCGGCCTCCTGAAGGTGCACACTGTCGTTGTGTCCTTGGGCAAGACATTCACCCGCCTTGCCTCCAGCGTCTGCGTACACTGGTGTATGCATGAGAGTGTGAATGGGTGAGTGGATCCTTGATGTAAAGTGCTTTGCCTAATGAAGGTAGAAAAGCGCTATATAAGTTGAGACCATTTACCATTTACAACCTTCATATTTTGAGGCTGCAAATGATCGCAGAGTGCCCGTGCGCCAACTGTGACAGGCCCTTTACAGCGCCATAGCACGCCATTAGATAAAAGTGGAAGATTGTATTCACAATTTATAACTGTCATTCCCACTGCTGCCTGTAACCCTTTTTGTCTTTTATTTAGAAAGACATTATTTAAACTTTGAAAACAAGGAAATATCAATATGTCGATTTTAAGGGCAGTAATAAAAAAATTATATATACATTTCGGCTTAAAATTTCCTATACATAAAAAATAAACTTTGCCACAAACACATTCAGACTCTTTGCTCTAAATAAAACGTGAATAACATTGTCACTGTTTTAAAGTCTATTTGAAATAAAGATGCCAGATCCATGTGGTCATACTGAAGTATATTTGTACATTTCTTGCCTGGGTAAACAGCGCAGCTGAAGATTTGAGTGCTGTGCTATTTCTGATGTTGCCACAATATCATGATCAAATTACACTATAACAGAGCGGGCTGTAATTCCCTGATCTGGACTGACTAATGTTCAGCGTCGGGTGCTGAAAGTACATTACTGACAAACCAGATGCAAGATTGGCCATTCACCGATCAACCTCTCAATAACATATCATTATCTTGAGCAGTTAATTAATAATGTTGTACAGTGCCTGGCGAAAGTACTAATACAGCTTGAACTTTTGCACATTGTGTTTACAGCCCTAAACATAAAGATTTTATTTTGATTTTTTTACTGAAAGTTCACACACAAGTAACAGACAACTGTGAAGTGAAAGCAAAATGATACATGATTCTGTTTTTTTTTTTTAAATAGAAAAGTGAAAAGTTGGACGTGCATAAGTATTCATACAGCATGACTTAATACTTTGTGGAACCTCCTTTTGCTGCAATAACAGCAGCAAGTCTTTTGGGGTAGGACTCTACAAGATTTGAACTTTCTAGAGACTTAACTTGAAAAAAAGGCTCCCGCACACTGTCTCACTCTTTTACTTGGCTTTTCTTGCAGCAACGTTTTCGGTCACTCTGACCTTCACCAAGCACAGTAATATAAACGCCTTCAGAAGCAGTCTAAATTGTTATAGTAGCTAATACAAGAATCCTATGTATTCTCAGAACGTTTTTGTGGAGGTCTAAACTACAGGATTAGCCGGATTTTCCATAATAGAGCCAAGATATGTAGAGGAAGACACAGCCAACTTAGATTTGATGGATCTTTCAAGTTATTTGCTTTATTTGTGAATTATAAAATGAGTTGCACCTGGTAGTGGATGGGATATTTTCAAGCAGACGCTGTCTTGCTGAGTTCCCAAAATGGAAATCTGGACATCCAAAAAAGAGCATCAGCATTTTTGACTTTGGCCAAATTGGGATGGTCATTGGAGCGTCCGGCCTTCAGGAAATACAAATAACTATATGCTGTTTGTTTTTTAGTGGACATATTGTGCCTTTTTGAGCTTTAAACCATGTTATAGTTCCCTCGTCAAAGACATATACCCACTGTAGTATTTAACTTAATTCACGCAGTTTTGAGTAGTCCTCAGGCAAAGCTGTCTTATCTGTCTCTTGTTCTATGGTATCGGCGCCTCATTCTGTACTTCCTGTTTACACTTGCATCATTGTTAAAACCCACAACTGTCCCCCACCTTTTTAAAGCCCATAATCCAACTTCACATTGGTTCCGAACTGTTCTGCACTCACAGTGGGTTTATCAGGCCGTGCTGAAGCTGTAAACCACGCCGTCAATCGAAACTGAAAGTTATTATTTAATTTTTTTTTATATATATATATATATATTTCATTTCATGTATTTATTTATATATATACGTTATTCCCACAGCTGCCAGCAGGAGGAGCCCCAGTCAACGTGTTCACCAGCTCTTGCTCATGTATTCTATTTTTACGCCTGATAATTCCACTTTAAGGCACAAGGTAGTCTAAGAAAGAAATGACTAAATACGTGAAAAGACCACAAAATGGTTTGATACGTTTTTTGTTTGTAAAGTTCTGAATGTTGTTGCTGCTTTAGATGGAGAAATATCAGCATTTCCACATAATATTCTTATTGTACATTAGATTTATGTTAAAATGTATCCGAGAATTTTATCTTTGCGGCTTGACCAGCAGTGCGCAACTATCCGCCTCAGAGCTGTGTTTAATTTCAGGCTCAACAAAAGCGATTAAACCCACAGACAGAGGTGGACGACTGGGGACCCGTCAAGTGCGCTCCAAAAACTATTGTCTCATCCCACATTGAGCTCATTAGGTTTGACCTCAATCAAAATCAGCCTCCCCCGTCCACAAAGCCTGCATATAATAAACCCGTCCTGTCCGATTTGATAAATATGGAACACCCGCAGGTCAATCAGTGCTGCCCAAAAGAGAGAGGCTGCAAAATTTGGGTGATTTCAGCATGTGTTTTTCCAGAGACTGAAGAACTACTCAAGTGATTATTTGGAGAGATTCTGCGCTCCATTTTCATGCAAACCCAAGCTCAGTATACATCTTTTAAATTGTGATCTTATTAACTCCTTTTCATCTGCAGACAGTTGGAGAGAACGTTCCCCAGTTTTTCCCTGCTCTGAGTTTAAATGCAGATATGCATGTTTTTGTCGCCTCATAAATCAATTATGGAAACAAATATCTACTTGCGCCTTTTTAGTTGGTTTTAAACAACAGGGTTATCAAGTTTTAAACACAGTAAGTTATATTTTAGGATATTTTACTAAAATAGATATACAGTATTGGAGTCATTAATTGCATCACTTCGATTCTATTGCAATTAGTCGTACAGCCCTTTACACCAAGAGCCTACAACAGCACTTACTGACGGTATTATATCCAATCGTCAAAGTTGGTGGTCAAAGAGAGTTGTCTGTACAATAACATAATCATATTCTAATTAGAACTGGTAAATAATTGACCATGTGTGCAAAAAAGCAGATGGCGCAGATGGTAGAGCGGGTCGTCTCACAATCGGAAGGTCGGGGGTTCGAATCCCGCCTCCTGAAGGTGCACATTGTCGTTGTGTCCTTCGGCAAGACACTTCACCCTCCTTGCCTCCAGTCATTGCGTACACTGGTGTATGAATGAGAGAGTGAAGCCCCTATGAGAGACCAACAGGCCCGTTTGGAACCATGAGGCCGTCCTTCTGTGGACCCACCACCTGCAGGAGTTGGAGCTGCTATGTGATTTGGGCAGCTCCAACAGCTGCCCCCACGACCCAGCAACGGACAAGTGGGAGAAAATGGATGGACGAAGAAGTATGTTAAAGGTCAACTGGGTCTTCGTATTCTGGGTTTAGTATAAACAAGATACTTATAAGCCCTGATGATGGAGATCTGGTGGTTGACACATGTTGGCGTGGCCACCTAAATAAAAGCCTTCAAAGTACTTTGTCGAGCTGCTCATACTGTATTTGTTTGGAGTGCCTGGGTTTGCCGCTCTTTTGTAATTTGGATCCCTTTCCCCAGAGCACCTATACAAACCTTTGGAATATTTTGGAACCTAGAGCAATCCGTCATACTGCCGTTTGCAATTGACCATGTGTGTTTTGGTCATTTCTTTGTGGTCTGTTGAGCAGAAAGAGCGGGAAAACAATCAGGAAATTGTCTGAGCTGGAAGTATATCTCTCGCCTTTAGCTCTTTCTCTCTGAGGCTGGTGTAGTGCCCAGTATATACACTGCCAGGCCATAAATAAAGTCCCCACAATAAAAGAAGGGTCACACGCTCAGATAATTCGTTGAACTTCTTTTAGCTTTGATTACAGCACGCGTTCGCTGTGGTGTTGTTTCAAAAATCTTCTTCAAAGTCAAAAGATCTCGTTCATTTTTCATCAAGATCTTGTACATATGATGGGAGAGTGTGACCACTGCGCAAAGCCTGCTCCAGCACATCCCAACGATTCTTAATGGGGTTACGGTCTGGACTCTGTGCATGAAACTTTTCGAGATTTGATCAGCCGTTTGCAAAGTTCAGGACTGTCCTGCATGTGAACAGAAACAAAGAGCAGAAGTGGATGGTCAGGCAACTCTTTGACAATGTGAGCCTGATGATTCCTGTCATTGTCGTCTTGGAATAGGCCCGTTTTATCATGGAAGAAGAAATACAGTGATGGACATTCAGGATGTTCAGGCCGTCATTCTTCACATAGCGTTGCTGAACCTAGACCCAAACTGCAGCAACTCCAGATCATAACAGTTAGTTTAAATCCAAGTGGGGATTTTTTTTTTAAGTCAGTGTATGTTCTATGATCTAACCCCTGCGCAATCACACAGCACACACAGACGGTCCCTTGAGGTGTGCACCCAACAGTGTTTAGCGTCTCATTAGTCAAACGTGTGAAACTTGCATGTTCGCTTCAGGGAGCTGGTTTGCATTTTTCCTGGATAATATGTGCTCCTCTCCTTCCTCCAGAGCCTCTGATCGAGAGGCGCTCGTCTCGCAGACCGTGAGCAGGCGCCAGTGCTCCTCTCTGCTCTAACTCTGTCTCCTGCATTTCTCCAATCAGCATAATCACAGCAGCACCAGGCAACAGACACACAGGCTAACAGGGCTATAGCATAAATAATCACTCCATTCCTGTCATGTTCAGGTTTGAAATGGGATATATTAACCTGTTATCTGCCATTTTAAGGTTAGGGTTATTTTCTCTAATTATGTATATCCAAATCTCAAAGTGATTTGATAGGAAAGCATCAAATCACTGCCATATCACACTGCCGGTATGTCAGTGTGATATCTCATCTGAAAGCCAAGACCTTCTGGTTTCTAAAAATGTGTTTAAAATCCCTAACCCTAATCATAACCCTAACCCCTGACCCTAAACCTAACCAGTGGCGTGCTGGGTAATCGGGAGAGTCGGGACGTTTCCCGGTGCGGTGCTTTTGGGCTGACAGAATAAAATAATATAAATAATAACAGTTGTGCCATTCCAGGCCTAAAGGCTTTAACTGGGCTGCAGCAAGAGCCTGGGCTGCTGTTCCAGATATAAACTGAGTAACACAAGCGTAATGTGTCAAAATCAGAAAAAACATTTGCATCAAACTTTTCATCCTTCAACCAACTCAGAATGGTGTTTAAGTAGAACACCCCTCCGCTTTAAGTTGAAGTTGGTGCAGTCCAATCCAGCGGAGACGAGTGTCCACGCGAGTACAGAGAGAAAAAGGCAGTGAAAGGTAGAAGAGTGGACAAATACATATTTTTTCATAACTTGGTGCTGATTGTGGAGTTGTATCAGGCTCAGACTCAGCCCATGTAAAAAGAGAACGCGTTAGAAAAGTGTCGAAGCCATACTTGAACCGGGGACCTCCTGCACCGGAGACTAGCGCATTATCACCAGTGATGTACCTGAACGCGTTCATTGAACGAAAGTTCATGAACGCGTTCGCCCATATTTTGGGCGAACGTGAACTGAACTTGTATTACTGCCTGATGAACGAAACTATGAACGCGTTCATTCTGGTGTCTGCGTACGGCATTCTCGTTCTATATATGTTCGTTCAATAGGGTGCCAGATTTCTTATATCTGTGATTTAGGACCGCGGATCAGTGAATATAATTATAAAACCTCGCTGCACCGTCAGAGTTTACCTGCCCTTGTTCTAAACTCTGGCGAGTCCACCGTGTAGTTCGCGCTATATAGCTCCCCTCCGCTACCGACTGAACTCCAGTTCTGTGGTTGCCTGGCCTTTGCCATCCGTAAACTCCGGTCAATTATAATTTCCCTACATGTACGTCTGGGTCTGATCTCATTGGCCGTGTTACATCGGTTGAATTTCAACCTACCATTCAGCGAGCGGGGGAAGCGAGTGTTGTTTGGTGACGTCAAGCATTTGCGCCGCATTTGCTGGTTGTAGTTCGGTAATGGCGGCGGACACAAAAGTAAAGGAAGCTCTTCAATCCGTTCTGGCTCGGCTCCCAAATATCCAGAAATTAAAATTGAAGCCTCGGAATGTGCAAGGAATGCTCCCAAGAGTTATGATGCTGCTTCACTCACTCGGGCGCATTACATACGTCACGACCAAACGCTAGGGAAAATCAGATCCAATAGTTTCAAAGGAGTTCACCGGGGGGGCCTGTTAACAGAGCTCAATTGTGAAGATCCAGACCCTCTGTACGAAACGAAATGAGTGAACTCTGCTGTGTATGGCTCTGGCATACCAGTTAACCAGCGGGGTCCGCACGGTTCCCGCAAGCAGCCACAGTGCGAGGTTACGAAGCTATAGTTTCTCTTATATAACGTGCGTCGCTCTAAACTCCTTTCTGCTCCTCAGTGCGTACTCATTTGCATAAAGCCACAATGCGGAGTTTTTGAACTACATAGCTCTTAAAACAATCTTATTCACGTGATTAATTTACCAAATTAACACAAATGCAATTGAATATTTTATTTCAATTATTAATTTACCAATTAAGTAACTTAAAAAATAAAATAAATATGATTAGCAAATGTAATACTGCAAAACTAAACTGCCCACAAGCAGCTCTCACACTAAGTACATAGATTCGATTAGAATTAGATTAGATGTTCACTATATTCTATGGATATTTGGTTATTATTATTATTATTATTTTGTATCTCTTTTTTTGCAGATGTATTCATCATTAGTATTCATAAACTAAACAAGATATCCAAACTCCACTTTGAAAACAGTGACAGGTTGGCATGAAATGGCTTGCATAATACTAAGTAAGGAGGAGTAATATTTTTGACTCATGGCTGAAGTCAAGTTTCTCCAGCTTTAAGATATGGAATATTTTTTTTAAATCCCAAGATGGGAAATATCCTTCTCACCTTTTTCACCCCTGACCCGTTTTGCCTGAAGAATAGCTCGCAGCATTACAAAAAAAAAGGAACTATGAACTAGTTTATTTTTGGAACTATGAATGAACTATTAACTATAAACAATTATGAACTATGAGCGAACTAGTTCATTTTGAAATGTGTGAACTGAACTTTGAACGAGTTCATGTATAAAATTTACTTTCCCGACTATCACTGAGCTATAAACTCACAGAAAAGTGGGCCAGTCTTCTTTAAATTCCCGGGCTGAAATTAGGTTCCAGCACGCCACTGAACCTAATCCCTGATCAGGGGGGACAGCAAGAAATACGGCATCACTAGAGACCCACCATTACGGGTGTTTTTGTTGATGAAAAATGCTCCACAAAGCAGGTGTCCTGACTGTGAGCTGGTTCGTCCCTCTTCAGACCTAACTTGTAACTTTGCTGAGAGAGAGACATCACTGACTCGTCTCCATGGAGATGATACTGTTTTAGAATGACTAAAAAGCCCCAAAAAAATAGGTTTAGTGTAGTTTAGTTTATTTGCGCAGCAGACAAAAACAATGTTCATACCAGGAAAATGAGTGAATTTGCACGCTCAAAAGGAGTAGATTGAAGTTCAGAAAACGTATGTGGACCTGACTATTTACCAATACACCGCATACAAAACCATCATACTCATGTTTTGTCAAATCAAATATCCCACAATTCTCTCTGCTCTTTTAAAGCATTATACAACCTAATTCTTAAGTCTTATTGACTCACTCTTTCCCCGTCCATTTTCTGTTCTTTTCTCTTCACTGTGAACAGCCTGGGTCCCGTTTAATTGCTAACATGTAAACGCTGTCAGTTCAGTGTATAAGGCTCTCGATGTTGCTTTTGGGGAAACACCTAATGCTTTTCGTACCCGATGCAGTGATCTCTTCTGTACTCTGAATGTGAAATTTTAACCGAGGTGGAAACGCCTTGAACTGTGTTACATAAATGTATCTGTTTTGTGTGGTAAAAAAAAAGCGCTTCATTTTTGTCTTCTTCTGAGAAAAGTGAGCAAAATATTGACTTTGTAAAAAAGGACACTGGTTTATGGTTTAGTGTCTGTGATAAGTGTTTAAAAAATGTTACACAAAAAGTTTTTTTTGGGGGGGGGAATGTGATGTTTCGGTTCTTTTGCGAATACTCTTAAATACATTCCACTAATGCTTATCATTGAGTGGAGACCATGGCATTTTGCTGTTATCTAAAGGAGTTGTAGAGATTATTTTGTGTTGAAATCAGTATCTAAAAAATATGCGTTCATTGTTTGTTGCAACTCACGTTTTTGCTCATTTGCCTTTATGTAAATTTGTATTTGAACCAATGTACATGCGGCCAGTGCCTTTTAAGTTTGTCTGTTTTGAAGGTTGAATCGACTTTTTGGTTGATTTAACCATGTTATAATGTTCAAAAGTGGCATGTTTCATTCACCATGTTTTTAGTAATCCTGCATTTTTAGTCCATCTCCCTCTTCCACACACCTTCACCAAACTTGTTGTCCGTGGCCAAACTTTCTAGTACGTTTTTGTTGGAGTCGCTGGAAAGGAAAACATCAGGATGGATGAGTGAAGCTGCGGAGCGAGCCCCCTGCCGGCTGTGGAACAGGAGAGCGGAGATGAGCTGCAGACCTGGAGCAGGGGCTGAAGAGTGAGTTGGCCATCGCTGCTGACCCACCGCCGGGAGGGTGTTGTGGTTCAGGGTCGAAGCACCCAGTGAACGGCGACTACGGCCGGATGCGATCCTCTCCTCCCGGTCAAAGGCTACTTTAACCTCAGATGAAAGGAAGGAAAAGCATCAGCTGAGGTATTGAAATTCTTTGATTGTCATACCTGAGAGGGGATCTGGACTAGGGCTCGACTGACCCGATACCAATATGAAGGGGGTTGGCATGGCTGATATATAGGCCGATATTTTAAGTCATTTAATTTGATGTATTTTATCTCTCAAATAACCTATAGTTAAGCATGAAAATATAAATATATCTAATAGAGGTCGACCGATATTGGTTTTTCTAAGGCCGATAATTGGGGATTTTGATTGGCCGATATACAATGATGTTTTTTGGCCATTGTTTTTTTTCAGTCGTCTCATCTATAATCCTGTGCATGATGCTTCTAAATGTGTCAGTGTTGAACTGTGACAGCAGGGGGCGCAGTATAAGGGGCATAGGGCTGATTTAACCAGGGCATTCGAGTGTACTTCAGACTCAGAGGGACAGAGCGAAAAATCAGTAGATTCCAAAACAAAAATGGGTAAGCGCATTGCAACTCAAGGTGCATTGAGTTGCCTTGTGTACGAAATGCACGGTATGAATAAAGTTGCCCCGCCCTGCCTAAGTCTCTATCTCCGAAATAATGTGCAAAAGTCTGCAACATAAAATTAATAAAATAGATGTACAAACTTGTGACCAATTTTTACCATGATGCTTCTCCGCTCCCCTGAGGCCCAGAAAGTCTCTATCACTTTCAGTTCCGGAGATATCGGCCTTTTTATCGGCTGATATACCCAAATATTGGCCCGATATATCGGCTGGCCCCAGTCTGGACACCTGTAAGTTCTTATTTCTTAAGTATTCAGCAGTCTTGTGACCCTAATCGTTACATCAGGATTTCTACTGAAAATCATATGTCTTTCCCAAATAATTTATTTAAAAGTATAATATACTATATACAGTATTTCTGTATGATTTGATTTGCAGAAATTATCAGGTGATGTGACATGGTCTAATAGCGCAGGGGTTCCCAAAGTGGGGGTCGCAAGACAGTGAGGTTAGGATGGCGAGATGTTTTTAACTCTTTCATGCACAAATTATGATTGGTTGCTTCAGGATTTTCCCCCAAGTGTTTTTATGACTCTTTAGGCATGAAAAGAAAATAATGCATTTTTTTTCAACATGCATTCTTTAAGGAGTTGTTGACATGTCCACCAGGGTGGACAAGGCGCAATTGAACAACTGATAAAATATGTTTTTAAGAAAACAATAATTAAGAATAAATATTGTAAACACTATAAAATAATCTTTAACATTGTATATTTACATATACATATTGCTACATTTAACCAAAGAAAATTTAACTTTTTTGAAGCTGATAGTACAGTCTGAATTTGTTGTCGCCAAATGTTTTCCTCCTCACCTATGCTGTTGTCAGGTTGCACCCCTCATGCAAAGCTATGGCCCTTAACAATATATCAAATTATAAAAGTAATTGCCCACCTGAGCCTCTGACCAGACAAATCTCCACCCCGTCGAGGAGACCAAACCCCTATGTTATGAACCGCTTGTGTAGATGACTCTGCAGGCTCAGTTATGGCATCTGTTTGCATTTCTTTTGTCAGTGAGCTCTTGCCAGTGTCTCCAGGACCATTTGGAGCCAAACATTACTGCAGGTGAAGTATTTAAAAAAATCAAAAATTTGCAGCAATACTATAAACTGTAGTCAAAATATAGCTTGTGATGCACGATGTCCAATTTAGTGGACACATGACTAATCACAATTTCCTCAAATCACAAAATCAATACTTGGATATTTTAACAATTATATTACTCCTTAGGTGTTGCTTGATGTCCCCATATTTTTTTTTTTACCTGCAAGGGTCTCCTAAAATAGAAGGGCTGGACAGAAATGCCTCCCCTGTGAGGCACACCTGGTTTTCTGTCGGCCATCTTTGCACTTGCAAGAGTAGACCAGTGAGTGGCAATGTTTGGTACAACACACAAGAGTCCACTGTAGTGACTGATGCACAACTGTGACATTAAGACTCATTCAAATAGGAGAAAAAAACGGTTGAATAGCTGTCCACTGTAGTGACCACTGCCCCTTAAAGGGGTAAGACAGTATTTTTCAAATTCATTCGAATGAGTTTGATGTACTTTTGATTTAAGCAGTACATTTTTGTGAAATCAAGCCAAATATCAAGAGATACTCTCAAAACAGACAGAATAAACCAGATTTTAAATGTTGTGCACCTAAATGTATTATACAAACTATATCTAACAGTGGGGGGTCCTGAGTTGTTTGTCTGGTGATTTTGGGGGCCCAAAAGGTTAACCCCTGTAATAGACCATACTAGTGTCATCCATGCCAGGCCTAGCTAGACCTAAAACATGCAGAATAGACTAATCCTCTAGCTATGAAAAAACCTATACAGCTCGACATAGAGTACATAAAGTTTGCCTTAAAATACTGTATATTTGTGCATAATAGCACCAATGTAGCAAAACTATTTTGTGCACTGAAAGACACATTTTTACCAGATGACATGAGACTCTCATTTTTAAAAATCTGTGGGAAACACCATCCAAGAAAGGATAATTACAGACTACATTGCATTGTCAGTGGCTGGGGCTATAATCTACTCCCTCCAGCTCATGTTTTAGTTTCTTTCAAAGTCATGGATAAAATGGTTTATCTATTTTGGATCATATTAAAGAAATGTGGGAATGCGTAGTTGCCAACCCTTCTACTTTATGACCACCCAAAGCTGACGTCTCCCAAGTCACCGCTACACCCAGTTTATGGTGAAGGAATGAACACATAATCCTGAGGCAACATTAAGAGTCCAATTAACTGCGACTTAAGTTCCAGTGTCATTTCATTCACCGATGGAGCGTCCCCAGAGCCTGAGGATTTGTATGTCTCCTCCCGGACCCTCGAACAGCCCGGGGCCAATGTCACGACCCAGAGTTGGGGATATGTGTGAATATTGGTATAAAAACACTTAGTTTAAAAATGACTGACTTTTCTGAACGAGTTGTATAGATATGTGCTTATAGCATTCTGTATATTTTGGTGGATTTTGTACACCTCAATTTCAAGAGAGACCAAAGTTTAAAAAGCCTAATGAGAGAGGGAGGAAATATATAATTATATTGTATTTTGTGTGTGTTTTTTCAAAGTTTTGCCGTAGACCTCTGTAGACCTGTTTAAGTGTGTCATGCAGCGACTCAGTCTTTAAATAAAGCTGATTAATTAGGGCATCCATAAAAATTATAAAGTTCAAATGAATGTATTAAAATGTTTATGTTAGAAAGAGGAGGAATATATATATATCATCTTTACCTTCATCCTCCAAAAGATGTAAAAATAAAAGCTTGTTACTTTGACATTTGATTCAGAGATCACATATTGCATTTAGCGTGATCATTGTACTGGTTTCATTTGTAAAGGGGATTAAATCCATGTTTTACACGTGTAAAGAATCAGCTGATTGTTATTGCCTTTGTTGTGACTTTTGAAGTTTACTGTACAGTGGATATATTTATATACTGTATGTGCCAAACATATGTATGTGGATACTTTGGTGTCTATAGCATCAAATAAAAATAACTGCATTTTCATTTCTCAAATGTGTTGAATATATTCATAATTATGGATTCATTTTAATGAAGACATTTATTTATGTCTCAGACATCTCAGGGTGACAAATTGATACAGCAGGACACTTCAGCAGACAAGTCTCTTTTTCACTTCTTCATATGACTGTGTAACATTTCCAACACCTGTGCACTGATATGTGTTCCTGTCCACTTTTGCAATTGAGTGGGACTTTGGTGAGACTCTGATCCCGTGAATAAGATCATTAGTAATTCTCCAAATTGTCAGCAGTTAGTTAGTTGGTCAGTTAATTGGTTAGTTAGTTAGTTAGTTCGAGATAATTAGTGTCCCTAAGCAAATTATAATGCAGCAGGTGATGCGGATGCACATGATGCAGTAAAACAACAATTGTATGTAAAGATCATACAGTCACAACATAATACTACAGTGAGGAAAATAAGTATGTGAACACCCTGCTATTTTGCAAGTTCTCCCACTTAGAAATCATGGAGGGGTCTGAAATTGTCATCGTAGGTGCATGTCCACTGTGAGAGACATAATCTAAAAAAAAAAAATCCAGAAATCACAATGTATGATTTTGTAGCTATTTATTTGTATGATACAGCTGCAAATAAGTATTTGAACACTTGTCTATCAGCTAGAATTCTGACCCTCAAAGACCTGTTAGTCTGCCTTTAAAATGTCCACCTCCACTCCATTTATTATCCTAAATTTAGATGCACCTGTTTGAGGTGGTTAGAGACACCTGTCCACCCCATACAATCAGTAAGAATCCAACTACTAACATGGCCAAGACCAAAGAGCTGTCCAAAGACACTAGAGACAAAATTGTACACCTCCACAAGGTTGGAAAGGGCTACGGGGAAATTGCCAAGCAGCTTGGTGAAAAAAGGTCCACTGTTGGAGAAATCATTAGAAAATGGAAGAAGCTAAACATGACTGTCAATCTCCCTCGGACTGGGGCTCCATGCAAGATCTCACCTCGTGGGGTCTCAATGATCCTAAGAAAGGTGAGAAATCAGCCCAGAACTACACAGGAGGAGCTGGTCAATGACCTGAAAAGAGCTGGGACCACCGTTTCCAAGGTTACTGTTGGTAATACACTAAGACGTCATGGTTTGAAATCATGCATAGCACGGAAAGTTTCCCTGCTTAAACCAGCACATGTCAAGGCCCGTCTTAAGTTTGCCAATGACCATTTGGATGATCCAGAGGAGTCATGGGAGAAAGTCATGTGTACTGTATTAAGGAGAGGATGACCGGGGCCATGTATTGTGAGATTTTGGGGAACAACCTCCTTCCCTCAGTTAGAGCATTGAAGATGGGTCGAGGCTGGGTCTTCCAACATGACAATGACCCGAAGCACACAGCCAGGATAACCAAGGAGTGGCTCTGTAAGAAGCATATCAAGGTTCTGGCGTGGCCTAGCCAGTCTCCGGAGGGAGCTCAAACTCTGTGTTTCTCAGCGACAGCCCAAAAACCTGACTGATCTAGAGAAGATCTGTGTGAAAAAGTGGGCCAAAATCCCTCCTGCAGTGTGTGCAAACCTGGTGAAAAACTACAGGAAACGTTTGACCTCTGTAATTGCAAACAAAGGCTACTGTACCAAATATTAACCTTGATTTTCTCATGTGTTCAAATACTTATTTGCAGCTGTATCATACAAATAAATAGTTAAAAGATCATACATTGTGATTTCTGGATTATTATTTTTTTGATTATGTCTCTCACAGTGGACATGCACCTACAATGACAGTTTCAGACCCCTCCATGATTTCTAAGTGGGAGAACTTGCAAAATAGCAGGGTGTTCAAATACTTATTTTCCTCACTGTATATCAGTCCAGCTCTGAACAGCTGAGAGCCGAGCCAGTATTCTCAGCCTGCGTCCAGAAGGGAGTAAGTTAAACTCTTTAAAGAATGGATGGTCCGGACACATTATCTGTTGGACTTTAACCTTTCGGCTGTAGCCACAGTTAAGGATCCAGCCACAGCAGCGCCATCAGCGCCTACAGTAACGGACTCAGCCACAGTTAAGGATCCAGCCACAGCAGCACCATCCGCACCTGCATCTATAGTAAATGATTCAGCCGAAGGAGCACTTTCATCAACTCCACCACAGGCCTTGAGACCGACTGCTGCATCTACACCCTCCAGAGATTTTTCTGAATCATTCCCATCCCCAAACTCACCTATGGGATTCCCCAACCATTTTGAACCCTTGATAAAACAAGGGACTCAAATGACTCCCCGCACTTCAGTCATGTCAAGACCAAGGCTTTCATCCCCAAAGAAGTATCCTGCCCCTCTCCCACCTCCGCCTTTTTCACCCAAGGTCTCCCCAGCTTGGCCCCCACCACCGGTGCCCACAGCTGTTATCTCCAGCAGCGTCAGCAAACTCAAAACCAACCAGAGGTCCATAGAGGGAGTGTGTTCTTCTGAAACAATTAGTACTGTCAAACAACATAGATTAGATAAGAGAGGGACAGTCAGACCGTCCAATCAAATAACTCTAATCCATATCCCTTGCAAAAAGATTCCATCCACTCAAACACAGATAAATCTCAAACATGCTGTACTCAATGTCAGATCATTTTTAATAAATAGTTTTATTTCCTCTTATAATCTAGATTTTATGTTTTTAACTGAAACATGGCTTGACAAAAACACTGGAAACGCAGTTTTGATTGAGTGTAGTCCATCAAATTTCAATTTTGTGTCTGACACACGTCAAAACCAAAGGGGCGGGGGTGTCTGTGCCATATTCAAGGACAATATAGTCATCCACAAATTGTCATTTGGGGTTTTTCTATCATTTGAGTATGTGTATTTCAAAATGGAGATAAAACAATCTTCCATACTTTATATGACTATTTACAAACAACCACAGAATTGTTTTATTGAAGATTTTATTGAATTACTTTCATTTATATTGACTGATTTTGATTGTTTAGTCATTTCAGGTGATTTTAATGTGCATGTGGATGTGACCAATGACAGGTATGCAAAAGAATTTAGAGCTGTTCTTGAAATGTTTGGTTTAACTCAGCACGTGAGTGAAGCGACTCAAAGGTCACACTCTAGATCTAGTTATTACAAAAGGTGTTAATATATCAAATGTGAATGTTGTTGATGTTGCTTTATCTGATCATTTTTGTGTCTTCTTTGACCTGTCTGTTACACCCAAACCAGTGGTTGGGCCTGGAGTTATTCAAAGAGGACACATAAATGATACAACAAGGACACAGTTTATGGAAATGATCTGATTTGAAAATCCTCCATGTTCTAACGTTGATAATCTGTTGGACTCTTACACATCAAGCGTCTTAAATGTTTTGAATACTATTGCTCCTGTCAAGGTTAAAATGGTTAACAATAGACAAAAGGCACCTTGGAGAAGTGAAGATTCGGTCAGGGCACAGAAAAGGGAGTGCCGAAAAGCCCAACGGAAATGGCGCAAGTCAAAGCTCCAGGTTCATTTTGAGATATACAAAGAAGTGCTTTGTGATTTCAACCAGATTTTGCGTGGAGAAAGGGAGAAGTACTTCTCTAAAATCATCACAAAGTGCAGAAACAGTTCTCGTGTTCTTTTTTCCACAGTGAACAGATTAACTAACCCTCCAGTTTCACTGCCCTTAGAACTAATCTCTACATCTAAGTACAATGAGTTTGCAATATTTTTTCATGACAAAGTCCAAGGCATTAAAAATGCCATAATTTCAACAACACAAATAGCGACCCTGCCACCAGATTAACACTTTGAGCTGACACATTTCACACCTGTTACTGACAAAACAATGGAAGAGGTTATCTCTGGTCTGAGTTCATGCACATGCTGCCTTGATGAATTGCCCACTAGATTTCTGAAGTCTGTGCTGACCAGCTTGTTACCACAACTTGTTCAGTTAGTTAACATCTCATTTGAGAGGGGAGCATTTCCAAAGGCTTTGAAAACCGCAGTCATTAAGCCTCTTCTAAAGAAGAGCAGCCTTGATTCCAAGATACTGAACAACTACCGGCCCATATAAAACCTACCATTCTTAGGAAAAGTCCTAGAGAAAGTAATATATCAACAGCTCACTTACTTTCTCCTATCTAACAATGTGTTTGATACTTTCCAGTCAGGATTTAGGCCCCTCCACAGCCCCGAGACAGCTCTGATCAAGGTGACAAATGATATCCGTATGAACACCAACGCAGGTAAGGTCTCAGTTTTAGTTCTGCTGGACCTGAGCGCTGCCTTTGACACAGTGGACCACGGGATCTTACTTCACAGGTTAGAAAACTGGGTGGGAATCTCTGGTACTGCTCTAAACTGGTTCAAGTCCTATCTGGAGGATAGGACGTACTTTGTCAAAATTGGCAACTGTGTCTCAGACAAAATTTCCATGACCTGTGGAGTCCCCCAGGGGTCAATCTTGGGACCCCTCTTATTCAACTTCCATTGGGTCAGCTAATAAACAGCAACATGTGTCGTACCACAACTACGCAGATGACACTCAGATCTACGTGTCACTGACGGCAGGTGAACATGGGCCTGTAGATACTCTCTGTCACTGCATCGAACAGATCAGTTTGTGGATGCAAAACAACTTTCTCCAACTAAACTCATACAAAACTGAGATCATTGTTTTTGGCCCACAGACACAAAGACAAAGTGTTATCAGTCACCTTGAGTCTCTCTCTCTAAAACCAAAAAATCAGGTTAGAAATCTAGGAGTTATCATGGACTCAGACCTGAACTTAAACAGCCACATCAAAGCAATAACATCATCAGCTTTTTACCATCTGAAAAACATTGCTAAGATCAGAGGAATAGTGTCAAAACCAGACTTGGAGAGACTCATCCATGCATTTGTCTCCAGCAGGTTAGACGACTGTAACGGCTGCTCACTGGCCTTTCTAATCGAGCTGTTAGAGCTGCAGTACATCCAGAACGCTGCTGCTCGAGCCCTGACAAGAACCAGGAAATACGACCATATTAGTCCAGTGCTCCGGTCCCTGCACTGGCTTCCTGTCACTCAGAGAATAGAATTTAAAACAGCTCTGCTTGTGTACAAGTCGTTTCATGGTTTAGCACCAAAGTACATCTCTGACATGTTAGAGCCGTATGAACCATCTCGGGCCCTGAGAACTTCAGGGAGGGGTCTCCTGGTGGTTCCCAGAGTCAGGACTAAACACGGTGAGGCTGCGTTTCAGTTTCATGCGGCTAAAATCTGGAACAGGCTTCATGAGGATGTGAGACAGGCCTCAACTCTGACAATGTTCAAATTTAGGCTGAAAACAGCTCTTTTTACCCGAGCATATAAAAACTGAAAGTATTTTATCTGCACTCTTGCCTTTTACTTTTACTGTAATTGATACATTTTTATGTTGATGTTTTAATGATTGATTTGATCTGTTTTCTTGTAACTTTATGCAACTGTGAAGCACTTTGAATTGCCTTGTGTATGAATTGTGCTCTACAAATAAACTTGCCTTGCCTTGCCTTGCCTAGAGGTCATGCAGCTGAGACTGCTGTGCACCAATGATTTCACCTACTACTGTGACCAACTTAGTCAGAGGATTGGTTGGTCGGTCGGTCATTCCTTCGTTAGTTTGTTTGTTAGGCCATGTTCAGTCTGAGGTCAAAGTGACCCAAATGAGACTTTTCTTTGTATCTGACATTTTCATAACAATATGAATAACACAGATCAATCAGATTTTTTTCTTTTTCTTTTGTTTTTCCTTCTCAAATGTGTCCCAGAACAGTTGGTCCTAAATCAGAAATCATTTCAAATGCATTCTTATTCTGAACGGCGTGGCCACATTCACCCCGTTCATACTTCTACAAATGTCATTCCCTCTATGTTAGACAAACAGGTCGACAGAAGAACAACATGCTACAGTATCCTTGTTACTCCGAAATTCAGATGGTGAGAAACGTTGGAGAATCACTGCAGACGACATCAAACCGCTTTCATCTGGCACGAGAAGAAGTGCATTAGATGCAAAGAGGAACAGACAGTCACTTTGTAGCAGGTGCCTTTGCACATTCACAGCAGGTCTTTGTTACAGCTGACCACATCTGAGAAAGATGACCAGGGTGGTGAGGAGGAGGTAAAAATAAGCTTTTCATGTTGGATACAAATTTTAGAGCACAAAGAAACATAGTAGAATATAGCCGCAAAGCGGTGAACATCGGCCCTCGCCGACCGCCCTGCCCAAAACAAGGGGGCGCTTCACGCCCTTTTGTCTCCCTCAATCTAAAATTATGGTGTTGCTACTGCTAGTTTTTAACTTTTTTCCCTACGGTCTTAATTTTAGGATTTTTGGAATGCGCTAACGCGCTCTACGTGCTCAATTTTGACATTATACAGAGAAAAATGTGTATGAATTTGTATCACACTATATCAAAACTGAAGCATATTTTTACATTTTACTTAGGGTTGCGGCTGCGCCGCAGAAAATCCACAAAGGTTATCCAAGTACTTTGGATAACCTTTGGTTCCTCACTTCACGCTGAATTATGGAGTTTAACATTTTTCCATCAGAAAAAAATGGGACGTTCTGGTCATCGCTACGGCAACACCGTGAAAAATATGGCATGGGTGTGATCGGAACGACCAAATCGAATTTTGTGCCAAATTATTTTCATTTTCGGAAAACAAAAATTTGTACTCTCCATATAATTTTTATAAGGGGTGCTATCGCACCCAATTAGAATTTTGCCAAATGAAAATGTTTAGCACTGTGACTTTAACAACTGATAACATAATGAGCGAAATCGGGCTTCATATGTGCGAATGTATGGAGGATTGAAAGTGCCACAATTAAATAAATAAATGCACCATTAAATAATTAAATAAATGTGTCATTAATTAAATAAATGTGTCATTAATTAAATAAATGTGTCATTAATTAAATAAATGTGTCATTAATTAATTAAATTACCAATGATTCTGTGTAAAAATATATATATAATTATTTATCTATTTAATTAATTATTTCATGGTCCTGTGTTGCAGTGTTTCATGAATTAATTTTATCTGTCAAACTCGCCCATCAAAAGTTGTGGGCGGGCTAAAGCCTGGTTAACTCAAATCTTGTCTAATCCATTGCTTTGGCCTGAAGTGTTTTTTGGAAACATGGCGGCTACGCTGATGGAGGACCTTCATGAGGTTTCAAGGGAGTTGGTGCGAGATATTTTAGACCTTGCTGAGTATGTGGAAGCAGGACCTGCAGACCCCGAGCATATACAGAATAAAGCAGAGGAATTTATTGTTCTTGTTCTAAGTTCTTGGAGTTATTTCCGCACTTTCTGACCAAGGCATTGACCGTAGAGTGACCGAAATTTTAGAAGAAGTACTCTACAGGGGTGCTAGTCGGAATGTGCCATTGCCTCAATGCCCCGGTCGCAATGTACCGCATCCATTGGTTTTACCGCCACCTACCGGGCGGATGAGTGCTCTTTACGATTATTGAGAAACAGCAGATATTAATTTAAAAAAAGTTATTTCTTGACATCCCTTGATGGAGTGATCGAGGCTTGTGTTTAGTTGTTTTTGCTTGAGTGTTCAAACCTACGTAAGGGAGAATAGCGCCACCCAGCGTATCGGAGTATGTTCACTAGTCTGCATCAATCCATTATTCTGGAATTGATTTGCCTTGACTCGATGAGCAGGATGACCAGGTCAGGTGTTAGGACCCACCCCTCAAACTTTGATGGGCGAGTTTGACAGATAAAATTAATTCATGAAACACTGCAATACAGGACCATGAAATCATTAATTAAATAGATAAATAATTATATATATTTTTTTACACAGAATCATTGGTAATTTAATTAATTAATGACACATTTAATTAATTAATGACACATTTATTTAATTATTTAATGGTGCATTTATTTATTTAATTCCATATTTAATTAATTAATTAAACATTTAATTAATTAATGACACATGTATTTAATTATTTAATGGTGTATTTATTTATTTAATTGTGGCACTTTCAATCCTCCATACGAATGGGAGCCATGTTTTGTTTGCGAAAAATCTCAAAACACTTCGTACAGTTTGCCGCTTCACCGCATAAAAACGTAGAAAAGTAATTTGCATTACTTTTAAAGTTCTACTTCTCAAGATTATTTTCCACCCAAAATTAGCTCGTTCTGATAAACGCTCTAGGAGGAGATAGATTTTGTACGATGTGAAAAATAAAGGCGGATTCCCGCTTCGCGGGCCGTCATCAAAAATGGCCGACACCCAATATGGCGGACGGTATTGCCGCATTCATATTTTTTGCTCAACTTGTCATGTTGCACATCTGTACCGATTTTTATTATTCTACGACAAACTTCATTTTTGGCCAAGTCCTATCTCGCAATGTTAAAAAAAAAAAACTGAGATGTTTAAAATTCAAAATTTGGAAATAGTCAAAAGTTGTGTCAGATCGGGTTTGAATTTTCGGGGCAATATCTGTGACTTTTCGTCGATGTTCACTGGGTGAAAATTGCGACGGTGCGAAAGAAAGAAAGAATAATATTCCCATACCAAAACATAAACTATATACAGTGCCTTGCGAAAGTATTCGGCCCCCTTGAACTTTTCGACCTTTTGCCACATTTCAGGCTTCAAACATAAAGATATAAAACTGTATTTTTTTGTGAAGAACCAACAACAAGTGGGACACAATCATGAAGTGAAACGAAATTTATTGGATATTTCAAACATTTTTAACAAATAAACAACTGAAAAATTGGGCGTGCAAAATTATTCAGCCCCTTTACTTTCAGTGCAGCAAACTCTCTCCAGAAGTTCAGTGAGGATCTCTGAATGATCCAATGTTGACCTAAATGACTAATGATGATAAATAGAATCCACATGTGTGTAAACAAGTCTCCGTATAAATGCACCTGCTCTGTGATAGTCTCAGAGGTCAGTTTAAAGCGCAGAGAGCATCATGAAGAACAAGGAACACACCAGGCAGGTCCGAGATACTGATGTGGAGAAGTTTAAAGCCGGATTTGGATACAAAAAGATTTCCCAAGCTTTAAACATCCCAAGGAGCACTGTGCAAGCGATAATATTGAAATGGAAGGAGTATCAGACCACTGCAAATCTAAACTTGTCCCTCTAAACTTTCAGCTCATACAAGGAGAAAACTGATCAGATATGCTGCCAAGAGGCCCATGATCACTCTGGATGAACTGCAGAAATGTACAGCTGAGGTGGGAGACTCTGTCCATAGGACAACAATCAGTCGTACTGCACAACTCTGACCTTTATGGAAAGGTGGCAAGAAGAAAGCCATTTCTTAAAGGACCTGTATCATGCTATTTTAGCCATTCCAAAGTAAAGTATAGGCATTTATATGATATATTGTACCTCTACCACTACGGAGCACACATTTTTGTGATAAATATAAGTATTTTCTGGAGGTATTTTTCCAACCCGGAAGACAAAACGCTTGGATTCAGTTAACTCCGCCCCCTCTCGCCGCTCATACAACTTTAACAGTAGTAGAAATATATATATCACAGCAAAAAGTTACTTCATGATGCCGTTATAAGGAGTTAACATGTGCAACACAGCTTCATGGCTAAATGGCTAACACACACGCTAACACACACACGCTAACACACACGCTAACACACACGCTAACATGCATTTTGATGACTCACCACTCTGATGTTTCCATTATGGGACTTGCGTTGGTTATAAAAGTTAATCCACTTTGATTCTGGCCAAGGTTCATCAAGCATCCATCAGCGACAGGCTCAGACAAACACTATTCTGGCTGATAGTCGCTGAATCCCGGAGGGAAATTCCAACTTCTATGGCCTCTTCTTTAGGAAGGTTGAATAAAGTCCTGTCCTCGCAGCCAAACGGTTTTCTCCGTGACATTATCGTGAAGTAAGAAAAAAGAACAGGTGTCCAGACTCCAGAGTAGGTTAGAAAAAGCTCCCTCTTCACAACTTTCGGTGCAACATGACATGACCATCTGTTCAGACCGTTCGGACGCTCAGGGGGAGCGTTTGTTTTCGGTACAGGGGCAGCGCAGCGTCAGGCACTTCCTCTTTTTTTTTTTTTTTTTTCTTACGACAGAAATAATGAAAAAAGGAGTTTTACAAATGAAAATCATGCCGTAAGGCATTAGATTACAGACGTCGAGCACTTCCGTTCCGCTGTGACGACACAACTGAACATGTCAGTCGTTTACCAGGAGAGGGCGGAGCAGCTGCTCAGAGAGTAGGATTCAGGAGGATTACTGAGAACTGCGTGAATGAAGCCAAAAACCACTCTGGGGGTGTTTTTGATAAGGAAATAGCATAACAACATGGTTAAAAGATCAAAAAAGTCGATTTTACATGATATAGGACCTTTAAAGATATCCATAAAAAGTGTTGTTTAAAGTTTGCCACAAGCCACCTGGGAGACACACCAAACATGTGGAAGAAGGTGCTCTGTTCAGATGAAACCAAAATCGAACTTTTTGGCAACAATGCAAAACGTTATGTTTGGTGTAAAAGCAACACAGCTCATCACCCTGAACACACCATCCCCACTGTCAAACATGGTGGTGGCAGCATCATGGTTTGGGCCTGCTTTTCTTCAGCAGGGACAGGGAAGATGGTTCATATTGATGGGAAGATGGATGGAGCCAAATACAGGACCATCCTAGAAGAAAACCTGATGGAGTCTGCAAAAGACCTGAGACTGGGACGGAGATTTGTCTTCCAACAAGACAATGATCCAAAACATAAAGCAAAATCTACAATAGAGTGGTTCACAAATAAACATATCCAGGTGTTAGAATGGCCAAGTCAAAGTCCAGACCTGAATCCAATCGAGAATCTGTGGAAAGAACTGAAAACTGTTCTTCACAAACGCTGTCCATCCAACTTCACTGCGCTCGAGCTGTTTTGCAAGGAGGAATGGACAAATATTTCAGTCTCTCAATGTGCAAAACTGATAGAGACAAACCCCAAGCGACTTACAGCAGTAATCGCAGCAAAAGGTGGCGCTACAAAGTATTAACTTAAGGGGCTGAATAATTTTGCACGCCCAATTTTTCTGTTTTTTATTTGTTAAAAATGTTTGAAATATCCAATACATTTCGTTTCACTTCATGATTTTGTCCCACTTGTTGTTGGTTCTTCACAAAAAAATACAGTTTTATATCGTTATGTTTGAAGCCTGAAATGTGGCAAAAGGTCGAAAAGTTCAAGGGGGCCGAATACTTTCGCAAGGCACTGTATTTTCAGAAAGTGCTCGTGCATTCCTACCTTATGGTAGAGGTCCTGGGTGACCCAGGGCTCTTAGTCGCCCACTGACTTTTATGGGCTCTGTACAATTACAATGTGTATTTTTGCATTATATATGTCTGTGCACGGGACGTGCATGACAAGAAGAGTGTGTTAGTGAGCGTTTGAGAGGAGGGGAGTGCTTCGCACTCCAATTGTCCGCATGTAATTGGACAGCAGTGTGCTCCGCTTCGCACACTGCTGTCCAATTACATTGTTCGTTTTCTGATACATGTGGGGGGGAGTGCGCTCCGCTTCGCTCCGTGCCTTCTATTACAAGAGCCCCTTCGCCAGCCCTGATGGCGCTCGGGCCTAAATATATGTAGAGAGAAAGGCAATCAGGGGTATCTTGTGTGTACTATTTTCATTCAATTTATATCCAGAGGTAGAAAGTAGGAACTTTCAAAAGTAAAGTATTTTAAGCAGGGCCGTATAGTGCATTGTGTGTTGTTTTTTATTATAGACCTTTTTGTGAAGCACTTTGGTCAACAACAGTTGTTTTTGAATATGCTATATGCATGGCCTGTAGAGGCCTCCAAGATCTGGAATGAGATTTATATATTTTAATTGTGGGTCTCTGTCCATAAGCATCGCACTTCTGGGGATTCCCTTCCACAAAACGGACCTCAATATCAACAAAACTGAATGATATAAATTATCAAGTTTTATAAATAAATATATAAACCGTGATTGATTTGATTGAAGGTGGAATTGGTTGAATTAACGAAACAGGATTACAAAGAAGCAGAGGTGAAATGCAACATTGGTATAACACAAAGACCTTTACAAAATACAAACAAGATAAGATGTTCCAAAAGGAACACAAAGATCAAACAAAAACCTAGTCTTTTTGTCTTTGAGCCTTTTGTGTTTTGTCACTCTTCAAAGAGTCTGAATGTTCTAGTGCTAAATATAAATGAGCAGGACTCTGAGCAGTTTTCTTCATGTGAAAGACCTTTTTAAGTGTATTTCCAATAAAATCGATTAAAATTGTAATCGTCCAAACTGAGTAACAAAACAAATTAATGTTTGGCCATATTGCCCAGCCCTAGGGGGTTTGACAGTTGCACCTATGACAGAGAGGTTGTCAGCAGGTGAAGTCAGTCCTGTCAGTACTTACCTTACAGTAGGTAAGTAAACCATGTTGCTTTGTCCACCTTAAAACTCTAAGCAAGGTCAAAAATGATCTAACTGCATGTGACTTTGAGAAATCCATTAAAGCATTTACAACTTTGCATCTTGATTATTGTCATTCTTTCTGTGTACATTGGTCTTGATCAGAATTCAATTCGTCGTCTTCAGGGGCACAAAATGCAGCTGCCCGTCTCCTTACAGGAACCAAACAACGACAGCGTATCAACCCTGTGTTAGCTGCTCTTCATTGGCTTCCTGTACATTATAGAATAAGGTTTAAGCGTTTGCTGTTTTTAAATGTCTCCATAGCACTGATCCTCTCTGAGCTTCTTTGCATCATGCTCCAGCTATAGGGACCTGAGATCTGGTTCCTTACTCCAAGTGTGACCAAAGATGACGGGGCTTTCACTGTTTCAGCTCCAAAGATGTGGAATAACCTGCCTCTCCACATAAGACCTGCACAGATGACCAAGTTAAAACCTTGCTTAAGGCACTTTTGTATTCAAAAGCGTTTAAAACGGTCTAACACGTACCACACCAATATCCAAGCTGTTAGTGTTTTGCTGCCTGTATATTGTGTGTTATTTTTATAATATTCTTGTACTGTAGACCTTTTTCTGAAGCACTTTGGTCAACAGTTGTTTTTGAATATGCTATATGAATAAACTGTGATTGATTGATTTGATTGAAGGTGAAATTGGTTAAATTAGCGAAACAGGATTACAAAGAAGCAGAGGTGAAATGCAACATTGGTATAACACAAATACCTTTAAAAAAATACAAACAAGATAAGATGTACCAAAAGAAACACAAAGATCAAACAAAAACCTAGTTTTAATGTTACATCTTTGAGCCTTTTGTGTTTGTCCAGCATCAGTGATGTACCCCACCCACTGCAGCCAAAGGTTGACCCAGATTTGTCCCATTAAAAAAAGCACCACTGGACCCAACAGTGATCAGCTTCTGAATTGTGGCGGTCCACAGAGCATCTCTCAAAATGGACATGAAGATCCTCTTCTTCCTGCTTTTGCTGGTGATGTGCGAGGCTCATAGAAAAGGTAATTTGGTTACAGCTCGGGTACCTTATTTTTACCGTTATTAAACCGAGGAGGTAGTTGAGTACAGATAGTTAGCTGCTGCCCCAATCAGTTTATTATAAAAAAATGAGAATTGTGTTCAATCAAGGTTAAAGATGAGTGCATCAGTGGGTCCAGAGTTGTAGAAAAATGTTCAGGTGCTCTTTGAGGACAAAAACCTTTGCAAACGTGGACTGCCCCTGCTCAGTAAAGGATTTTTATTCTATATTTCTCTGAGTGCCTCGGACACTTTGATTTTCTCCAAGTCCATGAGAATTGTGTTACTGTAAATATCATCCAGTTTGATAGAATGAATCCAAATGCTTCATGGCTTAGAGATTGTCTATTGGGGCTTATAATAAAGCTTTTCTTTTCAATAGAAATGTGACTCTTGTGTATTTTGCATTGGGCTCATCTCCCTGGTCTACATGTGTGAAATAATCATGAAAATACATAATAGCCCATTGTTTTATATTTGGTACAAAGTTACTTCATTCTCTTTAAAAACAGGTGAAAGAAATGGAAAACCTTCAAGATTTGTTATAGTGGTTTATCCCGGTTCTGGACTTGCAGGTGAGTATCACAACTTCTGACTTTATTAACATTATTGTTGTAATGTCGCCCAATTTTAGTAAAGACTGTGGCTAGTTTTTCTTTATCTTATTGTTTAACATTAAATTGTTAATGATGGAAAAACAATTGTTTAATGACTACTTAGAGCAGGGAACTCTTTCAGGGTGCTGGACGAGCGCTAAAGAGATCAGTAAGGGCCAACTTTCCTTTAGGTGATCTGTTTTTAAGATTAATGATGTTTTTTCTTGTATTATGCTGTTGGTGGTTTTCATCAATAGACTGGCATGGTTTGGAGTAACTGCCAATTTCATATTAAGCGTTTCAAAAACTTTTTTTTTTTTTTTATCAATGTAAAAGGGTGAGTTTAGAGTTTCTTTAGAAATATAAGATTCTTTTTATTTCATTAAAATGTAAAACCTTTGCATGCATGTTGCTGGTCTTTATTCAGAGAAGACCCAGTTTGGTGGTAAGAACATTTACATTCATCAAGGACTCAACAAGTTTAGACAAACCAGGTGGGAGAGCAGGTTGTCTTATAATCAGGAGGTTGAAAGTCGTTGTGTTGACACTTCATCCAACTTGCCCGTGTGAATGTGGTAAATGTGTGTATGAGTGGATGATCGTGGTCAGAGAGGTTTGCTTCCTTTAGGCTAAAACAGTGCGGAACTATTGTCATGTGTGTTGGTTCATTGTTTCAACAAGATCTCCTTCATGCTAG
Source organism: Proterorhinus semilunaris (assembly GCA_021464625.1). NCBI lineage: Eukaryota > Metazoa > Chordata > Actinopteri > Gobiiformes > Gobiidae > Proterorhinus > Proterorhinus semilunaris. The sequence goes on along the minus strand of CM038345.1, from coordinate 27,262,863 downwards.
TTCCAGTCGGGAACATATTACAGTGTATTCTCCCTTTGTCCTTCCTAAACTATGGAGTTTATTTATTTATTTACTTTTGCATCTGTATGTTTCTCTCTACTTCCTCAAAACTTTAGCAACCCTCACCATTCCACATGCATACATGTATAATATATTTTGTCCATGTACATTTTCTTACATCATAGTATCTTATTTCTTGAATAATAACACAATAAAAATGTTTGAACTTGTCTTAATTACAGCTCCCAATAGACACCCCAGCCCACTGGCTTATTCACGGAAAGTCCAAGGAAGAATGCCTCTCATTAAGCTGAAGTATGGCCAGCTACGCCCTAGAAAGAATGGAAAGAAGTTCATTAAAATGATACCAAAAGGTGACTAGACACTTCACCACCACGCCTGAAATCGAATGGCAGTTACACATGTTTTAGTCAGTACCGGAAAGCTCTTAACAAAAGTTGAGAATGTTTAAAATACCATGTAACAGTATTTATTTATTTTATTTTATTTTTTTCAACAGCACCGAGAAGTTTGCTCAGACAATGGCTCAAATACTGCGCTAACAAGAAAGGTGAGATGTTTATATCTATCCATCCTTGTGGTCACCAACCTTTTTCTTTTCTCTTATAACCTGGCAGTAGATATGGGAAACTGAGTTTGAGTCCAGCGTCGACATGAAATGGCCCAACTTACTTATTTTAGTGGGGGTTATGCAGCTACACAGGGTGAACTGAACAGCAGTGGTCAAATTAACACGCAAAAACACACTGGTCAAATTGAGACCTGGGAGGTTTCAGAGGAGCAGCCGACACCATTGCATACTCCATCCCACACACGTACCACACACACAAGTCTTTTGTACAAACAGTGTCCACAGTTATTACACGTTATTATTACAATTATTCACGGAAAGTCCATTGAAAAATGCCTCTCTTTGCAAGTGGTACGTTCACCGATATCCCAACCCTATTGGAAAATACATTACTAATCCTCAGGACAAACACTATCACACTTACTTATTATTATTTTTTTAATAGCTATAAAGAAATCCTTCAGCCATAATGACTTTCTGCAATGACAGATGTTTAATGGCATTAGGAGCAGCATATCAGTTAAACATGTTTTTCATTTTTTCATCTACAAATCAATGTCCCCTATAATGCGCACAATTGTAAATTAGGTTGAACAGCATAATATTAGGTTACACTCCTTATTCCTGTCTTGATAAACGACCCTGTGTCCTTGAACTCATTTTCTGGAATTGTGGAATCTTACAAATTGTAACAATATGCTTTTTTTTTTCTCAATTGCTTCCCTTCTGCCAAAGAGCCCACTACTACAACAAAGAAACCCACAACTACTACTACAGCACGTACTACCACTACTACACCGCGCACTACTACTATTACAAAATTTACTACCACTACTACACCGCGCACTACTACTACTACAAAATTTACTACCACTACTACACCGCGCACTACTACTACTTCAAAATTAACTACCACTACTACACCGCGCACTACTACTACTACTGCTCGGTGGGATTCCCCTTGGTAGCCCACTGCTAATACTGAGGACCCCACTGCTGATACTGAGGACCCCACTGCTGATACTGAGGACCCCACTGCTGATACTGAGGACCCCATTGCTGATACTGATACTGTTGCAGCTGATAGAAAATTCTCTATATAATCAACTTATGATTTTGAATGGATTAGACCAATCATATAACATCATTGTCAGTGATTCTCAAACATTCACCAAATCCCTTCAAATGGTATAATCCAACATCAAAAGCCCGTCTATACCTGACTTTATTTTCCACAAACAATGAAACAGGTAGTCTTTAAACTATTTGTTGTGGTCTAAAGTCCTTCCTGACTTTCCTAAGTTAGTAATGTTTTTAAGGACATTTCACTACTTCCGCTCAGCAAAGTGGGACTTTAACTGTCACAGTAATGCTCACAACAACAAGCTAATTGATAAAAACTCGAGGCCCAGTATTTGTTATCCCCACAAATGTCTGCTTTTACAATACTAAAGGACACAACTACAGGGCCTTTAAACCAGGACTAACCACCAGTTCAACTCATTTGTTTGAGAATCACTGCACTCAGTGTAAGTTTGGCACACTACTGCTGATGAAAAATTGTTCATATGATCACATTAATAAACTGAAGCAAGTATTTGTTGACTCTTTGTTTCTTTTTGTGACTTTAGTTTTGGTATGTTATGGACAGGGCTTGAAATTAACTTTTTTTGGTCACCGGCCACAGTGGCTAGTGGTTTTCCACCAACTGATTTCACTAGCCAAAACTAAAATGTATATAATAAAAACTTCATAATGTTAACGTGATCAGATTAACATAGAAAACCCAATAAGAAATCAACCACAAATAGAATCACAGCTTGCCTTGGGCATGTATTAAATGTATTGTTGCTGTAGTAGAGCTATTGCAAGTTTATTGATAATCTCTACTTTTACACGAGCAGGATTTAGCCATGTGCGACAGAGAATAAGTGTAGTCTGTAGCTAGAGTTTTAATCTGTGTAACACGCTGTAGCTTTCTCCAGGATCAAGACTGAAACCAAAGTATTGGAGGTGAATATCACCATCCTTCACCACGTCTAAAGAGCTGGCCCCCTTCACTGAGCCTCTCTTTTTTTTCCCTCTTTGCGTTCATTAACTGTCTGCACTTTCATCCATTGTTTTCTTCGCTCATACCACATATTTAAATGACTGTAGTTGCGAGTTAAACTCTTTGTCCGGAGAAAAACAGAGAGGAAAGTCTACGACTGAAATACGACTGATATGGACGTATGACAGAACATACGCGCAGTGATATCTTCACTTTACTGTGCGGATGCCGAATTGCTCCTGGTATTATTACGCCTTACAATATAGTTCCCCTTTTTATCCGCTTAGAAAATCCACATTGTTTAATTTTGTGTAATTATACTTTATAGTGTAACACTTCACATAACCTTATTTAATAGGGAAAATGTGGAAGAGTTTGGTAGCTTCTATCTTCACCTCGTTTGGAGCTATAAAGGAGAAGAGAGAGGCTAATGCTAACGCCGTCTGTCCTGTGTTTACGTTACAGAAGGCACACGTGGAGACCAGACAAGTACAAATAAACTCGTCAAAGCTAAGGCAAGAACATCTCTGTATGTAAAAACGGTGGCCTATTCCTTTAATGCGGTTGCGTAGCATGGATGTTCTCAGCCTGTGGCACTGCTGAGGTGTTATGGAAGACCAGGATGCTTCAACCAGAGGAATATGACATCTGAAGCCCATGTCCAGAATCCGTCTGTGTGTTGTGGCTCTTGATGCACTGACTCCAGCCTCAGTCCACTCCTTGTGAAGGTCTCCCACACTTTTGAATGGCCTTTTCCTGACAGTCCTCTCCAGACTGCGCTCATCCTGAGATGTTGCTGAGATGTTTTATTTGGGGTTTATACAAGCTGTGAGCCATAATTAGTAGTACCAGTACTAAACCTGGACTGAACCAAGACAAAGAATTGAAACAGTACAAAACTAGTACTAACCTAAACCAGGACGGACACAGCAAAATGTCTAACTTCTTCTGGCCATTTCAACAATGCAACCCGAATAAACTAACAATGCAAAAAACAAAAAAACACATCAATGGGTTAGTAATAATTCTTGATTAGGGTTGCACAATTGTATATTAATATCAATTACATTCTATTAGACGTGTTGCAATTAGTATTTTTTAAGATTGAAGATTCAAAGGACTTCAGTCTGCCCCTTTTCCTCTCCATCGGGGAACCAGACAGGGCTGCCCTCTCTCCCCCCTCTTATTTGCCATAGCTATTGAGCCTCTAGCCATCTGGCTGCGTCAAGAGGGTGGGTTCGAGGGCATCAGCAGAGCTGGGAAAATTCATAAACTATCGCTATATGCTGATGACCTCCTTTTGTATATGTCTGATCCAGCTGCCTCTCTCCCCGTGGTTCTAGATATATTCGACAAATTTGGATCCTACTCAGGGTACAAGCTTAACCTCCTCAAGAGCGAACTCCTTCCCGTTAACTCTCTGGCAAAAAATATACCCCCATCTTTTTTCCCCTTCAAATACGCTACAGACGGATTTAAATATTTGGGGGTGCATATTACAAATTCAATTAAACAACTTTTCTCCAAAAACTTCTCTCCCCTCTTTGAGAGGTGCAAACTAGACTTTGACAGATGGTCTGGTCTTCCACTATCCCTAGTAGGCCGTGTTAGTTTAGTTAAAATGGTCGTCTTGCCAAAGTTTCTTTATCTCTTTTCACATATCCCCATCCTTCTTAAAAAGCATTTTTTTAGATCGCTCGATCAACTAATTGGTTCCTTCCTCTGGGGCAAAAAAAACCCACGCATCAGAAGATCAGTACTACAGCTCCCTAAGGCCCTTGGCGGCTTAGCATTACCCAATTTTTTACACTATTACTGGTCCTGTAATATTCATAAACTCTTGTACTGGACTACCGACGCATCAGATGAAGAACGCCCTGCATGGGTGGATATGGAACTGGCATCTTCTAAACTCTCTCTTCACTCCCTGATCTGCTCCCAACTTCCTTTGACTACATCCAACTTTACCTCAAACCCAGTGGTAACCAACCCAATTAAAATCTGGATTCAAATTAGGAAAAACCTAGGCCTCCACAGGGCTTCAGACCTCTCCCCTATTGTAAACAACCACCTATTTCTGCCCTCTTGCACTGATTTAGCCTTTCGGACCTGGTCTGACAAAGGGATAACTAAATTTAAGGACCTTTAAAGCCAAGGGACTTCTATGTCTTTTTTAGAGCTCTCAAGTAAATGTGACTTGCCTAAATCCCACCTATTTCGTTTTTTTCAGATAAGACATTTTATTCAGAACCAGAACCCAAAATTCCCCAGTCGCCCCCCGGAAACTCTGATTGACTCGTTGCTAGCTCTTGATCCCGAACAAAAGCGACTAATCTCCAGCATTTACAACCTTATTAATTCTACTAATGACAACCCAGCTTCCGACCTCAGGGTCTCTTGGGAGCAGGAGCTTGGAACCACACTGCCTGATGATTATTGGCAACAAGCCTTGCGGTTGGTTCATTCCTCATCAATCTGTGCGAGGCATGGCCTCTTACAGTGTAAAGTTGTACACAAAGTTCACTACACTAACTTGAGACTATCTCGGATTTACCCCAATGTATCTGATTCATGCAATAGATGCAAACAAGCCCGGGCCAACCATTCCCATATGTTTTGGTCCTGTCCTAGGCTTGCCACATTCTGGTCTGAAATCTTCAAAACTCTCAGCACAGCTTATAACACTACTATTTCTCCTGATCCCCTCTTGGCTCTGTTTGGCACCCCTCTGCAACCTCTTACCTCCAGAGTCGTACAAACGGTTCTTGCCTTTACCACCTTGCTGGCTAGGCGACTCATACTCCTCGGGTGGAAGCACCCTCAACCTCCATCTCATAGCAGGTGGGTAAAAGAGGTGTTACTGTCCATCAAACTTGAAAAGCTTAGATTCTCCCTCAATGGCTCCTTGAACCTGTTTGAAAAGACTTGGAGACCTCTCTTAACTCATATTGAATCTTTGACATCCCTGCCTGACTGTGACGACTGAGCCCCCCTTTATTTTAATTATTTATTGAAATCTTTTTTTTAATTTATTTTTGTATTTTTTTATTTTGTATTGTTTTATTTATTTATTATTATTTTATTATACTTAGTCATTCTATCATTTCCTTGTTTATGTATCTGTTGTATGTATTCTGTACTGTTTGCTGGTTTTACATTGTGATCTGTTCTGCCCTGGATGGGATGGGGGGTGGGGGGAGGGAGCGGATTGGGGGAGGGGTTTGGGTGGGATTGGGGGGGGGGGGGGAGAAAAGGAAAAAAATGAAAGACTGGAAGTTCTCAGTCATATTGTATTGTCATGTTGTGAATATGCTTCCAATAAAGATAGTCAATAAAAAAAAAAAAAAAGATTGAAGATTCAGTTAAGACTCACTTTGACGTCACATTGTACACAACATAATCACAAGAGTCAAAACTTCACACATGTATTTCAGAACATGGAGACATTTTGTTTGGAATTACCCAAGAACTGCAGTCATTTCCAATTTGATTTGAAAACAATTAACTGTGCAGCCCTATGCGTGGTACCAATATAAAAGGCAAAATAAAAATAAAACCATGTGATCAATAGCTGATAAACAGTTGTTTCCATCTCCAGAGTTTATTGTGTTCTGAGGGGGAAATCACATTATCATTACCATACAGGTTGGACTGTCCGCCCTGTCTCACTGTGTCATGCCATTACACAGTTGTGCATTTTGGCTCTGTTCTTCATTCACTGAGGCTGGGTGTCTCTTTGGGTTTCACTGGTGTCCTCTTCAGCAAAACAGCAAGCAGAGGGACCCCATCAGCCAGTGGCCTCCACTTTCACAGGATTGAGGTCCTTTAAGGAACGAATACATAAACAAAAAAATGTAATGTTACATTACACACACTCACATACAGTTAATCAGCATCTGGTAGTTTTTGCACAAAGCCCTACATGCAAGAATAGCTTTTGTTTGCTCATATTACACCTATTACTTAATTTAAAATGCATTTAGCTTACCTGTTTGTCTTTGCATGAAGATCTTGAAATATTTGGTCTACTGCGCTCACAAGGGTTGCATGTTCCTGCAAAAAAAAAAAAAAAAAAAGCAAGGTAATATCACTAAGTAGTGCTTAAAAAAAGTATCTTGAAGGAAGCAAATGAGAAAATAAGCAGTTAGAAGAATACAGAATATAGGGCAAACCTCCAGGCTGGCACAAGCCAGTATTTATGGAGACAAACCTAATTGTTTATTTTGAAAAACTGATTAAAAGGAATCAATAATTGTTTAATTATTCTCTTAAAAGAAAAACAAAAAAACAAGGCACTCATCCTCCCTTATCATAAATCCCTATTAACATTTAAAAAGCCTTTATTGTGCTGGGCTGTTGAACTATAAAATCTTTAAAACATATTGCTGGTTTCTTCCACGCGTATCAGCCCAAACAAGCCTTTGTAAAGTTTAGTTTTTTGTTCCTTTTTTTGTTTTACTTGTCTCAAATTGCCATCCAGCCTGGTCCTCATCCATTTGTGGACAGCATTCACTTCCTTCCAAAACTTTTGTGGAAAACCAAGAATAGACATTATAAATAGTAAAAGCATAAACAGTAAATGATTACAAGATGCCTCGAGATTTAATGCAGCATGAAAGTGCAATATTTTTCGCATTTAGCAAATTAAGAAAATAGTAATACTTATCTTTCTCAGAGACACACTTGGCTTAAAAATTAAAACATGACATGACCTTTTCACTCATGCATAACCATGACCAAATTTAAAAACAGCGCCAAGCAGTCTAAATGTTCACATTTTTATTTTAAGACACTATAATATATGTGAATTGCAACACAATAAGGCATGTGATGCAAGGCATTAATGTCTAGCACCAAATACATTATTAATATTATCATGTTCATTTGTAAATGCCATGACTGTCCAAATTATTAAAATATATGGCTATGCAGCACAATTTAATGACAAATTAATTTGAATTACGGCAACAACAAAACAATCTTTCGCCTTGCATTTTGTAAAGTGGGGACAGTGGAAAACAGTGTGAGTGTTTTGTCTGATTGCTGGCGACACAAGTGAGTAAGTAAAATACTTTACATTACGTAAATGCCAGACATAGGTCGTTAGACAGAGCTAGCCATTAGCATTAACGGTTCTCGGCCCGGAGTTCACTAGTCCCAAGGATCCAGTTTTGGTTTTTGGTTTGCTTCGACTACTCCCACCCAAGGCTTAGTCGATGTTGTGTCCTTTTCACTCTGCTAGGTCCAAGTCCGAAGAGAACGCACATTAGACCTTTTTCTCTCTCTGTGTCTCGGGAGCTAGCGCCGCTCTCCGCTCTAGCCGCAACACAGACTGCACAGCGCGAGCGCCGATCTGCGTTCCTTCCGCCCACAACAGATGCACGAGCCAATCGGCTTTCGCGCCACAACTATTTCAAAATAATCTTGCTCTAAGATTGGTTCTTATTTTTTGGTTAATTATTTGGTCTTTACTATATGAAAAAAGCCCACACACATTCGTACAGGGTGTGTGTCTGTGTGCAATAGGATAGGGATCAATAGTGCAAAGTACAATTAAATAAAACTAGAACATTTTTGTTGAGTTTGTAGGTGGATAAAAAGTTCATAGTCTGTTTGAGTACAGGGGAATTTCACAGAAATAATTGAGAACTGTTATTGTTGTACGCCCATGCATACGTACTGGTGATGTTAAATTGAATTTGAAGTCACTTTTGAAGAAGGAAAATGTGCCGGGACATTGTTGACATGCTTTTTTGGATACAGAATTTCTCATAAAATTGGTTGGTGTAGAAGGAAATTTTGACCAAATTCTGCAATTTGCCTATTCTTTGAGATTGGATGGTAACACAATAATACAAAAAACATGGTTAGTTGTATTCATATGGCAGAATATATCATTCATAATTTTGAAGTGTGTATTTTCAACGTCACTCTGTTTAATGGCATAGTAGACACTGCCTGGCCCGGATCTACGGGGGTGCAAGAGGCATTGCACCTTCATTTTGAAATGTTTGCACCCTCAGTTTTAATGTCAATACAAAGTATTTCAATGGCGAGAAAGTCTATTTGCACCCTTTTGAAACTCGAATGCACCCTCAGTCAGTTTGTTCAGGATACTTTCCGGATATCTGACAGATCCATGAACTAGGATCTTATTATATCTTCCCGGATTTTAAGGCTTTTTGTCCCGTGATGTGTCGACGCAAACCAAAGCAGCTGTGCGGCTGTGCCTCCTCCTCCTCCGCGGTGCTTACCCAGTATGTAAATACACACAGACAAAGTCACGCCCGTCAACCCCTAACTAGTCGGTTTGAACCTAAAAGTTTACGCTTTTAAATATACCAAAACTGGTAGCTTAAACATGGAGAGGATTCTTCGTTACTTGAACTGAACAATTCTGCAAAAAAGAGAAAATCACCAATTTTCAAGAAATAAAACTTTGTTTACGTTTTTCTCGAGACACGGGATGCCGACTTATGTCCCTGGAAACCACGGCGGGTCACATATTTACATGCCATCATACTTTCCACCTTGCCCTGCTGTCTCCCAGTTTGGACGCTCACAACGAAGGAAATACTGGAACCTTTGGCTAGACTCTACAACAGAGCATACAAGATCCACCACAGGCTCCCTGGTTGGACCCACCATTGCACTGCTCTATTAGTCTGGTGCCTTGACTTTCCAAAACTATGCCCTGAGCCATGGGATTAAGCTCTACATCCATCTGCTCAACAACTGCCCATCGGTCCCAAGACCAAGCTCTCGATCTGAGCGTTGAACCAGATGAATAACAAACTGTTGACTCTTGAGCTGATGTTGATGCTGTGTTTGTATGTTCTGCCCCACATGGAAAGAACCTATATAAACATATATGTTTTAATATAGGTTTCGATATATGTTTTGAATATATGTGACATATATAAAATTGGCCGTTTTCCTATACGTCATAAACATATATGTAATATATGTACATATATGTACACATATAGTTAAACATATATGTGAGCATATATGTATACATATATGCACATATATGTGTGCATATATGCACACATATATGTGTACATATATGCACATATATGTGTACATATATGTACACATATATGTGCATATATGTATACATATATGCTCACATATATGTGCATATATGTATACATATATGCTCACATATATGTTTAACTATATGTGTACATATATTACATATATGTTTATGACATATAGGAAAACGGCCAATTTTATATATGTCACTTATACCTATATGTTAATCTATATGCACCTATATGTTCACCTATACAGTAGTCAAATTCTTAAAATCCTTAGCTACTAGGCAACATAAATAAAAGCCCAAAATGTAGAAATTTACATTATTTATTTAAGAACAATCAAATAGTAAAGTTTTGTTGAAACAGATTACATCAAAACTTGTAAGTCCAATCGGCTTCTTTTAACAAATATTTACAAGAAAACCCAAAAAAATCAATTACAAAATGGCAGATTACAGTTTTTTTTTATTTCATAAAATAATAGTTTACATACCTTATGTTGTAACATGTAGGCTGAGTTATTCACAACATAATTCAGAATGTAGTAAAGATGCACAATATTTGTCAGTCCTTATTGATTCAAGCAGATTCACTGGACTTTGCTTCCTGGCTCAACTGGCACCAACATCTGAAAAATATGGAGAAAGTCTGTTAGTACAGAGCAAGAAATTAAACCAAGTTCAATGTCATGTGACTGTGTTTAAACTTACCGTTTGTCTTCTAGAGCGCACTCTTTCTCTTCTTCACATTCTGTGATATACCACTTGGCTTGTACAAGTCTGTAAGAATAATAATAGAACAAACATCAAATCGTCAGAAATTATTAACTTTACCACGTATAGTCCAATATTGCTCCAACACTTTCTAAGCCAATCTGTAAAATGATCTGAGCAAACAGATGAACAATGAACACAAAACTCTTTTACATTAACAGAGTAACAGCAAAGTTTTTTAATGGTAGCATTTTGTCCACAAATGTTATGAAAACATCCAAATAGTTGCTAATAAGTAAGTACGTTTTTTTTTTACCATCATTTGCTCAAATAATATAATTTATGATCTGACCCTGGGCCCCTCCTTGCAATCCCAGGCACCCCCACTCCAGGTTGGGAACCACTACTTTAGGCAACACTTTGTGCTTCCTACATTTAATTAAGCTTGTCTAGTTGCACACTAAAAAATTATCTGAAACAAATTTGCATGGAAATGCAACCACAACCTAACCCTAAACAATTACAATTTCACAAGTGAATCAGGATATTGTTCAATGTGCATTTATTTCTGCAATTCAACTTAAACTGAAACCAATATATGATATAGACTCATCATGCAAAGTGAGTTATGTATAGCCTTTGTTTGTTATAATTTTGATTATTATTACTCAGTATATAAAAACCCTTATTTAAAACTATCAGAAAATTAGAATATTTTGAAAATGGACTGTAAGCCATAATCATCAAAATTATAACAAACACAGACATGAGTCTATATCATATATTAGTTTCACAGTTTAAGTTGAATTACAGAAATAAATTAGCTTTGAACGATATTCTAATTTCCCTGAGTTTCACCTGTAAATGCTTCAGTAAAGTTGACAACTTTACTTTCGCCAGTGCATTAGATTTACTCACTTTTAAAGTGAAGAGCTGAAAGTCTGTCAGGGAGTGCTTCTCATCCTAATTCGCGTGGAGCTTCTAATGTTAGTGCACGAGATCCCATCGGCCTCAGGTCTACTGAAACAAAAACATTTAAGAACAGAAACATTTGTAAATACTTCAGTAAGAGATGAGAGGTACAGAGTGAAACCTGACTCAAATCTACTTACATTCTGGCTGATTAGCCGAGTCCTTTTCACAGTGCGTGCTTCTTTTCTCTGCATTCTCCATTTCCACACACTGTCTGACATACTGGTGGACACTGGAAAGCCTCGTCTTCATCCTCACACAGGCCTCTAGGTCACAGCACCTCCTCCTGTATTTGTAAAATGGACAAACAGGATACTGAAGTCAGGACACTTCACCTTAACACAACTATGGCAATAGTTACTCACTTTACCTTCTTCGTTGTGCATATCCAAGAATTCCAAGAATTAGTAAGACGGAATTTGTAGAGTTGATTCTCTAGATAAAAAGAAACATTTGTTATTACTCTAGGTGTCCATGACAGAATTAGAAGATTTATCATAAACCACGGTAAATGGTCTTGATTGCGCTGTTCAACCTACATGAGGCTCATTTACTCTGATTCATACTCCAGCGTGTGCAGACGACACTGGAGACAAGGTGGGGAAAGTGTCTTGCTCAAGTGCACAACAGCAGCATGCACCTGTGGGAGCTGGGATCATCTAGGTGAAAAGGACAAAGTAAAGAATTGCCCCAATTCCCAGGTGTGACAGTGACAAATCAAACACCTAAAGAAACTGTTTTTTCTATTTAATTTAACTTTGTGTTTAATTAATTATGCTGGACATTAAAAAATGTCCAACATAAATGTCTCACAAAATGTTGCAAATGCAACTAAACAGCTTTGCCTACTTTCTACCCAAAGACAGGAACGTCAGGGACTTTTCTCACAGCCAATCATTCATCACATTCCATATCGTTCCAATCAGAGATGCATATTTGTAAATGAAGAAGAGTCTCAGATCACATCTCATTCAGAACAAACATTATCATTTCTGTTACCTGTAATTAAAATAGTTAAGTGATTTGCCTGTTGATTTGAAAGAGTGCAATATTTGTTATGTTTAGTTTTTTTGTAGTGGGGCGGATCAGCATTTTCTGTGGTTTAAGTGTTTCTATGATCCAGAGAGCTGTACAAGACATTTTTGCAAAGAATTGGAAAAGTGTGTTAAAAAAAAAACACACAACAAAAATGCAATAAACCAATTGTGTAAAATAGGATCATATAATCAGCAAGTGTATGGTCTCACCTTTATTTTGTGCTACAATTTCCTTTCTTGTCTGGTACTTGTTAACCTGCATTACAAAAAACAAATTAGGGTTGGGCAATTTGGCCAATAAATAAAAACATTTTTTTTTTTTTACTACTTTGGACAATGACCTAATCAATTTTATTCAACATTCTCTTAAACAGGGACCATTGTAGCTCATTTGTACTCAATCTTTTTAGGCCCATAAGCTAAGTTTATTTTGGCTTAGCCCTTTTACTTCTTCTATTAGCCCAAAGAAATATAACATGCTCTTAAAGTTAAGAACACACTTGTTACGGAGTTCTCAAAGCTCTCTGTCCTCTGTCTGCCCCGCTGCTGATGCTGCTGCACACACGGAAGTGCGGAGACAGCGCTGAAAACAGCGATATTAACGTTACTTGCACTTCACGGTCGCTAACAGCCTTCGAGCATATTTAATTAGGTCCTCACGGTTAGTTGTAAGAGTTTTAAAGACAACATGACTCGGACTTGGCTCCGGACTCGGGCGGAAGTGCGACGTCGCTGTTGCAGTTTTAAAAAGAAGCGGGAAAGATCTCACGCTACGCATTATCGATTAAACAGTACAATCTGAAGCGTAAACAATTCTCCTGGTTCTAACTACCTGCACACTGAAGTCATACATATCATTTCACTGGATATTAATAAAGTATATTACCTTATTCAGGCCGTAGAAGCTCCTCTTCGTTAAATGACGGACACTCCCACAGCAGCGCACTGCGGCTGTGCAGAACCAAACACGTCACTCCAGCCAAGGCACGCAGACGTCATGATGTCATGACGCAAAAGACCCGCCTCAAAACTTATAATTTAAACTTTCTAAACTTGACAATTTTAATCTGAATGGCAATAAAACCTTACTAAACTTAAAAAAACACCCATTTGGACTTAAACATTTTGAGATGAATGAAGATTTTGGCTAGTTTTGAGTTTTTTCACATCTTAAATTATTACCTCAAATAGCATTCATAATAAGACAGTATTATTATAATAATAATGATAATAATAATAACAACAACAACAACAACATAGTGCTTCATCAGGAACCCAAAGTGCTTACAGCTGTGATTGGACACATATTTTGGATAAAGGGCTGATCATAATAAAACAAGGTTTCATGTAAACACGTCAATTGGAAGATTCTTTTTGGATTCTGCTAAATCTGAAAGAAATTCTGATTGGAAACATCACCCCCACACACTTTTTTAAGGGGCATCGTTCTTTCATGTGCACATGTCCGTCATGGGGACTGCATTGATAACAGTCACACGGTCATTCATGTACATCCAAAGCAGAGATAATTCATGGTAGAAAATATTAAGCCACTCTCGCGTTATTTCGTTTGCTTAAAACACAGGTAAAGTACAACCTTATCTGCAGTTGTTTTAGTAAGTCGCTCTCATGGTGTTACATCTCTGGGTAGGCCTAAAATGTGCATGATCAGAAATGATGATTTTCTGGCCACAGCATCAGCAACCTAGGAAATAGAGTCACTGTGAAGTATTTTTCCAGAGTAGTGGTTAATGATGAAATAATTCATTCACAAAACTACTTGCGTACTTTTCGGAGAAACTCGTACACTGTCAGTCTTTCTGATCGAGAGGAAAGTATTTTCTCTGTGAAGACATTCATTGTCTGTGATCTGGGGCCGGGGGAGACATGTTATGCAGTGGGGAAGTACTACCAAAAGGTGAAACAGGACATCTGTGGTCAATTTAAGAATCCTTGTTATTTCATCCCTGTAGGGAAAAGTCTGGGGCCTTTAGTTGCTATACATGCATCTCAGATAAAGGAAAAGTGTATGTTCATTAAAACTGTGGATATGTATGAGCTGTAAAGTGAATCTGGAAATGACTTGAAATTGGAAAAAAGTTCTTGCATAATTTTTGTTTTAGTTCTTAGTTATTGCCTTGATAAAACAAAATATGAGCTATAGGCATTATGTATGACAGTTGCCAAAGTGAAATATGAGCTACAAAGTGACCAGATCCTGCCATGAGCTATGTAGGAGACGTATATATAGGGCTTATATGTGGATATAAAGAAGCAATACAGGAGACCTATATGCACCTCAATGTTGCCTATATGTGGCATATACGCAGCATATATATTATCATGTGTGCATATATGCTGTATATATGCAGCATATATGCACCTCAATGTTACCTATATGCAGCATATATACACATATATGCAGCATATATATGATAATATATGTGCATATATCCTGCATATAGGATTTATATATGCGCATATATCCTCATATAGGTTCTTTCCATGTGGGGCAGAGCAGAAACCTGCTGAGCCAGGCCAGATTTTGTTTTAAATGTTTCCTGCATAAAAATACTGAAAATGAAAATGAAATGAATGTTACACTGAATGTTTTTTATCATAACATTATTAAAGTGAGGAAAGTAGGATAACTGGCCTCTTCAGGCAACTATTAGGTGTGGGTTTTAGGGGAGTGCGATAAATCTAATTAATTTGATTAATTCATGCTTTTAAAAACAGACGATGTGGTAAATGGCTAAATCTCCATGCCGCCCTCACGTGCACTGTGTTACCAATGTAGCAGCGCTTTAGACTGCTCTGTAGTAACTGTTTCTGGAAATTACACCGGTGGAACCCTGCGACTTTCTGATGATCTCTGCTGCTTCACAAACTCCACGTGTTGTGTTTCTGTAGTGTGCAATGGAGTTCTATTTCGGCCCTGCTGACCGCCAGAGGCTTTGAGCACTGAATATCTTCTTCGCACATGTGCTTTTTGAGTAGTAATACCATGCCTCCGTTCCTCTTTTCCTCTCGTGTTCGGTTTCGGAATATGGCGTGTTCCGTGTTGCTTTGTTTCTCAAAGCACTTTGCACGCTTGAATTTGCTCATCGCTTGGAGCCCGGTGACTGTTTAGTCGGAGTTGCGGATTCTTTCGCCCTCCTCGGGCTGCGATGGCTTATTTTCTTACTTGAAAGGTAAGATTGTCTGTACTTGTTTATTCATCTGCTGGGTTGTTGGTGTATGCGCCCACCTTTCCCAGGCTACGGTGCTGGACATCTTGTGGGCAAATAAAGCTGCTGTATTTGAGCTATGCTAATCCTGGTCCGGTTGTTTTGCGATCGTTGCAATCAGTGCGCTGTGTGCGCCAGCAGCATCGTGTTGTTCCCCCAGCCCCATGGCTGACTATCAGTAGAGATGGTAATGGCATTTGGTTTTCACCTGTGCTGGTGTAGGGGCGTACACATCCTCTTCCCCCAGTTTACGGTGCAGGAGCTATCTTCTCTTCTGCAACTGAAGTTAGCCGGTTTTGAAAGCCTTCTCAGAGTGTGGATTCCGCAGTGTGTAAGTGGCTGACATGGCATGTGTGCTCGTGCCATGGAGGAGCACACACGAGTTCTGGTTAAACATTATGTCTTAAACATTTCTTCAAATCGAATTGTGTGCCAAATTATTTTAATTTTCGTAAAAATTTGTACTCTCCATATAATTCCTATAGGGGGCGCTATCGCACCCAATTAGAATTTTGCCAAATGAAAATGTTTAGCACTGTGACTTTAACAACTGATAACATAATGAGCGAAATCGGGCTTCATATGTGCGAATGGGAGCCATGTTTTGTTTGCGAAAAATCTCAAAATACTTCGTACAGTTTGCCGCTTCACCGCATAAAAACGTAGAAAAGTAATTTGCATTACTTTTAAAGTTCTACTTCTCAAGATTATTTTCCACCCAAAATTAGCTTGTTCCGATAAACGCTCTAGGAGGAGATAGATTTTGTACGATGTGAAAAATAAAGGCGGATTCCCGCCTTGCGGGCCGTCATCCAAAATGGCCGACACCCAATATGGCGGACGGTATTGCCGCATTCATATTTTTTGCTCAACTTGTCATGTTGCACATCTGTACCGATTTTTATTATTCTACGACAAACTTGATTTTTGGCCAAGTCCTATCTCGCAATGTTAAAAAAAAAAACTGAGATGTTTAAAATTCAAAATTTGGAAATAGTCAAAAGTTTTGTCAGATCGGGTTTGAATTTTCGGGGCAAAATCTGTGACTTTTCGTCGATGTTCACTTGGTGAAAATTGCGACGGTGCGAAAGAAAGAAAGAAAGAAAGAATAATATTCCCATACCAAAACAATGTTCACCAAAACAATGGAACCATAAACTATATATTTTCAGAAAGTGCTCGTGCATTCCTACCTTATGGTAGAGGTCCTGGGTGACCCAGGGCTCTTAGTCGCCCACTGACTTTTATGGGCTCTGTACAATTACAATGTGTATTTTTGCATTATATATGTCTGTGCACGGGACGTGCATGACAAGAAGAGTGTGTTAGTGAGCGTTTGAGAGGAGGGGAGTGCTTCGCACTCCAATTGTCCGCATGTAATTGGACAGCAGTGTGCTCCGCTTCGCACACTGCTGTCCAATTACAATGTTCGTTTTCTGATACATGTGGGGGGGAGTGCGCTCCGCTTCGCTCCGTGCCTTCTATTACAAGAGCCCCTTCGCCAGCCCTGATGGCGCTCGGGCCTAAATATATGTAGAGAGAAAGGCAATCAGGGGTATCTTGTGTGTACTATTTTCATTAAATTTATATCCAGAGGTAGAAAGTAGGAACTTTCAAAAGTAAAGTATTTTAAGCAGGGCCGTATAGTGCATTGTGTGTTGTTTTTTATTATAGACCTTTTTGTGAAGCACTTTGGTCAACAACAGTTGTTTTTGAATATGCTATATGCATGGCCTGTAGAGGCCTCCAAGATCTGGAATGAGATTTATATATTTTAATTGTGGGTCTCTGTCCATAAGCATCGCACTTCTGGGGATTCCCTTCCACAAAACGGACCTCAATATCAACAAAACTGAATGATATAAATTATCAAGTTTTATAAATAAATATATAAACTGTGATTGATTTGATTGAAGGTGGAATTGGTTGAATTAACGAAACAGGATTACAAAGAAGCAGAGGTGAAATGCAACATTGGTATAACACAAAGACCTTTACAAAATACAAACAAGATAAGATGTACCAAAAGGAACACAAAGATCAAACAAAAACCTAGCCTTTTTGCCTTTTGTGTTTTGTCACTCTTCAAAGAGTCAGCTGTAGGTCTGAATGTTCTAGTGCTAAATATAAATGAGCAGGACTCTGAGCAGTTTTCTTCATGTGAAAGACCTTTTTAAGTGTATTTCCAATAAAATCGATTAAAATTGTAATCGTCCAAACTGAGTAACAAAAAAAATTAATGTTTGGCCATATTGCCCAGCCCTAGGGGGTTTGACAGTTGCACCTATGACAGAGAGGTTGTCAGCAGGTGAAGTCAGTCCTGTCAGTACTTACCTTACAGTAGGTAAGTAAACCATGTTGCTTTGTCCACCTTAAAACTCTAAGCAAGGTCAAAAATGATCTAACTGCATGTGACTTTGAGACATCCATTAAAGCATTTTGCATCTTGATTATTGTCATTCTTTCTGTGTACATTGGTCTTGATCAGAATTCAATTCGTCGTCTTCAGGGGCACAAAATGCAGCTGCCCGTCTCCTTACAGGAACCAAACAACGACAGCGTATCACCCCTGTGTTAGCTGCTCTTCATTGGCTTCCTGTACATTATAGAATAAGGTTTAAGCGTTTGCTGTTTTTAAATGTCTCCATAGCACTGATCCTCTCTGAGCTTCTTTGCATCATGCTCCAGCTATAGGGACCTGAGATCTGGTTCCTTACTCCAAGTGTGACCAAAGGTGACGGGGCTTTCACTGTTTCAGCTCCAAAGATGTGGAATAACCTGCCTCTCCACATAAGACCTGCACAGATGACCAAGTTAAAACCTTGCTTAAGGCACTTTTGTATTCAAAAGCTTTTAAAACGGTCTAACACGTACCACACCAATATCCGAGCTGTTAGTGTTTTGCTGCCTGTATATTGTGTGTTATTTTTATAATATTCTTGTACTGTAGACCTTTTTCTGAAGCACTTTGGTCAACAGTTGTTTTTGAATATGCTATATGAATAAACTGTGATTGATTGATTTGATTGAAGGTGAAATTGGTTACATTAGCGAAACAGGATTACAAAGAAGCAGAGGTAAAATGCAACATTGGTATAACACAAAGACCTTTAAAAAATACAAACAAGATAAGATGTACCAAAAGAAACACAAAGATCAAACAAAAATCAAATTTTGTGTTTTGTCACTCTTCAAAGAGTCAGCTGTAGGTCTGAATGTTCTAGTGCTAAATACACATGAAAGATCAGGAGACCTTTTTAATTTTATTTCCAATAAAATTGATTAAAATCATAGTGTCCAAACTGAGTAAAAAAAAAAATTATATATATATATATATATTGTCATATCGCCCAGCCCTAGGGGGCCATACAGTTGCACCTATGACAGAGAGGATGTCAGCAGGTGAAGTCATCTAGTCAGTCCTGTCAGTATGTGCCTGTGCCCTACAGATGTAGTTGGTTTAGGGCTTCCACTGAGTCCACAATGTCACAATTATTATTATTTCTTTTTTTGCATGAAGACTTTATTTAACAGAACAGTACAGAGTGCATTAAATAGAACCCTCAAATTCTCTTCTGAGTGTCTAATCAAATACAAATGCAGTCAAAGCACTCATTTGGCTTCCGTTGCTGTTGCTATGTTGGAATACGATCTGCATAACCCATAACATCTAAGTGGGTGAAGAGCAAACAAGTGTCTTGATCATTATAATAAGGTTTAAAGGAGCAGGCCACCGTACTGAGGTATGTTCTTATCTGAGCTTAGAGGAGTTGATACATACCTGTCTGGTCTTTGTGCGTGTGCTCAGTCACACAAAATGACATATTCCTATGGCTCCAAACGGGGTGAAGTTAGAAGAGACCAAGGACCAGACAGATACGCATCTAAGCTCAGGTAAGAACATATCTCAGTATGGAAAAATGGTGGCCAACAAAGGTCACACTCTTGATCTAGTCATTACAAAAGGTGTTAATATATCAAATGTGATGTTGTTGATGTTGCTTTATCTGATCATTTTTGTGTCTTCTTTGACCTGTCGGTTACACCCAAACCAGTGGTTGGGCCTGGAGTTATTCAAGACACATAAATGATACAACAAGGACACAGTTTATGGAAATGATCAGATTTGAAAATCCCCCATGTTCTAATGTTGATAATCTGTTGGACTCTTACACATCAAGCATCTTAAATGTTTTGAATACTATTGCTCCTGTCAAGGTTAAAATGGTTAACAATAGACAAAAGGCACCTTGGAGAAGTGAAGATTCGGTCAGGGCACAGAAAAGGGAGTGCCGAAAAGCCCAACGGAAATGGCGCAAGTCAAAGCTCCAGGTTCATTTTGAGATATACAAAGAAGTGCTTTGTGAGTTCAACCAGATTTTGCGTGGAGAAAGGGAGAAGTACTTCTCTAAAATCATCCAAACTACAGACACAATTCTCGTGTTCTGTTTTCCACAGTGAACAGATTAACTAACCCTCCAGTTTCACTGCCCTTAGAACTAATCTCTACATCTAAGTACAATGAGTTTGCAATTTTTTTTATGACAAAGTCCAAGGCATTAAAAATGCAATAATTTCAACAACACAAATAGCGACCCTGCCACCAGATAAACACTTTGAGCTGACACATTTCACGACTGTTACAGACAAAACAATGGAAGAGGTTATCTCCGGTCTGAGTTCATGCACATGCTGCCTTGATGAATTGCCCACTAGATTTCTGAAGTCTGTGCTGACCAGCTTGTTACCACAACTTGTTCAGTTAGTTAACATCTCATTTGAGACGGGAGCATTTCCAAAGGCTTTGAAAACCGCAGTCATTTAGCCTCTTCTAAAGAAGAGCAGCCTTGATCCCAAGATACTGAACATCTACCGGCCCATATCAAACCTACCATTCTTAGGAAGAGTCTCTCTCTCTAAAACCAAAAAATCAGGTTAGAAATCTAGAAGTAATAATGGACTCAGACCTGAACTTAAACAGCCACATTAAAGCAATAACATCATCAGCGTTTTATCATCTGAAAAACATTGCTAAGATCAGAGGAATAGTGTCAAAACCAGACTTAGAATCAGAATCAGAATCAGAATCAGAATCAGAATAGGTTTTATTGCTATTGTTATGAACAGGTTCAAAACTAGGAATTTTACTCGGTACATTCGCGCAGATGCGCTAAACGCACCAGGGCAGCCGTACAAGGCGCCCCTAAATGCATGGATGAGAGAGACTCATCCATGCATTTGTCTCCAGCAGGTTAGACTACTATAACGGCTGCTCACTGGCTTTTCTAATCGAGCTGTTAGAGCTGCAGTACATCCAGAACGCTGCTGCTCGAGTCCTGACAAGAACCAGGAAATACGACCATATTAGTCCAGTGCTCCGGTCCCTGCACTGGCTTCCTGTCACTCAGAGAATAGAATTCAAAACAGCTCTGCTTGTGTACAAGTCGCTTCATGGTTTAGCACCAAAGTCCATCTCTGACATGTTAGAGCCGTATGAACCATCTCGGGCCCTGAGAACTTCAGGGAGGGGTCTCCTGGTGGTTCCCAGAGTCAATAATAAACACGGTGAGGCTGCGTTTCAGTTTCATGCAGCTAAAATCTGGAACAGTCTTCATGAGGAGGTGAGACAGGCCTCAACTCTGACAATGTTCAAATCTAGGCTGAAAACTGTTTTTTTTACCCGAGCATATGAAAACTGAAAGTATTTTATCTGCACTCTTGCTTTTTACTGTAATTGATTAATTTTTATGTTGATGTTTTATTGATTTGATCTGTTTTCTTGTAACTTCATGCAACTGTGAAGCACTTTGAATTGCCTTGTGTATGGATTGTGCTCTACAAATAAACTTGCTTTGCCCTGCCTTGCCTTGCCTTGCCTTGCCTTGTTCCTTTAAGCTTTTGCTTATTGTGTTTAAATGTCTCCATGGTACTGCTCCTCTGTATTTGTCTGAGATTCTTGCATCATGTTCCAGCTATAGGGACCTGAGATCTGCTGACCAGCTGCTGCTGGAGGTTCCTCACTCCAAGTGTGTGACCAACGGTGACGGGGCTTTCACTGTTTCAGCTCCAAAGATGTGGAATAACCTGCCTCTCCACATAAGACCTGCACAGATGACCAAGTTAAAACCTTGCTTAAGGCACTTTTGTATTTAAAAGCTTTTAAAACGGTCTAACACGTACCACACCAATATCCGAGCTGTTAGTGTTTTGCTGCCTGTATATTGTGTGTAGTTTTATTATATATTTGTACTGTAGACCTTTTTGTGAAGCACTTTGGTCAACAACAGTTGTTTTTGAATATGCTATGATTTGATTGAAGGTGGAATTGGTTAAATTGACGAAACAGGATTACAAAGAAGCAGAGGTGAAATGCAACATTGGTATAACACAAAGACCTTTAAAAAATACAAACAAGATAAGATGTACCAAAAGAAACACAAAGATCAAACAAAAACCTAGTTTTAATGTTACATCTTTGAGCCTTTTGTGTTTGTCCAGCATCAGTGATGTACCCCACCCACTGCAGCCAAAGGTTGACCCAGATTTGTCCCTTTAAAAACAGCACCACTGGACCCAACAGTGATCAGCTTCTGAATTGTGGCGGTCCACAGAGCATCTCTCAAAATGGACATGAAGATCCTCTTCTTCCTGCTTTTGCTGGTGATGTGCGAGGCTCATAGAAAAGGTAATTTGGTTACAGCTCGGGTACCTTATTTTTACCGTTATTAAACCGAGGAGGTAGTTGAGTACAGATAGTTAGCTGCTGCCCCAATCAGTTTATTATACAAATGAGAATTGTGTTCAATCAAGGTTAAAGATGAGTGCATCAGTGGGTCCAGAGTTGTAGAAAAATGTTCAGGTGCTCTTTGAGGACAAAAACCTTTGCAAACGTGGACTGCCCCTGCTCAGTAAAGGATTTTTATTTTATATCTCTCTGAGTGCCTCGGACACTTTGATTTTCTCCAAGTCCATGAGAATTGTGTTACTGTGAATATCATCCAGTTTGATAGAATGAATCCAAATGGTTCATGGCTTAGAGATTGTCTATTGGGGCTTATAATAGCTTTTCTTTTTAAGAAAAATGTGACTCTTGTGTATTTTGCATTGGGCTCATCTCCCTGGTCTACATGTGTGAAATAATCATGAAAATACATAATAGCCCATTGTTTTATATTTGGTACAAAGTTACTTCATTCTCTTTAAAAACAGGTGAAAGAAATGGAAGACCTTCAAGATCTGCTATAGTGGTTTATCCCGATTCTGGACTTGCAGGTGAGTATCACAACTTCTGACTTTATTAACATTATTGTTGTAATGTCGCCCAATTTTAGTAAAGACTGTGGCTAGTTTTTCTTTATCTTATTGTTTAACATTAAATTGTTAATGATGGAAACACAATTGTTTAATGACTACTTAGAGCAGGGAACTCTTTCAGGGTGCTGGACGAGCGCTAAAGAGATCAGTAAGGGCCAACTTTCCTTTAGGTGATCTGTTTTTAAGATTAATGATGTTTTTTCTTGTATTATGCTGTTGGTGGTTTTCATCAATAGACTGGCATGGTTTGGAGTAACTGCCAATTTCATATTAAGCGTTTCAAAAACTTTTTTTTTTTTATCAATGTAAAAGGGTGAGTTTAGAGTTTCTTTAGAAATATAAGATTCTTTTTATTTCATTAAAATGTAAAACCTTTGCATGCATGTTGCTGGTCTTTATTCAGAGAAGACCCAGTTTGGTGGTAAGAACATTTACATTCATCAAGGACTCAACAACTTTAGACAAACCAGGTGGGAGAGCAGGTTGTCTTATAATCAGGAGGTTGAAAGTCGTTGTGTTGACACTTCATCCAACTTGCCCGTGTGAATGTGGTAAATGTGTGTATGAGTGGATGATCGTGGTCAGAGAGGTTTGCTTCCTTTAGGCTAAAACAGTGCGGAACTATTGTCATGTGTGTTGGTTCATTGTTTCAACAAGATCTCCTTCATGCTAGTTCCAGTCGGGAACATATTACAGTGTATTCTCCCTTTGTCCTTCCTAAACTGTGGAGTTTATTTATTTATTTACTTTTGCATCTGTATGTTTCTCTCTACTTCCTCAAAACTTTAGCAACCCTCACCATTCCACATGCATACATGTATAATATATTTTGTCCATGTACATTTTCTTACATCATAGTATCTTATTTCTTGAATAATAACAAAATAAAAATGTTTGAACTTGTCTTAATTACAGCTCCCAATAGACACCCCAGCCCACTGGCTTATTCACGGAAAGTCCAAGGAAGAATGCCTCTCATTAAGCTGAAGTATGGCCAGCTACGCCCTAGAAAGAATGGAAAGAAGTTCATTAAAATGATACCAAAAGGTGACTAGACACTTCACCACCACGCCTGAAATCGAATGGCAGTTACACATGTTTTAGTCAGTACCGGAAAGCTCTTAACAAAAGTTGAGAATGTTTAAAATACCATGTAACAGTATTTATTTATTTTATTTTTTTCAACAGCACCGAGAAGTTTGCTCAGACAATGGCTCAAATACTGCGCTAACAAGAAAGGTGAGATGTTTATATCTATCCATCCTTGTGGTCACCAACCTTTTTCTTTTCTCTTATAACCTGGCAGTAGATATGGGAAACTGAGTTTGAGTCCAGCGTCGACATGAAATGGCCCAACTTACTTATTTTAGTGGGGGTTATGCAGCTACACAGGGTGAACTGAACAGCAGTGGTCAAATTAACACGCAAAAACACACTGGTCAAATTGAGACCTGGGAGGTTTCAGAGGAGCATCCGACACCATTGCATACTCCATCCCACACACGTACCACACACACAAGTCTTTTGTACAAACAGTGTCCACAGTTATTACACGTTATTATTACAATTATTCACGGAAAGTCCATTGAAAAATGCCTCTCTTTGCAAGTGGTACGTTCACCGATATCCCAACCCTATTGGAAAATACATTACTAATCCTCAGGACAAACACTATCACACTTACTTATTATTATTTTTTTAATAGCTATAAAGAAATCCTTCAGCCATAATGACTTTCTGCAATGACAGATGTTTAATGGCATTAGGAGCAGCATATCAGTTAAACATGTTTTTCATTTTTTCATCTACAAATCAATGTCCCCTATAATGCGCACAATTGTAAATTAGGTTGAACAGCATAATATTAGGTTACACTCCTTATTCCTGTCTTGATAAACGACCCTGTGTCCTTGAACTCATTTTCTGGAATTGTGGAATCTTACAAATTGTAACAATATGCTTTTTTTTTTCTCAATTGCTTCCCTTCTGCCAAAGAGCCCACTACTACAACAAAGAAACCCACAACTACTACTACAGCACGTACTACCACTACTACACCGCGCACTACTACTACTACAAAACGTACTACCACTACTACACCGCGCACTACTACTACTACAAAATGTACTACCACTACTAGACCACGCACTACTACTACTACAAAACGTACTACCACTACTACACCGCGCACTACTACTACTACAAAACGTACTACCACTACTACACCGCGCACTACTACTACTACAAAATATACTACCACTACTACACCGTGCACTACTACTACTACAACATGTACTACCACTACTACTGCACCCACTACTACTACTACTACAACAAGTACTACCACTACTACTAAGCCCACTACTACTACTACAACATATACTACCACTACTACTTCTGCAGCGGCCACTATTGAGGACCCCACTGCTGATACTGAGGACCCCACTGCTGATACTGAGGGCCCCACTGCTGATACTGAGGACCCCACTGCTGATACTGAGGGCCCCACTGCTGATACTGAGGACCCCACTGCTGATACTGAGGGCCCCACTGCTGATACTGAGGACCCCACTGCTGATACTGAGGACCCCACTGCTGATACTGAGGGTCCCATTGCTGATACTGAGGGCCCCGCTGCTGTGTATTCATATTGATTTTGTTTTGTGAAAGCTGTTGCAGCTGATAGCAAATTCTCTATATAATCAACTTATGATTTTGAATGGATTAAACCAATCATATAACATCATTGTCAGTGATTCACAAACATCACCAAATCCCTTCAACACATTTCTAGTGCCTTGATTTCATAAATATACAGGAGTAAACCATGATGAAAAATGGTATAATCCAACATCAAAAGCCCGTCTATACCTGTCTTTATTTTCCACAAACAATGAAACAGGTAGTCTTTAAACTATTTGTTGTGGTCTAAAGTCCTTCCTGACTTTCCTAAGTTAGTAATGTTTTTAAGGACATTTCACTACTTCCGCGCAGCAAAGTGGGACTTTAACTGTCACAGTAATGCTCACAACAACAAGCTAATTGATAACAACTCGAGGCCCAGTATTTGTTATCCCCACAAATGTCTGCTTTTACAATACTAAAGGACACAACTACAGGGCCTTTAAACCAGGACTAACCACCAGTTCAACTCATTTGTTTGAGAATCACTGCACTCAGTGTAAGTTTGGCACACTACTGCTGATGAAAAATTGTTCATATGATTACATTAATAAACTGAAGCAAGTATTTGTTGACTCTTTGTTTCTTTTTGTGACTTTAGTTTTGGTATGTTATGGACAGGGCTTGAAATTAACTTTTTTTGGTCACCGGCCACAGTGGCTAGTGGTTTTCCACCAACTGATTTCACTATAAGAAATCAACCACAAATAGAATCACAGCTTGCCTTGGGCATGTATTAAATGTATTGTTGCTGTAGTAGAGCTATTGCAAGTTTATTGATAATCTCTACTTTTACACGAGCAGGATTTAGCCATGTGCGACAGAGAATAAGTGTAGTCTGTAGCTAGAGTTTTAATCTGTGTAACACGCTGTAGCTTTCTCCAGGATCAAGACTGAAACCAAAGTATTGGAGGTGAATATCACCATCCTTCACCACGTCTAAAGAGCTGGCCCCCTTCACTGAGCCTCTCTTCTTATCTTTGCGTTCATTAACTGTCTGCACTTTCATCCATTGTTTTCTGCGCTCATACCGCATATTAAAATGACTGTAGTTGCAAGTTAAACTCTTTGCTTGGAGAAAAACAGAGAGGAAAGTCTACATGTGACATTGTTGTGTTGAGTGGAGCTTCCCTCGCCGGCTTGGCACATGCTGGTGCACATGACAGATGCAGAACCCGTCCGAGAACGAGATGAGACAATTAAGCTCCGGTAGAGAATATTTAAACGCTGCAGGAGAGGTATAGTGCAGTAGAATGATGTTCAGATGTCAATGACAGGACACTGAAGGAAAATGAAAGGGAGCAGTCTGACCCGCCACTGTGGCTAGTGAGGGAGGCGGTATCACCCGCCACAGCCCAAATCTATTTGCATTTGGGCGGGTGCAAATGTCAAGCCCTGGTTGAGAGTGTACATATTCAGTGGGATTAGCAGGGCTGGTATTAAATATGCAACAAGTCCTCCAAATCAATACATGACGGTGGCCTATTCCTTTAATACGGTTGCGTAGCATGGATGCTATCAGCCTGTGGCACTGCTGAGGTGTTATGGAAGACCAGGATGCTTCAACCAGAGGAACATGACATCTGAAGCCCATGTCCAGAATCCGTCTGTGTGTGGTGGCTCTTGATGCACTGACTCCAGCCTCAGTCCACTTCTTGTGAAGGTCTCCCACACTTTTGAATGGCCTTTTCCTGACAGTCCTCTCCAGACTGCGCTCAACCTGAGATGTTGCTGAGATGTTTTATTTGGGGTTTATACAAGCTGTGAGCCATAATTATCAAAATAAAAGGCTATACAAATAAAGGCTTGATATATCTCACTTTGCATGATTATGTTGGCTCACAGCTTGTAAAAAACACACATTCAAATTAGAATATTGTGAAAAGGGACTCTTATTGTAGGCTCAAAGTGTCTCCTTTCATCAGCTAATTCATCCAAAACACCTGCAAAGGGTCCCTGAGACTTTAAATGGTCTCTCAGTGGTTCAGTAGAATTCACCATCATGGGGGAGACTGCTGACCTGACAGTTGTGCAGAAACCATCATTGACACCCTCCATAAGGAGGGAAATGCTCAAAAGGTAATAGCAAAAGAAATTGGATGTTCTCAAAGTGCTGTATCAAAGCAGAAAGTTAAATGGAAGGGAAAAGTGTGGAAGAAAAACATGCACAAGCCGCAGGGATGAGCGCAGTCTGGAGAAGACTGTCAGGAAAAGGCCATTCAAAAGTGTGGGGGACCTTCAGTGTGGACTGAGGCTGGAGTCAGCGGCAGGTCTAAAACGCAGAATGAAAAACGCAGAATGGAAAACGCAGAATGGGAAAACTATAGCGGTGCAATGGGGCGTTATAGCGTAATAACGGTGTAATAGTGTAATAAGGGTGTAATAGTGTAATAAGGGTGTAATAGCGGTGCAATAGTGTAATAAGGGTGTAATAGGGGTGTAAATAGTGTAATAAGGGTGTAATAAGGGTGTAATAGGGTTGTAATAGTGTAATAAGGGTGTAATAGCGGTGCAATTGTGTAATAAGGGTGTAATATTGGTGAAATAGTGTAATACGGGTTTAATAGTGTAATAAGGGTGTAATTGGGGTGTAATAGTGTAATAAGGGTGTAATAGTGTAATAAGGGTGTAATAGTGTAATAAGGGCGTAATAAGGGTGTAATAGAGTAATAAGGGTGTAATAGCTGTGCAATAGTGTAATAAGGGTGTAATAGGGGTGTAATAGTGTAATACGGGTGTAATAGCGTAATACGGGTGTAATAGCAGTGCAATAGTGTAATAGCGGTGCAATAGTGTAATGGAGTGTAATCGTGTAATAAGGGTGTAATAGCGGTACAATAGTGTAATAAGTGTGTAATAATGTAATAAGGGTGTAATAGGGGTGTAATGTAATAAGTGTGTAATAGTGTAATAGAGGTGCAATAGTGTAATAGGGGTGTAATAGTGTAATACGGGTGTAATAGCAGTGCAATAGTGTAATAGCGGTGCAATAGTGTAATAAGGCTGTAATAGGGGTGTAATAGTGTAATAAGGGTGTAATAGTGTAATAAGGGTGTAATAGTAGTGCAATAGTGTAATAAGGGAGTAATAGGGGTGTAATAGTGTAATAAGGGTGTAATAGTGTAATAAGGGTGTAATAGTAGTGCAATAGTGTAATAAGGGAGTAATAGTGTAATACGGGTGTAATAGCAGTGCAATAGTGTAATAGGGGTGTAGTAGTGTAATAAGCAGTGTTCGGAATAACGCCGTTCTTTTAAACGGTGTTATTCCCGTTTAACGCCGTTATTGGCGTTAACGCCGTTAACGTTAACAGCGTGAAAACCCGTCTCCTTTTCTTATTAAATCCACTGAAATACGTCCCGCTTCTTCGTGTCGCCAACTTTTATCTCCATTTGACATAACTATAGCCAAGTTGAAGGCTTCCTACTAGCAGGAGCCTTGCACTGCGATGTTGTGACACTTTTGACACCGCTGACCAAACTGGGACACGCACATGCTTTCGCACGCTCACAAACACGGCCTATCTTTGCGGATTTTGGGTCAGCTGTTTGTCAGAATCGTGTAGTGCAGGGGTTCCCAAACTGTGGTACGCTTACCCCTGTGGGTACGCAGGACGCCCCTGGGGGTACGCAAAGAAATTTTGGAGAAAAAAAAAGTTTATCACAATCTGATGGTAGTGGTATAGCTTGTAACTTTAATATGTACTGTGCAGCAAGAGATTCTACATCCCCTTTCCTTAGTTGGTTCCCATAACCATGAACATTTGTAACGACTCAAATAACTATAATAGTACAGTAGTGAACGCATACCATACTCAATAGGAATAAGCAGTAATTGGCAATACCATAAATCACGACAATGAGATACAGTATATAATCACCAAATTGGAATAAACACTTAAATATGTAGTAATAGATCCGTTAGTCAGTATAACAATCGCAACACACTAGAGATCTAATATCAAAATGCTCTGAGCAGATTAGTTTCTGTATCTAGGATTGGGTTCACTGATGCGACCTGAACGGGTTCTGTAAAGATTGTCATTGTCAACTGGAACTTGAGCCATAGGGCACTCTGAGTCCATGTTCTGTTCTCCATGTCCATGTCCGGTAAGTGTAACACGCCTTGTTGGGTCAGGCCTAACGTCCTGATAAGAGTCTTGAGGGTCAAACTGAGTCGGAGCTGGTTCAGCAACAGGTAGGATGTGTTTTCTGTTCCTCCTGTATGTTTGTCCTTCCGACTGGACCAGGTAGATTCAAGATTCAAGATTGTTTTATTTGTCAAACCATGTGACTGATTAGAAATTATATTTCTCTCATCCTTGATTGTGGAGCGGGGGGTGGGGGAAGAGGGGTGGGAGGGAGGGCAGGGAGTTCAGCTTCCCGATGGCCCTGTGCACGAAACTGTTCTTAAGGCGACTCGACCTGGCCCGTAGATTCCGCAGTCTCCTCCCAGAAGGCATTACTCTGAAGAGACTGTGTGATGGGTGCGTAGGGTCCCTGGTGATTCTGACGGCTTTGCGGGTGAGACGGGTGGAGCACATGTCCTTAATGGAGGGGAGAGGAGCTCCACAGATCTTCTCCGCTGCTCTCACGATGCGCTGGAGGCTCCTTCGGCAGGAGGCAGTGCTGGCCCCGTGCCACACAGTGATGGAGCTGGTCAGGATGCTCTCTATAGTCCCTCTGTAGAAGTTGCACATAACAGAGGCTGGGACTCTAGCTCTTCTTAACCTGCGTAGAGACGCTGATTACCTTTCTTGACCAGAGATGTAGTGTGCATGGTCCAGGAAAGGTTCTCTGTGATGTGCACACCCAGGATCTTAGTGCTGGTCACCCTCTCCACTGCAGCACTGTTGATTGTTAGAGGAGCATGCTGGACCCGTGCTTTACGAAAGTTCACAACAATCTCTTTTGTCTTCTCCACATTTAGAGAGAGGTTGTTCTGTGTGCACCACATGGCCAGACTGCTCACCTCACTCCTGTAGTTTGACCCGTCTCTTTTGTTGATGAGACCCACCACTGTTGTGTCGTCTGCAAACTTGATGAAGAGGTTTGAGTCGTACTTTGGAGCGCAGTCATGGGTCAGCAGAGTGAACAGGAGGGGGCTCAGCACACAGCCTTGGGGAGCTCCCGTGTTCAGTGTGATGGTTCTGGAGGACTTTCCGCCGACACGTACAGCCTGTGGTCTCCCCGTCAGAAAGTCCAGCAGCCAGTTGCACAGTGATGTGTTGATCCCCAGGTGGAGCAGTTTGTGTATTAGCTGCTGTGGGATTATAGTGTTGAATGCTGAGCTAAAGTCTAAAAACAGCATTCTAACATAAGAGTCCTTTGTTTCAAGGTGAGTGAGGGCTGAATGAAGTGCAGTGGAGATGGCATCTTCAGTTGAGCGATAGGACCGGTAAGCAAACTGATATGGGTCCAGGGTGGGAGGGAGAACAGACTTGATGTGTTTCATGACGAGCCGCTCGAAGCACTTCATAAGAATTGGAGTGAGTGCTACTGGGCGGTAGTCATTAAAGCAGGAGGGTGGCGTCTTCTTTGGCACCGGAATGATGGTGGTCGCTTTGAGGCACGTTGGGACCACAGCCTGCTGCAGAGATGTGTAGGATCTGGGTTCTTTGCACGTTTCTTTCACAATTCCTGTGCGGTCATATCCTTTCGGTGTTTGAAGCCTGACTACCTGTCCCTCTGATAGAGGTTGGAGAGGGCGGCTTGTCTTGTCATAGTAGGTCTTTTGTGCGAGTCTTTTGTTGACAAGTTGAGCACGCACTTCCTCAGGCTTGCGCATGTTGGGCTCAAGCAGTCCTTTAGAGATGGGAAGAGTAGTGCGTGTCTGCCTTGACATTATTCTTTGTGCTGGAGATCCAAGTTTAGTGTCACGAGGTATATTCCTTAAGTTGAGTAGGTTGAGAAAGACGTCGGTTTGATCTCTGTGAGATTTTTCCATGAGGCCTTTAGCGCTACGGACAGCTCTTTCTGCCAGTCCATTAGATTGGGGATACTCCGGGCTGCTCGTTACATGAGCAAAATCTCATTGGTGCGCAAAGTCTTTAAAAAGCCGACTAGTAAACTGTCGTCCATTGTCTGTTATGAGAGTGTAAGGTGCTCCGTGGACTGAGAAGTGACGTTTCAGTTTACCAATGCTACAGTGCTACAGCACGGTAGCGAAGCAGTTAGTGCTCTCGCTTCACAGCTAGAAGGTCCCGGGTTCAATTCCCACCTGGACGGGGCCTTTCTGTGTGGAGTTTGCATGTTCTCCCCTTGTCTGCGTAGGTTTCCTCCGGGTACTCCGGTTTCCCCTACCACCAAAACATGTACAATAGGCCAGGATGAATGGTGTGTGTGAATGTATGGTGGTGGTCAGAGGGACCGTTGGTGCAGACGTGTGTAGTCGCGACGCGCTTCTGTCAGTCTCCCCCAGGGGAAACTGAAGCTACTAACGTAGTTTACCACCACCGAGTGTGGAGTGAATGTAAAAAAAATATGCTCTCATGTAAAGCGCTTTGTGACCATGTCTGTGAAAGGCGCTATATAAATAAAGATCTTCTATATAAATAAAGATCTTCAATGATTGTTTGAGATGTGAGATTTCGTAGTAGGTCAATCTCAAACCAGCCTGAAAAGGAATCCACGTGTACCTCTGCACTTCCTCATCAATGTCTTTTGTCATTGTTGGCCAAAATACGATGCCTCTAGCTCTCCTTTATGTGGCCTCTGCACTTGGATGTCCCCTGTGTAGTATGCTTGTGTACATCTGTTGGAGGATGGAGGAATCACAGTTTTCTGTCCTTTCATGACAATACCATCCTCAATAGTCAGTTCATCCCTGAAAGAAAAGTAGGGACGTACAGCATGTGGGACACTGTGCAGCTTGTTGGGCCAGCCACGTCTAATAGTGCTGCTAAGCATTTGAAGAGTTGGATCAGTTATAGTGTGCTCTCTCAGTTCCTGTAAACGAGCAGATGACACATAGCAGACTGACATTACATCACAATTATCCACTTCGTCCGCTAGCTGAGTTTTGGTGGTTCTTGGAGCTCTAGACAAAGTATCAGCCAGATGCATTTGTTTTCCACATTTGTATATAAGAGTAATGCTGTACTTTTGAAGCCTTAGCATCATGCGCTGCAGTCTTGATGGTGCTGCATGAATGGGCTTTTTGATAATAATCGTAAGAGGTTGGTGGTCAGTCTCGATAGTGATGGGTTTGCCATAAATGTAATCGTGAACCTTAGAGCATGCAAACACCACCGCCAACAGCTCTTTTTCGATTTGGGCGTATCGAGTCTCTGTGTCGGTGAGGGTACGCGAGGCATAGGCTACTGGTTTGCCTTCCTGCAGGCACGCTGCACCGAGTCCATATTGCGAAGCGTCACAAGTAAGCGTGACTTGTGAACATCATAGTATGACAACACTGGGGGATTTGACATGTGTTCCTTTAAAGTGTCAAAAGCACGTTGCTGTTGTTCATGCCATGACCACTCTTTCTCTTTGTGGGTTAGTTGTCGGAGTGGAGCTGTGATTTCACTGTAGTTAGGGATACATTTCCCAAGGTAGTTGACCATACCAAGAAATCTTTGCAGGGCTGGAACATCGGTTGGCACTGGCATGTCACTGATTGCTTTGGTTTTAGACGGGTCAGCTTTCAAACCCTGAGCAGTAAAAACATGACCAACGTAACTGACCTGGTCCAGCCTGAACTTGCATTTGAGGGGGTTAAGCCTCAACTTGACCTCTCTGGCTCTGTTGAGAACTTTTCTCAGGTTTGCGTCATGTTCCTCTGTCCTTGCCTCCGATGAGTATATCGTCCACGATGATCGCGCAGGGGTAACCAGCAAAGATCTGCTCCATAGAGCGCTGGAACATCTCACTGGCAGAGCTGATTCCAAACGGCATTCGTAGGAACCTGTACCGACCAAAACAGGTACTGAAAGTGGTTAGTATTGAGGATTTGTGGTTCAGGGAGATCTGCCAGAACGAGTTCTTTGCATCTAGGACTGAGAAGACTGTAGCATTAGACATTTGTGATGTGACCTCATCCACTGTGCGCATTGGGTGATGTGGTCTTTTCAGAGCTATGTTTAAGTCCTTTGGATTGATGCAGATCCTGATTTCCCGTTTGTTCCTTTTGTTGGTAGTCAATCAGTGGGGTCGGAGACGGGCATTATGAAACCTAACTCCTGCATTCTGTCCAGTTCAGCTTTAACTTGGTCTTTCATTGCCACAGGAATGCGGTGTGCAGGGCGAACTACAGGTCTCACCTCCGGGTCAAGAGTCATTGAATATGTGACCGGTAGCTTTCCTAGCTCATCTGTGAAAAGTATTCACTTTTGATATGATAGTCTCATAGTCTCGTACCTGTTCCCTGCCCGAGTCCCAGCGCAGCTGACGCCGGGAAACCCTTCTCCTGTCCGGGGAACCGAGCGTCTACGTCCCGCTGTCGTTCCCGCTGCTTTGCTCTCGAAGCTCTTCATAAAGAAGGAGCGCAAAATATCCGTGATCAGTAAATCCACTTTTACATCGTTCGGATGTTTCCAAGAGGAATATCTGTTTATCCGGTTCTCTTCGGAGTGGCTGTAAAGTCTTGCCCATGTGCGGCTACATTAGCGGTTTTCCCAGGCGAACAAAACGTAGGGGAAGCTGCTGAGCTACTGAAGGCCCTGGGGGGCGTACTGTCAATGTATATCGAATTCTGATTGGCTGATAATTCTGTCAGTCACGCTGGCTGTCAATCATG
Organism: Proterorhinus semilunaris; assembly: GCA_021464625.1. Taxonomy (NCBI): domain Eukaryota; kingdom Metazoa; phylum Chordata; class Actinopteri; order Gobiiformes; family Gobiidae; genus Proterorhinus; species Proterorhinus semilunaris. The sequence continues at coordinate 27,228,494 of CM038345.1, read as the reverse complement.
TGTGCGGCCTGACAACACAGGGCTTGCAGAATCTGTTCTGAAGGCCCTGAGGAGGAGCAGCTCGCGAGAGGTGTTTAAGGCACTTAGAGTAGGAAATTACAGTTACACATCAACAAAACCAATATAAGCGACTCAACTGTACATTATATAAATAAATTAGTAATTAAATATACTACAGTGAGGAAAATAAGTATTTGAACACCCTGCTATTTTGCAAGTTCTCCCACTTAGAAATCATGGAGGGGTCTGAAATTGTCATCGTAGGTGCATGTCCACTGTGAGAGACATAATCACAAAAAAAAAATCCAGAAATCACAATGTATGATGTTTTAACTATTTATTTGTATGATACAGCTGCAAATAAGTATTTGAACACCTGAGAAAATCAATGTTAATATTTGGTACAGTAGCCTTTGTTTGCAATTACAGAGGTCAAATGTTTCCTGTAGTTTTTCACCAGGTTTGCACACACTGCAGGAGGGATTTTGGCCCACTCCTCCACACAGATCTTCTCTAGATCAGTCAGGATCAAACACGGAGTTTGAGCTCCCTCCAAGGATTCTCTATTGGGTTTAGGTTTGGAGACTGGCTAGGCCACGCCAGAACCTTGATATGCTTCTTACAGAGCCACTCCTTGGTTATCCTGGCTGTGTGCTTCGGGTCATTGTCATGTTGGAAGACCCAACCTCGACCCATCTTCAATGCTCTAACTGAGGGAAGGAGGTTGTTCCCCAAAATCTCGCAATACATGGCCCCAGTCATCCTCTCCTTAATACAGTGCAGTCGCCCTGTCCCATGTGCAGAAAAACACCCCCAAAGCATGATGCTACCACCCCCATGCTTCACAGTAGGGATGGTGTTCTTGGGATGGTACTCATCATTCTTCTTTCTCCAAACACGTTTAGTGGAATTATGACCAAAACGTTCCATTTTTGTCTCATCTGACCACATGACTTTCTCCCATGACTCCTCTGGATCATCCAAATGGTCATTAAGACATGTGCTGGTTTAAGCAGGGGAACCTTCCGTGCTATGCATGATTTCAAACCATGACGTCTTAGTGTATTACCAACAGTAACCTTGGAAACGGTGGTCCCAGCTCTTGTCAGGTCATTGACCAGCTCCCCCCATGTAGTTCTGGGCTGATTTCTCACCTTTATTAGGATCATTGAGACCCCACGAGGTGAGATCTTGCATGGAGCCCCAGTCCGAGGGAGATTGACAGTCATGTTTAGCTTCTTCCTACGATGACAATTTCAGACCCCTCCATGATTTCTAAGTGGGAGAACTTGCAAAATAGCAGGGTGTTCACATACTTATTTTCCTCACTGTAAATGAGCAGGACTCAAATAAAATCGATTAAAATTGTAATCGTCCAAACTGAGTAACAAAAAAAATAAATGTTTGGTGTTGGATAAATATTGCTTATATATTGTCTTAGATGTCATAATCTGCTGACTGGAAATATGTTATTAATGTTTGTGCTTTGAGTTACAGATTGAGTGTTATCTGCCTTGGTTATATGAATAAAAAAATAAAGAGTAAAAACGACTTAAAGGCGGCGATCTGGCTCCAGTATCCACTCGGTGTAAAATGAGGAAAGATCAGAAAGGTTACGAGTTCTCAGAAGGCACTTTATTCTTAGATGGTAGGTTACAAGTTACATGTTATTCGTTCAATTGCTAGAAAAAGTCTGACCAACACACTTCCCTCCTGGGTATTCGATTGTCTGTTAGCCCCTCCCACTCAATGTATAGCCACACTCATGATTCAGCACCCTGGGTAACTGGAAACTCCAGATGACCATCCCCCGTTACATCAAAGCACATGGTTGAGAAGGGATGAAGACATCTCTATCTCGCCATCTGGAGATCTGATCAGCTCCTTTCTGACCAGGCTTTAGGGCCCAGTGACTTTTCACCTTTGATCGAGATTAGCATACATTCTTTAGCAGAGGGACAAAGGCTGTCCGCTCTGGTCAGATAAACAGACATCCTGTGCATCCCCCCTCAAGGCCTAGTAAGACCTTTTACACAGTTAGCATATTATTCAGGGGGACAGTAACAGACATTTTCAAATACTGACAGTTACTCCCTTTGGCTTGGCCCAGGGAAGAGCAGCAGTGTGTGACCGACTGTCTCAAGGATGAAAATAATGAGAATATTGTATGCTTGTTAAATTGCTATCTTACTGCTCTGGTATTTTCACCTCCCCCCCTTTCCCTTAGACCAGGGCAGTACATTGTATGCTAGGGGCGTGAAAACGAAATAAAGGAAGCAGAGGCACGCAGAGAGCTCAGAGCGAGCGGGGAGATTGTCTTCAGCTCCTTTTTGGAACTGGGTCCTTATCTCTGTTTTGTCTCTCCTTCGAAGTAAAAAAAAGGTAATCTGTCTTGTCTCGCTTTCCTTTACTAATTATTGTGTTTTTGTTGGTTACCAGCCCCAACATTTGGCCATATTGCCCAGCCCTAGGGGGTTTGACAGTTAGGTTAGGTATGACAGAGAGGTTGTCAGCAGGTGAAGTCAGTCCTGTCAGTACTTACCTTACAGTAGGTAAGTAAACCATGTTGCCTTTTTCCACCTTAAAACTCTAAGCATGGTCAAAAATGATCTAACTGCATGTGCCTTTGAGAAATCCAGCCCCAACATTTTGGTCCTTGAGAGCCGGATCCCAGGACGTCCAAGGTCTCCTGGAGGCGATCTGAAACCAGTAAGACGGTGCACCGCGACTGATACCCTTTCCGGGAGCTGCCTTCATCTCACCTCCAGGAGTCCGGGGACTGACGGGGTACCATGGGAGAGTGAGACAATGCAAAGAAAATAGGACGTGAGTATGTCTTATTTTAAAACGAGATGTGAATGAGGATCACGCCGTTAAGAAGGTCCTAAATAATACTAGTTAAACAAGACAGGGGATTGTAACCCAACAAATTCCTTCTTGGGGGATAGCAACCCAGCAAGTTCAAGAAAGAATTAAAAATTGCAAATGTCGACATAAAGTAGATTGGGAATGAAAGTGTGAATGAATGAATGATTGGTGTAAACTTCCGATAATAAGTTTGCACATACACTGTAAACCCGAACAATTTAGCAGTAATTAAAACATTTGAGGTAAACGGTTGCCTAACTTTTTTTAAGTTTATAGTCTTAAAATGTTTGATTGCTCTAAATTAAAAAGATTAAGGAAGCAGTACATTTTTATTTTATTTATTAAACTATGAGTTACTTAAAAAATCTAATTTTACAGACCCAAAAATTTAAATATGTGAAAATTATATTTTTGTAATTCAAGATTTTAAGTGTCACAGGTTCTAGTCCGATTTGGAGGATGTTATTGGTGTGGTGTAGCCAATAAAACAACGTGGTTTAAAAGGATAAAATACAATTTAATATAAAAAGTTAAAAGATTGCTAAAACATACAGTAAAAGGGCATAAATACGGGGTTTAAAAGGGCTAAAAGGGTGTGCTTAAGGTGCCTTGCAGTGCATGCTTGTGCGGGTCCGTCCGCGGCGGAGGTCACGGGGCCAACCTCGGGGCACGTCTGCCCGCCGTGCCTGTCCGGGTGGCCGTCGTCCCGCCCTCGACGTCCTGCGAGCGTCCCCGGTCCACAAGCCCGTCCTCCCACATGGCGCCCACCAACACTCCTCCAGCTTACGACAGCCCCGTCTACCTCAGGGCTGCGGCACGACTTGGTCCCGTTGCGTCCTGGTGTTGTTGTCCTCTGTCGCCGGCCAGCGGCCCATGGCGGCCTGCGCCCCTCCTCAGCGCTGCCGCCCGCCGCTGCATAGCGGACAGTGCCTCCCTATCCTCAGGCACTCGGGTCGTCCTCTGTCTCTTGCGTGCGTGCGTGCGTGCATTCGTCCGTGCATTCGTTCGTCCGTCCGTCCGTCCGTCCTTCTCCGCCGCCCGGCGGCCCACGGTGGCCCATGGTGGCCTGCGCCTCTGCGCACTCCTTCCGCCTCTGTTCTCTCCTCTGTTCTCCCCCCTGTCTCCGACCGCTTCTACCTTTATTCTTTCCTCCAGGTGTGCCCACTTGCCGTGATTAGCAGGGGCGGGGCAACGAGCTTCGTATAAAAACATGCATAAAATCAAACATAAAAACATGCAGATAAAACACTAAAACCAAGTTAAAACCAGTCCACTCGTGCCCGTGTCATAAGTACCATTTGTTTGCTTCTAAAATTTCACAGTAATCAAAAAAATAAAGACTAGGCAACCGTTTACCTATATTTTTTTTATTACTATTTAATTAAAAATACATTCATCAATTCTTCAGTTTAACAAAGCACTTCAAATTTGTAATTAAACTTTCAATAAGTGAAAAAGACTTTAAACTTACATTTTTATTTGTACCACTTTCTTTGGCAACACTTTTTTTTTACACTTTTTTTACGTGACAGTTCATGAAAAACGAAAGTCAGCAGACACAAAACTGTCAGATGACATGGTCATACATCTTAGCATCGTTACATTGTCAACTCGTTTTGTAAAGTCTACAGTCTGGGGGAAAGCTTTACCATCCTCAAGCCCCAGAAATATTTTCTGCACAAACTCAAAAGGTAAGCTTCAGCTGTTTGGGATAGCTACGGTGTAATGCGTTCATCAGTCCAAACATTACCAGGAAGGTTTCTGAAAAGTTTCTTAATGTTACAATCTCTTGACCCTCCAAGATTATAGAGACCTTGTTTCCATAGTTCACTGAACAGCCATCTCCACCATTGACTTTGGATAGTAGAGCCAGGTGTAGCGGATAGATCCGGCCCCTTCACATCCTCCTGTGACAATCAACAGACACACTTAAGGAAACACATACATGCAACTTCAAAATGGACTGAAAAACAAAGGCACAATTTCAAGTTCAGCTTTAAGTATTACGAGTGCTTTTCACACTGGCACTTACATCACAAGTGATGAAAAACCCTGAAGTTTCTTCATGCAGGTATGCAGGAAGAGCATGGAGCACGGTTGTGCATCGTGTGTGGACATGTTGAATCTGTGTGAAATATTATATTAATAATATAATATATACCTGCTCATCATGAACTTTGAAAATGGCCACCAAGGCATCAGCAGTCTTGCTGGTTGTAGATGGCTTTTGTCTTGACAGAGTCATCAGACGGGTGGTGTGCACGTCGAGCGCAGAGTAGAACGAAAAGAAGAAAAGTTATCCGCTGAAATTCAGCATACACCTACAATAAAAGAACATTTATCATATTCCAGTACTAGCAAAAATACAATGGTCTGACTTGGATTACCTCAGATGGTAACGGAAGCGCAGGCCAAAGCTCCAGCAAGTTCTTCACTGATGCGGCAGAAACCACTATGTTTTGTCTTCAGAGGGCTAATGTAGTTTGCATTAGTTTTCCAACAGGGGTCATGTTCTTTTCTACTTTTTGAATCTCCTCCACTATTTGTTCTCTTTGTTCTTCAAGGCTAGATGCATCCTCTCCTCGAGGGAAGTTGGGCAGAAAGTTTATTTCTGCTCACTTTGGCTTGTGGAAGGGTTAAGGTCTGAAAAGGAAAAAGCATATTTATTTACCAACAATGAACTCATTTATGACTTTTCAACTAAAGTTAAAACCTTATGAAATGTCTTTGACCCAAAGACAAGATAGTCCAAATTCAGGATTAATCATTTGGATGTTTATAAATCTTATTTAAAAACTGCACTGTGACTTTTCAGTTTTTTGTTAAATTGATTGCACTTTTAATAGTGCACTATGCACTATTCACAATCAATTTCATTTCAGGGTTAATAGGATTTTGGTCAGGTTTTCAGAATGACATGTATGCATAACCTTGGAGACAGTTCAATCAAATGTGAAAATCTGGCAGAAACCTAAAAAAATGATCATGGAGCATCTTAGGGGCCACTAGGATATTAAGTAAAAGGTGCTATACTAACTACTCAAGCAGTCAATGGATCACTGAAAAGGTCAAATACACTTTAATATATATTTTTATTTTTTTATAGAGTTGCATAGTGCACATTTAATTAAAAAACAGTCAGAAGTTATTTTGTTATAAATAAGCAAGTCAAAACGAGAAGCAAGTCATTTAAAAAATTGACTTGCTTCCATAAACATTTCTCCCGTAGTTTCTCTTATAAGAAATGTGTTTAATGTTTTTGTCTCATCTGTGGTCATGGGGGCTCACAAGGCTATTGTTCCCACACAGACATAGTGTAGGAGAAAACATTCACATTGATTGTGGGCTAACAAACATATTGGAAAAACCAAGGAGTAATTAAAAACAAAAACATGTCAGATTGATTGTAATTTAATCACTCCAATCAAGTCCAACTTCACACCCAATTCACAACAAGATTGTGATTTTACCTATACTTTTTAAATTAATTTATAATGATGTACTTTAACTCAAGTAGTTTGAGCTTTTACTTAAGTGAGCTGCACTGCACTAGCCACCTGTGTATTGTTAATCAAAAACTAAAATATACTGGGCTTGCCACATGTACATTCTGTCCTTGGTTGCTATGCATTAGAAACATGTACTTACATTTACCCCCAAAGGTTTTGCTTGGTTGGCAAGAGGCTGGGTTGTCCACATCACCTGCACAGACTTACTTTAGACTCTACAGGTAGCAGTAAGCCAGATTTCATGCTTTCAAATGCTATTTAATGCCAACATTCTATATAATAATGTCTCAAATGCAAAAAGTGTATATATATATTTAATTTAATAGGTGTGCATATTCCATCATACAGAGGACATTTTAATATTCAAAACCAAAATGGCCGCAACTGGCAACTTAAAAAAAAAAAAAAAGACAGCCAAACCACAGTTCAATGTCTTTGGACCATAATTTTTGTATTTTTGACAAACATAGGCAGCAATAGTCTCAAAAATAATGGGGTGGAACACGGCTGCTTTGATTAGTTTTGATGCTCTGGTGGCTCTTTATCTTTGATTAAAAAAACAAAACAAAAAAAAGGGGAAAGGCTCTATTGATGCCATGCATACGACTTTAGCTTTAATTATTTTTGGGGTTCTTTAAGGCCTACATTAATGACTTTTGATGCCCCACCCTGTTATCGTAAAAAAAAAATGTTACGTTTGTGAAAGTGTGATCATCTTTTTGGCTGTGCTTGAGCTGCAAAGTCAGATCTGTGTGTTGTTGACCAAGACGTGTGCGTGCGCTGTCGTGTTACTGCCAGCATGTGTGGACTGAAAAATGTACTGTGGAGTGGTCTATACCTGCTTTTAGAAATATTTTATACATATTCCAAATAAAATACAGTGTTAACGTTTCCAAGGTATACCATCAATTTTAGCCCGATTTGAGCGATACCATTGGTATAAAGAAGCGTTAGCTAGCATTGGCACATGCTGACATGAGCTAATTACATATATGTGATAAATCAACAGTAATATCGATTAGAGAAAAACAATATTCTTCTTACATTCATAACAAGACTACATACTGCTCGGAAAGTGTGTACATTTTTAAGATGTTACCTGATAAAATCTTGCAGCGAACGATGGCAGCTTCGCTTGACCATGGCCGCGGACCGCTGGAGTGAAAAACAAGTGCGTACACTGCGCATGCGTCAACATTGAAACAGGTTACAGTTACTTTTCAAAATAAAACACGGGTAGTGCGTGGCTGCTGCTGGCTACCATCATTTTACTCGACAAAGTCGTTTTTTATTTTCCTAGATTTGCTATGTTCCAGGCTTTGTTATTCTTATGATCAAATCATTGAAATAAAGATCAAATGCGGATTGAATGCGCTACCTTTATTTCATCTGCCCTTACAGTGGCATTGTCATTGCCATTTCCGCCCAGAAGCAAAAGCAAGCCACGCCTCCTCAGCGGGACTCTTGACAAGAGAACGCTTATTTATGATATTTAATACAGAAATTATGCCCGCATTCTGCTCCCAAAAAGAAACGGACTACAGCAGCTATTTATTTGTGCTTGACATGTGACTCCTTTCCACAAACTCACCGACCACTTGGGTCTTGGGAAACAACGAGAATGGCTCTAAGTTTGGACTTTGTGATATCTGGTAAAGAACACCGTGGGACAAAACCGTATCCCGTGTCAGACGTACGATGATTAGGCCTCACGTGAGCAGGACAACATCCCAGTGAGTAAAACAGTGCGGTTGTAGGGTCTACTAACGTAAAGGGCACATTACCACTTTGCTACGTGCGTAAAGACACCTGGCGCTCCTCAGCGTGAGATTGTTGAGCATAGTGTGCTGTGTTGCCATTTTAAACACTTAACTTTGGCATAGGCATGTGTGGAGCGCCACCACTTACATGGAGCAGGCAGGGGGAGTGTTCAGGTGCAGAGGGCGAGCGCGTTGGTGAACGCATGCTGTGCGTAATCGCACAGAAAGTAGCTGCAACATGGCTTCGCAAAGCTGGCTTTTCCTCGCATATTCCAGACTCAATATGTGTTTGAATACACGTATTCATGTATAAATTTTACGTATCCATCACAAATATTGATATATTGTATATTCATGTGTGCAAGGGTCTCCAGGTCCAAGATGACGCTGTAATCCAAATATGGTTATTCTTTTAGTTGTAAAACATTAGCTGTACTCACAGCCACGTGTCTATACCATAGACTTTATGTCTATACATTATTATTATTATTATATTATTATTATCTAGCCCTGTATTTTACAATTTTTAACGTTTACTGATATTGACAATTACAATTAAGTAATTTTGATAAAATAGTGGAAACATGTTGTATGTTATTGTAAAATGTTATTGTTGTCTAGATGGATATATGATGAAAATATTAATTAGTTCGGAATAAAAAAATAGTACTAAAGTTAAGTAAAAATTATAATTAGTGGTGGGCCGTTATCGGCGTTAACATGCTGCGTTAACGCGATAGTCTTGTCGGGCGATAAAAAAAATATCGGCATTGATCTATTCTCAAAGTTGAGTTGGGAGTGGGATCTATACTACGCAAGCTATGATGACTTTCGCCATAATATTATAGCGCGGATGTTTACTTAGCCGAATTGCATTGTAGGGGGCGCGAACGAATCTTCGAACATGCTTACCGTGAAATTAACACAACAAACGTGACGTGCTAGCATGGATACAGCTACGAAGCCGCCACCGGGTTTGCTTCAGGGAAAATGTATTTTTAAGAAGCTTCCCAATGGAAACTACGACAAGACTAAGGTTGTTTGCACCTTGTGCAAAGTGGAATTGGTTTACTGTTGGAGTTCTTCCAGTCTCAAGTACCACCTAAAAGCAAAGCATCCCGTAGCTAGTGCGGAGGAAGATGCCGGGCCAAGCACTGATGTAGCGTCGGGGAAGAGTCGTCGTCAAACTACTATGCTTGAGTGCAACCGAGGCAATCCTGTCAGCACAGCTCTATCAGCAAAGCAAACTAATCTCCTCGCTCAGTGGATTGCCACCAGCTGCCGGCCCATCAGCGTGGTTGAAGATGATGGGCTCGAGCTTGTTCTCCAGGCGGTCACAGGTGACTCTTCTTACAAACTACCCGCGAGGCGAACTATCATGAGGAGAATACATGACCAGCACGCCACAGAGAAAGCCGCAAAAGACAAGAAGATGTTAGAGGCGAGTTGTGTGGCGCTGACCGGGGACCACTGGACCTCTGTCAACAACGATAACTACCTCGGCGTTACTGTACACTTCATCGATGCCAGCTGGGAACTTCACTCCTTCGCTTTAGGTAGGCTACGTTATGTAACTTTAAATTAGGCCTACATCATTTAATTATTTGATTGATTGATTAAATTAATTACCACAGCACCACGAATTACCACCACATATGTTTGTTTGTAGTTGTTTACTACTAGTAGTGAACTTATTCAGATCTACTTTGTCTGTCCGTTAGGTGTGATGAAAACAGAGGAGCGTTATTTTGCAGAAGCGTGTGCAAGGCAGTTTCTCGACGTCGCTAATCAGTGGAAGATAGCTGACAAAATCAGCACTATTGGAACAGACAGTGCTACTAATATGGTGGCAGCAGGGAGGATACTGCCATTCAACATTTGCCCTGTGTTGCGCATGTTGTACAGAGAGCTATTGTAATGTCTCTTCGGGAAGGTGGTTTTGATGGCGCACTGGCCAAGTGCCGTAAAGTGGTCGGACATTTCAAACACAGTCCGGCCAACTCAAGACGAGCTGAATGTCCAGCAAGCCTCCCTTGGACAAGTTCAGGAACCACTCGTGCAAGATGTTTCAACACGGTGGAATTCCACCCTAGAGATGCTCAAGCGCGTGAGGCGCAACAGAGACGCACTGCACACAGTGCTGTCTCAGCAGAAGCAAAATCTGGCCCTCCCAACAAATGCTGAATATGAGAAGTTGGCAAAGCTAGAGGAACTGCTGGAGCCATGCAGGTATGGTCTACAAAGATAGCATGTTCATGAATTGGTATACAAGTTATTTAAAATGTCACTGTATATTTAATAAATGCATGCCCTTAAATGTAATGTGAGAAAAAATGTGTAATCTGAGTCAGTCATTACTTATTTTTTGGTATGTTTCTGTCTGTCTGTGTAGGTACATCACTGAGCTCCTTGGTGGGAATAAGTATTTATCCTGCTCTGTGGTTCTACCTGCCCTGTGCCACCTCCAGCATGTGATGAAGATCCCAGATGATGATCCTGCCTATATTGCGCGATTCAAGGCTGCCTTCACCAAGGACCTCAACCAGCGGAGGGAGAAAATGAACCTGGAATGGCTTAAGGTATGTTTAGTTTAGTTTATTAGTTTATTTGAGCAGTTAAAAATTCTGCTCAAAAGGAGTGGGCTGAAGCAAAAGCTTATAAGCGCCCACCCCCGACATAATGACCAGAAGATAACTGTATTATTTGACCATTATAGACTGTTAAGCCAGTAGATTAGTCAATGAACAGATGAATGAGTCATGAAGAAATATGGAGGTTGATTTTGGAAAGTAACATTTTCATCAATCAATAATATATATGTTTTCTATTCATCTAAGGTGGCGACTATACGCTAGAGCCACGATTTAAGGACCTTAAGTGCTTGCCCAGAGCAGAGAGGGAGCCAGTGTGGGCAAAGCTAAGTGAGTTGGTGAAGGGAGAAGAACCTGAAGACCAGAAGACAATGTTGTGGAGAGGTACAAGGTAGAGCCCAGTGCCAGTCTAGATCAGTGTCCACTGAAGTGGTGGTCGGAGCACACTGCTGTCTATGGTAAGATGTCCCTCATTGCCCGTAAATACTTGGGGACTCCAGCCACAACGGTCCCATGCGAGAGGCTATTTTCTTTAGCAGGCCATATTGTGCAAAAGAGGAGAGCTAGTTTGTCACCAGACAATGTGAACAAGCTGGTCTGCCTGTGTGACTGTTGGAAGAAGGAGAAATAGAGCTTGGACTGAGTGCCACAAAGTTACTGACTGTAAACAGTTAATCACCGTTCATTTTTCATGTTTAACAGAATAAACAGTAAACACAAGTGCATCTTATTGAACATGATTTATTTTCATCACCAATTATCATAGTTTAACAGCTTTCTTAAGCAGCTTATGATGCATTTTGTAAACAACTGGTCTCAATTTTAGTTATTATTTTTGGGTAGCACATATTCCGGCAGAAATAAAATAAACCATTTTAATCTATAGATTAATCTAGATTAATTTCAAAATTAATCTAGATTAATCTAGATTAAAAATAAATAATCTATGCCCACCCCTAATTATAATGTATGCTTAATTAAAACCTTTATGCTAATAATAATTAAAACAATTAATTAATGTGCTGAAATTGCATACATGCATTCGTAAATTAAAATTTCTATTTAAGTAGCAAGTTTATTATTTTTTTAATTATACACTAATCATTTTTTTTTTATTAATTTGAGCATTCGGGTTTACAGTGTATTAAGTAAACGGGGAAATACAGTGACGATTTTCAGATGTTTTAGACAAGATTTCTCCACCTCCCCCCTCGGAGGCTGAAGTGAGAAATACTGAACATTGATTTCACTGTCCGTTTACATATTCATAAAATTCCAGCAATAGACGACCCTAGTTCAAAACGCTGGACTAAAATGGGAAATTCTAATAAAAAAAACGTCAAAACCGTTGTCTAAAGACTATAAAATGGTAGAACAGGAATGCCCCGGGGCGAGCAAAAGTCTAAAATTATGGATAAAGAATTTAGGGATTTTCAGGGAGGTTGAACACGCAGCACATTACAAAGTTACAAGATGCTATATTGCAGAAATGCGGAACTAACCAAAAGAAATTAATAGAGCAGGGTTATGCAGACACACACCAGTGGCTGAGAATAGCTCAGAAAAGAGAGCAGGGAAGCACACGGGTCACAGACAAGTCGACAGGGACTGCCTATCAGGCAGCTGCTGTGTCGTGGGCAAAAGAGGAAATAGAGACTAGCCCCACAAGTAGAGAACAGGCACGCCCAGTTAGAAGACGCGAGCAACAAAATCCGCCCAGGGCAGGGCAGGCCTTACTGCAAACAGCAAATGCAGACACTCCCCACCGACCACACACTGCCACGTCACGGCAAGGTGGGAGCATGGAGAGACATACTCTCCCGGCTCAGAGTGATGTGGAGGGAAGCCCCCCACCGTATGCCGGTACGAGCCTTACTTGGTCACCACCACCAACACCCCTCCCAATAATAACGCAGACCACTCCTACTGGTTCAATATTGTACCCTGTGGCCCAAGAATATACCCCTGATACACCAGCAATAACAACACCGCCAAGGCCAATAGGCAGAACACGGAGTCAAACCAAAGGAGAGGGAGATTTTGATTATGCTAACAAAATAGGAGGTGACTTAATATTTAAAGGTTTTAGTCCACTAACCCCACAGGTCCCCTCCTACCCCTCAGCAGGAGGGTTGTGTCTTGTTGCCTTCGTGTAATGTTTTTATTGTGGAATGAGAAATGGTGAAACTGAATGCGTGTCCTGTGTGTGTCCAGAGTGACGAGTGTGATGGAGTTTGTGTAAATGTGGAGAAGGACAAACAGAATTAAGTGATATTTTTGTGCTGCTGAAAGAGCAGAGCGTGAGTGGTGGAGAGGCAAACGGAGAGAAAGATTTAGAAAGTATTGAAAAGTGAACGCATCTGATAATTTAAAAGTGATAGGTGGTTCTTTGAGGAGATTGGATGCTGAAATAGCATTGAATGTGCGGCGTGATGGAAAGATTGAAAGTTAAAGACGGTTGAAAGAAAGATAAAATAAAAAAATAATAAAAATACATAAATAAACTTCCTTACTCAGAGATAGTGTGTATGTATGTTGTGTGGACACTGTTTGCATTAGAAAGCTAAGAAAGTTGTATTTGTAATGTCTTCAATTATGTGGACTGTGAAGAGAAAAAAGGAAAAAAAAAATTGATATAATAATAATTATAGGAATTCAAAAGTAATAGAGGCAACAGCTATGCCTTACCATATAACTCCGAAGAAAAAATTAAAGGCAAAATTAAAAGAATCCTTTTAAATATGATGTCGAAGTCGGCATAATCAACAGTAATTGGAGATTTGAAAAAAATAAAAAATAAATAAATGGAAAATAGTTTTGTGTTCAGATTAACCATGAAACACACCTATTTTTTTCCAATTGAAAAAACACCACCTTAATTAGCCTGAAGGATGGTACAAGATTTGAGATAAAGGTTGGTGCAATAGAAAGCTAATGATTCAAATTCACAGACATTGCTTAAATGCTATGAATTCAAATGAAAAGTATTTTCTGTCATAGACTTGAGCAATGCAATTTAGTCGATTCTAATAGACTTAGATCGTCAGCATTGGTTTGCATTTACATTTAGGAATATAGGAAAAATGTAGCATCATTTTTTTTTAACCTAGCCTGGATACCAAATTATGCAGAAATCATACATCCATTGCTACATCTCATGTACTGTACACCACCCCCAAGGCTGTGACTGACACCCTGCAGTGGACAGAGGAGGCCCACGCGGCCTTTACAGAACTCAAAACTGCCATAGTATCATCAGCTACTCTGGCATTACCAAATTATGACAAAGAATTTATTCAAATGGTTGACTGTAAAGGCTCATTCACTTCTGTTTTAACTCAAAGATGTGGCTCTAAATTAAGACCCATTGCCTTTTACTCCACCAAGCTGGAGCACAGGCACTCCCACACTGCGTAAGGTCAGTCATATTAGCACAGCAGAGTTCACTCCTGGAAAGGCAAATGTGGATCCGTCATGGAGCCACACTAAAAGAAAACATTTATGTTGCTCCAAATGGGAAAGCCATCCTACCAAAAAATGTGTATTGATATGCAGCACTTTTGAGCCATGGATCTTCTCATGTCTCAACAGGAGGGATGGTGTCACTAGTACATAATATTTACACTACCTATGGATTCATAAATTACTCCAAAAAAAATGTGTTTGACATGTGCAAAATTAACGCACAGGGGAACATTCGGCCTATGCGAGGGAAATTCCCTCAACCCACATACCTCTTTCAAGAATCACAAATGGACTTCATACAATTAAATAAAAGTGAAGGAATGACATATGATAGTAGATGGCTTTACCAAATGGACAGAATTGTTTCCCACAAAAACTCCGGATTCAATGACGGTGGCAAAAGCATTATGTAAAGACATCATTCCCTCGCTTCTACATTTGTGCATAGAATTGTGCAGACGCTCCCAAGGGGGTGTGTCTTCCACCTCGTGCTTCTCAGTGTCCACTGGATGCAGACAGACGTGTGCGGCCCTCCTGCATTCCAATGATAAGCTTTGACTGAGGCATGGGCGGTTGTGGAGCAGTGGAGCACTGTGCATTGTGCTTGGAGTAAATAATAATTCTGGGTCCCGCAATGAGCTTTTGACAGTATTACACCATTTTAATGAACTATTCTATGCTATGTTCCATCAATATGTACGTTAATGCCCACGGCCACTTCCGCGCCACGACTGACCTTGCTGACCACCACCGATAACACACTGTTCCCGGACATTTTACAGAGCGCTTTGAGCCCAGGGTTAACGTATGAGCGACATAGCTCACTCAATAACAAACCAGTGCCCCCCATATACTGGTAGGAAGTTCACTAAGTTCCTATCCCTGAACATCTCGCCCCCGTTATTTGGACAGGGATTACCATTCCCTAAAGAACAATTCCTGGTGTGTTATGCAAACCATAGAACCCTGGGGCCTGACGCCATTGAACTGGGGAGCATTCCAAAAATAAGATGCAAAAAGATTTTGACGCCATGTTCTGGGAACCACAGCACTGAGGTCACTATAGAAACTGTAAATCATGTAACCGCAAAATGCACCCCATGGTTCACCGCACCCGATGAAATGGGATGTTTTCCCCAGTCAGACATTTATTGGATGTGCGGAAATGCACTGTATGTGACCCTGCCGGCTAACTGGAGAGGGATCTGTGCACCCGTCCGAGGAGGGGGCGAGACTTTTATAATCTCCGAGGAAGATTTACCATCCAAGCGACTTCCAAGAGACATAGACTCTGACAAGTACAAACCACACGATTCAATATGGGGAACAAACGTCCCCAACGACCATAAATTGTGGAACACTGGCCAGAAAGTACTGTATTCCTTGTTCCCAAATATTGGAATGATCCTCATGATCGAAACCCTGCATTTTAGACTGTCTGCTTTTATTAATCACACCCTGGCAGCATTGACAGGTATCCAAGAAGAAGTGGCGGCACTCCGACAAATGGAGATACAAGATCGTTTTGTCCTGGACCTTTGTCCACAGTAAAAAAAGGTAATCTGTCTTGTCTCGCTTTCCTTTACTAATTATGGTGTTTTTGTTGGTTACCAGCCCCAACATTTAGCCATATTGCCCAGCCCTAGGGGGTTTGACAGTTGCACCTATGACAGAGAGGTTGTCAGCAGGTGAAGTCAGCCCTGTCAGTACTTACCTTACAGTAGGTAAGTAAACCATGTTGCTTTTTCCACCTAAAAACTCTAAGCAAGGTCAAACATGATCTAACTGCATGTGACTTTGAGAAATCCATTAAAGCATTTACAACTTTGCATCTTGATTATTGTCATTCTTTCTGTGTACATTAGCCTGGTTCTACCATACCCTCGTACTTGTTTCGTACAGAGGGTCTGGACTTTCTCAATTGAGCTCCGTTTACAAGTGGGAGGGGTAAACTCTGTTTAAAGTTTGAAACGATTGGGTCTGATTTTACCCAATCGCTAGCGTTTGGTTGTGAGGTAATGCGCCCGGCCGAGTCAAGCTATGCTTGACGTCAACACCCGCCTCCCCCGCTCGCTGAATGGTAGGATGAAATTCAACCGATTGAATCGCAGCCATTGACATCAAACCCAGATGTACATGCAGGGAAAAATATTTGACCGGAGTTTACGGATGGCAAAGGCCAGGCTATGTGTACATTGGTCTTGATCAGAATTCCTCGTCTTCAGGGGCACAAAATGCAGCTGCCCGTCTCCTTACAGGAACCAAACAACGACAGCGTATCACCCCTGTGTTAGCTGCTCTTCATTGGCTTCCTGTACATTATAGAATAAGGTTTAAGCTTTTGCTGTTTTTAAATGTCTCCATAGCACTGATCCTCTCTGAGCTTCTTTGCATCATGCTCCAGCTATAGGGACCTGAGATCTGGTTCCTTACTCCAAGTGTGACCAAAGATGACGGGGCTTTCACTGTTTCAGCTCCAAAGATGTGGAATAACCTGCCTCTCCACATAAGACCTACACAGATGACCAAGTTAAAACCTTGCTTAAGGCACTTTTGTATTCAAAAGCTTTTAAAACGGTCTAACACGTACCACACCAATATCCGAGCTGTTAGTGTTTTGCTGCCTGTATAATGTGTGTTATTTTTATAATATTCTTGTACTGTAGACCTTTTTGTGAAGCACTTTGGTCAACAGTTGTTTTTGAATATGCTATATGAATAAACTGTGATTGATTGATTTGATTGAAAATGAAATTGGTTAAATTAGCGAAACAGGATTACAAAGAAGCAGAGGTAAAATGCAACTGTTGTGCCACACAAATGTTGTTTTGTCAGCAGTTCAGTTTAGGTTGTTTATTTTTGTAAACCTAGTAGCGATGCACTATTGCAACAGGACAGTAGGTGGCAGCACGTGCCTTAGTTTGGTTAGAAGAAGTACAATGGCTATGCAGCATTTAGCTCCAGACATGTGTGAGCCTTCTCTGTTTTCTGCTCCCATTTGACCGCTTTTCTTTTCCCCTTTTTTGCTAAGGCATCATCTGTAAGTATTTATTATCGTGTAGCACTAGATTATCATTTAATTATGATTTGTGTAACATTTAAGACATCCAACAAGCTATTGGTTTGTGCTAGGCTAGTTAGCTTCGTGCTCGTGCTTCTTATGTATGTTTTCATATAAGCTGCAATCAGCTAATTTACACTATTTCATGTTTTCTGTTTGGTTATAACATAGGCATATGTTTGTACTGTGTTACAGTTTCACAAGATTCTCAGTAAACTTCATGGAAGTACATCTGCTGTGTCCTGGAGTTTCTTGGGAGTGTTTAAACTGAATGGAACATAGTCCTGACAGTGAAAAGATGGCAACACAGCTTACGAGGGACAAAAGAATCGCCATCCTACGGAGTAACTCAAGATTGGAGATAAACAGCTAACATCACAGCTCCCTGTTGACTTCTCTCCAGCCTCCTCCTCCTGATACTAAAATCGCAGTGAGTCACAATGTCACAACGCAGCAACTGTAGTGAAGAAAATGGAGCTAAGAAGTCTGACACTGCGCACTCAAGGAGCAGTCGCTCATCCGGTACATCACATAGCTCAAAGATTAGTTTAGCTGTTGCCATGGCAAAGGCTAAAGCCGAAGCAGCACAAGCTAGAGCGGCACATTCACAAAGAGAAATTGAACTTAAAGTGGAGCAGGCACGTATCCAAGCTAATATTGATGCATTACACGAGGAGAAGGAAAAAGATGCTGCCATAGCAGAGGCAAATGCACTCGTAGCTGATTTGGAAGACATGAGCTTTGAAGTACGGAGTGACGCCAAAAGCCAGCTTGCCCAATCGATCAAAGACGAGCGCGTTGCCGCCTACGTGTCAGCTCAAGCCACCCTATGTAGCAAAGACGAAGACGTAGAAGCAGCACTTGACCCCCTACATCCTCAACCAATCAATGTTCTCCCTTTAACACCTCACTCACTCAATACAAGCCAAATCCAAGCTGCTGCATCTGCAGGTATTGTGCCACAGCAAATTCTCCAGATTGCTCAGACCAGTGGAGCACCACCACAACAAAGCTCCATGCAGCCTCTCAACTCTGCTCCAGCTCCTCAGTTTAGCAGGAATCGTCCGCTACAGAACTTAAAACAGGATCCTTCACCTCCAGCCCACCCGTTTGCTCACAAGATGCCTTATCAAGCTAGCCAAGACCATCCTACATTCACCGGAGACCTCATCAAATATCTGGCTCGCAACAATATGGTAACTTCAGGCCTCACCACATACGATGACCAGCCAATAAACTATTGGGCCTGGAAAACATCGTTCAAGAATGCTATCAATGATCTTGAGCTGTCTGCCTCAGAAGAACTCGACCTTCTTACCAAGTATCTGGGAAAAGAGTCAGCAGAACAAGTAAGAAGGATAAAAACAGTCAACATCAAGAATCCAGCAACCGGATTATTCATGGCATGGGGGCGCCTCGACGAACTATATGGCTCGCCAGAGGCTATTGAACAAGCTCTGTTCGACAAACTGGATAGCTTTCCAAAGATCACAACGAAGGATCCACAGAGACTCAGGGATCTAGCCGATCTGCTGTCAGAACTCCAAGCTGCCAAGGAAGACGGCTACCTCGCAGGCTTGTCATACTTGGATACCTCTAGGGGAATTAAGCCTATTATCGAAAAGCTCCCATACAACCTACAAGAAAAGTGGCTCTACTTTGGCACAAGATACAAACAAGAACATTTTGTCAGTTTCCCACCTTTCTCAGTGTTGGTAAACTTCATCTCCTCAGAGGCAAAGGCGCGCACAGACCCAAGCTTTACCCTCTTCATGCAAGCTACCACAAAGAAAAAGAGTAAGTGGGAGAAGCCTGTTAAGACATCTGTATATGTTCACAAGACACAGGTCTCAGGAACTTCAAAATCTGAATCTAGAGAGAGTATGGAACGCATCGATCCAAACAAACATTGCCCTTTGCACAAAAAGCCCCACCCTCTGAGAAAATGCAGAGGCTTCCGTGAGAAGAGCGAAAATGATCGCAAGCAGCTTTTGAAAGAGCATTACATCTGCTTCCGCTGCTGCTCCTCGACAGAGCATCTAGCAAAGAACTGCACTGCTGAGATAAGGTGTACGGAGTGCGAAAGCACTACTCATGTGACAGCGCTTCACCCCGCCCCACCTATTTGGAAATCTAAGTCGTCCCCTTCCACTTCAGAGGATTACGGGGAGGCGGACAAAGCAGATATCCATGTAGTCAAGTCGACGTGTACGCAAGTATGTGGCGAGGGATTCAGCGCCAGAGCTTGTGCTAAGATCTGCCTCGTCAACGTGTTCCCAGATGGACACAGGGAGGAGGCCAGGAGGATGTACGCTATTTTGGACGAGCAGAGTAATCGCTCCCTGGCACGGTCAGAGTTCTTTAACGTCTTCAAGATCTCCGGAAGCTCCTATTCCTACACACTCAAGACCTGTGCAGGGTGCACAGAGACAGCGGGGAGAAGAGCCAGCGGATACATTGTGGAGCCAGTGGACAGGAAAGTAAGCATTCCTCTGCCTTCACTCCTCGAGTGCAACCAAATTCCTAATGTCCGTGCCGAGATTCCTACGCCAGATGCAGCCTGCCATCATTCCCATCTGAAAAACATAGCCAATAAGATTCCACCTCTGGATGCTGACGCCAAGATACTCCTTTTGTTGGGAAGAGACATCTTGAGGGTGCACAAGGTCAGAGAGCAGATAAGTGGCCCAGGAAATGCACCGTTTGCTCAAAGGCTTGATCTCGGATGGGTCGTCATTGGAGACGTCTGCCTTGGAGGTGCCCATAGACCACTCGAGGTGAGGAGCTACAAAACAGCCCTCCTAGAGAATGGTCGTACGAGTCACCTTCAGCCATGCAACAATCAGATCACGGTGAAAGAGGTATTTAGTCAAGTGCCTAAACATCGGCATCACCCAGGACCAATCACCCCCTACAACTCGGTTAAGTCTACTGAAGACCGCTTGGGGCAGACCGTCTTCGCTCGTACTCCCGACGACAACAAACTCGCCCCATCCATGGAAGATCTCGAGTTTCTGAAGATAATGGAAGCTGAGTGCTACCAGAACAGCCTCAAAAGTTGGGTTGCACCCTTGCCCTTTCGCTCACCGAGACAGAGACTGCCTAACAACAGGAAACAGGCCTTTGACCGTCTTGTCTCTCTCTCGCGCTCATTGGAAAAACGTCCAAAGATGAAAGCTGACTTCCTAGAGTTTATGGGAAAGATGCTTAAGAAAGCACACGCAGAAGCTGCTCGGCCACTGCAGCCTGGACAAGAGTGTTGGTACCTGCCCCTGTTTGGTGTGTACCATCCCAGGAAGCCAGACAAGATCCGTGTGGTTTTCGATAGCAGTGCGTCATATGAAGGAGTGTCGCTCAATGATGTTTTGCTCACTGGGCCCGACCTCAATAACAGCCTAGTAGGAGTTCTCGTGAGGTTCAGGAAAGAACAGGTGGCGGTCACGGCCGACATCGAGCATATGTTCCACTGCTTTCTCGTGAAAGAGGAACACCGTGATTTCCTGCGCTTTCTGTGGTATAGGAACAATGACCCAAGCTCCGACATAGTGGACTACAGAATGCGAGTTCACCTCTTTGGAAACAGTCCCTCGCCTGCCGTTGCAGTGTATGGTTTGCGACGGACAGCTAAGGAAGCAGAAGCGGACTATGGCAGTGACTCAAGGAGGTTCATCGAACGTGAGTTTTACGTCGACGATGCTTTAAAGTCCTTCAGCACTGAGGAAGAAGCCATCAGTGTCCTCGGACGGGCGCAGAAGATGCTTGCAGCTTCTAACCTTAGGCTGCACAAGATTGCCTCAAATCGACCTGCAGTCATTGAAGCATTTCCGCCTGAAGATCGCACTAAGGACATCAGCAGCTTAGATCTGTTTGTTGAAGATCTGCCCATTCAACGTAGCCTCGGATTGTCCTGGAACATGCGCACAGACACCTTCATGTTTCAAATCGAAGAGGACCAGAAGCCGTTCACGCGTAGAGGGGTACTTTCAACTGTGAATAGCCTCTATGATCCGCTGGGGTTCCTTGCACCCATCACCGTTCATGGCAGACTGATACTTAGGGAACTCACCATGCAAGCAGTGGATTGGGACTCACCCCTTCCTAAAGACATGGAGAAAGAGTGGATTAGCTGGAAACAGTCCCTCCGAGACCTAGAAGGGCTCCAGATATCTCGTCCATACACATCCTTCTCCACTGCAGGCGCACTTAGAAGAGAGCTCTGCGTTTTTGCAGACGCATCCGTCAAAGCAATAGCAGCCGTGGCTTACATCAAGGTGACAAGTCAGCAAGAACAGACTGAGATTGGTTTCGTCTTCGGAAAGGCAAAGTGGGCCCCTCAGCCTGGCTTAACCATCCCGAGACTTGAGCTCTGTGCGGCTGTACTTGCCGTTGAGATAGCGGAGATGATTGTCACAGAGATGGACGCAACATTCAATAACATCACCTATTTCACAGACAGCAAGGTTGTGTTGGGATACATCCACAATCAATCAAGAAGATTCTACGTCTACGTACACAACAGAATCCTACGTATCCGCCAATCACCTTGTTCTGGCCAATGGAAGTACGTTCCGACGCACCTCAACCCAGCAGACATTGGATCAAGAACTGCAACACCAGCTCTGCTCAACAGCACAACATGGCTCAAAGGTCCTGCCTTTCTTCGCGATGTATCTTTGCAATTGTCTGAGCCTCAGGATACTTATGACCTCATTGACCCTGAGACCGACTCAGAAGTGCGTCCCCAGGTGGTGACAAGTCTCACGCATGTTACCAGAGATGTGATACACCCACAACGCTTTGGGCGTTTCTCCAAGTTTAGCACTCTCCTCACATCCATTGCCCACCTCATCCACATAGCTCGTTCCTTCACCCACACTATCCAGAATAAGTGTCAAGGGTGGCACATTTGCCGTCCCACAGAGGAAGAGCTGCTGAGAGCCAAAGTGTGCATTGTGAAGAGTGTCCAGTATGAGTGTTATACCGAGGAACTTCAGTGTATCAACTCAGGAATCAACATTTCCCCTTCAAGCAGCTTGTGGAAATTGCATCCCACCATTGACCAAGATCAACTTCTCAGAGTAGGAGGCCGGATTGGACAGTCAGACCTGAGCACAAACGAAACTCATCCCATCATCATTCCTGGCCGGTGTCACCTCGCTACTCTGCTTGTGTCCCACTATCATGAAGCAGTGAAACACCAAGGGAGACATCTCACTGAAGGTGCTATCCGTTCGGCAGGGTTCTGGCTAGTGGGAGCTAAACGCTGCATTAGCAGTCTGCTTCACAAATGTATCACCTGTAGAAAGCTCAGAGGAAAGCTCAAACATCAGCAGATGGCATCCCTGCCAGCAGAACGGCTGCAAGTAGCGCCTCCCTTTACCTATGTTGGTGTAAACGTCTTTGGACCATGGGAGATTGTCACACGCCGCACGAGAGGAGGAGTCTCCAACTCAAAACGATGGGCAGTGATTTTCTCATGTATGTGTTCAAGAGCAGTTCACATCGAGGTGATCGAAGCTATGAGTTCAAGTAGCTTTATTAATGCCTTGAGGAGGTTCTTTGCAGTCCGGGGCCCCGCAAAGCAGATCCGCTCAGACTGTGGAACTAATTTCATTGGCGCCTCCCGCGTGCTGGAGATGGACAAGGCTAATCCGGGCTTCAACAATGTGGAAAAATACTTGGGCACTCAAAGCTGCAGCTGGGTATTTAACCCACCCCACGCATCCCATATGGGTGGCGCGTGGGAACGTATGATTGGCATTGCCCGCCGTATTTTTGACTGCATGCTGCTCGAGCAAAGACAATCTCACCTTACACATGAGGTTCTGACTACGTTCATGGCCGAGGTAGCTGCCATCATGAATGCTAGACCGCTCATACCAGTGTCATCGGATCCAGAATCGCTTCTCATCCTCACCCCAGCAATGATCCTGACTCTCAAGACAGGCTGTCCACCTCCTCCTCCATCCGGCCCTTTTCAGGAAGCAGATCTCATCAGAGCAGAGTGGAAGCGGGTCCAGCGCCTGGCAGACATGTTTTGGAACAGGTGGAAACATGAATACCTCAAAACATTGCAGCTGCGACATAAGTGGCAAGGAAAACAGCCAAACCTCCAAGAAGAGGATTTAGTTCTCCTAAAAGTCCATCAGGCAAAGAGAAATCAGTGGCCCATGGGTATCATCACCAAGACCTTTCCAGGAGAAGATGGACTGGTCCGCAAAGTTGAAGTGGAAGTCGTCAAGGACGGAATCCGAAAGACTTTTTCTCGTCCCATAACGGAAGTAGTTCTGCTTCTTTCTCCAAAGACTGATTCTGTTCATTAGTGTGGGTTCTTTAAAAAAAAAAACAAGCGGGGAGTGTTGTGCCACACAAATGTTGTTTTGTCAGCAGTTCAGTTTAGGTTGTTTATTTTTGTAAACCTAGTAGCGATGCACTATTGCAACAGGACAGTAGGTGGCAGCACGTGCCTTAGTTTGGTTAGAAGAAGTACAATGGCTATGCAGCATTTAGCTCCAGACATGTGTGAGCCTTCTCTGTTTTCTGCTCCCATTTGACCGCTTTTCTTTTCCCCTTTTTTTGCTAAGGCATCATCTGTAAGTATTTATTATCGTGTAGCACTAGATTATCATTTAATTATGATTTGTGTAACATTTAAGACATCCAACAAGCTATTGGTTTGTGCTAGGCTAGTTAGCTTCGTGCTCGTGCTTCTTATGTATGTTTTCATATAAGCTGCAGTCAGCTAATTTACACTATTTCATGTTTTCTGTTTGGTTATAACATAGGCATATGTTTGTACTGTGTTACAGTTTCACAAGATTCTCAGTAAACTTCATGGAAGTACATCTGCTGTGTCCTGGAGTTTCTTGGGAGTGTTTAAACTGAATGGAACATAGTCCTGACAGCAACATTGGTATAACACAAAGACCTTTAAAAAATACAAACAAGATAAGATGTACCAAAAGAAACACAAAGATTAAACAAAAATCTAGTTTTGTGTTTTGTCACTCTTCAAAGAGTCAGCTGTAGGTCTGATTGTTCTAGTGCTAAATATAAATGAGCAGGACTCTGAGCAGTTTTTTTCATATGAAAGATCAGGAGACCTTTTTAAGTTTATTTCCAATACAAATGATTTAAATCATAGTGTCCAAACTGAGTAAAAAAAAAATATATATATATATATATTGTCATATCGCCCAGCCCTAAGGGGTGGGCAATGTCAGCAGGTGAAGTCATCTAGTCAGTCCTGTCAGTATGTGTTACGTTAGCTATATCTGGCTCAACGTTATGTGGGAGACACAGACGACACCTCGTGATAGTTTTCAACTTAACTTTTAATCTGTCTGCTCAGACCGTCCTTACAACCATACCCGTCCGTACGGGAACATGTCTATTGAACATTAGTTCCGCTTTATCCAACACCTCCCCTTTTTAGTCAGAAACCTCCACACCTTTCAATATAGCATAGCAGTACACATTTCCTTTCTTTTAACCATATTCAACATACAAAACATCCATAATAAACCTGGACCTCTTTTTTTCCCTTCCTTCTGTAAACATATATCACTTGTAGCTTATGTAGAACTCAGTAGTAAACAATTTTTTATTTTTATTTTTTATTTTTTTTCCCTGTTATTTCTTTTACTGTGAACTTAGAGGTCTAAACTTTTCGGTGCACGGGACATTCGTCCTGAGGCTGTCACATAAGGTGTATTTGTTGTGTCCATATCTATGTTACTACTGGGTGTGACTTGAGTACTGTTTGTTTGTGTGTCAGTAGTCTCTTGTTCTGCAGTAGTAACTGATGTGTTCACAGGTGTTGAACATAATGGCCTCACGTGTGTGCGATTTCGTCTGATATGTCCCTCATCTGTGTGAATGACATATGATCTAGGTGTAGTTGCTTGCTGTACAACTGTCCCTTCTTTGTTTTCTCTTGGAAGCCAAACATTTTGACCCGGTTGCAATGGTGTTAGTGGACGGGCCCTGTGCCGACGGTTGTAGTGACACTGTTGATTTTTCTTAGATTGTCTCTGTTTGTTTTTGAATCTTTTGATGTTAGGCCACCGAGGAACTAGGGTGACGGGGTGCTGTGGCAGAATAGTTTGTAGCTGTCTGCCCATCAGAAGTTGTGCAGGGGAAAAGCCGCACCCGAGAGGTGTAGCGCGGTACGCTAGTAGCGCTTTTGTCTTCTCCCCTCCCCCTTTCCATAGTCCTTTCACCGTGGCCACAGCCCGCTCAGCTTCTCCGTTTGCCTGCGGGTACCGTGGGCTACTGGTGACATGAGTGAACCCGAACTCTACTGCAAAGTCCTTATATAGTTCACTGCTGTACTGTGGTCCGTTGTCCGACACGACTGTCTCTGGTATCCCGTGGCGGCTGAACGTGTCCTTAACAGCTGCTATCACCGTAGCTGCAGAAGCCACCTTCAGCTTGGCCACTTCTATGTACCTTGAGAAGTAATCCACAATAAGAATGTAAGTTTCTTTGTCCCAAAAGAAAAGGTCAGTACCCACCCTCTGCCAGGGGCGCTGTGGTACTGGAGTTGTCATCAGAGGTTCTTTGTGCTCGGCCCTATGTTGTGAACATGTGTTGCAGCTGTCCACAAATTGGCTGATCTGCACGGACAGTCCTGGCCACCAGACTGCTTGGCGGGCTCTCGCTCTGCATTTGACTATGCCTTGGTGACCACTGTGAAGTAGCTCTAAGATTTCCTGCCTCATGCCTTGTGGAATCACGATTCTTTGTCCTCTTAGCAGTACCTCTCCTGCTAGAGAGATGTTTTCTTTCTCTGGCCAGAATATCCCCAAATCTGGAGATAGTGCATATTTCTCGGGCCAACCTGACTTGCAGTACTGGATGAGTTTCGCGCAGACGGGGTCCGTGTGCTGTTTTTGCTGGATCACTTTTAGTCTTGGTTCCGTAGCTGGCAGACCTTGGATCACCGCATCTACGAACACTTTGACCTCTAGCTCATTATCTAGGTCATCCTGTGTCAGAGCATGTCTGACTGGTGCTCTTGACAGGGTGTCTGCAGTTATTAAGCTCTTACCCGGAACATGTATGATGTCAAATGTGAACTTCATTAGTCTTAGACGAAACCTCAGCACTCTCGGTGGAAGGTCGTCCAGTGCTTTTGTGCTTAGGAGGGGCACCAGAGGCTTATGGTCTGTCTCCAACCTGAATCTGAGACCATGAATGTAGGGTGCTAGTCGTTCGCATGCCCATGTGACTGCCAAGGCCTCTTTCTCTATTTGAGCATAGTGTTTCTCCGCTTCTGTTAAGCCTCTTGAGATGAATACTACAGGCCTCCATGCGCCATCCGGTTGTTCCTGTGTGAGGACAGCACCTAGCCCGTAGGATGAGGCGTCAGCTGCCACACACGTCTCTGTCGTTAGGGAGTAGGGTGCAAGAACCCGTTGTGAGCTCAGTTCAGTGTTCAGTTTCTGAAATGCCTCCTCCTGCGGAGCTCCCCAGTGCCACTCATTCTTTTCACTGAGTAAATCCTTTAGTGGTTTTGTATATGATGCGAGATGAGGTAGAAACTTTCCGAGGTAGTTGGCCATGCCCATAACTCTCCTCACACCTTCTGCATCTGTCGGCTCTGGCATCTCCATGATAGCCCTGACCTTATTTGGGTCTGGGGATACCCCCTCAGCTGCGACACAGTGTCCCACAAACACGATCTTATCTTTAGAGAACTCACACTTTTCGTTCAGTGTCAGTCCTTCTTTTTCTAGAGTCTGTAGCACTTTGTGTAACCTCTCATTGTGCTGCTGCATATCCTTCCCGAAGACTACGATGTCATCAGCGTGGCAAACTACCCCCTCACACCCCTCCAGCATCTGAGACATGCGACGCTGGAAGTGCTCTGGAGCAGATGAGATCCCAAAGGGCAGACGATTAAATGCATATCTGCCAAAAGGGGTGATGAACGTCGTGTAAAGTCGGCTCTCTTCTGCCAACGGGATCTGCCAAAAGCCGGAGGTTGCGTCGAGTTTTGTGAATACCTTTGCTCCGGACAACATGGCGAGTGTATGGTCGACCGCTGGGAGAATGTGTCTTTCTCTCCTCACCCACTTATTCAGATGGGTCATGTCCACACACAGTCTTATTTTCCCCGGCCGTGCTTTTGGTGCCACAACCAAACCAGCGCACCATGGTGTGGGTTGTGTCACTCAGGAGATCACTCCCATGTCCTCCATACGCTCCAGCTCCTCTGTTACTTTGTCACGCAGGGGCAGGGGCACTCTGCGTGGAGTCGACAGAGCATATGGGACCGCTCCTGATTCCAGTTCGATCTTGTAGGGCTCCTGTAACTTCCCTAGTCCTGCAAACACTGATGGGTACTGCGCTTTAAAGTTCTCTGGCTGGGCTTGCACCGCGTTAACACGTTTGATAAGCTTGAGTGCTTTGATTGCCGGCAGTCCCAGCAACGGCTTGTAGAGTCCATTAACAACATACACATCCTGCAATGTTGCCTTCTGATCCATAGTTAGTTTACCTTTAAAGCGTCCTTTAACGTCCAGTTTCTGTTTACCTGGGCCATACAGCAGTTTTCCTGGTGGTTGCAGTGTCCCATGTTTCTCTAGGGAGTAAATGCTGCTTGGGATCGCTGTAACACTCGCTCCAGTGTCCAGTTTGAAGAGAGTTTTTTCCTGATTTAAGTGCACCATGTCACTCCACTCTTCGTCCCCCATACAATCCATTTCGCCCAAAAATGCAAAATCCTCTTCGTCTCCACTTCCGCCATGGAGCTCTGTAATGTTATGGACCCCTACAGCAGATCTGCATTTCTTTGCAAAGTATCCTTTTTTGTGACACCTCCTGCACTCCGCATCACGAGCTGGGCACTCCATCCAGGAGTGTTTCTTTAACTGTCCACATCTGCTGCATTCGCCTGTTTTAGTGTCTGTTTTAGCTGCTTTAAAAGGCTTCTTTGTGAACTTTTTCTGTATCGTCTCTACGTGTCCCAGTTGCTGTTCAGCCCCTCTGAGAACTGGCTGTTGTCTTTTTATTGTTTCACTTTGCCTCACTTTTGTCATAGCTTTATTCAGCGTTAAATCTGCATCTAACTGTAAGCTTTCTGACAGTTTAGCATCTCTTATGCCCACAACTATGCGATCTCGTATGAGCTCTCCTCTCAAAACGCCAAACTCACAGTGTTCTGCTAATGTGTGCACTGCAGTTATGAAGGATTCCACGCTTTCGTCGGGCTCCTGGCACCTCCGGTTGAATCGCGCCCTTTCGAAAATGACGTTCCTCACACAATGCGCCGTGAAAGCCCCTGTTACTTCATCGTACGACTTTCTCTGAGCCTCCGTCAGTGGCAGGACGTTTAAAATATCCTCCGCATCGTCACCGGCAGCATACATGAAGCTGTTGACTTGAGACTCTTGCGACTGCTTGTCGAGTCCCGACGCTATCCTATAGCGCTCGAACCGCTTCAGCCATCTTGACCACTCGGTAACTTTCGTGAAGTCAAACTTGCCTGGCGCCGCTAATTGGGGCACGGTGCTTTGTCCCTCATCGCCCATTTCTGGCTAGTTTTCTTCTGACACCAAGGTTTAAAGGAGCAGGCCACCGTACTGAGATATGTTCTTATCTGAGCTTAGACGAGTTGATACATACCTGTCTGGTCTTTGTGCGTGTGCTCAGTCACACAAAACGACCAACACAAGATGTTGTTAGCATTTGGCCTCTCTCAGCATATTCCTATGGCTCCAAACGGGGTAAAGTTAGAAGCGACCAAGCTGTTCCACGGGCATGCACAAAGACCAGACAGATACGCATCTAAGCTCAGGTAAGAACATATCTCAGTATGGAAAAATGGTGGCCTGTTCCTTTAAGCTTTTGCTTATTGTGTTTAAATGTCTCCATGGTACTGCTCCTCTGTATATGTCTGAGCTTCTTGCATCATGTTCCAGCTATAGGGACCTGAGATCTGCTGACCAGCTGCTGCTGGAGGTTCCTCACTCCAAGTGTGTGACCAACAGTGACGGGGCTTTCACTGTTTCAGCTCCAAAGATGTGGAATAACCTGCCTCTCCACATAAGACCTGCACAGATGACCAAGTTAAAACCTTGCTTAAGGCACTTTTGTATTTAAAAGCTTTTAAAACGGTCTAACACGTACCACACCAATATCCGAGCTGTTAGTGTTTTTCTGCCTGTATATTGTGTGTAGTTTTATTATATATTTGTACTGTAGACCTTTTTGTGAAGCACTTTGGTCAACAACAGTTGTTTTTGAATATGCTATGATTTGATTGAAGATGGAATTGGTTAAATTGACGAAACAGGATTACAAAGAAGCAGAGGTGAAATGCAACATTGGTATAACACAAAGACCTTTAAAAAAATACAAACAAGATAAGATGTACCAAAAGAAACACAAAGATCAAACAAAAACCTAGTTTTAATGTTACATCTTTGAGCCTTTTGTGTTTGTCCAGCATCAGTGATGTACCCCACCCACTGCAGCCAAAGGTTGACCCAGATTTGTCCCTTTAAAAACAGCACCACTGGACCCAACAGTGATCAGCTTCTGAATTGTGGCGGTCCACAGAGCATCTCTCAAAATGGACATGAAGATCCTCTTCTTCCTGCTTTTGCTGGTGATGTGCGAGGCTCATAGAAAAGGTAATTTGGTTACAGCTCGGGTACCTTATTTTTACCGTTATTAAACCGAGGAGGTAGTTGAGTACAGATAGTTAGCTGCTGCCCCAATCAGTTTATTATAAAAAAATGAGAATTGTGTTCAATCAAGGTTAAAGATGAGTGCATCAGTGGGTCCAGAGTTGTAGAAAAATGTTCAGGTGCTCTTTGAGGACAAAAACCTTTGCAAACGTGGACTGCCCCTGCTCAGTAAAGGATTTTTATTTTATATCTCTCTGAGTGCCTCGGACACTTTGATTTTCTCCAAGTCCATGAGAATTGTGTTACTGTAAATATCATCCAGTTTGATAGAATGAATCCAAATGGTTCATGGCTTAGAGATTGTCTATTGGGGCTTATAATAAAGCTTTTCTTTTCAAGAAAAATGTGACTCTTGTGTATTTTGCATTGGGCTCATCTCCCTGGTCTACATGTTTGAAATAATCAGGAACATACATAATAGCCCATTGTGTTTTATGTTTGGTACAAAGTTACTTCATTCTCTTTAAAAAAAACAGGTGAAAGAAATGGAAAACCTTCAAGATCTGCTATAGTGGTTTATCCCGGTTCTGGACTTGTAGGTGAGTATCACAACTTCTGACTTTATTAACATTATTGTTGTAATGTCGCCCAATTTTAGTAAAGACTGTGGCTAGTTTTTCTTTATCTTATTGTTTAACAATAAATTGTTAATGATGGAAACACAATTGTTTAATGACTACTTAGAGCAGGGAACTCTTTCAGGGTGCTGGACGAGCGCTAAAGAGATCAGTAACTGCCAACTTCATATTAAGCGTTTCAAAAACTTTTTTTTTTTTTATCAATGTAAAAGGGTGAGTTTAGAGTTTCTTTAGAAATATAAGATTCTTTTTATTTCATTAAAATGTAAAACTTTGCTTGCATGTTGCTGGTCTTTATTCAGAGAAGACCCAGTTTGGTGCTAAGAACATTTACATTCATCAAGGACTCAACAACTTTAGACAAACCAGGTGGGAGAGCAGGTTGTCTTATAATCAGGAGGTTGAAAGTCGTTGTGTTGACACTTCATCCAACTTGCCCGTGTGAATGTGGTAAATGTGTGTATGAGTGGATGATCGTGGTCAGAGAGGTTTGCTTCCTTTAGGCTAAAACAGTGCGGAACTATTGTCATGTGTGTTGGTTCATTGTTTCAACAAGATCTCCTTCATGCTAGTTCCAGTCGGGAACATATTACAGTGTATTCTCCCTTTGTCCTTCCTAAACTATGGAGTTTATTTATTTATTTACTTTTGCATCTGTATGTTTCTCTCTACTTCCTCAAAACTTTAGCAACCCTCACCATTCCACATGCATACATGTATAATACAGTTTGTCCATGTACATTTTCTTACATCATAGTATCTTATTTCTTGAATAATAAAAAAATGAAAAAGGTTTGAACTTGTCTAAATTACAGCTCCCAATAGACACCCCAGCCCACTGGCTTATTTACGGAAAGTCCAAGGAAGAATGCCTCTCATTAAGCTGAAGTATGGCCAGCTACGCCCTAGAAAGAATGGAAAGAAGTTCATTAAAATGATACCAAAAGGTGACTAGACACTTCACCACCACGCCTGAAATCGAATGGCAGTTACACATGTTTTAGTCAGTACCGGAAAGCTCTAACCAAAAGTTGAGAATGTTTAAAATACCATGTAACAGTATTTATTTATTTTATTTTATTTTTTTCAACAGCACCGAGACGTTTGCTCAGACAATGGCTCAAATACTGCGCTAACAAGAAAGGTGAGATGTTTATATCTATCCATCCTTGTGGTCACCAACCTTTTTCTTTTCTCTTATAACCTGGCAGTAGATATGGGAAACTGAGTTTGAGTCCAGCGTCGACATGAAATGGCCCAACTTACTTATTTTAGTGGGGGTTATGCAGCTACACAGGGTGAACTGAACAGCAGTGGTCAAATTAACACGCAAAAACACACTGGTCAAATTGAGACCTGGGAGGTTTCAGAGGAGCATCCGACACCATTGCATACTCCATCCCACACACGTACCACACACACAAGTCTTTTGTACAAACAGTGTCCACAGTTATTACACGTTATTATTACAATTATTCACGGAAAGTCCATTGAAAAATGCCTCTCTTTGCAAGTGGTACGTTCACCGATATCCCAACCCTATTGGAAAATACATTACTAATCCTCAGGACAAACACTATCACACTTACTTATTATTATTTTAATAGCTATAAAGAAATCCTTCAGCCATAATGACTTTCTGCAATGACAGATGTTTAATGGCATTAGGAGCAGCATATCAGTTAAACATGTTTTTCATTTTTTCATCTACAAATCAATGTCCCCTATAATGCGCACAATTGTAAATTAGGTTGAACAGCATAATATTAGGTTACACTCCTTATTCCTGTCTTAATAAACGACCCTGTGTCCTTGAACTCATTTTCTGGAATTGTGGAATCTTACAAATTGTAACAATATGCTTTTTTGTTTTCTCAATTGTCTCCCTTCTGCCAAAGAGCCCACTACTACAACAAAGAAACCCACAACTACTACTACTACTACAAAATGTACTACCACTACTAGACCGCGCACTACTACTACTACAAAATGTACTACCACTACTAGACCCCGCACTACTACTACTACAAAATGTACTACCACTACTAGACCACGCACTACTACTACTACTACTACAAAATGTACTACCACTACTAGACCACGCACTACTACTACTACAAAATGTACTACCACTACTACACCGCGCACTACTACTACTACAAAATGTACTACCACTACTACACCGCGCACTACTACTACTACAGCATGTACTACCACTACTACAGCGTGCACTACTACTACTACAACATGTAATCACACTACTACTTCTACGGCGGCCACTACTGACTACCCCACTGCTGATACTGAGGACCCCACTGATGCTGATGAGGACCTCACTACTACTACTACAACATGTACTACCACTACTACTGCGCCCACTACTACTACTACAACATGTAATACCACTACTACTGCACCCACTACTACTACTACAACATGTACTAATACTACTACTGCGCCCACTACTACTACTACAACATGTAATACCACTACTACTGCGCCCACTACTACTACTACAACATATACTACCACTACTACTGCGCCCACTACTACTACTACAACATATACTACCACTACTACTGCGCCCACTACTACTACTACAACATGTAATACCACTTCTACTGCGCCCACTACTACTACTACAACATATACTACCACTACTACTGCGCCCACTACTACTACTACAACATGTAATACCACTACTACTGCGCCCACTACTACTACTACAACATGTACTACCACTACTACTGCGCCCACTACTACTACTACTACAACATGTAATACCACTACTACTGTGCCCACTACTACTACTACAACATGTACTACCACTACTACTAAGCCCACTACTACTACTACAACATGTAATACCACTACTACTGCGCCCACTACTACTACTACAACATATACTACCACTACTACTGCGCCCACTACTACTACTACAACAACATATACTACCACTACTACTTCTGCAGCGGCCACTATTGAGGACCCCACTGCTGATACTGAGGGTCCCACTGCTGATACTGAGGGCCCCGCTGCTGTGTATTCATATTGATTTTGTTTTGTGAAAGCTGTTGCAGCTGATAGCAAATTC
The DNA here is from genome assembly GCA_021464625.1 of Proterorhinus semilunaris. NCBI lineage: Eukaryota > Metazoa > Chordata > Actinopteri > Gobiiformes > Gobiidae > Proterorhinus > Proterorhinus semilunaris. The sequence goes on along the minus strand of CM038345.1, from coordinate 27,194,870 downwards.
TCTATATAATCAACTTATGATTTTGAATTGATTAAACCAATCATATAACATCATTGTCAGTGATTCACAAACATCACCAAATCCCTTCAACACATTTCTAGTGCCTTGATTTCATAAATATACAGGAGTAAACCATGATGAAAAATGGTATAATCCAACATCAAAAGCCCGTCTATACCTGTCTTTATTTTCCACAAACAATGAAACAGGTAGTCTTTAAACTATTTGTTGTGGTCTAAAGTCCTTCCTGACTTTCTTAAGTTAGTAACATGTTTTTAAGGACATTTCACTACTTCCGCGCAGCAAAGTGGGACTTTAACTGTCACAGTAATGCTCACAACAACAAGCTAATTGATAAAAACTCGAGGCCCAGTATTTGTCATCCCCACAAATGTCTGCTTTTACAATACTAAAGGACAAAACTACAGGGCCTTTAAACCAGGACTAACCACCAGTTCAACTCATTTGTTTGAGAATCACTGCACTCAGTGTAAGTTTGGCACACTACTGCTGATGAAAAATTGTTCATATGATCACATTAATAAACTGAAGCAAGTATTTGTTGACTCTTTGTTTCTTTTTGTGACTTTAGTTTTGGTATGTTATGGACAGGGGTTGAAATTAACTTTTTTTGGTCACCGGCCACAGTGGCTAGTGGTTTTCCACCAACTGATTTCACTAGCCAAAACTAAAATGTATATAAAAACTTCATAATGTTAACGTGATCAGATTAACATAGAAAACCCAATAAGAAATCAACCACAAATAGAATCACAGCTTGCCTTGGGCATGTATTAAATGTATTGTTGCTGTAGTAGAGCTATTGCAAGTTTATTGATAATCTCTACTTTTACACGAGCAGGATTTAGCCATGTGCGACAGAGAATAAGTGTAGTCTGTAGCTAGAGTTTTAATCTGTGTAACACGCTGTAGCTTTCTCCAGGATCAAGACTGAAACCAAAGTATTGGAGGTGAATATCACCATCCTTCACCACGTCTAAAGAGCTGGCCCCCTTCACTGAGCCTCTCTTCTTATCTTTGCGTTCATTAACTGTCTGCACTTTCATCCATTGTTTTCTGCGCTCATACCGCATATTAAAATGACTGTAGTTGCAAGTTAAACTCTTTGCTTGGAGAAAAACAGAGAGGAAAGTCTACATGTGACATTGTTGTGTTGAGTGGAGCTTCCCTCGCCGGCTTGGCACATGCTGGTGCACATGACAGATGCAGAACCCGTCCGAGAACAAGATGAGACAATTAAGCTCCGGTAGAGAATATTTAAACGCTGCAGGAGAGGTATAGTGCAGTAGAATGATGTTCAGATGTCAATGACAGGACACTGAAGGAAAATGAAAGGGAGCAGTCTGACCCGCCACTGTGGCTAGTGAGGGAAGCGGCATCACCCGCCACAGCCCAAATCTATTTGCATTTGGGCGGGTGCAAATGTCAAGCCCTGGTTGAGAGTGTACATATTCAGTGGGATTAGCAGGGCTGGTATTAAATATGCAACAAGTCCTCCAAATCAATACATGACGGTGGCCTATTCCTTTAATACGGTTGCGTAGCATGGATGCTATCAGCCTGTGGCACTGCTGAGGTGTTATGGAAGACCAGGATGCTTCAACCAGAGGAACATGACATCTGAAGCCCATGTCCAGAATCCGTCTGTGTGTGGTGGCTCTTGATGCACTGACTCAGTCCACTCCTTGTGAAGGTCTCCCACACTTTTGAATGGCCTTTTCCTGACAGTCCTCTCCAGACTGCGCTCAACCTGAGATGTTGCTGAGATGTTTTATTTGGGGTTTATACAAGCTGTGAGCCATAATTATCAAAATAAAAGGCTAAACAAATAAAGGCTTGATATATCTCACTTTGCATGATTATGTTGGCTCACAGCTTGTAAAAAACACACATTCAAATTAGAATATTGTGAAAAGGGACTCTTATTGTAGGCTCAAAGTGTCTCCTTTCATCAGCTAATTCATCCAAAACACCTGCAAAGGGTCCCTGAGACTTTAAATGGTCTCTCAGTGGTTCAGTAGAATTCACCATCATGGGGGAGACTGCTGACCTGACAGTTGTGCAGAAACCATCATTGACACCCTCCATAAGGAGGGAAATGCTCAAAAGGTAATAGCAAAAGAAATTGGATGTTCTCAAAGTGCTGTATCAAAGCAGAAAGTTAAATGGAAGGGAAAAGTGTGGAAGAAAAACATGCACAAGCCGCAGGGATGAGCGCAGTCTGGAGAAGACTGTCAGGAAAAGGCCATTCAAAAGTGTGGGGGACCTTCAGTGTGGACTGAGGCTGGAGTCAGTGCATCAAGAGCCACCACACACAGACAGATCCTGGACATGGGCTTCAGATGTCATATTCCTCTGGTTGAAGTATCCTGGTCTGCCATAACACCTCAGCAGTGCCACAGGCTGATAGCATCCATGCCACGCAACCGCATTAAGGCAGTCATTCAAGTAAAAGGCCCAAACCAAGTACTAAGTACATATGCATGATTATAGTTTTCAGAGGGCCTACATTTCTTTGTTTAAAAAAATGGTTTAATTGATTTCATGTAATATTTAAATTTTCTGAAATATTGTTTTTTTTTATAAGTGTAAGCCAAAATGTTCAAAATAAAAACAAACAAAGGCTTGACATATGTCACTTTGCATGCCATGAGTCTCACATTTTAAACTGAATTACAGAAATAAATTAAGTTTTTCACGATATTCAAATGTTCTGAGTTTCACCTGTACTTAAGTTGTGATGGAAACACTTTTTTTTTTATATAATTGGGGGGAAAAAGTTTTAGGAATTTATTTATTTTAATTAAACCAAAGTCCCCGTCTCGACGTCACGAGGTTACCATACCTGATTTAGATTAAGGTGGTTATTGTTTTACTGTGTAGAAAGGGCTAAATACATTCTCATTTCGTTGTGGTCTGTTTACACTCACCCATTCACTCTCTCGTTCATGTACCAGTGTGGCAAGGCGAGTGGGTGAGCTGGGTGGCTGTGTGGACCCACCACTCAATTTATGTTATACACATCCTTAGACAACGCCAGGGGCATTGCGCCCCAAATAAAAGATAAAAGTTAACCCATAGGCAACGAAGGTTCGTTAAAATTGACAGGACAAAGGAAAGTTACAAAAACATGGATTTATTCTCTTCAAGTTGGGATAAGTAGTTTAGTACAATTTCTTTGGACAAGTTCAGTTCAGTTCACGATCGACGGTCCAACGTCGATCCAGAGGACAGTTTTGTAGAACCCAACACTGAAGCGGAGTTATCACAACAGTTATGAATCGGAACAAAAAGGAGGGGCGGGCACGCCATCAGGACCCTAAAATGGTAATTTAAATGTAAGAAAGGCTACATAACGGATAGGCTGATCTAGCACAGGCTACATACCAGGTGAATGTTAATTGCGTCGTGCTGCGCTCTCCGGACGAGCCATTCCCGGACCCCGAGCATCGGACCCTGCCCAGCTACACAGAAGCCTCCGGACCAGCGCTAGCAAGCTACAAATAATGACCATCTATTAACAACCCAGTCACTTTAGTACAAACGCCATCGCACTAGCTTACCCGCGATGCACCATGGAAGTTGAGGACTTGGTTGCTGGCTTTACGCCTCCAGCCGCCGGCTTGACGCTCCAACACGACTTCCACAACTTGTCAACAACTCGTCCACTGCACGCCTAGCCCGAGTGCTGCATGGCGGATGTGACGTCGGCGAGAGGAGCGGTCAGGTACGGATGAAAGGGATCCTTTTATAGCGCGCCCCCTACGTTTGATTGGTTAACTGCAGGAAGGCTAAACCCCAACTCACTACACCAGTGTCAGACAATGGAGGCAAGGAGGGTGAAGTGTCTTGCCCAAGGACACAATGGCAGAGTGCACCTGTGGGATTCAAATCCTGCAACTATCTGCCCCACTGTCGCCCGCTAATATGGCCCTTTCTGTTTTATAATCTGCATCATAAGAAAATCACTATCGCCTAATTTTCTTTTTGTCAGTCTTCATACAGTCAGCTGTATATAGGTCTGAATGTTCTAGCAGTGGCTCAAAACAACATGTATGGGGACTACAAAAGCAGAGGGTCATTGTTTGTGTATGGTAAGATCAGAACATGTTTGTCACTATCCGTCTCAAGGACATTTGAGGGGAAGACGGAGCGTCGGCTAGGGATGCGCTGACTACATTTATGGAGAAGTTTCAGTTTGATCTTGATTTTGTGTAAATAGCAGGTTAATTCCTCGTGACTACATGACTGTCTCTCATGCTAACGCACCATGCATGTTAGCTTACAACAGCACAGCCTCATCAAACAACCTTCTGCACAGCAGCCAACAGCGATAAAAAAAACAAATGTCTGTGTAAGTTTTCAGTCGTACAGGAGTTGTCCATCTTCAATGAAGGAACTTGATTCATTTTCTGTACTCAGTAGTTGAAGTCATTGAACGTTTCGCCTCTCATCCAAAAGGCTTCATCAGCGACAAAAGTCCCACTCAGGCCGCAGCTGAATATATAGACCAACGGGGAGGAGTTAGGGTTGGCCCGGCTCCTCCTCTCTAATCACAGCTACTCTCACCTGTGGGTAAACACCTTTGAAGTAGAGCGTCTCTAACGATCTGCTCACCTCAGTATCGGTCAGTCCTGTCCTATTCATAGATGATCACTGCCCGTTATCTGTCCTATTCATGGCTGATCACTGCTAATTACCTGCCTATTGTTCTTTTGTTAGCTGAGGTGCCGTCTCCTTAGACTATGCCCTTTCGGTTTCTCCCGAAGGAGATTGGAGTACAGTGACGGAAGATCTGAGCCCACCATTATGGTTCATGGAGGGGTTTTCTTTCCTGACAAAAATAGCTTCTTTTACTCCTCTTTCAAACCAATGTTCTTCTTTAGCTAAAATGTTGTGTGTGCCGTCACATATTTTCTGTATCTTCTAAAGATCGATTGATATTATCCCTCTTGTATCCGTAAAATATACAGAAGCCGAATTTCCGACAGATCCATTTCGGATCCCCTAGCATATTATCTGTATCTTTTGGAGATCTCCGGATTCTTATCCCTTTAGTATACCAAAATATCCTGAACCCAAATACTTAAAATCTCGTTTGATATACACTCAACAAAAATATAAAAACAACACCTTTGTTTCTGCTCCCATTTTTCATGAGATGGACTTAAAGATCTAAAATTCATTCCAGATACACAATATTACCATTTCTCTCAAACACTGTTCACAAATCAGTCCAAATGTGTGATAGTGAGCACTTCTACTTTGCTGAGATAATCCATTCCACCTCACAGGTGTGCCACATTAAGATGCTGATCTGACATCATGATTAGTGCACAGGTGTACCTTATACTGCCCACAATAAAAGGCCACCCTGAAATGTGCAGTTTTTTTCTTTATTGGGGGTCTGGGGACTCCGAACCAGTCAGTATCTGGTGTGACCACCATTTGCCTCATGCAGTGCAACACATCTTCTTCCATAGAGTTTATCAGATTGTCAATTGTGACCTGTGGAATGTCGGTCCACTCCTCTTCGATGGCTGTGTGAAGTTGCTGGATATTAGTGGGAACTGGTCCACGCTGTAGTATTCGCCGGTCAAGCACATCCCAAACATGCTCAATGGGTGACATGTCCGGTGAGTATGGTCATGCAAGAACTGGGACATTTTCAGCTTCCAAGAATTGTGTACAGATCCTTGCAACATGGGGCCGTGCATTATCTTGCTGAAACATGAGGCGATGTTCATGGATGTATGGCACAACAATGGGCCTCAGGATCTCATCACGGTATCGCTGTGCATTCAAAATGCCATCAATAAAATGCACCTGTGTTCTTCGTCCGTAACAGATGTCTGCCCATACCATAACCCCACCACCACCATGGGCCACTCGATCCACAACATTGACATCAGCAAAGCGCTCACCCACACGACGCCACACACGCTGTCTGCCATCTGCCCTGAACAATGTAAACCGAGATTCATCCGTGAAGAGAACACCTCTCCAACGTGCCAGACGCCATCGAATGTGAGCATTTGCCCACTCAAGTCTGTTACGGCGACGAGCTGGAGTCAGGTCAAGACCCCGATGAGGACGACGAGCATGCAGTTGAGCTTCCCTGAGACGGTTTCTGACAGTTGTGCAGAAATTGTTTGGTTATGCAAACCAATTGTTTCAGCAGCTGTCTGAGTGGCTGGTCTCAGACGATCTTGGAGGTGAACCTGCTGGATGTGGAGGTCCTGGGCTGGTGTGGTTACACGTGGTCTGCGGTTGTTAGGCCGGTTGGATGTACTGCCATAGTCTCTGAAACGCCTTTGGAGACGGCTTATGGTGGAGAAATGAACATTCAATGCACGAGCAACAGATCTGGTTGACATTCCTGCTGTCAGCATGCCAAGTGCACGCTCCCTCAATGCTTGTGGCATTTTGCTGTGAGACAAAACTGCACATTTCAGGGTGGCCTTTTATTGTGGGCAGTATAAGGTACACCTGTGCACTAATCATGATGTCAGATCAGCATCTTGATGTGGCACACCTGTGAGGTGGGATGGATTATCTCAGCAAAGCAGAAGTGCTCACTATCACACATTTAGACTGATTTGTGAACAATGTTTGAGAAAAATTGTAATATTGTGTATCTGGAATTAATTTTAGATCTTTAAATCCATCTCATGAAATATGGGAGCAGAAACAAAGGTGTTGCGTTTATATTTTTGTTGAGTGTAGTTGGAATACTTGCTGCATATTTCACAGATAGAACAACATCCCTGTGCATCTTAAAGTATATTTAAGTTAAGATACTATATTTCAGGAATCTCTTATTTAAAAACCATGTCACATGTTGGAAATGTCAAACATTCAAAACATAATGAAGAAAAAACAACAACTTGCTTTTACATAATAAAACACTTGTCCGCAAAGCCCTTCTTTCCAAATTGAAATCAGATGATCAATGTAGCTTTTCTCATATGAACCATAAAAACAGATTTATTCCCCATAACCTTTGAAACTGTCCTGTTTGGGGAGAAGGGATATGACGTGAAGCAGTGCGGAACTGAGCCACAATGTACAATAGGCAAACCCTCCAGCCAGACTTGGTTCCACATCTGGAGATGTGTCCCTGGGCGCGGTACTGCCGTCGCTCACTGCTCCGTTGATGTATGACACATAAAGCACCTTAATCTGAAACTGTACCAGTAATAAACCTGGACTGAACCAAGACAAAGAATTGAAACAGTACAAAACTAGTACTAACCTAAACCAGGACGGACACAGCAAAATGTCTAACTTCTTCTGGCCATTTCAACAATGCAACCCGAATAAATTAACAAGGCAAAAAACACATCAATGGGTTAGTAATAATTCTCGATTAGGGTTGCACAATTGTATATTAATATCAATTACATTCTATTAGACGTGTTGCAATTAGTATTTTTTAAGATTCAAGATTTAGTTAAGACTCACTTTGACGTCACATTGTACACAACATAATCACAAGAGTCAAAACTTCACACATGTATTTCAGAACATGGAGACATTTTGTTTGGAATTACCCAAGAACTGCAGTCATTTCCAATTTGATTTGAAAACAATTAACTGTGCAGCCCTATGCGTGGTACCAATATAAAAGGCAAAATAAAAATAAAACCATGTGATCAATAGCTGATAAACAGTTGTTTCCATCTCCAGAGTTTATTGTGTTCTGAGGGGGAAATCACATTATCATTACCATACAGGTTGGACTGTCCGCCCTGTCTCACTGTGTCATGCCATTACACAGTTGTGCATTTTGGCTCTGTTCTTCATTCACTGAGGCTGGGTGTCTCTTTGGGTTTCACTGGTGTCCTCTTCAGCAAAACAGCAAGCAGAGGGACCCCATCAGCCAGTGGCCTCCACTTTCACAGGATTGAGGTGCTTTAAGGAAATACATAAACAACAAAAAAATGTAATGTTTATATATACAGTAAATCAGCATCAAGTAGTTTTTGCACAAAGCCCTACATGCAAGAATAGCTTTTGTTTGCTCATATTACACCTATTACTTAATTTAAAATGCATTTAGCTTACCTGCTTGTCTTTGCATGAAGATGGTCTTGAAATATTTGGTCTACTGCGCTCACAAGGGTTGCATGTTCCAGCAAAAAAAAAAAGAAAAAGAAAAAAAGCAAGGTAATGTCACTAAGTAGTGCTTAAAAATAGTATCTTGAAGGAAGCAAATGATAAAATAAGCAGTTAGAAGAATACAGACTATAGGGCAAACCTCCAGGCTGGCACAAGCCAGTATTTATGGAGACACACCTACTTGTTTATTTTGAAAAACTGATTAAAAGGAATCAATTATTTTTGCAGAGGTCAGATATATCATTAAAGCAAAGCAATATTCTCTTAAAAGAAAAACAAAAAACCAAGGCACTCATCCTCCCACATCATAAATCCCTATTAACATTTAAAAAGCCTTTATTGTGCTGGGCTGTTGAACTATAAAATCTTTAAAACATATTGCTGGTTTCTTCCGCGCGTATCAGCCCAAACAAGCCTTTGTCAAGAAGTGTCAATATTATCTTAAGTTCAAAGTAAGCAGATACTTACTTTTGGTCTTTGGTCCACCCTGTATGGTTATGATGTCTTGCCACGTCTCCCCTCAATGTTCGCCTTCATGTCTGAATGAGTAGCTATGCAGGAAAAAAGGCTTTAAGAAAAGGTAAATCAACAGAACTAATCTACCAGTAAACAGTTCATAACTCACACAAATGTTCCTTCACCAGGCTATGGTTCACACAGAAAGTCACGTTGGCTCTGCATTGTCTGTTTCTCCAGCTCAGTCCTCCCTCTGTGTCTCCAGTGTCCTCGTCTGCAGCACTGCAGTTGACAAAGTTGAGTTTCATTTGGCCAACCTAGTATGGAAAACCACAGTGTGCAGGACAGGCTTTCCAGTACTACCTTATTTGTGGGCCTCAGATTGTGGTCTTCATCTTCTCTAGGCAAGTCAATGTGGCCTTTCTGGCTGCGTGAGCCACTGTTAAGAAAAATGCCAATCATTGAGCATCCAAGAGGCTCTGTGCACACAAGCGAGACGTTGGCTGCTGGTTTTCCACTCTGGTTATTTTCCTATCGAAGATTAGTACAATAAATATTTTACTGGAGGATAATGTGTGTTCATAATGGAGGGTGTAAAATGGCACCAGGATCATACCTAAATGAAGTCTTTAGTTTAAATTAAAAAAATAATAATTCTAAGTCCTTTTTTTAAATTTAACATAAACCCAAAAATAAAAAATCCATAATGAACACTTACCTTTTTTTTCAGAAAAGTAGTCTCATCCAACACATTTCCAATGCTTGCAGTCTGCCACATTTGTTCGATATGCTATTAATCTTTCAAAAGAAAAGGATGTATATGTACTGTATATAGTAAACAATTAATTACTGTAAAAAGTGTTGAAAATCACCGCTGTCTGGCTCTTCTCCCTCAACTGCATTGGTGCCATCTCTTCTTCCCTGCACACCATGCCGGGCACCGCTTCCTGTCTGGCAGTACCCTGTTAAAAGATAAATATGGATTATCTGCATTTACAGATAAATAGTATTTTGCATAGGGGGAAAGGAAATCATTTGTGTACAATACTTTTCACAGAAGACACCCAAAGCACTTCATAAGGGACACAAGCTTCCAATTATTGCCAACGGACCCTCTCACCACCACCGACTTACTCGGGCTACCATATACCGCATGGTCTTCCATCGTTGTACAATCCCGCCCAAGCTGCTCAGCCTCTGACACTTGGCTTGAACAGGCATTGTCAAAATAGTATGGCCTGTAAATAAGAATAATTATTAAATTCTAAAAATAAAACAAAACAAGATAAAAAGGCAACATACAAACAACACGAACAAGGACATTAATAAGTTTTCCCTCCCAATGCATGGCCTTACAAACTGCCAGAAAAGGCTTAAAACAATATGACAAAAAATATGATTGAAGTTACTCTCCTTCTAAATGGTCCCCCTATGAGAGACCAACAGGCCCGTTTGGAACCATGAGGCCGTCCTTCCGTGGACCCACCACCTGCAGGAGGAGCCATAGGGGACTGGTGCTATGTGATTTGGGCAGCTCCAACAGCTGCCCCCACGACCCGGCAACGGACAAGTGGGAGAAGATGGATGGATGGATGGAGTTACTCTCCTTGTAAATGGTCACTTTTATACAGTGCCTTTCTACCTACTTTTTAGGCACTATAAGCGCTTTACATCAAGAAATTACTCACCCATTCACATTCACACACCAGTGTACACAGACTGGAGGCAAGGTGGGGGAAGTGTTTTGCCGAATGACACATCTGCGGGATTTGAACCACCGACCGATCTAAACACATAAAACAAAACAGACTAGTACAGTATAAAACAATCCTTTAGTTTTCTTTTTAATTTTTGTTTTTGTTTTTACTTGTCTCAAATTGCCATCCAGCCTGGTCCTCATCCATTTGTGGACAGCATTCACTTCCTTCCAAAACTTTTGTGGAAAACCAAGAATAGACATTATAAATAGTAAAAGCATAAACAGTAAATGATTACAAGATGCCTCGAGATTTAATGCAGCATGAAAGTGCAATATTTTTCGCATTTAGCAAATTAAGAAAATAGTAATACTTATGTTTAAAGGATTTGTGCTGGCTTGACCCACACAGTCTTTCTCAGAGACACACACTTGGCTTGAAAATTAAAACATGACATGACGTTTTCACTCATGCATAACCATGACCAAATTTAAAAACCGCGCCAAGCAGTCTAAATGTTCAAATTTTGATTTTAAGACACTATAATATATGTGAATTGCAACACAATAAGGCATGTGATGCAAGGCATTAATGTCTGGCACCAAATCTCCAAATACATTGTTAATATTATCATGTTCATTTGTAAATGCCATGACTCAGTCCGAAACATTGAAACAACCAAGGGTTTGAAAGTCCATCCATCCATCCATTTTCTCCCACTTGTCCGTTGCCGGGTCGTGGGGGCAGCTGTTGGAGCTGCCCAAGTCACATAGCACCAGTCCCCTATGGCTCCTCCTGCAGGTGGTGGGTCCACGGGAGGACGGCCTCATGGTTCCAAACGGGCCTGTTGGTCTCTCATAGGGGTTTGAAAGTCATTCATCTTAATATAAGGAGTATAGTTTCTAAAATTGATCTTCTAAGAGTCTGGGTCTCTCAACATAAGCCTAACGTCATTACGCTTTCTGAAACCTGGCTGCATAAAAATATTTCTGATGATGAGATAAAACTTGACGGTTATGTTTTATATAGAGAGGATAGAGTCTCTAGAGGTGGTGGTGTAGCAACGTATGTGTCTTCTGCATTAACATCAATGCGTGTCTCAGCAACTGTTGAGCCCGTTAATTTTGAATGTTTAATTATTGATATCAATTTTCATATAAATAAACAACTAACCATTATCAATATTTATAGACCCCCATCAGTTCCCACTGATTCTATGAAGTGCATTATTTCAACAATAAGCTCAATAAAAACTAAAGAACTTATGATCTTAGGGGATTTTAATAGCAATTGGCTCCATCGATCCTCAACAAATGACAAAAATGTAGTTAAAAGTATTAATCTTACCCAATTAATCACTGAACCGACCAGAGTTGATCAACGCTCTTCTTCACTTTTGGATTGGATATTGGTCACCCATCCAGATAGAATATCTGTCTCAGGAGTTCTGTCAGATTGCTTTAGTGATCACTGTATTGTTTTTTGTGTATGGAAAATTCAACTTCCAAGAGTCGCTCCAAAATTAATTACAGTGAGACAAACTAAGCATATCAACACTGAATTATTTATAAATGATATAGTTAATATTAACTGGGATAGATATCAGCTCATACCATTTGCAGAGGATGCATGGAATTACTTTTTTTGTCTAAAATTATTGATAAGCATGCTCCTTTGAAAACATTTCGTGTAAAAGGCAGGCATCTGCCTTGGATTAATTCTGTGCAGCTTGATCTCTTTAGAAAAAGAGCTCACGCTTGGGCTAAGTATCGTTCTTCTAAAGATCCTGTCGATTGGGAAATTTATAGAAATCTTAGAAACCACTGCAAGACACAGACTAGAAATGCAAAATCAGACTTTTATAAGGATGGGCTTGTGCAGAATTTGAACAATCCTAAACAATTTTGGGGTCAACTCGACCATCTTCTTAACAAATCCAAAAGCAAAATAGATTATGTAGTAGTAAATAATGATATGGTTTCTGATCCTTCAATTATTTCTCAAGCTTTTAATCAAAACATCTCAACCATCAGTAGCAATACAAATAATTCCTACTCTTTGTTAGGTGGCCTTAACAGATTATGCACTGGTCCCTCATTTTCTTTTTTGAAAATTTCACCTCTGGATGTTTATCATTCTTTATGTGGGTTAAAAACTAACTGTAGTGCTGGTCCAGATGGCCTTGATGTAAAGTTTCTTAAAATTGCAGCACACGTTCTGATGTTTCCATTAGCCGATTTATTTAATTTATCTGTTAAAACATGTTCATTTCCATCTATTTGGAAAACAGCCAGAGTTACACCTCTTTTTAAAGGAGGTGATCCTACTGACTTAAATAATTATCGTCCAATATCCATTATCTGTGCTGTTGCTAAAGTATTTGAAAAAATAATATTTAATCAGCTATATCACTATGTTAATGAATGCAACATTTTAAGCCCTGTCCAATCAGGATTTAGATCTGGGTTTTCTACTACAACCATCCATCCATCCATCCATCCATTTTCTTCCGCTTTATCCGGGGCCGGGTCGCGGGGGCAGCAGTCTCAGCAGAGATGCCCAGACTTCCCGATCCACGCACACCTCTTCCAGCTGTTCTGGGGGGACCCCGAGGCGACACCAGGCCAGCTCGGAGACATAGTCCCACCAGCGTGTCCTGGGCCTTCCACGAGGCCTCCTCCCAATAGGACATGCCTGGAACACCTCCCGAGGGAGGCGACCAGGAGGCATCCGGTACAGATGCCCTAGCCACCTCAGCTGGCTCCTTTCGACGTAGAGGAGTAGCGGCTCGAGTCCGAGCTCCTCCCGGGTAACTGAGCTCCTCACCCGATCTCGGAGGGTGCGCCCAGCCACCCTGCGAAGGAAACTCATTTCGGCCGCTTGTATTCGCGATCTTGTCCTTTCGGTCATTACCCAAATCTCATGAACATAGGTGAGGGTGGGAACGTAGATCGATCGGTAAATCGAGAGCTTTGCCGCTTGGCTCAGCTCCCTCTTCACCACAACGGTCCGATACAGCGACCGCATCACTGCTGACGCCGCACCGATCCGTCTACCGATCTCACGCTCGGGGTCCTGTTCACCCACTCGTGAACAGGACCCCGAGATACTTGAACTCCTCCACTTGAGGCAAGGACACCCCACCGACCTGAAGCGGGGAAGCCACCTTTTTCCGGTGGAGAACCATGGCCTCAGATTTGGAGGTGCTGATCCTCATCCCGGCCGCTTCACACTCGGCTGCAAACCGCCCCAGTGCGCGCTGGAGGTCCTGATTTGAGGAAGCCAACAGAACAACATCGTCTGCAAACAGCAGAGATGAGATTCTGAGGTTCCCAAACCGGACACCCTCCGGCCCCTGGCTGCGCCTAGAAATTCTGTCCATAAAAGTAATGAACAGAACCGGTGACAAAGGGCAGCCCTGGCGGAGCCCAACACGCACCGGGAACAGGTCTGACTTACTGCCGGCAATGCGAACCAAGCTCCTGCTACGGTCATACAGGGAACGGACAGCCCTTAGTAGAGGGCCCCGTACCCCATACTCCCGGAGCACCCCCCACAGGGCACCACGAGGGACACGGTCGAACGCTTTTTCCAGGTCCACAAAGCACATGTGGACTGGTTGGGCAAACTCCCACAAACCCTCGAGCACCCGATGAAGGGTATAGAGCTGGTCCAGTGTTCCACGACCAGGACGAAAACCGCATTGTTCCTCCTGAATCCGAGGTTCGACTATTGGCCAGATCCTCCTCTCCAGTACCCTGGAATAGACCTTACCAGGGAGGCTGAGAAGTGTGATCCCCCTGTAATTGGAGCACACTCTCCGATCCCCCTTCTTGAAGAGGGGGACCACCACCCCGGTCTGCCAATCCAGAGGCACTGTCCCCAACCGCCACGCGATGTTGCAGAGACTTGTCAGCCAAGACAGCCCTACAACATCCAGAGACTTAAGGTACTCGGGACGAATCTCATCCACCCCCGGGGCCTTGCCACCGAGGAGCTTTCTAACCACCTCGGTGACTTCAGCCTGGGTGATGGACGAGCCCCCCTCCGAGTCCCCAGCCTCTGCCTCCTCATCGGAAGACGTGACAGTGGGATTGAGGAGATCCTCGAAGTACTCCTTCCACCGCCCGACCACATCCCCAGTCGAGGTCAGCAGCCCCCCGCCCGCACTGTAAACAGTGTTGGTGAAGCACTGCTTCCCCCTCCTGAGGCGCCGGATGGTGTGCCAGAATCTCTTCGAGGCCGATCGATAGTCCTCCTCCATGGCTTCTCCGAACTCCTCCCAGACCCGAGTTTTTGCCTCTTTGACCACACGAGCTGCAGCACGCTTGGCCTGCCGGTACCTCTCAGCTGCCTCCGGAGTCCCACAAGCCAACAAGGCCAGATAGGACTCCTTCTTCAGCTTGACGGCATCCCTTACTTCCGGGCGCCACCACCGGGTTCGGGGGTTGCCGCCGCGACAGGCACCAGAGACCTTACGGCCACAACTACGAGCAGCCGCATCGACAATGGAGGAGGAGAACATGGTCCACTCGGACTCCATGTCCCCTACCTCCCTCGGAATCTGGGTGAAGCTCTTCCGTAGGTGGGAGTTAAAGACCCTACTGACAGAGGGATCCACCAGACGTTCCCAACAGACCCTCACAACACGTTTGGGCCTGCCAGGTCTGACCGGCTTCTTCCCCTGCCAGCGAATCCAGCTCACCACCAGGTGGTGATCGGTTGACAGCTCAGCCCCTCTCTTCACCCTAATCTTTTAGACCCTGTTGCTAGGGATTTTTTAAATGTTCTTAATTATATGGATTTTACCCAACACGTCACACAGCCAACTCACGACAGAGGACACAGTCTGGACCTGGTCATCACGTATGGCCTGTCCACAGCTGTGTCTTCTGTCATTGACTTGGCTGTTTCTGACCATTACTGTGTGTTTTTTAATATCACCAGTTTTACCCAGCGGGAGACCTCGGTAAGAGCTGTGAGGAAACGTCATCTCACCCCTGAAGTGGCTGCAAATTTTATTGATGTTTTAGAGAAATATTCTCCTATTGTTCTACCTGCCCCCTGTGATTTTATTTTTGAAAATTTTAATAGCAAACTCAAGTCAGCGCTTGATTCTATCGCTCCTTTAAAATCCAAGAAACTCCCTACAAAACCAATTACTCCATGGAGGAATGAGGAAATTAAACAACTCAAAAGACAATGCAGGGTGGCAGAGAGAAAATGGAGAAAAAACAAAATTACCATAAACTACCAAATCTTCCGTGAACAACAATCAACCTACAATAACACAGTAAGAAACACAAGAAACAACTACTTCTCAAAAATTATCAACAATAATAAAAACAATCCCAAGGTACTCTTCTCTACAATAGAACATCTAATCAATCCTGATTTTAACAAGACCAATTTTACTCCAAGTGACTCCCTTTGCGAGGCGTTTGCAGACCACTTCAGGGGAAAGATAGACACTATCAGATGTAATATTTTATCTACTCAAAGTAACACGGTTTTAAATACATCTGGTTGTCTACTTGTTCCAGAGGAAACACTGCACAGTTTTGTCCAGGTTAATGCTGAGATGCTTGATAAAGTTTTCTCCTCAGTGAGGCCCACCACATGTCCTTTAGACCCGGTCCCAACCCCGTTTTTTAAAACTTTCTATGGATCTCTTAGAGACGAGCTTTTACACATGATGAATTGCTCCCTTCAGACGGGGGTCTTCCCTGCTGCCTTTAAGGGGGCGGTGGTGAGGCCTCTGCTGAAGAAGAGCAATTTGGACCGTAATGATTTTAACAACTTTAGACCGGTATCCAACTTACCATTTTTAAGCAAAATCTTAGAAAAACTTGTTTTTACCCAACTTAGCGACTTTATAAATGCACATGACGTCCTTGAGAAATTTCAGTCTGGCTTTAGGGTAAACCACAGCACCGAGACAGCCCTTTTAAAGATTTTAAACGATTTTAGATTAAATTATGATTCCAAAAGGTTGACAGTGTTGGTTCTACTGGATCTGAGCGCTGCCTTTGATACAGTCGACCATACTATTCTTTTAACTCGTTTAAAACACATCGGCCTCTCTGATGCTGTCCACAAATGGTTTACATCCTACCTCACAGACAGGACATTCATGGTGAGTGTGGATACCTGCTCCTCCAAGGTCCATAATATTACATGTGGTGTGCCTCAAGGTTCGATTTTAGGCCCAGTGCTTTTTAACCTGTATATGCTCCCTCTTGGTGATGTCATCAGGAGACATGGAGTCAACTTTCATAGTTACGCTGACGATACACAGTTGTACATCTCCATGTCTCCTGAGGACACCAGGCCAATGGATGCACTTTTTAACTGCATTTTAGATATCAAATCCTGGATGGCAGAAAACTTTCTCCAGCTTAACCAGGACAAAACTGAAGTTTTAGTCATCGGTCCTCAGGCCCAGAGAGAGAAACTTTTACCCAAACTACAGTCATTGTCTTTTAATCCTTCCTCACAGGTGAAGAACCTGGGTGTGATTTTTGACTCTGAGCTGACTTTAATTCCACACATTAAGAATATCACAAAGATAGGTTTTTACCATCTAAAGAACATAGCCAGAGTCCGCCCCATTCTCTCTCGGGCCAACACGGAGACGCTAATGCATGCTTTTATCACCAGTCGTATCGACTACTGTAATGCCCTGCTTTCTGGTCTTCCCAAAAAGAGTATCTCAGGTTTACAACTTTTACAAAATTCAGCAGCTCGTGTCCTGACGAAGACCAGGAGGCGGGACCACATTACACCGGTTTTAGAGTCACTGCATTGGCTCCCCGTGTGTTTCAGGATCCATTTTAAAGTTCTTTTAATGGTTTTTAAATGTCTTAATGGTCTTGGTCCTTCTTATCTTTCAGAATTGATTTTACCATATGAGCCTTCGCGGTCCCTTCGCTCCTCTGGCAGGGGTCTCCTAGTTATTCCTAAAGTCAACAGAAAGACTCACGGCGAGGCGTCTTTCCAATACTATGGCCCTCGCCTCTGGAACGACCTGCCAGAGGAGCTCAGGACCGCAGAGAACGTTCATGTTTTTAAGAGCAGGCTCAAGACCCACCTTTTTAGTTTAGCTTTTAATTAATATTTACTTATATTAACCTTATTTACCGGTTTTAGTTCTATTATTTCTTTATTTTCCCTCTTTTATCCTGTGCTATTTCACGCACAGTTTTAGCTGTTTTTAATGTATCTCTTATTAAATATTTATTTATTTATTTTTATTTATTTTATTCATTTATTTTTTATGTTCTCCTAGTGGTTCCTCTGAGGGAGCCCTCTGCCCCGGGAGTGCTGGTTGGCTGTGGCCGTGCGGGCGCTCTCCTGGGGGTGCCTGGATGGAGGTAGGACGTCTCTCCTACACCTACTCCGGGCCCCCTGGGTTGGCGCTCTGTGGCTGTGGGCGATGGGCTGCTCCTGGTGCAGACGGCTCCTTGGATGATGTTTCCTCTTTCGGTCCATCTGTACCCAGCCTTACGTACTCAACTCTATGTCCATTTTTATTTAAGACTTTTAACTGCTGGGCTGTCTGTACGTCTGTGTGTCTGTGTGTGCGGGTGGTGGGTGGTGGGGTTGTAGTTATTTATGTATATTTACTGGTGGGGACGATTTTTATTATTTTTAATGATTTTTAAGCACTGTAAAGCACTTTGTGTTACATTTTGTATGAAAAGCGCTCTATAAATAAAGTTTGATTTGATTTGATTTGATTTGATTTGATTTGATTTGACCCGAGTGTCCGAGACACGCGGCCGGAGATCAGATGACACAACTACAAAGTCGATCATCGACCTCCTGCCTAGGGTGTCCTGGTGCCACGTGCACTTATGGACATCCTTGTGCTCGAACATGGTGTTCGTTATGGACAAACCGTAACTAGCACAGAAGTCCAATAACAGAACACCACTCGGGTTCCGATCGGGGAGGCCGTTCTTCCCCATCACCCCCACCCAGGTCTCACTGTCGTTACCCACGTGGGCGTTGAAGTCCCCCAGTAGAACAATGGAGTCCCCCCCCCCCCCCAGGGACTCCAAGAAGGCCGGGTACTCTGCACCGATGTTGGGCCCGTAGGCCGAGACAACGGTGAGAGACCTGTCCCCGACCCGAAGGCGTAGGGACGCGACCCTCTCGTTCACCGGGGTGAACTCCAACACGTGACGGCTGAGCTGGGGGGCTATGAGCAAACCCACCCCAGCCCGCCGCCTCTCCCCGCGGGCAACTCCAGAAAAATGGAGCGTCCAGCCCCTCTCCAGGAGTTGGGATCCGGAACCCAGGCTGTGCGTGGAGGTGAGCCCGACTATATCTAGCCGGTATCTCTCTACCTCCCGCACGAGCTCAGGCTCCTTCCCCCCCAGCGAAGTGACGTTCCATGTCCCGAACGCCAGAAGCTGCGCACGCGGACCAGGTCGTCGAGGCACCTGCCTTCGACTGCCACCCAGTCCTCTCTGCACCCGACCCCTACGGATCCCTCTGCGGGTGGTGGGTCCACAGGAAGGCGGGCCCACGTCGTCCGTTCGGGCTGTGCCCGGCCGAGCCCCGTGGGCAGAGGCCCGACCATTCGAGCCCCAACCCCAGGCCTGGCTCCAGGGTGGGGCCCCGGCTGCGCCATACCGGGCGACGTCACGGTCCTTGTTTTAATACTATCCATAGAAGTCTTTGAACTGCTCTTCGTCTGACCCGTCACCTAAGACCTGTTTGCCATGGGAGACCCTACCAGGGGCATGAAGCCCCAGACAACATAGCTCCTCGGATCATTCGGGCACTCAAACAACCCCACCACGTTAAGGTAGCAGTTCACGGGGTTGTCTACTACAACCGCCTTGCTAAAATTCACTAATGATGTATTTTGTTCTTTTGATCATAATCAGTTTGTGGGATCCTTATTTCTTGATTTGTCTAAGGCTTTCGATATAGTAGATCATTATTTACTTCTTGACAAATTGTATGCAATAGGTCTTAACACTAATATAGTTTTGTGGTTTAGTTCGTATCTTCACAATAGAAGACAATATGTTCTTTTTAATGGTTCTCAGTCAGGAAATTGTGTAATCGAAAAAGGAGTGCCTCAAGGTTCAACTCTTGGTCCCTTATTATTTTCAATTTTCATTAATGACCTTCCCCAAGCTATTACAAACTGTTCTATAAGTCTGTATGCTGATGATACGGTACTTTACACTTCAAATTCAGACCTTTCCTTGTTACAAAATCAGTTGCAGCTCGATTTTAGTCTTGTTCAAAAGTGGTTTTGTAACAATAACCTAAAACTAAATTTGAAAAAATCATGTTGTATGCTCTTTGGCACTCATCATAATTTACGTTCTTTTCCTGATTTATATATTCAGTTTGATAATGGCTCTACTGTTCATAAAGTTGACTCAGTGAAATATCTTGGACTGTGGCTCGATCCAGGACTCACTTTTAAACCACATATAGACTATATTGTGAAGCGGACGTATGCCACTTTAAATCCTATTTTTCGTTCTGCAAATTGCTTCACGCAGGAAGTCAGAAAAAGAGTGATTACTCAGCTAGTTTTGCCCATCATCGATTATGCTGACACCATCTATCAAAACACATTTGATCTGTACCTTAAGCCACTTAATATTCTTTTTAACACCCTATGCAGATTTATCTTGAAATGCCCATACAGAACCCATCATTGTATTTTGTTTGAAAAACTCGACTGGCTGCAACCAAAGAATAGACGCCATTATCACTGGATAATTTTTATTTTTAAATGTATTTACTTTAGCTGTCCGCAGTATCTTGAACATTTTCTTATTCCATTTACATCCACATATTCACTCAGAAGCACTCACTCTCTTACTTTTACTGTCCCACGTATTAATAAAGAAATAGGACGCAGAGCATTTCAGTTCAAAGCCCCCTCTGACTGGAACAGTTTACCTTTATCCATTCGTTCTTTAACATTGTTTGGTTTATTTAAATCCTCCTTATTTTCACACCTTAAAACTCCTTGTTTGTGTCTTTAAGTGGACCTTTAATTTGTGGAATATGTATAATTCTGTTCTGTTACTTGTCTTAAAGTTGTTGTTGTTGTTTTTTGTTTGTTTCTTTTTTACTATATTTCTGTTGTAAATCTTGTCTGGGTATCTTGGGGGGGTTTGGGAGGAGCAAGTTTGTTTTGTCTGTTTGACTGTCTTGATGTGTATTCTGTCCTGTCTGTATACTGTCTTGTACTGTGTCTTGTTAATTGTTATTTGTGTCTTGTGTTTATGGACCCCCTCGAAAACGAGATGGCACATCTCAAGGGGCATTCCATCAATAAACAAACAAAATTATTAAAATATATGGCTATGCAGCACAATTTAGTGACAAATTAATTTTAATTATGGCAACAACAACAAAAATCTTTCGCCTTGCATTTTTTATCCTGGGGACAGTAGAAAACAGGGGAGTGTTTTGTCTGATTGCTGGCGACACAGTGCCAATATCCTCAGTAAAGTAAAATACTTACGTAAATGCCAGACATACAGTGCCTTGCGAAAGTATTCGCCCCCCTTGAAATTTTCGACCTTTTGCCACATTTCAGGCTTCAAACATAAAGATATAAAACTGTAATTTTTTGTGAAGAACCAACAACAAGTGGGACACAATCATGAAGTGATAAGAAATTTATTGGATATTTCAAACATTTTTAACAAATAAAAAACTGAAAAATTGGGCGTGCAAAATTATTCAGCCCCTTCAGTTAATACTTTGTAGCGCCACCTTTTGCTGCGATTACTGCTGTAAGTCGCTTGGGGTTTGTCTCTATCAGTTTTGCACATTGAGAGACTGAAATATTTGCCCATTCCTCCTTGCAAACAGCTCGAGCTCAGTGAAGTTGGATGGACAGCGTTTGTGAACAGCAGTTTTCAGTTCTTTCCACAGATTCTCGATTGGATTCAGGTCTGGACTTTGACTTGGCCATTCTAACACCTGGATATGTTTATTTGTGAACCACTCTATTGTAGATTTTGCTTTATGTTTTGGATCATTGTCTTGTTGGAAGACAAATCTCCGTCCCAGTCTCAGGTCTTTTGCAGACTCCATCAGGTTTTCTTCCAGAATGGTCCTGTATTTGACTCCATCCATCTTTTTCATCTGACCAGAGCACATGTTTGGTGTGTCTCCCAGGCGGCTTGTGGCAAACTTTAAACAACACTTTTTATGGATATCTTTAAGAAATGGCTTTCTTCTTGCCACTCTTCCATAAAGGCCAGAGTTGTGCAGTATACGACTGATTGTTGTCCTATGGACAGAGTCTCCCACCTCAGCTGTATATTTCTGCAGTTCATCCAGAGTGATCATGGGCCTCTTGGCAGCATCTCTGATCAGTTTTCTCCTTGTAGGAGCTGAAGGTTTAGAGGGACGGCTGGGTCTTTGTAGATTTGCAGTGGTCTGATACTCCTTCCATTTCAATATTATCGCTTGCTCCTTGGGATGTTTAAAGCTTGGGAAATCTTTTTGTATCCAAATCCGGCTTTAAACTTCTCCACAACAGTATCTCGGACCTGCCTGGTGTGTTCCTTGTTCTTCATGATGCTCTCTGCACTTTAAACTGACCTCTGAGACTATCACAGAGCAGGTGCATTTATACGGAGACTTGTTCACACACAGGTGGATTCTATTTATCATCATTAGTCATTTAGGTCAACATTGGATCATTCAGAGATCCTCACTGAACTTCTGGAGAGAGTTTGCTGCACTGAAAGTAAAGGGGCTGAATAATTTTGCACGCCCAATTTTTCTGTTGTTTATTTGTTAAAAATGTTTGAAATATCCAATAAGTTTCACTTCATGATTGTGTCCCACTTGTTGTTGGTTCTTCACAAAAAATTACAGTTTTATATCTTTATGTTTGAAGCCTGAAATGTGGCAAAAGGTCGAAAAGTTCAAGGGGGCCAAATACTTTCGCAAGGCACTGTAGGTCGTTAGACAGAGCTAGCCATTTAACGGTTCTCGGCCCGGAGTTCACTAGTCCCAAGGATCCAGTTTTGGTTTTTGGTTTGCTTCGACTACTCCCACCCAAGGCTTAGTCGATGTTGTGTACTTTTCACTCTGCTAGGTCCAACACACAACACACAGACTGCACAGCGCGAGCGCCGATCTCCGTTCCTTCCGCCCACGAAAAAAAAGAAAGAAAAAAAAAGCCCACACACATTCGTACAGGGTGTGTGTCTGTGTTACTTTTAATTGATTGATTCTATTTTTTATTTATTCTTAAGCAATACGAAAGGGATCAATAGTGCAAAGTACAATTAAATAAAACTAGAACATTTTTGTTGAGTTTGTAGGTGGATAAAAAGTTCATAGTCTGTTTGAGTACAGGGGAATTTCACAGAAATAATTGAGAACTGTTATTGTTGTACGCCCTTGCTGGGACATTGTTGACATGCTTTTTTGGATACAGAATTTTTCATAAAATTGGTTGGTGTAGACGAAAATTTTGACCAAATTCTGCAATTTGCCTATTCTTTGAGATTGGATGGTAAAACAATAATTCAATAAACATGGTTAGTTGTATTCATATGGCAGAATATATCATTCAAAATTTTTAAGTGTGTATTTTCAACGTCACTCTGTTTAATGGCATAGTAGACACTGCCTGGGCCGGATCTACGGAGGTGCACCCTCATTTTGAAATGTTTGCACCCTCAGTTTTATTGGCATCACAATGTATTTCAGTGGCGAGAAAGTCTATTTGCACTCTTTTGAAACTCGAATGCACCCTCAGTCAGTTTGTTCAGGATACTTTCCGGATATCTGACAGATCCATGAACTAGGATCTTATTATATCTTCCCGGATTTTAAGGCTTTTTGTCCCATGATGTGTCGACGCAAACCAAAGCAGCTGTGCGGCTGTGCCTCCTCCTCCTCCGCGGTGCTTACCCAGTATGTAAATACACACAGACAAAGTCACGCCCGTCAACCCCTAACTAGTCGGTTTGAACCTAAACATTTACGCTTTTAAATATACCAATACTGGTAGCTTAAACATGGAGAGGATTCTTCGTTACTTGAACTGAACGATTCTGCAAAAAAGAGAAAATCACCAATTTTCAAGAAATAAAACTTTGTTTACGTTTTTCTTGAGACACGGGATGCCGACTTATGTCCCTGGAAACCACGGCGGGTCACATATTTACATGCCATCATACTTTCCACCTTGCCCTGCTGTCTCCCAGTTTGGACGCTCACAACGAAGGAAATACTGGAACCTTTGGCTAGACTCTACAACAGAGCATACAAGATCCACCACAGGCTCCCTGGTTGGACCCACCATTGCACTGCTCTATTAGTCTGGTGCCTTGACTTTCCAAAACTATGCCCTGAGCCATGGGATTAAGCTCTACATCCATCTGCTCAACAACTGCCCATCAGTCCCAAGACCAAGCTCTCGATCTGAGCGTTGAACCAGATGAATCACAAACCAAATCTTACCCATACCTAACTACAGGAACACCTACGGACAAAACTCATTTTTCTGTGACCAGGGCCTAGAACAGGATCCCCGTCACCATAAGAATACAGTCACTTGGACTTTTTGCATGTTTTGATTTGCTCATCGCTTGGAGCCCGGTGACTGTTTAGTCGGAGTTGCGGATTCTTTCGCCCTCCTCGGGCTGCGATGGCTTATTTTCTTACTTGAAAGGTAAGATTGTCTGTACTTGTTTATTCACCTGCTGGGTTGTTGGTGTATGCGCCCACCTTTCCCAGGCTACGGTGCTAGACATCTTGTGGGCAAATAAAGCTGCTGTATTTGAGCTATGCTAATCCTGGTCCAGTTGTTTTGCGATCGTTGCAATCAGTGCGCTGTGTGCGCCAGCAGCATCTTGTTGTTCCCCCAGCCCCATGGCTGACTATCAGTAGAGATGGTAATGGCATTTGGTTTTCACCTGTGCTGGTGTAGGGGCGTACACATCCTCTTCCCCCAGCTTACGGTGCAGGTGCTATCTTCTCTTATGCAACTGAAGTTAGCCGGTTTTGAAAGCCTTCTCAGAGTGTGGATTCCGCAGTGTGTAAGTGGCTGACATGGCATGTGTGCTCGTGCCATGGAGGAGCACGCACGAGTTCTGGTTAAACATTATGTCTTAAACATTTCTTCAGTGTTCGTAGTGTCTTTGTGTAATGCAATACTGAATGCAGTAACCTCTGTTCGTTTTTTGGATAATACATAGGCCTATGCTTTTGTCACATGGATGTAAAGGCTGTGTTCGTGCCCCCTCTCCAAGCTGTGGCCTCTATGCATGTCCACTGCACTGCTTCCAACTGTGCTGGCTTGTACCCATGCTGGTGAAGGCTGTGTTCGTGCCCCCTCTCCAGGCTGTGGCCTCTATGCATTTCCACTGCATTGCGTCCAACTGTTTTGATTTCTGCCAATGCTGGTGATGGCTGCGTTCCCGCTTCCTCTCCCAGCTGTGGCCTCTATGCATTTCCCCCGGCACTGATTCCACCTGTGTTGGCTTCTGCCCGTGCTGGTGAAGACTGCGTTCGCGCCCCCTCTCCTGACTGTGGCCTACATGAATTAACACTGTGTTGTGTCTACTCTAACTTGTGCCCATGCTGGTGAAGGCAGTGTTTCCCCTCTCTCCTAGCTGTGACATCTTTGCATTTCTACTGCATTGCTTCTAACTGTGTTGGCTGGTGCCCATGTTGGAGAAGGCTGCGTTCATGCCCCCTCTCCCGGCTATGGCCTCTATGCATTTACACTGCATTGCTTCTAACTGTGTTGGCTCGTGCCCATGCTGGTGAAGGCTGTGTTCGTACCTCCTCTCCCAGCTGTGGCCTCTATGCATTTCCACTGCATTGCTTCCAACTGTTTTGACTTGTGCCAATGCTGGTGAAGGCTGCGTTCCCGCCTCCTCTCCCAGCTGTGGCCTGTATTCATTTCCACTGCACTGATTCCACCTGTGTTGGCTTGAGGCCATGCTGGTGAAGGCTGCGTTCCTGCCTCCTCTCCCAGCTGTGGCCTCTACTTTATTCATTAACACTGCATTGCTTCCAACTGTTTTGACTTGTGCCCATGCTGGTGAAGGTGTCGTACCCACCTCCTCTCCCAGTTGTGGCCTCTACTGTATGCATTAACACTGCATTTCTTCCAACTGTTTTGACTTGTGCCCATGCTGGTGAAGGTTGCGTGAGTGCCCCCTCTGCCAGCTGTGTTTTTTGTACCTTTGCACTGTAATGATGCTGGTGGTACTTAGATGTTCATGACTGTAGCATTTGCACCTCCTCTCCCGGTTGTGGCCTATGTGTTTGTCTGTTGCAATTGCTTCTACTGATGTTAGCATGTGCCCACCATGGTCTTCCATTTGTGATGTACATTTCTACTGCACATGTAGGGTAGCATGTGCCTATTTCGGTGATGGTTGCGTCTTTCGCTCGCTCTCCTGGCAGTGGGCAGTGGCAATGCTTCCATATTCTTTGCCTTTATTGGTGAAGGCTGCATTAATAGCTCTTTTCCAATAATGGCCTTTTGACTTCTAAAATGCTGCCAACTGTATTGGGATCTGGATCTGGTGATGGCTGCATTTGCAGTTCCTCACCAGGTTGTGGCCTTGGTTTGTGGATGTTGTAATGTTGCTATCTGTGTTTGCAATATCCTGTGTTGGTGAGGCTGCACTGGTTGTTCCTCTCTCTCTCATGGTCTTGGCATGTTTCCACTGCTTGTACTAGTATCTTCGTCTTGCTTTGTTTTGTCCCATCTTGGGCCATTACATTGTGTACACTGTGGTTCTGGGTTGGCTATAACATAGAATTGTATGACCCAGACCAAAATGCTGCAGGTCTCAGTGTGAAGTAGAGATTACTAGCCTGGCACAGTCATCCCCACTACTATATCCACAAGATCAACACTTGATTCCAGGCACATATTTGTTTAGCTGCAGTGATTTGCAAAAACAGTAATCAAGCCAATCAATAACTACCACAGGTATATTTATTATCAAGTAAAACATCATTGCGTAATGTGACCAAAATAATAACTGCTTACACGTGTATTGTGCATTACAAGCCTGTGTCAAAAGCTTCTCAAAGTACACTGTACACAAATCCGGCCCGCATAGTTTGAGGACCCCTGCTATAGGCTATAAGACAATAACAACTGTGTTTGAGTGGTTAGCGCTCTTGCCTCACTGCAAGAAGGTCCCGGGTTCGATTTGTGAACGTTTCTCTCCTCGTATCTGGATGGGATTCCACCGGGTGGTCCGGATTTCCCTATCAACGAAAAACATGCACAACAGGGTAATCCTCCAGCCGGGTGATTCTGACCATGAGCCTGGCACCATATCTGGAGATCATATGGGTCAAATACAGAGGACAGATTGCCTTGTACAGGCTTGTATAATGATAAACTTAACCATAACCATTCCTGACTGACTTGCAAAAATGATGGACAATTTGACTAAAGTACGCCGTCTCTCTACCTGTAACTCTCTCCCATTAAATATTAGAGTGGCTACTTCAGTGGAGAGTTTCAAGTCACAGCTTAAAACCTACTTTTTTGCACTGACTTTGAATTCAATTTGAGCAAAATAGTTTTGTGACATTAAATGTTTTGTATTTTTCTATTGTTGCTTGTGTGTGCAGCACGTTGAGGCTGTTTATCTGTTTGTAAATGTGCTATATAAGTAAACTTGGCCTTGACCTATTAAAGTATATATAAATGATTAACAAATGATTAGAAAAGCTTTGTAACAATTGATATACACATAGTATTAGGAACAGATACTTCATACATGGCTTAATAGTAATTAGTGTTCTGAATAGTTACTGAATGCATGTCATTTTAAGGTTTTCTTAAATCAAAATGTATGTACATACATTTTGGTTTAAAGAAGAAAAAAGAAAGATCTGATGAAGGCTAATCCCGAAATGTAATCTATCATTAAAAATTTGGACAGTGTGCGATGTTGTTTTTTGATTTATGAAGATCTTCCCCTACATCTGCACCTTGAAGTCTACTTCTGGTGTGCGTTGCTTCTCTTTTCTCATTTTAAGGTTTTCTACCATGTTGCATCCAATTGTTTCCTCTTTAGAAGTATTTTATAAGCTGTGTGTTGTTTTTCTTAAATGTTACAGACCAATCTACTGAGGTTCTTCTACAGTTTTCTAATTTATTTATGGAAGTGTGTTCAACTCTGATACCTCAAACAAAAAGTTTTAGGAAGTAAACAGCCCCCTCTCTGTCTTTTTTTCATAAACTGCAAGTGAACATCACATCTCAATACAGTTGTACGCCAACTCTCACAAAAAGTTATATGTTTTGTATCAATATGAAATCCTATCTCGACAGTGACATCCCTCTGACACATCTATTAGCAGTTAGCACAACCCCAGAGCAGCTCCATGAATACTGATGCCTCATATCAGCGGCAGAGCAGGTGCTGCCAGACTCCCATTGATTTGATTCTGTGATGTAGCGATACGAAGGGAAAATTATCATCAGCAAAGAGTGACAAGGGCAGTCGTATTTACTTTTGAAAAAGGTCTCAAATTGGTGTTTATGAGCTTTAAACTATGTCATAAAGTTGTTCCAAAGGTAGTGGTTGCATTTGCGCTGTTAGAGCCTTTGACATGAGCGCCCTGGGCGGGAAGCACTCGCAACAGGGAGGAGCTGAAGACATTCTGTTGCGATCGATTGTGGTGACAGTCGTGGAGGATCAATACTATGGCTGTCAGTGGCATGAAACGCTGAGAGAAGTATCGAAGATGTCGTTTGTCACGTCTTGGGAAATATCTGACAGAGACGTGCAGAGCTCACGGGCTGCTGCTGGAGTTAAAAGCACGCACAAATAAAGCTTGGCGAGGGTTGAAGGATTTGGAAAAATATCCAATTGGGAGCTTATTGAACTTTTGGATTCAGTCCGCGGTGCGCATTCAAAACACTTTCAGAAGCATTCATCCAATCCAACTTTATTTATGTTGCACAGTTGACCAAAGTGCTGTCTACAAATGCAAAATACAAAAATAACCGCAAAAGATAAGGAAAAGTCAAACGCCAGCGAGACGAGACGTTTTTAAAAGAGATTTAGAAACAGGGAGTTCATCGGTTTGCCTGATATTTAGAGGAAGCACATTCTAAAGTTTAGGAGCTCATTGCAAAAGTAATTTAGAAAGTCAACACACTTAATTTATATGTTTCTCTGCCCATGTGGTTTGGCGTTTGTCAAAACAATATGGACTATGCCAAACACCACAAAGAAGCAAATCATACTTCTTCTTTAAGATTCTTCTTTAATTGAAAGGGTTACTCTGTCTACAAGAGGGGGTAATATCCTCAAAAAGTTGTCTCAAGGAGAAATGTGTTGCATCTCTGAACACTATGGCACCTCATGGACTGAATGATAATTTCAGTTTAAAATGTGATTTTGGGATAATGATTCAGGGTCTTATGTCTTGTCTATGTATAAAGATCATTGTAAGAAGATTGGTTTATCTGTAATTGGGACCCTTGTCCACCTGGTAGATAGACTATTAAGTCAGAGCAATCAGCCTGTCTGACTGTAAATGCTCTGAAAGGTGTTTGCAAACTTCTACATTTTTCCCTTTTGGGGATGTTTAGCACTCAGAGGATTTGAAAACACACTCCCCTCATTTCTAGATTACGATTTGCTGTGCAGCCACCGGAAAGGCGCGATCACAAAGCCATGGCCATAGTAAAAATTATGTTGGAATGAATGGCGTTTTAGGCGGCCATCTTGTGACTGGCCCTTCTAACCCAGTGCAATCTAACGTTGCCATTTTTCAAATGTTATTTCAGTTTTATAGGATGCATAGACTTTAGCTACATTTGTTCAAGGATTTTCCTCTGTCAAACAAATCTTTATTTTGAAACATTGAGATACGACGTTGTGATACATTTAAATTACCTCATGGTCACACAACTAGTATGTGACCAATGACAATATTGTTCATACTCAACATTTCTTTTTTTTTTTTTGTCTTTTTTTTTCAAATACAAATAAACAAAACAAAAAAACTGAGAAGGGATGCGTTGTTACATGAAAAAAGATGACCGAGAGACTCAATCCTCATATTTTTTTACAATTCCAAAAACATATTTGTCTCTCCTAAACTAACCTAAACATTCAGGGTTTCAACATATTGCATTTGGTTAGCATGCACATAATATATCAATTTTGACCACAGCTTTGAGAATTTGTTCATCTGTAGTCTAAGTGAGAAAGTCAGTCTTTCCATCTGATACATTTCGTTCACAATATCTAACCATTTTTCAAGACTCGGTGGATCCGGGAGAAGCCAGTGTCTGGTCACAGCCTTTTTGTCAGCAGATATTAAAATTCTATACAAATATATATTGTTCGGTTGCATTTCAGTCTTACCCATGATTAGAGCCGCAAATTCAAAAGGTAATGTAACCTTAAATACAGATTCCATATTTTTGTGTATATCATCCATCCATCCATCCATCCATCCATTTTCTCCCACTTGTCCGTTGCCGGGTCGTGGGGGCAGCTGTTGGGCTGCCCAAATCACATAGCACCAGCCCCTATGGCTCCTCCTGCAGGTGGTGGGTCCACGGGAGGACGGCCTCATGGTTCCAAACGGGCCTGTTAGTCTGTGCATATCAATATTGTCTAATTATTGGGCAGTCCCAAAATATGTGCCAGTGATTGGCGTCTTGGCTTCCACACTGTCTCCAACACTTAGGCTCCTCCCCTTTACAATGCATCTTTTGCGTTGGGGTAATAAAAAATTGAATCAAGCATTTCCAGTTGAATTCCCTCCATAACAACAGTTGAAAACTAGCTTTGCAGCTAATACTGACACATTTACAGAAATGTTCCTTAATGTGTACTGTCCCTGTCAAATAAACAAATAAATAAATGTGAATGTGTACTTTTCCGTACAGATGAACACCAACCATGCCATTCTTCGTCAGTCATACTTTCTTTTTCCCATTTAATTTTGACCTATTGTGTTGAATATGATTTTTTACTCAGAAACCCTTTATATAATCTTGATATTAGACCTTTTTGGATTTT
The DNA here is from genome assembly GCA_021464625.1 of Proterorhinus semilunaris. Taxonomy (NCBI): domain Eukaryota; kingdom Metazoa; phylum Chordata; class Actinopteri; order Gobiiformes; family Gobiidae; genus Proterorhinus; species Proterorhinus semilunaris. Next base: position 27,164,533 of record CM038345.1, on the reverse strand, counting down.
GCACTGTATGAATTTAGTATTTCCTTGACCACTGGTTCCTGTACATCTAGAGGAAAACTTATTTCCTTATTAATATAGTGGCGTAATTGCAAGTACCTATAGAAATCTTGTTTTTCCACATTATGACTGTTCATAAGAGCTTGAAAATCCTTAATTACTTACTAATTATCTGTTAAATAATAATATGTTGTTATACCTGTAGGTATCCAGCTGCAAAATCTAGTGTCTATTTGATTGGGCTTAAAATCATGGTCATATGCACACCATCTGATAATCTTCAAATTGTCATGTAATTTATATTTATCTTTAACATATGACCAGGATTTGAATGATGACACCAGCCACGGATTTTCAATCTTGTTAAAAAAAAAAATCAATGTCCTTCCATCGAGCTTGGTAATTGGGGTTGCACAGGTTTATTAAGGGTTTGATTTGTGCTGCATAAAAATTGTCTCTTAGATTAGGTACTGCCATTCCCCCATTTTCTTTGGAAAGTTGTAATGTTTTAAATCTCACTCGTGGCTTTTTCCCCAGCCATATGAATCTAGAAATATTTTTTTTCCCATCCAAAAATTGCTTTTTAGTGACTTCAATCTTGGCAGGATGTTCATTTTAACTGACTCAATTCTTTGCATTAAACTCATGAAGGGAATGGCAGTCCATCTCTGAATATCGTGCTTGATTTTTGCTACAAAGTCATCGTAATTATAATTGGCTATAGTTGTCATTTCTGTGGAAATTACAACTCCTAAGTATTTTAAAGTGGTTAAGTACCATTTTAGATATAATTCTTTGCGTAAATCTATTGGAGGGTCATAATTTAAGGTAATTATCTGTGTTTTACTGACATTCAATTTGTATCCTGCATAATTACCAAAGGTCTTGAGACAATGAAACAATGTCAGCAAGGATTTAGTTGACTACCTTAAATACACAAGGACATCGTCAGCATATAGTGCAACCTTATGTATGTCTCCAGAAATGTCTATTCCCTCAATATCCCCCGTTTGTCTTATCATTTGAGCAAGAGGCTCAATGTAAAGAGCAAACAAAAGAGGTGAGAGCCCGCAACCCTGCCTAGTTCCACGTTCCAGTTCAATTGTACTTGTTAAATGTCTATTTATTTTTATCCGAGCATTTGGTTTTGTGTATAAAGCCCCAATTGTTTTTTATAAAATTACTATGAAAGCCAAATCTCTCTAGTACTTTGTATAAAAAGCTCCAGCTCACAGAGCTGGCTTTCTCTGCGTCAAGACTGACCAGGGCTGCCTGAGTCTTCTGTTTTTTAATATGATTTATTATGTGCAAAGTGCGCCTTATATTATTGTGCGTTTGTCTCTATGGGATAAAACCTGTTTGATCTGTGTTGATAAGTTTTGGTAAAGTCGTCTCTAATCTCTAGGCTAAAATCAACGTGAATAGCTTATAATCAATATTAAGAACAGAAATTGGTCTAAATGAGCTACAGTTGAGTGGGTCTTTTCCTCCTTTTGAAATTACCGAGATTGTGCCTTCTTTCCATGATGGTGGCATTTTTCCATCTTTTAGAGCCAAATTTAATATCTTTAATAGAAATGGTAATAACTCAGGCCCTGTCCATACGAAGTCAAGCTGAGGACCAAACGCAAAGATATTTGATCAATCCAGTGTACCGTCCAAACGAGTCTGGCGTTTTGGGGGTCTGTAAACGAACATTTTCCAAACTAGGTCCCAGAGTGGAAAGATCTCAAAACGCCGTTTACTAACATTTACTAAAACGATGACGTCACAGCACCAGAGTGGTGTCTGTTATCCATAATCTACTGACCTTAGAATTAGTTTTACTCATGGATCTATGATGGGTTTACTCCATTCCTCTTTGCTCCACTGGAGTCCGTGAGCCACAGGTGACAAGTCAGTCTGTGTTTTTGGACTGACAGTCAAAGTCCGGTCACTGACAGGTTTTTCTGCTTTAGTCCCGTTATGTCTGAAAAATAAACTCGCCTCCTTGTCTCTTCTGTACATCGTAAATCCTTGAATCCGTTTCATTTTCACTGTTTACATTCCACACAAGTTTACAGCGCATGCGCCCTCTACATCTTGTTCTATTAACTGTGTTAGCGTCACAGCGCCACACACAGGCCTGGCAGATGAATCACGCCGTTTTTACAGACCTCAGTCAACCCATGTGGACGCACACATTTACTGAGCTGGCTTCGTGCTTACAAAGAAAGTTTCTGAAAATATAAGCGTTTTGTCTTCGTGTGGATATAGCCTCAGTTTTACATTTTTTATACCATTCAGCAGAAAACCCGTCCGGTCCGGGCAATTTGTTTACTTTTAATTTTGATATAGCCGAGGACATCTCTCTCTCTCTGTTATTTCTGCCATGAGTGTGTAATTTTGGTTTTCAGACAAAGTGGGTAAATTAAATGATTTCAAATATTTATTTGATGTTCATTTTGTAAATGTGTCTGTGTGTATAGCTGCTTATAGTAATTTTGAAATACCCTTTGGATTTCCACTTGTTTATACAAAAAATGTTTTTAAACTGGATCTTTCATTTTATATATAGTATTATCTGCTTGTTGTTTTTGTAATTTACTTGCTAGTAATTTGGCAAACTTGGAGCCCAACTCATAATATTTTTGTTTTGTATAAATCATCTTCTTTCGTATTTACTGTTGGTACATAGCATTTATTATATTTCTTAACATTTTTAACTTGGTAGTAAGATCTGGATTCAAATCTCTTTTGTGTTTAGTCTCAAGTTCTCTTAATTCTTTGGTTAATTCCCGCAGTTTCAGTTCCCTCTTCTTTTTCTTGTGCGAACAAAAGGATATAATTTTCCCTCTCATAAATGCTTTCATTGTATCCCACCCAATTTCTGGACTTACTTCTTCATTAAGGTTTTCCATAAAAAAAAATTGTAATGTCCACTTTAACTAGTTTAGTAAATTGTATATCATTTAATACATTTGTGTTCATTTCCATGGTGTATTCTTCCGTTCGTTATTAATTTCTAAAGTTAAGAAGATGGGAGCATGATCTGACAAATCAATATTTCCTATATTAGCATTGTGTGGTGGCGATCCCTTATGAAAATAAAAAAAAATAGTAAATCCTTGAATACACTGTATGTGCATGAGAATAATGAGTATAATCACGGGTTGTTGGATAGAGATTCCTCCAGGTGTCTATAATACCGTAGCCAGACATTAGTATTTTTATTTTCTTTTGCAAATTATTTAGAGTGACAGGTCTTGACGAGTCGAGCCTTGAATTAAGTCTTATGTTCCAGTCTCCTCCACAAATAACAACACCAGCTGCTTGTGTCATTAGCTCCAAAAGTTTTCTATCAAAATTAAAGTCACTACCTGGGGAACGTACACATTAAGTAAAGTTATAATGACACCATCAATTTTCCCTGATATTAGTGAATACCTACCTTCCTTATCCCTACTTTCAGATATAAGTTCAAATTGAATCTTTTGAGATAGAGTGGCAACTCCTCTTCTGTGACCTTTTCCATAGGAATTGTAATAAACTTTAGACAAATCCAATCTTTTCAATTTCTCATGTTCAATACAATTAAGGTGTGTTTCTTGAAGCATAGCAATTTCGACATTATCCTTTTTCAATTTCGATAGTATCTTATTTCGTTTTGTTGGATTAAGAACCCCATTTACATTATATGGAGCAATCTTGATACCATTGGTCATGGTGTTTTTGTTAAAAACTGTCTCTCAGTACAATCCTCATAAACCTGTTGCATCCCTTTAACTATAAACAATAGAACAAGAACAAAACAAAAACTTAATAAAGTCTTAAATACAAGCATTTGAACAGATATAACTCCATGTGGAGGGTGTGCTTCCAGAGCAGAAGTTCTAAACAATTGAACCCTTGTTGGGCTCACGATGTTAGAGCTCCAGTCAGGGGAAAACCTGCTCGCTAAGAGTAGGGCCCACTGAGATGGCTCAGCTGTGTTAGCAACCATAAACAAGTAGTGTCCAAGTCCGACATATTATATTATGATGTAAAATCGGGAACAAAACCCCTTTTGTTCCTGATTTTACATCATAAAATAATGATGTTATAATCATTATATAACATATATAACACCAAATAATTCGCTTTTTCCTCAAAATATAAAGCATTTAAACAAGTAGAGGGATTAGTTACTCATCTGTAGGAGTCTGCCGCCTAAATTCGTGCAACTTTTCCACAATACGCATCTCATTTGCTTGTGAAGAAACATTCCTCCGCGCCGCTGCGTCTTGGTCCCCGGTCCTCTGCCATGATGAAAGCCGCTGTAGCAATGAGTGTATCTCACATTCTGCTGTTGAATCAATGAAAATGTTGCTCCTGGTTTTGCATTGGTTGCTCTAGCCTCGACAGCCAGTCACATGATGGCTGCCACGTTTGCCACGTCAAGGAGGCTCCTGTCCTATCTAGAGTTTGATTTATCACCTCAACATTAACATTTCAGAGAACTAATACAGGAATCTGCTGCACTTTAGAACATGTGCGCAGAGGGCTATACTAAACTTCTGGGAGATGTTGTAAGTAGTAAACCTAACAAAAAACTGGACATTTAGTTCTACGGATAATTGACCAAAATTATTGCAACCTTGAATTTAAATATTTTAACCAAGACCAAATGAACATTAACAAATTAGGGTTTAAGGCTCAAAACTAAACCAACTACACATTCATAACACTTTCCTAACTACTCCAACATTTTCGTAACATCCCACTTCCTCACACGCTCCAGTTTATAAGCAGATTTCACAACTTTACTGTATAATGTGAACAACAGCTTGCTTGTTCACATTTCATTAAAAAAAATGCTTCTAATTACCTCAGCACAATGCACAAAGGTCTTTTTCCACAAATGTCTGCCTCAGTATAGTATATTACACAAGAACAAAACAAATGTATTCCACTTAAACACAGGTACAGGGCCTTTAAGCAAAGTCATTCATCTAATTTAATATAGTCTATTTACTGTATCCAACCGGATGGGTGTTATGTTGTATGTGCTACTTCAACGAAAGGAAAGACTTAGAGGCGGAGTTGGAGCGGTTCTCATGGGGAGTTGCCAGCATTTAGGTAGGATTAAGAATGGGCGCAGTGAGCGGCCTATGTTGGATGTTTAGATGTCATGCAGAGAGACGAGATTGAGAGGGTTTGGACATGTACGGAGGAGGAATAGTGACGGGATTGGAAACCAGATCCAAAAGAAGGAAGAGTATTTCTATATTACCTTAAAAAAAAAAAAGAAGCTGTTTCTGCACAGTCTCCCTCACTACAAACAAGAACATATCCCCTATACCTGGCTTTTGTGCTGTGGGGGAAATATCTTTAATGAAAAGATTTTTAGCTGAAGTTGTTTTGCATTAAAGGCTGCCGACGCTTCATCTTTTATCCGTGGGACTTTCTCAATCCTGAAAGAAACTGGTTAGTACTGACTTTCTAAGACTTTCTAAACAAAGACAGTGGTTTACTCTGAAGTACATTGCGTTTATGTCTGGGGCCAATAAGAAGCTGCACCTTGTCTGTGCTGTTTGCTGAAGTACAGGATCCCTCTTTACCCTGCGGGGGATATAAACTCAGCTATGCAAAGGAATGTTTTAGGATTGACAAAGTCGCCTACAAAATCTCTTCAGATCATATTAAAGACGCAGCGTTCTCTTTATTTTGCAGCCTGTGGAGAGTCAAGGCGCACGGCTCCTGTGGACGCACTCTGTTTACCGGCATATTCTATTTTTAACATGGATCTTTAACACTTCCACTTCAACCAACATAGAGAACACAGGCTCATACAAAGTGTTTGTTAAGAGCCAATTTCCCATAACGCTTCATTTCAGTTTCAAAAGACTCACCTTGTGTCAATGCCTCTGTTTTTCTTGTATGTGTTGCTTTACTCCCCTCCAGATGCTGAGGTTATTGTCTTGGCCAAATTTAACAAGCTCAATCAATGATGCAAACATCTTCAGAGGCCAATTAGGTGCCTAATTTTATTATAAATTCAAATTTATTTCGAGGGAAAACTAGTTAACTATACTGAATCAAAAGACCATGGCATTGCTGTATGGTTTACCCGTTGGTAATTTCGGCCTCTGCTTTTGACTCATCCTTGTGGTGCCGCCCCCTCCCCATGCTTTCCCCAGACCGCTACTGCGGGGTGTTGTAGTTTGTCCTCTAAACGCTTAATAACATGCACATGCAGCGCGCAATGTTTAATAAAGATTAAATAAATAAATCTGTCCCTCCCACTCGCTGCAAATCCAAGAAGAGCGGACGGGGAATGAAAGGCAGCAGCCTCGGCGTTGGACACCGTTCGAATGGGCAAAGTTACCTAATGTAAAGGATTTAATTGATCAGAAACTGTCATATTGGGTGCGGAGGAGTTGCAGAGTTATGCAGTAGTTGAAAGAACATTTTAGCTTATTGGAACATTTGATCTACAGCTGCAGGATTCTTGGAGCGGCTGAATTGGAAAAGTTTACTATGTGCCCCGTTTGTGAAATGCGCTCCTTTCTTTTGGCCTGAGCTGTAGCCTACACAAGGAGCAACGATGTAAAAAGGAAACATGAGGCTTATTACAACGACCACCGCTGATGCTCTTCATTCATCAAAAGGCAAACACTGACACCCGATGTAAACGTCACCTTAAAACACAGATTAGACGTGGTGTTGTGGCACTTGAGTGTGTGGTTTATTTATGGGAAACTGTTGTTGTTGTTTTGGTGTTAGGGGTGTGCGTGTTGATCTACCGAAACTAAAGTAAGCCCGTGCGTACGCTCAAGCAGACTTTTCAAGGTAATTTTGCTTTTGTTTTCAATTTGACAGTGATTCTAAGTAAGGTGTATAGAACGCCGGTCATTATCGGGAAACACACACACATATATATATATATATATATATATATATATATATATGTATATATATATATATATATATATATCAACGTTTGTTGATTCCAGGCAGTGTGGCTAGGCTAGTAGCAGCACGGCTAGCTACTTATTGCTAGCCTAGCTACTTAGTTTAAGGTGCAGTTAGAGAGGAGGAATGGTGGTGAATCTCTGGGTACGTTGAAAGTCGGACTCCCGTTAACTTCACGAGCAATTCATCCAAATTCTCTCGCAGGGACGAGGATAGAGATAGTGTCCGCCTGCCCGCTGCTACTACTTGATATGAAAGACCTGTATTACAAGCACGAACTCCGTTACCATTGGCAGCGGTCATTATTTTTTTCAGAGGTCTTCTATAAAAAAAATAAGGACCGGTAGAATGTTGGGAAATCACATTCAAGTCAATGGAGCGTTCTACTTGCATTGTGAAGAGCCGTATAATAAGGAAGAATAAAAGGCAGCGGGATCGTAAAGAGGAACATAATGTGAAGGTTGCCACAGAAGAGCAGCGCACCGAGTGCTGCTTTTAATGAACCACGCCTCAGTCGGGCCTATTTTTCTTAAATAACACCCTCTCCCTAGTGGCGCCGCCTTTAGCGCAAAACCTGCGCCACATGCAAGATCACGCATGTAACACGTTGCGTTTAGAGTTGCACACGGACAAGATCTGTCCCATGTTCTTACCTGAGCTTAGACGAGTTGATGCGTATCTGTCTTTACGTGTGCGCTCATTCACGCAAAAAGACCAAAGAAGTTGTTATCATTTAGCCTCTCCTCTGTGGGGTCAAACGCGGTGAAACATTTTTAACAAATAAAAAACTGAAAAATTGGGCGCGCAAAATTATTCACCCCCTTTACTTTCAGTGCAGCAAACTCTCTCCAGAAGTTCAGTGAGGATCTCTGAATGATCCAATGTTGACCTAAATGACTAATGATCAGTGTTTGGAATAACGCCGTTTAAAATAACGGCGTTAGGTAACGCCGTTATTTTTTCAGTAACGGAGTAATCTAATTCATTACTCTCCCCGTCGTTACAACGCCGTTATCGTTACTGGGTCAACAAAGTGGCTCGTTACTCGACTGAATGAGCTCCGCGGTGTCAGCATGGGGAGAGCAGGGGAGAGGGTGGGCGGAGTCTCACGGAGACTCACGCTGCCTGTGTGCGCAGAGCTCGTGCTCTCTCCTCCAAAAACTACGTGTGTCCCCGACCCGCGGCTCGTCATCGCCACAGGGCGGGGCAGAATCGAGTTGGTGATCATTGATCTAGTGTTGGATCTTATTTTTAACCCAAAGATGCAGAATCGGTGGAGACACGTCTTCCCCCCTCTCCCTCTCTCTCTCAGCGCATTTTCTTCTTCCTCTCTCCCCCCTCTCCACTCCAGAGAGACAGTAGGCCGCTAAGTTTCTGTTAGGGCATTTAGCCTTATATTTGCTGATGATTGTTTTACGTTTTGCCTGATGAATGAACGGAGAGACTTTATGCACAATGCCTGTGCGCAAAGTCTGCCCTGATCGTTGGCACATGTAACGCAAATAGTTACTTTCCCTGGTAACGAGTTACTTTCATTATAGAGTAATTCAGTTACTAACTCAGTTACTTTTTGGAACAAGTAGTGAGTAACTATAATTACTTTTTTAAAGTAACGTTCCCAACACTGCTAATGATGATAAATAGAGTCCACCTGTGTGTAAACAAGTCTCCGCATAAATGCACCTGCTCTGTGATAGTCTCAGAGGTCAGTTTAAAGCGCAGAGAGCATCATGAATCAGAATCAGAATCAGAATCAGAATTCGTTTTATTGCCAAGGTTTGTGAACAAGGTTTACAAACTAGGAATTTTACTTGGTTCAAACGTGCGACATAAAACATATAACACAGAATTAAGATAAAAAATAAGCTAAGAACGTTAAACTATAAGGCTATAAGGGCATGCATAAAATAAAAAATATTAAATAAATAAGATAAAATAAAGTGACATATGTTAAGACAACAACAATTTGACAATGAACAACAGCGGGATTGTATATACAGATGTTTTGGCATTTAAAGTGGTATTAAGTGTTTAAAGTGATAAAGTGATAAAGTGATAGCAGCGGGTCTAAGTGTGGACACACCGCACACTGCAAGTGCAGATACATCCATGACTCTGTAACTGAGCTACAGAGACTTGTATTTGTTCATGAGTCTGATGGCGGAGGGGAAAACATTTTTCAAGTGGCAGGAGTTATGGGTCTGGATAGACCGTAGCCTCCTGCCTGAGGGGAGAGGGGTGAATAGTCCGTGACCAGGGTGAGAAGGGTCAGCTGTGATCCGACCCACACGCCTCCGGGTCCTGGAGGTGAACAGGTCCTGGAGAGATGGGAGCTCACAGCCAATCACCTTCTCTGCAGCACGCACAATGCGCTGTAGTCGATGTTTGTCCCATCCTGTAGCGCCGGGGAACCACACGGTGATGGAGGAGGTGAGGATGGACTCGATGATGGCCGTGTAGAACTGCGCCAACATCTTGGTTGGCAGCTTGAGTTTCTTCAGCTGCCGCAGGAAGAACATCCTCTGCTGGGCCTTCTTGATGAGGGAGCTGATGGTTGGCTCCCATTTGAGGTCCTGGGTGATGGTGGTGCCCAGGAAACGGAAGGAGTCCACGATGGAAATGGGGGTGGAAGAGTCTGTCAGGGCAAGGGGGGACGGTGGGGCTGTGTCTTTCCTAAAGTCCACGATCATCTCCACTGTCTTCTGGGCGTTCAGCTCCAGGTTGTTGTGGCTGCACCAGGACGCCAGCCGTTCCACCTCTCTCCTGTAGGCGGACTCATCTGTGTGAAGAACAAGGAACACACCAGGCAGGTCCGAGATACTGTTTTGGAGAAAACAAACACAAACGCCACAACACAACAACTTTGAGCCACAACACAACAACTTAACGAAAGCCACAACAACAACTATAAAGTATATTTATATTTCACTGTTGCCAAAGTGATCGAATTCATGAGACTAAACGGGTCTTATCGATGAGGCTTTCTGTGGCGCAGCTGTGTGTCAGGACGCACGGGTTGTGGCCGCTCCACAGCAGCATCTCTCCCCATAAACTGACCTGCCGCGGGCACACAAATGCCTCAAATCAGAGGGGAAAGATATGCCTATGGGTCAACCATGTAGGTTTGCATGGGGAGCATATGGCATGGTCATGTGGAGATCTTTTAATTAAAAGATCTCCACATTTAATTAAAAGATCTCCACATGACCATGCCATATGCTCCCCATGCAAACCTACATGACTGACCCATAGGCGTATCTTTCCCCTCTGATTTGAGGCATGTGTGTGCCCGCGGCAGGTCAGTTTATGGGGAGAGATGCTGCTGTGGAGCGGCCACAACCCGTGCGTCCTGACGAACAGCTGCGCCACAGAAAGCCTCATCGATAAGACCCGTTTAGTCTCATGAATTCGATCACTTTGGCGACAGTGAAATATAAATATACTGTACATATGTGAAATATATCCAGAGGCATGTGTGTTAGGCTTCAAAACAGGCGTATGTATCTATAGAGGAACAGCTACAACATCGTAATAGTCCGGTTACATCAATACCACGTCAGTTTGAAGTCTTCTGTTGAATATATTTTATTAAAACTGGTTCTTGTGCGTTGTTTGTGATCACAGACTATGCAAATACACGTCCGTGGGCAGAACATGAATTGAAATAAAGTGCGTCGGGTGAGGCGGCTAAAGCTGACTTAATGATAGCTACGGTACCACAAGCCATTAGCTATTAATAAATAGACTTTTCCTCCTGGAATCCCTCGTTTGAGCAGCAAAGAATGTGTAGCTTACAATGTATAAAGCACGTAACAGTGTTTTTAGCTGCTAATCATTTCGGGCTCCGGTCACTTCCGTTTTGTCCGGTCCCTTCTGTTGCAGCTTTCGTTAAGTTGTTGTGTTGTGACTTTCATTAAGTTGTTGTGTTGTGACTTTCGATAAGTTGTTGTGTTGTGGCTTTCGTTAAGTTGTTGTGTTGTGACTTTCGTTAAGTTGTTGTGTTGTGACTTTCGTTAAGTTGTTGTGTTGTGGCGTTTGCATTTGTTTTAGCATTTGTTTTTGTTGTGGCGTTTATATTTGTTGTGACCCCTCTCGGCCACCGTTGTAGATCCAAAACATAAAGCAAAATCTACAATAGAGTGGTTCACAAATAAACATATCCAGGTGTTAGAATGGCCAAGTCAAAGTCCAGACCTGAATCCAATCAAGAATCTGTGGAAAGAACTGAAAACTGCTGTTCACAAATGCCTGAAATGTGGCAAAAGGTCGAAAAGTTCAAGGGGGCCGAATACTTTCGCAAGGCACTGTGGTACCCCTTTTTATCCGCTTAGAAAATCGACATGTTTAATTTTGTGTAACTATACTTGGATTGTGTAACTACTCACGTAACCGTATTTAAAAAGGGAAAATGTGGAAGAGCTTGGTTGCTTCTCGGTCGCTTCTTGTGGCCATACCGCCTTTGCTCTGCCCAATCCTGTCAGACCCTGGAAGCTAAGCAGGGAAGGGCCTGGTCGGTAGTTGAATAGGAGACGGTTTAGTAACATCAGGAAGCCTAGCGAATGTAGTGTGTGAGTGGTTGGTGGTGGTCGGAGGGGCCGATGGCACAGACTGGTTGCCTAGCTTCTGTTAGTCTACCTCAGGGCAGCTGTGGCTACAATAGTAGCTTACCACCACTGTGTATGGAGTGAATGAATAGTGCAATGTAAAGCCTCTTTGAGTGTCCAAAAAAGCGCTATATGAAACCGATGCATTATTATTAATTATTATTAACTTCATCCCCGTTTGGCCCCATAGAGGAGCGGAGGAGAGGCTTAATGCTAGGGGTGTAACAATGCACCGTGCCGCGGTGCAGAAATCTGACGATGTAAACCGTACTAAGTTACCGTACGTTAACTAAAACCGGAGGTTTTAGTCCAAATGTCTTAATATTTAAGCTCCGTGGCACATGTCAACCGTGTGTACGTGCTCCTAAACAGAGTGCATGTGTGTCATCATCACTTACCACTTAACTGGAGGCTGCAGGCAAAGTTACATCTTCTAAAACACATGAAAGACAGAACTTAATCATAGCCATTCAACTTGTGTAATTACTGTGCCCTTCGCTGTTGTAAATACACACTCAACAGTTGCAAAGTAAGATAAAAGCATATGGGAAAAAATCCATAGAAAAGCAACCAGGCAAAATGACAAAAGTATTATGATGGAATTCTGCATAAATACACACAGCAGCCTCTAAACATTGATTTGTTGCCAACATAATTTCCTTCCTCTTTTGATAGATGTTGCTCTTAAACCCTCCATAGTTTATACTCCCAGGATTAATCTCGGTGTTTCTTACATAAAACAAAAATGATTTGAACAAGCCTTTAGCATCAAACAGGATGAACATAAATTACAGTTACCATGAAGGTCTTCAGTTTCCCGAGCAACAAATAATACCAACAGAGTCCATCCCACAGCTCCCCAGCGTCAGTAATCCGCCCTTGGAGTGAAGTAGGAAGTCACAGAGGTGCTTCTAATGATGCAACAAAGCAGCAGCAAAGACAGGAGTGCCACTTCAGAGCCCTCTCATCATTTAGCAGGGCACTGAGATGGGGAACAATCTTTAGAATGCAACATTTCAGATGGAGGGCAAAATCTACCTTTTTGCGCTATAATCCATGTTATATTTAACGTTATTTCATCAGAAACATACCAGGAGCAGCATTGCACTGCTGCTGAAGTGCTTTTAATCAGTTTAAGCAGTTCTACAATGAAAGTGTGCGCAACCATGGCACCTTAGATTTGAAGCTATTATTCACTGTTCAGTCACTGCTTTCAAATCATTAAACATAAATCAAAGCTTACAAAAAAGTTTCATAGGCCACACTGATGCAAGATACAGTACGTCTTAAACTTTAAAGTTCTTTCATCTTACTACAAACGCAACTCTGAGTTAATAATGCTACCACTTATGGGCGTCATTTATTTAAAAAAATAAAATAAAATTACGTTTGTGCTGTGAGAGAGAAGATATTGAACTTTGGTTACTTTTCATAGTAAAGTAGTAATTACAGACATATTAACAATAAACCATGTTAAAAGATTTGCAAAATGCCAATATAAACAGCTAATTGAGCTATAGAGGGTATGCAGAGGATTTTTCTTTTAGTTTAGTCATTAGTTTAACACTTTAGATGGTTCTGCATCAAATTAAAATGGTGTAAATGTGAGCATTAGTTTCCCTCCACATCAATATTGCTGTAAAGAAAGTGCTTTATTTGTCATTATACAATTGTACAATGAAATTGCGTAGCTCAGGTGTTAGGGTTAGTCCTGAGCCGTTGCGACTTTGCATGCCTCCATTGTGGGCCAACCTGACCAGTATGTTTTTGGAGGTAGGGGAAACTGGAGTACTGCATTTATTGCTCCTCTGGAACAGTTCACCACCTCCTGAGTTTGTCCCTGTAAGAGTGTGGTGTGCTGCACTGGTCAGCTCCTCCACTTCCTCCTTTCTTGTCTTCCTGCGCAGCTTCCTCCACTCCGCCTACTCTTGCTCCATCTCTTCATCCTTATCCTCCTTCTTTTGCCCTGGCTCTGACGCCATTGTTCTCCTGAGGGTCACCTGTGAAACTCCACCTTACAGTTAAGCCAGCACTCAGTCAATATAAAAACAAAACAGTCTTTCTTCAAGGAAGTGCATAGCAGACAAATATAATCCATCCTATTCTCCAGGGAACGAACATTAGCCAGAACAATACACCGTAAACCCTGACAAGTTAGTTCTACTCAAATAGATTGATGAAACTGATTACGTAAAAAAAGTTGAGTACAAAAAAAATATCTGATTTTGACTTAATAAGCAGTGCATTTTTAAATTTATTTTGACTAAAACCTTCAGGTACAACAAACTTAAAATAATTATTTTAAAAGAAATAAATCCTTTTAACCATTAAAAAACAGAATGTTTTTGTTGCTATGGACCCTAATAGTTTTACTTGTTTTTACCAATAAACAACTCAAATATGTCAAGTTAAACTAAACAAAAAAATATTAAAAAGTAAACCACATTCATTTTAAACAGCTTCTTTATTTAACGATTTCTGTAATAAAATACAAATTCTTTTTCAAATCCTCTCGATAAAAGTGCAAACATGAAGTGCATCACAAATAGCCTCCATCCTTTGAAGTTTAATTTCTACAATTAGAAAAGAAAACAGAAAGGCCAACTAAAAACATTGGCCAACTATTGATTCTAAAAACAAAAATGGGTTGATGTCTTTAGTCTGGGAACACAGAAAGTGATAAAGAAATCACATTTTAGATAATACTGCTCAAAACTGCCAGCTACTCTAAACACGTCACAATGGCTTGGGTACAGCTCAGCAAAGTCCAATGATTAAAACGCCATATGAACCAAAGAAAATGTAATAAAAAATAATAATAAAAGTGTTCAAGTGCTGTTCACTCTACTCAAGGTAAAGGGCATTTCTAAGACTCAACACCCTTGGTCTCAATTTTCCAGTTTCAAGACCCATGACAACTTTTTGGATGAAGTCAAATGTGTTGGCCAGGGCATTTGGGTAACTTATATGCAACGCATACATCAATCCAAAAAGCATGACATACCCATCAGCCAGTGAAGACACATCCATAACAATGTTACCCTCAATGACCACCGTAATTCTTTCTGGACACAAGGTCGACACGTCAGCTTCATTGGCATTGACTAATAGAAGACCCGCAGACACATTTTCAATGTCTGGTTCATCAGCTGCTGCTGTCTAAAGTGAAAAACATGGTTTTAGCCTCAACTGAAAAACAAAAACTTCAGAAAAGTGCCAATTGAAATACAATTAGGGTTCCTTGCACACTTACTTCCCATGTCTTTAAAAAAGTGGAGTCGTCTTCGTGCAGGTAGCTCGGGAGAGCACGAAGAACCAGGGCACGGTTAGTATGGACATCAACTTGTTCCTACATGGCATCAATAATGTTAGATGGTATATTTATTTAAAGTATAAGAAAGAAGACAACAGAGAAAAGTTGCAGGAGAGAAGACAGGAGGAGAAAAATGCAGAGGAGAGGAAAAGATGCTGATGAAGGGATAGACGACACAGATGACCTGCGTCTTCTCTCAGCAGACGAGAATAGGAGAAAAAATGCAGATGAGAAGAAGAGATACAGGTGAGAGAAGAAAAGACTAAGGTGAGAGGAAAGAAGGCGCAGAGGGGAGGGGGAGAGAAGAAGCAGGTGGGAGGAGTACAGGAGGTGCAGAGTGGAGGAGAGGAGACACAGGAGAGAGGAGGGGAGAAAACACAGGTGAGAGGAGGGGAGAAGACACAGATGAGGACGAGAGAAAACGCAGGTCATCTGCATCTTCTCTCCTCCTCTCACGTCTTCTCTTAACTGCAGGGAGCAGTAGGAGACGAGACGCAGGTGAGAGGAGGTGTCTCTTCTCTTCTCACCA
This sequence comes from Proterorhinus semilunaris, assembly GCA_021464625.1. Classification (NCBI taxonomy): domain Eukaryota; kingdom Metazoa; phylum Chordata; class Actinopteri; order Gobiiformes; family Gobiidae; genus Proterorhinus; species Proterorhinus semilunaris. The sequence goes on along the minus strand of CM038345.1, from coordinate 27,149,157 downwards.
ACGTCTCCTCTACTCCTCTCACCAACGTCTCCTCTTCTCCTCTCAGCTGCGTTTTCTCTGCTCTACTGCTCCCTGCAGTTGAGAGGAGAGAAGACGCAGGTGAGAGGAGAAGATATTGGTTAGAGGAGGAAAGAAGATATTGGTGAGAGAAGACAGATGAGGAAAGGATATTGAGCGGAGGAGGAGAACGGAAGGAAATAGAACAGGAACTTACCTGGCGGTCATAGATGTTGAACAACTGGGTCAGGACACCGGACACTTTACCAGACCGAGCTGCTTACATAGATCTGCACAAAAATAGTACATTGAATACATACATAATCTTAGCCGTGCTAAAATACATATTTATTATATCGTACCTGTGACTCTATTTTAAGCGCAGGCCATCGCTCCAAGATTTCAGCAACAGATAGGTCACCAGTAACCACCTCTTTTCGTCGTAAGGCAAAGGTGGTCTGCATCATCTGGGTAATGTGGGTGAGGTTTTTGTCTGTCTTCTTTGTCTCATTAACCATCTCAAGCCTTATTTTCTCCAGGGTAGGAGCGTCTTCACCTTGCGGGAAATTCGGTGGGAAGTTCACTTCTGCTCTTTTGGGTTTCTTGATGTTAGTGTGGGGGGGTTGCTTGTCCAGGTCGTTTCTGCTCTTCTTTCTTGAGTTGACCAATACCTCACTTACTCCTGCCTGCCTCAACTTATCGCGAAAGTTACCCAACTATTCCACCCGGTATTCGAACCAGGGTCTTTTAAGCAAGGATGTTTGGTCACAAGTGCCTTAGCTACATCTTCAAGTTCACCTTCAGAAGGGTATGCTTTGAAACTATGAATCTTGTTGGCCAAATTTTACAAAATGTCATGCTTTTGCCCTTTGCTTTATACCAAAGGCCTTCCTGTTTTTTCATATGCAGTATTTCCCTTGGTAAGAATGAATTCTACCTCAAAGAAAAATGCGGGAATGACAAACTCTCGGGACCATCCATGTGTTCTTTCAGGAGTCGAGGTGCGGGGCAGTATTATGGTGTCATCTGATGCTACTGAACTGACATCACTTTCAAAACGTAAAACCTTGACTACGGCTTTTTTTTGGAAGTTCCTCTATATCCACAAGTGAACACAGCTCTCCATTAAAGTCTGGATCCTCATATAATAGATTAAAGTCAAAATCTAGCCTACATTTGTCCTTTATCATAATGTTTAACTCATCGACAGATTGTGGCCGAGCTGGAAGTGTCATCTTCCTCACAGCATCACCGGTATGAATGTGCAGTATGAAGCTTTCTGTGCTTTCAACAAAATCTGCAACACTGACAATGCTGTGAAAAGTATTTCTCTAGAGTGCTGATTTACTTCACTTATTTGTGTTAGGCAGGGCTACTAGAGGTATAACGCAAAGTTAACATTTTGAAACTAACATCCTTTTCTAAGTATTCATTATTCTCACTTCAGCCCAATTTGAAGTTATCATTCTTTCATTCAATCTTTATTAAGGACACAAGTGAGAACACATGATCCATATTTATATTAAAAATAATAATAATAATAATAATAAGTAAAAGGTAAAATACATTATATGTATATACACACACTATAAAACAAGGCACTAGCAATACTCTAGCTGCCACTCACATAAAGACATGAGCGCCAATGATTCCACATTTTTGACATGAATCTCATTGAGCTGATCTCAGGACACACCAGAGTCCGTATAATGGCATTCTGAGAGTTATTCAGTCTACACATAAATTTATAGTAACAATGACGAAGTGCAGCAGGACAAGAGCGAACATCACAGTCAGCAAACATCTGACTCGCACTACAGTGTCTAGGCATCTTTAACAGCAGCCTCATTGGGTCATTATATGCAACTGTAGCTTTTTCCATCAATTTTCAGGCATGTTTTTATCGCTCTTTTGTTGTATTTGCATCCTCGTCTCCGTCTCATTTTTGTTGCAGTTTTGACACTTTGTTCAAGAAGCTTTTAGATTTGGGTAAAACCAAACTGGAGAAAATATGCTCGGTTCAGGTGGGGGGTAAGAGTTTAAGGAGAAAACACCCTTTCACAGCACTGTGCATGTTGAGCAATCAAAGTCAAATTATCTTCTGGTCAAAATATATCTCTTTGGTGTTAACATCAAACGTCTCCCAATGGTGTATCCGGTAAGACTCACTGTTTCATTAAGCTGAGTCACATCAAGCACAGACAGGTCGTCCAACGAGATCACCTCAAACGATCTCAAGTGTTCACAGTACCAGCTCTTGTAGTTTCTGCAAACAAAGACAACATTGTTGTTCAGAAGAAGTACATTTTCAAGCCTGCTAAAAGTTGTCAGTCCACCTTGTTGCCCTGCAGACACAAACATTCCTTTCACATAATCGGCGCCATCTATTGAGACTTTAGTGGTGCTGTATATGGTTTGGCAATCAGTCCTGGCTTCAATGTAATCTTTTGCCACTTGAGGCAGAGAAGAAACTAGTACAGAAGTAACAGTACATGCTTGTGTGTGAGGATTGAAAAATGAAAGCGCATTAAGATGGTAAGCCATCATGTACTGATGCCTGTTGGCAAGCGTTTTTAAGACCTTCTTGAAGTTCTGTGTATCATGTATGACCTTTTTAAAAAAAAATGATGCTTTCCTTCAAACCTCATGGTCCACAAATGAACCAGAGGACCAAACCGCCTGATGAGATCAGGGTAGTGTTTAATGAAATGATGCTTTGGTCGAAGCCTTAAGTCTGTCTTTCAGACATTGTCTATGCTCACTGATTTTTGCCTGCATGAAGTGCAAGGAGGCGTCTGTAAAAGACGGAGATAACACTAACTGGACAATTTCCTTAAGATCCATTAATATGGTCCATGCATTATCTCCTTCAGGGACTCGGTCTCCTATCATAAGGGGTAATAAACGCAACAGTGTTGCATTTTTGTGACCATTTCCGCCAATGCTGAGTTTGGTTGCAAAGGTTTTGGGTATTGTTTGTGGTTTGTCAAGTCGGTCATAATGTTCATATGGAAATGTTCTAATCTTTGTGTTCAAATGGTCAAGAGTAAAATACTTCTTTTGAATCATCTGACGAATGCACAAAGCAATCTCAGCAGGTACTACTCCCTCAAACAGACTGTGAAGAATGTCAGGCGGAAAGCCACTTATGGGATGGAAGTGTTGCAATGCCTTACTCAAGCAACAATCCCCCGTCACGCCACAGTATGAGACACTGTCTCCTTGAGTGACATTTTGCACATGAAGATCATGAATGTCTTTGGTTCTCATAATAAACTGTCCATGGGAAACCGCTGTAGTTTGAATCTCATCTGATGTACCGCAACAAAAACAACACATATATGGTCCTCTGAATGACTGCACAAAACCTGCAAGACCATGAGCAGCCAAATTATCCGCTGCAACACAAAAGACAGTACCTTTGATACACTGACCAAGTGTTTCAATGAAGACCCCATCTTGCTCGAGAATCTGCAGGTCTTTCAGCAATGGTGACAACACCATTTCATAACCACATCTGCGCACATCACTTACTTTGCACAGCAGCGCTAGCTGTATCACATGTAGACTGGACCTATACTTGTCAGAGTACACTTCAGGCTGTCCAATTTCCTTCCCCTCCTCCTTGCCTTATTTGGATTCTGGGTGGTTGTGGTCGTGGCTCCTCCTCCTGCTCCTGGGCTGGTTCACACACCTGTCCCCAATCTTCCAATCTGCTGAGTATGAAGGACTGGCTTCCCCTCTGCACCTCTGCCAGATCGTCAGTCTTCCAACGCGGTGAACATTTCACAGGCTCAGCCTTGGTTTTGTTTTGTGGATTTTTGCTTTACTTACTTTATTCTCTTTTTGCTCCAGCTCCTGCGTCTCACTCAACTCCAGCCTCTGTCCTGCCATTCCCAGCCCAATCCTACAAGGAGAACCCTGGGATCTGCACAACTTCCAAACCCCTCCTGCACATTTTTTGTAATACAAAAGAATTAAATACTTACTGTTTTTCCGGCCATTGTGTTTGCATTTTGAGTCCTTATTTTGGTTGAGCTGTGACAATACTGACTTGGTAAATTGCCAAGTAACCAATATACTGCATATAGCTTATGAATCTTTCTCGATGTGCAAGTTCAATATCATCTAAATACAGAATTAGTGATAACTTCAACTCATCAGCAGCAGACAATAACTGGTTTTCTTTAAAGTATCCTCCATCTTCATGAGACGCATACATTCCTTGTGACCGTTTGTTTTCTCTGATTTTATCAAGAAAATCTGTAATTTTTAACAATACCTGAAGCATCTGTAGTATTGGAACATAAACTGCTGTGCATGCACTATCATCCAATGTATACATCACAAATGGGTAGTAACCCCTTACTAATGTTTTCCTTCTTTTGGTTGTAGATAATTCTTCACCTTCTGCCGTAGCAGCCAAAAACATATTACTATTCATGATCACTTCAACCAACTGATTTAAGAGGTCCTCACTGATCTCTCTGGTCTTGACAATGAAAATATAGTTACAAGACTTTCAACAATGTCTTGTGTGGCCTGCTCTGACACATGCAAAACACTGTGCATTTTTAAGAACAAAGAAGCCAGGTTATATTTAAGTTGGGATTGCAATTCGGCAATGCCAAACGCAGGCTCAGAATGGGTACAATCAGAAGAATCCAACTCAGCATTGTTCTGAGAAGAACCAGCTATATCAGAGCCAAGTTCACTATGAATAGGATAACCATTTTCTTCTCTGATGGTATCCTTAAAATCAGTGACATCAGTGCCTGAATGACTCCTACTTTTGTGAGTATTAAAAGATGTGTACAAATTTGTGCGGTAATTGCATTTGTTAAAAGGACAATCCACTGTTTCATTACATTTAAGATGTGTTCTCACATGGCTGGGTAGTTTGTTATTATCAAAAAGCTGCGTGAATCCACAAATGGGACAGAGAAAGGACACATGTTGCACGCGATTTCCATTAATCACTACAACCGCAGTATGAACCCGTGTGAGGTGGATTTTTAAGGCATTAACTGACTGAAATCGGCAGATGCATTCTTTGTAAAGACACGGCAATAAACTGCTCGCAGTTATATTGTTGTGCTGCAAGCGATAATGATCTAAAACTTGAACCCTCTCAGAAAAGACTGCAGCACAAATTTGGCATGTCCAAGCAATCTGACTTGGAAGACGTACCCAGCAGAGCACCACCATAAGTTAGACTGGAAAGTGGAAATCAGGAGTCAGCTGCTTCAATTCCAACCTGGAAAACAAGATTGAACATTATTATTCATTATCTTCAAGAATTTTAACAATACAAGAAAAAGACAAAAAAGAACTCATGACACATAATTCATTATAATTTATTTCAGTCAACATAAAATCAAGCCTTAATTAAAATAGACACACCACAGAAAAAGTGTGAGGAAAGAATGTCCTCAATGCATTAGCCAGCTAATGTATGTAGTTTTTACATATAAAGCATGTTTTTGTATGCTTAAAATGTTCACTTGGTATCAATGCATTATACAATATCACATTTTTCTGTCGTTTGGTATTACCTTAAAATGCGATCATATTCCTTCTCAAAACCACACAAGAAAATGTAAAATTTGTCACAGAAATGCAACAAAACAGCGACATGCTAGCGCGGAGATCACCCCCGTCTTTCATTGCGACAGGTGTGGGCAACTCCAATGCGACGCCGCGGTGCGCATAGGCTTGCAAGCGGGCATGGCACGGGGCAACAGATCCGCTTCTGTGCGCAGAAAAGCCGCGGTGCTCACAGGCCTACAGCGGGCTAACGGGGCGGCAGCTAACCTTGCCGTTCTCGATGGACCGCTCTGCCTCTCACCAATGGTGGCGAAATTATAAGAATGGTGTTAAACAAAAGCTTACCAACTTTATTAAACCTCAGGGCTCCCTTTAAAAAAATCACACTTAACACCCAAAGGCCCAAAACGTGGCCTCTACTTTTAACAGCCATGCAAAAAAAAAAATATATGAAAGTATCACTATACTTTCATATTTTTTCATATTTCAAAAACTCAGAATCAGAACTACTTCTGCTTGACACATACATATCAAATATTTGTAATTTTTGTTGTTATTTTTAACCCTTTATTGGCCAAAATGTACACAAAAGTCCACTGTTGTGCTGTTTAGAAATCACAAAAACTTGCATAACTTTTATAAAAATATTCCAAATTGAATGAGGTGTTTATTTTTATTAGGCCTTGGGATGGGTCAAAGTTTAGTGGTAAAATATTTTTTTACAGATTTTTAGTTTTTCTGTAGTGACAGATTTTCATTAAAAAAAAAACGTGGTCTCTACCTTTAACAGCTATAAAATCACTATACTTTCATATTTTTTTCTACTTTAAAAACTCAGAATCATAGAACTACGTCTGCTTGATACATACATACCAAATATTTGTAAAGTTTTTATGATTTTTAACCCATTATTGGCCAAAATGCACACAAAAGTTCACTGTCATGCAAGCATTTGCGATACCTAAACAGGAAAGCTTTTTTGAATGCATTCCAAATTTGGTGAGGTGTTTATTTTTATTAGGCCTTGGGATGGGTCAGAGTTTAGTGGTAAAATTATTTTTCACAGGTTTTTTGTTTTTCTGTAGTGACAGATTTTCATTTAAAAAAAACACACTTAACACCCTAAGGCCCAAAACGTGGCCTCTACTTTTAACAGCTATAAAATCACTATGCTTTCATATTTTTTCACACTTTAAAAACTCAGACTCATAGATCTATGTCTGCTTGACACATACATACCAAATATCTGTCATATCTTTATATTTTAACTCTTTATGTGCCAAAATGCATTCTTTACTCGTCATGTTTGCTCTTGCAGAGTCAGTAATACTTGTATAACCTTTATAAATGTGATCCAAATTGAATGAGCTCCATTTGTTCATTTGCCCTAAGGGTTGGTCATACAATGGTAGTAACCTTGTTTTTAACAGTTCTTAAATGTTTCTGTAGAGCCACACTAAAATGAACAAAATCCCATTGAAAATCAACACAAATGTTCCACAGAAACTCTGTCTTCTGTGGTTTTATCTCAGGAGCAGTTTGCAAATGTGGGCACATTTTTATACGAGTTAGATGACTGTGCATAAGATAAACATTTGGAGGGTGTGGCATCAAAAGCCTTTCCTCTTTGAAGAAACAACTACAGCCATAACAACAGTAAGAAAATGGAAACAAAGGCGTGTAGTGTTCTGGTTTTCCCACAGTGTTTCACAGGTGCACTGGGCACTATCTAAAAAACTTAATTTGGTCTTTGTGTGTTAACTTGCAAAAGTTTTCTTTTAGATCAGACCAGTGTGTTTTTTTTATTCCTAACAGTTTCTACTCCTCACTTTCTGCAATCTTCCTCAGAGTTGGTCACACAAAGTTTTGAGCTGACAAGGCCAGTCACAGTAACGTGACCAACTCTGCAGAAAGTCAGGTTATTAAATAATAATAATAACCTGACTTAATGTTGCTTTGTGTATTGTAATGCACCTTACCTTAGTTATTGAATTGAATGTAGAACTCTGTATTGTTGATGTGTGTATAAATTAGGCAAGGGAACTTTATTTATACTGCGCATTTCGTACACAAGGCATCTCAATGCGCCTCAATTACACTTTGACTTGTTTTCATAATGAGAAAGGACCCCAGAAAGAGTAGTCTTTGCGCTGGTAAAGACTAATTGGGATCCTTAAATAAAGAAATGAAGAAATACCTCCTTGTTTGCCCCATTTTTGTGTCACCTCCACTGCGCTGCATGCAGCGGCGTCGGAAGCGTTTGGAAAGTGGGGGGGACACATTTCAAAAATGGGGCGGTCGACTTCTTAACATTAAGAACTACAGTGGGGCAAGGTCAGGACAATAACAGAGCAATGTTAGGGCTTTAGCGAGACTACATCCAAATCGAGCGCTACTTCAAGAATACGCGAGAGACTCGATCAGCTCAGCAGCGCACCTCTTCGGAGCTGGGTGGACATATAGGGCGGATAACCAAACACCTGTGGAGCCGCTGTTCTCCTGTCCAGCCCTGGCTTTTTGACGCTTTGTGAAAAAACCCAGTGAATGAAGCTCTTATGAGATGGCGCGCTCGTGTTTGTATCCACATTTATTCAGCTTCAACCCCACCCGTTAACTCATTTTAACGCTTGTACTTTCACATTTCCCACAAACGCAGATAAAATTGAGTCAAGGGGTAAAGGAATCAAACATTTATCCGTCAAAGGAATAATTCAGATATTATTTGGTTAAGTTAGACTCCAGACAGTGAGGTTTAACGGGCGTATTGACCGGTTGAACACTCGTGCTAGCCCGGTGCAGTTTCCCCAAACTCGCGCTACATCAGTTTCATCACCCGCTTTACAAACACGTCCAAAACTGATGTTCCTTACCTTAAAGTTACTGGTCAGGCCCTTTGTACCGATGAAGACACGCTGTCCACCTGCCGAGGACCGCGAAAAGTAGTGCTCCTCCATGTGAGAATCCGTAAAAAACTCAGAAAACACGATGCACGAGTGTCCTTGTGCTTCGGTTTGGTCAAATCTGTCAGTCCGTCCAGCGATAAGCCCTCAGTATTCTCACTTTAGCCGTTTTTCAGCGGTTTACAGAGACATGTTTACATTTCAGCCGCTCTGAGGGGATGACATAGGACCTACATAAACACAGCTACGCAAAGCGGAGCGTATGCTGCGCGGAGCGACGCGAGGACTGGCGCGGATAATGGCAATAAATATTTTTTAAATGTATGGAAAATAAGGCGCGGGTCAGATTTAATTGTTTGGCCTCGGGGAGCCTATTGAAAGGGTCCAGTCTAAACTAGTAAATGTAAAGTCAATGAAAATTCACGTTGTGAAAGTGGGGGGGACCAAACAACCACTTTTCAAAAGTGGGGGGGACATGTCCCCCTCACAATGAATGGTTCCGACGCCCATGGCTGCATGTGTGAGCGGCACTGGGTACCTCTACAGGGTTCAGAAGAAGAAATATGTGGATTTGTAAGTCTCAAATGCCGCTCAAATACCTGTGTGTTTGCTTTTAAAAAAGTAGATTGTATAGCAAAAATAAGACTATTTAAAAAAATAATACAAGGGAAAATTGTCATTGTCCTCGTCTTCGTCCTCGTCTTCATCTTTGTCTTTGTCATTGTCATTGTCCTCGTCTTTGTCATCGTCCTCGTCTTTGTCACAGTCCTCGTCTTTGTCACAGTTCTCGTCTTTGTCACCGTCCTCCTCTTTGTCATCGTCCTCGTCTTTGTCATCGTGTTTGTCATCGCGTTTGTCATCGTCTTTATCATCGTCCCTCGTCTTTGTCATCGTCTTTGTCATCGCCCTCGTCTTTGTCATCGTCCACTTCTTCCTCTTTGTCATCGTCCTCTTCTTCCTCTTTGTCATCGTCCTCGTCTTCCTCTTTGCCTTTGTCATCGTCCTCGTCTTCCTCTTTGTCTTTGTCATTGCCCTCGTCTTTGTCATTGTCCTCGTCTTTGTCATCGTCCTCTTCTTCCTCTTTGTCTTTCATCTTTGTCATCGTCCTCTTCTTCCTCTTTGTCATCCTCCTCGTCTTTGTCATCGTCCTCGTCTTTGTCATCATCCTCGTCTTTGTCATCGTCCTCATCTTCATCTTTGTCATTGTCCTCTTCTTCCTCTTTGTCATCGTCCTCGTCTTCCCCTTTGTCATCGTCCTCGTCTTCCTCTTTGTCATCGTCCTCGTCTTCCTCTTTGTCTTTGTCATCGTCCTCATCTTTGTCATCGTCCTCATCTTTGTCATCGTCCTTGTCTTTGTCATCGTCCTCGTCTTTGTCATCATCCTCGTCTTTGTCATCGTCCTCGTCTTCCTCTTTGTCATCGTCCTCGTCTTCCCCTTTGTCATCGTCCTCGTCTTCCTCTTTGTCATCGTCCTCGTCTTCCTCTTTGTCTTTGTCATCGTCCTCATCTTTGTCATCGTCCTCATCTTTGTCATCGTCCTCATCTTTGTCATCGTCCTCATCTTTGTCATCGTCCTCATCTTTGTCATCGCCCTCGTCTTTGTCATCGTCCTCATCTTTGTCATCGTCCTCATCTTTGTCATCGTCCTCATCTTTGTCATCGCCCTCGTCTTTGTCATCGTCCTCATCTTTGTCATCGTCCTCATCTTTGTCATCGCCCTCGTCTTTGTCATCGTCCTCATCTTCCTCTTTGTCCTTGTCTTTGTCATAGTCCTCGTCTTTGTCATCGTCCTCGTCTTTGTCACCATCCTCGTCTTTGTCATCGTCCTCGTCTTTGTCACCATCCTCGTCTTTGTCATAGTCCTCGTCTTTGTCATCGTCCTCGTCTTTGTCATCGTCCTCGTCTTTGTCATCGTTTTTGTCATCGCCCTCGTCTTTGTCATTGTCCTCGTCCTCCTCTTTGTCTTTGTCATCGTCTTTGTCATCGTCCTCGTCTTTGTCACCGTCCCCCTCTTTGTCATCGTCCTCGTCTTTGTCATCGTGTTTGTCATCACGTTTGTCATCGTCTTTGTCATCGCCCTCATCTTTGTCATTGTCCTCGTCTTCGTCCTCGTCTTCATCTTTGTCTTTGTCATTGTCCTCGTCTTGTCATCGTCCCTCGTCTTTGTCATCGTCCTCGTCTTCCTCTTTGTCTTTGTCATCGTCCTCATCTTTGTCATCGCCCTCGTCTTTGTCATCGTCCTCATCTTCCTCTTTCTCCTCGTCTTTGTCATAGTCCTCGTCTTTGTCACCGTCCTCTTCTTTGTCACCGTCCTCCTCTTTGTCATCGTCCTTGTCTTTGTCTTCGTGTTTGTCATCGCGTTTGTCATCGTCTTTGTCATCGCCCTCATCTTTGTCATTGTCCTCGTCTTCATCTTTGTCTTTGTCATTGTCTTTGTCATTGTCCTCGTCTTTGTCATCGTCCCTCATCTTTGTCATCGTCTTTGTCATCGTCTTTGTCATCGCCCTCGTCTTTGTCATCGTCCTCGTCTTTGTCCTCGTCTTTGTCACCATCCTTGTCTTTGTCACCATCCTTGTCTTTGACATCGTCCTCGTCTTTGTCATCATCCTCATCCTTGTCATCGTCCTCGTCTTCCTCTTTGTCATCGTCTTTGTCCTCGTCTTTGTCATCGTCTTTATCATTATCCTCGTCTTTGTCATCGTCCTCGTCTTCCTCTTTGTCTTTGTCATCATCCTCGTCTCCGTCATCATCCTCATCATTGTCATCGTCCTCGTCTTCCTCTTTGTCATCGTCCTCGTCTTCCTCTTTGTCATCGTCCTCGTCTTCCTCTTTGTCATTGTCTTTGTCATCGTCCTCGTCTTCCTCTTTGTCTTTGTCATCGTCGTTGTCATCGTTTTTGTCATCGCCCTCGTCTTTGTCATTGTCCTCGTCCTCCTCTTTGTCTTTGTCATCGTCTTTGTCATCGTCCTTGTCTTTGTCATTTTTTGTCTTCTCTTTTGCACAATTCCAATTCCAGTCAATAAAAGCACCACAGTCACCTAACCCTAACCCATAGTGTGGCTCTAAATACAGACTTGGTTATTTTTAGTTACCGCCATAAAAATGCACAAAATTCAGTTCTGGTGGTGATTCTGTCACACCGGCAGCTGATCAGTCTCCTAATACGCTTTGGAAGTCTTTGGAGAGAGAAAAAAAAACACAACACGCGGCGGAGTGGTGGGTCATTAATTATTACCCAGAGTGACTGGGCACGTGTCACGTCTGACCTTTTGAACCTTAATATGATTGACAAGAACTGATGCAAAAGAGTGTCCAAACAAGCCACACAATTCTTTCCCTGACAGCGCGATCAGATAACGGCCTAAACATAGAAGTCATCTCGGAGAGGGATGGCTTTGGGAAGATAATTGGAAACAATGGGTCTCCCGGTGCTTCGGGCTTATGAGCGCCGTTTGAAGTGAGTGCTCTGCTCGCATCGTTAGATATTAATGCACAGCGAGCGGTGGGTCTTTAAAGTGGAGAGGGATACTTTGTCACCAGGTACAATCAAATAAGAGAGCGTAAGAGTTAAGAGCATGTGTGCATAAAGAGACTGGCTGTGCTAAACGCCGCCTTGTCCTTACAATTTTGAGATGGGTGAAAGTTGTACGTAATGGCTGTCAAAGTTAACTCGCAATTAATCAAGAGGTAATAAACTAATGAATTGCAGATTAAATGCATATTAATTGTGCCATATGTTGTGACGTTGGAGAAATTCACTTGTTAAAAGCTGTTCTGGAGATCAGCCATGAGTGCAAATAGTCATGAAAAATGTGCAATCAAAGAACAAGGTAATGTGCAAATAAGTAATAGTAAATTAGAAGTATCTTATGTACAATGGATAAAGACAAAACATTTTGAAAAGGAATGAAGATTATTGAATATCAGAATATAACTCATGTTAAAGTTGGCAAAAAGACTAGCCTGGTCTTAGCCATCCATAAACTCCGGTCAATTATCTTTTCCCTACATGTACGTCTGGGTCTGATCTCAGTGGCCGCGTTACATCGGTTGAATTTCAACCTACCATTCAGCGATCGGGGAGGCGGGTGTTGTCGGTGACGTCAAGCATTTGCGCCGCATTTGCTGGTTGTAGTTTGGCAAAGTAATGGAAGCTCTTCAATCCTTTCAGGCTTGGCTCCCAAATATCCAGAAATTAAAATTGAAGCCTTGGAATGTGCAAGGTATGCTCCCAAGAGTTATGATAGAGTTATGATAGCTGCTTCACTCACTCCAGCGCATTACATACATCACGACCAAACGCTAGTGAAAATCAGATCCAATCGTTTCAAAGGAGTTCACTCGATAACAGAGCTCAATTGTGAAGATCCAGACACTTGTACGAAACGAAATGAGTGGGTATGGTAAAACCAGGCTACAAAAAGACAGTAGCCTGGCATAAAGCCAGACTGACTTAATTGATGTATTTATAAATACATATAAAGACAGTCTGGAATTGTGATAATAGGACGCAATTTCCAAATCGAGACTCGATGCGGGGCTAACAATCACAGCTTGAACGAGAGCGAACCAATCAAACACAAAGTGACCTATGATTTGCGTTTACGTCCTCTGCCATGATTGTTTGTAGTCCACACGTGCGGTCGAGCAAATGTTCCAGTGAAAGCCCTCAGAGCAGCTTCTTGCTGTGGCTTTAAGGACAAGTCCAGCTCATTTAAAACAGAAGAAAGGGCACTGGTAAAAGATTGTTGTGCCGAAGCCGCCATCTTCACGGTTTTAGTTATGGGAGGAGCACAGGGAATGGGAAATCCTAGCGCGGAAGATGACGCACTGTTAACTCCCACCTCCTGTGCTATGATTGGCTCATCTTGTTTTTGACAGAGTCTGGAATTGTACGATTTGAATCTCTCTGACTCCATCTCCATGTATCTCTTAACATGGAGGATCAGTCTGGCCTTTTATGGGCGCTGCAATGGAGACAGCGGCCGTCGCACCGACCAGAGGGGGGGAGGAGAGCAGGAGGCCAGTGCACCTGGGCAAAAAGACAGAGGGTTGAGTAACTATGGGGGAAGACAAGCCCATCCATCCATTTTCTTCCACTTGTCTGTTGCCGGGTCGTGGGGGCAGCTGTTGGAGCTGCCCAAATCACATAGCACCAGTCCCCTATGGCTCCTCCTGCAGGTGGTGGGTCCACAGAAGGACGGCCTCATGGTTCCAAACGGGCCTGTTGGTCTCTCATAGGGGGCTTCACCCATTCATACTCTCATTCATACACCAGTGTACGCAGACACGCCCCCTTCCCAAAACCCCCCAGAACACGGGCTAGGGCCGTGACAGCAAGGCTAGCGCATTTCTACGGTAACAGCTAGCCTGCATTAAAAACAGTCTGACCCACTTCACAGTGCACCTGAGACAAATCACTTGTAACACCAGGCTAACGATATAATTAACAAACTATTTTCTAGCAGATCACTCCGCTGCTGCGTAGCTTACAACCACGAAGTTGATGCTGTTAAAATATAAGTGCAAAATGGTTAATATTATTCTATTGACACAGACATTTATATCGGTAGTCTGGCGTTCTTTTGTTAAAAGGTTGATTGGAGGGGTTAAAGCTGCTAAAATGATCTCCAACGTGTTAAAATGGAAAACAAAAACACAGAGACGCAGAAGAAAAATGGAAGACTACCATTTGAATGGATCAGACAATGGCCAGAACTCCAAAGGCTCAGCCAATGATCAGCTCCAGGATGATCAAAGACAGTCTGAAGTTACCTGTGAGTACTGTGACAGTTAGAAGACACCAGTGTGAAGCTAATCTACTTAGAAGAAGCCCCCGCAAAGTCCCACTGTTACAAAAAAGACATGTGCTGAAGAGGATACAATTTTCAAAAGAACACATCATCTGGCCGAAAGAGAAATGGAGAAACATTTTGTGGACTGATGAAAGTAAGATTGCTCTTTTTGAGTCCAAGAGCTGCAGACAGTTCATCAAACGACGCCCAAACTCTGAATTCAAGCCACAGTCCACTCTGAAGAAGAACCTAAACATTAGAACCAGAGTCAATCAGTATAGCCACATCAACATTCTCAGTCGACCCTCTGAAATAAGAGGTGCATTTAAACTCACCTACAGTACAGCAGCCCACTGTAGAGGCATCTACCCCAGCTGTAGAGCGTCCACCATGACCCTGAGAAGACGTAACTGATGGTCAGGTCTTCGCATCAGTTACAGGGAGTTTCCCTAGTTCTGTCCAAGCGGGGATGGAGACGGAGAAGGAGACCGCCAGGAAGGTGACAGGAATCTCACTCCACGCCTCCGCTGCAGTGGTTCCCCAGAGAAACGCCCCCCTCTGAGGACTCCTGTCGCCGCGGCGAAACGCAGAAGAATCAGACGGCGTGCCTTGGCCCCACCTAGGCCTGGAGGTCCTCTCCTCGGCGCTCCGCGGTCCGTCCTGGGACGAGCGAGCTCCTCCGCCGAACTCCTTGACAACAGATCTGCAGCCAACTCCACCACAGTCGCACACACAGGAATGGCGTCGGTCCACACGGGAGCCGCAGAAGTCCTGTCGCTGTGCTCTCAGATCCACCACGTCCATCTGCAATTTATCCATCCTAGAAGCAAGACGCTCCACAGCACTGAGAAGCTTTCCCGCCACATTATCACTGTACAGTCCGGGTTCCTCAGCCGAGGAGAGCGAGGCCTTGGTTGCGGGTCCAGTCGGGGGAGAATAGAGGCTGGTTTGTGCCCCCACACCAAGAGCCATTCTAGCCCCTTCACATCGCCCCGCTACCCTTAGGGCTTCCTCCAAATCTGATGCCCCCTGTTCATGGCACTTGGCGCGCAGACCCGGGTCTAGTCCAGCCAGAAAACGATGAAACTTCTCACCATCTTGTGCTGTCTTGTCATAATCCGGGAATGCTTCAGCCACAAGCCGTGAAATGTCCGCAGCATACAACTCTAAATTCTCACTAGTCTTCCACGGACGAGCTGAAACACACATTTGAAAGTACAACAGAAACTGCTTCTGCCCGAAGGCCTTGAGTTTGTCTTTTACACTCTCAAAGTCGCACTGCACAGACGGGGGAAGGCTGTCCCATAAGAGGAACGCAGCCCCATCAAGCCGGGTAGGTAAAACAGCGGCCAAGGTATAGCGGCATAGCTCCTGCCCGTTGCACCTCGAGTTTGAGCACGCACGGCCGCCTCAAATTGTTTTATCCAAGTGGCAAAAAGCTTACGTCCATCTCCACAAAACGTGTGGGGGAGCTCAACCTTGACATTACAGATTCCCTCGGCCCAGGGTGGTCTATACTTTTCGTAGTCGTCCTCGTCCGCAGCGGCAACAGGTCCGCGCCTATCGCCAAACATATTGTGCCGAAAAACAGTAGGTAAACTGCCAAAATAAAAGTAGAAAATGAGTCCAACCGCAGCACCGCTGCTACCAATGTAGCGTGCGAGTAGTAAAGATAGGCAGAGGCCCGGTTACTCTTTGGAGAAAAATGGCAGATCTCCGTTTATTGAAAAGGCAAAAGCGGACTGGCCGACTGACCACCGAGAACTTCCCAAGCGTCCACACATTTGTAAATAAACAGGTTGACGTGCATGCGCACTGCCACTGCACCCGCTTACAGTAGTTAGTAAAATGTATTGAACATTGAATTCATATTTATACTAATGTGTATGTACTTCACAGTAAATAATGTGTATTTATTTTATATAGGAGGCCTTGTGAGAGGGAAGCCAATGGCATGCTTTGGGGCCATGCCGGAGCAGGGTCAGGCTTGGCTGATCTGTGGAGGGTGGAGACGCCAGGAGCAGGTGCCCCGTCAGTATTGTGGAAAAAAACTAACTGCTGGATATCAAAATGGAGTGGGCATGTAATGTGGATCAAAATCACATGAGGATAGCACTTTATGTGTCTGTTACAAGCAAGACAACAGTTATGATTCAAGGTGAACTATGTCAACCTAAAAAAACATCTGGAGTTTTCTTCATATTGAAGACTGTAAAAGCTAAACTAGTGAACGTTCTATTTTGGGTAAATGTATAATATGGTTCTAGGATCTAATTTATTGTTTCATGCAGTCGTTCCTGATGCTTTATCTGTTGTTGAGGAGGAAAGACACGCACATCCGCCGTACTGAACCAGTGTGCTGGATCCAAAAAGTTCAATGGAAAAAGGAAAAAAGATCCGCACAACTGAAATATGCTCACCGGTTTAATAGTTCACACAGAGTAACGTTTTGGGTCTAGCCCTTCATCAGACTTAAAAAACAGCTCTGATACACCTGTTATATACATACATGGGCTAATTGTGTCACATGTTAGAGAGGTCACATGACCATGGGAAGAACTCCGCACATTGGTCAACATGTGATAGGACAAACGTGTACATATGTAGAATAGATGGTGAACCAGTGCAACCACAACATAGTGCAAAGACACAATATCTATTTACATATACACAAGAATATTTACAGATATTTACAAACGTTTAGAAAGAGAGATACCCCGGGGTAAGACATAGACATAAACTACTCAAACTAACTTTTTAAGCGACATCCCACAAGGTAACTACAGATGCGGCCACTGCACTCAGTGTAATTTTACGCAAAAGACTAAAACTATCTATCATCCACGGACTGGGAAATCCTACCCAACAAAGGGAACCATCACATAAAATACTCAAACCAACTTGCCTCCATCTACTCAAACTAACTTTTTAAGCGCCATCCCACAAGGTAACTACAGATGCGGCCACTGCACTCAGTGTAATTTTACGCAAAAGACTAAAACTTTCTATCATCCACAGACTGGGAAATCCTACCCCATAAAGGGAAGCATCACATGCAATACAAACAATGTCATCTACATGCTCAAGTGTCCCTGTGGGCTGGTTTATGTTGGCAAAACAACAAGACCCTTAAAGACAAGAATTTCAGAACATCGATCTAACATACGTAACCTTGACCCCAAGAGCCCTGTAGCGGTGCACTTCTCATCAGCCCAGCACAATGTGAGCACTCTGAGGTATCTTGGAATAGAACTAATACAAAACTCCAACAGAGGCGGTGATATCAACAACTTGCTTCTAAAAAGAGAAGCCTTCTGGATCTATACTCTAGACACACCAAGCCCAAAAGGTCTCAATGAACAGTTCGATTTACGTCCCTTCCTATGACTTGTACTATGGTTGTTTATGTCTTAAACATCTCTCTTTCTAAACATTTGTAAATATCTGTAAATATTCTTGTGTATATGTAAATAGATATTGTGTCTTTGCACTATGTTGTGGTTGCACTGGTTCACCATCTATTCTACCTACATATGTACATGTTTGTCCTATCATATGTTGACCAATGTGCGGAGTTCTTCCCATGGTCATGTGACCATGGGACACAATTAGCCCATGTATGTATATAACAGGTGTGTCAGAGCTTTATCTGTTGTTGCCTAATAAAAAAAGGCTAACATTCATTTCCGTTTTTTGAAATCTTCTTGTTTTACAACAGCAATTACACATTGAATAATAATGCTATGTTATTGAAACTTTAAATATATAAAGAAGTGGTACTTCTGTAAATAATTGCCAAACCACACATTGATATCTCTTTTTTTTGGCCCATCAAGACAAGTTACAAGGAAAATATTCTAGGCGAATTAATACTGCAGTCAGACACAGCAGACACACTGCTATTATTTTGACAACAACTGTAGGTCTATTTTGAACCCGTTTCCGACCCGCTTTATTCCTGAGTTGAACTTGACAGAGGCCGGTTCATACGTGGAGGGTGGAATATTTCCTGAGCCGATCCTTGACGTAACAAGTTTGTAAACCACAGCACTAACGATATGTTTGTGATGTGTGCGTGCATTGCTTATTGCTGTCTTGAACTTTCTCTCAAATTTTTTTCAGCCACGCAATCCCCACTCGCCCCTTTCTCAATGAAATAAAGATGTGAATGTGACTGCAAGTTCACCGCATCTTTGAACTGGGAGCTCCTCATGACTCTCAATGACTTCTTCTTTGAAATGACATGCCTTGCAGCGACCTAGAGCTCAAAAAGTCCCTCTCTCGTCTCCATGCAGCACTGCCTTTTTGAAAGCCCATCCCTCAATAGCCAATCATTGATTCAGTATTTGTTAGTTCCTGGAGCCTTTAATCTCCCGTTGGCTTTAATTGCGGCTTCCTGCCATTATCCGCCAATTATCACAGTTTTAACTTTCAAATGCACCATCCTGTTTTTTTAAATTAAAATCCTTGTCTCCCTTTGTGCTCGTGGTTATCATCTCTGCAGCAAAAAAAAAGCTTGAAAATGTAAAAAAAAAAAAAAAAAGCTTGATTTTTATTATTTTTCGTGTCAAATTATGTCAATTTTTGGAGCCTCCAGCGCACAGCAAGTGGCTAAGAAAACCACCCTTCTCCCCCCATTCATGACATTTAGGCAAGGAAAGTTCATAGGGAACATTTTTTGTACAATTAAGACACAGAAAATACTATAAAAGACCAATAACTGTAAGGATTGAGACGATTGCCTTAGGGTATCTTTATATGGGATGAATGTGTGTGATTAGAATATTTTATTTGCCTGGCCTGCCAGACACTCCTCCTTTCTGTTCAAAAGAAGAACCGTCTGGGCGGCTGCTCGCAGCCAATCATTTCACAATTTTACCCACATCGGTCCAATCACGCACCAACAGACTGAAGCCGTCACCTGTCACCACCACGCACTCTTCGAAAACATTAAAGATGACGGCACTGTTTTCTTCTGCTCTTTCGTCAGTTTTAAATCATTTGGAAAGTATGAAATCCCTAAAACCAGAGCAAGAAACAGCGTTCGAAGCGTTCCTCGTAAAAAAGGACGTTTTTGGAAAGGCTTTCTGCCGCTTGTTACTGCAACGTATCTAGCGTTGCTCTAATTGGTTGATGCCGTCTGTCAATCACGCCCACCGGGAAATTGTTGAGATCATGCTTGCTCCCAGACTATGTCTTTGAAATGTCTATGAAAAGGCATCGTTTGGATGTGATGGTGATGAAGGAACAAACTATGACTGTGTGATTGCACTGTGTGTATTACACTTTGTAACACTATGGAAATTAGCTTGAAAAATGGTAAATGCTTTACAGTAAGGAACCAGTCACCCATTCACTCTCTCATTCATAGACCAATGTATGCAGATACTGGAGGCAAGGTGGGTGAAGTGTCTTGCCCAAGGACACAACGACAGTGTGCATTTGCGAGAGCTGGGATTCGAACCCACAGCCTTGCGATCACGAGACGACCCGCTCTGCCAACTGCGCCACCGTCACAAAAAGCTACAATCTGATAGCCTGATCAGCCAAACTAATGTGTTTCTCTTTACTTATAATATATAGAATAAAGTAATCTCCAGTTTAGAATGAACACAGTTTAAAATAAACAGAGGAGTGGTCTGGCGTGTCAGGCTAACATTCATCTGTATTCACAAGCTTAACGTGATAGTCTGTAAGATTGCAAAGTGATGAGAGAGTGAGAGAGAAATTTGAAAGTAAACAAGCAAGCCCCACCCCCTCCTCATTGGACCTGACAGGCTGGTTCACACGTCTCATCGGTCAAAGTGATCCCCGGGGATTATGATTAGACTTTAGCTTGTTTTTTAATGATTGAATATTACTTATTATGTCAAATTGAAGGCCCAGGCAATCTATTCAATGTGTAAAACATTTAAACTACAGATTATCCCTTTCATGTAATTGTACAATGATAAATAAATCAATGAAATGATAAAAAAAAAAGTACAAATCAATTGATAAAAACAAATATATCTCTTTAAAAACTCTATTAAAATACTTTCACTAAGCCCGGGTAATATTGTTTTCAGCCTGGACTAAAGCATTGTACTCACATTATCACCTTACAGGCCTCGTCAGCTGACTTGAGAACAGCTTGATCCCACCAGACTGTCGGGAAGCTGAACTCTCTCCCTTCCCAGTCCTTAAATCCTCTGCTTCCACCTCCGGTCACAAACTGTGCCCGAACCAACTTTCAGTATTTGCACAAAGCGTTTTGAAAGTCATTTTGATGTGTTTCCATACAGTGTTTTTTGACCTTGGATTTCTAGTGTGAATCACAAAGTATTAGTAAATGGCTTTGCTTTGCCTCCATCTAAATTCTCCAAGGATTTAAATTTACCACAATGTAAACCCTATAGGGCCAATGTAATCTTTTGAACATATTCAGGTGACATTTACTTCTTCCGTTACGTTCGTCAGATCAGTGAATGACCGGACACTCTGAGAAATCATATCTATAAATGTCTTCAAACAGCTTGAGGAAAAGAGGGAGCTCCTCTGTTGGAGAAGAATACAATACTGTAAACCTTTTTATTTTCTTAATCGTAATGTATTGTACACGTCTTTTGTGTAGCAGTGGTGGACAGACAATAGTCTGCCGTCACTACTTCCCTTGTAATGTCACCACTGCTGTACCATGAATACAAAAGCTGCTAGTCCACCCACAAATGCAAACAACCCTGTTTTCCGCACCTCTTTAGTCAGGCTGCTGTGCTCTGTCTGTGGGCTCTGATTCAGATAATCCCAGTCACCCATTCACACACCAATGTACGCAGACACTGGAGACAAGTGTCTTGCCCAAGGACACAACGACAGTGTGCATTTGCAGAAGCTGGGTTTTGAACCCCCGACTTTCCAATCACGAGACGACACGCTCTACCAACTGCGCCAGCGTTGCCCCAACAATAGATAATAGAATAGAAGTGTTTGTGATAATTTCAGAATCAGAATGGGTTTCATTGCCATTGTCAGCGAAGGTACTCTTCCCGCGTCCGGATTGGTTTCTTCCGGGAGCTCCAAATTCCCCCATCAACCAAACAACATGCACAATAGCCAGATGATTCTGACCATCAGCCTGGCTCGACATCTGGAGATGGGTCCCATCGCCCACTGCTTTTCTATGACAGTTTGATCATTTCCATCTGCAGTGGGTCTTTTTAGTGTGCAGTGTCTGAGGAAAGAGGAGGCAGGGCAGGGAAGGGGGAGAGTTCAGCTTCCGGACGGCCTGGTGGATGAAGCTGTTCTCCAGTTGGCTGGACCTCTATATTCTCCTCCTTGAAGGCAGCACACTGAACAGACTGTGTGATTGCTTATGTCTCACAACATAGGGAAAATGCAATTATTTATTTGTACAATAATTTCGTACAATGCAATATAAAAAGGCATTTTGCATGGAAAAATGAAATCATCACTACATTTATTTGCTTAATCCGTTAATCGTGACACCCCGTACCGGGCTGATGCCGCACATATCCTCGAGGCCCAGGGGAACCCCCTGTTATCAGCTGCACCCCACGGAGCACACACACACTGCCTGAACAATTATCCTTGCTGTGTACAAAGGCTGAGGCCGACGCAGGCAGATCAGGAGTGGCATTGTGGTGCAGTCGCTGGAGTAATGGTGAACCAAAGCCCCACGTGGAGATAATCAAAGTGAGCAATGGAAATGAACAGCTGGCAATAGCACAGTTTAGTTTATGGCCCAAGACTGGAGAATACTTTGTGATGCTTTAACTTTAGTCCAATAAATAAAATCCATGTGTTTGCAAAGAGGACTTAATGCCAGTTCCAAACAATACTTCCTTTTCTGTTTTCTTCTCGCTCATCAGTAGAGTCGCGCTATATAAATAAAGATCTTCTTCTTAACTCTTTGTCTGCCAGCACTTTTCTCAAAATCTACCCCCCAAGTTTTCCAGGATTTCTGCTCATTTTCAACCATCTCCACTGTCCCATAGAACATTTATACTGCTCTGATAACCTCAACAATGTTCTACATCTCTACTTTTTTATTTCTTTTTATTATGGGGGGGTTAGCAAAAAGTGGACAAAATCTTTTGTATCAGAATCGCATTCAAAATTGGTTTTATATTGCCATTGTTTCTTGATGGGCCATGTATGTTTTGGCTCTTCCTGTTGTCTCCAATTGTCAGAGGCCATTTCAACTTTTCACGGCTTGTCTGTGTGTTCAAGTATATTCTTTCATATTAAAACGTCCAAATGACGAGAATCACTGTCATGGCAGTCAACGATTGGCATTTTTATAGCCAAACAATAGGAGACAATAAGAGTTAACAAGAATAATACGATCTACAAAACATGAAGTATAAACCGGAAGAGACACATAGCACTTTAACGGAAGATCATTCATGTGCATATTATTTGGAGTAAGCAAGTGAACTGAAACTGAAAAGGCTAAAATAACTTGAAAGACTGTGCAGCAAGTGGGTCGTCTAGTCTGTGTCCACTGCGTCCTCAGAACTTACCTTAAGTGCCCACATGTACAGTACAGATGGGCTCCACACAAATGCGACCACTAAATCAGCAGGGGAAAAAAATGTAAACCGCTGGCCGAAGATTGGGTTTTTACAAAAGCTTTCTATTTGGCACAAAGAAACACTCTCTTTTCAAACTCAAACAGAATGTTGCGTCACTAATACAATCTCCTGACGTCTCTGACAAAGCTGACCGCTGCCGGGCATTTCACATTTTCTAAACCTGTCTTGAACGCTTTGGCCAAATAAGAAACATTCAAAGAACAATCTTCGACAACTCTCTCTTCCACCGGCTGCTCGAAATGTGTGATGTTTGGCTTTGTATTGATTTGAATCCACTCTGACAAACCTGTGCAGTCTTCAGCCACGATTTTATGGAAGAGACATTTTTATAACACCTACAGACAAAAGAAAGATTTAATGAAGTGACCGACGTGGCTTCAAAAGAATCAGAATCAGAATCAGAATAGGTTTATTGCCATGGTTTGAGAACAGGGTTTACAAACTAGGATTTTTTCTCGGTGCAAACGTGCGACATAGAACATATAACACAGAATTAAGATAAAAAATAAGCTAAGAACTTTAAACTATAAGGCTATAAGGGCATGCATAAAAAATATTAAATAAATAAGATAAAATAAAGTGACGTGTGGTAAGAAAAGCAACGGTGTTTTACAGTTTGTTGGACAATCCTGTCCCCACGCTTTCATTCTCTCTCATGAGCCACACAGCCACAAGACACACATTTATTACTTTCATAATATGATTAGAGTTACAATGATTTAGCGTTACCGTGGCAAACTTGTGCAGCTTATTTGTTTGAATATGCTATGTCTAAGTACATTCACACATAACTCCTTAACTTAAAGGTGCACTATGAAACTTTTTATGTAAAAAAAAAAGAAAAGAAAGCTGATATTAGTGCTTATTTCACCTTTCAATGACCCAGTGGATACATGTGTGGTTAGCATAGTGTCTTTACTTACCATCCTGATGGCCTGTAGGATGCTCCAGGATCAATAGTTTTTTAGGTTATCACTGCTGATTGAACCGTATCCTTGGTTGCATATACATTTCATTCCAAAAACCTACTAGAAGGTTTATGCACAACTCCAAGCCTCTGGAAGATCCTCCACCTTGGTGTTCGAGAGACTCCAGTGGCATGGAGGGATGGAGTTGAATGGACAGAATATGCTGGAGCTGTGAGCAACGTAGTGCATAAATCCTCTTCTCAAACAGACAAATATTTGACACGTAAACATCCATAATTGCGCAGAGGCCTTTTAGCGTCTGTGTAAATCTTTAGATTAAATTAATTTCATGCAACTTGAGTGTCAGAGTTTAAGCCTGTCTCACATCCCCGAGAGACTTCTTCAGATTTTTGTTGCCTAAAACTTAAATGCAGCCTCGCCACGTTTAGTTCTGACTCTGGGAACCACCAAGAGACCCCTTCCAGAGCCCGAGGTGGGTGGCTCCAACATGCGCTCGACCATGAAAAGACTTGTAGACAAGCAGAGCTATTTTAAAGGCTATTTTCTGAGCGACATTTAACCAGTCCCAGTGAAGTGTGACCTTTCAAAAGCAACAAACCTCTTCATTGCGATATCTTGGCTTTTCAAAAATCGCAAGATGCAAATGGTAATCCGCTGAAACATTGAAGGTCTTTGCCATTCGGAAACAGATGTAGTTCTATTAAGTGTGCAGCTTTTAATGTGGAAAGGTTTATGACAACTATACTGTATACAAGTTAAATCTTAAAGTTTAAACTCCCCAGCGTCCTCCTTTTTCTGTTTGAAAACGGGCAAAATTGGGTAATGTGGCTCAAAGGCAGCACAGAGCCGCCTGCAGGCTCCGCCTCCCGCAGATAACGTTGCTCAAAACCAATTCATCCCACTGGGGACAACTGAGATGCGTTTTATTTCCCGAAGCATCTAATCAAACCACATTTGCAAAACACCAAACCACCTTTTCAAAGTGCTCAATACAGACGAACAAGAAACCGCAACGATTAATCTGCGCCTGATTTCAGTCTCTTCCAAACTCATTTCGTGTCTAGTGTGAGCAGTGAAGTGTGGCGGTTCATGGGGCGCGGCTGATTTGGATCGTAAACAATCGCGCCAGACGTCTTTGATTGTCTCTCAAATCATTCGGTAATTCTGGCCTTGATTTGGCCTCTTGACGAGCATTCATTTTCAGATGTGGTTCGTCTCATAAAGGCAAACGCTCGGGTGCCGACGCCGATGTATAAATTATCTCTGAATATTGCATGTCTTCTGCTCCCACGGTTGTGTTGAATGATTAAAAAGTCAATCACTTAAAAGCCTCTACAGCAGATAATGCCGGCTTGATTTTCCTTTTATGGCTGTACAAAACATTTATTTGATAAAAACAGAACAGTATAACATGCGTAATTTGTGGTGAGCTTTGAAAAGGCTTTTGACGACGTAATCAATGAGGCAAGCGACACCGTGGCAGAGTGGTTAGTCAATTATTATAAATGGAAGATTGGCAGTTCGAACCCCAGCGTCACAAGGCACGTATTCTTAGCACAGCTGTGGCAGCACAGAGAGAAAGCTCCTCCTGCACTACAAAAAATAATTATCAAGCATGGGTTCAAATGACTTGATTTGAGAATATTAGCCTCTTAACCTGAACCGAGCACATTTTGTCCAATTTGGCATTAGGAATACAACTGATATGTCTCCTTAATTTCCTTTATATGCAAAAACATTTGTTTTATGCATATAAAAAAAATTATCTAAATGTAGTAGTACGTGGAAAATTATGTTATTAATACGCCTAAAGTTATATTTCCTATGTATTACAAGTACAAGATTGGATAGACGTGAAATAGCTTTATAAAAGTGATTTTTGCACATTTGGTGCTGAAAGCCGCTTCGCTGCGTAGCCCACACGCACAAAAATGCGCTCGAGTTCCATTTTTGTTTTCGGCAGCGGAGGCGCCTCGACGTGCGGTCTGGACACACAAGAGCTTTCTCATCTGCACAACAGGACGCGACTTGAAGCGCGACTTGCGAATGATGGCGCAGACTGGTTCGCTCGTCAATTCGTTCACAAATCCGCGACCGCGTGCGGTGTAACACAGGCCTTAATGGGATGAATGGGGGGTATTTCATCTCCCCCTGGTGTCTCTGGCCAGAAAACTACACTTGCAGCTCTCCCTGCTCCGACCCGGAGGCGCAATACACGCTAATGAAATCAGAAGAAGCTAACAGGCTACGGGCAAAGCTAACTGCAGGCTAGTGTAACGGTGTTAATATAGCCTAGTTAATCCAAGCGAATAGTGTTACGGCGCCATCATCTGGCGTAGCGTGGTGTTACACGTTGTTTGTTTATTTGTCCTGTGTTTATCGTACCTGGCAGTATTTTTGTATTGTTAGCCCCGTGTAAATAGTATTTTATTTTGGTTGTCTGCTCCCTTGTGTGTCATGTCCTGTCTGTGCACCCTATATAAGTTGGCTCCTCCCGCTCCATCGTCCCTTTTGCTTTTCCATGTTATGGAAATGGTAGGCGCTGGAGCCCTGGTTGTTATACCCCATTTTGTTGTATATTTTATATGTCTTTTAAGTTATTATTGTCATTTTTGTTTATATCAATTATTATGTTTATGGATGTCCTTTTATTTCTTGTAGTTGTACATATTTTGTACACAATTATTTTCATTGTGTTATTGGATGTACAATATCCCTCTCTCCCTTTGTCTTTTCTGTCAGCGTAGAATTTACTCTCACGGACAATTAATAAGTAAAAAAAAACGCAACATTCTACAATACCTGCAGTGGTGCTTATGGCCTCTAGAGGCATGAGATACTTAGTTCTTCTTTTTAAAAAAGCAAGAAAAAAAGCAAAGGAAAGGCAACAAAAACATGATTACAAAAAGCCACAAAAACACTTTTTTGAAAAAAATGTGCAATGCACTGATTGGACCAAGAATACTTTGCTCTTTTGAGACATGGTTCTAAGGCAGTCTTGCTTAAAATAGTCTTGATTTTCTTACCCCATTGGAAAATGAATCAACCTGAAATAAAGACAAAATGTATTGAATCGAGTCAGAAACATCTTAGTACAAGAGAAATAATTTAGGCCCAACTAACAACTCTAATTTAAAATATCATGCTCAATTTGAGACTATAAACTGATCTAGATATACATTTTTTGGAGTGTGTTCCCAAAAATCTTTCCTCACCTCTCGAGCTCTAGCAAAGCTTCCAACCAATAAAGTGTAAGATATGATAACGATGCAAAAAGCATAATACCCGCTCTTTTCTGATTGTGTTCAAATGACTTGTGGTAAAGTTTATTTTAGCTTGTTATAAATTTAGTTTTTCAAAAGCTTGTGCTCCACTGTGTAGTTCCGCTTCTCTACAACAAGCTAAAGTTTCCTTGGTTTAACTTCAGAGCCAAAAAGTCTTTCTTTCCTTTAATTTTGTGACCCTACACCCAAGTGACTGTTTGTGACCCTACACCCGAGTGACTGCCAGAAAACCATTTCAGACCTAATCAGATTTTACAAGAAGCTAATGGGGCGAACCTTTAACATTAGTCCGCATAAACAAATGTTTGAGGGGTAACTCTGAATGTTTCCCCGTGATGGAAATGCCGCGTTGGATTCTGGGTAATGAGCTGGGAGATTGGGCCGCGGAAATACATCGGGGAGGGGAGTTGGCCGAAACGCCGGGCCAGACACAATCAATAATCAGATACGGAGAGAATACACAAAATAATCTCGCGCCGTGCCCCGTCCCGTCTATTGTGGGGGAAATGGAGCTTGTTTACGATGAAAGGCAAAAACAATGATAACATATTGACGTCAGTGCGTTACGGACTGGCAGACGGGAGCGCTCGGAGCCACATGCTAAGGCCACATGAATAATAAATGCGGTGCGAATTGTGAACATGAATATTGAAGGCTGGCTGTTATTAATCTGCAAGGCCGCGGCATCTGTGTCTGTGTGAAGCGCGGCCAAAGACACCGAGGCCAAGCGCTGATTATACAGAGGGAGACAAATGAGATAAAGAGACATGATTGTAATTACATATTCAGCCGACAACTAGGGTGACATTTTGCGCACAAAAACGGTGACATGTTTACTTTTATGAAGCTCTAACTGATCCGGAAAATACAAAGAGTGTCCAAACTTTTGTCATTGTGTGTGTGTGTGTGTGTGTGTGTATTGAAGTGTGGGCGATGCAGAAAAACATATATTATTCGATCTTTCTACGATGTTACAAAGTTGTTCTCTCATCAAAAACATACCTGGAGTTGTGTTTCAAGCCACTTGCGCAACTTTGAGTAATCTTTAGGTCTTCACACGTGTTGCTTTTCTTAGCAGCGCAGTGACAAAGGAAAGGGGCGGGAGGGGGTTAGGGCAGCTCACGTGGAAGCAGTGTTGTTTTCGTCAACGAACAACTATGACGATATCATTATGTTGACGGACCTTTTTAAGTGACGATAACGCAACAGTGACGAACTAAACATAGCATTTAATCAATCAATCAATCAATAGCTTGGTATAGCCCAATATCACAACAGGAGTCGTCTCACAGGGCTGCACCAAACATTTATGCGACGTTTATGTTGACGTGACAAAAATGGGAGAAAGTAGTTCTTGACACTGCTCACAACCAGAGCTTGACCGCGGACCAGGAGAACACACTACACTTGACACAGAGCAATGTCGTCAGGTCACATGGGCTCACATGCGGCAGGCTGCGCCCCACCTCTCCCTCTCCCCCAAATGCTCCAGTCTGTGTAGCTCCATGGTCTGAGCAGAGACGTCACAAGACTTCACTGTGTCTTTCCTCAGGACAGTTTTTTCCCCCAATTAAATACAGTAGTGTATAAACGCAGAAAGCATGGTGATGTTGTTTTTGTTAACAGCATGGTGCTGTTAATGAAAAAAAATATATAAATGAAAAAAACTAGAATTAATGATCAGAGGATGAGGAAAGCAGCCACTTTTGGGAAAAGTCATGATCACAAAGACACTTCTGCATATTGTGGTGTAATCTGTTTGTCAAAAGCTTAGCGCAGCCTATCAACCTTCATCCCAATTTTTCCAATACTTATTTTAAATACTTTGCGCATATAATTTGTTGAAATATGAATACTTAATTACTTTCTATATGAAACAGACTAAGACTAGACTACAACTATTAAATTTAGAAATTACTAAAATGTGACCAAAACTAAAAGCATTTTCGTCCAAAGGCCTAGGACTTAACTAAGAGGGCTGCCAAAAACGACACTGCTTGGAAGATCAGGAGGTGAAACTACTGGATATTTTTGTTTTTTTAACCAAGAAAGTGAAGATGTGTTTGGCATTATTACCAAATGCCTGCAAAAAGCCTAATATCCCCTCTTTTTAACCGTATCACAACCTTATTTAGGCTTGGAACCTTAATACGAGCGCTGTCTCATAGTAAATAGTCGGTGATTGATAGTAAATTGCGTAAGTTCCCCTGGGCTAAACCATCCATCCACTTATTAATCTTTTTCTGCTTTATCCAGGGCTGGGTTGTGGAGGCAACAGTCGGTTCTCATCATACTTTATACAGCACATTATCACAATCACATTTACGAAGGAAAGAATGAAGACATTCAAAAATGGGTTTTAATCACAGAAATTGAACAGTTTTCCCTTTTGGCTCTCTCACACACAGCTGCTTTTCAGAATCGTTCTTGAATTGAATTAGGAATTTATCTGAGTGAGTGAGCAAAATCCTTTCTGCTTTTGTGGACGACCGAGCACAGTAAATCCAGCTGCTCATTCACACAGCCATAGGAACAAATGAACTTACAACTTTTCTTAAAACAAACATGCTTTCTCCCCCAAAGGCAGAACAAAAAGGCGTTTGTGTTTTGACTTGAGCTGTGCCACGTTTTGTGAACAGATGGGCTTTGAAACGGCGGTGCAGCGACGGAAAAGAAAAAAAATATGAATAAAAACTTGTCATGAAACATCCGTCATGGCAACCGTGGTGGAAAACATGACATTGTTTGGCAGTCATTGGGATTTGTTTTGTTTGTGTTTGTCACTTGGCTCTGCTCCCTCTGTGTTAAATACAGGCGGCAGATCCAAGCGATAAAAAGGCAATCTGCAGAAGCTTATGAGGATCAAGGCACCGTCTCAACCACCTGCAATGGTTCTACGGTCTACTCAGACATCTGTGGAGTCAGTCATAGGGCAAAATTTATTATAGCCCAAGGAAACAATGCAAACTCCGCTACTTTTATAAACACAGGCCTCTCTTTCTTACATTCAAAAACATCCTAAACATCTTTTTAATTCCATGCCGTTTTATGCATTAATATTCTGCGAATCAAAATGAAAATATTTTAAGCATTCAGAATACAATACTCTGAATGGACAAAGTAACGGAATATGTTCATAAATACATTTTAAGGCGAGTATTCAGTATTCTGTATCTAAAAACAATTCTTCCCAACACTGGTTGTTGCTCACATTAAAGGAAGGAAGGACTTTATTTGCATAGCACTTTTCACAGACATGGTCACAACGCAGACACTCCGATCGCCACCGATCATTCACGCACACACACAAACGACATTCATCCTGGCCTGTTGTACATGTTTTGAGTGGTAACCGGATCACCCGGAGGAAACTTACGCAGACAGCCTCATTTCTTTTTGTAACAAATTTGTTCCAGATATTCCCCTGCAAATCCTCATATGACGATACTCCAAATGCAGCTTTTTCAGATGCCGTTATCAAGTTAATAATTTAGTTTTGCAAATGGTTAGGGTTAACGCTTAAGAATAGGAACAGGGTTATGGTTATGGTTAGAACAATGTAGTGGGCGTGATTATGACGCAACTGGGTTGGAAGAAAGAAAGATAGGTTAAAGTGCATATGACATATTAGACTAAATTTGAGCTAAAACATAGTTAACACACATATATTTAAGATTGTACTAAAGATTGTACCCAGCTTTCTTTAGTTCTCCCATTTTTGTGACGTTTGTAGTTTCACTTCCTTATTGGACACCGACGGGAAGTGACATAGATGAAGGACAGCTATTTTAAACTGTTGCTGTGCCAACCGTGTTAAGTCAATGGGAATGAGTGAGTCAAACTGGTATGGAACTTTACCTTCATCTATGTCACTTCCTGTCAGCAGCTTAAAAATGTAAATAAAAGTAACTTTTCTGCTCAACATTTCTTCAAATTAAAATTGCTGCTTCACTGAAATAAAAGGATAATTATGCAACTGATGTTATCCTTCTAAATAAGTCATAGTTTCAAAAGCATTAAAACCTGCCATATGCACTTGAAGGTTAAGGTGTATTTTTTGATCGCCGTAGTGAGATTTGTCCCCTGGATTTGACCCATCCTTCGGTGCCGCTGGGGTAACCTGTAAGGAGCAGTTGGCAACCACAGTGCAGTGCCCAGGGACCCATCTCCAGATGTGGAGCCGGGCTGATGGAGAAAACCTACGCAGACACGGGGAGAACATGCAAACTCCACATACCCGGGAGCTAACCGCTGCGCCACCGCGCCGCACAGAATTAAAAAGTTTCATCCCGAAGTCTTGTCATTTACATCCTGTGTTAAAGTCAACATGGTGACAACTCCAAGTGAATGCGGAGGAATCTATTAGTGACATAAGTTTTGCAGGCCACAAAAAAACCTTATACCACACCTTCACAATCCGTCACGATGCCATGCGTCCAAGTATGGTGGGCCGATATGGTCATGCTTGCCACTTTCTTGCGGCGCTTTTGACGCCGTATTTTCAAAATAAAACGCTGCTTTTTACGCCGCACGCCGACTGGCGTAAAATATAAAACGCCGCTTTTTACGCCGCACGCCGACCGGCGTAAAATATATTTTAATAGAAATGCTAATGTTCTCCACCCTGACGTTTGGACAGCCAGTAAAATTGATGGTTTTGCAGCCAATGGGAACAAGCCAAACCCTTCACTGCACGGCAAGAGCAGCACCATCGATGTCTCTGGGCTGAAACCAGGAGGATACTTCTGTCTGTATACAAGTTCTAACCATGTGAATGGTTTGACAAATAAGATATCTTGTCTCAGGCAAGACGTTTTCTACTGACAAATAAAAAGCGGTGTGCTCTTATCATCTAGTTACATCTAGTTACAGTGGAAGAGCACACCATCCATTTTACTGGCTGTCCAAACTTCAGGGTGGAGATAATTAGCATTTCTATTAAAATATATTTTACGCCGGTCGGCGTGAGGCGTAAAAAGCTGCGTTTTATATTTTACGTTGTTCGGCGCGAGGCGTAAAAGCGGCGTTTTATTTTGAAAATACGGCGTCAAAAGCGCCGCAAGAAAGTGGCGAGCATGACCATATCGGCCCACCATATCCAAGCAACTCAAAAATACCCCCTTTTCCTTCATCATAACATGTTCCTGTTATGAGTCACTGCCATTATGTCTCCGCAGCACTCTTGAACTTTGCTCCCGTTCTTGCCATTAAACCTCTTACCACCTTGGTTTGTTGTTCCCATCATCTGCACGAGTGATATAACATTAATAAACAGCCGTGGTTGGTTCCCGCGCCGTTTGCCGCCAGCCTACGCTCTCGACGGGAATCCGCCGCTCGACATGTTGTTTGGCTCTTTGCTTTGGACGTGGGTTGTGTAAGTCTCTGATAGGAGGATTATACCATTTGGGATGGGAGCGAGACGGGATGTCAGGGTATGCTTTTTCCTCGTTACAGATACACCTGGTCGCGCGGAAGAAAATAAAGTTTGCGGAAAGTGCCAATGATCCAGCGGTTTTTAGTGAACGTGGGTGTGCGTTCCCAGTTGTCAGCGAGAACCGTGACAATCAATTGTAGCTGAATCTAATGGGGGAAAGTGGCCAATTCAAGGCTATGTCTGTTGAGTTGCACAAACAGAAAAGCATATCTAGCCTAGCGCTCTGCTGCTAACTCAATATGCTGCCACACACGCAACAAACTGTAAGTAACTCAAACATCTTTTTGTCGATGTAAGATTCGACTTCATTTAATTATTTGGTTTATTTATTTGTGTGGCACTTTCACAGAAATTGTGAAATAGCCATTTTTCACGACCTCTCCACACTGTGTTGTAGCCACAGCTGACCTGGGGTAGACCGTCCTACCAATTTGTACCATCTAACCCTCCAAACATAATCACTTACTTACTCACACTCAAGATTCATATGAGGTGAGTCAGTGAAATAAAACAAACGGCAACCTTTTGGATCCACAGACGAAGGTATTGTTTAGGCGGCACAGTAGTACAGAGGTTAGCCCTCGTGCTTCACAGCTAGAAGGTCCGGGTTTGATTCCCACCAAGGCCGGGGCCTTTCTGTGTGGAGTTTGCATGTTCTCCCCGTGTCTGCGTAGGTTTCCTCCTGAATTCTGGTTTCCCCTATCATTAAAAACATGTACAATAGGCCAGGATGAATGTGAGTGTGTTTGAGAGTGTGCATGGTGGACGACGGATGGAGATTAGCCCAAGGCTACAATCCAGTGTGGCTTGTTTACATGCATGAGACCCATTATTAACATGCACTGTCCTGACCAAATAAATAAAAGTAGATTTAAAAAAAAAAAGACAGATTACTTTAAGACAATGTTTCCAGATACAGCATACAGCCCCAAACTCATAGCACTTGTTATTCCCAGTGTCCCTTCCTGATAACCAGGACCAACTTTGCTTAGCTTCCCAGATCACAGGAAACGAGGCATTCTCAAAGTGATGTGGCATAGCCTTTCAGTCAGATCTCTGTCAATCTTACAAATACTGACCATTTTTTCTGCTTCCGACACATTGACTTTGAGAGAAACTGTTAAATTGCCTCCTATGCCCTGCAATTTACCCTGACGATGCTGCACTTCATGGGACAGTGGTCAGTGGTTTAAACGCCAATTTGGGAACATCCCAACCTCTTTTTTTTAAATCTTTTTATAGGACATGCATATTCCCTGCCTGGTCCCATAATCAAAGTACAGATCCAGGTCAGATAAAAGGATTTAGACGACATTACACAGATTGCACTTATCTGTCCATCTAATCTGTGCAATTATGTTTGAGGAGTGTTTATGACAAAAATAACTCACTCAGCCTCGTAAAAAGAGACAGCTAGCATTTTAGTGAAACTTTTGCATGACACATTTAACCAATTTTAGGCAAAAACTGGAGGCTATTTATCATTTATTTGTTTATTTATTATAGGAACAGTGCATATTAATATACATTATACATGTAAATATGCCAGAATTAGCCTAAGGGCTATAGTAGTCCCTGGACAGTTATGCACCTTACAGTTCACAGTAATTCACTGTTTCTTCAATCAAAAATCTTGAAGTTCTATGACTTACTCGATTTGTACACGGCAAAGTTAATTTATCAAGTTAAACATAATAAAATCCCTTTGACCTGCAAACAAAATTGTGGGTGTTGATAAAGGGAGAACAAAATGTTATTATAGCCTATGTGTTTCTATCAATATCATCCCACACATTGTGACAATAACCCTGCACATGTGGTGCCTTGTCCCAGTTGACTTTGCTGTCTGTGATGCAACTCTCTATTACAACAAGATATAAAAATGGAAGCGACCCCTACTTCAAGTCAAGGGTTTGAGCTTTCAATTAATGAATGTGTGACTCTTGTGGGACGTTCTGATGATGAACTGCGGAAAAACGTGTGACAAATAGCCCTGGTCTACCCTTCGTACAAGGGAAGACATTGTAGGCAAAACACATTTTTCAACTAAATAAACCTATAGATTTAAATTAGATTTATTTTTCTCCCCATTTTCTCAATATCTATTTCACTCATTGTGTCGATAACAGCTCCACACCAAGTTTCTACTTCTCTCACCATTACACTGATTTATTGATCTTTGAACCTCAAAAAACAAGGTGAAAATTACTCATTTAAACTTGTATGATTTATGATTATGATAATTATGATCTAGCACAACATCTGACAGCTTTACTGTTAAGCCTCATTTTATAAAGTAAATTGTCTGTTACATTTGCAAAGACACATAAGGCTGGAAGCTGGAGCCGAACAAGAAACCGCAGGGAAGTAAGAAAACAATAAAAGCTATTTCATTACACTCAATAACCCACTTAAACAAATGATGAAGCGCAAACGCAAAACCATCAATTACGATGTGAAGAACAGTTTCCTCTGGGGAGACCAAGTTAATGTTCTTCTGCAGACACTAAAAGACAAAGGCAATTAAAGTGGAGTCCTCCTGTGATAGTGTCATGCTGTGTAAAGAAAATAATGACAATAAATGGAATAAATTAAATTGATTGAATTATTGTGACAAAACTCCCACTTGTTAAAAGGCAATGCTGTGTTCAAAATAAAGCAAAAAGACTCCCCAGCAAGTCACCCATTCACTCTCTCATCCACCAATGTACGCAGACACTGGAGGCAAGGTGGGTGAAGTGTCTTGCCCAAGGACACAACAACAGTGTGCACCTGCGGGAGCTGGGATTCGAACTTCCAATCATAGGATAGGATAGGTCTTTATTGTCATTGCAAAATTAATCACAACAACATTTATTTTGCATAGCAGCATGAAAAAGATAAAACGTCAATAAAAGAAATCTGTATAAATATCATAAAAGTCATTTCAAGTGATGACCAGCGATTTACTCACTGGCCTCATGACATGTCCCGTTGAATTTTCAATAGGGCCTTTACCGGCCTGGGGAGGATCATGAGACGACCCGCTCTACCCACTGCTCATCATTTTGATTTTGATTTTCCCGAGTGCCCCCAGCTCATTGTCTAATTTGTGTTTTAACTGTGAAGCACTTTGTGACTTTGTGCATGTGAAAAGCGTTATACAAATAAAGTTTACTTACATATTTGCAATCTAAGTAACAAAAGTAGCAAAAAGACTGATTTAAGACAAAAGTCAAGTTTTGGGGGCCCTACCAGGGTTTGTTAAAATATACTGCTCATGCTAAATGCTGTGACTTTGTGTTTGTTAGGGACAGTTTGGGGGTGGACACAGCAGCTGAGTGATGCCACAAACTGATATATTCTTCTATAATGTCTGCAACACTGTGG
This sequence comes from Proterorhinus semilunaris, assembly GCA_021464625.1. Classification (NCBI taxonomy): domain Eukaryota; kingdom Metazoa; phylum Chordata; class Actinopteri; order Gobiiformes; family Gobiidae; genus Proterorhinus; species Proterorhinus semilunaris. The sequence goes on along the minus strand of CM038345.1, from coordinate 27,113,308 downwards.
ACACACGCAGTTTGTGATGACAGGTCAATGCCAAAACAGTTTGCACAAATATTTTGACAGTAATAAGCCTTTCCCCGGTCATCATTGCAGCCACATTGATCAACAAGTGCAGAATATTCATCGCTTGCACTTTACAGCCACTGCACATTAATAACATGATAATAGCACGAAAATGCACCGATCCATCTTTTTTGCTTCCGATACCGATACTGACACTGTGGGTTTAAGTATCTGCTGATATCCTATATTAACCGAGGGACTTTCTTAAAAGTGAGTGAAAAAAGTGAATGTTCCTCTTTTCTCCATTTTAAGATCAATAAACTCTTATCTTTTCTTTTCATTATGTTACAGCTCAACTATCAGTTATCTATTAATTAACTAATGGAAAACATTCAACAAGGATCTCTGGACTTTTAATAATAATAATAATAATAATACATCAAACTTGTATAGCGCTTTTTTGGACACTCAAAGACGCTTCACATGGGGAAAAATAAAACAAAACAAAAAAAGGGGGTTTAAAGAAAAGCTAGTTTGAACAGATGGGTTTTGAGTACTGATTTGAAGGTTGGAAGTGAGTCCGAGTTTCTAATGGGCAGTGGGAGTGAGTTCCAGAGGGCGGGGGCGGCGATGGCAAAGGCTCGGTCCCCCAAGGTCCGGCGGTTAGTGCGGGTGATGGGGGTGAGGCGGTTGGTGCCGGCTGAGCGGAGGTGGCGGGGGGGCTGGTGTTGTTGCAAGAGCTCGGTGAGGTAGGGTGGGGCCAGGTTATGGAGGGACTTGTAGGTGAGGAGGAGGAGCTTGTATTGAATGCGATATTGAACGGGGAGCCAGTGGAGCTGTTGGAGGACGGGGGTGATGTGTTCTCTGGACCGGGTGTGAGTGAGGAGGCGGGCAGCAGAGTTCTGGATGTATTGCAGTTTTTGGAGATGAGTGGTGGGAAGTCCGTAGAGGAGGCTATTGCAGTAGTCGAGTCTGGAAGTGATGAAAGCGTGGATGAGGATTTCAGCTGTTGCCTGGGTAAGGGAGGGGCGGAGGCGGGCAATGTTGCGTAGGTGGAAGAAGGATGTTTTAGTGATGTTGTTGATGTGTGTTTTGTATGAGAGGGTGGAGTCCATTATGATGCCGAGGTTGCGTACGGAGGTGGAGGGGGTGACAATGTGACCGTCGATGAGGAGGGTAAAGTTCTGGACAGAAGGGAGGAGAGATTTGGGGCCGGTGATGAGGAGTTCTGTTTTATTGCTGTTGAGTTTGAGAAAGTTATTGTCCATCCAGGTTTTGATGTCAGAGATACAGGCAGTGATGGTGGAGAGGATAACCGGGGTGATGGATTTGGTGGAGATGTAGAGTTGGGTATCGTCGGCGTAGCAGTGAAAGTTGAGTCCATGGTGACGGATGATCTGACCGAGGGGAAGCATGTAGATGGTAAAGAGGAGGGGGCCGAGCACGGAACCTTGGGGGACACCATGGGTGACGGGGGAAATGTGGGAGTTGCAGTTGTTGACAGAGACAAAGTGGTGACGGTCGGAGAGGTAGGAGGTGAACCAGAGGAGTGCTGTGCCGGAGATGCCGATTGATTGTAGACGGTGGAGGAGGATGGTATGGTTTATTGTGTCAAAAGCTGCGGAGAGGTCGAGGAGGAGGAGGATGGATATGGAACCAGAGTCGGCGGCGAGGAGGAGATCGTTTGTAACTTTTAGAAGTGCTGTTTCTGTGCTGTGGTGTGAACGGAATCCGGACTGAAATGTTTCGAAGAGATGGGAGGAGTGGAGATGTTGGTGGAGTTGGGTTATGACGGCGCGTTCCAGAATTTTTGAAAGCAGCGGGAGATTGGAGATGGGTCTGAAGTTGTCCAGGTTGTCAGGGTTGAGGCCGGGTTTTTTCAGGAGGGGTGAGATGGAGGCAAGTTTGAGCGGGGATGGGACAGATCCAGAGGAAAGGGAAGTGTTGATGATGCTGGTGATGAGAGGGATGAGAGTTGGAATGCAGGTTTTGAGGAGGGGAGATGGGATCGGGTCAAGCTGGCAACTGGGAAATTTCATTAATGAGAGGAGTTTGGTGGTGTCGGAGGGGGACAGAGGAGAGAAGGAGGGAAGGCTATGGAGTGTGAGTGGAGCGAGTTCATGTTCAGAGGGAGGAGAAGCGGAGGAAGTGGATGCAAGTGAACAGTGTATGGTATGGATTTTAGTATGGTAGGATGACAGGAAATTATTGCATTTGTCAGTGGTGAATGTGGAGGTTATATTGTCCTTGGGTTTGGTCAGTTTTGCAAATGTAGAGAACAGTGTGCGGGGGTTGGAAGAGTTTGAGTGGATGAGTTGTGAGTAGAAGTTGGACCGGGCAGTTTTGAGGGCGGAGTTATATGTGGTTACAGCTTGTTTGTAGGCTTGGGCATGGACAATGAGACCGGATTTTTTATGGAGTCTTTCAAGTTGTCTTTTTTGTTTTTTGAGATTGTGGAGATCTGGGGTGAACCAAGGGGCGGAGGTGGAGAAGGAGACCGAGGCAGTTTTGAGGGGGGCTATTTGGTTGAGGCAGGAGGAGAGTGTGTGGTTGTAGAAGTTGACAAGATCCGTGGCAGTTGGATCTGAGGGAAGCGAAGAGCTGGTGATGGCATGGGATATGGAGGCAGAGAGAGAGATGGGACTGACGGATTTCAGGTTGCGGAATGTAATTGTTCTTGAGTGTTTGGCAGTGGGGGAGGGGGTAGTGATGTCCAGGGTGATGGCCAGATGATCAGAAATTGTGAGGTCGGTCAATGACAGGTTATGTATGGTTAGGGAGGGTGTGGAACAGACCAGGTCCAGGATGTGTCCATGATTGTGTGTGGGAGAAGTGACGTGCTGGGTGAGGTTGAGGCAGTTTAAAATGTCCAGAAAGTCAGATGTGGATTTAACTGTAGGGGAGTCAATATGGATGTTGAAGTCACCAAGGAGAAGAACGGACGGGGAAATGGAGGACAGCTGAGTTACAAAATCTGTGAAATCTGAAAGAAATGATGGGCAGTTTTTTGGGGGGCGGTAGATGACTGCAGCGGTGAGTGATTGGGAACCGGGAAGTCTGAAAGCCAAGTGTTCAAAGGAGGATACAGCCGGGATGGAGAGGGGGCGGAGGAGGATGTCACTGCGATGGATTACTGCAATGCCGCCTCCTCGCTGGTCCAGACGAGGGTTGTCGATGTAGGAGTATCCAGGTGGGGTGGTCTGATTTAGTGCAATGTAGTCCATGGGTTTGTGCCAGGTTTCAGTGAGACAGAGTAGATCCAGTTTATTGTCAATGATGAATTCACAGAGGAGCAGGCTTTTATTGTTGAGTGATCTTGTATTGAAGAGTGCTGTCTTAAGAGGCTTTTGTTGTGAAGTCCATGTGGCGGAAGTTGAGACGGGCAGGAGGTTAGATGAAGTCACATGGTGAGTGCGCAGATGACGTAGGCGGATGTTGTTGAGCAGGTGTGCGAGCGGGAGTGAACTGCGGGCGGACCAGAGAGATGGAATACTGTTTTCGCCACTGAAGTTGTAGAGAAGACTGCGACGGGAGCCTCGGTGGATGTAGGGGCGACGCCGGAGAAGACAGTGTTGTTGCAGAGTTGTTGTGATATCCAGTGAGGAAGGTGCGCGGTGGTTAAATCTGAGGAGCTGCGAGGACGTGTATCGAAGCGCCATGGACGGAGCCGGGAATGGTGGAGAGGCCAGCAGGAAAGCCACGAACAGTAGCCGCATTGCTGACAGGCTGCTCCGGAGTGCAGGTCGGCCAATGACCGGGTTGTAGTCCGCTACTCGAGCAGAACACAGCGGGGTCGGGCCGTAGGCAGCCCCGGGAGCTAGCCTGATGGACACTGCGGAGTCCCACCGTGACAGGCGGCAGATGCGGGCGGCCAGGCAAAGACACAGTCCAGATGGTGAGGCAGGCTCGGATACCACCGGTACCAGGCAGGATCGGTACGTAAAACCTTTTGTTTCAAACAAACTTTTCCAACCGAACCGAAGTGAGAAGTGTCGTATTCTTGGACATAGATTCAAGCGACACTTTGTAGAGCAACTGGACAGCATTTATTTGCGTCGTTACAACTCAAAGCCATTTCACATAACGTTAGTGCCCCGTCGTTCCGGCACTTCCTGTTAAGGCATTTCACAATAAAACAGATTACACCACATCCCCCTTTCTATGAAATGAATGCAGACTTAAATGAACATTTACTGCATGAAAGAAAACTCTTTTTTTTTTTTTAGCTTTTACAAATAATTGAACACTTTCTACTTAGTTAACTCTTTCATATTCACAAGTCCAGTCTTTGAGGTTTTACAACAACTCTGCCAAACCTTGTTCTGACAGGACCTGGGGTAGCTGCTTCTAAAGTCTTAGCTGTAGACTCTGAACAGTTTGGTGTGAGCATGGCGCCCTCTGTAGGTCTGATTGGTGTACTTGGAAGTTGTACCTTTGGTGTAATTTCAGGCAATGGCAATAGATGATGCCTATTCCTTCTGATGACTCCTGACGGGCTCTCCACAATATATGAGCGGGGTGTAGAGTGAGATGATATGACAGTCCCTTCACTCTTGGTGTCTGTTATCCACACTGGTTGTCCTGGTGATAGCTGAGGAAGATCTCTCACACGATGTCTTCTGTTATACACGGTACTGTCCTTTAGTCTCCTCTCTTTCTCCCTTGTCTCTACTGTAGCCTCGTTTGGTAAGCTAGGAGTGAGCAAAGAGGGAAGCTGGGGTACTGGCGTGCGAAGTCTCCGTCCCATTAGTAGTTGCGCTGGGCTGTATCCATTAGCCAATGGGGTCGCTCTGAAAGCTAAAAGTGCAAGATATGGGTCTTTTGCTTTCTTTAGTAGTCTTTTCACAGTTTGGACATGACGCTCAGCTTCACCATTGCTTTGTGCAAACCTCGGACTGCTAGTTAGATGTCTGAAACCATAGACTACTGCAAAGTCTTTAAACTGCTGGCTTGAAAACTGAGGTCCATTGTCGCTGTAGAAAAGCTCTGGAATGCCATGTCTGGAAAAAAATGACTTTAGGTGTACTATAACATCTTCTGATCTTGTGGGAATCAGTTTGGCAATCTCCACAAATCTGGAATAGTAGTCCACCACAAGTAAATAGTTGCTGTTGTTGAGAGTAAAAAGATCAGCTCCAACTTTTTGCCATGGTCTTTCAGGGAACTCACTGGGCATTAAAGGCTCCACTGGGTTGGCACGTTCTTTAATGCATGTGGTGCAGTTTTTCACAAGTTCATTGATTTGGCCACTCAAACCAGGCCACCACACTGTCTCTCTAGCTCTCTCTCTGCATCTAGACATTCCCTGATGTCCTTCGTGTAGGGCTTCGAGGACAGCGTTGCGCATAGTGGTAGGAATCACGAGTCTGGTGCCTTTCAGTAACAGTTCATCATGTACAGTTAGAGTGTCTCTGTGTGGCCAATATGCTTTGATTGGACCCGTGAGATGACTGTAATCTGGCCAGCCTCTCTGACACAATGACATGACTTCAGAACATATGTTGTCTGTTTTTAGTTGTTCTTTCAGTTGTGTGACGTACGTTGAACTAGCAGGTAGGCTTCTGATTATTCCATCAACGTATATGTTTGTGTCAGCCAGTAATTCTGCTGTAGCCTTAGAATCAGAGTTTTGATTTACAGGTGCGCGTGACAATGTGTCCGCTGTAAAGAGTGCTTTGCCTGGAGTGTGTGAGATTGAGTAACTGTACCTCATGAGCCTGAGTCGGAACCGCTGGATCCTGGGTGGAAGCTCAGTTAGGGCCTGTTGTCCCAGCAAACTGACAAGTGGCTTGTGGTCAGTTTCTAAGGAGAAGTGTCTCCCAATGAGAAAGTCTCTAAATCTTTCGCATCCCCACGTTAGTCCAAGTGCCTCCTTCTCCACCTGTGCATACCTCTGCTCTGTCTCACTTAAGGAGCGTGAGGCGTATGCCACGGGTCTCCACTGCTCACTCTCTTTCTGAAATAGGACTGCTCCAAGTCCGTAGGATGAGGCATCTGCAGACAGCTTTAGTTCTTTGTTTGGATCGTAGAGCGTGAGAACAGGTGTTGACGTCAGTTCACTTTTCAGCTGATCAAATGCTGTTTGTTGTGCATAGCTCCAAACCCACTGGTTTTTCTTTGAAAGCAGATCTCTTAGGGGCTTATCTTTTTCAGCCAGTCCTGGAATAAATTTGCCTAACTGGTTGACCATCCCCAGAAAGCTGCGCACTTCACTGACGTTTGACGGCTCTTTCATCGCTTTGACCGCTCTGATCTTGTCCGGGTCCGGTCTGACTCCCTCCGTTGACAAGATGTGTCCAAGGAACTTTACCTCTTGTCTGCTCAGGTCACATTTGTCCATGTTTAGTGTGACACCGGCCTCTTGCAGTTTGTTAAGCACTGTGTGAAGTCTGACATTATGCTCCTGCTGGTCTTTTCCCCAAATGAGTATGTCATCCATGTGACAGACCACGCCTGGCAGCCCATTGAGAATCACTGACATTCTCCGCTGAAAATGTTCTGGGGCTGAGGCTATTCCAAAAGGAAGTCTGTTGAAGTGGAAACGTCCGAAAGGGGTAATGAACGTTGTGTAGTGTGCTGACTCGGGTGACAAGGGAACCTGCCAAAAGCCTCTGTTTGCATCCAACTTACTGAAGAGTTTTGCTCCGGCCAGGGATCCAAGTGTCTGTTCAACTGAAGGCAAGATGTACTTTTCTCTGCACACTGCTTCATTGAGGTGAGTGAGGTCCACACAAATGCGCACTGAGTCATTTTTGGTTGGCACTGGGACCATACCTGAACACCATTCAGTTGGCTCCTCAACTCTGCTGATTACTCCCATGGACTCCATCTTTTCCAGTTCCTGTTTTACTTTTCCCAACAAAGGAATGGGGACACGTCTTGGTGTAGCCAGGGAAAAAGGTACAGCGTTAGGTTTCAACTTAATAGTATAAGGTTGCTGCATTAAACCCAGACCCTGACACAACTTAGGGTAATTCTCGTTTAACACTTTCAAGTCTATGCTATCTGCTCTAGACACAAGGTTTAACTTGACACTTGCTGGCCTGCTCAATAGAGCAATGTGCAAATCTTTGATAATGTACACATTTTCTTCTATTTCTTGTTCACCTTTGCACAATGTTTCTTTGCACATACCCAACACACTGAGAGGAGTACCACCTGGTCCAAACAATGGTCTATCTGGTTTGCATAACTCTGTCTCATTTTGGTTTATACTGAAGTACATCTGGGCTGGGATAACTGAAACATCAGCTCCAGTGTCTATCTTAAATCTGACTTTGTGATTTCTGATGGTAAGGTCTGCATACCAAGGATCTGAACCCGCATCTACAGAACCAAGGAACATGGGTGTGTCATTACAGTTCTCTGTTTCTATCGCATGCACAGATTTAACTGACTTACACACTTTACTGTAATGACCTCTTTTGCCACACGTATGACAGGTCACATCTTTTGCTGGACATTGTCCTTTAGCATGTGCAGGGGTTTTACCACATCTGTAGCAGGATCTCTCATTTGGTGCTTTGAACTTTGTTGTGTATTTTGGTTGACTTGGGGACTTGTATTTTGAATGCAGATGTTTCTTGTATTTCACTGACACAGCATCTATTTCCACATTACTTTCTCCCCTGATGTCTGTTTGTTGCCTTTTTATGACTTCCGACTGCCGGGCTTGATTTATCGCCTTCTCCAGCGTCAAATCCTTGTCCATTTGTAGTCTCTCAGCTAAGCTGGTGTCTCTGAGTCCCACGACGAGGCGATCTCTTATTAACTCGTCGTGTAGTGCTCCGTAGTTGCAGTTTTCAGCCAAAGCATAAAGCGCGGTGACAAACGAGTCAACAGTCTCATTTACTAGCTGCACTCTTTGATTAAACCGGGCTCTTTCGTAGATAATATTTTTCCTGGGCACGAAATATATGTCCAGGGTGTCTCTTACTGCTTGGTACTGTTGTCTCTGCACGTCCGATAAAGCTTGACCTCGAAGAATGTCGTCCGCTTCATCCCCCATACAGTAGATGAGCGTGTTTACCTGGTTAGCCTCTGAGCTAAGGTGCAGGTTGCTGGCTAATCGGAATCTTTCAAACCTCCGTATCCACTTCTCCCACTGCTGTGGCTTAGAAAAATCAAATGCTTCGGGAGGCTGAATTGTGAATGTGGCGTTTGGGGGTGGATTGGCGTTAACATTATTGCCGCTGTGTACTTGTAGCTGGGGCGGTAGCCTGTGAGGCCGCGGTGCGCTAGCTCCCGCTTCTTCTGTATCCGACATCTTTCTTTCCGGATAGTCTTTTTTTTTTTTTTTTTTATACGCTCCCAGAACAGCTTACTTTCACTCCCCGGAGATTAAGCTCTTACTGCCGCTCCACTTCTGACACCATGTCGTATTCTTGGACATAGATTCAAGCGACACTTTGTAGAGCAACTGGACAGCATTTATTTGCGTCGTTACAACTCAAAGCCATTTCACATAACGTTAGTGCCCCGTCGTTCCGGCACTTCCTGTTAAGGCATTTCACAATAAAACAGATTACACCACAAGAAGCGGCAGCCAAAACACGCCAGCGTCCTCTCACTTCACACCAATTAGGTACGTTTGTATATCCTTGGCTACATGACAGGCTATTAGGTCGCATTAATATAAACGACTCACATAAAGGGATCTGATCATTACAACTTGTAAAAACTAACAAACACTTGACCACTCCAGCAAAGGTCGGTTTATTTCATTAGGCTTCTTTAGGCAGATTTAGTTTCTGACCCAGCTCTGATTAGTTCACGTTAGTGTTATCGGTTCAGGATCGGATATTTGAGGTCAATACCCGATATCTTTTCTTTTTTTTTTTCAGTATCAGCTCCGATATCCAATAGCTGTATGGGATCGGTGCATCCATAATGGAAATACTAGGAATAATATGGATTTTGTTGCCACTTTTCCATAATCAACAAGACAAGCCTCCTGCAGAGTGTACAAAATGCCGCAGCCCGCCTCCTGACTAATACAAGGAGACGTGAGCACATCACTCCTGTTTTGTGCTCCTTACACTGGCTCCCTATCAGCTTTCGTGTTCAATTTAAAGTTTTGTTGATTGTTTTTAAATGTCTCCACTCCTTGGGCCCGCTCTATTTGTGTGATCTCTTGCGACTCTATACTCCATCCAGAGCTTTGAGGTCGGCTGACCAGCTCCTATTGGATGTTCCTAAAACTAGGAAAAAAACGAGAGGTGATAGAGCCTTCTCTGTGGCAGCGCCCCGACTATGGAATAGTCTTCTTTTGTCAATCAGGTCCTCTCAGTCTGTGGAACAGTTCAAATCCAGGCTGAAAACACACCTCTTCTCCCTGGCCTTCAATACGAGCTAGTTGAGTGTATCTTGGCATGTTACTGTTTACTTGTATTTTATTTCTATGTGACCTGCTATTACTGTGAAGCACTTTGGTCAACCACAGTTGTTTTAAATGTGCTATACAAATAAACTTGAATTGAATTGAATTGAATTGAAGCCTATGTTTCCTGGTGATTTAAGGGCTGCATCCTTGATTGATCATATTACCATAAAAGCTCTCACTGACGTTACGACTTTTTACCCCAAATGCCCTTCCCGTTACTGTCACCTGAATTATATATTGTGTTTGAAGCATCTTTCAGGGACACAGTTTTCAGGAAGTCAACACTTTGCACCTTACTGTGCACTTTTATACTGGTGAAACTTTTTGAATTAGATAATCCTTTTTTTTTTTGTTCAGTCAATTGTCATAGTAAGTCAATAAATATTAAAATCACATACTGACTGTGTCTAGAAGGAGTCTCAGGTGTTGTCTCATGGAGATGAGATGATTCATTAAGGTCACTGCGATCCCACTTTTTTGAGGAATGATGAAGAGAGACATATTTTATTCATGATTCAGCCCTAAGTAAAAAACTAAAACTTCTAATTCATCATTTTACTTTAATATAAACGTCCATTTGTCCTTTGCACAGTTACTCGCAATCTTAACGTGACATGAGAGTGAAATTGTCACTGTTTAAACAGACAGTGAGCTTTAACTTTCCTTGTAGACCAACCTTGCTAATGTGATTTCTTGAAAGAAAATGCTCCGTTTGTTTCCCCTTTGGAAGTTAATTGTATGCAAGAGCAACTTTGTAACCTTCATTTGTCCGCTAAAACAATCAAAGCACTTGGACTAGCCACAGTGTGCGAGACAATAGCATCAAGTGCACCCATAGACTGTAAAATTAAGAATAGACCGAGGGAGCGAGGCTTCCCTAATAGTGTTCAGCGCAGGCTAGCTGAAACTCGTTCATGCTAACAATTTAACTGCGCTTCTGGAGCCAGCTCCATTAAAATATAAATAGTAGAAGGATACAATTAGGATGATGTTGTACCTGGAGATCAGAATGACAAGCCTGTGTTTAATAATGTCTTACAGAGGAGTAAGACATTATTAACCGAAGTACGATTAAGTTCTTAATCTTTAATTTGACAGTCTATGAGTGCACCTCTGAGAAGACGGTCATTATACAGTTACAGTATAAATTTGCTCAACTAAGTGAACATTGCAATTTTGCAAACAGTCAGAGAGAATGGGGAATGATGTTCTAGTGAGATTCATGAAGATTTATCAGAAGGAGAGCGACAGCACCTGCCAGTATCGATAGCGTTATATTTAAGTTTATCGGCAACATTTATTACTTACTTTATATCAGTTGTAGTGGTGGGAATTGTGGCTCTTTAATGGGAGCTGAATCTTTAGGATCCATTCATACAGAAGAACCGCTCAAAAGACTGGCACATTTTTATATTATTTGACGATGCTAGACAGAAAAGTCATATTTTGAGGAAGAGAGAGCAGGTCCGAACACAACTGACTTGTAAAAGGAAGGAAAAGAGGCTTCTACTGCCTTACCAGCGCATTTTTAATGCACAAAACTTTCATTTGTGGTTTCTGCTCTGCTTGTATGATGTTTACTTGTGGCTCCTCAATTTCAATGCCGTTCAAAAGCAGCAGCCAAACCAAATAACTCATTTCATTATATTGCACAATACAAACCTTGGCCTGGTGCAGCTATTGCTAACAGATTCAGCTTTGACAGTCTGTGTTGCTTTCCAAACTCATCCCATTTGTTCCTGTTGAGATCTCACAGAAGCAGAGCTCTAATGACAAGTCTATAGCACTCATCTCGCAGCTGGAGGGCCTCCTCACAGCATCCCGTGTGTGGCTATAGCGAAGTCAAGCACCAATATGGGCTATAGTGTACACTCCATTAACACAATAGGCTTTTGTCACTCTGCTCTTGTGAATATAGCATTGCACAAATGAAGCACCAGCTGTTCGTTCTCACCGTATACTTTGAAGTCTGAATTATTAACATATTTATTGTTTTCTCTGTAAATAGCATTGGCTTTCAGCTACAAAGACAAGAACACTTCAACTGTCCACAGATGTTTAAGTGAAACTAGTAGAACGCAAGAAACTGGAAGTAATTTAAGCTGCATGCCATTGAAAAAGACATATCTACAAGATTACATGTTTATCTCTGTCTTTGCAGCACATGAGCAGCATTGCTCATGTGCTGCTAAGTTGAATACAATACGTACGTGACTTTTTGTTGTTGCTAGTGGGCCAAAAATCCTTTTGAAAACTGATTTATGAAGATGTTTGTGTGTGAATCTTAGTTTTACTAAGATTACTGCAAGTTCAATATTTTCGTCATACCAGCATGTGATTGTGTGACCTGACTGCAGTGCATGCCAAGATGTACGTGTGTATCCCATTCCACTGTTCAGATGGGGTAGAGAAAGGGCGAAATCTGGCAACCTGCAGTTCACATGCCCTCCCCTGTAAACAGACTCAGGTACTGCAAGTTCTTTTCTCATCTCAGGATGTGATTGTGTCTGTGTGAGCAGACGGCGTGCCAAGTCGTACGTGTGTAACCCATTCTATTGTTGAGATGGGGAGGGAGAGAGGGGACGAAACCTGGAAACCAGCAGTCCATACTCCGCCTTACTGTAAACAGAGCACAGCAAGTTTCTATATTTTTTCATACCAGGATGTGATTGAATGTGCGACCAGACTGCATGCCAAGTTTCGTGCGTGTAACCCATTCCATTATTGAGGTGGGAGGTCGTGGAGGGCAAAATCTGGGGCGTGTTGCTGATTGAATCACAACATTTGCCAGAAAATAGCCACTGCCGGGAGTCAGGAGGATTCGTTTCAATGCTGTGAGTAAGGTGCATATGGACCGTCCATCAGTGTTTATATTCTGGCTGTGGAAAACTAAAATTGTCCCTCAAGAGGTCGTGACTTGGAAGCTAATTGCATCACCAGTTACAGTAAATGCCCTCAATTTACAACACTTCTCCTCCTCCACCGGGCTTTCGTTTCATCAACAAACCTTCTCATCCAGTCACATAAACAATTTCACACCGATGAACGCAGACACTGGAGGCGAGGCAGGTGAAGTGTCTGGCTCCAGAACACTAAGTGAGAATGCACTGTAGAAAATACATCACCGTAGCTCATCCAGTTGGTGGGTAAAAGCAAAAGCCAATTTTTTTCTCTATTTTACACAGATAGAAGCACTGTGAACTGATCGGCCTTCATCAATCAATTCCTAAAACCTTTTAAAAGTATCTATAAATCCCCTCTATTGTCTTCCTCCAGGCCTCCACTATGGCTGTTCTAACCTCAGCATTACTCACTGTCCCTCCTCAGAGCATGTCCGAACCATCTCACTCTGGTCTTCCTCCCAAACTCCTGATGTAGTCAAATTTGCTAATGTTTGAAATTTGCTTTCAGATAAATGAAACCATGAGATACAGTAAGTCGTTACAAAATAGCTTCTGCAGCTTCTCTACATTGTGTGACGCCAGTGTGTCTTGAAAACGCTTCTTATTTAAAGCCGAGGTCAGCTTTTAAGAAGCCCGCACGACTTCGGCTTCTGTTACTATTTTTTACCAAGATTAAAAGAAACAGTCAAGGAAAGACCGTGAGAGATTTTTATTCTCACTAAACTATTATTCTCCGTTCACCATTGGTCCAAATCAGCATAAAGGAGAAGCTACTTAAGATATAGCAGGGATTATGTTATTGACTTTTAAGGGACTTGATTAACTGTATGTTCATCACCAGGACTGTTTTCTTGTCCTGCTTAAATCAACCTTTTGTCACGTTTCTCAAAGGTATCATGGCTACGGTCGATATAAAGATAAAACATTTTCAATATTCCTCACCTCAACCAATGTCCCCTTTTCACCAGGTCTCTAATACGACACACCACCCTCCTGTGCCGCAGCTCACAGCAGCCAGACTATCAGCCTCCTCAACGCCGCCATCTCCTCCTCTTCACCACCAGAGGCTCCATGGGAAAATACACTGCCAAACACAAAAGTCGTCACCTGGATTCTGACAAGGTTATTCCATCAATGGATTTCTTCTTCTTCTCGGCTGGCACGGGCATATTCCAAGAGGACAATGCAAGGGCTCACATTGTGAAAGAGTGGTTCAGGAAGCATGAGATATCATTTTCACACATGGATTGGTCACCAGGGTCCAGGACTTCACCCCACTGAGAATCTTTGGGATGTGCTGGAGAAGGCTTTGTTCAGTGGTCACACTCTCCCATCATCAAAAGTAAAAAAAAAGCTAATTGAAACAATGTTCCACTTCCAGGTCCAGTCGACCTAAGAACAGTTTCATACACAAGGCCATCGGGAAGCAGAACTCCCTGCCCTCCCTCCCGCCCCCGCTCCACAATCAAGGATGAGGGAAATATAATTTGAAATCATTCACATGGTTTGACAAATAAAAAATCTTGAATCTTGAATCTCTTGAACAATGCCTCCTCGCATGCGTGTTGTAATCACAGCTAAAGATGAAGCATAAGATTTAGAGCGTGCTTTTTTTGTGGTGACTCTTTTTTGGTCAGGCGGCGTAATGCTTATATACCTTTCAATAAACTATTCATTCCATCTCAACTATTTACCTTTGTTAAGAAATGAATGTTGTTCAAAACAAATCAGGAGTTGATTTTATGGTAACTCCATATCAACCCTTCTCCTCGTGAGCTCTGTATTGCTCATATATCTCTATAGCAATCACTGATAAACGCGTCACAATAAATCAAAATGTGACGCTAACTTGACAAGTCGCAGTTAATCTGTAAACACAAGGGCAATTAACATTCGTGGAAAGCTGTATTAATATTGTCAGAAGTCCCATTATGGGCCACTTAACAACATGACGGATCTGATTTTAATGGCTACATGAAATGTCACGGGAATAAGAGATGGGTCACTGCACTTGAACGTGCATTAGTGATCGGTTTAGGCATCATTATATCTGCAATGGCTGTTACTTGAGAGCCATTTAAGCACACAATGTGACGAGTGCTTGTAAAAGTGCTTATGAACTCATCCCCATGAATAATTGGAATAGAAATGAGTCGGAAAAGGTTGGACCACAACTAATGAATTTACTTGTGGTCCAAACTTCACTAATGAGTGAATTTCTCCATCGTGAGATAAATTAAGTCTTGTCTTAAAATGTACTTTTTTTGTTGCAAGGTTAACTATCTGTGATACTGTTCCCATAAATTCACATCAACACAATGTCATCTATACACACCTATAAAGCTACTACAAACATATATTTTCAATTGTGCTTTTATTGCCTGATTCAACATGGCCTAATTGATCAGAAATGGCTGTATCCTTTTAAACCTTTGTATAGTCCAGACACACTCGGGTTTATGGCTCTCTCTGTCCTTGTCCTGACAGACAGCGGTGTTCGCGACTCCTCGCTCGCCGTCGATCTAATTTCATTAAAAGCACTGAAGCGGACACAGGACATAGACAGATCTGCAGTAAGTTGGACCTCAGCCCACACTAAGAAGCAACAATAAAATGTGCTCACGTCAATGACTTGTTTAAGCCTCTAGACACTTGCAGATAAAGGTAAAGAAAATAAAAGAGTGGATCATAATTTCTATACTGATTTAGTTTTTTGTTTTGTTTTTTCGACATTGTTGCTGAGAGGCACAACTTTGGTTCAAATAATCCAAGCTTGCAGGACTGTTTTTGTGCCACAATTAAAAATGAAAACAGGCTTATTGTCAGTTAAAAGATTTCCCTCATGTTGCTGTACTGTTACGGTGTTTCCATCATTATAACAGAAGGAGAACATGTTCTCGTTCAAAAGACCTGAACCTCATCCTCTGCAGAACACATCAAGATTTGGATTGAAGAAAGGGGAGTTTAATAAGAGTTTGGATGGAAAAAGTGATTTAAATATCTTGGCTCTGAAAACTCTGTACAAAATATTGAAGAAAATCGCAGCACTTTCTTGTTGAAAATAAATAATCACTTCTGGAAATCTGGTAACACTTTATAATAAGGTTACATGAAGTCGTGCATGAATAACATGAAATTATGCTCGGTTTCATGATGTGTTTATGCATGACTCATCATGAGTTAACATAACTTCAGGTTCTTTCATAGATGACTTCATACATGAATTAATTAAGCAACTATACTGTATTAACAAGAAAAATCTTGTTAATACATCATTATCTTACAATCACGATGAATTCACTAAAACATTTTTTTTTTAAACATTAACTAATCATAATTATGAAGTTTACTGCTGTAGATAATTAATTCATCATTAGCTAATCCTTAGTTCATACATAAATTCATGATGATTGCATCCTCTATACTAAAGTGATGCACTTTTATGCTTTGGACAAAAGTTGTTTATTGGACAAAACAAACACAAACGTCAAAGACATTATAATTTATAACTGTTCACAATGCGTTATGGATTTAAATTATGTTAATGTTTTGTGGTCCATTAAATTTCACGCATTTACAATAACACACAGGATTATAGTCAAGACATCATTTTAAAAATCGGTATCGGTAGCGGTTTATATCGGCATAAGCCTTAGAAAAACCCATATCGGTCGACCTCTATTTATAATGTAAGCAATAGTCAGTGTTTATGTTGATGTAATGGAAATTAAATAGACCACAGAACAGACATAATTTAAACCCATAATGCAGCGTGGACAGTTATTATAATGTATTTAATGTTCGCCCTGGGCTCAACCTGGATTAAAGAAATTAAATATATTAAATTTCCATAAGCGGAGTAATAAAAAAGGTACCAGCCAGGCGGCCAAATACTGCCATCTAGTGTTGGGGTATTGTATATTTCAAGTGGCAGACGGAAAAGTAGTAGCGTCAGGCGTGCATTTTATTTTAACATTTTGGCTTGTCTTACCTTACTTTTATTTGCTCGCTAATCAAAAACTTTAATTTAAGAGTGATTAGAAACAAGTTACCAAATTATAGTACAACAAGTAACAACATTAATAAATGGTCGGTGAGAGACTGGGGCTTCAAAATTGAACAAATAATGTGTTCAAAAATCAATTTTGTGCAACAATGAAAGTTGGCTACAATTAAATGTTTATTTGTCATTTGTATGACGTATGGCCATTGAAGTAAATTTAGGCGTATGGCTTTGACACGTAGAGGACGTCGTGACGTAGTCACTGTTACGTAAACCGTTCGGCGCAAAATTTCAAACACTGAACCGGAAGAAACAGTTTCGGCTTGAGCGTGCGCTGGAGTTTATTCATGATAAGCTGTAAATACCGTAAGATCAGCCTCACAGTTTGCATACACAGTCAGGTATGTTTAAAGATTTACGCATATGCATGGAAATGATCTAACGTGATATGTCTTGGCCCACTATTGAGGAAGTGAAAAAGCTTTTGTCGCTAATACTGCTAGCATCTTCAAAACAAAGGCTGTTTTAGTTATTTATTGTATAAATCCTTTGTAAGCGATTTTTAATAATGCAAGTGCGCCTTTCCCTCACGAGTAGTTTTATACAGCATTGTTTATGGAAAGAAAGATGTATTCTTTGTTATTATGGCCAATGACCACGGCAACCCCGCTGTAATCTGTGACAGAACTCAACATTGTTGTTTCTTAATTCCTTTTTGAATACTTAAGAGCAGCTTCTACGTATAAAGTGCTTCATAATTGCATCTCTGTCTAGTCGAGATGAGTGCCACCTCCACGCCGGTATCTCGGGTGCGTCAGGAATGGACATCGAATTCTCTAAAAAACAAGGGTTTGTCCCCCGTAACCACCAGTACCCCCGCTGCTAGCTGCTTTTCCAGGGAATGACGATGAGAAAGAGAGGCGTCAACGGAGAAGGTCGAGGGTCATTGACCTCCAAACCGCTCCAGAGACATCCTTCAATGAATCTGGTGCTCACAGGTGAGACAAACAAATAACACTTGTTAAAGATAGTTTATTGGAGCCTAGTATGGGCATTGTGGTTTCTTTTCTATACAGTATATTATTTTTTTCTGACTCAGTCTGGTCCGCGTAGCTCTGTAACGTTTAGAAACGTTCACAACTGTAAGCAAAATATGCTGCAAAAATACTCCTGAAGATTGCTGTGAAATATCATAAATTGCCAATTACTACAACCCCAACCACAGTGACTAATAATAAAAAAGGGCGTTATTATTTATCTTCTTAAGGCAATGGTGAAGTGTGATGTGTTTTTCAAACCACCCACATCTGCCTCAGGCTGTGTTTATGTGCTTGTATCCAGATCTTGAGGCTAATCTCTTGTTTGTGCAGTGCTGCGGGGACTCCTGCAGCCGTGCCTAAGCTGTCCAATGCACAGATCTCTGAGCATTACTCCACCTGCATCAAGCTCTCCACTGAGAATGTGAGTCCCTCCTTTCTGAGCATTTGATGGTGTATTATTTTGAAGATCTATTTTTCACATTTACTTCTCTAAATTGTTTTCTGAGTCGAATAAAACCTTGAGTTCTTATTTCTTCGGCAGAAAATCACCACCAAAAATGCCTTCGGCCTCCATCTGATCGATTACATGGCTGATATACTCAAGCAGAAGGACTCTGAACTCACAAACTTCAAGGTAGGACGGTTTTATTATTTTTCAACGTTAAATTGTCTGACATCACATTAGATGACTTTCTTTCAAGGAATTAATTGAGATGAAATCGTTTTGGCTTCAAATCCCACATCGGCTTTTGCTGCTGTTCGTGACGACTTTCTTGACATAAAAGACGTGCACAGCATTTTGGGAGGACTGTGGCTGTCTTTGCTTCAGTGCATTAAATTAAAGAGGATTAAAATGCCGTATCAGGATTAAGTAGCTCCAACTCGATTTTGTTTGTGTAATATGATTTGCGGAATAGTGTGTTGACAATGACCTAAAACAAAATCTGCTTCTGTAGCCTTTACCTTAAGTTAATTTCATTAATGTTTTTCCCTCAAGGTGGCGGCAGGAACTTTGGATGCAAGCACAAAGATCTATGCTGTCAGAGTGGATGCTGTTCATGCGGATGCCTACAGGGTGCTGGGGGGTCTGGGAGCAGAGACTAAACCAGGAGAAGGTAAGCTCTTAGTTACTGTATTTCCTATTTCTTATTTGTATAGTGTTTTCCTGTCCCGAACCTTTACAAACAAAGAGCTTTGCATCAGAAAAGGCACCCAAATTAAATGCTCAGGCTTTTTACTGGGTTTACAAGGTTTTTCCCCCCCAAAAAACACCTTGAATTACATGGGCAAGACATTGTAGAAGAAGCCCTTGGTACATAATGGAAAACCACACTTCTGTAGTGTACTTGAGTAGTGACAATGGACACGAAACTTAACTGTGCAAAGACTCACATTTTTTGTCTAGAAAAGGCTGTTTTAACTTCTTAACCCCCGCCTTAACCGAGTACATTTCCTCCCGTTTGGCATTACCCAAATCTAAGGCTATATCCACACGAAGACAAAACGCGTATATTTTCAGAAACTTTATTTGTAAGCATGAAGTCAGCTTAATAAATGTGTGCGTCCACATGGGTCGACTCATGTCTGTGAAAACGGCGTGATTCACCTGCCAGGCCTGTGTGTGGCGCTGTGACGCTCACACAGGTAATAGAACAAGATGTAGAGGGCGCATGCGCAGTAAACTTCTGTGGAATGTAAACAGTGAAAATGAAACGGATTCAAGGATTTACGATTTACAGAAGAGACGAGGAGGCGAGTTTATTCTTCAGACGTAACGGGACTAAAGCAGAAAAACCTGTCAGTGACCGGACTTTGACTGTCAGTCCAAAAACACAGACTGTTTTTCTACTTGTCACCTGTGGCTTGCGGATTACAGTGGAGCAAAGAGAAGCGGAGTAAAACCATCATAGATCCATGAGTAAAACTCATTATAAGGTCAGTAGATTATGGATAACAGACTCCACTCTGGTGCTGTGATGTCATCGTTTTAGTAAAAGTTGCGGAGACGTCGTAACAACGGCGCCACGTAAACGGCGTTTTGAGATCTTTCCACTCTGGGACCTAGTTTGGAAAATGTTCGTTTACAGACCCCCAAAACGCCGGACTCGTATGGACGATACACTAGATTGATAAAATATCTTTGCGTTTGGTCCTCAGCTTGACTTCGTATGGACAGGGCCTAAAAGCAAAAGAGTGACGGAAACGTGGCGGAAAAGAAACGATAGCGCCATAAAAAAGTGTCACAAACGCATGACTAAAGAGTGATGAAAAAGCAACACAAATAGTGACAGAAATGTGGGGCTTGGTGCTGTTTTTGCCAAAGAAATCTCTGTAAACCAATAGATTTTATGAAGTCCCATGATGATTATTGAGATTTCGATTAACGGCCCAGCCCTACAGAAATGTGACGAAAACGCAACGAAAAATGAGATGGAAAAAGTGATGAAAAACACAACAAAAAAGAATGCAATTAAAAAAGACGAGAACACAACAAAAACAGTTCCCAAATGCGGCAAAAGAGCAACAATAACACGACTAAAGAGTGATGAAGAAGTGACAAAAAGTCAACAAGAAAGAGTGGCAAAAGTGATTTTAAAAAGTAGCCAAAACACGACTACAAACGCTTTTAAAAAAATGCGCCAAAAAAGCGGCGACAACGCAACAGAAAAGTCACGACCAGTTTTGTAAGTCTTGGCTTTCAAATGAGGCGTCACCCTGGCCTATAGACTGTAAGCTCCAGTCGTGGAGCCTTTTAGATTTGGGTAAAACTGAACAGGAGAAAAGAGGTTACAATACTAATGCTAATCTTTTTTTTTCTGTGTCTGTTACAGGTCCGGGGAAAACGGAGGAGGGAGAAGACGATGACGCAGCCGACATCGAGCCGACCGTCAAACAAGTGAAAAAGAAACGGCCGCCGAAGAAAACTGTGGAGCAGAACTTGAGCAACATCAATGCCCCAGAGTCTGAGAGGAGATGTGAGGTATGTGGCATTATTATTATTATTATATAATTATCTTTAATCAGTACAAAAGATGATGGTTTTATTTTTTTTTAAATAAATGCCATTTTCAATCTTCAGCATTCGTTTTACACTGTGAGAACTAATGTTTGTTGGTTATTTCAAGACACTGATCACTGAATATTAATGCAATCACACATTAATCTTTTTATTCATCAAACTAATTATTACAGCGCGCTTGGATTCCAATGATTGTCACACAAAGAATGCATTAATTATGAGTTCTTTACGAAGGATTTTTCAACGAATCTAAATCTGTAATATGGATACATGTGATGGGACAGAGTATCTTGCTGTGTTTGAGCTGATATTTATCAACTTTTGAGATGTTATCAGTTTTACTTTCTGCTTTTATTTCTGGTTGATGCCAAGAAACGACATCTAATCATGTGAATTGGCGAATAAAGTATTTTTTTTTATTTTTTTTTGTGTCAGCAGCGATCATTGTTATGTCGTTTTTTTAGTTTTTCCTTCTTTTTTTATTTATTTAAATGTTGGAAACCCGCGGTCTCTTTGTCGTGCTCACAGTCGACTTCCAAGCTACAACGCCGTCTTCTTGTTACCCCAGGTGGACCCAATGTTTCATAAGATGGCGTCGTCCTTCGATGAGAGCAGCACGGCTGGAGTGTTCCTGTCCGTTTTGTTCAGCGAGAGCAGCCGCTGCGAGCTCCTGTTTCCTTCACACATGATTCTGCTCCAGTCCAAACCCTCGTACTCTCCTCCGCCCCCTCAGTCGGCGCCCGCTTCTCCATTCATGGGTAAAAATACATCAGAAGTTCCCTTCTTTCGAATGGCTCTGAATGTCTTTTATTTTTTTGTATTTCGCCTGTCAATTTCTTTATTGAACATGGTGTATTTGTTCTGCTCATGACAGCGGGACTCCAGCGCTTGCAGGAGAAAAGCGCCATTTGTCCCTCACTCCGAGATTTCTCTTTCACAAGCTGGAACCCTGAGCAGGTAAAGAATTTATAGAGACCTTTACAATTCCAAAAGTAACTGAAGTTTATTCCAATGGAACTAAAAGTGGAAGTCGGACAATAATATATGGTAATACTTATGTAGGCTGCACAATATATCGTAAAAAAATATTGTAAAGCGATATTGGGTGATGTAATATCCATATCGCAAGAAGAAAAAAAGCTTTATTTATATAGCGCCTTTCACAGACATGGTCACAAAGCGCTTTACATGAGACAATGAAGCCACAATATTATGGCAACATCACTAAAGTCTTCATCGGACTGAGATTGACAGTTTTTTGCAAACTCAACCAAAAACAAACAATACATTGAACTTATAAATGTGTGGAAGGTCAGTTTTAGTTAACCTCTTAACCCCCACTTTAACAGAGCGCATTTTGTCCAGTTCTGCTTTGCTCAAATCTAAAAACTTCTTGCAGTCTAAAGGCCAGTGTAGCCCCTCATTTGAAAGCTAAGACCTACAACACTGATCTAGGACTTTTCCCCGTGTTTCCATGCGTTGTTGTCGTCACATAAAAAAAAAAAAAAAAAAGTCATCACTTTTTGGTTGTTTTTGTTCTCACTTTTTTTTTTTAAGTATTTAATTTTTATAATTTTTTTGTCTCGTTTTTGTTGTGTGTTTTGTTGCTTTTTAATCGTCATTTACGTCTCGTTTTTGTCTCTATTTTGATGCATTTTTTCAGGAAGCTTTTCGATTTGGGTAATGCCAGGATAATGTTAGAAAATGTGCTTGCGTATGTGGGGGTTAAGAGGTTAAACATTTACTAATATATTTGTTATGGCCTTCTTGGCTGATGCCAAAAAGATTTTCAGAAGATAAGCATCATGGTCAGTCAGCTCATCCGGAAGGCATCCCAGATATAACAGATTGATATTAAAGCCCAGTGTTTTAGAAATAACATTTGTTACATCTGTCCAATAGGACTGAAGGAATGGGCAAGACCAAAAAATGTGTCCAAAATCTGCAGTTGTTTCCCCACATTCTCTCCAGCAATGTGCTGAAGTTGTGCTGTATTTAGATTTCTGTTTAGGTGTTATGAAGAAACGAATAACAGTCTTCCAACAAAAGTCCCTCCAGATGTTCGAGTCGGTAGATGAGAACTGTACCTCCCAAAAGCCCTCATGTGGAGACTTTAATTTGTACTTTCTGATCATAATTGCAATTACAAAATGATTTGCTGAAAAATATCAAGTTAATATCAATGCACATAGTGTATGTCTTGGTTGCTCATTTAGTTTTTTTAATTAATAAACGCTGATGTTAAATGTCTCTCCACATTGAGTCTAAAAGTTAATATGCGACTTTATTGGATTGTATTAAAAACACATTCAAAGTACTGCACAAGAGAGAACTTTTTATCTCAACCTGTCAAGAAAAAAAAACTATTAGTGGAATGAAAAGTGACAAAACCAGTGATAAAATGGCCTATACTAAAAGAAGTGTTCAGTGGAGCTTCAGACCAGGTTAACCATCATGTCACTGCAGACCATGAATCAGCTGCTGGAGAAGATGAAACAAGGGGAGCATGTTTTCGATGTGAACGCTGAGCCGGAGCACGAGGAGGACGACTGTCCCGACTTCGACGCAGACTTCGAGGAGGGGCAGGGCGACGACGACGACGACGGGCTGAAGGAGTACAAGGATGGCTGTGAGGCGACTGGGTCCGGGAGAGGGAGGTATGTTCACAACTGCTCATATAAGCTCATTAGAGACAAATCAGTACATTTAAATACTAATGCTCAATCACAAAAACCCACAATGGAAAAATTGCAAATAGTATTTCACTGATTCTTTATATTACAAGGCTTGAAGAGCCCATTGATTTGAGCTGATAAAACTAGAGCTAAGAGTCTAATCTGTTTGCTTTGTTGTTTTTATACTGTTCTAGGGACGTCATTCCCATCGGAGAGGGAGACATCGCCACCATGTGTCTGCAGCTGTCTTCTCAGCCCCGAGACTACTCCTACTTCAGTCCCAGGACCATGGCCGCGTGGGCGGGACCCGGGTACTGGCAGTTCAAACCCAAACACAAGTGTAAGTCTCCTCTACGGATCGCTGCATGTAGTTTATTAACTCAACTGCTGCTTCTGGTCACAAAATAAACCTGCTGCTCACGAGAATGTGAGCAGTGTTCTTTCCACTCCAGTATTTGTATCTAGGGCTGCTGTATTGCCAAATTATTGTACTTGCAATTTCCACAAGCTCCATAGTAATGCAAAATCATTGAGTCCTTCTAGTTCAGTTCAGTTCATTAGCCATTTGCATTATAAAATTGTCAACATTTAAAAGGGCATTACATGACATACAGACAAATTTCACTTAAAATACTTTAGGGTCAAATACTAATTATGGTTCTGAAATCCAAATAACACAACAAAAAAGAAAGAAACTAAATGAGGCACACACAAAAAACTGCATTGAATTAAAATTTATCTTTTGCGTTTGCTTTTTTTAGGCAGTGATGGCAAAAAATGTGTAAAGTACAGTCAGATAGGCCAAATATAATATAGCAAGACTCTTAAATCGGGTTTTACTAGTTGTTAATGAAGCCTCCGGCCGCGCTGTTCTTCTGTTCGCCAAGAGTTTCTCTCCACAAGCTGTGATGACTCTAAACAGTGCACTTGAATTTTAATATGGGCTATTTACTGTGCACTTTATTGATCCCAAGAGAGAAAATTCCTCGTACTGATGAAAACGCTGCCAAGAAAGAGAAATTTGCTTGCTATTTTTGTGTTAAGAAAATGTCATTTCAACACGGTACATTCCAGTACATTTAAAGACAAATATCACAATATTCAAAACGGTCATCAAGTGTAACATTTTTGCTCATCCTGCTTTTTTAATCTAAACACACAAACTAGCTTTGCAATTTCAAGAACCACAAACTAACTTATTCCTCTAGCTTAAATCATATGTTTATGCGCTTGTGTTTTCTAGTGGATCATATGCCTGATAAAGAGAAACCCAAAAGGAAACCCAAAAAAGCCTTCGAGATCGATTTCAACGACGACGTCAACTTTGACACATATTTCCGCACAACAAGGGTGAGTCGATGCAGCGTTTAAATTGACCTCAACTTTGCTATCTGCTTAACAGGGAACATTATGAGTTCTCGATTTTATTGAAGTAACACTAGATGCAGACTAAGCTCTCAAGATGTTTATCTGACTGTCGCATCTGCATAGGCCATGTTTGAGTGGTTTAGGTATCAACTACTAATAATCAACTTTTATATGTGCGCTCTACTCGCAGGAATTCATCTGCATCCTTTTTCTTAGTGCTCCTTTAAGACTACATAAGAAGCATTTGAGAGAAGACTGAAATTCAAACTGCTAAACAAATGCACAACGACATGCATTTCAGAACATGTTTTAGAGGTCAGGGTAGGTTTTTGTGCCAAGTGGATTTAAAAAAGTTTTAGAGTTTGGTTGAAACAATGGAATATTTTGGTGTGTTAAATGAAGCTAAAAGCATTTGTTTTTGTTTGAGCTGAGGTTTATATAAAAGAGGGGGTTTAATCAAACCGTAAATATATTTGTCGTCCAGCCTTCGGTACTGGACGACTGGGAGAGGGGTTAAAACATTTTTTTTTTAAAGGCCTGGTATTTAGCGCAACAAAATTGTCCTAAATCAGCTCACAAAACCAAGATGGATAGCAAATCTAAAAGAAATCGCATTATTTGCTAGACAAATGGCAGGTGGGTGTGTTTCCTGAACGTCGTACAATTCTTTATTGTCTCTTCTCAGGCCACCACCACAATCAGCAAATCGACACTCACTGCCTGCACAAAGAAAACCACTCTGCCGGCAGACTTCCAGTTCCCCCCAGAGACGCTGTCCCAGCTCAGCCTCAAACCCTCCAGCTCCGTGAGTTTGCATTAATATCCGCTCGCTGACGTCTGAGACTGATTTATTGTATGAATAATGATTAATTGTTAAATTGTGCGCAATCATAATGTCTGATTCTTTTTAGCTACATCAAGAGGCGCAGAAGAGGTTGTCAGGTGAACTCGGGGAAGGTATCGGGGACTATGACTACAACAACGCCAACGACACGGTCAACTTCTGTCCTGGGCTACCGGTTCGTTTTTGTTTTTGCATTGCCATTTTGTTTAGCCCTTTGTTATTGTTAAGGTCACTGTGGACGTATAACTCTACGACAAGCCTCACTGTATTTTACAATTAAATTATTTCACAACATACAAATAATGATTTCAGGGCGGAGACAGCGATGACGATGCTGAGGGATTCGCTTCAGACGACACGCAGCCTTCGGGGGACAGTTTTCCACCTCCTTCACAAGACTTGGCCAACGTGACCACGTACGGAGAAGACGACCTGGTCCCTGAGCCACACAGAGTCAGTATCAGGATGCACTTGAAAATAGGGCTGAGTACCGTTTTTTACTTCTTCTTTTTTTTCGATACTGATACCTGAAATATACTCTTTTCGATATTTATACCAAAGTATTTGTCATCCAGAACCAGATAACCGGATGATAATGTGGAGAAAGATAATGCACATTTACATTATTGGAAGAAATTGGGGAATTAAAACAATGGGGCAAAAATGGAGGAAAATATTAGTAATAGAAAAATAAGCTTTTTGCAACAAAAAAAAGGGGAGGGAAATAAAGGGGAAAACTAGGACACATTTGAGCAAAAATAAGAAAAAAATGGGGAAAAATAAAAATTGGATTTTTTTTTCATATTTATTTGAGCTGGAACAACCAAGTCATTTCCTTTAATTCAAACATCAAAACTTGGATCTAAAGATATAAGTGTTTTTTTTTCCGGTTCCTGCTTTCGATACTTTTAATTTTTTCAATACCTGTAGTCCCTAAACTTTTTTTCTAAATTCCAATAACAAACTGCTATCGTTTAACAGTACCCAGCCCGACTTAAAAATATGTCTCAACTAATACCTAGATGTGTCTAGTATCAGTTAGATTTGCTTTAGTAACTTTTGATGGAATTATACTTCAAACAGTAGTTTTATGACCCGGTACTTTCAGCTTCAGCTAGATTCACATTATCTTGAAGTACTTTTCACTGTGAGAAAATTTGTGACGAAGTTGCATGTTTTAGTACCTAGTCATATTTTTCAAAGGTGTACTAACCAGAACTATCTGTATTTCCACAATATTTTGGTGTTGGATTTCATGTCTACAAAATGATTAAACCTTTACTCAGACCAAAGGGTAGTGCCCTGCAAATACTTCACTGCTGATCATTTGAATTACTACACTTCTGCCTTCTGCTTTCACTACACCCACTTTTGATCTCCTGTAAACTCAAATATTTATGAAAAGATTTGTACGTTCCAATTTTTCATAATTCTTAACACATTTTCTGTCTTTTAAGGTATTCAGTTTCAGTCCATGCAGTTGAAAAATCATAAACTTGAAACAGATTTTTATGCCCATTTTTAGGTGAACAAAATTGAAATAAACTACGCAAAAACGGCTAAGAAGATGGACATGAAGAGACTAAAGAACAGCATGTGGACCCTCCTGACAGACAGCCCGGAAAAATCCAAGGAGGTGAATTTTAAATCTTCCTTTATGCAATCGCCTGAAAGTGCAGCAAGTTTTATCAAGTGTGCATTAAACATGAAGCTTTTCCAATTCCAAACCTTCATGTTCTTGCGCCGCAGGAGGTGGAGACTATGGAGAAACCAGAGGTGTGCGGAGAGAAAGCGTTCACCCAGACCACAAAGTCCCTGCTTCAAAGGTAACAGTGGGTTTCCAGTAGGCCTGAAAAGAAGGGAATAGGGCTGCCAATATAAATACGTAAACGTCAGGTGAAATTAATCATATATTAAAGGGATAATGTGATATCTTCAGAGCTTGACATTAGTACTAGCCAACCACTCAACTGCTCTTTCGCAAAACGCCGCCCCAAAACGGTCATTGTCTCATACCAGACATTCTCCTCCGGAAAACACTGCCTGCTAACTTGCAAGCCACGGCTAAACCTGTTAACCATCCAATTTTGTCGTTTGCCAAGCGTTTTATGACCCGTCGTTTCTGGACATTGTCCCAAAAAAGCAGTTTCTACCGCGGATATATCAGGCACATTTACTTTGTCAGTGCTACAGGAAGTGTTTATTTCAGCCACGGGTGAATTTGTTATTGTCACTGCACTGATGGCACACAGGACATTGTGGCTAGAGTATCATGATTAATATGTAATCTCAGCTGTGGGGGAGACGGAGCCACTGCAGCCTCTCTCTCCTCCACAGCCAGGAGCCGGGGCTGTCTGTGGACTAGACCCCAGACCAGCCATAATTTAATCAATACTGGACTAACATAAGAACTCACGCGGTAATGTAAAGCATGACAAGTCCACACAACTGTGCCGGTTACATTTAATGTAGCTCCAGGGTTTGTTTCCGATTTTTACAAGAGGCCGGTGCTTTAGCCTCAATAGTTGTAGCCCCCCTTTGTTGCATATTTTAAATATATTCTTCCACTGCGCATTGCCATCCATTTTGAATCGATCTGGAGGATATCACACTGGTATTGCACCAAAAAGTGTCACTAACACTTCTTCCCCATTATGACATGTGTTGAACTCCTTTTCTTGTCGGAGCTAGCTAACAGTTGCTAATTATTTTACTATTTTAAAACCTTGACAATGGTCTTTACTACGACATTAGAACTATATAATTAGGTGTCCAAGGCAATTAAATTTACAGCCAGAAATGTTGGCTAGTGTGACAAACTGTACGTTCAATAAAACATAGTAACCAAACACAAAACAGTATACAGGCCCCTACTCATTTCTATTCTGTCTATGTTGCAACTGTAATAGCTTTTGGGGATCAACATTTGTTTCTCTTTTACCTTTGACCAGATTACCCAACACGATGGCTCAGAACCTGTCTGTGCCGCTGGCGTTTGTGGCTCTGCTTCATCTCGCGAATGAAAAGGTGAGCCTGCGACTAAATGCTTTCTCAATAACATTTCCTCTGTACAGGCCAAGCAAGAAAACTGCTGTGAGTTGGCCATGAGCGTTTCATTGTCTCTTTTAACTAGTTAACTCGAATATACAGTCACTCGCTGTCTCTCAATGTGATAAAATTAATATTAAGCGAGGAGGACATTGTATTGAATCTTAAAACGGCTTGACCTGAGACTGCTTCACTATAATGACATCCGAATTATTATGAATGTAGCAATAAGGACCATTTGTGAATAACATTTTCTCAATTTAATCCTTTTCTCTATAACCTTTTAGGACCGAATGCAATATTTATAAACAGAACCTATTAAAATGTGAATGTCATTTTGACTCATGAAATGGACAAATAAACTCGTGCTGTATGTATTTCTCTGATCTCTGAAATGCATTTTCACAGAATCTGGAGCTGGTGAATGTGGATGACATGTCAGACATCATCATCAGACAAGGCCATTGAACTCACGACATGAGCTTGCTCCTTTTTATCCTATCCTTTCCATCCTCTCCCTGTATCATATGGACGTCTTTCCCTCATGTTTTTATGCTTGTTTTGTAGCTTATGTGACAAACAGTAGAGGTCAATTTACCTTTTTATTCATTCAATTGTTTTAAAATATTACAACTATGAAGTGTAGATAACTGTATACCCTGCACAAAAAATGTATATTGTCATAAGAAATAAAAAGCTTTTTTGTAAATTTTTGTATTTTTATTTTTTTTTACTTGCAATTGAAAACTTAGAGACAGGTCAACTTTAATAATATTTAAAGTAGAATTAATTTGACACAGAATTATGGGCATTTTCTCCAATAACCACAAAGAGCAGTATTTTAGGCCCATTTTCTAAAGGCTTACAGGCAAATTGTCATCCATAATGGATCTAATAGCCCTAATTATTTTTAGCTGCTTGTGATTCAGAGTGGCTGCAGCGGTGACTTGGCAGTAGGTAATGAAGGCTCACGTCGGCTCATTTCAAACTGTTGAAACCAGTCCGGGCAGGTGAGGCTGCGGGACATGTGTGACGTCAGGAAGCTCCCAAACACAGGAAGACAATGTACTATTTAAAAATGCTTTCTCTGACTCTGTAAATTTGTGTTATTTTAGAGTTAACACGTGTCATATATTCTCCAATTAAATACATCGTGGGTAGTAATGGAGTAGACAGATTATCCAATATGAATAAAAATGAATAATTAGCTGATTTTAAAAATGACATGGAATTAATTTGCTTGAACTATTATCCACATTACAAGAATTTTGGTCTAAGTGCAAATGGCAAATAAAATAATGGTCATCATAATAAAAACAAGGTTGAGCTAGACACATGCCATGAATATAGGCTTCAAACAAGTCAAATGTTGGAGGCGTGAATTTCTGTCAGGGCATATCCTGTTGAGTACAGCTGGCAAATCTTGACTGTAATACCTGGATGACGTCAGTGCTAAGCTTTTTTTTCTTCTTCCTTTTTTAGTTTGAAGAAGTTGCCTTCACAATAAAAGCCCGAAAAATAATGCATGTATCCAGGGCCCCAGCTGTTAAAATGATAGATTGTGAAAATACTTGGATATTTCTCCAACATAATTTCACTCAAGTAGAAGCAAAAAGCAGTGACCTGAACAACTAGGAGAAAATGCTACTTGTTTGTAACTTAGTGTAAAAGTGATACATTTATGGTTTAGAAGTGACATACATTATGAGGAAAAACATAAAATAATGTGAAAAAAATATACAAAAACACACAGTACTACGAATTCCCTTTCTTAGTATTCAAGTAGAAGTGAGTAATAAAACTACTCAAAAAAGTAGGTTCAAGTTACTCCAGTACTTCAGTGAATGTAAATAATGTAGCCGAGTAGCCTACACGCTTTTGAATTGCACAAACCAAGAAGAAATTAGAAATACTATGATAAGGCATTTTTATTTATTTATTTTCACTAATTATTCTCAATACATTTTATTTGTAAAACTTTACGAGCAGTTCGTGTTTTTTTTCCGGACAGCTTGACATTCGAAGCTCAGGAATTTGAAGGAACCAACCAGGAAGTTAAACAAAGCAGGAAACGTCTTCATTTCTGCGGAGCGTCAAAGTTACTGGACCGGACGAAAAACTTCTCTAACGGGTTATAAAATTGGGATTATTTATTCGAGAAAGTCGAGCCACGCAGTTTCGCACCACAGCGATCACCGGTTCCGTCGAGATGGACGGAAGATATGATCCGGTGAGTTATACTTTTGTACCTGT
This sequence comes from Proterorhinus semilunaris, assembly GCA_021464625.1. NCBI lineage: Eukaryota > Metazoa > Chordata > Actinopteri > Gobiiformes > Gobiidae > Proterorhinus > Proterorhinus semilunaris. The sequence continues at coordinate 27,082,773 of CM038345.1, read as the reverse complement.
TTGTTTGCGCCCAGTAAGAAACTCCTTCGTCGCCATGTTTGTCATCAACAGGTGCGTTTTCCGGGTGTTTACCATGGATATATTGTACAGATCGAGGTTTAAACAACATATCTGGGCTGTATTAAGAGAGCCTAGTTCTTCTCAAGCATTTTTAATATCTTGTAGCCTATGAAAACTGGAAAAAAATGGAAAAAAGAAAGAAAACATAAATGTGGGGAAAAGGCCAGTTATATGTAACATCAACACGAGCCGTTTCCAACAGCTAAGAAAGCTATTGGACACAAATCTAAAGCGATCAACCTGTTAATAGAAAATCATTGGTGGGGGAAGTCATCGTGTATTCTTATAAGGCCCTCGCCCTAGTAATCGCAACAATGAGAACAGAGAAGCAACGCACACCAGAAGTCTCCGAGGTGCAGATGTAGGGAAATCTTCATAAATCAAAAAACAGCATCGCACACTCATGAGCCGATGTCCAAATTTTAATGATAGTAATTACGTTTCGGCATTAACCTTCATCAGATCTTTCGCAACAATAACACAACAAAAACAGACGACTAAAGAGTGATGAGAATGAAACACACACAAAAAAAACGTGACGACTATAAAAGAGGAAAACACAACAAAAACACTAACGAAATGTGACAGAAACGCGGCAAAAGGGCAACAAAGACGTGCTGAAGAAGCAACAATAACAAAGAGAGAAAATCAACAAGAGAGCCACAAACGAGCGGCAAAAATGCGATGAAAGAGTGACCAAAACATGACAAAAAAATGCGACAAAAATGTTACGATCAGTTTTGTAGGCCTTAGCTTTCAAATGAGGCGTTACTCTGGCCAATAGGCTGGAGACACATTTTTCACTTAAGTCTGTTCTTATCCTTGTGGCTAGTATGAGTTACGATCAGAATAAATATTGGGCAGCTGAGTAAATTACGCCTGACTAACCTTTTGAACCTTAGGCTCTATATTTATTTATTTATTTTTGAACAGGGACAGTGTACAATATACATTAGCCTCAGAAAGGAGAGATGCATTGTAACAGGTTATAGCACTTGTGCTAATTTCCACCTGCAGTCCCTGGGCCTATTGTACATGTTTTTAGTGGTAGGGGAAACCGGAGTACCCGGAGGAAACCTACGCAGACACGGGGAGAACATGCAAACTCCACACAGAAAGGCCCCGTTCAGGTGGGAATCGAACCCCGACCTTCTAGCTGTGTAGCACGAGCACTAACCGCTGTGCTACCGTGCACAGAGCTCTCTTTGCATAGTGTTTTAAAAGAAGCTCAGAGAACAAACCAACTCTAATCTCAGCCGTATTCGATTCAGTGCTGTGCATTTGAATAGATTGGGGCAAAGGTGGTTTAGATAGTTTGCATTTTTATGTGTGTGTGACAGTTGGTTTGAAATAGTGAATGGAAAAATCACCTTTCCTCTACAACTAACGCATACAAATTATAATAAATAAATAACATCTCACTGAGCAATTGGCTGCAGAAGGCTGTGTACTGTACCACACTCATTCATCTCATCCATCTATTTGATTAATTGGTTAAACAAATGCATTGTTTTTCATTTCTTTGTGTTTTATATCCTAAATCAATGTGGACCAGAAAGCGATTCCCTGTAATTCACACAAATAATCTTATTTTCTTGGAGATTGGTGTGAAATCACCATACTTATTGCAGTGTACGTAAAGGACTTGTTTTAATGTTGAATATTGTGCACTTAACTGCCATCAAAATAGCCAATATGTACCGTCAGCTGTTGTCTGTATAGTGTAAAGCCTATATCCGGGCATGTCTCTTTTCTAACTTTGCAATTGATCCTAGAAGTAGCAGCCGGTAGCTTGTTTCTTTCCTGTGTTGTGTGAAAGTGTCATTCGATCACTCGCTATCACGCAAAATGACTTGTAGTTGCTATTGCTACACTTTATACTTGTAGGAAAATCTTTTGCTTTTGATTCGACCAATTCTTAAAAGCAGCAAGAAGTGGGTGACCGTTGTGGGAACTCTTCTCCGAATATTAGGCAAGGTTAATGGTCAGGACTCGGGAGTTGCTAGCTGTTGGATCAGCCTCAGCCAACTCGTTCTTTAGGCTGAAATGCAGGCCCAGGGCTGGATCAGAGAGGACTGACGCAGAGGTGCCTGTTTCCATAGAGACGGTTTGTTTACATGACTCCAGTCACTCCAGAGCCAGACCGCACTGGAAACATTACATGAGTATTTCTCCTGATCAGGGGCAGAAAGGCTGTCGGGATGTGATTTAATAGGTTGACCTGTCATAAATAAGACTTTTTCCTGTAGCACATTACTTTTAGTGCATCAGGTTCGCCTGGCCAGCCAGAATACACGATTTTCCTATTCTTTACAAAGGCTGCGTTTGAACAGCTACAAAAAGGAGTGGATGGCTGGCTAGGCAAGCATCAGGTGGTTTCAAAACAAATTGAATTCTTAACTAAATAACTAGCATTTAGTCCTTACTAATACTTCAGACTTCTTCTTGTTTTTATGATTTTCTTTTTATGTCTTATAAGCTTTATGAGGACATAAACATTTTTGTCGGGATTATGCCGTGAAATTAAGCCAACTACTGATTACTCCTCCTAAAAGTAATCTAGTTATTTCTTTGATTACTTTATTTCTGATTACTGATTGTTTAGTTACTAAAGGATCAACCCAGGCTGTTTAGATCTGCTCCACTTAGTTTTAACAATGGACCTCAAGTTGAGTTTAGACGAGATAAACTCAAAATAATGTCTGTATTTCCCCCAGACTTTATAGTTTTTGGTTTTGTTTTTCCCCGAATTTCTGACATTTATGAAATAAGATGTTTTCGGCTGTCAAAATATCAATAGTTACTTAAATAGTAATCTATTTACAGTAGTGGATTACTTTAACACTGGTCACAAATCATATGGAAGGAATTCATCTTAAAGCTTTAGTTTAAAAATATTTAAATTAAGTATTTTCCTCCCTCTTCATGTTCCAGCCATGTCCTAATGTGTAGGATGAGCCCAGACCTGTTCACCACAACTGCCTCTAAAATCCTGCACTGTCACTCAAAAAGGTGTTAATTGGGTCCGAAGTGTCGTCATGCACGGGCTTAATATAGAACTGCAGTTACGCGTAAGACCTGAGGTGGCGATAGTGAGTATAAAAATGAACAACTTGCATCTAGTCCCTTTTAAATGTAGACTGTCCTGATAATAGAAAAAAATAAAAACTTTTCAGTTTACTTTAGTGCCCCAAAGGTCATCTTTGTTGAATGAATTAACTGATAACTAAATATAGGTAAATAAATGTAACGCATCGCAGCACCACAACCTAAGGACGAACAGAATGCTTTAGTGTCTTCTGTCCTAAAATATGAATGTGTTCCTTTCACACCCACGCCTTAATGCACTTTTATTTCACACATTTTTTACACTTTGGTCCGCGCCGCCTCTCCTCTGGTACCCGTCAGTCTACTGTGTAAGGACAGCTCTTCTCCACGGCTTTATACAAATAACGGCCTTGCTATTCTTCATTCACAGCTAAGGGACACTCATGACCAGCACCATCTGTCAAGCGCGTTGTTAGAGGAAACAGCAGCGTGAATAATAACATAATTAAACTCTCCTTCTTTCTACTCGTGTTGAATGTTATGGTCTGACGCGCAACAGATTGAGCTCCTCTTAAAACACAATACTTAATTTGAAGCACAAGAGACTGCATCATCCTCGCAACAGACGGGGAATTGTTGTTTCCCGGAGAATTTAGTGAAGGGAGCAGGTTTATTTTGGCACTATTGTGTATTGTGGAGTCTATTCTTTTGTGTAAGAAATCATTTGGGAGCAGTGGTAACTTCAGGTGACGTCACAATGTTCTAAAGGCCTATAATATTTACTGAGGTGGGGGCAGGTAAAATTATTATGTTTAAAGGAGATTTGTGGTGTTGCACAGAGAGATCATGGACCCAGTCAGTAATATTATTGTTCATTTTTGTAATTACAAAACAAAACAATACATTTTCTTTTTAGATAGTACTCGTGAAAGTGTAATGCAGTTGATCCTGCCCCCATCTGGGTAGTGTGACATCATCACATTGTAGAACCTGAAAACAGCCAATTCATTCCACACTCTTTGTGTTAAGAAAGTTATAAAGTGTAATGTTTCCTTTAGTGAAGAGTTATCTGCAGCAGTGTAGGCGTACAGGTCGGGCAACAGACACTCATATGGTAAGCAGATTTCCAGACTGTGTTAGCAAACATCTTGATATGAGATAAATGTGCTGATAAGAAAAGTATCCAAACTAGGGAATGGAATATAGTTCGAGAATCGAGATTGAATGCTAAGAATTTATGAATAAACTGGGCGTTGTGGCCAACATCCGCTATGTTTGTCGTGAGAAGTTTACAACGTCCATCAATTTAAAACAAAAACATGTCTTTATTATCGCAGGCCTTTTTATTTTTTTTCTTCAAACTTCATTTTGTGCAGCCCTAGATGAACATTTCACAAGCTAGGCGTTTTTTAAACACATTTTGTAAAATTAAATAAGTTGAGTTGAAAAACTATTACTAAAAACAGCGTTCACTTTTCTTAAGACCAATGTCTTTATTAGAATTATATCCATCACAAACCTACATGTAGGAAGTGGAGTGCTCTGGAAGAACTACTGTTGGAAATAGTTGAATCTTATTTAACTACGCCACTTATTTAACTACGCCACGGTCAGAGGGTCTGTGGCTCGGGGCAGGGGCACAGATGGTGCTTGCTCTAAGGTCGAGTCAATACAGGGCTTCTGACTGCGGGGCAGGAAATTGTTCTGTTCCCAAGAGAAACGGGCAGTACAAACAATGGTGATACTTCAAGGCAGTGAAATAATTGGGAACCATTTCTTACACTATTTATCTATTAAATCTAGTTTTAGACCTGGTGCCTGGCGGTACTTGAGGAATATGCTTGAATTAAAAAATGAAGAGAAAGTAGTTCTTCCCACTACCTTTCCCATTCCCTTCAGGCAGAATTGGATCTTCATATCTACATGTTGATATATATTGTTATTCATAAAAAAATGAAAATGAATGAAAGTTCTCCCTCATTCTGACGGTTTATTCACAGGAGGGAGACGTGCCGGAGCCACAGGACAAGGTGACGACTCTTCGAGAGCAGGTGGATGGAGTGAAGGACATCATGACTCAGAACGTGGATCGCATCCTGGCCCGAGGAGAGAGATTGGACGACCTCATGACCAAGGGCGAGGACCTACAGGCCGGGGTCAGTGCCAACACACGGCAGCACAATATTGCAGTTATTGTAATATCATGACCTGGGCTTGACATCAACATTAGCCACTCAACTTTTGTACTGCAACTACACTCTGACCAGTTGAGTTTGATTCAATATAAACATTAAACCAGTCTTACACATAGCTCTAGTTGTACAATGATCTACGTATAACCATCAATTGGCCAGTGAGTAATCACAACACTGCATTTTCAGTGTAGCAGATTTATTTTGTGAGATTAGACTGTTCATGGAAGAAAAAAAGAAAAAAAGTTACAATAAGGTAAAGCAAGAGATAAGTTACCTTTTTAGATTTACAGATTTAGGATTTTTATAGATTTAAATTTAGGGACTGGCTTAAATTGTCCAGATTACGTTTTGCCATGTCCTTAAGCGTTATTTCTCGACACTACAAGTTATGAAACAAACCTCCAAATTTTGAAACCGTTTGTTTTGTAACGGTGCATAGATTTGCCACAGTTTGAATGGTTGCAATTTGACAATATCCTTTTTTTATTCAGGCAGCAGAATATCACTTCATAAATAACAAAACATCTTTGTATAAAATTTGACTAGGGAATGCACCGATCCGATACTGGTATCGGATATCAGAGCCAAGACAAATATGATTATAATTGATAACATCTTGTTTGCAACATAAAAGCTCACAATGGAGAACGGAGGACCAGCTTTTTTACTCACAGCAACAACTTTTAACCACTTACCTGCCATCCACCACCTGTAAGTTGTGTTTTACTCACATAGATCTTACACATATTTTCAGAAACTACAAAGTCTTAGCGTTCAAATGAGGCATAATGCACTGGCCTATAGGCTGTAAACTATAAAGCGACAAAAACGTGACAAAAAAAAGACCAAAACACAATAAAACAGCCAAAAAGACATAACAAAAAAAGCCACACAATTCAACATAGCTGCAACAAAAAAGATTAGATCAGTTTTGTAGATCTTAGCTTTCAAATGTTTGGCACAGGTAACAATCTGAAAGAAATATATTAATCGCATTTTTTTTACTTGCGTTGTACTAGACATCGTACATGAAACAAGATCATTGTTGTAGTTGTGCTTCGTTTCAATTAATTAAACAGTTCAAATATTGTTTTGTAAGTTGGTCTGTGCTAATGTAGCTGCTTGAAATGTATCAAATTCTCTTTGGATTGAGGTTTTGTTTTTGTTCCTTCTGTACCATTGTGTGAAATATACTTTTTATTGCACTGAATTTGGGGGTAGGTGCTTATAAGCTCCTTGCTTCAGTCCACTCCTTTTTGAGCAGAATGTGTACTGCTCAAATAAACTAAACTAAATGAGGCTCTCCAGTTAAGAAGCTTTTAGATTTGGGTAATGCCAAACTGGAGAAAATGCTCTCGGTTAAGAGATTAAGAAAGTCTCTTGGTATCGGTTAATATAATGGGCAGAAGCAAAAAAGCTGGATCTGTGAATCTCTAGTTTTGACATGTTCTCAAATGCTTGTGATTCCTTATATTTCAGTCTTCTCTCAAACGTTAATGCTCTGGACAACGTCTAAAACGTGCACAGCAGACTAAATCTTGATTTATTTAAAATGATAAGTCGTAAACCTTTGTAGCAGTGTGATGAGATCAAGGCAAAGGCTTTAATTCATCTATGATTTATTCACACATATGCTTTCACTGCGGAATCACGACAGTATCGTGAGACGCACCAAAGTTCCCACGTCAGCCGCAAACCTGTCTAACAACTTCACTCATGACTCCTGTGACCTGGTTCAGCACAAACAGTCCTCGATGAAACGAGCGTCTGGCTTTTTACCGTGAACACACATTAAGGCTCATTATGGCCGAAAAGAATAATAGAAATGGCGCCGCGGCGTGGGCTAAAAATACCGTCTTGAGTCAGAGCGAGCACACAGCTATCCCCCGTGAACTCTGGAGGCAGCGGGCAAAGAAATTGCAGCCATTTGTGGTGCCTCCTGTTCCACTTTACTGCAAACTATCCAACCTTTTCACTAACAGGAAAATTGGTTTAGAAAAGGAGTCGGTTGCAGTGGATTAATGACAGAAAATCCAAATTATGGTGATGTGGAAAGCATTTTTATTTATTTATTTTTTGCATGAGCTGAGGTTTATTTAAAAGATCAATCTTGTCTGTATGTGCCTATCATAGTAGGTTCATTTTTGCTGAGAACAAAGTCGAATTGATGATAGCCATATTCCCCTTGTGTGTTTGTAATCGAAATAACAATATATTGCTTATTATGTTAGTTACTGATTATTTCTAAAACTGATCATAACAGATATTTGCATGTCAAAGCCCGGGGTTCCCAAACGTTTCGGGACGCATCCCTCAAAATCTCCAGACCAACAACTCGGGGACCCCTCACTGTGAAATAAAATTAGTATTATTTATAATCCAATTGGGTGCACGACATTTATTGTATGTATTGATATTTTACTCAAATATACTGGGCTCAACGATATTGAAGCATCGTGAGAAATGCAATACGGCTGTGCAATATGACTAACAATATTATTATTATTATGATATTTCACTAAACCATTTCAACACGATTTCATTTTCAGCAAACTGTCAAAACAAGACTTAAAAAAACATTACATCAGGATCAAAACGAGACTAAAACTGAACTTTTACACATTCATAAGTTCAATACATTGTTTGTTTTGCAAAAAAATGTGTCGCTCTCAGTCCGGTGAAGACTTTAGTGATGCTGTCATATAGTATTGTAGATTCTTGCAATACGGATGTTGCATCACCTAATATCGCGATACGATATTTTTTGCGATATATTGTGCAGCCCTATCTTGAAAACATCCCGTGACTACCACCTTGGTTTCTTGCGACCCTCCGAGGGCCCCGATCCCCACTTTGGGAACCCCACGGCCCTGGTCTAAGCAGTAGGCACTCGTGGTGTAGGCCGCTGCACGTGCTGGTACAGAGTCCTAGTTTTCTGAACGTCTCTTCACCACACTTCATCCTGTGCTGTCCTGTTGAGTAAAGCCTACCGCCCTAAATATCATTAAAAATGTGAACTTACTGTTTACTTTTTAAACGCGTCCAGAAGCATTAACATTTCAAAGTAGACTTCCGTTTGATCTGTCCGATGAAGACGATCACAGCCTTTTGAATAATTGTGGAAGATTCAAAGGTTTCTCAAACATGTGAATGGTTCAAAACACAAAAACAAATGTTTATTTTGCCTAACAAATATTAATATAACAATGAATGGCTCTTAGAAAATGAACATATGTCAAAGATAGGCCTGTCACCATAGGCAGGCAGGAAAATATTGTATCTAGAAAATACTAGATACATTCAATTCAAAAGCATAAAAGTGGCAGTAAACCTTTTGTGCTGAAAGTTATTATCCTAAAAAAATAAAAAAAACAGCTGCAATAAACATGAAATACAATGTAACACAACTTCCTTCAGGTAAAAAAAAAAGTAGGGGAAAAATGAATGTAGAGATGATGAATATTTAACCCAAAAATGTTTCTTTGTTTATTGAACAATAAGTCCATATAGTAATTATTCCGAGATTAACGCCCATGAGAGCCACAACTTCACTGTATTTAAAGCTTCTCCACCATCTTCTCTCCTCGACTATAACCTTCTCCCCTCTCTCCAGGCGCAGACCTTCAAGCAGACGTCCACCAAAGTGGCGCGCTCCTACTGGTGGAAGAACGTGAAGCTGGTGGTGGTCATCGTCGTGGTGGTTCTCATCATCGTCCTCATCATCATTTTACTGGCCACCGGGGTCATCCCCACCAGCGCCCCCCTCCCGCCCCCCGTCATCCCCACCACCCCCAAGCCATAAACACTGCAGCATCAATACCAACGCACAGACTTCACTCTGGTCTCCCGAGGCCTTCACTGATCTACCTTTGTGTAGATCAAGCCCAAATATATCCATGCCGTAGCTCTTGTTTTTCTCTTTCTTTATAAAGGAGAGAGAAAAACATCACACTGCACCGGTTACATGGTTGCGTCACAGCAAAAAGGTCCCAGGTTTGATTCCTGAGCCAAGTATAAAGCTTTCTCTGTGACGTTTTCTTGTTCTACTTAGAGTCCTTAAATTGATTGTGCCAAAATGAAAAATGCCTTAAAAGCATTAAATTGGTTTCCAACTGGTCTTAAAACCTACATTTCTTGCAAAATAAAGACTTTGCTCAACTATTTTACTGCACAGTTTTGATAAAAAATACAAAAATGATGATCTAAAACACATTAAATGCACGATTTTGGCTGAAATTATACACATAATTTTGCTCAAAATTTACCAATTGTATCCAAAAGAAATATACATGCAGATTTTTTGCGTTTGTGGCATAAAAGGTGGAGTATTTGGGCATAACAATTATATTAAAAAGAATGCAAGTTTCCTGGTCCCATTTCCGGTGCCTTTCTGTGTTTCCCCAACCGCTAAAACATGTGCAATAGGGTCCCAACTGGGGTTAGGGCTCCCCTGAAAAAGAGACTGAATCACAGCGGGACTTTCATGGTAAATTCAAATAAAAATCATCACCAGAAACCCGTTTTGTGAGAACTCGAAGCACATTAAGCTGGTTTTAACTCTAAAGGCTCATTCATACTTGCACCCTGCAGCTGCAGTTCTTGCACCCTGCAGCGTGGGCTTGTTCTTACACCCTGAGCTGCAGAACAAAATGAAGTCACTTTTGCCTGGTAGCCATGGAAGCGTTTTGTAACTGACGACAGTTCCTTGGTGACGAGGCAAAAGTGACTCCGTTTTGTTCTGCAGCTCAGGGTGCAAGAAGAAGAAGTTCTTGCATCTTTTGAAGTATGAATGAGCCTTAATAACTCTTCTGTATTGTCTTTAGTTCACTCCAAATATCAGCCGGTCTCTGGCAGATCCATGGTATGCATACATTTGGGCTTGGCTTCATTCGAACAGAAATACTTAAAATCAATGGTGTGGGTGTAAGCTAAATGTGTTGATATTCCTGCTCCTTAACACAGTGACGCCGGCTCTGAAAAGGTATTCAGAGCTTATTTCATATGAAGGTTTTGTCTCTGGTTTTGCACAATCTAGCCTAGTACATCAAAATGTATTCCACTCAAAATGATAATAGGGAAATTGTAGAAACCCTCCATAGTTTCATATTTATAGCGATACAGCGATGATTAAGACACGTTACCAAAACTGCCTTTAATAATACATTTTAAAATAAAAATCCGTTGTGGTCATTGGACAGTGATTGTAGCTGGAAACCTGCCCCCTGCTGGTGAAACATGAACACAACCCTGTATAATCCCCACCTTTTTATGGAATAGAATTTTTGATGTATTTATATTTTCCCCTTGCGACACATTTTGGCCCGAGCGCTACAGGATACAGCTAATATGTCTAACCTTGTGAGTACGGTGGCGTCTTCTGGACATTTGACTCACCTGTTTGAATGTTTTCACCTTGAAGTGCACCTTTTTATAAGTCGAGAAATGCAGTGTCTTAGAGAAAAGAAACACAGTGGCCTTGGACTAAAAGCATTTTAATAGTTAGAGATCGATTTTGCCTGTTACAGAAAATGGGGTAAAGCTTATTGTGAATCTCCATTGTGTCTGCTGAAGTAACGCTGAAGTATAGATCTTGTAATTAAACTGTAAAGTAAACATCGAACTTTAATGTATAGTTTTCATATTCTGGGATTGGAAAAGAAAACTGGGTGCGATACAAAATCAATCAAAGGATGTAGCCGATATGCTTGTCACTTTGAGAATTCCTGGTCCACTTGACAAAAAGTTGCTTTAATTCACTTTCCTTAATTTCTCTGTTATTTGTTGAAGTTTATGAGAATGTGTTAACACTTTTTAATTAAATCGCCTAATTTAACTTTATCTTTTTACTATCATTAAAAGGCTCTAAATGAAATCTGCAGTACATGTTTTTTAAATAAATCCCAAGAAATGATACGTTTTTCATCCCTTTTGTGTGTGTTTGTTACTGCCATCCCACGTTTGCGCTCCCTTCCTGGCTGACTGTACATAAAGTTGATTCTTCTTTTTCTTTGCAACTCGGCTGAAAGTCAATCCAGTTTGTGAATATTTATTTAACGCTTTTCCAATCAAAAACAAATAAAGTTATAGTGATTCACTTGTAGATACTTTGACCATGCTGGACTTTTCCCTTCCTCTTATTGTAAAGATGTAAGAACAAATTCTTTATACATTACTGACATGTTGTCGGTTTGTATCTTTTTACTTTTGCACAGTCGCTCTCATCTATGTTACGAGATAAACCTTATAATATATTTTCCGTATGTCTGGGTACAAAAAAAAGGGTCAATATTCTGTTCTAATTGTAATGGTAAAGCATTTAATAAACGGTATTTACTAGATTATTGTGTGGTGTATCATTATTTTATCCACTAGAGGGCGACATGCAATAAATGGTAAAGCCTTGTATTTATCAATCAATCAAGTTTTATTTCTAAAGCGCCTTACAACAACCAAAGTTGACCAAAGCGCTTTTGTTATTTAGGGGATGCTAATAAGGTAGTGTAAGCATTAGTAATTAATAAGCCATGATTTTTGTTTCTTTTTTTTGGAGAGTCAACTTCTCGCCAACACAACATTCCACAACATACATTAAAGTAAAGGCACTAGGCCCGCCTTAATGTACCCATAGGCCCCGGGGCTTAAAAAGAATTGTAGGCCCTAACTCTAACCTATAACCCTACCGCCCACAAAAACCCTAACCTGCTGTCTGCTACATGTATCAAAAATACATGTAGTGGCCCAATATGCACGTACCTTTTCCGCCACAATAGCAGGCTCTCTCCATCGATGATGTTAAAAGGGTCCACGTTCGAGTCCTCTTCCCCTCCGCCTCCTGCAGCGGGAGGAGTGTCTGCTTCAGCGGCGCTTTTTTCCATCTCTGCTCCTAACTGGTCCGTGGCTACGGGGAAGGCGGTGAACACCTCCTCCAGCGGCTCCTCCTCACCGGATTGAGAGCCCACAATCTCCTCTCCGCTCTCGCTGTCGGCTGCGCCTCCACTGGCTGCAGCGGGTGCTTGTTCGCCGCGTGGAGCTGCCTGCGTCCGCGGCGCCAGTTCCGCCAATGGTTGAACTTGTTGTTTTAAAAAAGCCTGTTAGCTTCGGCATGTGGCTCATCAGCTCTTTCACCTTTTGCACCCTTCTCTTCTGTGCACCGCTCTCAAACTTTTTCTTCCCCGACATTTCTGTCTCTCACAACGAGTCGCCATCAAGTAATATGAGTGAATAGATGCGTTACGTACCTAAGTTACGTCTGAACTTTCTCTGCCCTTGGATTGGCTAGAATTTGTCATAGTATCAACGTGATGCTATGATAAATTATAGCCAATTGGTCCGTATGTGATTGACAGGTAAAACAAACCAATTGCAATATAATATGGAACTCGCTTATATCTGATCGGAAAAAGGTGGTTTCCCCGCTTCAGGTCGGTGGGGAGTCCTTGCCCCAAGTGGAGGAGTTCAAGTATCTCGGGGTCGTGTTCACGAGTGAGGGACGGGTGGAGCGTGAGATCGATAGACGGATCGGTGCGGCGTCAGCAGTGATGCGGTCGCTGTATCGGACTGTTGAGGTGAAGAGGGAGCTGAGCCAAGCGGCAAAGCTCTCGATTTACCGATCGATCTACGTTCCCACCCTCACCTATGGTCATGAGATTTGGGTAATGACCGAAAGGACAGGATCGCGAATACAAGCGGCCGAAATGAGTTTCCTTCGCAGGGTGGCTGGGAGCACCCTTCGAGATCGGGTGAGGAGCTCAGTTACCCGGGAGGAGCCGCTACTCCTCCACGAGCCAGCTGAGGTGGCTAGGGCATCTGTTCCGGATGCCTCCTGGTCGCCTCCCTCGGGAGGTGCTCCAGGCATGTCCCACTGGGAGGAGGCCTCGTGGAAGGCCCAGGACACGCTGGTGGGACTATGTCTCTGAGCTGGCCTGGTGTCGTCTCGGGGTCCCCCTAGAACAGCTGGAGGAGGTGTGCGTGGATCGGGAAGTCTGGGCATCTCTGCTGAGACTGCTGCCCCCGCGACCCGGCCCCGGATAAAGCGGAAGAAAATGGATGGATGGATGGGCTTATATCTGATAGGCCCTCTGGGACAGATAGGCCGGGCCTAGTCCAGGTAGACACATAGGAAAGCAGCGCAATCATCGTTAGTCATGCCGCAAAGTCAAGTGATTGACATGAAAAACTTTATTTATTTTTTATTTTATTTTTTTATTCTGATAGGCCCTTGACTATGGTAGGCCCCTGGGCTCCAGCCCCTGCTAGCCCGTTGGATAAGGGGCTGTGTAGGTTTCCCCAGCGGCATTGTGGATGATTCAAATGTAAATAACAAATTTTCCTACGGGGATTAATAAAGGCATGGCAAATGTATTTATACTGCACATTTCATGCACAAGGCAACTCAATGTGCCTCACAACAACACCACAATAAAAACACAATAAAACAAATAAATCAAAACACTCATAAAAAATACAAAATAATAATTTTTCAAGTCCTGTTGTCTTGTTTTAATCTCAAAAGATGTTCATATTGCCTAGGTTTACAACTGACATACAATTTATAGTCTATCATGTAGTTTACTCAATTGTTTCATTGTTAGTCCATTAATAGTTCAAGGGAGACCGAGGCTGTTGTTACATGGATTGGTTTTCCCATTGCTTCATGGTCACACTAGGGGGTGCTGTGACTTCACGTTTTTATTGAACGTCAAGTTTAACATCTCGATTCTCCGGCTGTAATGTTTTCATTCACTCTCAGAAGAACTGAACGTTATGGACAACCCCTAGCTCGCCCGATATTGTTTGGAGAAAGGACTCTTGATTTATTTATCTTGATTTTATTTCTTCTGAATTTATTTTTTGTTCTGTTTGGTATTTATTTATAATGTATACATTTTTTTCTCCTTTACTACTCGTACCGTTCGTATGTTTGTCGACACCCCCATTTCAATTTCAACTAAATGTACTCATTTGAAGTTTTCTAATAAAAATAAATAAATAAATGAGAGGCTTTCTTCCTCCTCGGCTAGGCCACGCCCCCTTGTATGACGCGTTGCCAAAATCGAATTGGTCTTTTTGTCTCAAGAAACAAAAACAACTTCTAACATCTGTTTGCAAATGTGTTATTCCTTGTAGTAAGGTGTACCTAAAAAGTCTTTCAGTGCTTTCCAATCTTGAAATTCACAACGTAGCCTTCTTATCCCCACATAACAAAAAGGAAAACAAAAACTACAACTCCAATTAAGATGGCCACAACAATCCCAATAGATCCAAAAAGACATTTCTTCTTGGTTTGTGTGCTCTCATATTCTGCCTTCTTCTTCTCCATCAAGATGTTTGTGTTTTTTTCAAAAACTTTACCCTGAAAAATCAAATCAGATCTTTATTATCACGGGCTGTAAGCAGCAGTATAAGCAGCAGTAGATGCAGTTGTGTGTGAGTGACAGCAGCAGTAGTCATAGTAGAAGTAGCAGAAAAGAAAGTAATAACATTTGCTCACCCTCTCTTGTAGTTCCTCGGCCCTCAACTCCAAGTCGGAGAGTTTTTCTCCTCTCTCATTCACCTTCATGTAGTTCTCTATCAGGATCTCTTTCACCTCCTCCTGTTGTTTCTGCAGGCCGTTCTGTCCCACACAAGTCCACACAAAGGAATGGTAAATTTACACACAATTTGATTTTGATCAAACTGTACAAATAGCGCTGTCAAAGTCAGCGCTTTAACGATTTGACAAAAGCTTAATAACACTTTAGAATTACATTAGAACTTTTTAAAATGTGATCATGGATTATTCACAAATTACTAGCATTATATGTTTTGATAGAGCACTTGCTTTACAAAGTACAAGTTGAAGGGGTTGGTCCTTTGACGTAGCCTACAGCTACATCAAAAGTTTGGGAACACTTTTCTGTAGTGACATTTCTTTATTTCCAACACTATTTACATTGTGTGATTCTCATTGAAGACATATGAATGAACACATGGATGGAACAACTCAAAATGTGTTTTATATTTCTTATTATTTTTGCCAAATGAGCTCCATTAGGCTGTTTCTGAAATAGTTTTTAACAGCCTGTGAAGTGAAAAACATTTCAGGTGACGACATCGTGAAGGCCATTGCGAAAAGGTCAAAAGTGCAATAACCAAAGCAAAAGGCAGCTATTTTGAATAATTTATATCAACCTTTTTGTTTAAAACATAATTCATAAATTAACAACTTCAGAAAAAGAAAAAACAATTCAGAATCAGAATATATTGCCAAAGCCTTGAGTTGCAGATGACAGACCACCACCAGAAGTCCTACCAGTGAGACACGTACTACAGTTTGAGAACCATTGCTGCAGAGGTTGACCTGACTTACCATCGTTGATGGTTTTGACTCGATCCAGCGCAGACTTCAAACAAGTGTTTCAAAAAAATGGGGAGAATGCTCCGTGCAAAACTTTGTAAATGGTCAAAACAGCGGTTGTCCTCGATCGTTTTACTTTCGCTTAAGCTCAGGTGCGTTGCTGTTTTAAATGCAGTTCATAGCCGGGGGAATTCCACAGATAACTACACACCTTTATGACGCAGGGGTGTATCCAGATTTTTGCTGAATGACAGTTGAACCCTTAAACCTTCATGCATAGTTCATATTACACAGCAAGTGCAGTATCTCTGTATTTGTTATGGTTCACTCAAATATCATTGAAAGTCAAAGTAAATGGATTTGGTTTTGTAATTTAACCCTGGCAGAGGCGGGTAGAGTATAGCCAAACTAACGTTCCTTTGAAATAATTTTACTCAAATACAAGTGAAAAGACAAGACCCAAATAAATACTAAAAACTAAAAACAAAGCACTTGGAGAAAAATGTTACTTGTGAGTACTGAGTAACTGTTTGAGTGTTTAGTTGTGACTTAATTGATTCTTCTGGCTGTGATTTCAGTTGTGACATAAATTAGGAGAAACAAGACTTGTAGCAATGTGAAAATCCAAATATTTCCCTGGAAAATACCATACAAATGTATTAAAAAATATGTTTTTCTGAAGAAAAAGGGGCACGAATCAAAAACTACATTTTTTTTTTTTTTAAGTTAAGGTTAAAGGCACTATACCGGATTTCTTTTTTAGGAAAGGCAAGGCAAGTTTATTTGTAGAGCACAATTCATACACAAGGCAATTCAAAGTGCTTCACAGTTGCATAAAATTACAAGAAAACAGATCAAATCAATCAATATAACATCAACATAAAGTTAATCAATTACAGTAAAAGGTAAGAGTGCAGATAAAATACTTTTAGTTTTCATATGCTCGGGTAAAAAGAGCTGTTTTCAGCCTGGATTTGAACATTGTCAGAGTTGAGGCCTGTCTCACATCCTCATGAAGACTGTTCCAGATTTTAGCTGCATGAAACTGAAACGCAGCTTCACCGTGTTTATTATTGACTCTGGGAACCACCAGGGGACCCCTCCCTGAAGTTCTCAGGGCCCGAGATGGTTCATACGGCTCTAACATGTCAGAGATGTACTTTGGTGCTAAACCATGAAACGACTTGTACACAAGCAGAGCTGTTTTAAATTCTATTCTCTGAGTGACAGGAAGCCAGTGTAGCAGTGTTAATTTTGACAACATATTTTAATTTAATTTTAGTCTTAGTCTTTTGACGAAAATGTAATTCAATTTTAGTCGAGTTTTAGTCAAAAAAATATCTTCAATTTTAGTCGAGATTTAGTCGACTAAAATTGCAAGTCAATTTAGTCGACTAAGTTTAAGACACATTTAGTCGACTTTGTATTCATAATATTCATTATAATCATATTTAATCCAGGTCCTCTGCTTCATGGAGCTGCTCCCTCATGAACAAAGCTCAGAGCTGTTCCTTTGGCAGTGAAGTTACATGATATGAGGCTCTTTCAGACCATCAATAGAAGTTTGGATGATTTTAGTCTCTCCTTTTCATTTTTATTTAGTCTTATTTTAGTCGACTAAAATATCTGGACATTTTAGTCATAGTTTTAGTCGCATGAAAAACTTTTAATTTAGTTTTAGTCAAATTTTAGTCGTCAAAAAAATCACTTTGACTAAAATTAAGACTAAATATTTTAGTCGACGAAATTAACACTGCAGTGTAGACTAATATGGTCGTATTTCCTGGTTCTTGTCAGGACTCGAGCAGCAGCGTTCTGGATGTTCTGCAACTCTAACAGCTCGATTAGAAAGGCCAGTGAGCAGCCGTTATAGTAGTCTAACCTGCTGGAGGCAAATGCATGGATGAGTCTCTCCAAGTCTGGTTTTGACACTATTCCTCTGATCTTAGCAATGTTTTTCAGACGGTAAAAAGCTGATGATGTTATTGCTTTGATGTGGCTGTTTAAGTTCAGGTCTGAGTCCATGATCACTCCTAGATTTCTAACCTGATTTTTTGGTTTTAGAGAGAGAGACTCAAGGTGCGTGTTTTTTTTTATTGTGAAAAGTGATATAAGCCAGTTCTTCAAAGAGTGGTACGGATGAAAAAATGGTCGGAGCTGTACCTTGCCATAAATGAATTTGAAAGTAAAACCAGTGATATCTCATAAATGAAACCATTTACTGTAAATGCTGTGAAGAAACCGCAGCTCAACAGAAACACAACACACTGAAATAATGTTCAATAAGTGTGTAATATCAGCCAATATGGTTTAGTATTACACCAAAATACAAGCTCTTATTTATTTATATTTGTTTATGTGTGTATATTGAAACCCGGTGCAGTGAGGACTTTCTTACAGCACAGAGCAACACATCTATTATAGTGAGTATAGTTTTCATACCTTCCAAATCCAACAAAACAGGAAAACAAGGTGTGTGCTGTTAGTTTGGGTTCATTGAGGCACCAAATAAATCTAAACGAGTCTAAACTCAACAATAAGAATGTGAACATATTCAGAAAAGTATTAATATACGAATACAAAAACTTTATTGTTCACTATGGTGGAAAATTGTCTTTTGTATCCACACCACATTTCTTGTTATACACGCGGAAAGTCATTTTAAATTTGGAAAAGGCAACCAGGGAAAAGTAACTCAAAACGATAAGCATACGAGAATATTATAGGTACAAATATCAGATTGAATATAGAGTTATGTTTGACTTTATGGGCAGTGGTAGAATAACGCACACAAAAAATCTAGTTATAGTGTAACTTTGTAGAAACTATCAAAATGACTGCTTGCTCTAGGTGCCCCAGTGTATTCCAAAAAATGTTTGTGTAGGTACTCTTGGGGAAGGGATCCAAGTCTCAAAAAAGCAGCAAACCCAGGCACTCTAAACAAATATGCACAGCACTAGGAAGTACTTTAAAGGCCTGTTGTGGTTTAGTAGTGTCGGACCCAAGGACAGACACAAGACAGGAGTCAAGGTTCACAATTTATTTTCTTCACTGCTTGAAACAAGGCGGAGGGTCTCAGGTCCCAGGAGTCCTTCCCATGCAGGCACTAGAAGCACAGGAGATCAAGGTAAGTTCCACGTAATCAAAAAACAGGTAAGTCTCAGGATCTGGCTGCAAAATCACCATCTAGCTGACGGAACAATCTGGCAGTCTGTCTGGAGAGCTGGGTCTTTCACTGTGGCAGCTTGATTGCAGATGGCCAACAGGTGAGTAGCTCCAGCAGGCTCCACCCACACACACACACACACACACACACACACACACACAGGGAAAAGGAGTGGGGAACACAGGACCAGAGTCACACCCAGGGGCGTGACAAAGGCCTTTATTTAGATGGCCAAGCCAACATGTTTTATAGTGTAACTTTGTTGAAGTTATTTCATGTTTTGGTAAATGGTAAATGTTTTATCTGATTACTTCGGCTGTAAAGGAGACGCAGAATGGACGACTGAGGCTGTTGCAGTCCACATGCAGCAGGCAGGGATCTAGAATGGAAAAGCAGAACCGCAGTCATAAATATCTATTATATAATTTTCCATTTGTCTATTTTGATTTATATATGTATTTAAACTACTTTTATTTAACCAAGAAAGTCTTTGGTCTGATTGTTGTGGCAAAGGATATATTAGAACGCTATTCGTGATGTTGTTGCTCCACAGTTTTAGGAGAGGTACGTGGGACTTTTGAGCAAAAATGTATAAGAGAGACGCTGCCGACGTCACTCTTCAAAAGAACCAAGTTTCAACTGCGCAAGCCCACAAAACAATTCTCTGCTGGACAAAAGCAATTCATCTCAAAGCCATCGAACTCTTATAAATTGTAAATAGTTTAACCTTTTCGTACTTTTAATGTAACAATCATGTCTGAATAATAATAATGAAATATTAATCACTTTAACTCTTGTTTTTAACACTATGAATTCAAATACCTGTGCATATGAAACACTTTTAAAGTATTTATACCATTTCTGTCACAATGTCAGATCCCTAAGCATCATGGGATTTGCAGCAATAATAAACCTTTTAAAATCTTTTTATCAGCATTTTCTTATTTCCACACAAGCAGGATTTGAGGACAGTAAATTCTTAGAGTCTAAATGTCACTACCACTGGTCTCCTATCCCGACTTCTAATCCGTTCTCTAGATCCATTACCTCTACAAAAAAAAAAAAAAACTCCCGCCTCCCTCCCCACCCATGATCCCCCCACTCCTGCCGGGAGCCTAAAAGAAAAGAAAGCCAGGAAGGCAAGGGTTAAGAAAGGAGAAAAAAAAGAAGTAGTAGAAAATTAGTATAGAAGGAAGATAATTAGAATGAAAAGAAAAAGACAATAAATGAGAGTCAGCCAAAATAGTGTTTGTCTGTGACTGTCTCTTGGTGAAACTAGGCCAGAATCAAAGTGGATTAACTTTTATAACCAATGCGAGTCCCACAATAAAAACACCCGATGACCGACCGACCGACCGACTAAATTCATAATTTAGTATATTATTGTTCAAGAAGGACATTGCCTAAAAAAGTAATAAATAAATACTATAGACAAAAGGAATGATAATAATAATAGGAAGAAGAAGGAATGTTCATGTTTTGCAATCTGATTGGCCGGACTGCTAGCTGATCGAGCAGTGTGATTGGATAGTTTTTCCTGAGGCAATTTGATGTCAAAGACAGATTTGATCAAACACCGCCAGAGGTGGCATAGTAGTAGCCAACATATTTACTCAAGTAAGAGTAAAAAGTAGTGACCCAAACAATCTCAAGTAAAAGTTAAAAAAAAGTATTTGAATACTGTGAATAACTGTTTCAGTGTAAAAGTAAGATTTATTTACTATGATGCCATAAATGGTGTGAACCAAAACATAAAATCCTGTGGAAATGGTGATATTTACATACAGAAAAACTAAATCATTCTTAAGAACAAGGAGCTTAAATATTTACTCAAAGTGGAAAAAGTAACAATTACTTTTACTCAAGTAAGAAACAGATACTTCATTAGAATTTAACTCAAGTAGAGATAAAAAGTACCGTATGATAAAAACTACTCGAAGAAGTAGGCCTACAATTTCTTCAAAAAGTTACTCAAGCACATTAAGGATAAAAATAGAATATTCTTAACTAATTATTGGATATATACGTAGTTGTTGGAATGTAATTTTTCCTTGTATGTTCGCGTTCACTGTCAGATCTGGATACTTCTGCATTGTGAATCTGTGATCCACTAGTCAGTCTTATTCTGATGAAGTAACGTGCTGAATGAAAAAGAAACCTGAGCGGTCAAACTGTGGAAGAGCGAGGGCACATGCTATTTGAATCATTATATTTCAAAGCTATATAAGTTTATTTTTATAGCACATTTAAAAAAAAAACTACAGTTGACTAATGTGCACAATAACAGCATGTCACATGGATATAAAATAAAAAATATAAGATAACAGGCCAAGATATACTTGGCTCGTGAAGGCCATGGAGAAGAAGTGTGCTTTCAGCGCTGGTCCAGTCCAGTATTCAAGGCATTACAATAGTCCAAATGCATGGATGGCCTCTTCATATAATCTCCAGGAAGATAGGGCTTAATGTTGGCCAGAGTCCTCAGCTGAAGGAAGCTGGACTTGAAATCAAGAGTTTATATGTTTGTCAAACTTAAACAAAGGGTCAGCCATCACCCTGTGGTTCCTCACAAAAGGACGGCAGTAGGAGGAAAACCCTGGTCTTCTACAAACAGACACCCATTACAACGACAACAGCAATGAGTGTAACGGCTCCAATGACACACAGGATTATTTTCCAAACTTTATTCTGTCCGTTCAGCTTCCGGGTCGTCTTTTCAAAGATTTTACCCTGTGGAAAGGAAAACAAGACAGTTGAATTAGTGAATGTGTTATAAGATTGTAAAACACATTTTTCTATAGACAACATTTCTATTTAACAAGGACCCAGGCTGGATGACGCCAAAACATGCCTGAACTAGTCATCCAAACCGGCAAACTAAACAGAATGCATTCCAAACCATGAAGGGAATTGCGTGTAATTTTAAAAGACGTTTGGAAAAACAAAAGTCAAAAGATCCAAAGTTTGACATTCATTGCTCTATTGTCCAAACAAAGCAAAAACAAAAACACTCACTTTTTCCTCCAGCTCTTCGGCTTGTATGTTCAGGTTTTGTAATTTTACTGTCTTCTCCTCCATCTTTTTGAAGTTGTCGGACATGATGCCTGTGACCTCGTCCACTAGGTTTTGAGCTTTCTCCAGTGGGCTCTTCAAAAACACAAAGTCAATCATCAACACAAAACTTTATACATAATGAATTTCAGTTTCTTAACACAACCAAAAGGCCAATACTCAGCAAAACATTTACATTCTACACCAAACTTCAATAAAGCTACATCGACCTTTTTACAAAATATAAGACACATGACTTACCATGACTGCTGCTGTTCCGTCCCGTTATATCCAGAGAGTCTAATGAGCCTAAAGCGTTCAAAGAGCGAGATGTAACTTGACGCGCGCTTCTCTTTTGCTGTGGTTAAATGCCTAGCCTCTGGCACATGAGAAAGTACCCAGTTTGCAGCTCTGTGGAGCAGGGGAATTTCAGGGATTTTTATATTTTCACTTTTAGTTTCACTTTCGCTGCTGCTCCTGCAGTGCGTCAGTGAAGTTCGTGTAACTTTACTGCTCCTGTATTTGGTGTTCTGGACACAAGATGGCGCCACAGTGCTCCACATCGCTCTCCTGTCTTGCCCGGCCAGACAGGCATTACCAAAGCTACAGATGAGTCAGAAAGTTTCGGACCTCTTTTTCAACTAAATTGACTAAGTCTTTCAATACAAAGTTTGTAAAATCTCTACAAATAGAAGTCTATGACATTTCTCCAAGGGTACTCAGTTACAGTTACTCAAGGACATGTATTTAAAGCCACACCGTGTAGAATTGTACCCAATAAATAAAACTGAAAAGCAACCATTTATTTTATGATAGATATTTTCATCATTGAAAAATACCTCATAAAATATTACAAGGTTCACATTATTTTATTATTTTATATTTTGTTTCTCATAATTGATGTCACAACTGAAACATGAATCTGACTTTTACACTCAGTTACTCACAGTACTCAAGTAACATTTTGTCCCAATACCTTTTTACTCTTTCTTGAGTAAATATTTTGGCTCCTCTACCCACCTCTGTTTATGATGATACATGTAGACCTACAGCTTTAGCGCAAGGAAGAATTATAATAGCTTCATTTGAACATGTTCTGAATCAACCCTCCAAATAATAACGGGGAAAGGGGTATTTCTGAAACAAACCAACAAAACAAACCATATTTATCATCTCCATGTGGGTTTTGAGTGAACGGCCGATGCCAATTGAGTGAAAGGGTGCTTAACGGAGCAGGCACAGATGTGGAGCAGTCAGCCAACACTCACATGTGCTTCAGATAAAGGTTAGAAAAGTGTGTTGTTTTCTGTCCTTGAGACCTTTTGTGCGAACATCGATCACTAGTCCTGCAAACTTTTCACTTGATGTTTTCTGCAATATTTATAGGCCTAATATATAAAGAAAGAAACTGGACACGTTCCCACACTAAAGATCCCACTGAGATGAGGCCAGCTATGCTCTACTGCCCCCTGCTGGGCCCATGTTAACTAATACTTTAAAGAATTACACAAGCCCATATCCAAACAGTGCATGGTTTGCACATAGTCGCTTGAGAGTTGAGACTGAACAATTGAGGGTTGGAATAACTCATCCCTTAGCCTTTTCTACACAAATTCAGCAGCGGTCCAGGTCTGTGTGACTTCCTGGTCAACGATCTCTCAGGCGCCGCTCACTTGCAATGAATAAAGCTTGCAATTTGAGCCCAAACTCAGGCCGATAATCCATCCCCTGTAGTTGTTCCCACAAGAAACACTCACAATTTAAAAATGTGAAAAAATGTAGCATTAATAAAGGTTTAAGAGTGTGTTTCATTTGATCCCCTCATCTAAAGTATAGCCTAAAGTGTGTATGTAACTACAGACTTACAAATGAAGCACAAGTAATGTGTAAATATATCTGAACACATTGAGAATGTGTCCATAGCATATGAACACATTAGTTTGGGACTAAAAGAGGCTACGACACCCATGCATAGAGTAATAAACTTCTGGATCACTTCTGGTAAATACATCTGTCATAATCATGTTGCCACAGATTACTTGAAAAAGTAATATATTACTGATTACTGATTACTCCTTTGAAAAGTAACTTCATTACTTTTCTGATTACTTAAATTTAAAAGTAACTAAGTTAGATTACAAGTTACTTTATTAGTTACATTCAGCTGCAGCCAACAACATCTCCACCATCTCAACACACTAATAACAAACCCTCAACACTCACTTTATTGGAAGTGCATTTTAACAGTAACATCAACAAAGCTGAGGCAGACTCAGAAAACTGACGCATTTCCATCTCTCTCCCCGACCAGTGTTAGTGTTTTTAGGCTGAAAACACGACTCGTCACATTATGTTACGTCACTCGCCGAGATGCAAAAAGAAACATTTGGAAAAGTAACTTAAATCTGATTACTTGTTTGGAAATAGTAACGCGTTAGAATAATGCAACAACAGAGCTACAAAAACGGGACGTAAATGAGGATAAAAAGAGCAACAAAAACACACACAAAAAAAGCGCAGGAAATGGTCCAAAACTGAGGATAAATGTTAAATCATTTTTGTAGGCCTTAGCTTTCAAATAAGGCTGTAAGCTCCTGTCAAGAAGCTTTTAGATTTTGGGTAAGGCATTGTATGAACACAATTTAATGGGGAATAATAACAAGGTCATTGAGTATTTGCCTTGTTACTTCCCCGGTGCGGCTGCTGACTGAACATGCCGGCAGTGGGTCATGTGGTGTTGACACACGGGCGGACTGATGGCCCTGAATAGGGCTTTTGTTTTTGGGCCGCGTTTCCCAGAAGAACTCTTTTGTTGAGTAAATCTTTGACTCAGATTGTGCTGACTGTCGGATTATGTCACGCATGTGTGTAAAAGTGCCCTTTATCAAATGCCTTCTTATTGTGCCCAAGTCATTGCCGTCCTGTTCCTCGTGTTAACTTGTGGCTTCGGCTTGACTTATTACTGGTATCAAAATGCACCGTTTTACTTACCCAGTATCAACTTGATGGATAAATGCCTTTCATTCCTTCTTTTCACATTTAACAGAAACAGTTTTCACATAGCCATGGTTATATCAGAAATGTTTATTCCCGTTTGTCCTCAGCTATTGTTTCCCTTCTGCTGTATCCTTCGGCGGAGCATTCACTCACGCGCCTGGCCTTATATGTGTGTTTAGTGGCCGGAATATCGTGACAAAAAGTTAAGAAGGCCGTTGCCATATAACAATTAACAGTCTCTAGTCCCTCCAGTTGTGTCTGAAAAGTCATGTAACTGAGATCAATGAATAGAATCAGAAAAATTTCCATATTTTTTTCACCATGAAGCACAAAGGGGTCATTTTTATCAATAATACAAAAACATCCAATGTTTTGCCTTCTGCTCAAGTGAAATGCTGCGTTCCCATCATTGACAAACGAACTGTTGTTGGTGAGTTTAAGCAGTTCTTAATTTGTCAAATAGGGTGTTTTCACGGACGTCACAAACCTGGTTCAGAGCCGGATGTGCCGCCATGTTGGAGATATCGCTCATGCCAATTAACGAGACGGATTATCAATTTTGGACAAAAACGCGAGGTTTCGCGATAAACCCTCGAGATCGGACCCCAAAACGTCTCACACAGTTGACCAGTTGTACAACGAAAGACTCAATGCAAAACAAAAAACGTTTTAGTTACAAACCTTAAGTTAATTGGATGAAGTTCCGTATGAAATGAAAGCGAATGCCAGTTTGTTTAGTGGTGATTTCGCAATCGTGCAAATATTGTGTAAGTGAATACATTTTCTCATCAATATTTGATATCATGCTCTTTATACGAAGTTGACATTACACTCTTAGAAATGTTTGTAATATTTTGTTTTGGTATATTTCCCACCTCTAACTAGAGCGAGGGCATGTTGGAATTAACCTTGCTAATTGAAAATGTTAAATAAACTTTATTACACATAGGCTTAACCCTGTTCATTAAATGTAAAATCCACATACCGGCTACAAAATGAGCTGCGCACAATCGGATGTTATCCAGATTTTTCCCGTCCAAATTCTGATTGAGGCTTGCAATCTTATCGTCTCCTTTATTTAGAGAATTTTTCTGCACAACTTTGGGTAAACGGTAGTATTGTAAAGTAGTTTCTCTGTCTGTATTGTGACAGCCAAGAACACGACAATAATTAACCATTTTGCTGTTTCAAACTTCGCGGTGCTGTTTGTTTTGATCGGCGAGTACATGGGTGAGAATCGCCATCATGTCTGACTTCGGAAAAGTGACGTCACGGGAAAACACCCAATAGTGCCTCACTGGAGTCAGAATGGATTTCATTGCCATTGTCGGTGTTCACAAACTAGGATTTTTTTCTTTGTGGTGCATTGTGCAACATGAAACATAAAGTAGTGACAAAACAAAATGATAAAAAAGAAACCAAGATATAGTAAAATTAGCAAACTCTGAATGTATAAAATATATACAATCAGCAGCAGAAGTGAATACGTGCAAATGGTGCAGATGGCAGGTAACAGGTTATTTAGTGTTCATTAGTTGGATGCTAGAGGGGGGAAGCTGTTCATGTGGCGGGAGTGTTTAATATTAAATGTGAACCAAATAAGAAAATCTTGGGATGTTGAAAATGGAATCAGGCAAAATAACATATTTTAGCAAAAGTACAGACGCAGAGACAAATACTTGGGTAACATTATGAAGAAACTGTATTTATTAGAGCAGTTATGTCATGCAGTACTATTTACTTTTTATGACTTGAGTATGGAGTATCTTTACTCTTACTCTTGTGCCACTGTGAGTGAATTTTAAAGTTACAAAAGCTTCATGTCGACATAAAATATTACAAGTTTCTCATCATTTATGTCACAACTGATACATAAATCAGACTTTTACACTTAAACAGTTACTCAGAACTTCACAGTTGTCATGTGACATTTTGGCCATGTACTTTTTTACTTGAATATTGATTTGGGTCACTACTAGCACATACTGTATAGGCTCTAGTGTGAAGGGCCAATGCTAGGATGTTGAGAAATATGTTTTAAAAGCCGGGATAAAGCATAATATGGCAACTTCCTCTTGGCTCTGAATGAGGGTCCCGTGTGGTCCAGCAGCTGAGTGGCTTGGGATACCGTATTTCTGTGCTGCGCTGTAAATCAAAACCACGTCTCAGCAGCAGAAATCACAGCTGCTGCATGTTGTTCCCCGTGAGTGGCGCTGCCTGCGAGCTGCATGGGACGATGGGCGGGGAGCCTGTCCCAGCTGAGTCTCTACACGGGACAGATGCGGGGTACACCCAGTGAGAAGAGTATGAGACTGTAGTCCTCACGCCCTTTTGAATCAGAGCCAAAATGTCAAAACGGAA
The DNA here is from genome assembly GCA_021464625.1 of Proterorhinus semilunaris. Lineage (NCBI taxonomy): Eukaryota > Metazoa > Chordata > Actinopteri > Gobiiformes > Gobiidae > Proterorhinus > Proterorhinus semilunaris. The sequence continues at coordinate 27,055,559 of CM038345.1, read as the reverse complement.
GAAACCAATGCCATGTTTTATTCATCATCCGATTGTATAACCTATGCTGCTCTACTTGTTTACTGTCTGCGCTACAAGTGAGACGGCTGGGTTATGCGTTCACCTTGCACTGGGTTTATTGTTTAAATCTGGCCCAAAGGTACAGTTGTGAGTTGTGCCATTGGGCAATGGGGGTTTGTCGTCTTTTTTTTGTCACGTTTTCATTGCTTTTTGTGTCGCATTTTTGTCACATTTTTATCACATTTTCATTGCTTTTTTGTAGCATTTTTGTGGCATTATTGTCTTTTTTTCTGTGTAATGTAAGTCTGGTCAAGCCACAAAATGTCAAAAATACAACAAAAACTTGATGAAAACGACACTCATAACAAGAAGCTTTTTAGATTTGAGTAAAACCAAACTGGAGAAAATGTGCATTAAGGTAAGAAGTAAACATTTCTGCAGTTTGTTCTTTTTAAAAAAAAAGTTCAAATCATGTCAATATAAAACCTATAATCTTACATTAAAAATAATAATAACAATATTTTCTAAATATAATTGTAATTCAACTTACCCACTGGCTCGACTTACCCCACTCACCCCTACTGTTTGTGACCATGTCTGTGAAAAGCGCTATATACAGTGCCTTGCGAAAGTATTCGGCCCCCTTGAACTTTTCGACCTTTTGCCACATTTCAGGCTTCAAACATAAAGATATAAAACTGAAGAACCAACAACAAGTGGGACACAATCATGAAGTGATACGAAATTTATTGGATATTTCAAACATTTTTAACAAATAAAAAACTGAAAAATTGGGCGTGCAAAATTATTCAGCCCCTTAAGTTAATACTTTGTAGCACCACCTTTTGCTGCGATTACTGCTGTAAGTCGCTTGGGGTTTGTCTCTATCAGTTTTGCACATTGAGAGACTGAAATATTTGCCCATTCCTCCTTGCAAACAGCTCGAGCTCAGTGAAGTTGGATGGACAGCGTTTGTGAACAGCAGTTTTCAGTTCTTTCCACAGATTCTCGATTGGATTCAGGTCTGGACTTTGACTTGGCCATTCTAACACCTGGATATGTTTATTTGTGAACCACTCTATTGTAGATTTTGCTTTATGTTTTGGATCATTGTCTTGTTGGAAGACAAATCTCCGTCCCAGTCTCAGGTCTTTTGCAGACTCCATCAGGTTTTCTTCCAGAATGGTCCTGTATTTGGCTCCATCCATCTTCCCATCAATTTTAACCATCTTCCCTATCCCTGCTGAAGAAAAGCAGGCCCAAACCATGATGCTGCCACCACCATGTTTGACAGTGAGGATGGTGTGTTCAGGGTGAGGAGCTGTGTTGCTTTTACGCCAAACATAACGTTTTGCATTGTTGCCAAAAAGTTCGATTTTGGTTTCATCTGACCAGAGCACCTTCTTCCACATGTTTGGTGTGTCTCCCAGGTGGCTTGTGGCAAACTTTAAACGACACTTTTTATGGATATCTTTAAGAAATGGCTATCTTCTGCCACTCTTCCATAAAGTCCAGAGTTGTGCAGTATACGACTGATTGTTGTCCTATGGACAGAGTCTCCCACCTCAGCTGTACATTTCTGCAGTTCATCCAGAGTGATCATGGGCCTCTTGGCAGCATCTCTGATCAGTTTTCTCCTTGTATGAGCTGAAAGTTTAGAGGGACGGCCGGGTCTTTGTAGATTTGCAGTGGTCTGATACTCCTTCCATTTCAATATTATCATTTGCACAGTGCTCCTTGGGATGTTTAAAGCTTGGGAAATCTTTTTGTATCCAAATCCGGCTTTAAACTTCTCCACAACAGTATCTCGGACCTGCCTGGTGTGTTCCTTGTTCTTCATGATGCTCTCTGTGCTTTAAACTGACCTCTGAGACTATCACAGAGTAGGTGCATTTATACGGAGACTTGTTTACACACAGGTGGATTCTATTTATCATCATTAGTCATTTAGGTCAACATTGGATCATTCAGAGATCCTCACTGAACTTCTGGAGAGAGTTTGCTGCACTGAAAGTAAAGGGGCTGAATAATTTTGCACGCCCAATTTTTCAGTTGTTTATTTGTCAAAAATGTTTGAAATATCCAATAAATTTTGTTTCACTTCATGATTGTGTCCCACTTGTTGTTGGTTCTTCACAAAAAATTACAGTTTTATATCTTTATGTTTGAAGCCTGAAATGTGGCAAAAGGTCAAAAGGTTCAAGGGGGCCGAATACTTTCGCAAGGCACTGTAAATAAAGATTTTCTTCTTCCTCTTCTACTGTCTTTAAGATCAGTTCCTCATTCCAGCTGCAGTCTTGTTTATCAATCCTTGTTTTCCAAAGGTCAGAGGGCAAGTTTTCTCATGAAAGTCAGTAAACTGGCTGGTCAATTATTACCACGGATTCTGTGTGTACGTGAGAGGGGCGGGTTCTTTTCCGGGAGACTATAAAGTAATTTTGCGGTGGAGCCGAAGATGCTGAGAAGCAAAGAGCCTTGAGCGTTAGGTGCCAGCATGGGGAACTGGATAATTAACAATGGACTCACGTCTCTCATATTGGTTGCTTGGATGGGGATGAACATCTTCCTCTTTGTTTGGTATTACCGCATCTATGACTTGGAAGATGAGTTTTACTATACCAGACATCTATTAGGGTCTGCTTTGGCCTGGGCCAGAGCTCCAGCCGCAGTCCTCAACTTCAACTGCATGCTCATCTTGCTTCCAGTCTGTAGGAACTTGCTGTCTCTGCTGCGCGGCTCCTTTTTGTGCTACGGAAGATCAATGCGTAAGCAGCTTGACAAGAATTTAACTTTCCACAAACTTGTCGCCTACATGATCGCACTGATGACAGCGGTTCATACGGTTGCCCATTTACTGAATGCGGAGTGGTTCAACAACAGCAGGCAAGGGGAGTATGACAAACTCAGCACTGCATTGTCCGATCTGGGAGACGCCAACGACACTGCTTTTCTCAACCCAATCCGGAAAAAGGACATCGATCCACAGCAGATTCCAACCTACTTTGTGTGCACCTCCATCGCCGGCCTCACTGGCGTCGTCATCACCCTGGCTCTCATTCTAATCATCACTTCGTCGATGAAGGTCATCCGGCGGAGCTACTTCGAAGTCTTCTGGTTCACGCATCACCTCTTCATCGTCTTCTTCGCCGGTCTGGTTTTCCACGGAGCTGGTCGTATTGTGCGCGGCCATAATACGACAGCTCATAATTACACCCACTGCAAAGACCTCAGTGACCAATGGGGAAAGATCGAAGCGTGTCCCATCCCTCAGTTTGCAGGGGGGGCTCCAAAGACTTGGTGGTGGGTCATTGCGCTCATGGTTTTGTATTTGTGTGAAAGAATTCTTCGTTTTATCCGCTACACCCAGACTGTCACATACAGAAAGATTGTTATGAGGCCTTCCAACGTGCTGGAGCTTCAGCTGGTCAAGAAGAGGTTCAAAATGGAGGTTGGTCAGTACGTCTTCATCAACTGCCCGTCCATCTCACAGCTGGAGTGGCATCCTTTCACCATGACCTCTGCCCCCGAGGAGGACTTCTTCAGCCTGCACATCCGCTCTGCCGGAGACTGGACCGACAAACTCATCAGCCTCATGGAGCAGCTGCCAGAGGGAGCGCAGGGACCCAAACTTGGTGTAGACGGCCCCTTCGGTACAGCCAGTGAGGATGTCTTCGACTATGAGGTTGCCATGCTGGTCGGTGCTGGTATTGGAGTGACGCCGTTTGCTTCCGTTCTCAAATCCATTTGGTACAAAATGAAAGCGTCAGACCCAAAGCTACGTACCAGAAAGATCTATTTCTACTGGCTGTGTCGGGAAACCTATGCCTTCGAATGGTTTGTGGACCTTCTCCAACTGCTAGAGAGAGAGATGGAGGAGAGAGGCATGGGGCATTTCCTCACCTACAAGCTATACCTTACTGGATGGGACCAAAGCCTTGCCGATCACTTTAACATCAAGTTTGATGAGGACACAGATGTGATCACTGGGCTGAAACAGAAAACCAACATCGGCAGGCCCATCTGGGATAAAGAGTTTGAGCAAGTTTGCGGAGAAAATCCCACGTCTGTGGTCGGCACCTTCTTGTGTGGTCCTAAAGCCCTGGCCAAAAGTTTGGAAAAGACATGTACCAAATTCTCTGATGTAGATCCACATAAGACCAAATTTTATTTCAACAAAGAAAATTTCTGACACTCTGTTAATGGATTCAATTGTACTGTAGAAATAAGTCCTGCACAAGATTTTCCTTTTCACAAAATGTTTTATATCTATTGCTCTTACCAATAGATGGGTGTAAAATCCACACCCATCTACTGGCATAGAATATAAATTCCTGTATGACTGAGAAATGATTCATGCCATGGGTGATATTTCCTCTACAACTTCCTGGATGGTGGTGTTTTATGGTGTTTAACAGATTATTCTGAATTGTTCTGTGATTACTTATGTCAAACACTTGGATTTAGGCCAGACATCTGTGACTGTGTAATCAAGGCAGAAGATAAAATGTGTGTATTGTTTTAAAACATATGAAACTTGTAATTGCATAAATAAATACCATTTAAACAGAATTTGTGTGCGTAATGTTTGTCATTGTGGGTTTTAGCATCAGTGTCATGGCAGAACATCATCCAACACTAAGTTTTCTATTTGGGATTACAGATGAAAATTTGCCACCATGGCAAACTCTAGTATATTTATATTTGGACAATGAACTTTGGGCACTCGTATTAATCAATATGCCCGGCCTTTTGTTAAATGAATAATTAAATGTACCCAAATAATTAAACAATTATATCAATTTGTTTCAACTTCAACTTTTTCAATATTTTTTTTTTTACACATTTGATTGTAAATACAATAAACTTAAATCAGTAAATATTAAATGATTGATTTTGAATTATGTGGGACATTGTGACATGTTTCAATTTCACTTTTCAAATGCCCCCCAAAAAGTCCACAATTTCTTTGCATAATTCCTATTTGACCTTGTCCCTCCCTCTTCCCTTTTCCTCCTGACTACCAGGGGGAAAAAAATTGTCTAATCATCTTTTTTTTTAATTCCCCAACCTTTGAAAGGTAAATGAAATACTGAAAACATTTTTTTGTTTTTTTATGTTTTTATTTTTAAGATATCATGTGTCCACTACAGTGGACATCGGAACGCCATACATGTGAAACGGAACCTTGATGGCAACTAGTCAGCCCCAAAGGAAATACAAAAAAGTCAACATAATGAGTTGAACATCCACATAACTGTTTATCATCACTTTTGTTTTGTTTTGCTTTGCTGTGCTCATTTGGAATGATACTTCAAAAAGCAATTCCCTTTCTTGGAAACACAAAGGAAAACCTTGCACTTTGTGCACATCACATATGTTTTACTCGTGCAGCCGGATCTGCGACACCTTGATGCATGTGTTTCGTCCACCATCTCTGGAAGATGGATGGCGCCGTAGTGTCTCAGAGCTGCATTTGGCTGCGGTTTCCACTTTTGACGTGGGGGAGTGTAGTCATCTTCACTGTCACTTTCGACTCCTGCTTGGGCCCGAGTAATCAAGTCTTCACCAAGGAGCAGTTTGAAGTCAAGGAACTTCAGTTGTTTCTTCCCCAGAGACTGGCAGTCACTCTTATACTGCAGCCATGAGTTGGTGATTGCCAGGTCAAAAAAGTGGAACACTGCACGCACTGTCCATTTTCGAGTGCGAGAGGCCATCCTGTAGAAACTCAACATTCGGTCAACCAAGTCCACACCACCCATGTTGGTATTGTACTCAGCAATTGCCTGTGGCCTTGACACTTGGACAAACCTTTTGTCTTTCTTGGACCATCTTCTGCGTGTGTCCTGAGGTTCAATGCCATAGGCAGAGGATGCCAGGACAACTGGCTTGTTGTCCAACCACTTTATCACGGCAAGTTCAGGAGGGCTCCGTCTGATTACCATCTCTGATGCCCCTCTTCCTTTCTTTTTGAAGGGTTTGTCCTCTATGATCTTGCACTCCTTTGGAACTCTGTTTTTCATGAGCGTTCCAGTGCCTGTCATCCCTTTTGCCATCAGGGTGTCGAGGAGGTTGATCGTTGTAAAGAATCTGTCGAAGAACAGGTGGACTCCTTGGGGAACAGACTCTGTCAAATGAAGAACAGCTTGCTCTCCAATGCCCTTTCCTTCTGTGACTCTGAAGGTAGTCTTGCCTTGGTAGACCACAAAGTCTAAGACCAGACCAGTGGGTGTGGCCAAGACAAACACCTTTAATCCAGTTGGGTTAGGCTTGCCTGGTACATACTGGCGCACTGGGCATCGACCAGTAAATGGGATCATTTGCTCATCAATGCACAATTTTCCTGTTCTAGGCAGACTTAGACATCCTTGCCTTACTTTGGTCAAGAGAGGCCTGATTCTCCACAAGAGATCACCGGCTTTTTCATCTTCTGAAACGTCAAGGTCGTTGACAATCTTAATGGAATTTCTCAGCTTGTAAAACCGATTTCTGGTCATGGATTCTGCCACAATTTGAACTCTGGTATTTGAGGCCCAATACATTTGAATGTTTGGATATCTTAGACAGCCCATGTAAATAGAATTCCCAAAGAATGTCTTCAGTTCTTCAGGAGTGGTATTTAGGGTTGCTCCAGACACAAAGACTTCACGCTGATTGGTGCACAGGGCCATTCCTTCAAACACAGAGTCATCAATGTACTGCTTAAAATAATCCATTGGTGTCCAGTTTTGGCGTGTCATGGCGTCATTGCTCTGTATAATGGGAGGATCATTGAGTTGGAATTCGAATCTAAAGAAAACCAATAAAGGGAAAAAATTAGTCTCAACTGTTTAGAGAAAGTAAGTTATTCTTTTTTAATACAAACTCAAGGTGTACTTGGAATTCTTGCTCCACAGTGGACGCCGACTGGACATAGATGTAGACTGTTCTGCCTCATCTGACTGCTCTGCATCTGATTGCCCTGCCTGAGTGTCATCCTCTGAGTTCTCTGAATCACCTGCCTCTGCTTCTGGCTCAAACACTGCATCTTGATCTTCATCAGACAACTCAATATCTGAGTTTCCATCAACAATTCGCAGTAAAATCCTCTCTGCTTCTGAGAATGACTCCCTTTCTTTCATTTAAAAAAAAACAGAACAAATTGGAGGAAATAACTACGTATGTCCACTACAGAGGACATTTTTTAAATACTTAAATACTATACTAAAATAGACCTAAAATAATTTAGAAAATGCTTTGATGTGTTCTTAAGAGACTTGTATAAAATATGCCAACACCATTTTAAGCCAAAATTTGCTCAATAAAATGTATTATGCACTTACTTTTCCTCTTCCCGTAAAATGTGGTTGCAGAGACGGACGCCATTTTCCTGAATGAGGAAGTGAAAAACCCAAAGCCCCACCCCTTCATATTTGGTATCATTGAAAAGCCCTAAATGTCCTCTGTAGATAGCAAAGGGAGTTAATGCAGTAGTATGGAGTGGGTAAGAGATATTGAGGTTTACAAATGTCCTCCACAGAGGACAAATTTGAACTACTGGTAGTCAGGAGGTTTTGTCGACTTTATCTGAAAAAGTCTGACACATGATTTAAAATATAGCCGAGCTTCCTACTTCCTGTTTTGGTTACTACCTCATCTCTCACCTACTCAGGACAGGCAATTTGCTTGTGCAGATAAATAAAAAAAATGCTTCAGAAAGAATGTTAATAGCTTGTGTGAGGGACTGGTGACAGGGACAGCACACAGGCGCAGTTATGAAGGGCGTGGCATATACTGTAAGTGCATATGGGCCAATGGGACAAGTCTCCACCAGTGTGCAGTGCTGCCAAGTATTTTAGAGCTCGCATTTGAGTACTCAATTTTGATTTATTGCCATCATTAGGAGATTGTGATTGATGGCATTGTATAAGGGACAGCACATTTGGACATAATATGTAATGATGCTATTAGTTAAATGGTTTTGGAACTGTGGAGCGTTTTTGTGCTACTTGTGCTTCTTCTAGGGTCCTCTGATTCAGTAGTTGTCATCAATACGTTTGTTAAGGGTGACATCACACACATTAATAATCTACTTCCGGGTCAAGGCTGTTGAGAGTTCCATCGACAAACACAGCAAAAACTGCAACTTTATCTGAATCGACAAGGAGTTTAAATTACAAGATCAAGCGAAGAACAGACCACTCTGCCACCTTTACCAAGTCAGTGTAGGTACCAGAAAAAAAGCCCCAATTTAAGAACAAACCAGGAATAAATGAAGAGACGAGATTTAAAGGAGGGTTTATGTCTAACACAGGCCCCAAAAGGCAGAGCATGAAGCAATGTACCAGGTCAGTAGGGAGCATTTTGTCAAACACAAAAAGGTCCAAAGCCTCCACTTAACATTTTGGACATAGATGATGTAAGATGGAACTATTTTAGCAGAGTCCACCCCTCCCTAAATCCACTGCTAGATTTCTGTATGTGCTTAAATGTGTTGAATCAACCCAAAACAATTACAGAGGATGAGCTCATCAGTGTCAAGAATGTCAGTAATAAACAATCACGTTAATAATAACTTCATTTAATATTAGAAAAACAATACCATAGGTTCACTCTTGGACATTCACTATGTCCTCATTATGGACACCATGATGGTCATGTTCAGAACAAGTCTGTTGGTGTATGGACATTAAAGGCCCGATCTTGTTTCTGGACGCAAACTATAGCGATTTGTAGGAGCGCGCTTTAAATGGGCTGTATTGGGCATAACAGACTCATGTGGCAAATGGTGATGTTATGTAGAACAACCTTTTTCCTCCAAATATGTGCTTTTGTTTGGGTCACGTTAATGAAATTATGACCAAGCGAGTGCCCACCCACGCCACAGTGAGACCCACTGTGGACGACACGGACAGTGTTTAACTCAAGTACACTTAGTTTGACCGATGGAGCTTATAAAAGCCTGTAAGGATGTGGAAGAACACAAGGCAGCATGATGTAAAGTTCCATAATGCACCTTTAAAAAGACGGAGGACCTTCATCCATTATAACCTGCTGACAAACATCTAAGGGAGCGCCCTTTTTTTGGCAACTGCAGAATAAGGAGGACTATATGCAAATAGCATTTGCACATTAAATAACTTTTGTGAAATCTTACTTCAGTATTGCAGCATAACACTCCTGAGACACTTCAGAAACAGCCATTGAAACACATGGGGCCAGTCATCTATGTTTATTTTGGACTGCACTTGCCAATTTATCAGTCTTTCACAACACAGGCCTTTATCATTGCATGCTCATATCTTCTACTGCAAACTGGAAATGTGGGGACAATGACTGATACTGTTTGAGATACGTACGCTACAACTTCCACCCTCCTTTTTTCATTATACTAGACTTTAAACGAATATAGCAATAACTAGTCCTGGGCCTTTGTGTCTAAAATGCCTGACAAAGTAGGGAACTGTCTCCCATTGCGTCAAAAGAAGCTGTAAGAGATAAGAGCACCATTGTTTAGGGCTCTGGACTGCTTACATACAAACATTAAAATGGTAATCACGTTGGAGGAATTTGAAAATCGCCTTAGCCGTGCAGTCTGAAGTGTCCCTAAAAGCCACAAACCCGCTGTACGTCCCAATGAGGATATTATATTATCATTACACATGCATGTTTTTAAGGGTGGAGCATGCGAAAGGCACCTTCTCAGGCCTGTCAAAAAGTGGACTACACCCGAAAAAGGAGACCAGGCTAAAGAAAGAAATCAACTTTTGTTTTCTCCCCTAATCTTTTCCCATAAGCCTTTTTAAATTGAAAATGAAAAAGATCTTCTTGTGACTTGCAACATTTGTGTTTGTTTGCCTGAAGACCTGAGAAAGTGGACGTTGGGCAAAAAGCTATTGATCAACATTGAATACTTCTGCATTCCCATATCATTTAGGTGTTCTGCAAATAAATGACTGTACTCTCAAACAATCTTTCATAATCGTGACACAAAAAACTGCTCCTGTTGACTCATAAAACTCTAGATTTTATTAAACCTTTGTGGACCTTACTTAAAAAGGGTTGAGAGCTATACTGTCGGAGAACCCTGGGTTTAACAAGATGACTTTCTATTGTTGGTCGCAAAGGATCTAATGCATGAGGGCGAGTGTCTGGTTTCCAACTGTTCACTGAAGATAAGGGTCTTCAGTGGTGCATTCAGGAACCAATGGTGGCTTTCAGAAGCCACAACATAAAGGCCCATATAGTGTTGTGACGTTCATGACCGGATCTCAATTGCAATATTTTTTGCTTCCAGTAAAGCGCCGTAAATCCCAGTATATATGGCAGCTAGATATGAACAACTATATTATCAAAAGTTAATAAATAAATAAAAGTAGGCTAGTTTTAAAGAATAAACAGCCATCAAATTGTAAAAATAAAAGTGGCTTTACTCACTTCACTGGCAGGCAAGCAGCTAAACAGGACACAGTAAACCTTTGTAAATGAATGGACTCATACTTTAACATTCCCAAATTACGTAATCCAGGGATAAGGAAAAGGCAGCTATGATTGTAATGATATAACAAAGACACACTAAAACATTGTTTTAAAGCAGAGACGTTATCCAACCATTGAAGTGCATATGACAGGTTTTAATGCCTTTGAAAATGAGAAAAAATGTAGATGGGTAACTTCTGTTGTAAGTAATAATTATCACTTTATTTCAGCAAAGCAGCAATTTAATGAACAAAAGTTGGGCAGATTTATTTGAACTTTGAAGCTACTGACAGGAAGTGACATAGATAGAGGTAAAGTTCCATAGCAGTCTGACTCTCATTTCCCATTGACATAACATGGTTGGCACGGCAACAGTTTAAAATTGTTTGCCTCTATCTATGATATTTCCTGTTATTGTCCAATAAGGAAGTGAAATTAAAACATACAAAATTGTCAAACTGAAGAAAGCTCATAAACTTGTGTTAACTATGTTATATTATAATGTTACACATAATAAAACACAAACTGTACTCATTTTTCTGCATTTTCATTTGAATGCAACACACCAACGCAACACGATACTCTCACGCAAGTAGGAGTGGCGATGAGCGAGTTTGCCAATCTTAAACTTTACGCACTCCCCGTGAATGCATCGCTCTCTTCAGTCTGAGCAAAGTCACCGCTGCGCGAAGAGTGAAAGTGACAGGAGCGAGCGAGAGAGACGCACGAGACAGAGGCAGAAAAACGCAAACCTGCGCAAACCAAACGCATTCGGTCATCTACAGGTGCTGCGCTGAAAACCGCGAAAAAAGGGGAAGTCGTAACCTCTTTTGCAGCTGTTTTGAAGTCGCTTAAGAAAGTGCTTCACGTTGCAACAAGTCAATGCAGAGGATCCGGTGACACCAGCGCAGACTTCAGCACGGAACAGCAGTCATGGTGAGTAAAAACTGCTCTGCTGTGTTATTACACTGCTATTACTCCTAAACAAAACAAAACATGTAGAAATAGGTTTTGTATTTCGATTGGCAGGTGTAGCTACAGGTACTGGCATAAAGTCACAGAGTGGGCAAAGTCCTAATTGTAGGTCATACCAGAGGTGGCTTAACAGAAATAAACATTGACTGAACGCTATTTCATCTCATTTCTGTGGTGAGTTGGCTGATTTATCAGATAGCTATGGTAAACTGGCAACCCAAATAATTCAAATTGTGTAGAAATTATGTTAGCCTAAATAAAATTATTGGGAACCAGAGAAAAGCAGTAAAAATATTCACTCAAGAAAGAGTAATGTGACCGAAAACCAAATCAATAAAGTAAAGGTGAAAAAAAAATAATAAATAAAAAAGTCCTTGGAGAAAGTACTTAAAACAAAGAGTCTGATTTATGTTTCAATTGTGACATAAATTATGAGATATAAAGCTTGTAATAATGTGGAAATCCTAAAACTTCAACAACAACAAAAAAACAACATAAACATTTAGATAAAGGGTCATGTAACACAAAATACATTATTTTAGGTTGACATGAAGCTTTTGTAACTTTTACATTTACTCAGTGGCACAAGTAACCATTTTATACTTAAGTAAGAGTAAAGATACTTATAATATTACTCAAGTCGTTAAAAAGCTAAAAAAGCTTAAAAACAAAGAACGAAAAAAAAGCAATGAATGATATAACTAATGCATACAGTTTCTTCCAAAAGTTACCCAAGTACAGTAAATGTTCTACCACTAGGGCTGAAACAACTAAAAGGATATTTTTTTTTAATGAAAAAAACTACTTTGTTTTTAAAGTTAGGGCATGTAGTGTTTTGCACATTGTAGATTTCATAAACATCCGTCTGTGTCTCATCAAATCAGAAAGCAGAATTAGCCCCAAGAGCCAAACAGTCACTTTAAGTTTCCTCCATCAACATGTACTCAAGCTTTAGCTTTATGTGGTAAACAAATTGAGAAAATACAATTTTCTTGCACCTTTCACAGCAAAGTAATTAATTGATTAATTGTAAAAAATAATCTGTAGATTAATCGATTACCAAAAGAATCGTTGGTTGCAGCCCTAACTACCACCTCTGTTAGGAACTTATGATTGATATCACTGACTTCAATGTTGTACGTAGCCAAATTATTTCATACCAAATATAATACTATAATACAGTATTATAACACAAAATGTATGGACAGAAAACTCACCACATCTTATTATCTGCCTGAATCTAGATTGCCACTGATTTATTGCATGTGGAGTTGGAGCTTGTTGTCATTGCGTCCAATTCTCCCATCAAACCAAAACATGCACTGTAGGTCAATGCTGATCATGAACCAAGATCTAACCCTGGCACGGCTCCTTCCAGACTGCTCCAGTGGCTTTGACGGTGGGTCAAATGCATGGGTGGGCCAATTCAAACTCCTGACTAGCCTAGTCTCTAGGTTGACAGATTGATGTTTTTGAACCTGAATTACCCACTTTAACAAAAGACAATTTCATTCAAGGCCACAATCCAGGTGCACATCTGGTTTGCAGGTATGTCTTCAGAAATATCATCAGAAACGGTGCGTCCAATGCTTCAGGGACAGAGGAAGGACAGGAAGGAAGGAGAGGATTTGGCCTGGGCAGCTCTTCCTGTGTCTGACGTCTCTGGGTGAATTTTAAACACACCATTGTTCATGTGTTTGCCACGCCACATTGGGCCAGCTGGCACACGGCCCCTGGTTTCAGAAAGACCGGAACGCTACTTTTGAGGAACTGAGAGCGATATAGAGTGAATGAGACCATCACTTCTCCATTTAAGTCTTTCTCACGTAACTGTAGAACTTTCTCATCACATTTTTTTATGATTTTGGAAACTAATAAACAAAATCTATTTGTGACGTTTCCAACTGCACTTGTTTTTTAAATCAAGATACAGTTTAAAGCTTTTTGAATTTTTTTCATCAGTAGGTGGAGTAGTGAACTCTGCTCTGCTCCACCACCACCACTCTCCCCTAACCTGGCTTTCCCCTATCACCCACGCCCCTCACTCCCCTCCACACTGTTTAGACCACACCCTGCTCTGATTGTGTTCAATGAGCAACGGAAATCTCATTAATCTTGTGTGAAACACACATTCATCCGCATAAATAAGATATGTACAAAGTAAATATTTTGAGATTTACATTTATTTGCAAACTGCAACTTTCATGAAAGTCTGTATCAGAGCAGGTCGGTCAGATGTTTGTCAGTTCACGATATGTTTGTAAACTTCTGCCATAATGTTAAACTGTTAGCCGCTAACTGTTGCTGCGTCTTCTGCTTTGAACATTTGCGATCTTTTGTTCACGTGTTTGTGTTTACATGGTGCGGGTGGTATGTGGGGGTGAGGAGTATGCTGTGAGGAGAGGGCATGGATAATAAACGGTTGAGGGAGGTGCGACATAGAAATAAAAAGGAGAAATGTCCTTAGTGGCTTCGTTCCATTGTCGCAATACGGACGCCACGCCTGAATGATCCTGGAGCTCTGTTGTCGGGGGCTTCGTGCCACTGGTAGGGTCTCCCATGGCAAACAGGTCCTAGGTGACGGGTCAGACAAAGAGCGGTTCAGAAGCCCCTTATGAGATACCAAAAGGCCCAGTTAGAACCGTGAGGCCGTCCTCCCGTGGACCCACCACCTGCAGGGGGCGCTATAGGAACTGGTGCAATGTGATTTGGGCAGCTCCAATGGCAACGGAAAAGTGGAAGAAAATGGATGGAATGACCTATACAAACAGTAGATGGCAGCCTTGACTTCAACATGACTTGCGTTAAGTTTTGGACTTTGTAGCAGGCCTGTTCTTGAACTATGACAAATTTCTGATTGTTGGGGATTTTAATATTCATGTCTGCTGCGAATCTAAACCACTCGCAAAAGACTTTTTAAACTTGATTGACTCTTTTAACTTGACTCAATCGGTGTCGGGAAAAGGGCACACCCTGGACTTGGTGCTGTCCTATGGTCTTGATGTAAATATCATTGAGATTTGTGAAACACACTTTTCTGATCACTTTGCTGTACTGTTTTCTGTAACGCTGTCTCAGGGCGTGGTTAGTCCGTGCGTCCCAGCGCGATGGGTGCACACAGTTAATCCCCAGACAGCGTCCTTGTTCTCTGATGCGTTCAGTGTAATATACAGAGGGGATTTACAAAACCCCTCTGTTGATGAATTATTTGACTTTTTTAATGGTACATGCACAGAGGTTTTGCACTTGGTTGCCCCGTTAAGGCTGAAGCGCATAAAGCCCAGGCCACAGCCCTGGCTAAATGAGAGTACTCGCGAACTCAGGCGCTCTTGCAGGCGTGCTGAGCGACAGTGGAATAAAGACCATCTTCATGTCTCATTGCAAATACTAAGAGACAGGCTTGTACAGTATCAGAGAGAAGTTAAAGCTGCAAAAAGCAGTTATCTGTCCAACCTTGTGTGCATAAATGCTCACAAACCCCAGGTGCTTTTTAACACTTTGAAATCTCTTGTGAATCCATGTGACAGTAACTTTGCTGAGTCCTCAGTCAGACGCTGCGAAGAGACAAAATCTGTCCCCTCTGCTTGCTGTGGACCCCGTGACTCCATCGGTTTGCCCACGCCCCTCACTCCCCTCCACACTGTTTAGACCACACCCTGCTCTGATTGTGTTCAATGAGCAACGGAAATCTCATTAATCTTGTGTGAAACACACATTCATCCGCATAAATAAGATATGTACAAAGTAAATATTTTGAGATTTACATTTATTTGCAAACTGCAACTTTCATGAAAGTCTGTATCAGAGCAGGTCGGTCAGATGTTTGTCAGTTCACGATATGTTTGTAAACTTCTGCCATAATGTTAAACTGTTAGCCGCTAACTGTTGCTGCGTCTTCTGCTTTGAACATTTGCGATCTTTTGTTCACGTGTTTGTGTTTACATGGTGCGGGTGGTATGTGGGGGTGAGGAGTATGCTGTGAGGAGAGGGCATGGATAATAAACGGTTGAGGGAGGTGCGACATAGAAATAGACATAGACAAAATCTGTCCCCTCTGCTTGCTGTGGACCCCGTGACTCCATCGGTTTGCCACGCTGCCTTTGAATGTTTTAAACCTGTATCTCTCGCCCTCTTCGTGTCCACTTGACATTATCCCGAGTCGATTATTTAAAGAATGTCTTGATTGTATTGGTCTCTGTATTATGGAAATTGCGAATGAGTCTCTAATGTCCGGCTGTTTTCCTTCTGCCCTGAAACATGCTGTTGTTCAGCCGCTCATTAAAAAGAGCAACCTTGATCCTAATGTGATGGTTAACTTTAGACCTATCTCTAAGCTGCCTTTTGTGTCTAAGGTCTTAGAGAAGGTTGCCTACGACCAACTACAGGCTTACCTTGAGCTACATGAAATTGGAGAAAAGTTCCAATCTGGTTTTAAATTACAGCACAGCACAGAAACTGCCCTTTTAAAAGTTTTTAACGACCTCCTTTTAACTGTTGATGCTGGAAGATCTGCTGTCCTTCTACTGTTAGACTTGTCCGCAGCCTTTGACACTGTGGATCACAGCATCCTTTTAACCCGCCTGAAGACACATGCAGGCATCAAGGGTACAGCTCTCAGTTGGTTTCGGTCCTAACTCTCCAATAGGAGCTTCTCCATAAACCTAGGGCAGTATTCTTCTGCTGTGTCACCTTTAAATTATGGTGTGCCCCAGGGGTCAATACTAGCGCCTATTCTCTTCGCCTTGTATATGCTCCCCCTGGGCTCTATTTTTAAAAAGTACAAAGTCTGTTTTCACTGTTTTGCGGATGATATTCAGATTTATTTACCTGTTACAGCCAGTGATACGCTGTCCGCTGTTAAAACTCTACAAGACTGTCTTAGTGATGTACAGTCATGGATGAGTGCAAACTTTCTGAACCTTAACAACAATAAAACTGAGATTTTAGTGTTTGGACAAAGTAACCCACTGTGTGGACATGACAGTGTGATTGTCCTCCTACTGCCGTCCTTATGTGAGAAACCTCGGGGTGATGGTTGACCCATTGTTTAAATTTGACAAACATATCAACTCTGTCATCAAGTCCAGCTTCATTCAGCTGAGGACTTTGGCCAAAATTAAGTCCTACCTTCCTCGATGTGATTTTGAAAAAGCTATCCATGCATTTGTAACATCGCGCCTGGATTATTGTAATGCCTTGTATATTGGACTGGACCAGCGCCCCCTGCAGCGCCTGCAGAGTGTACACAATGCTGCAGCCCGCCTCCTGACCAATACAAAGAGGCGTGAGCACATCACTCCTGTTTTGTGCTCCTTACACTGGCTCTCTGTCAGCTTTCGTGTTCAATTTAAAGTTTTGTTGATTGTTTTTAAATGTCTCCACTCCTTGGGCCCGCTCTATTTGAGTGATCTCTTGCAACTCTATACTCCATCCAGAGCTTTGAGGTCGGCTGACCAGCTCCTATTGGATGCTCCTAAAACTAGGAAAAAAACGCGAGGTGATAGAGCCTTCTCTGTGGCAGTGCCCCGACTATGGAATAGTCTTCCTTTGTCAATCAGGTCCTCTCAGTCTGTGGAACAGTTCAAATCCAGATTGAAAACACACCTCTCCTCCCTGGCCTTCAATACGAGCTAGTTGAGTGTATCTTGGCATGTATCTTGGCCATAGCTGGATAGCCACCTATGGCCAATGGCGATGTTATGTACAACAGCGGTCCCTCCCCTTTTTTTCCTTCTACAGACCAATGTTTTCTGCGATGCGGCGGTGAGTGAGCGGGGATGTGGTGCATGTGCCAGTGTTTTGATCACGTTTCTGCAGCGTATATAACACTGCATGCTCTCTTCAATACTAGAGCTACCGTTATGTTCTCTTTCTCTTGGGGACATGGCTGTTGTTTAACTCACAGTGGAATAAAGTTTGTAGTTTGTCCTGTAAGAGCTTAAAAATTATGTAGCCTAAATGCTGAAGGAAGTACATGAGGCTGCACGTGATGTTAAAGTAAAGATGAGCAGAGAAAATGGGAAGAAGCACAAAATACTTGTTGCAGTCACACCACGCCTCAGTCAACCCCTTCTTTCCAAGCCACGCCCTGGGCCTTGGCAACGCAAGCACTGGCACATCGTTTGTTTGCACACAAGATGACACTCTCATCTGTGCTAACGTTGTTGTTGCGCCAGATGGAAGATCGGGCCCATTGTCTTTGTGTCCTCGTTGTGTCCTTGGGAAAGACACCTCGCCATGTACAGTATGAATGTAACGTGTGAGTGAGTGGTTGTGGAGGGGCTGATGGCAGCCATGCTCCCGTCAGTCTACCTCAGGGCAGCTGTGTCTACAAACGCACCAATCTGGAGCGAATGAATAATGTAACGTAGAGCGTCTTTGAGTGTCCAAAAAAGCGATGTATGATACAAGCACAATGAAAATCGTTTCTGAATAAAGGTAAAATGAATAAATAAAAAATTACCAGGAAAATGAATGCTACAGTTGTATGCATGCATTGCAGAACGTGTTTTCTTAATTACAAGGTTGGCAGGTTTTAAGAAGACCTATACAAGAGAAACAGACAGGGTCATGTGGTTCTTTGCAGAAGACATTATATTTCCTCATTAGCTTCCATGATTCAAATGGCAATTTCAGTTTGATTCCAATTATTCCTGCTGCTCAATTCAAACAACATATTATTAAAGATAAGTGGAAACTATCCACTTGTATGCCAGTTAATTGTCAAAAACTAATTTGATTCATCACAAGTTTGACACAATAACTTTAACATCTCAATTAACGAAGACATTACAAACTTGTATAACTTGCCGTTGTTCTTGCACTTGTATGAAAACAAGTGTGGTCTTCCTCTGAGTGCGCAAAAACACTACAGTAATTGTACAAATGTGATCAACCACACGAACACGACATAAATACTAACTTTTAAATCCGGTTTCCCCTACCACTAAAAACATGTACAATAGGCCAGGATGAATGAGAATGTGTTTGAGAGTGCGCATGGGGGACAACGGATAAAAATTAGCCCGAGGCTACAATCCGGTGTGGCTTGTTTACATGCATGAGACCCATGTATGTTCATTAACATGCACTGTCCCGACCAAATAAACCAATAAATAAATTAATACTAACACAGCGTAATCTAGAAAACAGAAAGATGATGGTCATAAATCCCTCAAACAAAACTACTATTTACATTCCATATAATTTTTGTTTGCATTTTTAGTAGCAGCAGGACTGAAACTTTATTTTTCGATTGCATAGAGGACCTTTTCGTACACTTATGTGCAGCTATTGTCTCCAAAGACTGAAGGCAGCCCCTGGGAACATTTATTGGATCCTCGTCTGCCATAGAAACTCACGATTGCCTGATAAGTGGCGTTTACATTTACAGTAGTTTCACAGGAGCCTTTAAAATGTCCTGCGGTGGCCACTTCATGTGCTTCACCCTCTTCTGAAGGTTTGGTCCTCAATCTTTTGATGAGACTCGAGACTAGACTCACCTAGGACTCCAGCCCCAGATCTTGTTTGGACCTAGTTTAGACCTGAATTGGACCTTGAGCGTCAGCTTAAAAACAGGACTATTTTCAGTAGGGTTGAGGAAGTGTCAGGAATATGAAGGGTGTCAAGGCGTTTCCAGTTGTTGTCGAAGCGAGACTCTGGCTTCCTGGTGCACAGGGATTAAAGGGCTGAGGTCAAGGAGAGGCAAACAAACACACACCTTTTATCAGAGCGGGTTATAAAAGCCTCCTTGTCTACTCAGTTACTAATTAGATTCTGTAGAAGTCTTATGGGAAAGTACAGAGATTTACATTATACTAAGAATCAATGAAAAACCTTACCTGGGGCTGATAGCTGTTTGATAACATATTTTTTTTTTTTTAAACTGCTACATGATAAGACTATAAAAAATGATAATAAAATCTGTATTGGCATGTTTGCAATTGCGAACTCTTTTCCTGTCAAAATAAAGAAAAAGTATTTCTGAGTAATCGTGAGTAATGTCTATGGCAACATCAGCTGTATACTACTGTATGTCTACTATAATCTAATGCAGGGGGAGGCAAGTTTGCGTCATGGAGGGAAGATTTTCTTCATTGCTAAAACACCATGGGTCGTACCTCACAATCGTAGCTAAAAGTAAAGCACAATTTTCTACAAATGAAAGTGTTGTGCATCATATATTACCTAATGAGTTGAAGAATACGTTAATTTAAGAAATACATGTAGCTGATTCATGAATTTAGACAGAGCTTTTATACAAACCTCAGTTCACACAAAAACAAATGCTTTCCTCTAGAATCATTAAACACACACAAATCTCACATTGTCCCATCGACACTAACAAAACTAGGAGCGCTACCAAGGAAATGGCTGTAAACCTGACGATTATAAAGTCCCATGACGATGATTGAGATTGGCCAAAGTAGAGATTGCGATTTCAATTTAATTTAGATGCCCTGCTCTTGGGCCAGAGGTTCTACGCTGGAGGGTCAGATTTGGTCCCCTGGCCCTGGCCTGACATTGCCCATCCCTGATCTAATGTCTTGGTTTGATCGGTTGGACTGTAGGTAGGTGGAGCAGTGGCCACCTTCCATTGAGAAGAGGCACATTATAGTTACATATACCTGGATGAGACACTTACCGCACTGCCAACTCCAGTCACAGTATTATGGTTTTGTGACAGATATTCAGAACCACATAACTCCAACGTAAAACCGCTTTAAGGAACTAGGCAAAGGATTTAATTTCATGTCTAGTTTTCTTGCACGCACCGAGTGGCAGAACCTTTGAAAACAAAGTGTCCTTGTTGGTCCGGTGGCTCTGCGTGAGTCACCTCCTGCAGAGCCTTGTCCGTGGTCACTTGGCTGTGAACGCTTGGATTGTTGTTACAGCAGACACAAGCGACAGGCAAGCGGAGCAGAAAAACCTGTTCAACGTCACTCTACAAGTTTCATCACTGACACCTGTTTCTGTTTTCATTTTCACTATTGCTTCCTGTAGGACCGTGTTTGATAGATACTAATCACAGCAGACCAAGAGCTGCAGTTTGAGAGATTTTTAGCCACAACAACCATGACAACCCTAATAAAAATATATATTTCAACTATATTGTAGTTTCAAAACACACTATTTCCCCAGACGGTTCTATTGATTCTAGTTTTGTTTGTAATGCTATTAAAACAATTTATCAGCGTTCATATGTGGCATAGGCCTGCGTCCAGTCCTATCATTATTTTCTTGCTTCTAAAACAGGTGACGATCGATTATTCAGTGGTTCCGCTAGACACTTTGTAAAGAACATCATACAAAATATAACTAACCGCCAGTGCTTAATTTGATCTACCTTTCAGTTTTTCAGGGTGAAGGATCCGGGAATTATTTAGGAGGATTCGGCAAAGATTTGATCTGATATATTGGTGTTAAATGAGAGTGTTCCGGCAACTGTTTTGGCCTGTTCCCTAAATCCATCACATCAGACCCAAATTTATGCACTGCTTACCGCTCAAGAAAAGTAATATTTTTGTCACTTTTCAACTGTTTTTTGTATTTGCTCCTTATGAATTGGCTACAGCACAATGTACAGTGGTCCAAATCTACGAGGAAGTCAAACTCATAATAAAGATGAATTGAATTGAATTAAAACTTGTGCTGGATATGCCACCATTGATTGAGTGGAGGAAAGGGTGTACAATAGACTATAAATTCCAAGTCAATGAAACTATGTTATTGCAGTGTTTTTTGCATATCTTTGAGAGAAAAACAAACCACCCTTTTTAGTCAATGTGAGGTTAAAAACGCCTTAAGTGGTCATGGAATAGTGTATAAATGTAGAATAGTGGCAATATAACAAGATTAGACTGAAGCTACTTTTATGCTGCTGCCTCTTATAATGAACATCAAGAAGAATATTTGCCTATTCCTGTTTATCTAGACAAACAGAGCACTTAAAAGGACTAGTTTTTACATCTCATTTACATAACACTCATGATGAACTTGTAGATGATTGAAAGATGTAGGCTCCAAGACACTTGAAAGTGAAAAATAATCTTCTGAAACCTGGCTATGTATTTTCAACATTTTCTCTCCTGCTGTCGGTGACTTTCACAAGGGATGAACTAATCTATTTACCCCAAAACTTATTTACGTAGATCTCTGCCAATAAAACCCATACTTACCTCTTTAATTCTTATTCAGACTAATCCCTTGTTGTTTGTGAATCTGCTGTTTTTCACAGGAGGATGGGAAGACTCGCCTGCAGAAGACCCAAAAGGATGTGGAGGAGGTCAAAGTCATTATGTTGGACAATTTAAACAAGGCCGACGAGAGAGCGGGCAAAATCAAGGACCTGGAGGAGCGGGCCGACAACCTGCTGCTAAAGGTGAGCACTGGGGACGAGGAGGGATCGGCATAGAAATGGATTGGGCTAATGTCAATTCTTACTTGGGCGTTATAGCATTTGATAAAATGTGCAATATTTAGATAGAGATGCACTGGTTTTTTCCTCTGGTTTCAGTATCTGCCAATATCCGATATTAACCGATACCAAGAGAGTTTCTTAAAAGTGGCTGCTGTGAGTGAAAAAGTGAATGCTCCTCTTATCTCCAGTGTCAGATCAATAAAGTCTGATCTTTTCTTGCAAATAAGATGTTACAGATAAATGGATCACAAGGATCACTGGGCTTTTCTACACCAAATATCCTTGGGTATTAGACAGGCTAGGTAACATTGATATAAACAAATCACATAAAGTGATCTGATCATTATAACCTGACACAAATGTGTCAGATACGGAGGAATAAGCCACTGTTTTTACAAACATGTGAGATATGTTCTTACCTTAGCTTATACGAGTTGATGCATAACTGTCTGGTCTTTGTGCGTGCGCTCAGTCACGCATACGTTGTTAGCATTTAGCCTCTCCCAGCAAAGGCTCACTTAACTGTATTTAAATACGGAAAACGTGCAATAGCTTGGTAGCCCCAGTTTGCACGTTTTCCGTATTTAAATACAGTTAAGTGAGCCTTTACACGATCCAAGTCTAGTTACACAAAATTAAACATGTCAATTTTCTAAGTGGGTAAAAAGGGGCACTGCGTAAGGCGTAATAATACCTTAGGAGCACTTCGACGTCCGCACAGTAATATCTCACTTTACTGCTTAACTTGCTGTTTAATTTTGTGTAACTAGACTTGGATCGTGTAAAGGCTCACATAACTGTATTTAAATAGGGAAAACGTGAATCAGCTTGATAGCTTCTAACTTCACCCCAGTTTGGCACTATACCTTTGCTGGGAGAGGCTAAACGCTATGCGTGACTGAGCACACACACAAAGACCAGACAGTTACGTATCGACTCGTCTAAGCTAAGGTAAGAACATATCTCAGTGTGTAAAAACGGTGGGCTATTGCTTTCAACAGCATTTCATGAACTAAAATATAAACACTTGGCCGCTCCAGCAGTGGCCTACTTTATTATATGAGGTGATCCAAACATAATTTCTGTCCCAGCTTTGATTAGTTGATGTTAGCCTTAGCATGCTGTCGCTAGCAATAGCATAATGTTGCTAGCCATTTTGCGTTGCGATTAAAAATAAGTGTGCAGTGGTTAAAACTAACTCAGCGATTGGATTCCCAGTCACATAGCCACACAGAACTTGTATTCTATTTCTTTTTTGTCTGTCTTTATTGAAACAGCTGCGCAACAAAGGGGAACAAGAGGAGAGGGGTGGGAGTGGCTTATTCGTGTGGAGGATTAGGAAATGAAACTACTGGATATTTTGTTTTTTGCTGTTATACACTAATATGGCATTTTCTAACCTGCAAAAAAAGCATAATGTCTCCTTTCTAAATCAAGAGAGAAAAAACGAAGCCTTTGGTAATTATTAATATTGCTACTTCAGTGAGGTCTACAACAGGGTGCGTACCTATGTTCCCCGGGTCCGATGTTCCCCGGGTCCAATGTTCCCCCACTTGTTATGACAGGGGAACATCGGTACCTCGCATATTAAAAAGTCCCGATGTTCCCCGGGTCCGATGTTCCCCTGTCATAACAAGTGGGGGAAAGTCGGGACTTCAACAATGAGACACGTCCCGCTTGTCTCATTTCCTCCTCCACCGAAGATGGCACATGATCCGTGCCAACTTTTGTGATTATAGAGAGGAAATATCAGCCTATTTACTTTTCTTTTTCCCTCTCGCTCTCTGTGTGTTCATATTTCAGCTGATCGCAGCTTGTGTCTATGGCTAACTTTGGGCACGTTATCCAGCTCTCCCCTCGCTCTCCCCCAGGCATCTGCTATTTAACATCTCTGACTGAATAAAATGAAGACGATTGAAACTATAGCTGCATCTGTTAGCCTCCTAGTTTTTTCCAAACACGCGATTTCGCTGAGGGCACTGTGCATTCACGCATAATGGACACACGCAAAATGACGTGCCCCACGGACAGATAACCTGGAGCCCATCGTTATACTCACATTTAAAAAAACATAGGTCAGTTTTGTTTTGGCTGTAAAAATGTGATTGTGCTTTTATCGTTTTTGAGATATTAATGAACAATACATTGTGCATTGTTGTCCCGCTTTATGCGTCACTCACAATTAAACTGTCCCACTCAGACTTAGCATTTTTATAACTTGAATTTTAATTTAATGCATTTCTGATTTGGACTAAAAACAAAACAAAATAGTAATAATAATAATAATATTAGCCTAAATAAAAACAATGATCAAAGTAATTCGTGTAGCCAGTGGTTATTCCGTCTCAAAATAAATTTGGAAAAACACAATTTATGGTTGTTTAATTGTGTTTCCTGTTTTTAAATACAATTGGAATTCAATAGAACATAATGAAATGTTTATTGGCTATTAAATGGGGGAAACAATACTGCTAAAACAACGTCCATTATTGTGTTTACTTTGTTCTGATAAGCTACCGGTTAACGCAGCCGCAGTGTCCGGTGTTCAACATCTACGTCCTGCGTCTCAGCAGCACATTTTGTTTATTATTATTTAGTTTATTTACATTCCATATTGCGTCCTCACTCCTCTCTCAATGCCGCTGCCCATTACGCATTGTGCGTCTGCCTTAAAATGCCCCCACACTGTGGTGACCGTGACTGAATGGAATTAAGAAGAGCTTTTTTAAATAATTAAACAGTGTTTGTGCCACTGTTTTATTATTGCAGTTATACGAACAACTGGCAGGTCTCTTCATTCATCCGGAAAAACATAAAACAATAATCAGCAAATATAGTTTCGATGCCCCAACACAAAGTTAGCCGCCTGTGTTCTCTGGAGCCGGTCACAGCGGAGGGTGCAAGAAGGGATGACAGGTCGGGGACACGAGTTTTAGGAACAGAGCGCACGATGCAACAATCTGCACAGAGACAGCCAGATGTGTGCGTCCTGCAGACAAAGGTGCAGGCCGTGCAGATGTCTCTGTCCTGGGAGAGGCAGTGAAGTGAATGATAAGGACTGTGGGGTGGGCTAAGGACAAAAGTGGGTGTTCACAGGTCCACCCGCGGTGCCGCGTAATTGTGCCATATGCCCCGATCACTGGCCATGTTAGCATTTTCCCTTTGCTGCTCTTCCTCATCGTTCTCGTTTAATATAGGCTAAGGATCGTTTTTTTTTCGTCAACTGCATTAATAAAACGCAAATACTGTTCAACTTCAGTCAATCACAGTGGCCTCAGTGGTGCCTCTCGGAGCATCTGATGGCCGAAGCACAGTGCGTAATGAGCGCATGACAGGCGGCGGCACTGGGAGAGAAGTGAGGACGCAATGCATGTGTTGCCCCATTCGTAAAAAGATCCCTAATTTAATGTGCATAAGGCTGGAGTCAGTGCAGCCATCAGATAAAACTTGCTTAGAGTTAGGAGCGGCTATGGCACGAGCCGCTGCACATGGCTCTCCGCCCACCGCGTGATGGAGTATGCTGGGGCTGCACGGACAAGCACAAGAGAAAAACATGGCTTTAAGCACGATCGAGCTACAACAACAAACTAATCAAATGGGTTGCGTGGAGGGAATCTGTTTCTAAAAGAGAAAAGCGGCTGCGGGTGAGTTTGGTGTAGCTAATCAGAATCAGAATCAGAATGAGTTTTATTGCCATGGTTTGAGAACAGGTTCACAAACTAGGAAAAAACTGTTCAAGTGGCGGGAGGTATGGGTCTGGATAGACCGTAGCCTCCTGCCTGAGGGGAGAGGGGTGAATAGTCCGTGTCCGGGGTGAGAGGGGTCAGCTGTGATCCGACCCACACGCCTCCGGGTCCTGGAGAGATGGGAGCTCACAGCCAATCACCTTTTACTTTTCTTGTCTGAACTGCGACACGTTCTTATTCTGAGGTTTTACAAACATGTTGTAGGCTATTACAATGCGAGATCTACAAGGCTTATAATATGTTATAAAGTTATCATTAGGCTAGTTATGAGCAAAACCAAGCCGCTTGTTGCTCCATTATCTGCGTGTACCAGGCGGCACTGTGCCAGGCGGTGAAGAGAGAAGAAAGAGCGGTGAGAGGCGAGTGTTTACGGCCTATAGGCCTATCGGTTAGAAGAGTTTACAGCAGGATTATAATTGTCGGGCGAATGAAGACAAGCAGCAAAAACATGTCTATGAGCGAGACTTGCAGCCGGGGAACACCGGGGTGACCCCCTACAACGAGCTAGACTACAAACAGTTGTAAAACAAGTAATTTTAGTGTTACACCAAAGTTAAACCTGGTATGCAAGCTTAAAATGTTCTATTATGTTGACTAAGGACAGATAGTTTAATTGCTTATAGGGTTAAAATGATGGCAATGTTCCTTGTGCAACTATTTGTAGGCCAAACGGATGTGCTTAACTTATGTAACACATGCCACAAAGCAGCGTCTGGGGATTCGAACTGGGAAATGTCATTTTTGCCGCCTATAAATACTCGTAGGTGGAGCAGCGAGGGAAAACAAATGTAACAATTTTACATCCTGATTGGAGATATTTTGGGAAAGGTATTTCTTATTGTTTCCTACGATGAAGAAAGAGGAGCTGGGTACAACAGAGAGGGTCCAGGACGTGCCACTGGGCCAAAATCCATCCGGGTCAAATTCTGGGTCACCCCTTTCCCACATTTCAAGGGAATCAAATAGGAAATGTTGGTGTCTTTGTAGCGGCTATAAAAAGACCAACAACTAAAATTAGCAGTAGATAAACAAGAGAAACCAAGTGAGGAACTACGGCGGACGTCCAGACCAAAGTGTGTTAATTGTGGTACATTGTTGTAGAGGGAAAAACAATATTACAACAGTTTCCTTTAACATCAGTAAAATATGAAACTATTGTTGCCCACTTTAAGTCCTATAGAGGCCATTGTGTGGTAGGCCTGCATGAGTATGTTGTGTTCTGTCTATATGTAACTACATGTAACAGTTATGAAAACATTATTGTGTTGCTTTTCCAGAGTAAAGCCTTTGAGAAGAAGACCGTGAAGGTGAAGCAGCAGAAACAATGGGAAAACAAGAAGATGAAGATCATTTGTATGGCGGTCGGGATCGCAGTGGGAGCCATCGTTATCGGAATCATAGTGTACTACATTGTGCAAAGTACACAGAATTAAGACGTTATTGTGTGACATGGACTAAAATGGTTTGGGTGGGTGTTTATCCTGAGCTGCTCAATCCTTTGTGTTTATAAAAGACATATTTATGGACAAACCACCTCCGGTCTCTATTCTCCTCAGTTGATAAAGGTACCACTCATAGCTGCTCCTTAGAAAACATTTTGAAGGTATGTGTGCGACTGTTGGACATGAGAACCGCTCACAAATTAAACAATGAACCGCACTCTATAAACCTAATTTTCTTGTCTTGCAGAGTGACTAGTACTATTTAATAGTTGCACTAGAACTATAAGCTATCACTTAAAATATGTTGAGTACTGGATATGAGAGTGAAGACTTTCAGACATCCTCGACTGGACTGGGTTGATGCATGTTACGCCTTTTTTTTACAGTGATATTTTCACTAAAGTAGACATATCAAAATGTACTTTCTTGAGATTTGGACCATGTTTTAACGTTGTTCCCTCGCCAAAGACATACTTGGAGTAGTATTTCACAACATTCACGCTGTTTTGAGTTCATCTGCAGACAAAACTGTTAAATTATTGAGCTGTTTCTTCTTCTGCGGTGTCAGCGCCTCGTTCTGTTCTTCCTGATTATCATTGTTCAAACCCAAAAACTCTTCTCCACATTTTTAAAGCCCATAATACAACATGATCGATTTTGAGCTGGTCTGTGCTTGAAGTATGTTTGTTACACACTGCTGGAGCTGCTAATATCCAATATCCTGCCATATCCAACCTGGAAGTTGTTTTTTAAGAAAATACAAAAGAAGGAGCCCCAGTCAAGATTTTCACCAGCTCTTTCGCCTGCATTTCATTGTTATTAGACATATTTTTAAATTATGAAATGTAAAATATCAAAGCTGAGGCACCCAAAATAAAGTCTTTCTTAGGCTCCATATGCATGACATGTCAAATTATTTGACCGTGTAAATTCACAATCTAGAAACATACAGTATTTTTCTTTCCTATTCAACTGTTTGCACATTTCTGTCTATTTTGCATACCCTGAGTGATCTTATTGAATGCCGAAGTGAATTTCTCCATTGTGAGATCAATAAAGGAATATCTTATCTTATCTTATTTACCCAGAGTTACCATGAACTCACCTACTTCTTGTTTACTCTAAACTAGTTTCATTAATTAAAATGATCTGGGGCAAACTTAGGTCCATTTGCAAATTTATGTCCAACCTCCCAGTACTGTTTAAAGTGTTGTTCAACTCAGTCCAGTCGACGATATTTGAAAGTCTTTACTACAACGGAAAATTCCTGAACGACGCGAATACAGTATGTCGATCATTGGTTACATTTGTGTGCATTTTTTGCTAAAAGTTAACTGATTTACTATGTTTTAATTTAGCTCAAATGTTAGTTCTCAATGTCTTTATTGGTAAACAGGAAGTCAATGAAGCCTGGTGTGTGGCTGAGATAAGCAGCATGTGCATCTTTTGAGATGTGCATGCTGATTTTGTGTTTTAAATAGTTGTAAAATATTTCAATTCAATCTTTAAATACTGAATATTACAGCTGGTAGATGTATTTTACACTGGAACTACTGCAACAGGTAGTTATCTTTTTTCTAAATTGAGTGCTTTTATTTGAACTGAGTCAATCCAACACAGAACACCAGGTTCAGATATATATTGCAAATATCAAAACAAAAGACAGTTTTTATATGAAAGTGTGTAATTTGGGAATTTATGTAATAGGCTACTTATTAGTTTTATGCCTCCGTTGGTGTTTGTATAAGGAAAGGTTTCCTTTGAACATGTAGAGCTCTGGTGTATGCAGATAATTTTTTATTTCTATGGGCCTCATGTAGTAAAAAGTTATTAATAACCATTGTTGCTTTTGTTACTTGTGTTTTTGACTTTTATGTGCAGTAAATTATATTATGTTTTAGCTATATGAGGAGAATGTTATCAGAAAACATGGTGTGTCTGTGTTTTTCCAAAAATATTATTTCAGTTTATTTGTTCCAAGAAAAATATCATATGAAACATTGTTAATTTTGATGTGTTCATTCATTTTGTTGTGACCAAATCCACAAAGTAGTTATTTACTGCTTTTAGTAATAAGCGTCTATTTAAATAATGAATAAATGGTGACCTCTGGTGGTAAAGGTTTAGGAAGGAAAGGGATAGTTTCTTCTATCTAAAATATATTGTATTTTGTTTGGGTCAAACATGTTGGGTTGATGCTTAAATGATCATTTCCGCTTTGAGAAATCAATAGTATTTAAGTTTCAATCATAAATGGCAAATTGTATTATTCACACACAATTTCGGAAATACAAAATAAAAGTAAAAAAAAAAAAAAAAGAAAGTAGCCCTTGACCCGGAAGTAGCGTCACCAACATCTCCCTGGATGCTGGATGGCTGGGTGGGGCAGCGGGCAGCGGCCGGTGCAGACGACCCGGCCCAGGAGAAGAGCGGCACGGCCGGGCTGTGAGTGGTCGGACTCGGAGAGATGTCAGATGGAAGTTTTTCGGGAACTGACATCAGTGATCGAAGTGGTGCCAGTAGCTGGAGAAATGGGAGAGAGGATGAGATTTGGAAAACTCAAATGCACAAGTGGAAAAAATCAAGACAACGGCAGCAAGTGCAAAGTTCTCATTCGGATGACATAGGGTGATCTCAGGTAAAACGGGCCACTTTTTGGAAAATCATCTGAGAAAATAATATAAAGCAATGCATGACATTGAATGGGGTCATAATATGTAATATGGACCCAATATTTATATTTTCAAATTAAATTTACGTTATAAAATATAATGGTTTAAGCCCTAGACCTTTTTAAAACTTCGCTTTTTCAAATTTTTCAAATTAATCGTCTTCAGGTAAATTGGGCCATGTGTTCAGGTAAAATTAGCCACTCATCCGCTAAAGTGAGTCAAACGGATATCCCTGCAAAATCCTGTTATTTTTTTATGGACTAAAGAGCATATTTTTTATAGATTTATAATTAATGAATATATAAAACATCAAATGAACATCTTAAAATATATTGTTTACACAAAGTTTGCTTTGAAACGTACCCTACAAATGGCTCTGCTCCCCCACTCTTGCAGCCCATCCTGCACACCTCACAGGAATGACCAAACCAAGTGCTCTGAGCCCAATTTTTCCAGCACCAGCTGTGCCAGCTTTGGGAAACATTTTCAGGACACCCACCTAAGGCCCATAGTTACTTAGATAGGCTCCAGTGGCAATTACTGCTAATGGGAACATGCAACACAAGATGCAAAGTCAGTGCACACCTCTTGTTTTTGCAAAAGGTGATGGACTATGTGGACAACTGTCTAAACTAAAATATTGACAGTGACTCAAAAAGTAACTGTAAAGTAGACAGTGCAAGTTGTAACGGCAGAAACAGATGTGGCACTACTCCCAGACTTTGATCCATGGTGTTAATTTCCAAAAATATGCATACAAATGCAATTAAAATACATTTATCATGTCCATAATCATGTCACAATTAGTCCTGATAGCTTAAACCATCAAAGTAGCAGCAGAAATCAACTTAAACAGTGGCCCATTTTAGCTGAAAGGCATCAAATGTACATTTTCATAAAGAATAAGAAAACTAGACACACACAATTAATTATATGTGTTACGGTAGCAATACCATGTACTATATATAATTTTAGTAGCTGTACATTCTTTTGTTCTGAAGTTACAAACATTTTAAGTTTTGGATCAGACTTGTCTGCCAATTCACGTTTCACACCCTTCTCTCCTGCATGTCTAAACCAATGTCCCACCCACAACATCCACTCTCCACCAATCAAATGTTTTTGTATTTTGTTATGGACAGATGAGGCAATGATTTAAAGCCTTTTGCAAACACTTGCAAGGGTTACTTGCGAGGCGTGTAAGAAGTCAACTGTAGGAAGTGATCATTATCCCATTACTGTGGTGATCGGGGTCCAAGTTGTAAGAAATAAGCAGGTAAGAGTGCCTTGGTGGTTATTTGATAGGACTAATTTGGAGTTGTATCGGGATCTAATAGAGGAGGAGCTTCAAATCCTCGTCCAGTTGAACAGGGTAGATGGCGAGCAGCTTAATATGGACAGTGGCTTCTATTATACCAGCGGCGGAAATAAGGCATTTAAGTGAGTAAAAGGAAGTCACTCAGAGGAGACGCTGATTCAATATAAAAAGGCGCAAGCGGTGGTCAAGAGGAGAGCGGCTACGAGGAGGCAGTATTGTGACGGTATTGGAAGGAAAGTAAGGCTGTCAGATGTGTGGGGGGTTGTAAAGAAAATGAATGGTATCCGTAAGAGTAGGGAGATTCCTGTTCTGGGAAGTGGTGGCAATGTAGCAAGTAGGCGGAGCTTCTTGCCAGTACCCTTGTAAAAGTGCATAGCTCAGCTAACCTGTCAGATGTGGTTAGAAAGTCTTGGGACAGCACGTTGGCATTGCATCCAGAAGTGTAAGGAAAGATGTGTCAAATGCGTATTTGGATCTACCGTTTTCTCTTTGAGCTGAAGAGAGCCCTCACCAATCGCAGGCAGTCAGCCCCAGGGAAGGATAGAATATGCTATGCCATGCTTGCCCATAGGAGTGATGCGTCATTGTCAGTGGTGTTTAAGCTATTTAACATTGTATGGAAGGCAGGTAAAATCCCTACAACATGGAAGCTAGGTGTTATTGTGCCAATTTTAAAGCCTGGCTAGAAGGCGTCGGATCCCTCAAATTACAGACCTATTGCCCTTACCTCACAATTGGGCAAAACAATGGAGCGGATGATAACTGAGCGACTAATTTATCATCTGGAGAAGAACTTGTTTTGTCCATTTCAGAGTGGTTTTCGAAGGGGCAGGAGTACGATGGATGCTGCTTAGAATCAGAGGTCAAAAAGGCCCAGGCAAATCGGGAGCATGTAGTAGCTGTCGTTTTCGAGGTTGAAAAAGCATAAGATATGCTTTGGAGTCAAGGGTTACGGATTAAGCTGAATAAGCTCGAAGTTAGAGGTATATAATTGGGTTTTAGATTTTTTATCCGGGAGATCAATTGAGGTTTGAGTGGGGTCGGAAGTGTCCAGGCCATATGTAGCCCTGTTTTGTTTAATATGATAAATGATATTTTTGATGGAGTGGAGCGTAGTGTGGGGAGGTCCTTGTATGCTGATGATGGTGCACTATGGGTTACAGGGTGCAGAGAGCTATTGAGGAAGTGGAGGAGTGGGCGAATAAGTGGGCTTTTAAGATGTCAGTTGCAAAAACGCAGGTAATATGTTTCGCTAAGCGGCGTAAGAATATTAGTTTAGAAATGTATGGGCAGGTTCTAGAGCAAGTGGGTGCGTTCAAGTTTCTGGGAACCACCTTTGATGAAAAAATTACCTGGAAGGTCCAAATTGAGAAAATGCAGGGCAAGTGCAAAAAGATTAATAGCTTCCTTTGGTGTTTGTCAGGGCAGGATTGGGGTGCAGAGAGAACAATCTCAAGGTTTAAGAATCTGCTGCGGAGCATTTAAAACTAGTCCAGTGGCTGCGTTGCAAGTCGAGATGGGGGAGAGGCCCCTTAGCCTGAGGAGAGTTAAATTGATGATTAATTATTGGATAAATCTCCAGGCACATACAACTAAAAATGTGCTAATTGACTGCTGGGAGCATCAAGAGGTGGATTGCTGGAGCTTTGGTTGGGTAAGAAGTGCTAAAGCGGAAGCAATGGGATTAAGTCCTCTTCAGTTCAACCCTACGGCGCCTCTTTCTCCAGTCCCCCATGGTCGATTGGTTACCCGATTGTGGATTTGGGTCTGCAGCAGTTATTCAAGAAGAGGGCGAGGAGTGCACTGTTGGGCGGCACGGTAGCGCAGCGGTTAGTGCTCTCGCTTCACAGCTAGAAGGTCCCAGGTTCGATTCCCACCTGGACGAGGCCTTTCTGTGTGGAGTTTGCATGTTCTCCCCGTGTCTGCGTAGGTTTCCTCCGGGTACTCCGGTTTCCCCTACCACCAAAAACATGTACAATAGGCCAGGATGAATGGTGTGTGTGAATGTATGGTGGTGGTCAGAGGGACCGTTGGCGCAGACGTGTGTAGTCGCGACGCGCTTCTGTCAGTCTCCCCCAGGGGAAACTGAAGCTACTAACGTAGTTTACCATCACCGAGTGTGGAGTGAATGCAATTGCTCTCATGTAAAGCGCTTTGTGACCATGTCTGTGAAAGGCGCTATATAAATAAAGATCTTCTTCTTCTTCTTCACTGGAGTGGCGTATTGTGCAGGAGCATTTTGAGCGCTATGAGGACTGTCTTGCTATTTCACGGATGGTTCCAAAGATCCAGTGAGTGGTAGTACTGGTGCTGCAGTTTTTATTCCAGAGTATAGTGTAAGTATTAAGAAAAGAACGTCAGATCAGTTGTCTGTATACACTACGGAGCTTGTTATTTTAATGGCTCTTAGGTGGGCAGAGGAGAACGTGTCACAGCTCATGTTGGGATTGAAGGCAATGAGGATGCAGACATTCTTGCAAAGCAGTCGTTATAAGCTAGAGTGAGTCGAGCTGGAGATTCCTCTGTGCAAGATGGAGGGAAAGGCTGTCGTGAAAAAGAAGATTATGGAGCTCTGGCAAGAGCATTGGGATTCACGTTCATTTGAAAAAAACAGTTTGCCCTCGTAGCGGTGTAGCTGGAAGAAGAAGAGAGGAAGTTGTTGTGACTCAACTCAGGATGAGGCACTCAGGCCTCAACAGTACCCTTAAGAGGGTGCGCAAGCACCCAACAGGTGCTTGTCCCTACTGTGAGCAGGAAGAGACGGTGCGTCATGCGCTCATCGAGTGTACATTTTATAATTAACAGAGAAAGAGACTGGTAGATATCTTGGGTAAGGAGAAGAAGAGATTATCCATGGAGAATTTGGTCGTGGCCCCACCTAAAACAGTGAAGACGGGATTATTTGAGTATTTTGCTCCCTCACTTTCTCTCCTATAAAAGTACTATGTAGTTAATGACCACTCACAAGTCCGGTAGGTGGCGGCAAATGCACCATGTGGATGCCAGCCGCCATAAAACACCAGAAGAAGAACTTCTTCCTGCATCAAGACCGGCAAGATGGCAGCGGACACGCAGGTTTGTGTGGCTCTTCTCCACCCTCCTTTATCTCTCGTTATATTTGCAATGAAGTGGAGATACAGGGTGATCCCTGACGACCACAAAGCCCTCGTTGTAACTGCCCGGACTGTTGTTGTTTTGAGTGACATCCTCGTGAATAATCCGCTGTTTCTGATTAGCTCCTCAGTTGCTAGCTTTGTGCAACGTCGTTTCTGCTTCCAATGGCCCCTCTCGAGTGGGCATGTTCTGCCCCTCGGCTTTAAAACACTTCCCATTAAAGTTTTCAATCTTTCTGTGCTTTAATACACGGTTCAACAGCAGTTGGGTTGTAATCGCTCTTAATAATTTGGAAGTTGCTGCCAAAACTTGTAAGAGAAATAATGTCATTAATAAGCTTCTCCCTCTGAAGATATAACTTATCCTGTTTTGTGAATGAGTCATGGTTTGCAATTGTATGAATAAATAAGGCGATTGGGTCGTAAGATTATAAGGTTAATTCATTGTTTCACGTAATATTACTTAACGTCTGCAAATGGTTGAAAACGAGACTAGTATCTCTAGATAGTATGGCTTGTATGTTTTGTGTTTCTGGAAACGTCTTTTCGGTCTTTGATTTAGTGACGATTACTGATTTTCATATTTGTGAATAATATATCATTTTCATTTGCATGACACCAACAAAAACAAGCTAATACAGTAATGTAGCAATACCAAGGCCCTCGAGGTTGTACTCAAGCCCCACACATATGGTTTCCATCGGAAAAACCCTGAATGTCTCAGTGTAACGGAGTTTATGCATCCACTGTAACAGTACTGCTAGTCCAGAAGAATAGTTCAATAAAACATGCCAAATGAAGCGAGATATGTTTACATTTATGTATTTAGACTGTGTAGGGCAACATGTAGTGTTTTCAGTTAACTTGTAAGCTGAGAAATAGAAATCAAATCTGGCAAACGGTCGTAATGTGAATAAATGTCTTTGCATTCTTTCATTTATTGACTGCAGGTTACCGATACACTGAGGAAGTTTGCTGTAAATGTGACCACAGCAAGTGTCAACGAGCGCAAGGAGATTTGTGAAGAGCTCAAACAGTGTCTAAAAGGCAAAGGTAAATGTGACATTTCTCTCAATGTAAATTTTCTTTTAAAAAGCATAAACACTAACGTTTATCTTTCTGTAGTGTTACCAGAGCCGGCTATC
The DNA here is from genome assembly GCA_021464625.1 of Proterorhinus semilunaris. Taxonomy (NCBI): domain Eukaryota; kingdom Metazoa; phylum Chordata; class Actinopteri; order Gobiiformes; family Gobiidae; genus Proterorhinus; species Proterorhinus semilunaris. The sequence continues at coordinate 27,020,273 of CM038345.1, read as the reverse complement.
AAAGGACTGTGCAAACTCTTCTGCCTCACACCACATAGATACCGGTATGGATTTTCCAAAACAAAAATGACTTGATAATGGCACTAATCTCCTATATTTTTATTTAATTTGATACTGTACAGGTACTTGTACAATAATGGCTGTGTCACTTAAAGTTACCTAAGTTAGTCCTGAAGTTTTTGCTAGTTTTGTTTCCATGGACATACTAGAGGCATGCTACATGTTTCATTAATATTGCCAAATACTGGTATAATGTCATTGATATTTCAGTGTGATCATTTCAAAGCTCTAAAAATGTTGCGATGTTTCCCCAGTGATGCTGCCTCCCGCAGCGCGCTCCTGTCTGTTATTGCACTGTTGGCTGAGAGTCAACCAGAAGTCCTGGTCACTAACCTCCTCCAGTGGCTGCTCAACAGTGGAGTGGTCAACAAAACCTCTGACCCCAGGTACAGGGGCCAAGATCAAGCTCAGAAAGACAAGACACTATGTTATCACCTTTTTTTTTTTTTTAAATGATTATTTTCTTCTTTTTTTTTATAGTAAAAGCTCGGGCTCTGCAGCGTTTGTCGGCCTCTCCTGGACCTGCCTGTTAGTCCACAATGTATTCTCTGCCCCAGAGAAAAGAGAAGGACGTCTTTGGAAGAAAATGGTTTGTTTCATTTCATTTCTTTTGATCACACACTTTAGTCAGAACCGTTAGAAGTTATTAGAACCGTCTTGATTGGCTCTACCTTCTATTCTTTTTATGAAACTATTCTGTTGCAGGTGGAGGTCCAGAGCCTTCTTGTGGCTGAAGTTGTTGGTGGAGCTAAAACCACCGCTCAGAAATCAAGCTTTAAGAAACTCCGCCACCTCTGGGAAAAAGTCAGAGTTTATGAACAAATAAATTGACTACATGTACAGCTTCTGTGTTTGTTAAATTTATTGTTTTTCAGTATCCCGGTCTTGTGGACTCCTACATCTCCACTCTGCTGAGCCTGGATCAGAGTCCCACCACGATGGCGATGCTCGGAGTCTGCTTAGACTTCTGTACCAGCAAGAAAGACATTGCCACAATAGAGAAGCATAAGGTAAGTGGTTATACAAAATATTATATTTACATGAAGGATCATTTATACATTTAATTTGTGCAGTTTGTAGATGATGTCTTGGTTTGTTTGCAGTTTGGTGTAAGAATCATTCAAATGTATTATGGAGTTGGCAAAGAGTTGGAGAGACTGTCTTTATACCATTATGTTATACACTTTACTTTAGGATAATTCCTTTATTTATTTATTGGTTTATTTGGTCGGGACAGTGCATGTTAATGAACATACTCGTGCATGTAAACAAGCCACACCGGATTATAGCCTAGGGCTAATTTCCATCCGTCATCCCCATGCGGACTCTCTCAAACACACTCGCATTCATCCTGTACATGCCCTACCACTAAAAACATTGTACATGTTTTTAGTGGTAGGGGAAACCTGAGTACCCAGAGGAAACCTACGCAGACACGGGGAGAACATGCAAACTCCACACAGACAGGCCCCGTCCTGGTGGGAATCAAACCCGGACCTTCTAGCTGTGAAGCACGAGCTCTAACCGCTGTGCTACTGTGCTTTTGGAGTATTGTCTTTTACATGCGCTTGTGTGTTTCTAGAGTGCGATGTTGGACCTGTACATTAAGTCGGTGCTGATGAGTAAAACCAAACTGCAGCAGCACATCCTGGAGAAGAGTGGCTCTTTGCTGCGACACATCTCTCACTCCGACTTCAAAGAGCTGCTGCTGCCAACTGTCCAGAAGACCATGCTCCGCAGCCCGGAAAACGCCATGCAGAGTTAGTACTTCAGTATCTTTTTGTTTTTTTACTTTGCTATCTCTATTCAAAAAAAGTAGTATTAGTATAAGTCAAGGAAGGGTATGTAGGATGTACAACTGACCCTAGATTTTCCGCAAGTGCGGCGTTTATTATTCTTCTCTGATTGTATAGGCTGCTCAACCAAATGAAAATGTTGACAAAAATTTATATAATCTCAAATGTGTAATCGTGAACACACCCAAATGATTCATTTGTGGACACTCTTCATATCCTCCCTTTTAATGGCAACAATTTCGTCATGTTTCAATAAAAAAAGGGCCTTGGTTCTGGTTACTAGTCTCTGTTTGTGTAAAGAGCCGCTGCAACAAAGCATCGAACTAGGAGAGTTTCCTTAAATATACTGTTGTAATTGGAAAAGGGTTTGCGATATCATTATGTTCCTTTTTTTGTTAGCGTGTACTGAATATAATTTTAAGCTTTGTTCTTTTTTCCAGCCGTCTCCTGCCTGTTGTCCAGTGTTACTCTTGACCTTAGCCAGTATGCCATGGATATCGGAAAGGCCATTGCAAGTAAGACTTGGCTGTGCCCTTTACAGCTATTCCAGATGTCTTATTTTACAAAGGTATGTGACGTCTTCGCCTGTATTTTCCCCCTTATTTTAGGTCAGATGAAGGCGAACAACCCCCGTCTGATGGAGGAGGCTGTGGAGGCGATGCAGAACTTGGCCCAACAGTGCAGCGACGCCAGCGCCGTTCAGGACATCGTTAAGCACCTTTTCAAGATCCTCGGAGGTGCAGTTGTTTTCATTAGCGACCCGTTGCTTTGATCTGAATAAGTGTTAAGGTGCTTTGTTATTTGTTGCAGGCTCTGAAGGGAAGCTCACAGTCGTTGCCCAGAAAATTAGCGTATTGTCAGGTAGTAGCTCCACATATTTGACTTAAAAGAAGTGAGAGGATTTTTTAAATATTTATTTTGTTAGGTATTGGCAGCTGCAGCCATCACGCCGTGTCGGGAACCTCCAGCCAGACTCTCAGCTCCGCAGTGGCCGACATGTTCATCCCATATTTGCAACAAGAAGGTTAGTCTATTCTTTCCCCTTTAATATGTTGTCATAAAGGGTTTAGAGCTGGGTTTCCCAAATCCTTCAGGTCGCAAACTTCAAAATATTGATGCAAACAACTTAGGACTTTCACAGTAATGCTGCATCCACACCGAACGCCTTGCGGGTGTCAAAAACTCGCCTAAAGCCCGTAGTTGGACGCTTGTGCTTACTGAAGTCCGACGCTTGTCACACGCCCTGGCCACGCGTCAGCTCAGAGTGTGTTCGTAGCCATCTTGGAAGTACCCCTTGCCTGAGAAATACCTGCTGTTTAGGACTAAACTAATCTCCCTCTTTGTTACAACCATGTCCTATGGATCTTTTAACTATATCCCCATGGTCTACGTGAAATCTCCCCAGTATTTTAGCCTATATCCAGCTCATTTTGTGCCGATAGCAAGTGGCTAGGCTAGGTTAGCACCCGTTAGCATGTTACAATCGCCTACAGCTCATTGTTGACGTAAGGTCTGCAATAAACCACAAATGCGTCACGTCCGGCTCAGTGTGTTATCATAATAAAGGCTACTTTATGTAGTTACGGCTTCACTGACGTTATTAGTATATAATAGTACTCACGGGAGAAAACCGGAGGGCGTGTGTGGGGGGGCCTCTTGACTTTCCCCGAGGCGCGTCCTCCATGTATTTTAAATGGAAACCTGACGCTTTGGAGGCGTTTGGTGTGGACACGGCATAACTGGTGCTTGTGCTCATTTCAACAGTTAAAAACATTTACCATTTGGTTTCATATTTGTTGAGTTATTATCCTAATCCTTTCCTTGCCGTCCAGTTCATGAGGGCACCCTGGTCCACGCCGTCTCTGTCCTGTCGCAGTGGAGCAACAGACTCACTGTAGAAGTGCCCGGCGCTCTGCTGGACTGGTTAAAGAAAGCCTTCACCCTAAAGACCTCAACCTCCCTGGTCCGACAGGCCTATCTGCAGACCATGCTTGGGGCCTTCAAAGGTGAGCCTTTAAAGAGAGCGGGATTGTAAGGATGATATGACGACACCTTTACAAATCGTGAAGAGAAAAGACATTTGCAGCGTGATCTGACTTTTCCTCAAAATTATTCATAAACGACAGAGGTGGTAGAGTAGCCAAAATGATTAAGAGAAATTTTACTTTATTTTACTTAAAGCTGCTCTAAGTGATCCCGTCCGGCACCAATGCATTACCAATAACCGCCTCTCCTGTGCAAACGGCAGGAGGAGACCGGTGCTGCACCCCGCACCTCCCCTCACCTGTTTATTATAATAGATCCATGCCCTTACCTCACAACACACCCCTGACCCCCACATGTCCCCTCCCACCGGAGGATGAGGCGTTCAAGGGTTGCAGGGGAAAAAAATTACTGCGCTGTAAACTTGGTTCTAAATAGAATTATTATGTTCTAAATGTCCAAAAAAAAGTGACAGACTTTCATGAAAGTTGGCTTTTACTTTACTGTGTCGAGCATGTTTTCTATTGATGGCCACAGTATAGTCCAAAGTGTTATGCAAAGTGTTTACTCAAGTAAGAGTACAGATACTTATAATTTTACTCAAGTAGAAGTAAAAAGTACTGTGATAAAACTACAAAGAAGTACAAATTCTTCAAAAAGTTAAGTACATGTACTTGGTGGGTAGTAACTGAGTACTACCCACCTCTGATAAACAGCATATGCAGACTAATGTAATTTCTGCTCAAAATAATACTTTTTGTTTACCATTGATTTTGTTGGCAGAGACATGTCCTTTATTAATCTTCTCTGCGTTGAATCTCTAGGGGACACTCTGGCCCAGGCTGCAGACCTCGTGCCAATGCTTTTGCAAAATGTGGAAAAGGCCGCTGCACAAAGCTCCCAGGCGGCTTTGCTCGCAGAGGGAGCAGCCGCCTCAGTTTTGTTGTGTCGCCTGAGCCTATTGGACTCTCAGTCTGGTAAGAAATACTAAAATCTACTTCACAAGCAGCACTACCGTACAGCAAGATAAGCTGAGTGATCATTATGAACATAATCGATCATTTCTATACGAGGAAAATATTTTTTCAACAGAAGCAAAATATGCAAACTTCTGGAAGCTGATCTTGGATGAGAAGAAGCCACTGTTGACTACAGAGAAGTTCCTCTCTCAGGCCAACGATGAAAGTGAGTGAAACTGCAGCAATGAATCTTTAATAATTTTTTAAATTTTTATAATTCGTTGTAATCAATATTTTTTTTCCCTATTTCAGCTCTGTGCACCGTGCTGCAGCTGTGTGAAAGGCTGTTCTTGGACCATGCTCACCGCCTCAACAACAGCAAATCCAAGTTAGTGCCTGTCCCACGTTATTGTTATGATGCAGTTGCTTTTAATATTGTTTTTAAACCATCTACACCAGTGGTTTTCAGATGGTACTTGGGCCTTTCTAATTCCATGTATGCTTCAATAATGCAAACAATTTTAACCCCCGTTTAGTCCTGATTTGATCTTGATCTAGTCCTGGTGCTCGTAGGGAGGTGTGAAAAGTTTAAGAACCACTGATCTATGTTCCCCTCTGTCAGGATGTACCACTACGCCACAATAGCTGTGCTCCTGTCCCGGTCGTGGCGGGTGAGGAAGCGGGCGCAGCAAACTGTGAAGAAACTGCTTTCATCTTTGGGTGGCTCTAGTTTGGCTCATGGGCTGCTGGGAGAACTCCGAGCGGTCATCAACAAACACAAGGTACTCTCTTACTCTTGTATCAAAGTAAAATTCAGTAAATGTTACGACATATGATGAAACTCGTGTCATTTCTCAGGTTTTGCCTCCGGACGTCCTGGTGGCAGAGTCTGGGGAGTTGACAGAGTTGGGCCGTACTTACGTTCCTCCTCGCGTTTTACTGGACGCACTCTGCACCATCTGCTGCTCCGCAGGACAATGGGGCGACCCAAATGAAGCCCAGAGCCTCGCCATGGACACGGTCATAGTCAGCCACCACCCCTCCATTGGTAAGCACACACTGAGAAATTATGTTTCATTCGAGCTGGGAAATGTTATGCTCCTTGTTTTTGTAGTTGAAGCGCATCATGGTCTGTGGCCCGTGCTTTTGTCCTCCATGAATGTGAAAGCGGAGGAGTTTATTGAGAAAAATCTGGATGGTCTTCTCCCACATCTGCTGGAGGTCAACGCTGACAACCAGGTAGGACCGGCATTTACCGTAAAGTTCGGACTATTGAGCGCACCTGAATATAAGCTGCGCCAACTATGGTTTTTTTCCCGGACTATATGTCGCTCCGGAGTAGGACGCACCAGCCAAAAAAATGCGTAATAAAGAAGAAAATATGGATAAAAACATGAATGAAAAAACAGGCTGAATAGGCGTACGGTATGCTAACGTAACACATTGATGGTTAATAACATGAAGCATAAACAATGAACTAAATAGGTGTCTGGTATGTTAACGTCACACAAACAGTTCAGATATCTGTAGCATAAAGAACATACCAAACTCACTCCAAATAAATCGCCTTGGCAACTACCTGGGCACGGAGATGTAACTGCACCGTTGACGAGCCTCTCCCAACAGCATGTTATCAAGCGCTCATCTGTGAACTCGTTCCTCTAGCTGTAGCCATCTAGCTTTTAGCCAGTGATTAGCTTGTTTTGTTTACTTCAATGTACTAACCGCCAATCTCTCGCTCACGCCAAACTTTCTTTCTGCTGCTCGATTAGCCTGCAGTGCCCTCTAGCATCATGTGGGGGAAAAAAAATATCACATATAAATCGCTCCAGAGTATAAGACGCGCACCCCCTGCCAGAGTATGAATAAAAGTGCAATTTATAATCCGGGGGGAAAAAAGGTATTTTAAAATTTAAAAAAAATCTCCGCGGGGGGGTCTCTTTTTCCTCCAAGCTCGGGTCCTCTACCAAAGGCCTGAGAGCTTGAGGGTTCTGCGCCGTATCTTTGTTCTTAGAACTGCACTTTTCCGGACTGAGATGTCTGTATTTCCCGGGATCTGCTGTAGCCACTCCTCCAGTTTGGAGGTCACTGCCCCAAGTGCCCCAATGACCATGGGCATATACATACAGTGTAGCCCGCTATTTATGATTAAATGTAGTGGGTGCATTGTTATTGATAACATGACACACTATTCTGTATAATGAAGGGCCAAGACACCCAAAATGTCACCTAGGTGTAAGCAATAAAATATTTGCGGACCTTTTGGGATGTACATGTCTTCCTCCTTTACACTATTCAGTATGACCATAAATATCTATAACAGCTTATAGTCCATGAATTACGTTAATTTTATTTTATTCGATTATCTTTTTTTAATTTATTTTTTCTTTGAGCCGTGAACCCATGGTAAAGATCCTGCTTAGTATGCTTCTATCTTTCAAACGGGTACTACGATATTTCCAACCTACTCTTCACTTAAGTTTTGGAAATTACCGGTATATTTCCTCAATTTTGTTTTACAGGCAGTTAGAAACGCTGTCGGCGCTCTCTCCGCTCTCTCCCCGGATAAGCTGTTGCCGCGGGTGATTGGTCACGTGATCGAGAGGTTTTCACGACCCGAGCTGCTCCAGGTCACGCGTGACGAGTATGGCACCATGCTCACTCCCGAGGGAGAGCTGTACGACAACAGTATCATACAGAGGTGACTCAGTTTCTTTGCGTTTTAATTTGCAATTCACATTCCTGCCGCATTAGGACGTACTGCAGAGTCTGTAGATTCATATTGAGATGGATGTTTTGTTCATGGATAATGTCTGCTAGGTATCAAACGGCAACACAATTAATGCATTTCTGTCAGCATAAATGATTAAGTAATTTTCTCCTAATAGTCTAAATGTAGTGCCATAATTTAAAAATTAATATGACAGGTTTTTGGACTTCTTCTGTAACAAATAATGATTAGGTCCAACATTTGGGGATTTTCTGTTTGGAGATTTATTTAGTTTTTGCCTCTCGCCTTCATTTGAGAAACCTTTTCAGAATGTCTCGCTTGTCTTTCTAATGACTTTATCTTTTGCTGCAGTGCCAAACAGGAAGTCAAGAACAAGAATATTAAGCGGGAAAACAAGGCCTACTCGTTCAAAGAGCAAATCATCGAAATGGAGATCGAAGAGGTAATGTCACATTGCATTTGTGTGGGTTTTAGTCCCTAAATTGGCACACAAAAACATTACGTTTTGCAGATTATCTAATGTTGTTTTTGTTTCAGGAAATCAAGAAAAAGAAAGGCATCATAGACGAAGTGCAGCTTACGACCAAACAGAAGGAGATGGTTCAGGCTCAGCTCGAAAAGGAGTCTGTAGTTCGCAAAAAACTCCAAGAGGTCTGAGCACAATCTCATGATGTTTATTGTAGATTTGCACAAGGGAAGAAAAAACGCATTGTGTAATTTGGTCATTGAGGTTGTCAGATCATCTCTTTTGAGTAAAATGTAAACCCTTCTCTTCAGATGGATATGGAGTTGCAAAGCGCCGTCGGTCTCGTCGATGCGGTTCTTAAAGAGGAACCGGCTCAGATCACTCAGGAGCTGCCCAGTGTCCTCCAGGTCCTGCTGCCCCTCTTCAACTCCCCGCTCGCCGCTCCACGCGTCAAACAGCTCTTCCTGGACATCGGGGTTTGCCTCGTGCCCAGACATCTGCACAGCCTGGGTACGTACACCGCTGGGTCAACCACCGCCTTTAGGATTGTTTGAGTTCTCTTTATTTTAAGCAAGTAAAATGTTGATGCCCCACTTGTACAGCGGTGCTCGTTGGTCACGTGACGCTCCGTCTGCTGAAGCCCGAGTGTGAACTGGACACGGCCTGGTCTCAGGAGGATTTGGACACGGCCACTCATCGCACGGTCCAGCAGCTTCACCAGCACACGGCCCAGCAGCGGGAGAGCAAGACCGCTGGTACAGACGAATATTTAGTTACAAATATTCTCAATAATCATTAGGGCTGAACGATTAATTGCATTTGCAATTTTATCGCGATATTACACAACGCGATTTCGTAATCGCAGGGCACGCGATTTGGGAAGTAAATAGAGCAACGAGATATGGCAGCAAAGTCCGCTCCGCCGCGTGCTTTTGTTTACGTCTCAGTCTAGTTAAGGTGCGCGGTAGATTTTGGATGTACAGTGAAAATATCAGCGTTTATTCTGCAGCCACCGCGAAGGAATATTGCTTTTCTCAGTTAGCATTGCGTTAGCCGCATCACGCCATTCTCTCGCTGCTACTACACGCTCTGATGATCACAGAAACTCCCTCACCTCCGGATTCACACGCCTCTGCCTCCACAGACATATATAGGTGAGTCTGTGCTGATTGTAAAAAGTAAAGAGTCGTTTGTGGCTCAGTTTAGGGGGCTTATGTTTGGGAATGTTGTGGATAAAGAACTTATCTCAAAAGCATAATGACGTTTCATGACCATTAAGTATCCGCGGAGGCGATGTGCCATGTGCCTTTATTTACCTTTGCGTCTACCGCATATCCGCTCCGTAGGTCGTACAGACGCTAGATATAAACACTAAACTGCAGTATGAAAAGGGTTGGTAACTAGGATCCGAGGCAGGAGTCCGTGTCATGTCTTATTTTGCTGAGGAAATGTGCTGTTTAAGCTGAAATGTCACTAAATGGCTGCGAGTCAAAGATACGTGTCTGTGTTTGGCACCTCATGTCCCGTCTCCTTGTGTCAGTGTTCTTTTCTTTCTTCATATTGTCCAAAGTTACATCCCAAAACCAAAATGCTGCTCTTAATTCCACTGTGTTTAGGCGTGTGCTCCATCTGGCCTCTCCGTGTCCTTCAATAACGCGCATCTGAAGCAACTCAGACAGGGATTTGATTGGCCGAAATAATAAAGTACCATTTAATAAATTAAATAGCTTATTTTGTATTAATTGGGAGTTTGATTTCCTAAAACTTTTCCAACTAGTTAAAGCAGACGTTTGTTCTTACTTTCCTGCACTTTAGTCTGGGTGATGTTACTGACTGGATCAGTGAGTTATTATTTTTTAATATCTATATAATTTAGCATTTATTTATAGACTGTACTGTTAAGTTCAGACAGTTTAAGAAGTGCAGTCCACACACATTTTGAATAGGTCAAGCAACAATTTTGTTGCAATTTTCACTTCAAATATTGTTTATTATGAAACAGGCTGATTTATTGCTTGTGTTAGGTGAAAAATACATGAGAAGAGGACCTTGCAACAATAATCGCATATTTAATCGCAATCGCAATATTGAAGAAAAAAATCGCAATTAGATTATTTCTCAATCGTTCAGCCCTAATAATCATTCACATATACAGGTGATAATGTAGACCATTATAGACCCTTTAATTTGTAAACATTCCGGGCTTGGCTGGAGGCAGGAAGCGCGATTCCTGTCTAGTTGCATTGTAGCTGTTGTCATAGTAACGATAAACAAATTTCTATCTGTTTTTGGAAATATCAGATAAATCTTATTTTATTGTTTCAAATGTCATTCTTCTTGATCTTGCACCTTACGCCACAACAGGACCACATTTTGTTGTAGTTTTACACTTAAAATCGCTAGTTTTTAGTTAAATCTTATTTCTCTTGATCACTTCCTGCCTCCAGCTGATGTCACTGATGATATAAGCAGTTAAAGGGTCTATTAACAGCAACTTTTTAAGCTGCTTTTTATTGGCCACTGTCAGATGACTAATAATAAAATAAAGCTTCATGGCCCATGTTTTTCATTTCACTCTTGCTGTTGCCTTTTTAATTTTGGAGTAGGTTATGCACACAAACCAAATTTTCCATTACTATGTTTGTGTAAAGTACTGTCTAAAGACATTTTCTTGTTTCGTGTCCGTAGATGTGGGCCCTCTGTCCGCTCCTGCATTTTCCTACTGTTTCCCGCTCCTGAACGCCACGCTCAAGGAGTCCTCAGGCAGCACAGAGGAGGCCGAGGCCATAATGATCCAAGCTCTGCAGGTCGTCAACCAGCACTGTCAGCTCCGGGCCGACACGGAGGCGGATGAAATGCTCATCGACGAGGTACAGACATGTCTGTATATTGATTTACTTTACTTTAAAGGATCAATTTTCCGGATTTCTGCAGGGTATTAAAAAGCACTAAATTGTACATATTTGCTCTTTCAAGTTTGCCCTTTCAATTTACGTTTGAATATCGAAACACTATGTGCCAGATCTCTCACCTGGTTCCAAACCTCGCTTATAAAATAAAACTAAAGAGTTCAACTGGGGCGTGGTTTATTACGAGCAGCACTGAGAGTGGTGCTCTCCTATACCAGCTACACAATCATTTCCTCATTTATCGTGTGCCTTGTGTTCTTTTTAACATTATAGGCTTTTATAAGCTCTATCGGTCAAACTAAAACCTTGATTTATAAAAGTGTCCGGTGTCCTGAGAGAAACGACTGGTCTGCACCCAAACAAAAGCACGTGTTCACCCCCACTCCGCCACCACTCCTCTCCCTTGCATCTTCAGGATTCAGAGCCTGGTTGGAGGAAAAAAGGTTGTTCTACGTGGCATTGGCATTGGCCATGGGAGTCTGTCCTAACCACTTACAGCCCACTTAATGCGCTATAGTCTCAGTGCTCTTGCTAAGCGCAAAATGTTACGCTCTGTGTTTAAAAACACAAGATCAGGCCCTAAATGTCTAAAATATAGTATTTGGTCACTGCATTAATAAGCTTTAAATATAACTTTCCACCATCTTTATAAAACCTTGATTTCAATTTGTAATTGATTTGGGACAACTTTACTCTAATTGTTCTGTCACAGAATGGGCCGGAGCTGCTTCCACGTGTCAACATGCTGGTGCTTTTGACCAGGATCATTTCTACAGCAACGCCGAGACTCCAGGTTAGTCCAGCCAACAAGGCTCTCAAACAGTAATTTCAGACATGGGGGAGAGATTCACAAACTCATTGAATCCTGTTTTGTTGTAGGTGCTGGCGTCGCAGTGCCTGACCGCCCTGTGCGTGAGTGCGGGAGGGGGAGACGGCTGCACTGTGGCCGAGCAGCCGGAGATCGACGTCCTACTCAATGCCCTGCTCGCCCCCTGTTTCTCTGTGCGGGACGCTGCGCTCCGGGTCAGTGAGGAGTGAAACCTCACATTTGATTTTTAACACTAATATTCTGACTAACGTGACTGCTATTGTTCGGTCATAGGGCCTGTTGGAGATGGAGTTTGCCCTCTCCACCGACAGCGCGGAGCCCAGTGGCATGAGTTTGCTGCGCAGACTTTGGGTTGCCAGGTTTGACGTGGAGGAGGAAGGAAGAGGCCTGGCAGAAAAGTAAGCAGTGAAAGTTTCCTCTAAATGTACGAGTTTTTTAAATGGAGATTAAAGGAGATTTTTGTTCTCAAGACCAGGCACGAAAATCAATCACCTTTTGGTGAAATTCGCCTTTTTGAAACCAAAATGGGTGACTTGCGTAAATCGTGTAGACTCGCTGAAGAAATGTTTGGGGGGGGTTATGGTGGATATGGGCTTTGGTGTGGGGAAATACCTGTGATTTAAGACCGTGGATCAGTGAATATAATTATAAAACCTTGCCGTGCCGTCAGTTTACCAGCGGGCCGCTGCTCTTAACTCTGGCGAGTCCACGGTGCGAACGGCCCGAATGTAGTCCTGTGGCGGTGAACTCTGCGGTTTATGGCTCTGGCACATGCCCTGGCAAACCGGTAACCAGCGGGGTCCGCACGGTGCCCATAAGAAGCCAGTGTGAGGTTACGAAGCTAGTTTCCCTTTTACAACGAGTGTCACTCCTTTCTGCTCCTCGGTGCGCACTCATTTGGACCGTCTTACGATCTCCAGGGCTGACGATCTGTCATTTTTGTGAGATCGTTTTATCACGGTTTTATGCACTTCAACAACGTTGACTCTTTTCACCGTCAATGAAGCAAACCCAGGCCGCTAACTTTCTGCTACGCAATGTCAGAAGCTAATGCGAGTGTTTAGCTGCGACCGGACTCCTCAATCTAGAGCTTTTAAACCCAGGGTTCTGTCTCTATTTTAGCGGTATTTATGTCTGTGTCTTTCCCCCGTAACGTCACTGCTCTGCGCAGATCGCAGCCTGTGTTTATTTATTTACCTGGCGACACGTGTGCGAAGAAGCGAGTGTGTCCTTCGTCCTTACAGTTCTGTAGGCGCCGCATCTTCTCATCTGTTTAATTTTAATCCTGCACCGTGTTCACAAATGTGCTGTTTATCCAGGTCTTTGACAGTGTTTTTGGATAACTTTTTATAGTTTCAGTCTGTAAATTCAGTTTTAGAAGAAGAAGAAGAAGAAGAAGATCTTTATTTATATAGCGCCTTTCACAGACATGGTCACAAAGCGCTTTACATGAGAGCATTGTACATTCACTCCTCACTCGGTGGTGATAAACTACGTTAGTAGCTTCAGTTTCCCCTGGGGGAGACTGACAGAGGCGCTGTCGCGACTACACACATCGCGCCTACGGTCCCTCTGATCACCACCATACATTCACACACACATCATCCATCCAGGCCTATTTTACACAATAAAAGTCACTGCATGTTATCTCTTTAATAAGACTCTTATTGTGAAAGGGTCGACAGCGACTGTTGCATTTACAGCAGCTCGAAGTCTAAAAAAAGATGCCAAACAGCAACAGACGCCAACAACAAGCATTTACCAAACTTACTCTTTAACTTACTTCTACTTAATTTTATTATCTGTTTTTATTGTGTTTTTTATTTATAAAGTGAGTTTGCTTTAGGTCCAAGTCTATTATTGCTGGGTTGATTATCACAAAGTTGAATACATTTGTATAATATTTTTCTTCAGTATGCAATTTAAGTAATGTCATTTATAAATCGTGATAAAATTGAAATTGTGCGTTTATAATTCAAAAATCGTGATATTCTATTTTTGCCATATCGCCCACCCCTACTATGGATTTACCAATTAAGTAATAATAATAATGACCCACTAAACTGCCCACACACAGATCTCACACAAAGTGAATAGATTCTGATTAGATGTTCACTATATTTTTAAGATATTTGATTATTTAACCTTTGTTTTTGCAGATTTATTCACCATTATTAGTTTATTCAAAAACTAAACAAGATATCCAAAATCCACTCTGAAAAAAATATTTGTAACTAATGTACCAACAAAGCTAAACTATTAAGGTTACCCATAACTTTGCTCATAACTTTAGAAGTACTTGATAATTAAAACAATCCAAAAGCCTTTAACTTCTTACGAAGGCCCATTTGTTTAATTAAACACTTTATTTTTTTTTATTATTAACTAAAGTACTCCCCAATATAAAGGGAACTGAAAGCAGAGAATCAACACTGTCGACATAGAATGCAAAATACAAAAGCAGACGACCAGATAAAGATGTTTTTCTGTTTTTACATTACACATGTTGCGTTTGGTGTTTTCCAGGCTGTGGGAGTCTCTGGGTTTGGAGCTGGTGCCTGATATCTGCTTGTTGTTGATCGGAGATGTCACTCACCACGAGGAGGTCGTTCGCTCGTCCGCCGCTGAAGCTCTGTCCTCCGCCGTGTCGCAATACACGGACCAGTCTGCCACCGTGCTCGGCCAACTCACCGAGATCTACCAACAAAAACTATACGTGAGGCACATCTTGTACATTTTGTCTGGAACAAAAACCTTCAAATTCAATTACAATGTTTTTATTTTTTTCTGTACCAATACACAGAGATGGGGACTCGAGTCAGACATAAGTCGCTATTTTTAGAGACTTGCGACTCGGTCTCGCTCACTCACTCACTCCTCCTATGCCCCCCTCCCTGCGTGCGCACGCTGCCCTGTCATGAGTTTGTAGACATCGTGAGCGCGTTATTCGGACTGCACTTCTTGCGATTACGGCGAAATAAAACTGTTTCATTATTAATGTAAAGCCCACCTCGGTAAGCCTTGGTGTAAGCGCCACAGCAAGAGTGAAGGAAAAAGGCGGAGTTAAAGAGCTACTAAACACCCCTTCCAGAGCTTACTCCACCCACTCCCAAAATTAAAAAACTCAGAGAAAGAGGCGTGGCGGGAGGCTTTGGGGAGACGCGGGGAGGGGGAGTGTGTGGGTGGTCTCTGCTCTGTTGACAGTCTCAGACCAAGGGCCAGAGTGACTCCCGTTATGCCGCATTTAGACGATGTGGAGCCACTTTCCCGGACACTGCAGCCTCTCGTACCGGCTACATGCCGAGCACACGCAGCGGACATTTGGCGCTCGTATCTCCCCGTTCCCCCTCCTGGCTTTAGCGGACACTCAGTCACACACTGCCCAGCTCTGAGCCTCGAAGGCAGGGGATGGCAACCGCTGCCCCCGGTGTCTGTGAGCTCTCCCTGCTCTACCCGTCTTTGAACTTTATCTGGTTTACAGACATTAATCAATGCAGTGGTGTCCCAGTCACCAATCGCACTTTCCTTTATCAGAACCTGGGTATTTTGGGGTTACATTTGTCTTTATTTAGTAGGAGAGGTCGGGGATGTGAGTGCTGTGGTTCACACACAGAGCGGAGCCCGTAGATCAAATCCCCGTCTCGGGTCTTCTCTCCTCATCCTCCCGCTCCCTGGCTGCTCTGTGACCGGCATTTTGTGCTCACGTCACAAAACCAATGTAGAGAGGACGCTACAGACGGTTTTAGGCTCAAAAGTGAGATTTTATCTAATTTGCACAGACATTTCAAAAAAATTACCAGGACATGTAGAGGGCACTAAAAGAAACATATTTATGCAGTTTATAAGCTAAAATGAGTTGATTTGGTGCTTAGTTGTCCTTTTAAAAGGAGTTTGCGCTGCTGCATAAGTTTTAACTTTAAGCTACTACTAAGTAAAGTGATAGTGATCAAACCATTACGAGGCTACAGTTTTATTTAAGGGATATTTTGTCAAAGACCAAAAGCTGGCAGTAGATATAGCAGGTCCTGTAGCTACAGGCTGATGATGGGATCCTCATGTCAACAGTCTGTAAACCCTCAAGGTAAGACTGGACATATTATTATCCACAGTGGAGTTTGATAAAGGGCACTTCAGTAACATTCTGAAGTTTATTCTGCAGACATGTTCGTGACAGAGTACAGCTGTGATAACTATACTGATGTTACCTTTACAAAACTGACCTAAGAAATGTAGTGGTGTGGGAGGGCTAGTTTAATGAATGACACAGGGCCTGCCTTTTGCCACAGCTGTAGACAGTGGTAAATTGTTCCTATTTGTGTTTTCCTAACTTGCCATTACATTGGGATTGACTGTGAATGGCCTTATGCTTCATAGAAATATTGAGATGTTGATTATTTGTGTGTGGAAGGCCTGGGCTCGTATTTGTCTGATAGTTAGTTTACAGGTGTTTATTGATTTTAAAATAGTTTTTATTGTACTGTGATTTGAATTAGTAAACCATAGAAACCATGGGGCACAGACTTGTGGGTCAGGGACTTGACTTGGACTTGCAGATGAGGGACTTAAGTGCATCTCTGCTACTACTATACTATAATTATTAAGTTCCAGTAAAAAAAAACCCGATGTATCATGTTTTACTTTGTCTAGAGACCACCTCCTGTTCTTGATGGCCTTGGAAGGGTCATCTCTGAATCTCCCCCTGATCAGTGGGAGGCACGGTATGATCCTAGAAGTAGATCTGTTTAGGTTTTAAGCTCCATTTCACTCACACTAACATGTGATTTTAGGTGCGGCATCGCTCTGGCCCTGAACAAACTGTCTCAGTATTTGGACGAGTCTCAGATCACTCCACTGTTCCTCTTCTTTGTCCCTGACGCTCTGAACGATCGACACGCCGATGTGCGCCGCTGCATGCTGGACGCCGCCCTCTCGGCCCTCAACACGCACGGGAAGGTCAGAAAGCTTTTATTAGTTGTATTATAACGGTTCTAATAATGGCCTGCATTTACATAATACCAACAAACAATGTCTTTGTACCAGTTTCAAGTGCAATGTCTTGTAAAACCCTTCCCATTGCAAGATGCCAACGTTTTGTTTGACAGTTTGTGCAATATTGACAAGTTTTTTGATAACGATGATAAAGCAATATTTTTGTAAACCATCAGAAATATGCAAACATCTATATTTAGATGGCTTTGCCGCTCCAAAAAATATTTGTCTTGAACAATGAAAATGCCGAAAAATAACACCCTACACATAAAGTTTTATTTTTAGCGGCAGTTTGGCAACTTTTTTGTTGGTTACTTGACATTGGAGATGTTCTCTATATTGTAAATTTGTACATCTTCCCAACAGCTATATATTGTATACAATATATAGCCCACCTCTACTTGTGCCTAAACTCGTGTACATTAGCATAAAACGACCCCCCTTTACAGTAATCATAATTGTCAAATACAATTTACGATCTCCTTTTAAACAGGACAATGTGAGCTCCCTGCTGCCTGTGTTTGAGGAGTTTCTGAAAAACGCGCCTCAGGACGCCAGCTATGACTCGGTGCGACAGAGCGTGGTGATCCTCATGGGATCTTTGGCCAAACATCTGGACAAGAACGACCCCAAAGTCAAACCCATCGTGGCCAAACTCATCACTGCCCTGTCCACCCCTTCGCAGCAGGTAAACGGACACCAGTAGTAATCTTGACTGCACATCTTAAAAGTTGTTAGTCTATAAACGTTTCTATTTTCAGGTCCAAGAGTCTGTAGCCAGCTGTCTGCCTCCGCTGGTCCCCGCCATTAAAGAGGACGCGGCTGGGATCGTGAGGAACCTGCTGCAGCTTCTGTTGGAGAGCGACAAATACGCCGAGAGAAAGGGTGCGGCCTACGGTCTGGCTGGACTCGTCAAAGGTCTTGGTATCCTGGCCTTAAAGCAACAGGAAATCATGGCTACGCTGACCGACGCCATCCAGGACAAGAAGAACTTCAGACGCAGAGAGGGTACGTCGCATTGTGCTTGGATGAGCTGTGTCACTCTGAGACTTGTATTGGATCAGCTAAAGCAGTGCAAGTCAAGTGATTGTGTGTCATCCTTTTGCAGGGGCTCTGTTTGCCTTTGAGATGCTGTGTAACATGTTGGGCAAGTTATTTGAACCGTACGTCGTCCATGTGCTGCCTCACCTCCTGCTCTGCTTCGGAGATGGGAACCAGTACGTCCGAGAGGTAACCTAATTGCTTAATTTTCAGTTCTTATGTTTTTAAGTGTAATTTGCAGTATATATTTAAAGCGGTACCAAGTAAGTTGTTTACCTTAATAAATCCTTTCCGCAGTCCCTCTGGGGGTAATACAAGTGTTAATGGGATGATTGGAGGGTCTTTAATCTCCCCCTGGTGTCTCTGGGACAGAAAACCACAATTGCAACTTGCCTGCCACCGGACCGGAGCAACCAATTAACACTAATGGAATCACGAAGAAGCGGCTAACGGGCAAAGCTAACTGCGGGCTAGCGCCACTTTAAACCGTATTTACAGCCAAGTTTGAGTGAAAAAAAAATATTTCCATTGTGTAATTGGATGTACAATATCCCTCTCCCTTCGCGTTTTCAGTCAGCATAGTATTTACTCTCACGGACAATTAATGCGGGGCAAGAGTTACTTGGTACTGCTTTAACTATGTGGTGGTTCCCATTAGGCCGCAGACGACTGTGCCAAAGCCGTGATGAGGAACCTCAGTGCTCATGGGGTGAAGCTGGTGCTGCCGTCTCTGCTCGTTGCTCTTGAGGAGGAGTCATGGCGAACCAAAGCAGGTGTGGAGAAAGTACAGATATTACTTAGCTGCTGCTGTTAAGGGAAAAAAGGCAAACCAATGTATTCATAAATCTATAAAAGGTTTCTAATTGTTTGTAATTTTCTGATGTTATTCTCAGGCTCTGTGGAGTTACTGGGGGCCATGGCGTTCTGTGCCCCTAAGCAGTTGTCCTCCTGTCTGCCGAGTATCGTGCCAAAACTGACTGAGGTCCTGACTGACTCCCATGTGAAGGTCCAAAAGGCGGGACAACAGGCGCTGAGGCAGATTGGTTCCGTCATCCGCAACCCTGAAATCCTGGGTAAGCACTTCTTACTCATGAGGTGAAATATAGAGACATTTTTATATTGCAGTCTTTGTTGTACAGCGTTTCCATGGGGGATTAAAAAGCATTAAGTCATGAAATTTAATTATGCAAAAAATTAAGGCCTTAATCTCTTAACCCTTACCTGAACTGAACATATTTTCTCCAGTTTGGCTTTACCCAAATTGAAAAGCTTGCAACGCAACAAAAGAAAGACAGAAAAGGGACAGAAATGTGTGAAAAAATGCCACAAAACGGCAACAAAAAAGTGACGACGTGAAGAAAAATATCCGTTTACATCAGTTTTGTAGGTCAAATGAGGCGTTGCACTGGCCTATAGGCTGTGACCAATTAACCTATTAATTCATTAATAGGTTAATTGATTCTGTGGCGCACCGCCACATACTGCGTTTTGTATTTTTATTTTTTTTGTATTTAAAAAAAATAAAAATAATTAAAAGCTATTTAAAACACGCATCATATTTGACTATCGGACGGATTTTCCTTTCAAAAATATCTGCCAGATATATGCCAGAGACAGAAAAAAAATCAAAACACCTCTGCCTCCTTGTGGTTAGGTTATTGCAGTAGTCAAAACCTCGATTGTGATTCGATGGCGATAAACCTTGCAGCCCTAATTCAGGCATTAAAATGGTATTAAAAAAGCATCACATTTGACTTGCTGTTGCCTGTAGAAACCTTGTTATATCTCTCTCATCTTCTCCCTCAGCCATCACCCCCATCCTCCTGGACGCTCTCACTGACCCGTCCAAACAGACCCAGACCTGTCTGCAGACGCTGCTCGACACAAAGTTTGTGCACTTCATCGACGCGCCCTCCCTGGCTCTGATCATGCCCATCGTCCAGAGGGCCTTCCAGGACCGATCCACTGACACGCGCAAGATGGCCGCCCAGATCATCGGCAACATGTATTCGCTCACTGACCAGAAGGTATAGGCAAGAACTGCACACAAAATAAAACGGTACAATTCGCTCAGCGTGTAAGCTTTTGATTTGTTTTTATAGGACCTGTCGCCTTATCTTCCAAGTGTCATTCCTGGACTCAAAGCTTCTCTATTGGACCCTGTGCCGGAGGTATAGTGCGTTTTACATAAGTGTTCAAATATTATCTCTATGACATTAAATTGACTACAATTGTTCATCTGTTTCAGGTGCGCACAGTGTCGGCTAAAGCCCTGGGTGCGATGGTGAAGGGGATGGGAGAGTCCTGCTTTGACGACCTGCTGCCGTGGCTCATGGAGACTCTGGCCTCTGAACAGAGCTCTGTGGACCGCTCCGGGGCCGCTCAAGGTCAGTTTCAATATTATACAGGGTCTGAAAATTGTCTACTCCAGATTTGATGTAAGAACTCCCATTATACAAACAGGAAATGTAGATAAAGAATGTTAAGATCTTTGCATACATCTATATGTTTGTGTTTAAATCTGTATTTTCTCTTTTTTAATTTTTTTTTATTGAATGAATTTGATGTTCAGGTCTGGCGGAGGTGATGGCCGGTCTGGGAGTGGAGAAGCTCGATAAACTGATGCCCGACGTGGTGCAAACGGCCAGTAAAGTGGACATCGCGTCCCACGTCAGAGATGGATACATCATGATGTTTATCTACCTCCCTCTTACCTTCGGAGACAAGTTCACCCCTTACGTTGGACCGATCATCCCCTGTATCCTCAAGGTTTGTGCTATTCCAGACTAACTATTGCCAAACCACAGCTAGGACACATGATGGTGCTGCATTGATAACCTTGACTTGACTAATAAGCAAAATCGTAATCTCTATTGGCGCAATAAATTATGGGATCGCTCAGAGGTCAATCGGGATCAATTTGACCCGGAAGTTCTGACAGCGCAGAAGCGTATACGAAGACGAGAGACTGCAGATAAATATCGTTTAAATGATTTGTTATGTGTTTGTATGATATTCAACTTACTAAACTGAGTGAGGGGCTCAGTTGGAGGATACAGAGATGAGTCGCTCTGTTTTTAGACGATGGACAATGGCTAATTTGAAGTTATTTGTGTGGAAACGCGGGCCATCGCTAAGCGGCTAGAGGACTTGCAGCAGACGCAAGACGGAGAAACTCTGGCAGATCCCTTTTTAAAATTCCTTCAGTGAAGCGGGTCGTCGAGATAAATGGAGTTTGCTGCTGGTCATCTACGATGTGCTTGTGCCGTGACATCGGTGAAAATGGCATGTCCGCGGCAGACTTTACCGTGGGTCTGGAAGTGTAGGGCCACTTTACTGTAGTCTGCGACTGGGGCTCGAGGAGATGGCTTATCTCATTTTATTTGTGTATGCCCTTAAGTTTTAAAGTTTTTATAGTTTATTATTTACGTTTTATGTTTCATGTTGCACGATTGCTCTGAAGAAAATTCCTACTTTGTGAACCTGTTCAATGTCAATAAAGCCAATTATGATTCTGTCGGATTATTAACAAGGAAAAGCTTTCAGTTTCTATACATTTGGATGGCGAAGGAAATGTTTTACTTCAGTGCCAAGTACGAAGTACAGTTTCTTTTAAGGAGTGCATTTTCAGAAAAGATCCAATAAAATGCATGTGATCATTGAACAGGACGCATATATGGTGCTATTGCACATGTTGCAGGGTATGTTTATTGTTTCCTATGTTGCATGACTTCAACTTCTAGGCATATGCCATTTAGCCTTTCCTTCATACACAATCTTCGTAATCCCTCCTCCCCCATACAATGCTAAGAGAGAACCTGTTCATGTAGGCCAGATCATTGTGTAGTATAAAAGTAAAGATTACTTACTTTCTGCTTTTCTATAGTACAAATCATATATAGTGTGTAATTTTCAGTAAAGAATTATCCCCCACCACAAAAGCTTGTGCCATCTGCAATTGGAAATTAAAACTAATATATTTGACCAAAATGTTCGTGGAAGCACAGATACTCACCCTCGATATATTTTTGATGATCTGTTAATGTACCACAGTTTTTATGCCTGTAAAACAACCTTTATTCATGCATATTTTACATTGGGTTTACTTACTTTTATCCCGATTGACCTTTGACCGGAAGCGCTGCGCATGCACACTACGAGATTACGACTTCGCTTATTGATACTGACTTGTAATCCCCCGTTTGTCCACTAGGCTCTGGCGGATGAGAACGAGTACGTGAGGGACACCGCGCTCCGAGCGGGACAGAGGATCATCAGCATGTACGCAGAGACCGCCATCGCTCTGCTGCTGCCCGAGCTGGAGCAGGGCCTGTTTGACGACCTCTGGAGAATCCGGTACAATTTTTGATGATGCTTTGGGCAAAAGTAAACTGGAAACCACATAATAACCACAGGTTTATTGGATTATTGTTGCAGCAAACAAAGTAATGCACGCCATGTATTATTTTAGCCACTGAGTTTGTTTTGGTAGAAACAGACAACTAATATAAAATTCTTACTCGTTATTTGACAAAAAAATGAGACCAGATTTTGGGGGTGACGGCGGCGCAAATGGTAGATTGTGTCGTCTCAGGATCGGAAGGTCGGGGGTTTGAATCCCGGCTCCTGCAGGTCTACAGTGTCATGTCCTTGGGCAAGACACTTCACCCTGAGTGTCTGCGTACATTGGTGTGTGACTGGGTGAGCGGTCCCTTGATGTAAAGCCCTTTGGACAAAAGCGCTATACAAGTTGAGACCTTTTTTCTTTTTTTTATGTCTTTATTTTTTATTGAAAGGAGTCGGTAGAAGTGAAACTTATTCGTCCTATCCCTTCTTACAGATTGTCTCTGAAGACCCAAACAATATATACTTTTTAATTGTCCTCACCGGTAGCTTATAACTACTACACATCAACTACTTGAGGCAAGAGCGTTGGAGATAAGGGAAAGGCTCACTGTGCTTCAGATAGAAGTAGATGGTAGTTCTCCAGTGTGAAAAAGGAAAAAGAGTAGGAGTACACAGGTCCTTTTTTTTTATGCCCATAGCGAACAAAGCATGCTGCAATAGCGTGTAAAAGTTTAAAATGTTACTTTTAGGCTTTATTTCATTTGCGTTGACAAATTAGCTCATTCGTGTCACGTCTTTTACAGGTTCAGCTCTGTGCAGCTTCTTGGTGACCTATTGTTCCACATTTCTGGAGTCACAGGGAAAATGACCACGGAGACGGCCTCTGAGGACGACAACTTTGGAACCGCAGCTTCCAACAAAGTAAGTTCAAGTCCAGAATGTTTGAGTGAGTTGCAGTGATTCACGCGTTTTTGTTTGTTCTAATTCTCATAACGCACATCTTTTGAGAATTTGACAGTTTTTCTTCCACCTCCCTCTTTCCAGGCCATCATCGGTGCTCTGGGGGCGGAGAGGCGTAATCGGGTGCTCTCCGGTCTCTACATGGGACGGTCTGACACTCAGCTGGTTGTGCGACAGGCTTCACTCCACGTTTGGAAAATCGTGGTCTCCAACACTCCCAGGACCCTGCGAGAAATCCTACCCACCCTCTTCACTCTTCTGCTGGGCTTCCTGGCTTCCACCTGCCCTGACAAGAGAACGGTAGCCTTTTATTCCTCGAGTACAAGTGCAAGTTATGAAGTAGATTGTACAATGTTTGTGTCCGGCATTATTTCAGATTGCTGCACGAACACTTGGAGATCTTGTGAGGAAACTTGGAGAGAAGATTCTTCCGGAGATCATTCCCATTTTGGAGACAGGGCTGCGCTCGGACAAAAGCGACGAGAGGCAGGGCGTGTGCATCGGCCTCAGCGAGATCATGAAGTCCACCAGCCGAGACGCGGTCAGTCACAATCATTTACACGACTATTATACTATTTGCCAAGGTGGAAAAAGAGCAGATTTGTGGTGAAAGAAGGCATGCAACAAGTGAGGGAAGAGCATTTGTTAAAGTTTAGAAAAATGTCTCTCTACGTTAACTACAATCTTGTCAGTTATTACACGGGTTAATACGCGATACATGGCTCATGATAACCTTACGATACCGCGATAATTGATATATTGCATAAAAATAACCTACGACGCATCGCAATTTCTTTTTAAGAAACCGATGATTTTTAACCTTTTTTTATTTTTTTTCAACATCCGACATATTATTCATTTACATTTGTGTTCATGTGCTTTGTACCCCCTTTTCTTAAATACTGAAAATGGGTCTATTGATCTGTCAGTGGCATCGCTTAATTTGAATTTAACTTAAAATAACAAACTACAATCCTAGTTCAAAAGGAATAAATAAACAAAACCACAAATCATAATCTTAAAGTTATACAAACTATCATTAAAGTAATATATTTGTGTGATAATGTTTAGTTTATTTGAGCAGTTAGTCTGCTCAAAAGGAGTGGGCCGACGCAAAAGGCTTATAAGCGCCCACCCCCAAAATAAAAATAAAAACAATAACATTTTTATTTAACAATCAAAGCAAGGAACGTAGTGCAAGGTAACAAATCAAACAATGGAACAATAGGGCAAGGTAACGACAAATAATAAAGAACAATAATAAAGAAACAACAGCAAAATAATGTACTACAACACTCACAATATCTATATCCAGTCAATTACAAAACATCGCACCAAATCGGCTATTTTGACACAGACCAAACTTACAAAGCACTATTTTAACTCATCCAGTAATAAACAGAAACGAGTAGATCCAAAACACGCGCGGGTGTCGTGGTGGGTTGCGATTTTCTGACTTATTGGGTGTCTTTGGGAGTGAGTGCTGCGCTGGGGCACTCACTCGGGGCACTCACTCCTAAGTGAGTGCCCCGCCAGCGCGGGGGGGAGGGATGTTGTGCGTCCGGTAATACAATGGAGGTGTTTTGTTTTTTTAAGCTTAAAATTGTAGCTCTGACTGAATTGTTGATCATTATTGGCCTCTATTGACAGTGAAAGCAGTAGAGCACTGCTATACCTCATACATGATGTCATCAAAGGTATTGATATCGGAATAAAACGTATCGCATCGTCCCGCATTGCGATATGTTGCAAGATCAATATTGTCACACCGCTAGTGGCAATGACATATGCACTTAAAATAGCACATTTCTCTTTTTATTCAGATTAGGTGCAGAAAATCTAATGGCAATAGACTCTATGCTCTTTCAATTGACATTACAATAACATAAAAACATTGAGGCCTCTGTTGTGGTCTGTTGCAGGTGCTGGTGTTCTCAGAGTCCTTGGTCCCGACAGTGAGGAAGGCCCTGTGTGACCCGCTGGAGGAGGTCAGGGAGGCCGCTGCCAAAACCTTCGAACAGCTGCACGCAACTATCGGACACCAGGCTCTGGACGACATCCTGCCCATGCTGCTCAAACAACTGGTAATTCAGTTACACTGTCCTGGGTTTAGAATAAAAAGCGTGCGTGTTACACTAACCTTTGTAGGATTTCCATCAGAAATTTATTTTTATAGTATGCACGATTTTGTATTTTTTTTTCTTCTAATAGTTTGCATTATTACCCCTTAAATTAATCTCTTGTACATATTTGAACATTGAGTTTTTATTGTGATTATTATAATATAATAGAAGTGTGCCCGTTCTTTTAAGCAGTATGCCACTGTAGCCATTAATTTTGAGTATGTTTTGTCAAAAGACTGATTGGTGCTAAAGCTTGTAATTTGTTTTTCAGGATGATGAGACGACTGCGGACTTTGCCCTGGATGGACTGAAGCAGGTGATGGCGGTGAAGAGCCGCTCAGTGTTGCCTTACCTGGTCCCGAAAGTAAGTGGAGCGGTTTCAAAAATATGGCTCGAAAGATCTTTTTTTGTACTGATCCAAGCTGCTGCGATTGTATTATACTAAATATACTATATTCATTTCAGCTGACTGCTCCTCCTGTAAACACTCGAGTCCTGGCCTTCCTGTCGGCTGTGGCCGGAGATGCTCTGACGCGCCACTTGGGGGTCATCCTGCCTGCACTGCTCTCCTCGCTGAAAGAAAAACTGGGGACAGAGGAAGAGACTCAGGTAAAAACTACAACTTTATTACTTTATTCTTTTTTTATTACAAGTTGTATGTTATGCTGCAGCCTGCTAGTCAGTCGATTTGGTATTTTGAAACCACTTTCCCTGTCATAATGATCCCACCCCTATGTACCTCTGCTTTCTGCTGGAAAGAGGTTTTTCAATACGATTCACCCAGAAAAGGATAGAGGTGATTAAGAGAAAGTTATCTGTAATTTACTGCTTTATACAGTAAATAAGACTGCTACAAAAGGGGATTTAAAATGACTTCAAACCTTTTAAAATGCAGATGAGTCATCGATATAATTGTGTGAACTGTCCCTCGTCTCCTCGCTGCAGGAGCTGGTCAGTGCCCAGACAGTGATCCTGTCCGTGGAGGATGAGGTGGGACAGAGGATCATCATTGAGGACCTGCTGGAGGCGACTCGTGGCCCGGACCCTGGACTCCGACAGGCCGCGGTCACCATCCTGAACGCGTACTTCGCCCGCACCCGCCTGGACTACAGCGCCCACGTCCGGACGCTCCTCTCGGGGCTCATACGGCTCCTCAACGACACCAACACAGAGGTGCTGGCTCAGAGCTGGGACACTATCAACTCCATCACAAAGGTACACTTTTATGTCGTTTGTTAGAGTAGTAGTGATTCTTTATTGGTTTAAACTTAAACACTAGTTACATGTGTCGTTTGCTGTTGGAGTTTATTATGTATTAATTTATGACATATTGCATTAACAAAAAGCATTAACGTCTGTGTAAGTTCTCAGTCGTACAGGAGTTATCCATCTTAGATGCAGGTACTTGATTCATCTTCTACTACTGAGTACAGAAGATGAATCAAGTACCTGCATCTAAAAAAAGCATTAACCTCATTCTGTTTTGATGTGTCTTCTGTAGAAACTGGATGCTAGCAGCCAGTTGTCTCTGATCGACGACCTCCACAGAGATATCAGGTCAGCAGCAGCAGATGTGAAGGGACCACACCTCCCCGGCTTCTGTTTGCCCAAGAAGGTAAAGAACTACAGGAACGACATTTCTATTGGATATTTAGAGACACTAAATGAGATAATAACAGAAGGGGCAAATGTATTACTGCTAGGAAGATGAACCGTTGTCATAATGCAGTGCTTTCATGATACAAAGAGTAGTTTTGTGACGTCAGTATATTGTGATTTTGCGATTAAAGAATTGCAATTCAGTATTAAGTATCAGATCACTTGAAAGCACTAGTTAGTGATTTTCTAAAAGGCATAAATGGCATTTTTGACAATCTTCACTGATACAATGACATAACATGAAAGCCCTTTTGTAAGTATTGTGTCGTAGTGTTTGGCAGACAAAGTGCAGACTTGTTACACTCCTGCCCTCTCGTATCCAGGCAGACTTTGAGACCTCAAAGCTGTGGGGCACTGCAGCCTCATGGATATGCATGATGTCATTAAAGTACAGAAATGCAAGTAGTGTATATTGATATTTGGGACTTTGACACATAACTAGTATCACAAAAACGTTAGTGAATAGGTTTGGACAAACTGATTTGAAATAGTTTCATCAGACAAAGGAACATTATTTCTATAAGGTCTAAAACTTGCATACGAGTGCAAAAATGCCCAAAACAATGACAACAAACGATGGCTTGATAATAAGGCTGTGATGATTTAATTGATTGAATATTGATGGTGTTGTGTTGCTCTCTCTGCGCCGCAGGGGGTGACCTGTATCCTGCCCGTGCTGAGGGAGGGCGTCCTGACCGGCAGCCCTGAGCAGAAAGAGGAGGCGGCCAAAGCCCTGGGAGGGGTGATCAAACTGACCTCCCCCGAGGCCCTGCGCCCCTCTGTTGTCAACATCACCGGACCCCTCATCAGGATTCTGGGAGACCGTTTTGCCTGGACCGTCAAGACCGCCCTGTTGGAGACTCTCACACTGCTACTGGCAAAGGTCTGATACAATAGACTTTTTATGTTCTATTTACTTGTTTGTTCTTAGCCCGGTACACATGTTGACCACTGCAGGGACGGGGTAGTCCTGTAAAATCCTGCTAAAGTTCAGTTATTACAGGTCTTTTTCTAACTGTTTTCAGGTGGGTATAGCGCTGAAGCCGTTCCTGCCTCAGCTCCAGACCACGTTCCTCAAGGCTCTGCAGGACTCAAGCCGCGGGGTCAGGCTCCGAGCGGCCGAGGCCCTGGGGCAGCTGGTCTCCATCCATGCCAAAGTCGACCCCCTGTTCACCGAGCAGCTCGCAGCCATCCGCAATGCCGAGGACGCAGGAGTCAGGTACAGCGTCAGGCCCGAGACTAGGCCTGAGAAAGTTAACGCATCTTATTTGAGATGGCCAGTGTTGATCCAGCAGCATTTCTATTCGATAGAAGAATGAAATATAAACTGCTATAAACAACTAGTGTTGGGCGATAAATCAAATTAATTCATGCTTTTAAAAACAGACGATGTGGAAAGTGTCTAAATCGTTAAATCGTGTCCGCCATGCGTGCTTAAACTAATACCACCCAGACAATTACATGTTATCATATTTTTAATGGCCATAACATGTAAACATTTACAGGACAGGGAGGAACAAGTAAGTGAACCCAGGAATCTTGCTGAACTGCAACAGTTTCGTAAAGAGAAATGGTTATTGCTACAAAAGAAGAGTCGGCCAATTTAATACAATGGCTCACTTACTTATTCCATGCTGTTGTGAATGTCTCAGGTTTTTCTGCAAAATATCTTGATAAACTTGTGAATTTATTTTTCCATTGCTTGGTCTGCCAAAAAACACTTGCTGTTGCTGGATTCCGTGGACTAACCCAAAGTTGAATATTTTGAGCGGAACACGCAACGTTATTTGTGGAGGAAAAATGGAACAGCACACCAACATCAAAACCTTATTCCCACTGTGAAGTATGGAGCAGGAGAAACCTGGTGTGGGGCTGTTTTGTTGCCTCAGAGCCTGGACAACGTGATATCATCGATGGAAAAATGAATTCACAAGTTTAGCAAAAAAACCTGAGACATTCACAACAGTGTGGAATAAGTAAATCATTGTATTAAATGGCTGGCTGATCCTCCTTTTGCAGCATTACCTGCTTTTCTGTAGTTGCAGATTAGACACAACGATCAGGATGAATCTTGGACCATTCCTCTTTACAAAACTGTTGCAGTTCAGCGAGATTCCTGGGTTCACTGTTTCCTCCCTATCCTGTGAATGTGTACATGTTATGGCCAATACAAAAATATTATAACATGTAATTGTTTGGTATTAGTTTAAGCACACACTGTTTATTCATTCTTATGATTCTGATGATCAGCCCACATTTTAGGACCAATTTAGGCAGAAATGTGAGAAATTCCAACGCGTTCCTACTTTTCCCCCCAATTGTATTTGAGTGGATGAGTGTAAATATACAGTAGGCAGAAAAAAGCTATATAAATATCTATTACCATAGTTGCAAACTGTTCAGTCTTGTTCAGCTGCATTCAGTTTCTCCTGTTTATTGGTTTGATTCGCCCTGGAATAGACTTAGTTTTAATCCTGAATTACAACTACTTTTTAGTATTTAGTCCCGCTATATGTTCACAATCAAAGTAAAAAAATTAACTTGTACCCCATGTGATTTTCTTAGGGAGACCATGCTTCAAGCCTTGAGGTTTGTCATCCAAGGGGCTGGTTCCAAAGTGGACCCTGTGATCCGCAAGAACATCAGCACCACATTACTGGGCATGCTGGGACACGACGAGGTATGACACGAGTCGCCTGTGCCTCCAAGTGCCGGGTCTATACTGGGGAACTACTTCAGATTCCAAAAGTAGACTTAGCAGTACAAAGTATAGCTCCTGATACAACTTATAGTTGGTGAAGCAATTCAAAATAGACTCCAAACAATATAAAAAATTACAGTAGTGGTGAGTGCATCAGTGGGTCCTGATAAAATGACGATCAGGTGCTCTTCGAGGACAAAACACGAAGATCAAAAGAAAATGTAATGTCCAAGGGACTCTGATATAGTTAAAAGTCCTTTATTGAACAGGGGACGATATTAAAAATAAGTTGAGTGAGAATTATCTTCCTGCACTGAATATATTGAAATCCTGCCAATTAATGACTGTAATTACTAGGGCTAGGACAAAATATCTTCTTGTAATACTTTTTGCTGCAATACCAAGTATTAATACTTTATCAAGTATCGCAATACTTTCAATACTTGTGTTTGGAGGCATTTTTATCCTCCACTCCTTTATTTTCCAGTAACAGCACTTTGTTACATTTTGTGATTATGCATTTTTCAATCTTAACCCTTCAATAAATGTAAAATGGCATTTGGTTTTAAACTTTGGACACATGACTTTTTACACATTTTAAAGTAAGCAGCACATTACATAGTAATTATGATATGTATCAATTTTATTATTGATTTAAAATGTCTATCACAAGAGAGGCTTGCACTTGTGATTTGATGATAAAGATGAGTTGTTACTTGAAGTAGCTTCCTGTGTGGTGAGCGGAAAGCTGAAGTCTAGTTTAGCAGAGGATGTGGTTTTATGTAAATGAATTGTCTGACGGTGACGCTTGTGTTATAGGACGCCACTCGAATGGCCTCTGCCGGCTGTGTGGGCGAACTCTGTGCCTTCCTCCCCGACGACGAGCTCAAGGCAGTCCTAACTCAGCACGTACTGGGTCAGTTTTTATATCTGCATCATGTCTTTCATGGAAATTGCACGTGGGATTATGAATGGTGTCTATAATTAGTTTGATCATTTGTTGTTGTCATAGAAACTCACCCTGTATAAAAGCCATTGTCTTATAACAGGGTGTTTACAGCCAAATACTATATTTTAATACCACAAATGCAGAAAAACTGTGCATATTTAATTTCTTAGGATTTGCAAACATTTAATCAAACCAAAGAAAGAGAACTGGACAAAATGGGTAAACAAAATGTGGTCAATTCCAACCAAAACTGCAACTGACTGTTTTAGACCATAACTTGGTATTTTTGATGAACTTGTACAGTAAAAATTGTTAAGCAATGTCATCATTTTCCAAGAAATTTTGATTTAATGCCAGTTTGAATCAAATTTCATGCTTTTTATAGACATTTAAGGCCTTGATTTTGGCACAGTTCATTTAATGCATTTTGCCACGGACACCCTGTATATGTCCTTAGTTTATAGTTTTGTAACATTTGCAAAAATAAGACTGAACAAAATATGAGTGAAATTGCAATATTGCGACCTTTTCATGTCAGCACAGTCTCTCAATACATTGTTATTAAAGTTTGTATTTGTCCTTTTTCAGCTGATGTGTCCGGTGTAGACTGGATGGTGCGGCATGGCCGAAGCATGGCTCTGGCTATAGCCATCAAATCTGCTCCAGAGAAACTGTGTGCCAAAGAGTACAGCGACACTGTGACCGAGACTATTCTGGCCAATGCTACAGCGGACAGGGTGAGTAAACATAAAGGCTGTTCAAGTAATTGACTGAACAATCATACTACTATTCCAGCAAAGTCGTGGTAAAATTGAAAATCTAGTAGCTGTCAAACAAATTGCATTGACCATTGTTTGATGAGAAAATGTCGTCCTCAAACATGCCTTTTTCCACAAAACCACAATTTGTGCATACATTTTGATACCTGTAGGCTCTATGTTTTCTATCCCAGTCAATAAAATCCTGTTTTTGGCTCCTCTGTTTCTGCAGATCCCGATAGCGGCCAGTGGGATCCGGGGGCTGGGCTTCCTGGTCAGACATCTGCTCCGAACAGAGGGCAGCAGCAACATCTCCCAGAGAATCATCACACAATTTGTCAAAGTAACGGCTCAGGAAACGACTCACTTCCTTGTTCATTTTCTATTGAATTTTCCTACAGAAACCGATTACTTCACGATATTATCCCTTTTGTTCCTTCAGTCTCTCCAGAACCAGTCCAGTGACATCCGGCTGGTGGCAGAGCGTGTGCTGTGGTGGGTGTTCAAAGACCCGGCCACACCCGCGATGGAGGCGGGACTCATAAAACCTCTGCTCAAGACTCTTCTGGACAACACAAAGGACAAAAACACCACAGTCAGAGCCCAGAGTGAACACACCATCACTAACCTGCTACAGCTTCGACAGGGAGATGAAACTATGCAGGTAACAGCAGTCAAGTTACTATTACGGCTGGTCAATTACCTGAAAAAAACATACCAAGCAATTTTAATTTTGACTTCTTTTCTCCCTTTTACTTCACTATCAGGCTATTGTTGCTATCCTGGACTCCGCAAGTAACGATCTGCTGTCAGAGTGCCATCGCCGGTCTTTGAAGAAAATCGCCAGCCTCCCAGACTTGAATGAAGAGATCGATGACACCATTTTAACGTGATGGAGTTGGACTATGCTCAAGTTTAACCAGCTGACAAATCTTCGCTGTATGAGGATACCCAAACATCTCACTTCAAAAGCCTATTATGGACAGATCTGAGTTGTCTGAGGATTTTGCCAACTTTTTTTTTTTCAAATTTACCTTGTCACTTTAAACCATTATTTTTAACGCCCTTTATAGTCAATTTAATATGAACGGTTTTATTTTTTTACCCCTCGGTACACAAATGTGTACTATCAAAACCAAGAGGCCAATCATTTGGATTTTGACTGTTTTGTCATTTATTTTACCAAATATTGTGAATTGTGACCTGTCAATTATATATCACCAGCTCAGTTCTGTGCTATACTTCTGCTTAGTTTATTAGGAATGTGGTGAGATCGGTTTGGGCTACAGCAACCTCTATAAGAATGTTCTTATCAGTGAATTGGTTGTAAAATAAAAAGGTGATTTTCAAGTAATGTTTGAAATATGGTCTGAATTTTTGTTTTAACCCAACAGAATGAAATGTTGAACACGCATAATGATGTTTTTACTTTATTTACAATTTATAAAGTATGGTGAGATGACTAGGTCCGTGTGGCTATTTAATAATAATTTCTTTTGTAGTTATGTAAAACTGACAGAATAGGGACAAATTTGAAAATGTTATGAAATCAGTACATTTCAACCACACACTGTAATGGACAAAATTGCAAACATGGATCGCCTGAGCAACCCATAAAATTATAGTTGAACCACCACAGTCTGCACAGAAATCTCTGTGAAACATAAATGTATTCGGTACTGGACATGTACCTGTGTTTTGAATGGACAGGCCGGGCTGAGGTCGGGCCTGCGCAGTGAGGCACAGGGTCACAGTTGGGTGCAGTTCGGTGCAGATCCACAGAAGCAGAAGGAAGCGGAGTTTCCGGCTGAAGCAGCGCGCACTGACTCCGCTGACGCCGCAAACGCCTCCGGTTCTGGGGGGCTCACGTCCAATCATCGGTGCGGTCGTCTTTCACACTGGGGGACCTGGGGGACTGTGTTGAGCTGTACATACCAACCGGTGTTTGGAGCCAAAGCGGGCAAACAAGCGGCACAAGGCGGGCGTGAGCCACCACCAGCTACCGGCAATGGCCAGGGACTACGATTACCTCTTCAAGCTGCTCATCATCGGTGACAGCGGTAAGCGAGGCCGGGGATGAGTGACGGGAAGTGGGCCGCTGTATGTTTTTACTCGGATTTACGGATAGACACAGTCATGGGTGTTGCATCTGCAGAACAGTTTAATACATTACACGGTCTACTTTTATTTTTCTGCTCAATAACGTTTTACTTACGAAGCAAATGCATCTTTACGTCCTGCGGAGAGAGGGCGGAGGTGGCGCCCGGGCTGAGCACATCTCAGGCCGGATATCGCCTCCAGACCTGCACTCCCCGTGTTTCGAGAATTATCTATAGAGAACTAGTCATGATAGATCCAAACATGAAAGTCTTTATTACATTGTAAACGAATCCTCGTGGCTATGAGGTTTTGCATTTTTTCCTGTTATATGCTTGTATCTTCATTAGCCTGCTAAGGCTAGCCGAAAGTTGTGCTAGCATCCACTGCTACACTTCAAACCGTGTTGCCAGTTTGGGGCGCTTTCGGCCAACAAGTGCGGGTTTGAGGGTGCAATTCATAATATATTTATGTTTGTAACAACACGGGCGTTCAACTTCTACATTTGCTATGTTTTATCCCAACCACTCAGTATTTAAAGCTTAACATTATTTAATATCCGTTATTGCGGTACCCAAAACGGTGATGCAGATCTGGCAACGCTCATTTGAGCCCATTTGTAGCAAGTTCACCCTCGAAGCGAAAGCAATAGCGGCAGAAATATCAATGCAAGAGATCACAGATAGTATCTGCTGCTTGTTGCATGCAACAGCACCAAATCCAGTAAAGTCTAAATACTGTTTCAGGGGCTTGTTAGTATTCTACTGGTGCTGGTAGTAAAGTAGAGGATGCTGTATTGTCTGGCTTGCAGCAAACTGCTGTTATGTTTTACTTCTCTTATAGTATTTTTTTTTGGTAAACTTATGTGATACGTACTAATAGGCACTATCGCCAAATAGCCAATTTTATAGTTATTTTGGAGGTAAAGCTCCCTATTCAGATGCTAAACATTTCACTCACTTGCCAATGTAATTTACTTGCAATGATAAATCAATCCAGTTATGTATATCCCAATATCACAACACGAGTTGCTTCAAAGGGCTGCACCAAACATTAAAACAGTGAAACAATAACCAATGTAATGTCTAAAATACCATCCAACAGCCAATGGAAATGTGCCTTGGGCGTCCCTCGTCCTTAGACTCTCCTATTCTGCAATGAAAATATCAAAAACCCAGTGGGAGAAATGTAGAGAATAATTTGTAGTCAGCAATTTTATATATCCATTGTCCTATAGCAAAACATGGTCATTGTTGTGCATATTTTAAAAAGCCAGTACTTCCATGATCAGAACTGCTCCTTAGATCCACTGTATTGATGACTCAGAACCCGTATTGTTGATAATGTTGTATGCATTCATTGACGCCCACAGTTGGGCCTTTGCCGCCCTCACACTGGACCTACTGTCCACAGAATCAAACTGGGACCTCCACTGTCCACTGAGAGACTTTATTGAAGAGAGGACTGTAAAAAAAAAAAAAAAAAAACAACTCCGGACTTTTGGTTCAAAGTTCTTGCTCTTTGCTGTGAATGGGAGCTTTAACTGCAACAATAAAACATATATTTCTTATGCTTATTGCAGCTAATTAGATATGCCAGCAGAAATAAGTAAGTTGTGCCAATGTCCCTTATGTTCTTCATTATAACATTTTGAATATGTTCCTTGTTGTCTGTGTAGGCAAAACAGAGTTTGACTTTAGTATTGTGCCAAAACTTGAGGATTCGATTGGCAACTTTGTCTATTTCATGAATATCAATTTTTTGTATCTCTCAAGTATTGGTTTCTTTACACCTCTGAACATCTTAGTCACACTTTTCATAGACGTCTAAGAATAGCAACATCAAAAATAGAAAAGGCATGACTGCTACGGTTTGTCTTTTGTTTGGACATGAAGGGGTTTTTACACCTCAAAAGCCCAACACATAAAATCTACTGAAAACTAAATTTATAAGATGCTTTGAAGGTTTAACAAAGGAGTGGAGGTTTTGTGTTGGGCAAATCAAAGAAGAGCTGACGATAATACAAATATGAATGGAGACCCACCCACGCCCGAGCCATAGACTGGATTTCCACATTTACTTTTGTAACTCGACGACACAGTGACAGCGGATGCATCCCACTCCTGCTCCGCCTCGTCTTGTTTTGTATTTAAAAAAAATAATAATAAAACCTCCGATCTGGTTTCATCAAGTTCCAAAAATGTGTCAGAGTTCTTGTTACCAAAGCTATAGAAATAGTTTTGCTTGAGGTGCTGTTTAATTCAAAGTGCTGTGCAAGTTGCAATACCAGTCTGCCAAAGTGTGCCACAATACGATTCTTATTGCAGCAAAATAGACAAAAATGGAACACGGCGCTCCAGAATAAAAAAAAAAAACCTCTACCTCTGGTTTGTCAGTTATGATCATCAGTGCTTTTCTGGACAAGTAAAGCTGTTTCCTTCTTTAATTTAATGGCCCCTTTAACTTTTAGTGGTTGTTATTATTGTCAGGTTTTATTGCAATGGCTAAAATATAAAAATGTAACTAATTATGTAGCCCACAGTTGCATTTATCTGTTTACCGACATTTTTCCAGGTCAATGAGACTCTCACACAAAACTAGGGCTAAACCCGTATCGGTAACCGGTCTCTCTCAGGAGCCTGGCAAAAGCTGATATCGGGGTTTAAAACAGGCTTTAGGCGGCACTACAGGCAGCTGAGCAAAATGTGTCTGGATTTGAACCCACAAACCAAAAAAGGTGCGATGTTGGAGCTGTGTATTTATTCCTTTTACACTTATTATCCTTTGATAATTATGGGCCAAGTTACTGTTTATTTACGGTAGCGGCTTTCTCGTCTTTTGTTCTATCCTGTTTGTCCATATGATTAAAACTAGTTCAGTGAAAACTTGTTATCTGCCAGTATTTTACACACAAGCTAAGCATGAGAACGCTGTTGGCTCCCACAACGCACTCCTTTACCTCTTTAACTCACCTTGTCCTTGTTTGTTTGCTCGTCTTTCAGGAGTGGGGAAGAGCAGTCTCCTCTTGCGATTTGCAGACAACACATTTTCAGGTGAGTGCTTTTTGACACTCTGACAATGTTCAAATCCAGGCTGAAAACAGCTCTTTTTACCCGTGCATTCTATAAAACTGAAAGTATTTTATCTGCACTCTTGCCTTTTACTGTAATTGATACATTTTTATGTTGATGTATTAATTATTGATTTTATCTGTTTTCTTGTAATTTTGTGCAACTGTGAAGCACTTTGCATTGCCTTGTGTATGAATTGTGCTCTACAAATAAACTTGCCTTGCCTTCTTGCTCAGGGAGGGGTTTTCTGTCGAGGTCGCCATCTTTGTCCTGACTCTTGTCTCTTTGTATGTTATGTGTATTCTTACAGGTAGTTATATCACCACGATCGGAGTAGACTTTAAGATCCGAACAGTGGAAATCAACGGAGAAAAAGTCAAGCTCCAAATTTGGGACACGGCGGGACAGGAACGTTTCCGGACCATCACCTCCACGTGAGTAGGAGTTCGTACTAGAGATGGAGATGGGAACAGTGGGGTCGAGTCATGTTTGCTATAATGTAATTGCAGTAAGAGAAAGAGAATGAAGGTACTTTTCCAAATCACACAGCAGAGTAACGGTGTGCTAAATGTGTGATCTTGCTAATCTTTGGTGTGTAATAATTTTGACCCATGACTCTTTTACAATCCTGGTGACATAATCGTCGTAAAAGAAGTTTGTTGCTCACTACATCATAAAATGTGACATAAGGAAGCATTTGTCGAAAGACTTGGGCTAATTCCCTCCCACGTATCTACGACTAATGCCTTATCCCCAAGTGGAAAGGCAATTCTCTGGAGTATTTTCTTCAGCTCTTCTGTTTGTGCAGCACAATTGATCTAAATAGGTTCTCGTTCATGACGGTCCAGAATGTCGTGTCATGATTTCAGTTGGAGCTGGGCCCAATGCAACTCAATGGGAGACGCACAGTTTTGGAAAGAAATCTCCAAATGTTGATACCGATCATTTGGAAGTGACTCTCAAAGTGATTCACAAACCGGTCACATTCATCTTATGGCTGAAAGTCATTTTATCTGACCAACATCAAGCACACAATAAATCCGCATTTTGACAGTTACCATAGTTACCCGGTCTTGCTACACCAACTCGATACATCTGTTAAGTGTGACATCACACACAATAAGCAGCTACTTCCGGGTCCATAGACAAACACAAAAAGCATAACTTTATCTGAATTTCTTGCTGAAATAATAACACATAAAAGGCCCCAAACGGTTTGACACCTAATTTAGAATAATATATATCAAAATTTGTTTAGCCTATTTTAAGTAAACTCATTGTGTATAGAAAAAAATAATTTTATAATTACCCACTACCAAAGAAAATCCAGAGTAAATGTAATATTTCTTCAGCCTTGTAGTCGACTCTATAGCAGATTAAAATCAGATAGATCCCATTACTGTGAATAGGGCAAAAGTTCGACTTGACATCATCACTTAACAAACGCAGCTCTGTTTTTAATGTTGTGATGTAATTTAAACTCAACCTATTGAATCGAAATTTTAATGGAGTGCAGTTATAAAATTAGAAAAACGGAACTATTCAAATAGTATATCACCCTTTGCAAACAACAACATATTTGTTTAGCTGTTTATTTCAGTCAGAAATATTGAAATCTGAAATTTTTACGAAATCTTGCAGCCGTGCTTTGTGCTCGTGCTGAGTAGACTTAAATCCTCATGTGCTGGATGCCGTTTGGTGGTGCGCGGTTAAACCAGTGTCCGCTCCGAGTCACGACAGGCAGAACCACTGACTCGCAACAAAACGCCACAAAAGCTTCTTTGTATTGGTCCAGGCCGAGGCTCCAGTCGGGACTCAGGCTCCCAGTCAGCTCTGATTTGATTTCATGGGATAAATATTGTCTCCCTTCTTGTATACATGTTGTTCTCTCTCTAAATTAGCTCTAATGAGAGCCAGCAGTCTTAGAGATTACCTGTGGAGTCTGCTATTCTCAAAAAGACGCTATTGTATTGGATTTTAGAGTGTTTTTGTATCATCACAGTACCGTTTGATTACACCTGCTAACTTACTCTAACTGCCCCCCTCTTTTGTGTTGTAGGTATTACAGAGGAACGCATGGGGTCATAGTGGTGTATGACGTCACAAGTGCAGAGTCTTTTGTCAACGTCAAACGATGGCTCCATGAAATAAACCAGAACTGTGACGACGTGTGCCGGATATTAGGTGAGCGTCTCCCGGACTCGACTTTGAACAAAAATAGTTTCCTCAATGCATTTAGTGCTGCTTAAAATATCTTACAAGTCTGAACAAAGTTTCTGTTGAGGTCTTTTCTGCACGGATGCTTTAGGAGTCATGTATACTTCTATTTTACATTATCTAGATGTGTCATTTTGTTAAAGTATCTCAATGGGTAAAATAAAAAGACGGACACCCCTGACCTAAGCTATTGATGCCACACAAAATGACCTGGTATTTCCACTTGATAAATCATGCCAACCTTGGACGGTACTTAGAGGAAATGTCCACTTGTTTCATCAAGGGCTGCTCGTGTTGACTAACTACTTTGTCCTTGCAGTGGGAAACAAAAACGACGACCCTAACTCTAAAGTGGTGGAGACGACGGACGCGCAGAAGTTCGCGGAGCAGATGGGCATCAGTCTGTTCGAGACCAGCGCGAAAGAAAACATCAACGTGGAAGAGGTAGGTCATTGTGCGGGTTTGTAAACTCCTGGTATGTAGCCGACATGCCTGAAGACTTACACGCACGTCAGGAGTCTGACGCAGTGAGACAGAATGCTACTACTCTGTCGGAGGGAACTTTGGTGAAACTGCTTTTTGTTTTGATTGAAAGTATTCTTGAATGGCAACTCGTGCTGCTTAATGACCTGCTGTTTCATTCTGTGCCACAGAATATCTCCTCGAAGAAGAGGTCTTGCGTTAGTTTAAGGTAGAAAACAAGGATGGCCAACATTTCTAAACACGACACAGAAGTGAAAGATGTTGCCCACTAACCAAAAGATTAGAGTTCGTAGACCCAGGCAGTAATGTTCCTTGATGTAAATTGCTTTTGAGTCGCCAATAGAGGTCAAAAATTCAGTTTTGACTTGCATTAAATCTGTGTATTTAAACCTCATTGTACCGAGTGTTCTTGACCAAAAAATACATATAAGCTTTTTCCAAGTCTCATTTACGAACCTTGTTGTATTGAATTAGTGCATAGGTATGTTATTCAAGTCACTCATTTGACTGAGATACTTGAGGCTTTGTGCGAATGCTTTTGGGCAGTAGTGAATGTCTACAAATCAATGCTGTATATCAGTGTATCTCAAACACGTCACACCATAAACCATCTAGGTGACTATTTGGCTTTCCAGATCAAACCTATGACTATAATAAGGCTAAAGTACAGCCCAAGTAGGAAGACAAGAATATGAATACATGCACGCATTTCATAAGTCGTTCAGTGAGACGGGAACAAATGTATAAAATAGAACCGTTGTACAACCAAAGACGAGCTGCGACCGACATCAGGCCGTGTGTCTTTTGGAGCGTTAGCCTCAGAGTGAGCCGTCCTCTGACTGCAGCGAGGACCTCTGTCAGGCATGGCAACATAATACAGCATCATCGCACCGCAAGCATGCGACACTGGAGCTTGACACCTGCTGCCACAAACTGTGATTGTGGCTACATTTCTCTTCGAACCATCGCACAGTGGAGACAAGTGCAGATTCACAATTTTACAATCCCCACGTCTCGCTATGACGAGGATTCCTGCTATTCCTGTGTTACACCATTCCATTATACTGCTCTTCTGTTGAAACTGAACAAAAAGCTTGATTGTGTATCTGAAAATGTATTGATATTTTGATAACTTCTTGTACTCGATCACTTGTAAAGAAAAAATACAATTATAGATAATTTCATATATTATCTGTACATATTGGCCTCAAAACATAAAAAATCTGCATCAATATGAAAACATCTTTTAATCTGTCAATCTCAATTGTTTACCTTGTGTCATTTTTTTTTGTCAGTAATTCCCCTTCTCTCCCGCAGATGTTCAACTGCATCACGGAGCTGGTGCTCAAAGCCAAGAAGGACGTGCTCGCGCGGCAACAGCAGCAGCAACAGAACGACGTGGTGCGACTCACTCGAAACAGTAAACGAAAGAAAAAGTGCTGCTAGCAAACGCCGCCGCCAACAACAACAACAACAACGAGCCAACGGCATCTCTCCGTCAATCCACACGCATTCACACCGACGGGACTCAGAGCAATTAAATTAAAGATAATGTTTAATAAATATACAGTTTTAAAAAAAAATTGAGAAAAAAAATGGTCCCCTTTGGACAAACTAATCATAAAGACTGTAAAGTGTACAGATTTTATTAGACGTCAAAGCGAGTTTTATTTGCAGCAGATGGGCACTATCGAAAATATATCCAGACCCTTTGTTTCATGAAGGGCCTTACAACTGACACCGATCTTTTCTTCACTCGTGACATTCAGAGCCAACACCTCTGCCACTTCAGAAGGAGGACTCATTTTTGTGGAGCTATTTTTCTGTGGTATTTTATTTTTTTATTTTTTTTCATTTTCTTCCAGGAAGTTCTTGAAAGGCTCTTGGTTTAGAAGAAACGGTGAGAAGTGCGCACCTCAATGCATTTTCACCGAGAATAGGTTACGTTCACGTTTGAAAGTTTATTGATGTCAAAATCGCAGGAACCTTGAGTATATTGCAATATTTTATTGAAACATCTCAGCACAATACATTCAAATTTAAACAAAAAGCAATTAGTTTGCTATCATATCGTGCCAAAATAAAACTTAAATGGAACTAAATGAGGAAAATCGTGGCTCGAACTGTGTTTTTCCACATTTTAAGTTGCCTTTGCGATTTTGTTTTAGGCTGTCGGCAAAAGATGTGTAAATCTCGGAGTGATTTTGCAATACATTGTGGCTTCTTGAGACTTTAATTAGGGATGCACCGTTCCGATACTGGTATCGGATATCAGTGCCAATACTGGAAAAATTCGATATCGGCTACACATTTCCGATAATGAACCGGTACCTGTTTTGGCTCTCAGTGTTTTAAAAACACAACTTTTCACAAATTACATCGAAGTGAATATGGGCATGCTGTACCTCTTTTTGAAGCTAAGAACCTGGAAACTAACTCGCTGAGTTAGTTTGAAACCTTTGCCAACGTATTTTTATCTGTGGCTAGCAGCAGAATGCTATTGCTAATGACGGCATGCTAACGCTAACGTCAACTAATCAAAGCTAGGATAGAAATTATGATTGGATCACCTAAATAAATAAAACAGTCACTGCTGGAGTGGGTAAGTGTTTGTATTGTAGTTTATGAAATGCTGTTAAAGAATGACTGAACACATTTGTAATGCACAAGTTGTCATGATCAGATCATTTTATGTGAGTTGTTTATATTAATGCAACCTTTTGGCCCGTCATGTAGCCAAGGATACTTGGTATAGAAAAGTCCAGTGATCCTTGTGTAATGTTTTACCATTAGTTTATTCATAGATATAATATGTAAAATGTACTATGTACAAAAATAAGACTTATTGATCTGAAACTGGAGAAAAGAGTACCATTCACTTTTTCACTCACAGCAGCCACTTTTAACTCTCTTGTTACCAGTTAATATATGATATCGGCAGATACTCAAACCCCCAGTATCGGTATCATAAGCAAAAAGCTGGATTGGTGCATCTCTAATTTTATATTGTCACCTAACAAATGTGCCTGTGTGATTGAACAACGCCACCCCATGTTCGTTACGATTTGGAGAGAATAGTTTGTTCATTTGTGCTGATGGGGAAGACACTGAACTTTATGATTATTTATTCTCCATCTGAACAGGCCCAATGCTATTGAGATATTAAGCATAAACCAGGTCAAAACATCTGCAAAAAAGACACGTTCTACCTTAGAATCACGACCTGCGCTCCACCACAGTGTTGAACCATGAGCTCTTAAGGATTTTACGATGTCACGTGAACGCAGCCTATTCAATCCAGGACTCGGAAAGACGGCCTGTTGCAAATTAACCCACACATGGACAAAACTGTTGATATGTAGTTTTTAATCTGTCTTTATATTGCCAAGCCCCCAGTTCTCCATCTTCTAACCTCCACAAGCGCTGAGCCAACAACTCGATCTTACTTTACCATTTTCTTTTTTGAAAAAGTGCAACACAGCAGCAGTCAAACTTTTGGGACGTCTCACTCTCACCACCAAAGTTAACTGCGGTCTTACTATGCTTTTAACTCCTCTATTTCCTCCCATTTTTTACATGAATACTGCCAATACTATATTATTATTATTAAGAAAACATGCTCTCATTGTGGACTGTTGCCATAGCGCCCCTGGTTTTTTGGGGGTATGACTGTTGAAGTGCTCAGGGCTGCCCTCCTTCTTCCTCTCTTTACTCTTTTGGTGTTTCTCTCTCAGCCACTGGCCTCGTTGCCGGGACCATCCCCACCCGGACGCCACATTCATTAAACAAAAAGTACTGCATGCGTCCCGAAGGCTGTATAAAAATATGGACAAGTGTCACTGTTGCGGCCATCTTGGTTTTGTAGCTGCACAATTGGTCTTATTGAGTTTTTAAACTGTTTATTTCCTCATTACATACATCGTTGTAGGGCTGTCAAAGGGTAGCGCTTTAATGGTGCAGTCCAGGCAACTAATACAACAGTTAGCTAATAAGATGCTAACGTTATGTGAATGTTTCTAAGCATTAGGTAAATTGCAAAACATAATAATAATGTTGTATTGAAGGCTGTGACCAAAAGTAACCTTAACATCAAAGTTATTCAAAGTTTTATCACTAGCTGCACTTCTCCACTGGGGGTCGCCATCGCTGTCTTCAACTGTATCTAGACACTCCCCGGATCATCTCCGGGTTTACATGTCGTAATTACCACTTTGAGCAGCGTTCCAAGGCATTTTTTTTCCAAGCGGGAGGTTCGAAATTCACCAGTTGCCTGGGATGCACCGTAATTCATAAGACAATGAATTAATGTGTCATGAATTAATCGCAAATTAATCGCTTCATATGTTTAGGCCCAACACACTCCTGTATTAAACGCACGTTACCAAGGGCGGAGCACTTGCAAAAAAGTTATATTGATGAAATAGTTATTAGTTTATTTATAAAATGTGAGCAAATTATTTAAATTAGGGTGTTATAAGTTGGCCTAGTATTAATAATTAATTTAACAATTACATTCAAATGCAGTGTGATGGTTGTTCACTTTTAGCTGTGCTGCTTTTGGCCTTTTCAACGTGGTTCACTCTCCATTGTTGCCAGCTGAGGGCGCCAGACTCTTAACCCAAGTGCTCAAACAAAGCGCAATAGAGAATAGGGCGATCTGACATTATTTTTGGGTTATAAAGAGTAAAAGAGCTAAAAAATAAAATAAAAAAATGGACAAAGATGGGATTAATGACTTGTCTGTTAATACGCTGCACTCTTCTATGCAAGACCCAGCACCAAATGTACGTT
Source organism: Proterorhinus semilunaris (assembly GCA_021464625.1). NCBI lineage: Eukaryota > Metazoa > Chordata > Actinopteri > Gobiiformes > Gobiidae > Proterorhinus > Proterorhinus semilunaris. The sequence continues at coordinate 26,976,354 of CM038345.1, read as the reverse complement.
AGTCGCCGGGACATAGGAAGTACTTTGGTTGATTTTTAAGATGACGAGGGGAAGTTGATTTTGGGAACAGTGTTTTGCACATTGTCAGGAGGAATCTGGAATGCACTTTTTTAGAAAGATGTCACTTCTACAGTGTAAAAAAATCACTGACACAGCTGGTCTTGCAATACATTGAGCAATAATGTAGAAAGACAGAGAAAAAATATCTAATTTATTTTTTTACCATGATATTTCTGACTTGTATTTTAATACTTGTGTAAATATAAATATATCAACGCGAGCCAAATTTTACTTCTGTGCAAGGTAGTTTTACCCACAGACCCTTTAAATTGAGCCGAGTTTGAGTGTGGTTTGTATGAGATTCAAGGGGAAGAAAAGGGTGCTAAATTTAATGTGTTTTAAGTTTACAAAACTTCCACTTGATAATGGTTTCAGTCCAGAAAGTCAGAGCAAAAGTCAGGTTGAGCTGTACTTGTTAAAATGACTGTATTATGGAACACACAGGATCGTGACACTGTCCATCTTTTTATGCAACTTACGAGTGTTTTGACATTTGGTTTTGTGCATGTAACGTTTATTCTGGTGCTGGTTTGTCAAAGTTACTCTACAGCCGCGTTACTGGATATATCGTCTTTCGTTGAAAAACCACAGGACCTTTTGAACAAACCCAACGTCTTCACAACGCATCACTCAAGTCTTTTTACTGACATTTCCTTTATGTTGTGTTGTTTTTATTTGGGAGAGCAATCGAAAGGAAAAGTTGGAACATTTTTGTTCACTCATTGGCCGCGGAATGCTATCCAAACACATCATTTCTATTACGTGTATGTATATAAATATATTTGTGTGTTAATATTTAGTGTGAGATGTGCGCGGAGAGCCGACTGTGTGTGTGGTGAACGAAAGATTAAGTGGGGTTTTGATTTGGCTGTACGCACTAGTTGTTTTTTAATCTAACGGTAAAGTTTGTTTTAAGATTTGATAATCTGCAGGTAATCCACAGCATTTCAACACATTACATCATCAAAATGTGTTAGATTAAGACTTTAAAACTAAAGGACTAAAGTAAAGTCATGACTAAAACTGAGCTTTTGCACATTTTTAAGTTCCCAAAATACCCAAAATAGAAAAGCTCTAGTCAGATTGAAGACCCCAGGGATTCTGTGATATAGATATTATTACTTGATGATAAAGATGATGACTAAAGCTTCATTACTTCAAGTCATAACTTACAATTAGTGCATACAGCCTCGTCTCAACGCTCGAAATGACATGAAGCGGCGAGTGAGCAGGTGGTTTTGCGCTCGCCCACTGTGGTCTGCTGTACACTGGAGAACCGACATTTCCCCACATGAATTTAAACCGTGATAAATAAGATGCATTCTCAAACAGACACCCGACCATCTCATCCGTCAGTGGCTTGGTCTTAACTTCATTTGCAACCTGTGTCTTTCTGTTTATTTGCTTTTTTCCCCCCTGTGAATAAAGATTATATGGGAGGAACTGTGCGATGGTCTTTGGGAAGCCTCTTATTACTGCTAGTTGTCACTGTAGCTTGTGTCTTAAGTCGGGTCGAGTCCCATCAAAACGACGGGAGAAAAGTCAATGCTGCTTGTACCAAGTTGGTGTTGATTTTGATGCCCACTTCTGGTTTCACTCAAATGTCATTTTAGTTCTATGGTTCCCATACTAAAGCGTGCATATGTGGGCAGAGTAACCAAATGCACTGCCAAAGGTCCCCTGCTCTAATATTTTTTTGAGCCATTTTTAGCTTTGGGCTCATAGCATCGCTGAACCCACACCTGACCAACTGTAGCAGCCCCAGATCAGAAGAGTTAGTTAAAGCTAGGTTTACTCAAGTATGGTACTTTAAAATTATTACTTAAAGGTACTGTACCTGATGTTTTTTTGTTTTTTTAAACCAAGACATTTTTGGTGGAAAACACTGCATGTAATTATGAAGCATTTCTCTGAATTTCATCATCTTGGGGTGTTTTCACACAGGCTCTAGTTGGGTCAAATTAAAGGGACTTTCGGCCCGAGAGCGGCACTTTAGGGTCAGTGTGAATCTACTTTAAGTCGGTCTAAACAGCCACTCCGACTGCGGCTGAAACAGGTGATCTCGGAGCGGCGCATCTCGCTCTCTGCGTCGGAGTGGCCGACCTCTGGTGAACTATTTTCGCTTTGATTCCTCTTTTTTTGCACGAAGAAAGAATGACTACGCGCTGCATGATGACATTTGGATTACTCTGACAAGGCAAAAAGGATTCACTTTAAAGAATCAAGGTACGCCTCTCTTTCCCGGCTTCCCCTTCTGCTGCAGTGAAACTTTCCTCTCCGTGCTGGTTAAGTACATTTCTCCGCGCTGCGCGTCTATAAGCCTCTGTATTTAACCACGAGGGAGAGGAGTGACCACCGCGTAACGTCGGGGAAGTGTGCCTGTACGTGCGCGCGCGTCAGTGTCGGCACATTGACAGGTCGATGCCCGTTGTCATGGGAATAAGTTCGTTGAACAGCTGATCGTTGTTACGTGGCTGATGTTGCGATGTTTTGTGCGAGCGCGTGTAACTTTGGAGTAAAAACAGTTGGAGCTAAGGCGGTCTCGAGGCGATCTACAAAGGGCTCCAACATGTGTGTAAACGGCCTTAGACTAGTTTTCTAGCATTGCTGTGAAAGTGACCCTGAAGAAGATGGATGGATGATTGGCACAAAAAATTAGAAGGAAACTAATAATTCCTAAGATGAATTGCAAGACAGTTCAGTGGAATTTAAATGACTGAATCTTGAATTCATCTCTCTCGCTTCCAGATTGACTCAGGAAAGACTGTTTTACTTAAGAGTAGTTATTTATAAATATTACTCAAGTTAAAGTATGAAGTACGATGTTAAAAAGTTACAAAACATGCAATTGAGTAATTGTAACCGAGTACTGCTTCTGAAAGCATCTCAAGTAATTTATAGAGATCTTGCCATACATATATAATATATATAAATCTTGGCTTATAGCCTTAGCTAAGATTATTATTATTTTTTTTTTTTACCAGTCCAACGTAAGTCCTTTCTAAACTTGTGAGTGAAGTTCCCTCAGAAGAAATAATGCGAGCGCACCAATGCTAAAAACATGAAATACTGCATGTCTGTGTCATAAAGATGGTGCAAGACAAGTTATTTCACACAGAAAAGAGACGGCTCTAGTTCTCTAAAAAGATATTTATTAAAAAGTCAGACTACAGTGCCAAAAGGTACATACAAACAAGAAACAAATTAGTGAAGAAAAATGTGAACTGATCATAACAAATAAACAGAAAAAAACTCTAGTTTGACAAAATTGATGCACAAAGATATGTCAGAATTCATACATCTGTGCACTTTGTCAGTTGGAGATATTGGACAGGTATATTATTTTCTAAGTAAACATACCAAATTCAACATTTTTTTGTCATAGTTTTGATAAAGATTATCTTACTGTTGGCGATATAATTCATGTACCCTGTATGTGTCAACAGAGTCGCAAGATTTTAGATCCTCTATCATTTATGTCAAATCTTGTGTCTCTTCTTAGAAAATATTTACATTCACTCATTACAAGATTATGGGTTCAGATCAAATGCAGTTTTCTCATTTACTTCCCTGTGAACACAATAAACGCGGCTGTTATAACAACGAAAGAGATTAATGTGAAAAGTCTGGACAACAAAAAGTGAAGACATAAAAAACACGGCTCTACAAATAAGTCAGTTTTATCCTAAAAAATACTCTCGTTGAAAAAACCTCAGTAGAAATATATCACCTCTGACCAAACCTAGTCGTTTTGAGTTATAAAAATCAGTCTTTGGGTTGATCCTTCCCAACAGGCGTTCGAGACGGGACATCTGCATAGCTTCTTCTTATTCCAGGCCAAAAGCATCGACAAACTGTAGGACCAGCAAAACCCATTCATAGACACTTACGTTATTACCCTTGAATAGAGATATGGGGTTTGTAAGGAAGCCCAGTGGGGTCAAACAAACCTAAGTGCACATGAACTGTTGAAGTTATATATTCAGACACTGGAAGTAACTTTTAACAATATGGCTACGTTCACACAAGGGCGGCAGATAATAATTTGGCAGTCAATTCACTTGGAGGTTGTTACTATAGTAACACACTTGAACGCCACACACACTCATAGAAAGGTTTTATGTAGAGATGGGTTTAACCATGTTAAATTATACTTTATTAATCCCTGTAGCCCTAATCTCGTAAGTAAAAGTAAATAAAAGTAATTTTCTAAGTACAAAACACTTATCAAACATTTAAAAATAATAAGAAAAAATCTGTCAGTTCAATAAGTGGATTGTGGGTCCCGACGCCAAACCATTTGAGAACCACTGTTTTAGACGTTTGACAATTGTAAAAAAAATAATCCATACAAGGCTCTGTGTCCTCTTCCTTTTTACCTCCAAGAATGTCTTTATGATAAAACCTTGGCACTTGGTCGGATTGTAATTGTATTCAAAATTCAATCAAGTTGGTGTTTGTTTTGTAACTAAAAGCTTAAATAATTAGTGATATCTTTTCTAAACTTTAGAGCAATTAGGGAATGTAATGAATTGATGGTCAGCGACAAAACAGAGGCATCTCTCTGGCTTTTATGTGTGAACGCAGCCATCAGTGCCGCCTCTTCAGGCTTAAACGATGACGTAAACATTTGGTGAATTTGGTTGATTCAGGAAGATGTCTGACCTCGCGTGGACAGTGCTAGTGCCATTTCTCAAAGTAACACAGGATTTTAAAGTTCAAACAATGTCATGTAGAAAAATAACACCTTTATCTTTGTCATTCGCACATTATCCAACTACAGCAACAGGTTCATCCATTTGTTGATGGTTAGTAACTTAGTGATACGGGATAACGACTTCATCTTCGATTCGATTGACGACACCAAAACTTTGGAATCCTTGGAAACGACTATTTTTCTCCACTTCATAATAAGACAGGAAGTATTGAAGTTCTACGTCGTTTGTAAACCTTTTAGAACAGAGGCAAATTTGTAAAGCTTTGGTTCACGGTTGTGTTTTTAGAAGTAGGCCTTATTATAATGCGTTGTTCTTGCGTGTATTACATCATTTGTTGTAGATTTCAAAAGCGATGCTGTATAAATGTTACAACGTCTGGCAATTTAAGAACAGAAAGAATTGGGCACAACCCACTGTTATAGTGTTTTTGAGCCCACAAAAACAAAGCATTATTTGTACTGATACTAGGTATCAGTTTTCAGAGTTGTATCGATTATGATGAAGTAGTCAAACCTTGGTGCCGGTGCGCGCGTCTCTAGTGCTAAGAGCCGACCAACTGGACGTGATGTGCATACGTTTGCAACTAAAGTGCTTTCTATCACAATGAGCTTAATAAATACAGCATATCTCTAATACATTATTTATTCTATGCATGAGGCAATAAGGACATTGAATGTATTGCTATGTTTCAAAATATAATTGCATTTTTATTCTTAGCATCACGGCCAACAAGGCGCGTTCACTTTGCATAATGAATGATTGTGGCAAATCATCGTAAATAAAGGAATGATCTAGTTGCTTTTTGAAAATAAAAATGGTATATTCTAAACATAGTACTCTGACACTGTTTAAGGCCCTGCACCAGTTTTTTTTCTTTAAATATATATATTAAAGGTGCACTGTGCAACTTTTTATGTAATGTAAAAAAATTGACCTTTCAGTGACCCAGCGGATGCTCCAGGATCAATTGTTTCTTAGGTTTTCACTGCTGATTGAACCGTCTCCATGGTTACATATAAATTCCATTCTGAAAACCTACCAGAAACCCTAAAAACCTGAAACAAAACTGCATCATAGGAGCCACCGGGATGGAAAGCAAAGGTGCTGGGTCACTGAAAAGTCAAATACGCACTAATATGAACCTTTTTTTTTTTTTTCATAAAAAGTTGCATAGTGCACCTTTAAGAAAAAATTAAAGAGAATGAGAGTCAAATTTAAGCTTGTAGTCCAAACTCACTCAGTCTTTTTATTTTTATTTTTTTCAAATCCACTTTTACAATATACTGAAGGACAAAATACATTTAATACATAATTCAGGTACAGAGCCTTTACGTTTGAGTTGTTCTGCTTTTGTAGCTTGGAGGCAGTTTGTAGCTTCTGATTGTTTTCTTCATTTGATTGGAAATATGCAAATCTTAACTCTTCATAAAAGAAAGGAATGTTCAAAGTCGGGTAATTGTTTATAAAATGGCCAATTGAAGTTCTAAAGTGACTTGTATTGCTTTGTACTGGTTTCCAACACGTTTGTCTAAGCTCTCAAGTGGTCAAGGAGTTTTCCTTTGTAGCATAGGCTCTCAGGGTCTATGTTCTTTAGCTCAAGATGAACTTTTACAACATATTATTACATTAATTCCTTCTAAAGATGTTATTGGAAATGTTGTGATGTCTTTTTAAGTTTTAGCTTACAAGTTCCACATTGAGTTGTTGATACAACAAAAGTTGTAGGTTTCATGTTTGTCGATATATTTCTGACCACTTGGGGGCAGCAGCAGGACTGAGTCACAGTGAATGCAAGCAAATTCATGTTTTACAATAAAGTGCGCTGTAGGTCCATTAAGTATTTTGTAACGATCGCGTTGTCTTGCTTTTTAGTTCCATGATTTTAACAAAGCTTTGAGGGACAGTATTTTAAAGTGATTATTAAACAAATATTTCCCCTGTGAAGTCTGACTTTTGAGCCAGCATTCGTATAAAAATATATTTGACTCTGTGAAACTGCATTGAACAATATGAAAATGTAACAACTATTTAAATAACTACAAAACTATACAGGTCTATGGTTAAATTATTTGTTTGTATTGGTCCAGAGAGGTACAGCTGTCGTGCGCTCCCTTTAACAAATGAATGAACCTGATTTTTGGAGTCTGCCGTAGTTTTATTTCCCCCAAAACGAAACCATCCCCGTGATAATTTCACCCCTTGATAATGTGCACATCCCTATTTCACACGTGGCCCTTGTGCCCGTAAACTGGTCGATAAACTCATGCTTTAACTTTCACAAATCTTTCTTTCTCCACTCTGTCGGCAGTGGGCAGAAGAGAAGACACGACGGACGCCTTATGTTTGAGGTATATCCCTCTTTTATAATCCCTGTACCTTTTTAGCAGCTTTCACGCACAGACAATAGTTATTAATGGACCTTGATGGGCAATAACCACTGTCGCTGATCATCATTTTCATTTAGCTTTGAGCAAGTTTGACCAGAAAACTCAAACGGCTGGAGAATTGCATTTCCAACAACTGCAGCTCTCGTAAGGCCAGCGTTACTACAGAAGTATAGTTTGCTGCATGTGGTACTGCAGGTCGAAATGTTTCAATCAAGCAGTTGGTATAAAATACAGCAAAATACATATTAACTTGATGCGGAGAGTTGGTGCAAATCAAGCCTGTTACTGCTGTTCTGGAGCAAGGCACCAGTTTTGGCAGTGTCAAAATGCAAAAAACTAGAAATTTGTAATTCAAATTAAGGACAAATGTTCAAGATTACTTTTAACAGTTTTGGTTGAAAGTTCTCGTAACTCCCTGTAAAATTGTCACGCAATCAAAAAATTTGATCAAATTCAGCCAAATACACGTAGCCGTGGGAACCTAGGGTGCTGAGGAAGCTGCAGCACCCCCTGGTGGATAGTTTATTAGGGAATAAGCGCAGAACAAGACTTTTTGGGGGCAATCTTGACCCTCAGCACCTCCTAATCAAATGATATTCTTATGGCCCTGAGTGTGTGATAGTGCGGTGATCCCAAAGGCTGTTGGCGGCCAGGTTAACCTCAGTGAGAACAACTCTGGTTACGACTTATCACCAATATTTGTATCATTATTGTTACTTAATTCAGGGTGTCGATGGTTTCTTGTGGTGTGACTCCAAAAAAAAAAGCCACAACTATAAAGCCTAAACAAAAATGTTCTATAATTGGAAGTTGCCAAAACTATAAACAACAAGTGGTTAAGGCCCTTGTTAAACACTTTGGTCCATGAATTGCTGCTGCCTCGAGCTGCTCGCTTGTTTATTGTAGGAATGGGCAGAGAAAGTGCAAAACGACCCCAAACCTCTCACTCGGGTGCCCCTCTTTTGGTCTTCTCTCTTGCCCCTCTCCCTCCGCCGGCTACGGTGCCTGTGTGCTGCAGCGGGACAGTCCATAGGGTTCAGTTCTTTTTGAAGAAAGAGAAAAGTGTCCTGTCCCGTTGGATGCGCTGGGACCGTCTGGAGCTCTGTCCCGACGGAGTGGGGCGCCACTCGTTCTGCTGTTTGTCCATCACCATCAGCTGCTGGTCGATTACTCTGTGCATATCGTCCTGAGGAATCAAATGCGTTAATAATGATGATAAAATGTGTACATATATGTAAATGAACAATGAATGACACAATAAAGTAAGGCCAACGCAAAAGGGTACAATAAGTAAATAAAACTGTAATTCACTAACATTGTTATGCCATGGCACCGTAAAACTGAAAATGATCATCTAAATATGTCTATATATATAAAAGACATTTGCCGGGACAGAACAATGAAATGAATGAACAGTGAGGGACATAGTGGTTTGTGAAAGTTAATGTGTGGTGGAGCTCGTATGGGACGGGACAGGGCTGGGGGCTCACCTCTAAGGCAGAAGGGGGGGCACCACGGGGGGGAGAGGGAGGTACGGAAGCTGAGGAAGGCCACTAGATCAGAAACCACAAGAGCCAAACAGTAAAGAGCCCTGAGGAGGCGAACTGCAGGAGGGGAGAGAGAGGAGAGGAGAGGGTTACAGACGGGGCGATTGGAGACTGAGGAGGACACTTTTGTCACACTCTTAACAATTAAAATACAGGACAGGAGTATCATTGTATCAGGTGCCCATAGATTGGCACGCGGGCAAAATTCGGCCCTTCAAGGACTTTGATGTTGCCTATTTATTTATGTAGGATTTGTAAAGTGTATGGACTATAGCAAGACTAATCTGTATACGTTTAATCAAGGCCCGATCTTATGTTTCTAAATACAGATTTTCGACGAGATCAGATCCAAACTAAACGCAGGTGGGTTGAACGGGGGCTGGACAGACACCCATGGCCAATGGCGAAGTTATGTACAACAGCAGTCCATCTGCGAGCTATTCTTTCCTACAGACCAATGTTTTCCGTGGAGCAGGGACGGAGGTGGTTGTGGTGCGCGTTTCTGCAGCACGTAGAGCCCAAAAAAAACCAGAGCCAGCGATATGTTCTCTTTCTCTCGGGATAGGCCGGTGTTTAACTCACAGTGGAATAAAGCTCGTAGTTTGTCCTGTAACAGCTTGAAAAGGAAACAGCCTAAATGCTGTAGGAAGTACATGAGGCTGTGTGCGATAATGTAAAGCAGAGTAAGGGACGCCCCCCTTCTTTCTAAGCCACGCCTCCATGCCCTGCCTACGCAAGCACTGGCGCACAAGATGACACTCTCTTCTGCGCTATCGCTGTTGCTGAAGATCGGGCCCGTTGTCTTTGCTAGCAAAATAAATGATCATCATGGACCTGCTCCCTTATTACTTTTCTACTATTCTTGTGCCTGGCCCTTTGTCTGCCATCACCGTGTCGTTTTGTTTGTTTTACTCCACAGGGGGGAGAAATAAACACATTTGGTGAAGATCATGGTGTTAGGATTGACTAGTTGGAGGTTAGCACAGAAAGGTAAGTTAAAAAGGACCAAATAAGAGAAATGGAAATTACTGGACACACGGGTCCCGCAAAAAAGATGCCTATGTGCTTTCTTCATGTAGCTGGTTTGTGGGGTACAGTACCTGCCAGGCCTCCAGCTGCTGCGACAGGTTGAGCTTCTGTTGAATGGCGTCGAGGAGCTGACTGTTCAGAGACATGATGTCGATTTTACACTTGGCCAACTCCATCTCCACAGCTTTCTTCCTATAACACATAGACCCCAGCAACTGGTGACATCTGCTGCGCCACAAGCTCTAACTGCTTAAACAAGTACTCAAAAACGGATGAAATTATCCTCAGAGCTTGTTCTACACATTATCAGACAGTAAGTGAAGGTTTCACAGTTTACATGTCTATCACAGGGCGTTTGAAGATGCTTTACTTTGCTATGGCCTCGTCCCGGTCCCGGATGGCGCTCTGCAGCTGCTCACTCGGCTCTCGGACCTCAGCCATGGCTCTCGCTCTGTCGTTCTCCTCCTGCAATGAGCACATCTCCACCGACAGCAGCGCCATCTGCAGGAACATGTCAGGAACACGTCAGGAACACGTCAGGGACGGTGCATGAAGAATGTCGAGTGATTTATTTTGAGGAAAGAAGAGAAACATTATTAATCATTAAGCCACAGACTCATTTTACTCGATGTCTCCTGTTATCAAATGGTGACAGGGGAAAGTTAATGTAATGTTTTTGTATCTAGCTTTCACAAACCCTTTTGCAGATCTCAATCCTTTAACAACTTTCAGACTGCGAAGTGGAGTTTACCTTCACAGCGATTGTGAATTGTGAAGCTTTTTCATCGTATCTGCAGTGTCAAAACTGTCTGTGCAGAGCTGTTTTCCAGTGTTATCATCATCCAATCCTGAATAAAAATCCCTATTTCAAATGACAAACCCAAGGCCACCGGAGCTGTTCTTTCAGTGAGAGAAAAGGGGGTGGGTCCGGATCATTGGATGAAAGCAGTGGCATTTAAAGCAGCACAACACACTGGAATTTATATGTCCACAGTTTTTTGTGGGATTTTCATAAGCTTTTGGAGCAGAGAGGCAGCTGACAACTGGCCACACCAACAAAAATCAGTGTCTTCTGCGTCTGGCAAGAGGTTTTTCCCAGAGACAATGTATACAGCTTCACACAATGTGCACACAAAGGTTGCAAAATACCAGGAATTTTCAATGTTGGAAATTTTCACAAGGTAATTAATGGGAATTAACAGGGATATGGAAATTAATGGGAATAAACATGGAAATAACACAAAGGTTGCTTCTTTACAGTCAGCATAAAGATCTAATGTGATAGTTAATTACTGAAATATCTATCAGCCATGTCTGACACCAGTGCTTGAAGAGGACAGTGTTTTAGCTCAGGGCAATACAAAGAAGAGCGTTTGGAAATGGAAGACTCATTACATGTTTGTATCTACCTTACATATATTCATCAAGTGAACTCGATTCCACCAGAAACTTTAAGTCTGTATCAAGGAACTTATGATGAATTAAATGTTGACCTGCGCTTAATGATAAATGGAATTAATATTCTGGACAAAAAGTGCAATAACAAACATTTTGTTGTAGCGTGTGTTTTGTCTGTCCTGTCTGTCGCTGCTGTGGGGGTGTGGCATTGGGATCTGCCTCCTGTTCCCTGGTGGGTGTGGCTGCTCCTCCTCCCTGGCTGGCTAATGGGCACACCTGAATCCATTCAACTCATCACCTGCAGTATTTAAGCATGGGCTCTCCTTCACCTCCCTGCCAGATCGTCAGTCTACTTTTGTGAGAAGAGTCTTCAGGCCTATTCAGTATAGCTGTGTTTTGTGACTCTACTTTGAGACTAATCGTGTTTTTTCCTGCTCCTCGTCAGCTCTCCGTGCCTGTTAGCCACCATCCTGCCATACTCACCTGCCCGCACCAGATACCAGCCTCGTCCAGCACCAGCCCCATCTCCTTCCTACCTGCTCCACTCCGACCTCCTCCATACTGCCTGCTCCGAACCACTACCACCCCAGCCGCACCCACCTAACGTCAGCCATTTCCCAATTATCTGTAATAAATCTTGTACCTACGATCTCTCCGTCTACTTTTTGGGTCCGCCACCATTAGGCCTTAACACATTTGCGAAATGCAGGCCAGACCAGAACCTATAGTACAGGCCAGTATAAATGGAACATAATGTTTCAAAATATTAATTGGAGAAATATTATAAACCAAAGCAATAAATACTGCGTACCTAACAAAACTAAAGAGGTGTTGTTTAAAATAATGTATAACATTTATCCTACTAATACATACTTTTTTTCCGAACGAAATCGATGTTAATTGCACTTTTTGTGGAACACAGCCTGAGTCTATACCTCATCTCTTCTATGAATGCCTCCCAGTGATGGTGTTTTGGGTCAAATTGGAGACCTTTATTAACACTAATCTAAATGTACAAAACCAAAAAATAAGATTAGGAAAAAGACACGTTCTGTTGCGCTACTTGCAGGAGGACGTGGACAGCAACACAAAATATGGGGTAAACCTATTCATATTATCAGGTGAATATTACAACCATAAGTGCAAATGGGCAAAGAAAACTAAATAAATAAAATATATATGTATATATATATTCATCAAGTGTGTGCAATATTACATTATTTTCTAAGATGTGTTTTGTTTATTGCAGCTCTGTGTCAGACTTAGGCCCCGCCCACTCCTCGTACAGTGTTGATCAGCGACTGTCTTGATCTGAGTTAGAGACAGGTGAATCTAACCACACTTAGGGCTGGGTGACGATGTTACATTTTTTTTTATAGTGGTCCTTTAACGATTTACGGTTTACGATACCGATACCTGAACAATACTTTTGTCGATGCCTAAACAAACATATTTGTTGTCTAGAACCACAAAACAGACCAATAAGGTTGTTTTATCTTCTTTTATATTAGTATAATGTATTTAAGCCGAAACAACCAATTAACCTTTAATTCCTTTTCTCCTCTGTCCCCTGCAATACCAGGGCGTTGTTTTCCATGCTGTAAAAAAGTGACCCATAGTCTGTGCACGTGTTTCTCAGCGCGCTCCCCCATATATATCCCCCCACCCCCGTCTGCAGCAGGAAAAATGTTGGGGACCCCTGCTCTAGTGCACACCCCTGTTGTTTAATAAGCTATACATCCCTCAGTCATCCCTCTGTTAACTGGGTCCACTCCCCAAAGACTAAAGTTTGCGAAACAAGCCTCTATTTCTGACTTTGACGGGAGTTTCCTTTCATGTGTAGATTGTGTCGAGTTTGTCTTTTTCACGTTTTCTCCTTATCAGCAGGAGATGTCAGAGGAGACATGTCTCCGGGCTCCTCGTTACTGCAGAGTCCTTAGGTTGCGTTCATATTCCTGAATTGGAGGATGTCATGCTCAGTGATGGATAAAAATCTCCGATAAGAAAATCTATATTACAAGCTGAGCCTTGTCATTGTTGGTAAGGGATTAAGTCCACAATCTTGGAGTGTTAATTGGCTTTTGAGTCTTATCAATTCACAGATATCCTTCCTGTATAGCTGAATAAAGTCTCCACATTTTGATGCTATAGCAAATAAAATAATAAACATCTTAATTAATTTTTTGATGCCAGAGAATACTTTTTTGTGCCAGTTTTGTGGATAACCGTGTTAATTTGGACAACATATTTAAATGTAGTTTTAGTCTTTTAGTCTTTTTGACAAAAAATGTTTGTGAGTAAGTGTTACGAGACGGCGCTTCACACATCTACGACTAGCAACTGGCCCTTTGTCCGTAAAATGGTAAAACTACAGTTAAAAGCTCTACATATTAGCTGTCCTGCATCTCAATATGAAACTATGGGCTTTTTCGATTGTTCTGCTGTCCCGCGCCGTGACAGTGCAGTGTGCAGTCAGTGTTACCTGGTTGTGCAGCTGCAGAACTTCCTCCTCTCGGCTCTGGCTCTTCTCTTGTTCACATTCAAACAGCTCTCTGGCCTCTCGAAGCTCCTCTCCCAGTCTCCTCACCTGCTCTTCCAGCGCCAGCTCCTCCTCGCTGCGCCGAGAGCCCTGGGGTACAAGGATACAGTTTGATAATTGCATCCATTTCGGTATGTCAGAAAAGTTGCATTGCACTGTAAGACACAAAACAATTTCACCACTGGGGGGCAGTGTTTACAGCTGCTGTGTCAGGCACCTGTTGACTATATCTTGGTTATACGGGAATCAATAAGACGACTAAAAACAAATGATGAGAGTTTTAAAAAGTTGCCAGCTATTCAAATGTCACTTGAGAACTTAATGCATAATAAATACATTGTTTGTTATACAAGTTGTTAAGGTAAGTTCTTTTGTGTTGACATTGGTGTCAGCCTGTACTGGAAACTCCTGATGTGAGTCATCGAGGCCAGACGCCAGAGTTCAGGGAAGCGCTGATAAAATATTTCACATGAAAAATACTTCAATCTTTTGTTTCCAAGATGAAATTCTCAACAATTTACTGTATCGCTCTTCAGTCTTACAGAATCTCAGTCCGGTCTTTATATAGAAGAAGCTTTGTTACTGTAAATATATTTTATGCTAGAAAACTATCCTGCAAGTTCATTAAATTATTCCAAATACTTTATAATTATAGGCACAGTATTTTCCCCCCACAAATGTTTACAAAATACTACAGGAGGACAAAGCAAAATTCATGACATTACTACAAAAAAATCAGGTAAAGTGCCTTTAAGGTTTAAACATTTTCTCAACAGACCACTGATTTTTAAGATCACAAATCTTGACTTTTGATTTGATTAATTTCATATTGCAAACAAATTGTATATAAATGTTTTGCTAAGATAAACAGTTTTCCCAATTCTAAACCAGTCATTACCCCAAACCAGGTGCTGTTCCTGCCACATTGTAGCCTGATAGACCTAGCCATTAAAAATCCCCATGCCCATAATATATTGATATAATAATTTCAGCTAACACTGCACGTCCTGTATCTTACGGTGGACTCGTTGCCGTCCAGCAGGTTCTGCGTGAGCCTCTTCAGCTCCAGCAGGCTGGCCTGGAGGCTGCCCGTGGGCACGTCTTTGGCCGAGGACGTCTCGGAGGATTCGTCCATGGACGAGTCTGTGGACAGCGCCGAGTCGGTGACGTCGTTCCCGCGCAGGTGAGAGCAGAGGGAGCGCACCTCGCTGTACGCCTCCCACAACTGAACACGCAGCTGCAACCAGGAAGTACAGAGGGAAAAGTCAGAGAACCTTTATTATACAGCACGGGGAGAGTGACAAGACAATGGGCATTACCGAATAGAAAAGTGAAATCACAAAGTAGCCCGACATGATTAAATGTCTAAAAACCACACAACGTGACAAAGTGCAAAAAAGCATTAAGAGCAAATCGGATAAGAACAATTGAAACAGACGTTGAATCCCTATGAGGCAAACTGAAGTGCTAAGTCCCATACAGGGGGCAGTAAGTTCACAAGCTGACGTATATTCTTAGTTAAGTACATATTAGGATTTCTGTTCAAAAACACACCTATATGCAAATATCCAGCAATGATCAGTTTGACTGACCAGAAAGTACTGGGTCTTTCAGTTTTGGTTTAAAGTTTGTGCAATTATTGGGTACTAATAACATACAATATAGAAATATATAAAATAATATCTATACCAGAATGCAAGACGATTATATGTTAAAGTATTGATGCAGATACTTTCACAATACAAATTTTTTAATACCGATACCTGAACGATCCCTATTAGGGGAGTATACAGTAGACAATACATCGATTTTGTGATATATTGCGATATTTTGCGGGATGATACGATACCGATTTTATTTCCGCTTTCGAGACGTTGATGAAATCATGTTTCTCTATGCCATACTGGTATTGTTTAATGATACCCAGGCCTACTCATATTTAGTGAACACATCATTTACAAGTACAAACTGCAAATACGTACTGTACTGTATGTCTAATGTTATACTTCTTACTTATGCCTACCACTTTTGCTCTGTTATTTTGTTTGCACTAAAAGACCCAAAAATGAAATGGAGGGAGTCCATTCCCAGAGAAAAACAGACGAAATACCTAAATCCGCAGAAAAGCGTGCTGCAGCTGTTACCTGTTCCCTCTCCTGCTCCAACTCCTCCTGCTCCATGCTCTGTTCGATCTCACACAGCAGGCTGGAGGGGTGCGGGGTGAGCGTGGTCAGGCTGTGCTCCTCCGACAGCTCCTCCAGGCGGGCGCTCAGCTGTCTGTGGGACATCTGCGCCTCCTGAAGCTCCAGGTGACTCTGGCGCAACTGGGGAACACCACACACGAGGGACAAAAACTGATGTGAGAGCAAGGACCGGATTCAAACCTCCAACAAAGAGCGCGTGACGGAGTATTGCTATTTTAGCAGACTTTAGAGTAATGTGATGCCTGTAAATTTTCTTCGATGCGAGTTGAAACAGCTGCAGATTACTCACAAGTCCTAACGCACGGCAAATACACAATTTTATGTCTGAATCTTTAAGTGAAGCCTCTTGCTTTTCTCTTTCAAAACAGAGGCTCAGAAGCAAAAGACGATCTGCTGTGATCGCCATTTTTAATATTTTGGTTTAAATATGGATATATAATTATACATGGAGTAAGTCAGGCGTCTGGCCAGGCTATCAAGGTCAGTATCAGGGAGATCCAATTATAATTCAGACATGGCGAAAGATAGAAAGAAAAGCATAAAATATTTACAGAGTTCAGGGTGGTTCCAATGTTTGAAGAGGCAACACTCTACGATTCACGATCATGTGTGTCGCCTCATACAGCCAAAACCAAAGAGCAAAGCCCTTTAGAGTCTGTGTTTGGGGGCACTGGGGAAAAGTGCTAAACTGGATAGACTTACAGTTTTAATTAAAGCATTAAATCATTCTAGTTTCTATTGTGGAGCTATATTTATTGGTCCAAATCTGTGCTTTTACTTCAGTTTGGTGTTACTCAGGCTGTCAGGTAAAAGTAACTTTCATTAGTTTGGCTATTACACAAACTAACAAATGTCACTTTTGCTGTTGCGTCTAGCATTTTTTTTTACACATCCTAATTTGTCTTGACAAAGATGCGATAATGCTGTAGTTTCTTTGGCCAAAACTCTTTCCGCAATATATAAGTAAACTTCTTTGGATTCAGCTGGTCCTTTTTAAAAACTACAATAACATTTCCCCAACATCAATGGAATCCAAACATAATGACAAAATATGTAAAACCTCCGTGAAGTTTAGACATCTCCAAACACAACAAATGTAAAGCGTTGTAATGCCATTTCAGTACTACATTTTGAATGCCACAAATGCAAAACATCTTGGCATATTATTAGGAAATAAAAAAAATATTTCGTAAGACATTCAGTCAAACAGAAGGATGAAGGGGACCTTTTGACATTCAAATCCAATTTGGACACAATTGTGTGAAATTTCCATAAGAACTGCAGCTGAATTTGTTTCAGACCACAGTTTTTGTGTTTTTGACAAATGTGTGCTGTAAAACTAATTGAGCAATATCACTGAGCGGGTTCTGTCTCTAAGGTAAAATGGTATGGTGCGCTATAGCTCTCTCAATACCAAAGCCATTAAAATCATAATACACAAAGATACAATGTAATAAACCTCCTCCCCTCTGTGCTGACTCACCTGCAGGTCTTTGCTGTGGCACTGCTTGTCGAGCAGCAGCGTCCTCTCTCGGAGCTCGTCCACGGTGTTCTGCAGCAGCTCGTTCTCCTCCAAGACGGCGTTCACTCGTCTCTCCAGCTCCATCTTCCTCTCAGACAGCATCTTAATCTGACAACCATTGGCACACCGTTACACCCGGCCATCACAACACACCAAGAAGAAGCTACGGCTGCGCTTTTCAATGGCAGGGCGGCTGATAAACAGATGCGGAGTGATTTAAAGTTGTTTTTTCCTGGCCTTCCTCTTGCTTAAGCTTGAACTGCTACTCCCCCTGGTCTGAAGAATGCAGTTGCTAAGAGCGCGAGTGGGCGTCTGGTGCCACCCTTGTGTTCAGGAATGCCTTGTGGATAAATGTGTATGTGGACAATTCTGTTACAAGGGCACTCTTCCCCTTCCTCGCCATAACTTTCTGTTTATTCTGGAAACTTAAAAGCTTTTCAGGAATGATAAAACAAAAACTAGAATAATTACTTAAAGACTAGTTGAGAAATTACCCAGCAAGACCAGCAAATTCATCTCTGTATTGAGGATTTATCTGCACCAATAGGTGATAACTATTTTGATTGATGTGTAATGTCCACTTTTCTATCAGAACCGACTTTAACTTCTCCATCTTTGAACTACAGTAGCTTGTTAATTGGATTTAACTACAGCAAGTCTTCTCTACCCAAGTGCATTTGCAGCTTCACCGGACTAGGATTAAGACACGACTAAGGCACCATACAACCATTGAAATGCCATGTCAAACTTGATCAAAGCCGTTGTTGCTTCCTTCTAGCACCTCAACTCATGGACCCACAAACACATGAGAAAGGGAAATCCGTTTTACCCAAATCACCTGGCTGTCAGTGCTTGTTATAACGTTTTACCGAATTGCCGTATTCTCAAGACATCTCAATCTCTATCTAGTTCATTTGTACATGCTGCTTCTTCTCCTGACCTACATCTACAACCTACTTCACAGCGCACTGCAAATTCACGCTCGTCTTTTCACTCTCTTAAGAAATGAACCATCACCATTTCTGCCTTCAGCATTTCCCGTTCCCCACACAGCCAACGCGCTGCATACAACCAAACCACCGCCATCAGGCCGGCATTAGTCAGCGCTGGATGACATATAGACAGTGCGTCGGGAAAAAGTGGGAGCTCCCAGACATTGCAGTGGGTCTAAATTTAGCTCAGATGTGGTATCTCCCAATTATAGAGCCGCGCTGCAGTCTGGTGTTGTCCGCATTTGAGGAAGAGTCAGGAAATTCACTACGCATCGTAATGGAGGTAATAATTACGAATGAGTGAATGACAAGCAGCACAGAATACGGCATGCTCTGGTCCGTTAGCTTCGAGATCATGCATCTTGTTGAAACAGGGAGTGTCACTGTGGCTCAGCATACTCTTTGCACTGAATGGAAAGGCTAGAGTTTTAGATTGGGGACACTGCAATCATCCTGTTTTAAATGGTCATTTCTTCTTCTACTGTCACAGTGTTCTGTATTTCCTATGCCTTTATACACACTGCCTGACCAAACAAAACATTGCCACCTGGATGTAACTGAATGTCATGATGTGGGGTTGCTGCAGCTGGTCAGGCCGAGGGCTGGGGCAGAATATCGTTTTGCAATATATCGCAATACTTCTTTGTTGTGATGCGTGTATCGTATCGGAAACTATGTATCTAGGTCTAAAATGCTGTTGTTGCATTTGCTTTTTAAATGAGTAAAATAATTAATACAATGACAATATGTATGAATGGATCACAATACTTTTGATACTTGACTCACTTATAAAAAACAAAAATACAAATGTTCTTAAAGATAGTTGTTAAATCCAGATTTGGTGCTAATTAATTTACATAAAAGAGACAGACTTTTAAAATGCTTCTGCCATTTGCGCTTTTCAAAATGTTTCAATCAATATCTGACTGATTCATATTTAATGTATGCATCTTGGAAACCCAACTTTCTTATTAAATTCATTTGGGGTCAAATATCCATCCATCCATCCATTTTCTTCCGCTTTATCCGGGGCCGGGTCGCGGGGGCAGCAGTCTCAGCAGAGATGCCCAGACTTCCCGATCCACGCACACCTCCTCCAGCTGTTCTGGGGGGACCCCGAGGCGACACCAGGCCAGCTCGGAGACATAGTCCCACCAGCGTGTCCTGGGCCTTCCACGAGGCCTCCTCCCAATAGGACATGCCTGGAACACCTCACGAGGGAGGCGACCAGGAGGCATCCGGAACAGATGCCCTAGCCACCTCAGCTGGCTCCTTTCGACGTGGAGGAGTAGCGGCTCGAGTCCGAGCTCCTCCCGGGTAACTGAGCTCCTCACCCGATCTCGGAGGGTGCGCCCAGCCACCCTGCGAAGGAAACTCATTTCGGCCGCTTGTATTCGCGATCTTGTCCTTTCGGTCATTACCCAGATCTCATGACCATAGGTGAGGGTGGGAACGTAGATCGATCGGTAAATCGAGAGCTTTGCCGCTTGGCTCAGCTCCCTCTTCACCACAACAGTCCGATACAGCGACCGCATCACTGCTGACGCCGCACCGATCCGTCTACCGATCTCACGCTCCATCCGTCCCTCACTCGTGAACAGGACCCCGAGATACTTGAACTCCTCCACTTGAGGCAAGGACACCCCACCGACCTGAAGCGGGGAAGCCACCTTTTTCCGGTCGAGAACCATGGCCTCAGATTTGGAGGTGCTGATCCTCATCCCGGCCGCTTCACACTCGACTGCAAACCGCCCCAGTGCGTGCTGAAGGTCCTGATTTGATGAAGCCAACAGAACAACATCATCTGCAAAAAGCAGAGATGAGATTCTGAGGTTCCCAAACCGGACACCCTCCGGCCCCTGGCTGCGCCTAGAAATTCTGTCCATAAAAGTAATGAACAGAACCAGTGACAAAGGGCAGCCCTGGCGGAGCCCAACACGCACCGGGAACAGGTCTGACTAACTGCCGGCAATGCGAACCAAGCTCCTGCTACGGTCATACAGGGAACGGACAGCCCTTAGTAGAGGGCCCCGGACCCCATACTCCCGGAGCACCCCCCACAGGGCACCACGAGGGACACGGTCGAACGCTTTCTCCAGGTCCACAAAGCACATGTGGACTGGTTGGGCGAACTCCCACAAACCCTCGAGCACCCGATGAAGGGTATAGAGCTGGTCCAGTGTTCCACGACCAGGACGAAAACCGCATTGTTCCTCCTGAATCCGAGGTTCGACTATTGGCCGGATCCTCCTCTCCAGCACCCTGGAATAGACCTTACTAGGGAGGCTGAGAAGTGTGATCCCTCTGTAATTGGAGCACACTCTCCGATCCCCCTTCTTGAAGAGGGGGACCACCACCCCGGTCTGCCAATCCAGAGGCACTGTCCCCAACCGCCACGCGATGTTGCAGAGACGTGTCAGCCAAGACAGCCCTACAACATCCAGAGACTTAAGGTACTCGGGACGAATCTCATCCACCCCCGGGGCCTTGCCACCGAGGAGCTTTCTAACCACCTCGGTGACTTCAGCCTGGGTGATGGGCGAGCCCCCCTCCGGGTCCCCAGCCTCTGCCTCCTCATCGGAAGACGTGACAGTGGGATTGAGGAGATCCTCGAAGTACTCCTTCCACCGCCCGACCACATCCCCAGTCGAGGTCAGCAGCTCCCCACCCGCACTGTAAACAGTGTTGGTGAAGCACTGCTTCCCCCTCCTGAGGCGCCGGATGGTTTGCCAGAATGTCTTCGAGGCCGACCGATAGTCCTCCTCCATGGCTTCTCCGAACTCCTCCCAGACCTGAGTTTTTGCCTCTTTGACCACACGAGCTGCAGCACGCTTGGCCTGCCGGTACCTCTCAGCTGCCTCCGGAGTCCCACAAGCCAACAAGGCCAGATAGGACTCCTTCTTCAGCTTGACGGCATCCCTTACTTCCGGGCGCCACCACCGGGTTCGGGGGTTGCCGCCGCGACAGGCACCAGAGACCTTACGGCCACAACTACGAGCAGCCGCATCGACAATGGAGGAGGAGAACATGGTCCACTCGGACTCCATGTCCCCTACCTCCCTCGGAATCTGGATGAAGCTCTTCTGGAGGTGGGAGTTAAAGACCCTACTGACAGAGGGATCCACCAGACGTTCCCAACAGACCCTCACAACACGTTTGGGCCTGCCAGGTCTGACCGGCTTCTTCCCCTGCCAGCGGATCCAGCTCACCACCAGGTGGTGATCGGTTGACAGTTCAGCCCCTCTCTTCACCCGAGTGTCCAAGACACGCGGCCGGAGATCAGATGACACAACTACAAAGTCGATCATCGACCTCCTGCCTAGGGTGTCCTGGTGCCACGTGCACTTATGGACATCCTTGTGCTCGAACATGGTGTTCGTTATGGACAAACCGTAACTAGCACAGAAGTCCAATAACAGAACATCACTCGGGTTCTGATCGGGGAGACCGTTCTTCCCCATCACCCCCACCCAGGTCTCACTGTCGTTACCCACGTGGGCGTTGAAGTCCCCCAGTAGAACAATGGAGTCCCCGGCCGGAGCACCATCTAGTACCCCTCCCAGGGACTCCAAGAAGGCCGGGTACTCTGCACCGATGTTGGGCCCGTAGGCCGAGACAACGGTGAGAGACCTGTCCCCGACCCGAAGGCGTAGGGACGCGACCCTCTCGTTCACCGGGGTGAACTCCAACACGTGACGGCTGAGCTGGGGTGCTATGAGCAAACCCACCCCAGCCCGCCGCCGCTCCCCGCGGGCAACTCCAGAAAAATGGAGCGTCCAGCCCCTCTCCAGGAGTTGGGATCCAGAACCCAGGCTGTGCGTGGAGGTGAGCCCGACTATATCTAGCCGGTATCTCTCTACCTCCCGCACGAGCTCAGGCTCCTTCCCCCCCAGCGAGGTGACGTTCCATGTCCCGAACGCCAGAAGCTGCGCACGCGGACCAGGTCGTCGAGGCACCTGCCTTCGACTGCCACCCAGTCCTCTCTGCACCCGACCCCTACGGATCCCTCTGCGGGTGGTGAGTCCACAGGAGGGCGGGCCCACGTCGTCCGTTCGGGCTGTGCCCGGCCGAGCCCCGTGGGCAGAGGCCCGACCACCAGACGCTCGCATTCGAGCCCCAACCCCAGGCCTGGCTCCAGGGTGGGGCCCCGGCTGCGCCATACCGGGCGACGTCACGGTCCTTGTTGTAATATTGTCCATAGAAGTCAAATATAATTTATTATAATGAAAAATTCTGAATTTAACACTGTGTATCGGAATATACGAATCGCAATACGTATGGCATCGGGCCCTCAGTATCGTGATACGGATTGGATCCTGACAAAGTGTATCGTCCCAGCCCGAGGTTCAGGACATTTGGCGTGGCAGAAGCTTATTGAGACAACGCCAAAGCGGAAGCGTAAAGACGGTCCAACAAAATCTTAGAGCCTGTTTTTTGTGCCCTTGTGGTGGGTGGGGGTGGGGATCAGGCAGTACACAATACTTTATGTAATAACAACAACAAAACAATAAAATAAATGTTTTCCCGCTGCAGGATGGCCCAAAGTTTTGGTCACAGCAGCACATATACTTTGTGTTGTTCAAGAACTTCAAAAGTCTTTTATTAATGTTTATCTTACAAAATATCTGACTCAATATAACCACATAAGTGACAGCTCAGCATGTCCTCCCCACAGTCTAATCTGATTCACAATTACATATTAGGGCTGTGAGATAAATCAATCAAGTTGAGATTGCAGTTTGAATGGGAACATACTTAAAGTGTAAAGGCTGCTATGATCTACGTTCCATATTCTACCAAGAAGCAAATATCCCCATGAGGTCTTATTTTGAATACAGAGTTATCTCAAAGGGCAATGCTCCTTAAAGTGTTGAAAAATTGCCTTTGGGACATGGATTTAGGCTTCACTGTTTCCTCATTGTTGAATGCAGGTTTAGTCCAGACAAATAATTAGTTTCAGGTTTTGCGTCTGTCCATGTTACTTACAGTTATCAGACATTGGACAACCCCTGTTTCTCACTTGTTCACACTATTTCACATGCAGCATGCAGAGACAGAGACAGCGGCTGGACACAACTCACTTCTAGCCCTTGCTGCTCCACAAACAGGAAGAGGCCGTGAAGAAGAGAGGAGACGTATTGTGTAAGTGCTTTTGACAGCTGCTCTTTGCTCCTGACCATATTCTCAGACAGACACAAGTGACTGTGGTTTTCCTCCGTGCTCGATAATGCAGCGTACTGTACTTTCTGTGCCAAGGTTTTCACAGAGGATTATGTAAGGTGGCTGCCGGGGCTCGATGCACTCAGGGATAATCAAATAAACTTGCAGAAGATTGAAAGGTGTGTCGCTTTTGCTGCGTTTCAGACAGTGTTACAACAATCTAATTGATTGTCAAAGTGAGACCGGAGCAGGCAAAATCCTAACTGTTGATATGCAGATTGTGTGGCATGCGGAAAATAAAAAAAGGGATAATGGGCCTTGTCAGACATAGAAATGATCAGCTTCAACATTTCAAATAGAGCTTTTTTGTTGTTACCTGGCACTTACAGCTTTATTACAGCACAAATATTCATAGACCAGACCAGGACTATATAGCATAATGAGCCTAGACTACACACTTTTCCTATTCTATATGAAGACATTTTATTGGACATTGTTATATCTGCGAGTTCCTACGGGTGTGATTGATTGGCAGATTCACTGGTAGAAACACAAGCATGGTGGTACAAAGAAATAAAAAATGTAAAATTACATAAAAGAAAAACAGCCCCAGCTTAACATTCAGGTGGAAGAAAGTCAAATTTAATGCCATTTAGCTCAATTTTAGTGCTCAAATATGTTATTCTTTATGTAAGCTTTGCAAACATTAAATCAAACAGAGGAACTGAAGGAAAATTGGACACAACTTTTAAGCAAAAATATTGTGCATATTCAATTTTAGCTAAAACTGCAATTGTTCAAACTTGTGTAGAAAATAGTTGAGCAATGTCACTGTTTTACAAGAAATTTAGATTTAATGCCAGTCGGAATCCAATTTAATAATGGGAGTAAATAAAGAACAATATTGATATACCAAATAGTATTGTCCTGCCGGAAACCTCGTGAGGAAACTGTGTATATAGCCCATTTACACCTGTCCCAATAAGTCCCAACTTCCGGCCGTTCACACTTGTTTGAGGCTTGCTCCTCATGTGCAAAGTAACACATATTTTAGAAATGAGGATGAATAGTAACATATTAAATTAAAGCTTATTAAAGTAAAGGGAAAGTATTCGCACAACAGTTAAATCAGCGGTTCCGTGGCTTTTCTCTTTCTAACGTTGCTTTTGATTGATTCCAAAGAGGAAAATTCAAAGGAATTACATACAGAGACAGACATCGAGCGGCTCACCTCTGCCTGCAGTGTCTCCAGTCGTGTCATGTGCTGGCTGGTGGACATGCTCTTCTCCCTGAAATCGTCCCGTAGTGAAGTGACCTGAGAGGACAGCTGCCGCTCCACCTCTGCAGCCTGGATGAGGACAGAGCACAGGGGGATGCAGGTCATTCAGGAGAAACAATAAAAGGTACAGCACATACACACGGGTGAGGAGCTTCTGCCTGGCACTGACAGTCAGATGATTCCCACCAATTATCCTTCTTTTGATAGATAATGAAATAATGACGTGATATATTAAAACAAACTGGAGAAGTTCCACAAAGCAGCAGTTGTCAAATTGGTTTAAAAATCATTGCCTTTCACAAGACGTTCATGTGCTGTATGTATTTTAAATGTTTATACTAAAAGTTATTGACTTCTTTTTTTTTTAAACATAAAAACTAAGATGGAGAAAACTGGCTAAAAATCTCAACATTGACCACTGCATGAAAAATCTATGTTTTCACCTGCCTTAAATCCTACCCTGGTCATTACCAAAAAAACTACTGTTAATTTACCGTATGGCTTGTCATTAGTGCTTTGAGAGAATTTCATTTCCAGGAATCAAACCCAGTCATTGGCTGTGGATGACACCTGGATCGACATTAACGAAAGATCACATCAATGCTGTGGACCCTAGCATAAAATTTACTCGGGAGGACCAACTTGTTTTTCCAGCCTGTAAGGTTATCATAGGGGAAAGACAGACAACTTCGGACAGAGGTTTACAGGAAGGCAACTCATACTGACCAGTATTTGAGGTTTGACTCAAACCATCCACTCCAGCACAAACGAGGGGTCATCAGGACGCTCAGACATAGAGCTAAAGAGGTGCCCACCAGTGCAGAAGGAAAGACCAAAGGGGAGCAACATGTCCAGAGAGCCTAACTGGTCTTTCACTAAAGCACAAAGGGCAAAAAAAAACTAAAGAACAGGAAGACAGAGTACAGAGCCCAGAAGAAAGGGAGTCTCATGTTGCATATGTAGCCGGGGTCTCAGAGAAACTTCAAAGATTTTTTAAGCAGGACAGGATTCCAGTGTACCACAAACCGGTGAACACACTGAGACAAAAATGAGTTCATCCCAAAGACAAAACTCCGAGCCACAAACAAAGCAAAGTGGTTTATTCTATTCGATGCAAAGAAGAAGAATGCAAAGAACATTATATTGGAGAAACAAAGAAAGTATTACAGAAGAGACTTTATCAACATCGAAGAGAAAGCACAAGCAGCCCCCTGTCGGCTGTTCACTTCCACCTCAAAACCCCCAACCACTCCTTTGAGGACAGAGAGGTCAAAATTTTGGCTACAGAAGAACGTTGGTTCGAACGAGGAGTGATGGAAGCTATTTTTGTCAAGCAAAGGAATCCCTCTGTGAACCGGAATGGTGGGCTCAGATTTAATCTTTCTCCACTTTATGCTAATCTCATTCGCAGCCAGCCGACAGGGCGCTGTCATGCCAATGAGGTGGCACCTCAGCCAATAACAGAACAATAGGCAGGTAATTAGCAGTGATCAGCTATGAATAGGGCAGGGTCAGATCGATACTCTGGGGTGAGCAGGGGGTTAGAGAAGCTCTACTTCAGAGGGGTTTACCCACAGGTGAGAGTAGCTGTGATTAGAGGGGAGGAGCCGGGCCAAGCTCAACTCCTCCTTGTGGTCTTTATCTGGACTGAAGGCTGAGCGGAACCTTAGTCTGCTGACAAAGCCTTTTGGATGAGAGGCGAAATATTCGAGACTTCAACTACAAAGTACAGAAGATGACTCAAGTACCTTCATTGAAGATAACCCTATACAGTGCATTTCTTTGTCGTTGAGGCCCCTCGTCTGTTGTCCTGTTCCACTAGACCAAGCATGTTATCCCAGTTGCACGTAGTTACTCAATAGTCATGACCTTCTACAGCGTCTCTTTAGAAAGACTTTGAGAGCAAAACCGGAGTCAACCCAAACGTAAACAAAACTCCAGTACTAACTACCGCCAAGACTGCACCCGTCTCACAGCCTCCTCCAGGTCCAAGTGACTGGCTGAAGAACATCTTCATCCTCCGGGCTGCCAGGACGCTGAATTCTCCCATAATTAGAAAAGTTAGAAACAAGTTTGCACCACAATTAGAATTTTTAAACAAACACAGTTCATAACAATAACCAAAGCCTGAGTGTGCCGTCGAAAGCAGCCGCACCACAGTCTGAAACCCCTGTCCAGTTGCTTATTTCCACAGTTATTTCCTTAATAATCTCAGTCTGATTGAAGCTTATTGGACAGGTGGGATCGGACCACTCCACAGTCTGCGCCGGCCTCATTTGCATATCACATTGCTGCCATGGCAACTACCCAATCCTCGCCGAACAAGCCATCAGACCACTGTCTCTCGCGGCTCACAAGAGGAGAGACGGAGTAAACAACGAGACAGGAGTAAACAAGGAAGTCTTTGACGGGTTTCAAGCCAAGGCTCCCAATAAATCAAGTACTGCAGAGTTCAATATCTTATTTTCAAACATTAAGGCATCTGTTTGCTTAGAGTATGCTGCACAGTAATCACCAAACTAAAATCATGTCTCATAGTATGAAACAAACTGAAAAATCTCAGGGTTATCTGAAAACTAGGTTGCTGAGATTTTATTGGAAGATTTATTTTTGCCGAGTTTGAAGTTAGACCTACATGATGAAGATCTATAATGTTTAATAGAAATGTGGCAGTTCAAGCCAGTAAATCATTCAATATTTAGTTTTGTGGTTTGGTTAGATGAAACCAGTGTGATAATCAGACACTCTCAATTGCCAGGATCCTTTTTAACTTAAAGAGGTTATGGACTAGGGTTGACATTTACACTGTGGTTCAAAACAGAAAAAAATGATCTGAAGAAGGCTCTGACAAAACGATATCTAAATTAATAAATATACTTTTGGACTGCTTTTTTTTGATGATTTTCCACAACATCTGCAGCTCTGACAGAACTGTTTTATTTTTTTATTTTGGACATTCGTAAGCAAACACAAACTGTATTTTAACTTCAAAATCACACAGAAATGTGATGTTTGTCTATACACAATAAAATAATAAATGATAGTTCGGCTTTGTCACACATTAGAAGATCCACATTAGAAGTGCTCCAAGTGCTGCAAAAACATTGTTAAAACCAAAACTAGTTTATGAATAGCTCTCGTAATACAAGATACGGTTAGATCAGTATTTTGAGATATGATCTGATCTCGTGACCTCCAGCAGTTGCTCACTCCAGGGGCCGTTCCAAATGCGCTCAGAAGCCCAATGACACATAGTGGACTATGGAGGAAGGATCCTGGCGATTGAGAAACACCTTGTTTCTCCTTGAACCTTTGAGTGATATTGATTTTGAGGATTTTGCCAAAACAGATGTCATCCCTGTTCCGACAATCCAAATACAAGAACCATTGTTGTAAGAACTGTCCTTTGTCTTACTCAAAGTCAACTGCTCTCCACATCTGTAAATCCAAGGCGTGAGAAGGTTCTGAGCAAGTTAGGGTGAAATATAAGCATTTTTCCATTTAATTTCCCCAAAACCTAATTACTAATTGTTAAACTTTCAGTCCAAACTATTTCCTCCTCGGCCTTGCACTTACACGGCACAACTCATTGAAATGCTAATCCTGTGTCAGCTGTCAGAAACTGCTCCATCTCTGTGCACTTTCTCAAACCAAAGACAATTGGAACTCAATTCAAATTCTGCAGTGAAAGCTGATGTGGAGGTGACTGGTTCCTCTGGGATTGCCTTGTCTCGACTCCACTGCTCTGAATGCACGGATGCAGATGTGCAGATGGACAGGCAGATGTGCGCAGATGTCAGGCCGGTCGCGGGTCGGAGAGTAGACCCCTGACTGTCGCGTGACCCAGTGGCCGAGATAAAGCCCTAAAGCCTCATTGGCGCAGAGACAGAGGTTTAATCTGAATAAATTCCTCCAGTGAAGAGAGAATGGCGGTGCATCAGAGAGACGACGAATCCAGGGCGTAAAAGTGGGGCTTAACAGGGAAACTGCCTCCTCTGTCCCTTCTTAGACTAGACGTGAAAAATGATTCAAGTTGAGCAGCATTCTGACTTCATTATGTGTCTTTTTTACTCTCTAGTCTCATATTGTGTGTATTGTGTCTTTGTATGTGAAGCACTTCGGGTGAGTCTAGTTCAAGAAACTGTTCAATTCTCCTCACAGGTCGCCCCAGTGGCAATAAAGGAGGGGTGAAATGCAGAAAACAAATAACGGGGGCTATAAAGTTCACCTTAACTTTAAATGAATGTGTGTAGTTTGTGTCTAGAAGGGTTGAATCATAGAAATATAAAACCCAAATGTAGCAACGCCATTTTTTTAGTTTTTGAAGTAATTGTCACCGAGTGAGTCACAGAATAATATTGGAACTTTTGTGCAATGAATATTTCCATGATGGACGCTCCTGATGTCTAAAACACCTTTAGTGTGACTCACCGTTTCTGCTACGAGCTAAAAGCTAGCCTGTCATGGCAGGAGAAAGCGAGAGGAAATTGTCAATTTGGTGTCCGGATGACTGATGACGACAGCTGTGCTTTTAGCCGAATGTTCAAGTGGATGTTTTGTGATTTATAAAGGACACAATTGCACATCGCTTTGTGAATGAAATGGACTGTTTTTGACCAAAAAAATAAATACATAATTTTATTATCAAGTGTAGCCTTTTTGTAGAACATTTACAACATAAACACTGCCTCCTGCTTAGACTCCACTACAGCAGTGGATCCCACCCTTTTCTTTGTCTCGTGTACCCTTTAAATCGTTCATTTAAACTCCGAGTACCCCATACCTTGATGATCCTGCCAATATTTTTACAAAGTGGTCAACTAAACTCATTTTTATAGTATTTAATGAAGTGTTGTATTCAAAATTAAGCTAAAATTAAGATAGAATTAAGCTAGCATACCATCTAGCTAAATAAAAGGAATACTACTCAGTTTTATCTGTAATACCTGTAGTACCTGAAGTGCTCAAGGTCTCCGTACCTCTGGTTGGGAAACATGGCACTACAATATAGACAGACAGTGGTACTTTATTGTTGTTCATTGGTCGATAGGCCCTGACACTCACTGTGTTTAAACCTGCTCTGATCCTGTGCTGTAATAACATTAGACACAGTTTCTCCTCCTGCTTCACTCTGATCAGATTAAGAGCCGAGCAGAACGCCTGTCCACACAATGAAGACACACAAACTAATTGTTATTACGACAGACACAATTTATAAGCAATGCAATTACAGGTCAATAAAGAAATCTGCCAACGGTAATGTGTAAATTAATTACTTAATGTAGATTAAACCGTGTCTTTTTTTTCCCTCTCGTACATCTTGGACAGGTATAATAATAAAGCATGGCTTGCACTTGTATTGTACTTTACAAGCTGTTGACAAGCTTCTAACCGCGTCAGACTGTAGTCATTATTAATTTAGTCTATGGTGGTAAGCTACAATTGAAGCCGATAAAAGTCTGTCAGCCTCATTGACCACCATCATTCATTCACTCACACACCACCATCACACAGGCACGCCATGGGAAATGTTTTACCCAAGGACACAAAGACAGTCTGTCAGCAGTAACTAGAACCCATGACAAAGGAAATTTGTCTTCTTACTATATTTATTCCTACTTTATTCATCAAAATGTTAGGAGATTAAGAAGGTGTGACCTTTTTTCTGATGGTAAAATGATGATCAATTGGACTCTTAAGGAAAGCCTTACACAAAGGAGTGTAGAGCTACAGGAAGCATCTGAGTTCCAGGTTGGAGAGCGCTGCTCCTAAAGGTTTCTCTGTTTATCAACCAGGGAATATAAGCCCATAGTCTCTGAGGGTTATTGTGTTTGAGTCTTGTGGTGCATATGGTCCAGCTCTTACAGTGGATTAGGCCTAATCCCATCAGCACATAACATCACTTCCTGTTCAGTACTCCCAAGGTCAAACGCTGCTAATTAAACTCTGAGGAGCTATTAAGACAAAGACCATCAACTATACGAGCTTGTCCAATCATACATCATATCCTTTTCAAGCAATGACAAGGTTGTGTTTGTTTTCATACATTTTCCCTTAATTTAATCCAGTTGCAGTATGTAATGTGACTAAATTTATAAAATACTATCCATTAATCCAAAAAGAAGAAGCACTGGTCTGCGCTGGTGGTGCCTCAGTTTGAGAAACCATGGACTGTTCAACAATATAAAGTTGTTGAACGTAACACAAAGTATAGAATGTAATAATAAATATATGTCATGTGAAATGAACATTATAGACAAATCCGTCACGTTTGTTGTGAGCAGTGTGTTTTTACTTAAAAACTGTAACATATTATTGTAACTCATGACTTTTGTAATACGGGATGAATGAGAGTGTGCATGGGGGACGATGGATGCATATTAGTTCAGGGCAATCTGTTGTGGCGTGTTTGAATCCATGAGACATTCATGTTCAGCTCAGATCAGCTTTGGTCCCTATTCTCTAGTTTCATTTTACCCTTGTTTTGGCCCTCTTTTTATTTTGTGTTGTTCAGGTGTGTTTTTCAATATTTAAGGCAGTTATAGACACCTTCGTTCTCATATTGTGCAGCCCAACAGTGCATGTAGATCGACAGAAACCACAATTTAAAGCAGAAATGTGAACAAGAGGCCTGAGAAACAACTTGGTAAATACAATTCAGGGGTGCCCAAAGTGCGGCCCTCAGACCAATTGTACTTGGTGTTACATTGAATAATTCTACACAATTGTATTCTCAAAAGGACACATTTTTATAGGGAGATAGCTGGCATTAACTTGTTATCTGCCGTCTTAGGGTTAGAGTTATTTTCTTAAATTATGCATATCCAAATGTTAAAGCGTAATGACAGGAGAGATTACAGCCAGTGTGATACCTCATTTGAAAGCCCTAAAAATATGTGTGACTGAAACACAACATTTCCCATCCCTAACCCTAATCATAACCCTAACATCTACAACTCCAGTGTTTGACATTTTGAAATCCATATTAGTGTATTATGGATTATTATGAACAATCCCGAGCTCTTTAGTAAAATAAGTTCACAGTTAGTAAGCAGTCAGGCAATGAGTTCATAGCTATAGGTCTTTGTAATATTTAGCCGCTATAGTAAAAGCCTTCTAAGGGTTAAACTATTAAAAGCCTAAGTGAGTGTAGCTTAAAAATAGCCGGTCCCTGATGTCTGTGCGACTGCAGGTAATTTACACACTATGCCCATTCAGTTCGAACAACAACACTTAGTCACAGCCCGGCGCTCGGCGAATCGCTCGCACCGAACGGGACGCAACAAACTCCAAACAACAACAGAGCGTCTGCAATGACCTCATCCGTCTTACACACTCATGACAGGACGGGACGGTGCAGTTAATTAGGTCGTGTTTATTCTTAAGAGGCTGTAGTTTAAAAGTGAGTTGGAGATTGCCACTAAAGATTAAAACAATGTCCTGCTTTATGGTTAATATCTCTGTCTTTACCGAAGCTATCAACGAGAAATTAAAACTGGCATAAAGTTCGACATCGCCTCTGTCCATCAAATGATCTGGTGTGTGTGCTCTCTGTGTGCGACAATAGGCTGCGTTCACAGGACAAAAGAGCAAAGTGGTGAACTGCTAAGAATTGTAAGGTGGTTTATGGTTGATGTTTCCTTCTAATAACTGGATACTCACAATACTCACAATTCACAAAACTTCCATAAAGTTCAATGACTTTTCTGTCATTCCAAATGATATAATGTGAAATGATTTCCTCCTACAGTGGTGTTCTTCAAAAAATAAATAAACATAAAGCATGGACATGATTGTTGTGAGTTGAAAGGACCTTTAAGCATAAGATTGAAGGTATGGGGACGAGCACTGCACGATTTTGACCCCCCCAAAAAAACCTAATCGCGATTTTCTGATTAGCAGCAGCAATGGAAGCAAAGCTTGATCATTCTGATTGGCAAACATGTCTTTCACTCAAACTGCAGAGACACAAGGCAGGACCAAAAAACCCCAAACAACTCAACCCCTTTAAGTTAGTCTACGATGAAGGTTCTTGAGTCATCTTCTGTACTCTGTAGTTGAACTGAGGTGAAGATGTACAACTCCTGTACGACTGAGAGTCTACACAGCCCCTTTAGGTTAGGTTACCGCAATAGCTAAAATCTTAATATCAATTCGATAAAAGTTATTTGTGCAGCCCTAAAGGGGACATATTCCTGTAAGATTTAGCGTTTGTGCATTTTCTTTTTCGATATTTTGTCCCAAAATAGTGAATCTTTCACAGACTTATGCACCTGCCCTTTATCTGGGATTAAACTACTTCTTGAGCATGAAAGCAACCAATTAAATGTAAATACAGGTCTTAGCCAAACACATTTTGAGGTCCTCATATTCTGTAATGTTAACCATATGGTAAATTCCTGACCCTGTTATCAAATCAAACAGTGGCGCCGGTTCAGTGATTGAATTAAAAACCTGACTGTGAAAAGAGCCGGTTGTTGAATTGAGCAGATGAGAATCAGACACGGACAATTTGAACTTTTCTATGATTGAAAATGTGGTTATATTCAGAAAATCTATTAAAAAAAAATCTGTTCATTTTTGAAGAACCCAATGTCACAGAACGATTCTCCTCACAAAGAGCTTCACAGAAATGGCGGATTTGATCAAACTGAAGAACAGATATCAAACAATGAAATAGATCAGCAGATTGGAAATGTCCAATAGGGAATTTACCCCCGGCTGGGCGTTTCCCGTCCTCCTCCGTGTTGAATCAAGAACGTTCAAAATAAAAAAAGCCAACAATTTTCAACATTTCGTCAGCCTCGAAGCATGATTGCCAAAAGCTGGTCATACACAGTGCGGTTTAAGAGACTTAATCGCGTACGAGGAGTGTACGAGCCCAGGATGGAGGTGTCACACTGTACTTAACGTGTGTGCGTTACTATGGTGACACGCTTGTCATATCAGCCACTCAAACAGTGTCTCACCTAAACACCTAAACCAGGGGTGGCCAACCGGTCAGAGGCCAAGGGCCGAAATGTTCAACCTTGATCCTGTGAAGAGCCACAAAGGCACCGACCATTCGCGAAATCCGAGTGTGGTAGTTTAATATGATTAAATGTAATGAAACTGTTATATTTAATCATAATAAACAATAACTTTATGCCTGGCCTTTTTCTTTTCAATAATTGTGGTAGTTTTACTCCTCACCTAGATTGAAATAAATGTATATTAAATAAACTGACATTTTCTGCTATTCTGTTCTGACTGGGACAACATTTGATCTATTTATTAACAATATTATTATTTCGAATAGTTTTTGTTGTTGCTTGTTTTGTTTTTTTCAATGCTGGTGTATATTTGTGTGTGGGGCCCTGCCCACTGAGCCCCCTCCTCTGGTTCGCCCCTGGCCTGTGCGCTCAGTGCCTGCAGCCTGGTCCTGACTGGACTGTGCAGAGAACGAACTTTAGGCTGCACAAAGTTCATAAGCTTAAATCAGGAGCCTCTGGAGGACGTCTGCAGTTCTGTTTTATGTTGCATTTGTTACAGTTACAACATGTGACAGAAAAGTCAATGACTTTGCACATTTCCGCGTTACGATGTCGCGCTTCGCATCATATGCTTCATTAGAGCTCCGCTTTTTTCCATTTACTAATTATGATCTTTTTCTGTGAATATGAGGCCAACTTTCATCAAATAAAGAGTAGGCTAATCAGAAACTTGAAAAGCACGGAAGCTGATCCCAGTGCCACGATCTGCCTGACTGTTGTTTAACCTACATCCCGCTTTGAGCGAGGCTGCACGGGCACCTTTTACACGCCGCCTCGGAAAGAAGAGAGACAGACTCTCGTTCATGCGTAGAGATGGAAAACAGGGTCTGTGGGACTATGGTTGGATTTTTGGTCAAGATTCTTAAAGACTGTTACAGTTTATGGGCAACATGTACCAATTCTTTTGCAAAGAGCCGCATTGTGTTAAAAATATCTAATCATGCAAAGAGCCGCACTCTGATTGGCCAAGGGCCGCATGCGGCCCGAGAGCCGCGGGTTGGCCACTCCTGACCTAAACGTTCACTACATAACTTTGGCAAGGCTAACTTTAGCAACAAGTGACAAGTAGCCTAGCTTAAACTAGAGCTGATAGCAACAAAACTTTGACAGAGTTCGTATCCGCAGTGACATGTTCGGGCAAACATTATCAGCTGTTTCAGTCGGCTTCAGTAGCATTACCACAGCGCTAGGACCCCACGAAAAATATCAAACATGGTTGAAAAACCCGGCAGCCGTGCTTTTTTAGGTCGTACACTTGTGGTTCGCAGCTGCACGATAGAGACGCCAGGAAGATCATACGATTTAAATATTGTCGTACGATCATAAATAGCACCAAAATCGGGGTAAAAGTCACAGTGTATACCCAGCTTAAGTCAGTGGTTGCTTTGGGATTCAACATCATATCATGAAAAGCCTCAACCCAAATTAACCTATTTATTTCTACTTATATGAAAACTATTTGTATTTTGACCATGATTTTTGACAAAATCAGTAAGATAACATATTCATTTCAGTACTTTTGATTCAAGAATAGATTAACTGTCATAAGTATCTATGATAGGAAAATCATTATTGCCACTGAAAATGCTTCTGCGACCCACTTTTGTGTCCCGACCCACCAATACCGAGTCATTTGTTGTGTCAAATTGACATTTTTGTGTCATTGTACTTTCCAAACAAACACTGCATCTTTGTATATCACTGACCATTGTCCTGGATCAATTAGAAGACTTCAACCACAGAAAGAAATCGGGGGCTGATTTTTTGTAATTTCATTTTAAAAAAGTACTTTGCCCAAATCTAGACCTGAGCCAAACTATTCTGTCCAATACTTTTAAAAGGAACAGGCCCCCGTTTTTCCATACTGAGATATGTTCTTACCTGAGCTTAGACGATTTGATACGTGCCTGTCTTGTCTTTGTCACGCAGAACGACCAAAGATGTTGTTAGCATTTGGCCTCTTCCAGCATATTCCTATGGCTCCGAGGTGAAGTTGGAAGCGACCACGCTCTTCCACGGGCACGCACAACGACCAGACTGGTACGTATCAACTCGTCTAAACTCAGGTAAGAACATATCTCAGTAAAACGGTGGCCTTTTCCTTTAAAGTTGACCACAGTTGCCCAGAGCAGCAGATCACTTCAGCCCCAGAGGGGACAGGAGTTACTCATCTGTGAGTACTGCCTGTAAATGTCGGTTTCTGCTGCTGGGGTGATCAGGATGTGTTTGGGGCTTGTCAGATTCTGCACTCTGAGCCTCAGGGACAGAAACAGCCTCTGCACCTGCTGCCAAGAACATCACAACAAAACATAGCCCTCACATACTCCGGAGGGTTTGGCTATCTGCAAAAAAA
The DNA here is from genome assembly GCA_021464625.1 of Proterorhinus semilunaris. NCBI lineage: Eukaryota > Metazoa > Chordata > Actinopteri > Gobiiformes > Gobiidae > Proterorhinus > Proterorhinus semilunaris. The sequence continues at coordinate 26,940,134 of CM038345.1, read as the reverse complement.
AAAAAAACACAACTTCCGTACAAGATGTGCTGCTCTTATCTATCTGTGCTGATAATACGGATGATTCTTATTATAATACCCAAATATATGTAGCGACTCAAACAACCCAAACCTGTACATGGGGTAAGGACAACCCCGTAAATAAATTCTGAATCTCACTCGCTTTGCTGGTGAAGAAGGGTAATATTTGTAGGACCCTGGGTTGCTATCCTGGGGTGTTATTATGCAAAATCAACCTTTTTTGTGCTTTTTACCATGTTACAATGTTGTCCCATCTCTCACTAAGCTTCAACCTTTCATTGTGGAGTTAAAACACTCACCATAGCTTCACTACATCCATATTTTTTTCCTCTTTACTCGAAACAGGTGAAAGGTGAAACTACTGGACATTGTGTTTCAGCTCATTTAGATCTATATGGCATTTTCAAACCAAACAGTAAGAGCGTAATGCTGGGCAATTAATTAAAAATGAATCAAAATTGCAATTTTTACTTTAGTCAATCTCAATAATCGTCATGGGACTTTATAATCAACAGGTTTAAACTTTATAGCCATTTCTTTGGCACAAACAGCACCTAGTTCTGGAGTTTGGACGAGACCTTTTTTGTGCTAAATGAAACTGTTTTTGTTTGACCTGTTTGATCGAAAGTTGAGGTCGATCAATATGAGGAAAAAAATAAAATCAACCCCACAGTGATAACAATGTATTTGAGATAATTACCAATTATCTGGAACAAGTTTTACTCAACATCCCTTTACGTTTATTTCAGAAATGGTGAATAAAGTGACATTACAATTGTTATCAGTATTGGATTTAAACATGCTGCTCTATCTGGGGACACAAATAGGTAATATTTATAAAATCTTACCCTACCATTAAACAACATCAAAAGTTAGTCCAGCTGGTTAGGTTGACTCAAATTATGCTATGTTTGTTATCTACTTTATAACAGCATACAAGTGCTTCAGTAAAGGAAACTGAGGAGCCTCGTGCTGGTTCTCCTTGAGTGAATGGAGGACGACTGTTTCGGATTGAGCAGATGTTTTTTGTTGAGCTCTTTAGCTGGATTTAACCTTTGGCATTTTCTACTGTATCAGCCCTTTACTCTGTCGGTCACTCTTCCTGCCGCCTCCTCTCTGTCTATTTATTATCGATTTAGTTCACTCACCTCTACACAAAATAATCAGTTTCCAATCGCTATCTTTTACTGGGCCCAAACGTGGACTTAACCCAGGCCTTAAAAACCAGATCAAAATAATGGTTTATTTTAATGTCACAAGGTGGTGTTCCCAGTGTTTTAAAGGTTCCGACAGGTTCACATGATGCCTGAACTCAAATCTTTTCCCACTCTGACATCTATTGTTTTCCCTCCTACATTTGATCCGAATTGCTCTCCACTGTACCCACAGAAAATCCAGTCCAGTGCTCGAGGTGTTTTACAGTATATGGTCACTTTTAAGGATCAGTTACCCAAAAAAAAATCATCTTTTAAATGTCACATGAAAGCGGTTAACAATAATTATAGGGCCACAAAATTGGAGAGAAAAAAAAAGCAATATTCCCGAACTGTTTTAAAAATTGCAATTGAACTATAGTTTGAATACAATACACAATTTGTGTTTTCATCGAATTATTCAAAACAAGCTTTGAAATAAAATATGCAAATTCCGGCTCAAATCAAGGCTAAAATGCAATTGAATTTGGAAATGTATGACTTATAGTGTATATCTTTTGCACATTTTCAAGTTACGATTTGTTTTTGCAAAAATGTCTAAATGATATAATTAGGGCTGGGCAGTGAATCAAACTCGCAATTCCTGTTTAAGTCAATCTCAAGAATTGTCCTGGGACTTTTAAAACAACATGGTTTACAGCCTTTTCTTTGGCAGAAACAGCGCTTAGTTTTGGAGTTTGCATGAGACAATGGAAGATTTTTGTGCTAAATAAAAAAGGAGGAAAGAGTTTGTTTTTGTTTGAGCTGAAGCTCGTATAAAAGATATGTCTAAGAATCAACTAGCCTACATGTATTTATTTTATTATGAAAAATTAAATAAAATCGCTTTTAACTTCACCCAGTTTGGGGCCATAGGAATATGCTGGGAGAGGTCAAATGCTAACAACATCTTTGGTTGTTTTGCGTGACTGAGGACACGCACAAAGACCAGACAGGTACGCATCAACTCGTTTAAGCTCAGGTAAGAACATATCTCAGTATGTAAAAACGGTGGCCTGTTCCTTTAATATAGAAGCTGCAGTTAGACCTGAGGTAGTGAGTATAAAAATGTCCTTTTAATACTGCAATAACGCTAATTGGATTTGACGATATATTGTACACTTAGGGCTGTCACAATAATTACTATATATACTTATCGCTCAACAAATGATAAACAATACATTTGTACATGTATTCGCATTTTCTCCTGTTTTTCTAATATAATAATGTATTTCTTACCAAAAGTGAGTTGTGTCTCATTGCATTACATGTTAATTGTGGGATATTTTTAAAGAAAGTATAATTTGAACAGAGTTTAACTCTCATTTTTAAGCTTTAGAGTTCATATATCATGATAGTTTCCTGCCTCAATATATCAAACTTTAGATTGTGTTATCGTTACTGACCTATATCAATCACAAATAACAGACCAGAAACTTCCCATGCACAAAATAAAATGATCCAAACAGCACATACTTGTATATCCATTCCTTTTTCAAATATAGACAGATACTGCCATTTTAAGCACCTTTATAAACACAATTGGGAGCCAGACCTCTACTAGAACCCCTCCTCTGCACGATTACAGTATATACACAATTACCTTTAAGCTCCTCTATCCATCTCCATTCTGTAGCTTTCATTGAGATATTTGATTGAACCTGTTCCAGAAATTGCCCTTGAATCGTCCGTCAATATGCAGATTGCTGTTGCATAAGTGTCTTGTCCAATCAAGATGAATAATTCAGCCTCCAGGAGTCCCGTTTTTATATTAATGACTTGGCATAATTCGGGTGGGGCCAGACAGACGCAGAGTAGAGCCACATACTAGGGGTAAAAACACTTCACTCCTTTCTTATCAGACTTCTTTGGCACTGCGTCTTGTGGATTTTGTCAGTCGTGCAAGGCTAAATTAAGCTGAGTGACCCTGGGGCCACAGAGGCAGAAAAGCAAAGACTCAATTCCGATGCTCAGACTGTGTTGAATATTCTTTCCAAATATTGTGTTGTGCTAATATAGAGTCTCCAACAGGCCGGGACATTTCTGGCCCGCAAGATGATTCAATCTGTCCCACAATTTGTACAAATTCCTGAGTTTGTCATAAAAGAAATTAAGTCTCGTGTGGGGAGTTACACATTTTTGAAGAAATAACCAGAATGCTCACTCCAGCCACTAGGGGGCTGGAGTGAGCAAAAAGGAAGAAATTCCACACGTGTCCAGCAGAGGGCACTGACATAATTAGAGATCAGGATATAAACAACAAAACAAGTGTAAGCCATTTTTATGAGACTACAGTCCGGCTCGATATATATTTATTGAAATAGGTTTTTCTCAATAGTATTTTCCCAATTAAAACATATTTTACAGCAGCTTTTGTTTATGCAATACACGCCCAATACATTTTGGCCCCCAGGGAAATTTAATTGGAGACCCCTGCGCTACTAGATCATTTTGGTTTGCGAAGTGACCTACTGTGGGAACCAGATGTTTACATACACTATATACAGTAAAAAGACACATAGGCTGTTTTCTCACTGTCTGACATGAAACCAGAATGAACTATTTTAGGTCAATTATAATAAAAAACAAAAATCCCATTTGCTAAATGCCAGAAGAATGAGAGAAATAATTTTCTACACGGTTTTATATTATTTTTTACAAAGCCAAAAGTATTTCTCTATAACTTGGGTCAAACGTTTTGGATATCCTTCTACAAGCTTCTCACAATAGTTGGCAGGAGTTTTGGTTCATTCCAAACAGAACCGGTGTAACTGAGCCAAATTTGTAGGCCACCTTGGTGCACATGCCTTTTCAGCTCTGCCCATACATTTTCAACTGGATTGAGATCAGGACTTTGTGATGGCCACTTCAAAGCATTGACTTTGTTATCCTTAAGACACTTTGTAACCGGTTTGGCAGTTTGCTTTGGGTCATTGTGCATTTAGAAGACCAATCTGTGCCCAAGCTTTGACTTCCTGGCTGATGTCTTGAGATGTTGCACCAATATTTTCACATAGAGTTCTTTCTTCATGATGTCATCTATTTTGTGAAGTGCACCAGTCCCTCCCGCAGCAAAACAACCCCACAGTATGAAGCTGCCACCCCTGTATTTCCCAGTTGGGATGGTGTTCTCATGCATAGGGCTGGGCGATTTAAAAAAATAAATAAAATCACGATTATTTTCCCCATATTGATCGATCTCGATTTATTTTTATTTTTTTTCATAATAAATTAAATACATCTTGCTGATTCAAAACATCTAGATACACAAATGCTTTCATTAAGTCTCATTTAATGCACAGAAGTCTTCATTGTCTCGTCCAAACTCCCAAACTAGGTACAGTTTGTGCCAAAGAAATGGCTGTAAACCTGTCGATTATAAAGTCTCATGACAATTATTGAGATTGACCAAAATAGAGATTGCGATTTTGATTACATTTTGATTAATTGCCCAGCCCTATGCTTGCAAGAGTCTCCCTTTTTCCACCAAACGTGACAATGGTCATTATGGCCTTACTTTCTTTTGGAGTAAGGGCTTCTTCCTGGCAGAGTTCCCTCTCAGCCCATGTCGGTACAGGACTTGTTTCACTCTGGATAATGACAAACTCTTACCAGTTTCAGCATATTCACTGGGTCTTTTGCATTTGTTCTTGGGTTGATATTCACATTTCGGACCACAGCACGTTCATCTCTGGAACACAGAACCTGCCTTCTTTCTGGTCTGTATGATGGCTGGACATTTCCATTTTTTTTATACTTGCGTATAATTGTTTGAACCAATGAACCCGGCACCTTCAAGTGTCTTGAAATATCACCAAAGGATGAACCAGACTTGTGCTTCCAAGGACATGACATTGTCATCTTGGTTTTCCCAAATTGTTATAGCGTATGTAGTGTTTGTAGAAAGTAAAAAAGAAAATCTATCTCTCATTCCTCTGGCATTTTAAAGTTTTTAATTGACCTAAAAAGAAAAAGGAAATTCTCATGTCAGACAGTGAGGAAACAAATCATGTCTTTTTATATAGTGTATGTAAATATCTGGTTCCCACTGTATTTTTCAGTTATCATCCCTCTCTAATTAAGTTTAGTTAGCGCGTTCTCTCTCTGTGGACGGGGCTCACTGCTCCAGACAGGTTGAAGGATTTGTCAAGCGCAAATAGCCTACAGCGATAACTGACCATGAGTGTCAAGTTACAAAAATATTACCCACCAACAATGTCAAAAACAATAGATGCCAAAGAAATCGCCCACAAAGAAAAGCCAACACTTGCAGTTCAAATCCACCAGTAAACTCGGCATACACATTATGCCGAGTTAATAAGTTATAGATATTCTCTGGCGGTTACAAAACAAGATCAACATGACTAGAACTTAGTAAATTTAAGCAGACTTTATTTGAAATGGAAAGGAAACAAGTGGCCAAACCTTTGCGAACCCAATGCTCTCACTCGATACTTTTATTCAAAGTAAGGACGACTGCAGTACACGTCAAAAGTTTGGAAACGCTTTTTTTCAACTCTATTTGCATTGTGTTATTCTCATCAAGAAATTTAACTATAAATGAACACATGGGATTAGGTTGGAAACAAAAAAGGGTGAAATAACTCAATATATATTTTAGCTTTTAAATTCTCCACATTCTCAATGAGCTTCATTAGGTCGTCACCTGAAATGGTTTCCAATAGGGCTGAAAGATACTGAAGTAACTTGAGATATGCGATACAGCTGTGTAATATCGCGATAATGATATTACTGCCATATTTCACTAAACCATTTCAACACGATATGTTCCATTCAAATTAAACACAAATCATAAACTAGTTTTTCAGCAAACTGTGTCAAAACAAGACTTAAAAAAAAACACTACATCAATACATAGTTTTAGCTGAGTTTGCAACAAATGTGTCCATCTCAGTCCGATGAAGACTTTACTGATGTTGCGATATATTGTGGCTTCTTGCGATACGGATATTGCATCACCTAATAACGCGATGTGATATTTTGTGCAGCCCTAGTTTTCAAAAGTCTGTGAAGTGAAAACCATTTGGTGACTAACACACTAACACTAGCACATTGAGAAAATGTCAAAAGTGCACAGCAGTAATCAAAGCAAAAGGCGGCTGTTTTAATTAATTTATATCAACCTTTTTTGTTTATATGAATGCCTTCAGTGAGAATCTACAATGTAAATAGTCTTGAAATAAAAGAAAAAGCAATACATTAAAAAAAAGTGCTTCCAAACTTTTGACTGGTACCGTATGTTCAAAGTCCCCCCCCTCCCCCCCAAAAAGACAAATGTGTTTCTCTTTCAACTCACCAACAGAACAGACAAGATGATCCATTTAAAACCCTGCTGTACCCTATTTCTGCCCTTTCTCAAGTAAGGAATAAAGTTGAAATTCAACTCATTTATAGCCCAACACCGACAATCCCAGTGCAGTCGTGGTTTTTCAGGATTCACTATTGATATAAATAGAGTATATATTTAAGGGGATAATGCAGCTGTTAATTGTGTAACCAACAAGTCCAATTTGTTTGTTTTACAATATACTTTTTTGAGGAAAAATAAAGTGAACTCTCTTTTACAAGAAAAATGTTACATACATGCTTGAATTTAGGGCTGCACGACTTCTGAAATATAATTGGAAAATTTGAGAGAAAACTGAAATCTGAAATAATGCAAAGCTCACTATATTTCAGAACAGATTGAAGAGCACTATTTTTACAGGGTCGTTGTGTTAATTGCAACTATTCAAATCACACTTTTGATCCCATTGCAACTACCTGTGCAACCTGCAGTAAAGCACACTGGATTACTTACATCTAAAGTGAATCTTTCCTCTCATCTCCGAGCCGACCCGATAATATTCCCACTTCAGACCATCCACTTTAAATCTCAGAGCAATGAGCAAAGTTTCAGGACACTCCTCGGACTCACCCTGTTGAGTTGCTCCAGCAGCCGGTGGTTCTGCTCACACAGTTCCCTGATGGCCTGGCTCTTGTCCCGGTCCGAGTCTCGGAGCTGGACCTGGTGTCTCTCCAGCTCCTCCTGAAGGTGCAGGACGTCCGACTCCAGCTCCGCCACGCGCCCCTCCCACTCCCCCTCCCTGCTCTCCAGACGCCGCCGCAACTCGTGCTTCTCCTGCTCCAAGTGCTGAAAACACACATTAGACATTCAAACCTGGCTGACAGTAATTCCCCGGTACTTACTGTGGTTTATTCTTCAGTACTTACAAATACAACGTAATTAAACGTACTACATCAATATATATATATATATATATATATATATATATATATATATATATATATATATATTTCTAACATTAACGTTGATTATTTGGAGGAGAAATACATCAACTTTATTTAAGGAGAAGCAAGTTACCCAGGCTTTAAAATAGCATTTTGTTTTTTTTTCACCAAATAAATAGCTAGTACCAAAACCACAGTGCTTCTCCTGCTCCGAGCGCTGATGAAACAAAATAAGTTAAATGCACACTGCGTAACATTTTGGATGATGCTATGCTGAACACATGCTCCTAATGTCCAGCGAGACACAGAAAATGCGCTTTATGCGGTGAGTAAACAAAGAATGGATTTGGATGAGAAGCTAACCTATTTAAATCTCATATTTGACTGCCTTTAATCTACATCTCCATGGAGACAAGCTGGAGATGTCCCTGCGCTCAATAAAGTTACAAGTCAGGTCTTAGGAGAGATGAGCCGCTCACTGCAAACACACGTTTGTTTGGTCATTCTTCAGGTAATATTTTGCAATGACATATCTGTAATAAGATAAATGATTGTATTTTATTTTATTTATTAGGTGAAATGTTACGCGGTGTGCCTTTAAGATTACAGAAAAAAAAATTAAGATTTGGTTCATTTTAAACCTGACCCAAAGCATTTGAGAGAACATTGACTTAAAAGCATTTCAGAACACGCCTGCGCCCTCGAGCAGTGGAACCCAAAGTGATGGTCTCAAGAGGATTTCAAGATGAAGTAAAAAGAAAAATTCTACTGTTTTTAGTATGCCTTTAAGCATAAGTTATTCAGTGTAAAAACATTAATCCATTCAAATATTTGAAGTAAACTATTTAAATACATATTAACTTTTAAAATGCCTTTTTTTCCTGCCCTGAAGAAGCTTAAGAGGCAAACATTTCATACAAATAATAACTATTTGTACCCTACCCTTTAGCACATTTTCAAACTGAGTTTAAGTTCCCCTGATGGAATATTCATTAAAAGAGAGCATGACCAAAATAACTACAGCCTTTTGTGATTTGTATTGCAAAAACATCTGATTTGAGAGAAGCAATGTTTGGAATATGTGTGACAATGTACTGACAAGAAGACTCATGGTTGAAGGAATTTCATTATTGCTGAATTTGGAAAATATTTGGAAAGAAAACACGCTTTCAGTTCAAAGATATACTCCCACTTTCTTTTAGAAGCAACAAGCCACTCATTACTTTCTGAATGATACTGTTTTATGAATAGCTTTCTGTTTTCTAAAATTGAGGTCCTATTGAGGCATTGAGCTCACAAATCAAGAAAGATCCTAAACAACAGCGGGCAGAACAAGGCCAAGGCGTTAGTATCGGTGCTTTCTGTAGCTTGTGTTAAAAGTTCAACAAAGTGGCTTGAACTTGGTCAACTTAACGGACTGTGAAGGAAACTAAATTGGAAACAGCAGCATCTCCAATAAAACTTTATTTCAGAGGGATAAAGGTGAAGAAAGTTAGAAGCATAGGTCAAGAAGTTATCAGACCCACAGACTCTTGTGTAGTTCTAGCATGACGATACTTTAGAAATGATTTCTGTCATGATTTGACCTCCTGTGGATTAGTCCTTGTTTAGAACAACTTTAGTCACGGTTTAGTCATATGTGTAGCCCTTGTTTTGACTGTTTTAGTCTTGTGGGTACTCAGAGAGCCAATACCTTTCCTTAGGTGGCACTTTGTGTAACCTTCGTGACAACTGAAAAAGCAATTCCCATTCATTTCATAGATGTTTTTCGTTATCCTGAAACTAACCACTTTTTAACAGAAGCGAATGAGTGCTCAAAACCGCAGCTGTCCACTTCAGGGCTACTATTTTCCTCTCTCTGCATATGGATCAACAAAGGAAGAGATGAAAGCAGAAACAAAACAATGGGAACATGTGTCCGCCCCCCTGGTCTGGACAGGACAGGAGCGGAGGACGCGAGGGGCCTGTAATGTCATCAATGATGGGGCAGCCTTTTATATTGGGAGATTTATTCGGATAAATCTGGATCAAAGGGCTGAGCGGATGTACAGTCAACACGGTAAGCCATGGTCAGCAACAGGATTAATATGGCATGTGCGCACACGACTGGGACTACTGGGATCGTAAACATAATAATGATTTGGCTTTGAAGGCAATATGTCTCCCTGGGGTCTTACTCTACAAGCATGTTCTGAAATGCCTGTGATTCTTACATTAGTTAGCAGCTCTTCTCTTCAAAATTGTTCAGGCCTATTCCCGAGTTTGTAAATTAATCAGTGTTATGATTTGACTTTTTACAAGCTGGTGTACTTTTGAGCAGATACAAACCCCCCCCTGACAAATTATGGACAGGGCTGAATTAAATGGGGATTGTGGTAGTTGTTTTGATATTACATTACAGGCAGATATGCTGAACTCAAAAAGGGGTGGCTGCTGTTTGCTTAAGTCACAGAAGGAAAAGAAGAATTATTCTGATCTACTATTTTTCAGCATTATTAAAGTTTGGTGACAGTGTGACCTGTTTGGTCATGTTTTTTAAATGAGCTTCCAGTATGTTTTCTTACAGCAAACTTTTTATATAAAGAGGTAGTGATCTAGTTCCCAGTTTTTCACTATAACAACACAATTATAATCGTAATGTGCAGTTTAGGCTATATAGGCTATAGGCTAAGTCAAGCATAGACTACTGAATGCAGAACCTGCATTAAGAAGGCTTAAAGTTCAAGCCAGTGCAGATAAACCTGCAGTGGATGAGTGCTATTCCTATAATTAGTGCAATGTGTTCAGAGTTTACACTTGTTGATTAAGCAAGTGTCTGGTCATTTATGTCTTTATAGATTTAAACGAGACCCTTCTCAGTTTAAACATACAAGGGGAACAATCTAATCAGCTTGTTTGCATTTCTTCTTTTTGTGTTTGTTTACCTCCAGTTTCTCGCTGAGGTCTTTCTGCATGCGCTCATATTGCTTGGTCATATCCTGGTTTCTCTCGAGTAAAGCTTTCCCAAGTTTAGCAGCTAAAACCAGGTCTTTTTCCTTTTGTCGGAAGAGCGTCACCAGGTCTGCGCTATGCCCCACTCCAGGCGCCTGTTGGTCGGGCAGCTCCTCCTCGTCGTCTCGCTGCCCGGTGAGCACAGCCAGTTCCTCTTCGAAGGCCGTGCCCAGGCCTCCGGAGCCGGCATGCCGCAGAGGGTGAGGCTGCATGCCGCCGGGCTCCTGCTCAGGGCCCCGGGGCTCCAGGCAGTCGCTGTCCAGCTCCAGTGGTGCTGACACCGCGGAGGACGCCTGCAGGTCTAGGCAGAAAGCGGACATAGACACGCCAAGAGAAGAGAGCCCTCTGCTTTTACTCCAGCTGTGCCCACGTTGACAGCGGGTTCGGTGGAACACACCAGCCCATGTTCAGCACTTCATCCATCCTCTTTCAGTTCATATCCCGATCACAGTGCTGTCTTTAGCGCCGGGAGTGCACCAACCACCGCTATGAGCCACAGCGAACACCGCTCCTTCCGCAGCTCTAGTCCTTCTGTAACGGTACAATGAACGACTTTATCCGGGTATTAAAGTCCTGGAGGTCCTGGTCGGTGTGTGTGTCAGGGTCCATCCCGGAGAGGGCTCCCGGTGCCCCATAATGATGTTAAACAGGAGGCATCAGCCGAGATGATATGCGCGACCCCGCAGTCTCCTCAAGCTCCGTGTGCGCGTCTCCGTGACGGCGGTGACGCACTGAAACCTGTTACAAACGGCCTCGCCATTGGCTGGGAACGATAGCGCCATATTTCGGCACTTCTCTAACACACACATCATCCATATGAACTCACACATCTGTATGAACTGGAGCAGAGCACACAGGAGACACGGGCACCTCTGATAAGGTGCTCTATCCATCATTCATCCAGGTCAATGTGCCTACATCTTTACATACAGACATGCAATAACCTTTTAATCTCTGCCTCTACCTGTAGCTTGGATGCCATGTGGTACTGGCTAATAAGCTAGCAACAAACTTGTCACGTTACACCTGTTGCTAATCCATGATGAATCGAATATAGGCCAAGTTGTAAATTATATTTGCCTAAACTCTTATAATTTCGGTACACTTAGCCTATTAAATGTGTACGGTTACACCCATTAAAAATATATATATTTCCTATTTGTTAAAGAGGCCATTTTCTCACCACACCATTGAAGTAAATATACCCGTCAGCTACTTGCACAAATCTGGCTGCAATTTTGGTGAGCACTAAGCTAGCACATAGCTTTATTACTACAGATATACAATACAATACCTAATAATATCAGACACTGGACATGGCATATTCAAATGGTTTCTTTAACCATCAAGACGGAAACATTTGTCAGTAGCTATTATATAAACTAACAGAGGTGGATTTTTCTCAGTTACATTTAGGCTACTTGAGTAACTTTTTGAAGTAACTAGTAACCTTCTTTTTTTCCTACAGTACTATTTACAGTACTACTTGAGTAAAAGAAATGGTAAACTTTTACGTTGATCATTACTCAAGTAAAATTTTCTCCAATTACCTTTTTACTCTTGAGTAAATATTTTGGCCACTACTTATTACTTCTTCTTGAGTAGAATTATTTTAAAGTATCATTACTCTTACTTGAGTAAATATTTGGGCTACTCTACATACCTCTAACTAATTTGCATCATTAGGCCTATTTGTATTTTAATGTTTTAAATGTTATTTTGCAGATGTTTCCACATGTTCCTTAAACGGCCCAGGACCGATGTAAGTAAAACATCATTGCACCTACTGTAACCCCTCTCTCTTTTAGGCCTTTATATTGCCTTAAATATCAGACTAAAACCTGTGCATAGACATTCATATATTGCTCAGTTAGTGCAGTTGATGCGGAGGGGGTGTGCACTGTAGTGGTGGACGATCACAAACAAAAGCCGCCTGATCTGACTGAGTGAAGGCACAATAGAAGAAGTGGGTCACTCCTGCTGCTCCTGCTGTGGCTTTAGGGGTTACCACTTCACTGTGATGAACACTAAGCCCGATGCACGCTGCTGCCTACATTATCCTTATTAGTGTAATTCCACTTGAACAAATAGAGGGAAGACAGAAAAACAACACATGTGCAGGAATTTGTGTTGTACTTTTTATCAACATGCCTAAGCCCCTGACCCCCAACACAACAGACGAGCAAATGTACCATACACAATTATCGGACATAAGGCTGAATGATTGTGGAAAAACAAAGTTGCTATAGGGGAATTATTTTAATTGATTGGTGGTGTTTTGGTGTTCGACATATAGTATTTAAGTACATTTCATATACTAATATCTCAGCAATTTTGACAATTACAATTGTCCATACCAAAAGCAAAAAATTACTGACGGAGATTTACATGTGTTTGTTATCTCGAGGTGTAAAACAAAATGCAACGTAGCTTAAATGACAGAAAAAGTCCAGTTTAAGTCATGGTCTTCCTATATTCATGTTTATCTTTGCTAAGTTTTCATTTTGACACAGCCTGACATAGAACCAAATTGATTTAGATGTTTTATTTTTATTTTCATCAGACACCATGCAAACATGACTAAATAAAAAATATTGTAATAATAGTAATGAAAAAAAAAAATGAATAAAGGCATTTGTAATTGCATTGTACTACAGCTCCCTCTACAGTCAAACAACTAGTATTACACTATCATGCCTCAACCCACAGCAAAAACATCTGATTTACTTAATATAAAAAAAAAATATTTTAAAGTTAGATTAATAGATGTTAACAGCGCAGTTCGTTAATGTCTAACTGGAAACGAGCTAGAATTGAACATACTGCATTTCCCTATAGCTTTATTGGTTTATGTCTAATTTATTACAGCAATCCAAACCCTTATTGCCAGACACTAGGGTCTCTGCGGTTAATTTGTCACAGGCCTCCGGTGGCAATTCACACCAGTAATCCATCGTTCAGCGCAAAGTTACGTAACAAACCCAGCTTTTCAAACCTCTTGATTTCAGTGAAGCCTGAAGCACAGTTCGTATCTGCAGCAGCAACAACAACAACATCAACAGGGGATAACTCAATTTGCAAAGCAAGATTTTCTCTTTCGCCAATGGAGGGCAGCATTTTGCATCTAGAGACGGAATTTCCCCACACTGTCCTTTATGTAAGATGTGGTTCTTCTTTTGAAACCAAGACAAATTAGACAGTATTGAGGGGGATCAATTCGACATGGAAAAAATGTGGTGGCTCTGTGTTAAAGCACATCGGTCTATGGTTTGCTGGTTTGATGCCAGCTCTGGCGAGTGCATACTGTCAAGCAAAGCACACACCTTGCCTCCAGTGTCAATGTGAACTAATGAGAGTTTGTTTGTTTGCGGGACATCATCCCATGTGATTTAAATGAAGGGTTCGCACAGCAGTGAAAGCTCTCAATTTTTATTGGTTCCTTACACCATTAGGTATATGTGACGTTTCGGGCCTCATGCCCTTCATCAGACGGCCACATACATCATCCCATGACCACACTCAGATGTGCTTACACATCCAAATTAGACATGACACGTTTTTTTGTAGAGCAAAACAAAAACATAAATAATCATTATACAAAGTTACAAACCAAGAGGGCAAAAAAATATTATTTGATGTCAAATGACTGGGAAACCACTCCCTGAGGATGCTCTAACATGGAGGCCACAAAGAGGCTTGCACACAATCAGATCTGCGACCATGAAAGCCACACTGCGTAATGTTACACCCAATAAATAGAGTAAAATACAAGTCTTTATATTATTACAGATTTGTATTGTTGAAAAATACACACAAAATGAACAAAAAAACATGCATTTTTGCTGAGCCGCTCACCTTTCCCAAGACCTGACTTGTAACTTATAGTGCGTTCCACTTGATCTCGGAAGTCGGAATTTCTGAGCTCCGAGTTGGAAATTAACGCGCATCAACTCCGTAATTCCGACTCGGAAACTCGGGACAGAATCAGCTCACCCGAGAAGGGGCACTTAAAGATGGCTGCGCCCGACGTGACATGTAACGCATGTAAACCTTCAGTAAACCACGTTATTTGGCAGATGTTTCCCAAATAAACTTGGGGATGTCAATGCGAAACGGATAAGCTTTACTGCTCTCTTGCTAGCGTCTTATTAACGGTAAAAAAAAGAAAAAAGAAAGATACTACTAGTGCTAAATTATCACTTTATTTACAACAATTATAATAAATATTACAATGAAGTTTCTCTGTAAACTGATTATGATGCTCGAACATGAGAAACAAAGTTGTAACTTTTACGGACGTGTCTACCTCCGATGTTTCCGACCTGGACAACTGGAACGCAACAACTCGGAGATAACGTTTTATCCTGGTCGGATTTTCCGACTTCCGACATAAGTGGAACGCACCATTAACTGGGGATGTCTCCAGCTCGTCTCCATGGAGATGTTGATGGAAGCCAAATATGCCACATATGATTTAAATCGCACAATTAGCAGTTCCTGTGTCTAGCTTGTCATTTTGAGCATGTTTTCTATCGACAACAGTAAAATGTTACATCTTGAGCTCGCGAATGATGATGAAAAACTGACTTTTTGAATTGGTGTTGGCAAAATAATTGTTTCTTGATTATTGATATAGTGATGACGATAATTTGGCTGCGTATTGAGCTGCACTAACTACGAGCCGTGCATGTTTCAAATCAAATACACCCAATAAGAGAGTCCACTTTCCCGTCAGTGAAATTTAAACGGGGAGCAGCTCATAGCCTCAGTACAGTGTCTTGTTGCTAGGTTACCCGAGGAAGATGCTTCAGCCACAATCTGACACAAAACACTGGGAAACCTCAAGCATTTATACATTATATAAGACCGTGCAATGAGCGGCTCACTATGAGATCCACGAGCCACATAAAAGGCTTGGCTCGGTTGGTTAAATACAGTTGCACATGGTTTTGATAATCCAGAAATGTTTGTGGCACTTTATTGATTTTAATGAAGTATCAGATTCGAGCTCAGGAAGAAACATTTTTATGGCTTCCATCTGTCAAAGATTTACTCTTTTTTTTTTGCGATGGTTTGATTTAATAGTGTTTAATACTCTGTTGAAATGGGTTTAATTGAATATCGTAAAAGTTAAGACCCTCTTATCTCATATTGTGTAGCTCTAAATGGGTTGTGTTTGGAAGGATTACTTACCATCTAATTCAAGTCTTTTTTCCTTTTTTATTTGTTTTTAAATATTTCTACGTGAATACAATGACCAAATACTAACTCTGGCCACAAGGAGTCAGTAAAGAGACAAATGAATAGTTTTAGTTGGTGGCTGTAACTTAGTTGGTAGATACGATTGCACAGGTCGAGAATTAAATTCTCTGTTATTTTTTTATTATTATTAAAATAGAAATGTGGATTCTGATAATGTCGTCAGGCTATGATCACGCTGCTCCAAATTCGGAATAAACCAGTCGAGGGTCACTAATATCACTTTTTCAGTGACCCAGCAGTTAAAGGAGTTGTTCTGTAGCACATTTGTTGATGTTTTTTATTTTTATTATTGTTTTGGCTAAAGCAACTCAATGGACGTTGGTACCAGCCACAAACATATGAGGCAGACTTTGTCCATAACCATCTATTTATGGTATATTTGATTCAAGTGCAAGAATGAAATTTTACTTTCATTAACTTTCTTCCTTTGTACCTTTGGAGAGTCATTAGTTATTTTAATTGTCACACAATCCCACATTGCATTCTGGGATGAATGCCACCTTTTACCTTTTCTCCTCACGCCTCTGCCCTGTTCCGTCCCTTCAGGCGCAGATGCGAAGTTCATGCCATCTGCTCCTCTGTTCGTTCTGCCAGTTCATGGGCCTCTATCACCGTACGAGTTCATATGCTCTACAGTTGTGCGACGTCCCAGATAAACACACGGGAGTTGTAATGTTGTGACTTTGGTTCATTGGTTTTGTACAGTATAGTTCTTTTTTTGGACACTCAAAGACGCTTTATATTGCATTATTCATTCTCTCCATGGCAGTAAGCTGCTATTGTAGCCACAGCTGCCCTGGGGTAGACTGACGGAAGTGAGGTCTGCGCCATCGGCCCCTCCGACCACCACCAACCACTCACTCACTCACTACATTCACCCAGGCTTCCTCCCATCCAAGGACCGACCAGGCCCTTCCCTGCTCAGCTTCCGAGATCTGATGGGATCAGGCAGAGCAAAGGTGGTAGACCCCTTTTACAATTAATACCACCACCTTTGATGAATGTACATGTACTCTCATATGACCTAAATATTGTTCAGCTTTAGGCATTTGACATCAACCACTACATTTACAATAGGCTCATCTGTGGGAAATAAGCAAGCCAGATTTCTGTTTCTGTGTGTAAAACAGTTACCTTGCCTGCAAGCTGAATTCTCGTGGTATTTGTGAGTTCACAAACTCACGAGAATCTATCTTGAACTGCTCCGTTAAAAACCTACTAACTACTAATACTAATTAACAACGCAACGACGATGAAATAACACAAGGTATGCTGCTGCATACTCACATGCACACATGACATGAATAAAAACAATTTCAATGGATTTGCAGTGCCCTTGATCCAATCAGCAGCAAATGCTGCTCCAAAAGTGTGTCCTCTTCTCGAACGATTCAAGCCGGAGCCATCCCAGATCCATATCAATGCTAATGTTATCGGCACTTTAGTCTGGCTCTTACCACCTTAGTGAAACAGCTCAAAAGAACATACACGTACATTTAAGAGATACATAATAAAACATAAGGAAATACTCAGTCCGTGTGTGTCGCTGCTGCTCAGGGTGAAGTAGAAGCTATTACATAATCAGCTGTTTAGTTATTTAGTGATATTTCTATATTAAAACACAGCACTTCATAGAAATGGCTCACGACATGAATTATTAAACTTTGTACTGTCACGATGCTGAAAAAACTAGTTTTGCGCCTTTTATCGTTCAGAGATGTTTTATTTATAGCCTACGGTCTTGTTCTTTTAGTAGATACAGACTTATTGCAACCCAGTAGGAATCATTTGTCGTTCCGAAAATGCCCAAGGTCTTTGAATGTGACGTTAAATGCATGGTTTACAACTTTTTGGATGCTGTTGGCTGTTTGATCTACATACATTAGTGTGATTATGTGCTGCTGTAAGGCAAGATTAAGTAAAAAAGACAGAAAAAAACCCCAACACAACACGGGGATGGTTGGAGGATGGACGGTAAGGTTTGAGCCATTGATAGAGGAGGGTAGAGTGAGAGAGACCGTGTTCATTCTGCAGTGTGCATTGCTCTCCTCTCTCTCTCTCAAAGCAGTGTTCGCTAGTCGCCAGTGAGGATGACATCCGCGTATTCGCCCAAGCTCCGAATCTCTCTTTCTGGCAGGCTGCTCACGAGGGAGACCCCACGAAACGAACAGGTTTACTGCATGTGGAGGTGCAGTATTTGAAGGGGCTGTGAGCTTCTATCACCAAGGCAGTCTCTGAGTAAGTCCAATCCAAGCATTCACTGAAGGCATGTTGTATCAGTCATTGCACTGTAGACTGAATTGTGTCCGGATTTTTGTGCATGTACAGGCTCTTTGCAAGCCGTGATTGACTGGTGAATCCTTAAGTAGGGGATTTGCACTTAGCTCACGCAGCAGCCCCGAACCTTGTCTGTCAAGCGCTATTTTTGGTCACGACACTCAAGCGCACAGCCTTTGTTTGCCCCTATCTTTGTATCCATATGGTTACGAGGGATTTTCATTTACACTGAAGCATGTCACTCCCCTAAATTGCTTTACTTGATTATATTTTCTCTGTAGACACAGTACTTTCATCCATCAATTTGCTTGTTTGTGATTTTTTGACAAATCCTAAACAAGTCTTGGAAAGTTGGCGGGCAAAGTTGATCCCCATTGTCAAACCTTCAAAATAAGCACATTTACCTCATGAACTGCATTGGGAATTGTTGCATAAAATATCGCCGGATTTAGTAAGTGATTGAAAAAAAAAAGTATTAAACGAGATGGTTGGAGGAAAGTATATCTCTATGGTAACAGCAGGCTTTGCCAAAGCTAGAGGAGGAAGAGGTGAAGGGAGTTTGATGCGATTCTCTCTGGCGCCTTTTTAGCGAGATTATAAATTACTTGAGTCTGCGGACTGGGGTTATGAAGCAGTTACAAGGCGGAATAATAATGAACGCTATTGGAGAAGCTGCACGGAGGGACGTCTCGGGAGTGTAATCTAATGGGGCTACGGTGAAATAAGGAAACCATGTTATGTGATTGGATTTACATGTGTAGTTAATGAAGATAAAAGTCATGAGATTGTTTAAAGAGGTTTAAATGCTTTTCATTGTCCTTCTAAACGACCCTTTGGACAGCATTGTATATTAATCTTAAAAACATGGATCTGACTTTTATATAGGCATTTTATAAAATAATGGGTTTTAAATGACCACCAGAGGGCAGCCCTGCAATGATTCTACAAATATATGTTTTTATTTTTCACGCCATTAAAATGAAATTTGATGAATGAATGAATTTCACTACAAGGAAAGTGGAGCCACTCGAACTGATGAACTTGTACACTCAGAGGTGATCAGAGTGGTCCGAGTTCAGATACGAGATGAAGATGACAATGTAAAACTTTAACAAAACCTTTAGTCACATCCTTCAATAAAACGTAACTTAGACAGTTGTGAATTATCTCTGGTGTGAAGAAACATTCAAATAGCGTAAGCAGCTAACTGGGAGTTTATTCAGCTGAGCATGAGGCTCGTCATTTCAAGTGGGAAAAATCCCAGTTACCAGTTGCCTGGAATGCAGCATTACAACAGACAGTATTCGTGGGTCGAATAGTCGAACCTCGGATCCAGGAGGAACAATGCGGTTTTCGTCCTGGTCGTGGAACACTGGACCAGCTCTATACCCTTCATCGGGTGCTCGAGGGTTTGTGGGGGTTTGCCCAACCAGTCCAGATGTGTTTTGTGGATCTGGAGAAAGCGTTCGACCGTGTCCCTCGTGGTGCCCTGTGCGGGGTCCTCCGGGAGTATGGGGTCCGGGGCCCTCTACTAAGGGCTGTCCGTTCCCTGTATGACCGCAGCAGGAGCTTGGTTCGCATTGCCGGCAGTAAGTCAGACCTGTTCCCGGTGCGTGTTGGGCTCCGCCAGGGCTGCTCTTTGTCACCGGTTCTGTTCATTACCTTTTATAAACAGAATTTCTAGGTCAGCCAGGGGCCGGAGGGTGTCCGGTTTGGGAACCTCAGGATCTCATCTCTGCTATTTGCAGATCATGTTGTTCTGTTGCTTCATCAAAGCAGGACCTTCATTGCGCACTGGGGCGGTTTGCAGCCGAGTGTCAAGCAGCCGGGATGAGGATTAGCACCTCCAAATCTGAGGCCATGGTTCTCCACCAGAAAAAGGTGGTTTCCCCGCTTCAGGTCGGTGGGGAGTCCTTGCCTCAAGTGGAGGAGTTCAAGGATCTCGGGGCCATGTTCACGAGTGAGGGACGGATGGAGCGTGAGATCGATAGACGGATTGGTGCGGCGTCAGCAGTGATGCGGTCGCTGTATCGGACTGTTGTGGTGAAAAGGGGGCTGAGTCAGGGGGCAAAGCTCTCGATTTACCGATCGATCTACGTTCCCACCCTCACCTATGGTTATGAGATTTGGGTAATGACCGAAAGGACAAGATCGCGAATACAAGCGGCCGAAATGAGTTTCCTTCGCAGGGTGGCTGAGCGCATCTTTGCTGAGACTGCTGCCCCCGCGACCCGGGGGAAGAAAATGGATGGATGGAGTATTTGTGGGACTTCCTAATTGGTCAGTGCTGCCTTATAGGCGGAGTTAGGAACAGTAGGCGGAGATATGGACATCAAATCTTTTTCACAGGGTTTTTTCTTTACGGTAAAAAACAAACTGTCAAATTGCATAACATTCCTTCAACCAAACAGGAATGAAAAAAATAGACCATTAGATCATTGTAAATCTATTGTATTGAAGCCAATAAAACTGTGCAAGTCAGTAACAGTGGACAGTAATGGCTCTTTAGACCTCATAAAACACCAATAAGTCATTTTTGTAGACTCCCTGTATTGTATCACAGCTCAAGTCCAGTTCTGTTTACTAAATTGTGCTATAGTAATAAACAAATACTTTAAGAGAGGGCTGCATATTTTTTTTTAGATTTAATAGTCGGGGATTTGAGGTTTTAAAAATCCCCAAATAAGTTCAAAAATCCACTGCATCATTACTGCAAACTGGAAGCGAACAGTCAGCGATTCCCCTTGGAGCCCAGGGTTATTAAAGTTTAATTTTGAAAGACTCCAACTTTTATGAATGAGTTGAAAATGAATTAGTATGCATAGACAGTATATCGTCTTATCTATCAAAGGTTTGAATATAGTTTCAAAGTAAGGGTCACTCTCGAGTATGCTGTCTTCTGACCTTAGTCCTGATTTGGACCTGGTTTAGTTCTGGTTAAGACCTGCTTTCAAACTTAGCTCAGCTTTAGTTAAATCCTGTCCTAGACTTTACTTTTCTTATTTAATCCTGGTTAAGACGTATTTTTAGAATGTTTCCTGGGTTTAGATTGGTCTTGTCTTGAGCTTGTTTTGTTGACCCTTGTTTAGTCTTGGTTTAGTTTCCAAAGTCCTGACTTAGAGCAGTCTTGAATTTCTGGGAACTCAGACTCAGATCAGTTCAATTAATGCACAGGGGATTTCTGATGTGAGAGGGAGATAGTGCCTGCTGGTGCTGCATGTTCCCGAGTGTCATTCTCCCAATAGTCTGGTTTCTGCCGGGGCAATGCTATTTAACAGGGGTAGGCAAGTTTGCTTGGTGTTTGACTGATTTTCTTCTTTGTAAAAAGACCAAGGGCCGAACCTGTCAATTTTAACCCAAAGTAAAGAACCACTTTCTACAAATGCCAGTGTATCTGATATATCACTTGGGTGTTCTGTTCTGAAATTTTGAAGTAATTTACTGTATTTCTTGCCTTTTTTGAGTACTTTAACTTTAAATATGGTAAAGCACTCTCGGATTTGTCTAATAATATTTCTCAAAATCATCTTGAGGGCCGGAGGTTCTATGCTGGAGGGCCGGATTTGGTCCCTGGGCCTGTCTACAAAACAAGTGTATGTCATGTATTTACTAATAATGACTACTTGTATCAGTATTTAGCCTAAAGTCATTGGTAATTCTTCTTTTTTATGTAATTTTAAGCTGTAAACGTTACATATTCTGTTGAATAGAGTACATTATTTGCCCCTCCTGGAACTGCCACCTTAACGTGGTGGAGGGGTTTGAGCGCCCGAATGATCCTGGGGGCTATTTTGTTGGGGGCTTCTGCCCCTGTAGGGTCTCCCATGGCAAACAGGTCCTAGGTGACGGGTCAGACAAAGGGCGGTTTAGAATCCCCTTATGAGAGACCAACAGGCCCAGTTAGAATCATGAGGCCGTTCTTCTGTGGACCCAGCACCTGCAGAAGGAGCCATAGAGGGCTGGTGCAATGTGACTTGGTCAGCTCCAACGGCTGCCCCCACGACCCGGAAACGTGGATGAATGGATTTCCCTGTCGTGTTAGGCTGGTTGATTGTTAGATACAGGGCGGCAGGAGCTTAGGTGGTAGAGCGTTCATCCACTTATTGTTGGCAGTTCATTTCTAGTTCCTCAGGCTGAAATGTGCTGTATAAAAGTGCCAAATTTATCATTTTTAGAGTACCCCGGACTTGGACCTGGCTCAGTCTTGGTTTAGTCCTGTTATCGTCCTAGTCTATTATTGCGAGGAAGTCCCCACTGCTCTATTAAATTGATGTGATTTCTCTGATGTGAAAAATGGCACCCGCTGCTGCCTGTTCTAATGCGCCCGAGTTATTGCTCCTGTAATAAATTAATATAGGGCTGGTTCAGTCCTGAGTGAAACCTTGATTAGTCTTTGCGCTTCTGGCATCCTTGAATCTATATATTCCATATTCTTCGCTGCTCTGTTAAAGCATATGTGATTTCTGATGATGTGAGAGATAGCGCCTGCTGCTGCCTATTCTCGAGTGTCATTCTCCCAGTGGCCGCCTTCAGGAGCCCACGCTGGTCCTTCTCATCGCTCTGCTTAGGATATAATTACGGACTGAGTTATTGAAGTGGGAACGCTGATGATGGCCCACGACGATGTCTGTGTTATATATCCAGCCTCAGAAATGCTAACTTCGCGGCGAGCAACGGCACTGCGGGTCAGACTGATTGGGGCACATGAAAAAGGACTGGCATTTTAAAAATCTGGGGCAATTATCATTCGACTGCTGAGATGGGGAAAAATGCAGTGGAGTTTGTTATTTATCCAACTGTGATGCCTCAATGATGCAGCATTATACTGTAATTGTGTGTCTTCTGGGTGCAACAATAAAATGGCTTTTGCTCATTTTGTTTCAAGAGATAGACATTTTAGAATAAACCGCAGCTTAAACAAAACATGTTCTCCACTCCAGAATGCAATACTGTAGTTATTCTAAAACTCTCTACTCCAACAATGAGCTGCCACAGGGTTGGATCATGTCGATAACTGAGATTAACCATAGATTTAATCACAATTCAATTAAAACTGGAAACAGACAGAATAAACTGCCTGATCAGATACAAAAAAAAATGTCACCATCTAACTAACTACTGTGACTGTTCTGATCTGGAGTTGCTGCTCTTGGCCAGATCTAGGTTCAGCAACAGCTCCTAAATTTCCCATTTTTAATAAGCATGAACTAGATAGCTTAGTTAATAAAGTAGTGTTGTTTAGTTTAGTTTAGTTTAGTTTAGTTTATTTGTTTATTTGAGCAATACACATTGTGCTCAAAAGGAGTGGGCTGAAGCAAAAAGCTTATGAGCCCCCACCCCCAAGTGCAATAAATAAAAAAAGAACATTTCAAAACATTTCAAGCAGCTACATTCATACAGACCAACTTACAACAAACAACAAAAATATATAAACTCTTTATATAATTAATTAAACCAACGCACAGCTACAACAACAATCTAGTTTCATATACGATGTCTAGAACAAAGTAAGTCAAAAAAATGTGTTACTTAATATATTGCTTGCATATTTTTACCCGTGATTACAGAGTTACTTTTATGGTATAAAGGTACATTAATAGATATTATAATTTGAGATCTTGATACTTTCCAGTTGTCATTACCATTCTCAGTATAATTTTAATTTGGGTTTAATTATCATCATCATTATTATATATTTATTTAATTGAGTTATATGTGAAGTATGCTGTAGCCCTGCACAGTGTGGTGCATTAAAATGCCAGAGAGTGAGCAAGTTGAAGAGAGCAGTAACTCCCCTTCAACAAACCCCCTAACAGCTGATTTGTAGATGATGTTCCTATGCTGAGTGGTGCATTAAAAGACAAGGTTTAGAGCCCGTTGGGAGGGTCCCTCTCAACAGATCCATAACCTGCCAACCCTAATTCTCCGTTTGTGAATTTGAGCAATAGAATGACAACCGTTCCAAGCAGCAACACTCTTCCAGATTATAGAGGAACAATACACATAATTGATCCCACTGCTCCCCCTAGTGGCAACGCATTTCTTCTTGTCTGTATATTTCAAAAGTCTTTTGTTTGTATTTATATTTGAACAGGTTGATGTTTGGACATAGTTTCAATTCCATCTCCAGTTTATTCCACAATTGTACACCATTAACTGTTGGACTAAAACTTTTCAAAGTTGTGCTATGTTTCTGAATCCTAAAGTTTAATTCATCACGTAATTCATAACGACCAGTACGTTCTTGGAACCTTCTTTGTATTTGGTTTGGTAACAATTTATACCTTGCTTTGAATAACATTTGAACAGTTTGGAACTCAACAATGTCACAAAACTTCATGATCTTTGATTTTAAAAATAATGAGTTTGTGTGGTCCAAAAACCCAACTTTATGAATTACTCGGATAGCTCTTTTTTGCAACAATATTATTGGTTTAACTGTGTTTTTATAAGTACTACCCCAAACCACAGTACAATAATATAAGTAGGGCAAAATCAGAGAACAGTATAAGGTATGTAGAGCTTTGATGTTTAAAATGTGCTTTGCTTTTGCAATTACTGAAATGCTTCTAGAAATTTTTGTGGATATATATTTAATGTGAGATTTCCAAGTAATTCTGTCATCAATAATCACACCAAGGAATTTGATTTCATGCACTCGCTCGATAACAACACCTTCTATCTGAATTGCTTCCTGAGCATTGGAGTTACAGTTGCCAAATATCATCATTTTGCTTTTACTCAGATTTAAAGATAATTTATTTTGTTTGAACCACTTGTTGACACTTTTGAGTTCCAAGTTAACAATCCGACACAGCTGCTGTAAGTCGTCTCCTGATGCAAAAATATTTGTATCGTCAGCAAACAAGATAAATTTAAGTATTTCAGACGTTTTACAAATGTCGTTAATATACATATTAAACAATTTTGGGCCCAGAATAGAACCTTGAGGTAAACCACAGACAATTTGTCGACAACTCGACTGATAATCACCGATTTTCACACATTGTTTTCTATTTTTTAAGTAACTGGTAACCCACTGTAGAGCTACCCCCCTAATTCCATAAAGTTCTAGTTTATTAATTGATATATCATAGTTTATTGTATCAAACGCTTTACTCAGGTCAATAAATAACCCTATTGCACATTTCTTGTTATCTACAGCATTAGTTATTTCTTCAGTTATATCAACGAGCGCGTGTGAGGTTGAGTGATTGTTCCTAAAACCAAACTGATTATCCGAGAGTAAATTACACTTTTCGATAAAGCTGTCAAGTCTAGAGTTAAAAACCTTTTCTAAGATTTTAGAGAATTGCGGTAAAAGGGAAACAGGCCTATAGTTTGTAAAGAGATGTTTATCTCCTGCTTTGAACAGAGGAATCACTTTTGCTACTTTCATACTATCAGGAAATTGTCCAGTTTGCAACGATAAGTTACAGATGTAAGTTAACGGCTTAGAGATACTTTCAATAACAGTTTTTAAAGTTTTCATGTCCATGTCATGGTAATCGGTCGAAGTTTTATTTGTACACCCTTTAACAATTTCCAGTATCTCCTTTTCCTCCACAGGTTTGAGGAACAGGGACATAGGATTTGCTTCTATCAGATCACAATTATAGTTCTCAACGTTTACAATTTTTGCAGCAAGGTTCGGTCCAACATCTACAAAGAATTTATTAAATGTTTCGACTACTTCATTCATATTATTTAAAGTGTTATCCTCATCTTTGAAATATTTTGGATAATTAATCGTTCTTGGTTTATTTCTAATTATACTATTTAAGATGTTCCATAAACCTTTAATATTATTCTTATTAGTATCCAACAACTTATTATAATAATCCTGTTTACATTTTCTAATGATACCTGTCAGTTTATTTTTATATTTCTTATATTTATCCTCAGCTTCTTTTGTTCGGTTACTTATAAAGTTTTTGTAAAGATTTTTTTTTTTCTTGCAAGCATTTAGTAAACCTTTAGACATCCATGGTGTTTCTTTACACTTTCTGTTTTTACTGTATTTCTTCATTGGGCAGTTTTTGTCGTATACCTTTTGAAATACTCGCGTAAACTCATCATAAGCCATATTCGTGTCATTCTCTCTGTACACAATACTCCAGTCTTGAGCTAAAAGCTCCTTTTTAAATGCATCAATAGTTTTCTCTGTTTTTACCCTTCTAAACCAATACTTGTTTTCCTCTTCATCTTTTACATATCCATTTTTATACATAACGAAAACTGGAAGGTGATCACTAATATCATTTATAATTAACCCGCTGACTGTATCACTTTCAATTTCATTTGAGAAAATGTTATCAATCAAGGTTGCACTATGAGTTGTTATTCTACTTGGTTTAGTGATTAGAGGAAACAGACCTATACTGAATAAAGTATTTATAAATTCGTCCGTCTTTTTATGTTTATATGGGTTTAACAGATCGATGTTGAGGTCTCCCCCCACAAACATGACTTTATGATTTAATCCTGAAAAGTGCTCCTCCATCCAGTTAGAAAAAACATCTACATCAGAGCCAGGTGTTCTATAAATACAACTCACAATAATATTTTTCTTTTTTTGCCTTGTAATTTCAACAGTAAGGCATTCAAGTGTATCATCCACCACCATTGTCTTATTTTCCATTACTTTGTAACTATAGTTGGAGTCTATAAACATAGCTACGCCCCCTCCATGCTTGTTCTTTCTGTTCATACTTATAAATTCATAACCATCAATAGAAAACTCAAATTCTCTGTCATTATTGATCCATGTTTCTGTGATTAGAATGACACTGAATGGTGTGGAAAACTGTTTTAAGAAGCTTTTGATGTGGTCAAAGTTTGCATAGAGGCTTCGACTATTGAAGTGGATTACAGTGAATGCCTTAATGTTCTTAAGTTTACTATTGTACAGATCCTCTGTGTAGTATTGACAGTCATTGGTAGCTCTAGTAAAAAAGTTATTTTCCGGGTCGATGTCGATCTCAGTGTTCTGTAGGTCGTACTGAGAGAATGTAAAATCCTGGGAGTTTGCTTCAGCAATTCTCCTTATTGAAAAGTCCAAGTCGGTGCTTCCTATAGAACTATATGTATTACTGGACATGTGAAATTATGTGCTTTTACATACCAAAATCCATACGCTTTTCCCGGTGTTTATACTGGATGTGGTGTACTGCTGCGTGGACGTATAATGAGTTTGTCATATCTCAAGAAGGCGATCTCCCCCCTTTCTCGTGCAGCTCTCAGCTCCGGCATCAGTTCTTTGCGTTTTCTTTTTATTGATTCGGTGTAGTCCTCGTTTATGAAGATTTTTGTTCCTTTAAGTCGTTTGGCGCGCTGCAAGATTTCCTCGCGATCCTTCCACCTCAGTAGTCTGGCGATGATGGGTCTCGGCCAGTCTCTCCCGCCGTCGTGTTTCCCTACGCGGTGAGCCCTCTCCACCTCCACCGCGTGATTTAGCTGTAGCTTCTCCTTCAGTATCTCCTTAACTTTTACCTCGGCGTCGGCCCAGGTCTCCCCGGGCGACTCCAACACTCCCTCAAATACCAGGTTATTTCTGCGGCTCTGTCCCTCCAGATACTCCAGTTTGTCCGTGATGATGTGTAAATTGTCACATACTTTGTAAAAGTCCGTTTGTAAAGTGTTTGTGCGCTCCGTGAGTTTCAGATTATGTTCTTTTAAAGTGTCCACCTCACCTTGCGTGAACTGCAGGCTTGTTTTTAGTTCTTGAATGTCCTTAGTCTGTAAATCCATGCGGGTGTTTGTTGATTCCATTATGAGTTTAATAAATCCTTTGAAGTTCTCCTGTTGTTGTTGAATTAATTCCCTGAACATGACCCTCTGCTGCTCCATGAGCTCCGTGACTCGACTGAGGCTTACGTATTCCTCTTCCACCGCCGAATCTGCCTGTTGCTTCGCCTCTATTTTCGGCGGTTTAGGCATTTTGCTCCCTCTCAGCAGGCCTGAATGTTCTTAATATTCTTAACGAATATTTTGATATTCTTAAAAACTTTTTTTTTCCCGCGTTGGTCTAGCTTTGTCCGTCCCTGAAATCGGTCCGACCGGAAACAATTGTCTCCCATCAGACCTAGAGAACGTTCGAAGACTTACCTCAAGATCAGACCTAGAGAACGTTCGAAGACTTGCCTCAACTGTCGATTACCTCAACTGCTAAATTTCACAATTTGTTTGTCAAAGTATCTCACTACTGGACATGCAATTTGACAAGCAATAAAATAGAAATACTAAAATTGCAATTGCATTTTTAAACTAAAAACTCCCAGTAAAGTGGAGCACAAGTTGCGTTGGTTGGGACTCAATCTAACACTGCCCGAATGGCTATTTGTAACATTGTAGCATTAAGTTGTGTGGCTACAGATAAACTGGGAAGAGCCAGTGTCCAATACATTGTGTGGGAGGACTTATCTTTTATTAGAAAAGTAACAGAGAGATCTTTCCTTTTGCACCGCAGCGTTCATATTTCAGTATCTGTTGGATGGTTTTGAAGCCAAAGTCTCTCTTTGGCTTCAAAAGAGAGACTCTCTTTGCACCGCGTTGCTGACTAGATTTGATGAAGAATTCAAATGTAGATGCCGGCTGAGTGACTCTGACCAATTTAAGTATAGAATCAAATGTCATCACCCTCAGTTACTACAATGTTTGGGCCTCTCCGCTTTAGCGATTCTCTGCAGGCTCAAATATTCCTCTTTTCTAGGTGTTTGCACAGAATTATTCATTCACTTTATGTAATTTGTGTATTATGTTGAAATGGTCTTACCCACTTTTTTGTTAAAACATTTCCTCTTAGTGTAAGCACTTCCTGTGAGTGGGAAATTCATTGTTGTCGAAGGAAGAGAGAGAAGAAAATAAGACTGAAAAAAAACAAAAAGGTTAAAAGTTGGCTCACCACTGGCTGATCATAGAGCAGGAAGATTGAACTTAAGTGGCGGCACGGTTGCACAGCGGTTAGCGTTCGTGCTTCACAGCTAGAAGGTCCGGGTTCGATTCCCACCTGGGCGGGGCCTTTCTGTGTGGAGTTTGCATGTTCTCCCCGTGTCTGCGTAGGTTTCCCCCGGGTACTCCGGTTTCCCCTACCACTAAAAACATGTACAATAGGCCCAGGGACTGCAGGTGGAAATTAGCACAAGTGCTATAACCTGGTACAATGCATGTCTCCTTTCTGAGGCTAATGTATATTGTACACTGTCCCTGTTCAAATAAATAAATAAGTAAGTAAGTGCGTTATTTGTCATTATACAAGCGTACAAACAAAATTGTTTTCAGGTGTTAATCCTGAGCCGCTGCGACTGAGCCACGCTGCCACTGTGGGCCAACCTGACCAGCATGTTTTTGGAGGTAGAAGAAACTGCAGCTCCCGGAGAAAATCTGGCTTGCTGCCTTCAGTCACCTCAGAAACTGTGAGTTTGTCCCTGTTTTAGAGCGTGGTGTCCTGCACTGGTCAGCTCCTTCCTCTTCCTCCTGTGCAGCTCCCTCTGCTCCATGTGATCCACAACAGACTTTCACCATCTTCTGGGAAGAGCTTAGCAGTTAATCTGTTTAATTCTCCAGTGAACGTCCATTAGCCTGAAGAATAGTAGGGATAGAGGTCATGTGTGTCTTAGCTTTGAGTCTTGCCCGGATGCCTCCATTGTCCCTTCCTTGTTTCCTGTAGCGCCTCTTGTGCTCCCTCCACTGTGCTGCAGGTGTGGGGGGCTCTTGGTGCCTCTTCAGTGTTTCAGAATTTAAAAAGTGACCTCAGATTAATTTGAGTGATTTTAATTTATTTTATTTTTTGTTTCTGCGTTAATGGTTTGGTAGTGAGGAGGAACTGCGAAGGACAGAAGCTGATCAATGTACAGCAGTGGTTCCCAAACTGGAGGTCCTCAGAGGCACTACAGTGGGTCCCCCAAAGCTTGCAAAACAAGTTTATTGAAACATTGATTTTAAAAGGAAACATTTTTAAATACTAAAATGTACCACTGTAAACCAGTATTTAGAATATAGTTGTTGCTAGCTGTTGCTTTTTATGCACATTTTGCTGAAATAGGAATGGGATAAGGGAGCTGCAATGTCCCGGACTTTGATAATGGCTGCTCTTCACTATTTATGCTGCGGTTTGCCACTTCCTGAATAAGGTGAATATAAACGTCTTTGATTTTAACTTGCAACCCAATTTTTGTTCTTGGCAACACATTATGCACTACTTTCGATACTCAACCCCCAAGTTTTAAACCCTCGAGGTAAAAAAAATAGCAAGAATAGTGCATCTTTTACAAACGGGTCTGGACCAGAACTAAAAGGCATGAATGAAACTGGTTAAATAAAATACAAACAAATTTAAATCCAAACGATTCCTCAGTACCGACAGAAAGATCCCTGAGCAAATGTATCACATTTGGCGATCTGCTGTCTTTGATGGTATTCAATGTTTTAAGTCAGTTATCTGTGCCACTACAGTCTTGCTCCGGCAGGTTTGTGACTCAGAGCTGCCCACGGTGCGTACAGTAAACCCAAGGCCCCGGTGTAGTGCGACACCATGGCTGGGGCACAACCTTCTCCTCAACAATTCTGACTCACTGTCCAAACCATTATCCAACCGAAGAAATGACTGCTGCGGCCACAAGCAAATGGTCTGCCACTATTTTGTAGTTGGCAAAATATCAGGTGTTACGACTGTTTTACCATTTCATGAAAAAAAAAAGAGGAGTTGAATTGTATTGTGAATGCATCAGCGGAACAAATGTCTCAAGTTGGAACAAGATGGCAAGGGATAAGCTACTCATACTTTGACTGTTAATTAGCATATCACTGTGCATGTGTTTAAGAGATTACAAAGCCAAAAGGAAAAGAACGATTTGGCACAACGTCACAACACAAATAAACAAAGGATTTTTTTGGACAGTGTTTTTCAAACTGTTGTAATTTCTGAACCCACCGTCAAATTGTTTGTGGCAAAGACCCAAAACCTGAAAATGGTCCAGTGAACCACTTTTACTCTCATCCAAGCCCCGCATTTCCATGGCCTGTACTAGGGCTGGGCAATATGGCATTTTTTGTTTTTTTGTTTCATATTTATATTAAAAACAAATGCTATTTAGCTGATTCAAGAACATGAGACAAGACAAACCTTTTATGTAAATCTCAAGCAAAAAAAAAAGTATATATTTTTTTCCCCCCAGTATCATTTATGATACAAAAATCTTCCATTGTTCTCATTCAAACTCCAAAACTATGTGCTTTTACTGTTCAAGAATTAGTTGTAAAAATGATCATTATTAAGACACAAGACAATTATTGAAATTGACAAACATAGAGATTGCGATATCGATTATATTTCGATAAAGTGCCCAGCCCTAGCCTGTACTCTGGATGGACACATCTCAAGGACAAGGACTGGACGTTCTGCAATCTTGGCCCGTCTGCTGAGGGACTCCTATCGGCCGCGAGTCTCTAAATAGCCTGTCTGTCCAGTGGATCTTTCCCTCTGTGGTTCTCCCCAAGGTTTCTTTTCCTCCGACTGGATTTTTTTGTTTTTCCTCGCCGTGCTAGAGAGTCTAAGTACGGGGACACCCCCACCGCTCGTGACCACCTGCTGCTGACGCTTATTTGGACATTATGTTTTCCTGAATACTTAACTTGCCTGAACTTTACATTGTCTTGTTTACTGTTTTGTTTTATTGCCTTAATGTTCAGTGCAGCCCTGTGAGGCAACTCCTGTTGTGATATTGGGCTATACAAAACCATTGATTGATTGATTGCTTGATCTCTTGTTTTTAAACGCAGACTGTAGACTAGACTCTTATTGCAATGAGCGCTCTGTGCAATCTTCAGCGTCATACCTGCTGCAGTAAGTGGGCTGCACTAACTAGGCGCATTGAGTTGCCTTGCCTTGCCTAACTACTGTGGGTGGAGCACGCACTTGTATTTTGATCATGTTTCTGCGGCCCGGAGTTTTTACCCCGGGCTCTTTAATACTGGTGCTAGAGCGGGACCATCAATATATTCGGGACATGGACAGTGTTTAACTCACAGTGGGAGAAAAAGTTTGTAGTTTGTCCAGCTGAGAGCGCTGCAAGGCTGTGTGCAGTGTTAATGGAAAAAAGATGAGAGCGAAGAGGAAGCAGCAAGTCATTAAGGCTGAAACGACGCGTCGACATAGTCGACGTCATCGATTACGTAAATACGTCGACGCAGTTTTTGTGCGTCGACGCGTCGCTTGTTTACATCATGGCGGCGCGCGCGATGCGAGCGAGGGGAAAAAGGCACGCCAAAAGTAATCAAAAGTGTGGGAGTATTTCCAGAAACGGCCAAATAATGTTGTTTATGCACACTGTGTCGAGCGGAAATGGCCTACCACAGCAGCACAACGGCTATGAACGAACATTTAAAACGAAAACACCCGACAGCGTTCATGCCATCAACCAGTCAATCGGCCGCGTGAGTAATTTTCATTACACAAAAACATTAATGTATTATTTGTATCTGCGTTGTAAATTCATAAACTAAAGCACTGTTCCGCTCTGAGAGGAGTCAAAAACGCGCGTGTCTAACGCTACATAACGTTACGTTAGATGTGTAACTAACTAAACTACCTTTGTACAACATTAACAGTTATGTACAAACGAACAATTAACTTTAATCATACAATCATTGTTGTGTGCTGGTTATTTATTTTTTATTTTGCGCATTTTAAAGCAAATAAGCAATACTTTTACTTTTATTCAAATGTTTACAGTGAGTGTTCCAGAAATTGCACATTTTATAGGCTACTGAGTTGCACATTGAGCCATAATTTTATTTGGTTAAATAAAAGCCATGCCATTTGAAAATACTGGCCTACGTCAATTTTTTCCCCTTCATTTTAAATGAAAAAATAATCGGTAAAAGGAAAAATAATCTATAGATTAATCGAAAAAATAATCTATAGATTAATCGATTAATCGAAAAAATAATCTATAGATTAATCGATAGAAAAATAATCGTTAGCTGCAGCCTTACAAGTCATTAGCACTGCTTGAGTTGTTGTTGCACACCACGCCGCAGCTGACTCCTAAGTAACGGCCACAGGCTACAGGCAAAAACACTGTTTACAAAGCACTGTTTGTACACAAGAGACCAACTTTGTCTTCTTGAGCGGAAGATTGAGCCCATTGTGTTCCTCATGTAAAAGCTGAAGCATGCGCACCACTGCCCGCACCACATGATCAAATCTGAACATCCACAAATGGAGTTAACGTTGTTGACTCAGGAGCAGGACCACGCCTCAATCAATCATCCTCTGCATACCAACCAATCCCGCATTCACCTTGCCACGCCTCTAATTAACCACGAGCTATATATACTCACCAGGTCAAGCCTTCATTCCTGTCTGTTTGAAACTGTCGACACCACCCTCCCTCCCTCTACATCTGTTTTATTTTCAATGATTCACTGATTCTCCTGCTTCGAGGAGGGGGTCTGAAGAGCTGGGCTTTATTGAGACGGAGTCCCCCACCCACAGTCTCGCCCATCCTTAGCTCATTCAATTCTTTAATCACACTTTGTTGTGGCGTGGTCCTTGCTAGTGAATAGGCTAATATTCCAACTATACACTCCTGACATGAACCTGAGTCAGGATGTGGAGATGGGTCCCTGTTCGTCCTTAATTGTACATGACAGGTCAAATATGATTCTCAAGTTTTCCCTGGTTTACACATTTTTGCGGTGTCGATTATTTAGCATTTTTATTTGACTTTGCAGAGGATGTGACATATCAGAAGCAGGGATTTCCATAATTGCATTGTGTTTCTAAGGAACTTGGCCTCTTCCTGTGTCACCAAAGTACTTTCATTAAACTTTCCTTCATAAAATTTCCACTAATACATACCACAAGCATTATCCTGTTGGTAAACCCTTAATACCTGGCAGCTGCACTTTAAGCACTGTTAGGTTTGGTTGCGATTTGTGAATGACAATACCAAAAAACACCCCCACTCCTCGGTGGCACCTGAGGGAGCCTGGGCATCGTCACTGGTACCTGAACCCCATCTTGAGAACCTCTGCCCAAAATAATGTCCAGATGTCATCCTCTGTGATCTGTGACTGCTCAGAGGGAGACAGTGATTACAGAGGAGGGGCCCAGCTGCATGGGCCGTTAGCTCTCATCATTACGGGCCGTGAACCTGCTCTGGGGTAAAGCAGTGAGATCCAAATCCCATCTGCTGCTGCATTTTTGGTAACCCGCTCACCAAGACCCATTTACTTTCTCAGTGCTGAGAGATGTGGTTCTGGAAGCCCTTTTTCCCAGGATAGCCACATACAAATACTACATTTCAGTCAACTAAAGATCATACATTACCTACTTTTGCACACTATTGCAGTGATAATTAGGGATGAGTACCATTAAACAATACCAGTATGGTATCAAACAAAAGGTTTAGGTACTACTGGTGTGGAAAGAATAAAAGCATCGACAGCAGGTACAGAAAAAACAGTCAGCAAAAATGTGGGAAAATGTGGAAAGTGTTTTTACCCTTTTGTGGTTAAAGGACATTTCTTGGTTTCACCTCAAATAAATGATACAAATGTAAAAGAAATTAAATGGAAGGAAAAGGGAAAAAAATAACATTATTAATCTTTTTTTTGGTTAAATATGACAAATATTTTAGAATAGGTGACAAAAAATGTATCGTTCAGGTATCGGTATCGAAAACCAAGTATCGTTAAAGTTCCGGTATCGGAATTTTTTTTCCAGTACCCAGCTCTAATGAGTTAAAGGATCATTGATAATTCACACTTTTAGTAGTAAAACACTCATAAGTTATTTCGTTTTGGGGTCACAAGCAAGTACTGTAAATAAAATTTGCTCCATGTTTCAGAAGCTATTGGTGTCTACATAACAGTACAACTAGAAAAAGGCCGTATATGTATCAATTAATAAAAAGAAAACTGAACTAAACCCTTATGCCCAATGCGTCTGTCGCCAAAAATACCCTCCTTATGGGACTGCACATTTTCATCTTGGTGTTATTTTCACAGTCTACAGGTGAGCCATCCATGTGCGTCGCCTTCACCCTTCAATCTCACACACTGCTCTCTGACACCTGCACCCTCTGTGCTGGAAAGTTTCTGCAGAGATTGGTCATGCCAGAAAATGAGTCCATCACATTACCCTCTTCTGGACGTGGAGTAGTGCGCTAGTTCTCGGAAAGGCCTCTTCTGATAAGCAGGCTTCTACTACCGGATGGTACTTTTGGAGTTCTGATGTACTTTCAATTGGACCCATTGCATTTGTGGTTATATTTGACTTGAAGGCCGTGGTTAAGGGAGTTTTATAATCAGTGGTTCTAGTTTATTCTTAGTCTACTGTATAGCTCAGTCTTGGTTCTGTTATAGTGCTAGGCTTGTGCTGGTTAACAAATACACAAAAAAGCTAAGTATTTTCCGATTAGTCTTGCATTTTTTCAAACGTTTGAGATATGTGTAGCTTGTGAAGATCATATAGGAATTGACAAAGCAGCTTCTTTTTATTTACAAAGGGCTCTATTTTTCCTCACGATGATTTTACTTTTAAATAGCCTTTGCATCATAAACATCACAGTAGTACAGTTTAGCTTAAAGGAACATACTATATAATAATATTCAAGTACAATTCAACCCGAAGAGACTCACAGAAACAAAGCAGCATTAGAAGAGTTTTATTGGACATGAATCAGACCCCAGTGGATGACAGTGAATCAACAGTGTGAAATACACGGGTGTGATGAGTGAATGTAAGGAGAGTCTGGACACTGGTGGTGGTAGAGGATGAGGTCTGAGGCGACCAGTGGACCACGAGCCTCGATGAGGCCAGGTGGAGGAGGGGCGGAGGAGGGGCGCAGCACGCTGGGAAAAGGGCAAGGCAGTGAACGAGGGGCTTATGAGGGGAATCTTGGTAAATGATTGGTGACATAATTCCACCTTTCATCGACATTCAGAGTATCTCTGGGGGACAGCCACATGACTGAAATAAAACCGGGATGGAGTCACACAGCGTAAAGACTTTGGAATCTGCTTTATGGAAACTCAGACCTTTTGTGAACCTAAGATTGTGAGGCTCGACAATTATGATCGGTGAACATCTATCACGCAAATGCCAGAGACAGAAGAAGAACAAATAAAACCTATAAAGCCTATTGAGGTTAGGTTATTGCAGTAGTCAAAACCTCGTTTGCTATTTGATATCGATAAACCTTTAAAAGCTCTATTACATAATACTTCCAACAGACTTTAATATAGTAATTTGAATTGTCCAAAACCAGAGAAGGGTCTATAAGTAGATCTCAAAATGACTGTACACTGATGTTACTGGGGTTGAGCGTGTTGCTGTAGGGAGGAGTGGGAGGTGATGCTTATTATAGACTCTTTCTGCGCGTCGGTCTTTT
Source organism: Proterorhinus semilunaris (assembly GCA_021464625.1). Lineage (NCBI taxonomy): Eukaryota > Metazoa > Chordata > Actinopteri > Gobiiformes > Gobiidae > Proterorhinus > Proterorhinus semilunaris. The sequence goes on along the minus strand of CM038345.1, from coordinate 26,903,740 downwards.
TCTGCCTCTCTCGATCACAAAAGCTGCCAAATATATCCAGCGGTGGCTAAGGAGGCAAACACATAGCGTTATTTATAGCCACCGCTCGAATCGAGATGAGCACAGATCTGGACAAAACGGGGAAGGAAAACAGCATCGCTTAGCAACAGATGCGTAAAAGTGATGTATTGTCATAGTAGTTGGTATGGTATATATAGACATTCTGTCCTTGGGCAAGACACTTCACTGTATAAATGGGACGTTGGTCTCTGCTCTTACAAACATAGATCTCCACAAAGCACTAATTTTATTGCACCATGGTCAACAATAAAGGAATAATTATAATGCTAATATCTTCTTGTTCAGGCATAAAGGAATTATCTCATTATCTTTGATTGCAACACAAAATTATTAGCCTGGCCTTTGCCATCCGTAAACTCCGGTCAAATATTTTTCCCTGTACGAAACAAGTACGAGGGTATGGTAAAACCAGGCTACAAAATTATGTTTTCTCTCTCACTTTCCTGTTTTGTCTTTTTGTAACATCGAGATACCTAAAGAGCCCTTTATTGATTGACGTGTTGTGTATAGATGAAGCTTGACAACAAAACCTCACCCATGAATCACTGTTGTGTTCATAAGCTTTTTCAATAAAAACAACATTGTATGCCTAAAACAGACTTCTTCTCACCCCCCTGCAAATACCACCACTAAAGCATATACACCGCTGTATGACGAGCCTCACTTTTCTGCAAATGGTTGTATTCTTTGCTCGACTAGTGTTTTACGTAAGGGCTCTGAGTTGGCTCTTCACTCGAGTGGCTGCTCACTTTTTGATTGGGCCATTGTCGCTCATACTTTTCTGTTTTATTCTTTTCCCACAGATAAGGGACTGTTCCACTCCACTCTGTAAATAAGACCGGCTTGTAACACCCAGGCAGAACACTTTGCGACAAACTGAACGGAGAGAGTCCACAGATCATGTCCCAGGTAAGATGTTACGTCCTACGGAAATGAAGGACTTACCCAGGCCAGTTGAATCTATTACTTTTGGTCTGAAATGGATGCGAGTCCTCTCCCATCAGAATATTCTTATGTAGATCAAACCCATCATTCATAACCGGCTCATCCACTGACTTTTTTATGTTAATTTTCACAAGAGCTGCATGATATTAGAAAAAAATAAAAACTGCCAACCGTTTTGATGTTGAGGGTATGAGCGTTTACATAATTTTCACTGTAAACCTGGGATGCAAACCGTATGAACTTAAACCCCCATCAGCCCTTGCAGCGGCTGCTCCCACACATGCTACAACTACACTCTCGCCTGCTCTAGTGATAATCACAAAACTCTGCCATGAGGATGCTCGTGGGATTTAAAGTGAAAAGTTGGCATCTGTCCAAAAAAGCAAAGTCCAGCTAAATTGTTTGTAAACATACAGTGCCTTGCGAAAGTACTAATACACCTTGAACTGTAGCACATTTTGTCATGTTTACAATCCTAAACATAAAGATTTTATTTTTAATTTTTTACTGAAAGTTCACACACAAGTAACAGACAACTGTGAAGTGAAAGTAAAATGATACATGATTCTTCTTCAATGAAGGTACTTGAGTCATCTTCTGTACTCAGTAGTTGAAGTCTTCGAACGATACATGATTCTGTTATTTTTCATGAAAAGTGAAAAGTGGGGCGTGCATAAGTATTCATACAGCATTTTCTGAGTGCATTAAATTGCCTTTATAACATTCCTAATACCTGCAGAATGTTCACACCTTGCCCTAATCCTTAAATAGAGGCCACCTGTGTGTAATCTACTCAGTATAATTCCAGCTGTTCTGTGAGGGCCTCAGAGCTATTGATACAGTCGACCATACTATTCTTTTAACTCGTTTAAAACACATCGGCCTCTCTGGTGCTGTCCACAAATGGTTTACATCCTATCTCACAGACAGGGCATTCATGGTGAGTGTGGATACTTGCTCCTCTAAGGTCTATAGAATTACATGTGGTGTGCCCCAGGGTTCGATTTTAGGCCCAGTGCTTTTTAACCTGTATATGCTCCCTCTTGGTGATGTCATCAGGAGACATGGAGTCAACTTTCATAGTTACGCTGATGATACACAGTTGTACATCTCCATGTCTCCTGATGACACCAGGCCAATGGATACACTTTTTAACTGCATTTTAGATATCAAATCCTGGATGGCAGAAAACTTTCTCCAGCTTAACCAGGACAAAACTGAAGTTTTAGTCATCGGTCCTCAGGCCCAGAGAGAGAAACTTTTACCCAAACTACAGTCATTGTCTTTTAATCCTTCCTCACAGGTGAAGAACCTGGGTGTGATTTTTGACTCTGAGCTGACTTTAATTCCACACATTAAGAATATCACAAAGATAGGTTTTTACCATCTAAAGAACATAGCCAGAGTCCGTCCCATTCTCTCTCGGGCCAACACGGAGACTAATGCATGCTTTTATCACCAGTCGTATTGACTATTGTAATGCCCTGCTTTCTGGTCTTCCCAAAAAGAGTATCCCAGGTTTACAACTTTTACAAAATTCAGCAGCTCGTGTCCTGACGAAGACCAGGAGGCGGGACCACATTACACCGGTTTTAGAGTCATTGGCTCCCCGTGTACTTTAGGATCGATTTTAAAGTTCTTTTAATGTTTTTTAAATGTCTTAATGGTCTTGGTCCTTCTTATCTTTCAGAACTGCTTTTACCTTATGAACCTTCGCGGTCCCTGCGCTCCTCTGGCAGGGGTCTCCTAGTTATTCCTAAAGTAAACCGAAAGACTCACGGCGAGGCGTCTTTCCAATATTACGGCCCTCGCCTCTGGAACGACCTGCCGGAGGAGCTCAGGACCGCAGAGAACGTTCATGTTTTTAAGAGCAGGCTCACGACCCACCTTTTTAGTTTAGCTTTTAACTGATATTTATTCTTGTGAGGCCTATTTATTTATTGTTATTAATATGTATGTATGTGTGTGTATATATATAATTATTTATTTAATGTATTTAATTTATTTTATTTTTTAAATGTATTCTCTGTCTTATTTTAGTGGTCCTAATATTCTTACTTTTAACTTATTTTAACCATTTTTATGCTCTCCCAGTTTCCTCTGGAGGAGTCCTTGGCTGTGGCTGCTGGGGTCCTGTCCTGTGGGTGTCTGGATGGAGGTGTGGTGTTTCTACCGCGCCTCCTCCGGGCGCCCTGCGTTGGTGCCCTGTGGCTACGGCCGAGGTGCTGCTTCCGATGCAGACGGTTTATCTGTACCCAGCCTTATCTCAGCCTTATGTCCATTGCGTCCATTGTTTTACCTTGAGTGTGTGTGGTGTGTCTCTGGGAAGGTGGAGGAGAATGTTTTAAATCTGTAAAGCACTTTGTGTTACATGAAATGTATGAAAAGCGCTATATAAATAAAGATTGATTGATGGTCAGAGTGTATTGGTCACTAAACAACATCATGAAGGCCAAGGAGCTCACCAGAGAGGTCAGGGATAAAGCTGTGGAGAAGTTTAAAGCAGCGTTAAGTTATACAAAGATTTCCCAAGATTTGAACATCTCACGGAGAACTGTTCAATCCATCATTCGGAAATGGAAAGAGTATAGCACCACTGCGAACTTACCAAGACACGGCCGTCCACCCAAACTAACAGACCGAACAACGAGAGCACTGGTCAGAAATGCAACCAAGTGCCCCAAGATAACTCTGGAGGAGCTGCGACATACTGCCCCTGAGCTGGGGGAATCTGTACATGGGACAACTAGAGTCGTACTCTACACAAATCTGGCCTTCATGGACGAGTGGCAAGAAGAAAGCCATTATTGAAAGGAGGCCATAAGAAATCCTGTTTGAAGTTTGTTAGAAGTCATATGGAGGACACAGCTACCATGTGGAAGTAGGTGCTTTGGTCAGATGAGACAAAAATTGAACTTTTTGGCCCAAATGAAAAACGTTATGTATGGAGCAAACCTAACACTGCTCATCGTCCTGAGTGCACCATCCCCAGTGTCAAATATGGTGTGGCCCAGTCAAAGTCCTGACCTAAATCCTATTGAAAATCTGTGGAAAGACCTGAAAACTGCTGTTCACAAACGCTCTCCTTCTAATTTGACAGAGCTTGAGTTGTTTTGTAAAGAGGAATGGGCTCAAATGTCAGTCTCTAGATGTACAAACCTTGTAGAGTCATACCCCAAAAGATTTGCTGCTGTTATTGCAGAAAAAGGGGGTTCCACAAAGTATTATTTCATGCTGTAAGAATTCAACCTGAATAGACTCACACAGATGAAGGCAGTGATTAGGGAGATTATTGATGAGTATTAGTTTTGGCGATCAGACCCCGGCGTTAGACATCGATGTACAAGTCAGTGTAGTTAAACAGCTTGGAGTTAGGGATATCTTCCCCCGGAGCCTGGACACTGGTGGTGGTATAGAAGATCATCGAAATGCTCGGGTAGCGCCGAGATGAAAGAGCGGAGATGGGGTGGAGGCGGGTCGCAGCGCGCTGGGAAGCAAACAGTATACGATTACTGGCGCTTAAAAGCGAGACCGATGGCGATGATTGGCTTTTTGGATTGAAGCTAACGCTTACTCGGAGAGATGAGCGCCTGTGAGGCGTAGAGAGGACGTAGTGCCGTAGTGCGTAGAGAAGCGTGCCGTAGAGCGACCGTGCCGTAGAGCCGTGCCATGGCGTTGAGAGGCGGTGCCGTAGTGGCGTAGGGAGGCCGAGCCGTGGAAGGGCCGAGCCGTAGAGAGCCGTGACGTAGTAGCATAGAGAGCCCTCTATTCGTCGAGAGGCAGCGCCGTGTGGCGTAGAGAGGTCGTGCCGTAGTGGCGTAGGGAAGCCGAGCCGTGGAGAGGCAGAACCGTAGAGAGCCGCGCCGTAGTGGCGTAGAGCGCTGTGCCGTAGAGAGGCTGTGCCGTAATGCATACGCGACCGTGCCGTAATGCATATGCGACCGTGCCGTGGTGGCCGAGCCGTAGAGAGGCCGTGCCGTAGTGGCGTAGAGAGCTGCCGTAGTAGCGTAGAGAGGCCGAGCCGTAACGGCCGAGCCGGAGAGAGCCGTGCCGTGCGGCGTAGAGAGGCTGTGCCGTAGTGGCGTAGAGAGGCCGTGCCGTAAGGCTGCCGAGCCGTAGAGAGGCCGAGCGGCGTAGAGAGCTGTGCCGTAGAGAGGCTGTGCCGTAGTGGCATAGAGAGGCCGAGCCGCAGGCGGCTGGGCCTTGGAAGGCCGTGCTGTGTGGCGTAGAGAGGCGGTGCCCTAGTGGCGTAGGGAGGCCGAGCCGTGGAAAGGCCGAGCCGTAGAGAGCCGTGCCGTAGTAGCATAGAGAGCCCTCTCTATTCGTCGAGAGGCAGCGCCGTGTGGCGTAGAGAGGTTGTGCCGTAGTGGCGTAGGGAGGCCGAGCCGTGGAGAGGCCGAACCGTAGAGAGCCGCGCCGTAGTGGCGTAGAGCGCTGTCCCGTAGTGGCGTACAGCAACCGTTTCGTGTGGCGTGGAGGCTGAGCCGTAGAGAGGCTGTGCCGTAGTGGCGTAGAGAGCTGCCGTAGTAGCGTAGAGAGGCCGAGCTGTAGCGGCCAAGCCGGAGAGAGCCGTGCCGTGCGGCGTAGAGAGGCTGTGCCGTAGTGGCGTAGAGAGGCCGTGCCGTAAGGCTGCCGAGCCGTAGAGAGCGCTGTGCGGTGGAGAGGCTGAGCCGTAATTGCGTCGAGAGCTGTGAGGTAGTGGCGTAGCACGCCGTGCCGTAGGCATAGAGCCGTGCCGTAGTGGCGTAGAAAGCCCGAGCCGTAGAGAAGGCTTGCCGTAATGGCGCTTGTGGATGTGCCGTAGTGGCGGAACCTTGATGACATAGAACATGTTATGACGAACGAACCACCACCAGTTATTTGTGCATAGCTGCTATGAATTAGCGTAGCTGCTGAAGAAATGTTTGGAGCGAATGCTGGGTGATGAGCGCCCGCTTTGGGACCCGATAAAATGATGCAGAAGCGTTGTCATGATGGAAGAGGAATAGCTTCCATTCTCGAGATTAGTCTGCACTGGGTAAAAGCAATAGTTGAAATTAGCGCTTGGTGGAGCCTAGAGATAGTACTCCCCCAAAACACGAGCCATTTCGGCCCCGAAAGACCGGCGAGCAGAAGACAGCCACATTGTCCAAGTCGTTTCTTTATCCATACGGAGACAAAACGCTTATACTTCAGAAGCTGCTTTGTAAGCATGAAGCCAGCTTAGTAAGTGCGTACGTCCACGTGACTGGATTCAGTCTGTGAAAACTGCGTGATTCATCTGCCAGCCTGTGTGTGGCGCTGCAACGCCAACACAGGTAATAGACAGAATGTAGAGGGCGCATGCGCAGTAACTTCGTGGAATGTAACCAGGAAAACGAAACAGATTTGAGATTTAAGATTGGAGAGACAGGAGAGGCGAGTTTCTCTTCCAACGTAACGACTAAAGCAGACAAACCTGTCAGTTACCAACTTTGACTGTCAGTCCAAAAACACGGACTGACGCGGCCGCGGTTCCCTACTGTCACCCGTGACTTGCGATTACGGTGAAGGAAGTAAAATCATGATCCGTAAATTAAACTCATTTCAAGGTCGGTAGATTAAGAATAACAGACACCTCTCTGGTACTATGATGTTATCGTTTTTAAGTTACGGAGACGTTGAAACGCCATGTAACGCGTTTTGAGATCTTTCGCTCTGGGACCAAGTTTGGAAATGTTCGTTTACAGGACCCCAAAACGCCAGACTCGTATGGACGATTCACTGATTGATAATATATCTTTGCGTTTGGTCCTCGCCTGGCTTCGTATGGACGGGGCCTCAGACCGCGCACGTTGAGAACCACATAGTAACTGCGCTCATGAGAACCATGTGGACTCAGCTCCTCTTGGAAAAAACGCGTGAACGCCCACTCTGTCTATACACCACTGTCCCGATACTCCGCTAGACATGACAGTGTAAATGTGTGGCGATGCGGCCCCAAGTCCGAGCAGAGGAACCTGAGCAGCGCCCAGGACGCATGACGTAAAGCCGTGGCCCACGCAGGGGGGCGGCGAGCAACGGAGACAGACAGACGGAGACAGGGGAGTAGCGCTCGTGCCTGGAGGGGACGGAGAAACTGTGGGTCTCTCCCATTGGTCTCTCCCCCTCATTCACGTCAGCAGACGGCCACGTGAAACACTAAGATGCAGCAAGTAGGCGGAGAATGAGCGCGTGCGTCAAGAGAGCCTGGCCCCGTAACAAGCATTGTGCAATCAGCGAAACGCCGTAGTTCGACTGAGTACAGGGCCCTACGCTGCGGGGGTCCTACGCACTTTGCGTAGTTGTGTGCAGAAAACCGCTCTGAGCGCCACGACGGTAACGAGAGCGAGGTGATCGACACAATACGGGAAAGTAACGAAACAAGAGCCCCTGCGGTGGAGTTTGCGGACGACGACGGTGCAGTATAATGCTGAACAAGTGCGCTGAATAGAGTACAAAAGCGAGCAGAAATAGACTACCGGTCCGCGTTGCGAACAGCGCATGAATTACTGGCCCAAGATCATGAGACAAGCTCATGAGCGCGCGTACGTGCGAGTGCGGGTGCATACGCTTACCTAGGGTGCCCGCCCCGGCAGAATCAGGGGCAGGCACTGGGGTCCAGGGGAGCGAGCGTCGGGAAACGCCATCGAGGAGAAAGCAGGTCCGGGAGAGCCACATGAGGGAACCACGCGAGAACCGGACGCGTCATAGCAGTGTGCGTCGGTCCGGCGAAGCAGCGTTCAGGGACACGCTATCGAGGAGAAAACGAACGGCAGGAAACCCGCGACCACGCAGCTTGGGGCATCGTAGCGAGCCACGAGGAAGAGCCGAGCGGCCCGGCCTCGACAATGTTGGCGCCCGGAGAATCGTCGCCACAGAGAGAGCAGGTGAGCACCGTGAGCACCGGGAGCCCCAGGCAACACGCGGGGACACGGAAGCGTCGCAGCGCGCTGGGAAGCAAACAGTCAAACAGTATACGATTACTGGCGCTTAAAAGCGAGACCGATGGCGATGATTGGCTGCTACGGAGGTGCGGCTCTGACGCTGATGTGAAGGTGTGGACCTTTCGGGAGCGATCATTGGCTGAAGGTGGATGATGCTGTGTTCGTCTACCAGGTTGAATTACCGCCTAGGCTTCATTACTTATGCACGCCCGATTTTTCGGTTTTCTATAAAAAAAAAAAAAACTGAATCATGTATCATCATAATGATAATAAAAAACCCAAATAACAGCAGAGGTACAAGTATTTACAATAAACTCTGCTCTATATGCCTATTAGTTTTTGATTAGTTCTGCTCTGGCATAAATAATGAATATACTAATTAAGTACCATAGTTTAATCAAATTACCATTTGTTTTAATATGTTTGAATATTGTGATGTTTAACATCACTATAACATGCACCGCAGAATTTTGGCCTATGGGAGGGAATCGTAAGTTTCAAAACAAGAGCCTGACACATGCCATATTGCACCGATCATGTCTTGTGTGTTGTGAATGTTGTGAATGTTGTGAATGCGGTGACTGGGTGTGAGTGGTGCTAAACAGTAAGTGCTGTGTGACTGCGGCCCTGCTGTTTCTCCTGGCTCCTGTAGCTCCTAATGCTTTAATGGCACGGCTAATTCTATCAGAGCTCCCTGCCCTGACATCTGCCACTACTCCTCGGACTCCGCCTCTGAAAAACAAAGGCATAAACATGGCAGCAGTCACAAACAATTCAGAAGCTGGGAGTTAAAACGATAGAAAGAAGATGTCGGTGTGTTAGTGTATGGGTTGCCAGGAAACAAGAGGTTTAGAGGAAGACAAAACTGGGCATTTTTGGCTGTAGTGATTAAGGACATGAAGTTGTGATTGAAGAGGATGCAGGATATTGATAGCCTGGCCAGCCAACCGCTCCTACTTCCTGCTCAAAATACTGGAGAGCCTCCAGCATTTTGAGCTCAAACCCAATCTAATCCAATCACAGGGTCAAAATGTGTAGCCCGTCACTTGGACGCCGAAGACTCTCTAATCCCGTATCATTCAAAACAAACTGTGTAACTTCTCTTGCCCGTAATTGGTCCGACAGACCACGCGTTTCTCTGATTAGTTAATCCACCTGTCGACCACGCCCTTCAAAACTCGTGGAAATAACTCCAGGTCCCAAACTACGATCTTTGTAAAATAGAGGAAAAGCGTGTGGTCTGGCTGTCCAATGTAGGCTAGGAGATTGACGGATGAAGATCACTTTCGACCCAGTTTATTAAGAAAAATTGGAAACTCAAAAGAATGACATGAGGTTGAAGCGAAAGGATAGCCTGACATGAAAAATCCGAGTGATACAAATCATCATACTATCAGGTGAAAAAAATAACATATAACGCAAGAATTCAAATACTGATCTCAGTTTCAAAGCCCATGCAAAACAGTCAAGTTCTATTTAATTTGTCCAACTTCTGATTCATCAGAAAATCCATGCCCACCCAAGCAGCTAAAATGTTCCTACACTCAATGATATTTCTCACCACTCCAAACCATTACAGTCCTTATACAAAGCAGGCAATAAAAGTATGAGACGAGAAACCACATCATTTTCACGACTGCGGCATCTTCTCCAAATACGACGTCTTCAGTTGGGACAACCTCCTCAAATTCACCACCATCTGTCCGACTCGTCAGATTTGACATGGTCTGGCACCCCCTCCTCTCTGTGATTTCATAGGTCAAAGATTAACCAGGAGCATCAAGAGGAGACTGTATGCTACCACTCTCTCTCTGTCAGGGCTTCAAAAGAGTGGAACCGTCGTCCAACTACAATATGAGAAATACCTTTGTTTAGTTTATTCCGCTCTCACCTTCAAAGTTGGCTCTTAAAAAAACAAACCGGTCAGCATTGAACTTGCATGTATTTGTTCTGTACTTTTTCTTCGCATATTGAAATTTTCCACTGCCTTCTTAGCTTTCTGCTGTAACTAGCACTTTGTATGTTTTTGTCTTTCTGTTGCTTTTATTGTTCTTTCTCATTGGTACTGTCTTGCTTTTTATTGTTCACCGCTGTGCTGCACTGTCACTGTCAATTTTTTTTCCTCTCTCCTTTGACCATTTGCTCGTCTGCTTCTCTGTTGGACTCTCCTACTGCTGCTGTCTGATATAATGCTTTATTTTCCTCTGTACATCTGACAAAGGACGACAGATGAACAAATCTCACCTTTGAATTCCATCCCCTCATAGGTTTCAAATGACCTGCAAATATTATACATAGAAACAATCACAAGCAATGTCAAAAATATCGGTTAAGTTGTTGAGTGTGTTCTTTGCAGGTGGAGCAGGATGTCTTGCTGGTCCAGAGGAAGATGTCTGATCTGGAGTCCGTTTTGCAGCAGAAGGACATTGAACTGAAGGCTTCAGAGACACAGAGGACCATTTTAGAGCAAGACCTGGCGACCTACATCACAGAGTGCAGCGTGAGACAATGTTTAATGTTATATGCACTGAGTCTGAGATTCACACATTTGTTGCAAAAGCAGAGCAATAATAATTAAACCGAACTGTTCTAATGGAAATAATTGAGTATAATATCTAAGACAGTTGCCCATATTTTGTACACTTGTATAGGTATAAACTGGAGTTTGAAAATATTAGATGATGACACTAGAATCAGGATTTTTGTCGTGAGCGGATGGCATAGTGCTGCCTAAATGATTGTAGTCTTGGTGATTGAATAGTAAAAAAAGGCCATTTCAAATACGATTGTATCTAATCATGCAGCCATGCCATGCACCACCATCCGTGTGTACAACATACGGTATGTGTGAATGCCATGGCATTCAGATAATTACATGCAAAACATATGGAGCGCTAAAGAAGGAGCCTACAAGCTCTGCATTCTGATTACTAGCCTTGATTAACTTGTTTATAGAAAGAACCATGCTGTGTGCATTTAGTGATTGCAGCGGCAAGAAATCGTTGAAGGTCAATCCCACTGAATTACAAATCTTTGTATTACATGTGATCTTGGCCCATCTGCTAAGGGACTCCTTCGGCCCTGGGTCTCTATAGCCTGTCCGTCCATGGGAGTGGATCTCTCCTTCTGTGCTTCTCCTCAAGGTTTCTCTTTTCTCCCACCGGGTTTTTGAGTTTTTCCTTGCTGGGCTGGAGAGTCTAAGGACAGGGGACACCCGCGCCGCTCGTCGCCACCCACTGCTGACGCTTATTAGGCCCGAGCGGCCTGCCGTCGCAAGGGCCTATTGTAATCGCAACGCGCGCACTGTACCTAGGTGCGCGTAGCGCCCATGTCAACCGTAAACTCACCGTGTAAAACAGTGACTTATAATTGCATTAAAATGAATGGGGGTATATGGCCAACTGTCATACGGAAGTGAATCCACTTCCGAGCCCCACGGCTGCGTGGGGGACGTTGAGAGCTTTCCAAAAATGTATAATATGTTGTTATCGTGGAAGCGACTATATTGTTTTTGCAAGAAATATTATTATTTGGATATTATGTTTGCCTGCATATGATTCGACGGAACTTTACAATGTCTTATTTACTGCTCTGTTTAATTGCCTTAATGTTCGGTGCAGCCCTATGAGGCAACTCCTGTTGTGATATTGGGCTAGAGTCGTACTCTACACAAATCTGGCCTTCATGGACGAGTGGCAAGAAGAAAGCCATTATTGAAAGGAGGCCATAATAAATCCCGTCGTCCATAGAAGTCATATGGAGGACACAGCTACCATGTGGAAGAAGGTGCTTTGGTCAGATGAGACAAAAATTGAACTTTTTGGCCCAAATGCAAAACGTTATGTATGGAGCAAACCTAACACTGCTCATCGTCCTGAGTGCACCATCCCCAGTGTCAAATATGGTGGGGGGAGCATCATGATATGGGGCTGCTTTTCCTCAGCGGGGACTGGGAAGATTGTAAGAATAGTTGGGAAGATGGATGGAGCCAAATACAGGGACATTATGGAGGAAAACCTGCTGGAGTCAGCAAGAGAATTGAGGCTGGGGCAGAGATTCACCTTCCAGCAGGACAATGACACTAAACCTGAAGCTAAATCTACAATGGAATGGTTTAAAAACAAACATATTAATGTGTTAGAATGGCCCAGTCAAAGTCCAGACCTAAATCCTATTGAAAATCTGTGGAAAGACCTGAAAACTGCTGTTCACAAACACTCTCCTTCTAATTTGACAGAGCTTGAGTTGTTTTATAAAGAGGAATGGGCCAAAATGTCAGTCTCTAGATGTGCAAACCTTGTAGTCATACCCCAGAAGATTTGCTGCTGTTATTGCAGCAAAAGGGGGTTCCAAAAAGTATTAATTCCTGCTGTATGAATACTTATGCACGCGCCACTTTTCACTTTTCTTTTTTTGAAAAATAACATAATCATGTATCATTTTGCTGTCACTTCACAGTTGTCTGTTACTTGTGTGTGAACTTTCAGTAAAACATTTAGAATAAAATCTTTGTAAACATGACAAAATGTGCAAAAGTTCAAGGTGTGCAAGGCACTGTAATATACACTCTACTGGGATAAGTCCTCAGCAGAAAAAGTAGAAATTTCTAAAGCTTACGCCGTGGCCTCTTAAAAAAAGGCAAGGCAAGGCAAAAATTCTCAACTTCATCATCCTCCCTAAAGCGCTTACGAGAGGACGGAGGAGAGGGGGAGGACGGACAAGAGGAAAAAGGGGAAGAAGGGGGCAATGGAGAGGATGGACAAGAGGAAAGAGGGGAAGAAGGGGGAGAGAAAGAAAAAAGAGGAAAGAGGAGAGGGAGAGGGATGGAAAGGGGAAAAGGCAGACCCAGCAGATCGGGTCAGAACAGAAGGGCCGGCACGGGCAGAGAAGGCCCCTGATGGAAAGACTCGTGAGGGAAGGTACAGGTAGGACGCACAGGAGCAGGACGAGATGGGGGGAAAAGACAAAGCCACAATGAGGGGATCCTCGTAATCGCAGAAGTAAAGATCAGGAAGCACTTCATGGGAAGAAGAGGGAGGGGAAGGAACGACTGGTGGTAAGGGGAAAGGGGAGAATGTCCTCATAAACTAAGGACAAGACAGAGTAAGAGGAGATGGTAGGAGAGAAGGAGAAAGAGAAGGAGAAATAGCCCGCCAGAAGAGGAGCACCTTCTGGAAGTGGGGATGAAGGCGGAGGGTGACCTGGGACCGGGCCCCCGTCCCCAGCACCGAAGGGGAGGCCCGCAGGAGGAGGGGGTCCACAGGCAGCAGCCAGGGGGCGTCTCCTAAACACAGAAAAAACATGAGTTAAAGTCAGATCTAATTTGTACTTTTAAACCAATGGGCGAGGAATGCGCTTCTCTACGGTCCTTATGGTAGGGGAGCTGACATTGCTGTAATACTACCCCCTTGTGGCCAGGGGCGACTCCAAGACACACATGGGAGCATTGATTCTAATGAGACTTCCGACCTCCCAATAACGGCTTAAGAGTCTGGTTCCAAAGAGTGACAACTCGACGTCCAAGTGAGAACTGAGCCTTTAGAACTTTGAGCCTTAGATACTGTTAACACACAGGTCCCATGGCAACAATGCACAGAAGTATTATTTGATTTACTGTATATTTGTCATAATAAACTAATGGAGATTTTAAAAGGTAAGATACTGGAGTTCACACTAAAACATTCAGATAATATCGCTTGGTAGAGAGCAGCAGCTAATGGAGCTGTTCCACCACTGCTATTTTTTACACCCTTTATATTGTTTGTACGTTTAAAATATATATATATTTTATACATTTTAATTTTTTTATCTAAGACCACAACAAAATAGAGCAAATTAATTAATAAAATTATATGACTCAAAATATGTGAACTTCAGTGACACAGTTTGAAAAAAGCCTTATATCATTTTTAACTCACTGCCAAAGGAACAGGTCTTGTGAGGGACTGGCGAAAAGCCAGTCCCGTTTTTAATCTTCAGTGGCATAGGAGTAGCAGATACTGGTACACTAGCCTAGACTAGTCAGTGTGAAAATAACTAAATGAAATTATATATTTTGATATATAAGTCGCACCCCCAGCCAAACTATGATTAAAATGCGACTTATAGTTCGGGAAATACGGTATTATTTGTTTTGACATCAGGACTTTCAGGGCGTTGTTCAGAATGAAAATGATGGAAGTGTATTTACTCGGTTTATCCACATAGACACATTAAAAAATCCTGCGTACATTTTTACTTTTGGACATTTAGTCACAGGATGAATGCGACAGAAATGTGGAACAAATCCCTTCGACACAAAATGATAAGGTTTAGCAAAAGTCTATACGGGGTGTGGCTCATTATATGTCAGAAGCAACTATGAATGTTATACCATTAAAGAATTCGTGGGAATTTGTGGGAAATAGAAAGTCACTCTGGTTCGAACAGGCCTTTAGCTTCAGTTTTCTCGTTTGCTTTTTAGTCTGTGTTTTGTTATGATGCCACTATAGGATAATGATAACCATTTCAGAAGCGAGGGTCTCTGATGTTCTTAAAAACATGTTTAATGCAGCATATAAAAAGTAAATTTCAGAAGAAAATGTATATTTTACTAAAAGTTTGGTTAAAACTATGTATAAAAAAATGCCCAGTGTGACTTTAATCTTTAATAAAATAGTACAATTATGCTTCATCAATTCAAATTTCAACTCAATACTTTATTTCGAACACTAAAATAATGGTCCATATAAAATAAGAAAAATGGTCTTCTCACTGAAAGCTTTTGATCCATATCTGTAAACAGTTTACTGAATTGCTCTACTGTTCTGTAAGGTCAGTATGTTTTACTGTTATTGTGTTGCACGCAGAGTCTGAAGCGCAGTTTGGAGCAGGCTCGAATGGAGGTGACACAAGAAGACGACAAAGCTCTTCAGCTTCTCAACGACATCCGTGAACAGAGCAACAAGCTCCAGGAAATCAAGGAACAGGTAAACACAGAGAGGTTTATGTACCATCACAGGCACCACTTCAAGCCACACGGCATTACATTTCACCCAACACTCGTAACTTTGCTTAGGGCACGACATCACTGGATCGTCTTCATCGAGACGTTGTTTTGCATTGATTACATTTATTTTGATTACATTCATGTGGTCCTCGGGAACTCGGGCAAATTCACGTGAACACTCGCTCATCTGGGGAAAACAACTAGGGAACTTGGGTCAAAACGAGCTTCCCAACTTCCGCACCCGACTGCGTAAATCAGCTGATTTGTTCTTTTATCGGCTAATGTTAGCTTTTTAGTGAAACACTGCTGCTTTTTTTGTTTAGTGTTAGTGGTCGTCATCCTTGTGGTAACAAAATTGCGAGTGAAATACCTGACATCAACGTTAGCAAAAAGTTAATATTTTTTAAAACTAACAAACTGCCGTCTACCTTTTGAGACGCTAACAGCACATTTAAATGATTAGCTCAGCTAAGCGCTAATGTAATCCCAACACACACACATTTGACCAGAGGGAAAGAAGAACGCACACACGATCATTAGTGCCATGGACAATGACTACGTTATATTATCCGTAGCCTGCACATAGCCTACGACCAAAAACAAAACGCAAACAAATCCAATCAACTGAACACACCACATTAGCTTACAGCACAACAATGGCCTCATCAAAAAGCAAACAGACACGATGGCACAGTGGCCACAAGCGGAAAAAAACAACAAACTTGCACTCACCCGTCTGAAGTAAACTGTGCGTGCCTTCTGCTCAGAAAACACGTTCACTATTGTGGTCAAATCCATTTTCCATGCTCAGTTATTTTCAGTGTAGAGTTATGCAAAACTGTGCTACATCCTGTCTGACGCTCTGAGGGCAAGGAGTTGGCTCGGGAAACGTAATGGTCATCAGTCGCAATGGAAAAGTTAGCCTGGAACAGTTCACTGGTTTTACACGGAAAAACGAACCTCTGCAGTAGTATTCCGCTATTCACAACGTTAGCAGCAGCGGTCTCCTCCAGACACACACTGGGAAGCATTGCATAATAATAAAGCCACACACATACAATGACACGGCCCCATGCCGTGCTATTTCTCCGACAAAAGACAAGTTCAACCTAAAAATGTACGTTTTTAAATATACCAATACTGTTATCTAAAACATGGAGAGGCTTCTTTGTGATCTCAACTAACAGATTCTGCAAAAAAGCGAAAATTACCAATTTTCAAACAATAGCGAAAGTGCGTCAGTCGACTTGTGACCCCAGAATCCATGATGGGTCACATATTTCCTGGTTAAATAAAAGTAAAAAAACAACAATACTTTTTCTGTTGGCAATAAACCTTAGTTATTTCCAAAAATAGCAGCAAAATACATGAAAAATAATGTAATGAGTTACATTATTTTTGCTTCAAATAAAAAGTTCAATGAAAAAGTTTGGCAACGAAAAGATAGGGGGAAAATGCAAAGAAATAAATATTGAGCCCAAACATTTTTAATTTATCTGTTATTTATTGAACGATAAGTCGATATAGTTGACAGCCCTAGTAGTCAATTAACTAAATGTTTACTTTAAATTGGTTAGTTCGATCATTTCTCATATCTTACTGCCACTTCCTTTTTCATCTGCACACGCAAAATTTGAGCAAGAATGGCATTACTGCAAAAGCATGAAGTGAATGCACCATGCACAGTTAGCCTCAACAGCAAATAGTATCTGGGTTGTAGTGTGTGCATTCATGTCCATTACACAGTGTTACTCAGAGCTGCCAGCTGCTTGAATAGAGCCATGACAGACAAATGACATCTCAACTTGGTCATCTTTCTCCTGGCATTATGCACCAATTCTTATTAAAAGGTAATAGTAAATGAACCTGCTTCCCTCTGCCTACACGGGAGCGCTGTTTCCAAGCACCCGCTACATTGTGCAACGGTTGCTGTGGAGACTGGAGTCCCGTACCTACGAGAGGAGAGAGAGGGAGAGGCCAATGCAGTGGGCATGCGGTCGTGACAAGCTCAGACTATTCGAGGAGTGCAGTTTTTGACCAATACTTAATTCACAGCGAGTGACACTCACGTTGCACTGGCATCTGGCGTCAAATATGTGTCGTACTACGGAGTTGTGGCTGAGAGAGTTACTCAGTCAGATTTGTGTAGGATTTGTAGTTTGTGTGTGTGCACGTCTAATGGGCGCTTCTGAAAAACAGTGGCAGGGTGGTTAACAATCCCTCTCCCTATTACTCGAATACTTTCAGACTTCCAGCCTTCAAACGATGCATGCGTTTGGTGAAGTGGTCCGCCAAAATTACCCTAAATCCTAAACGACAATACTACATTTTATGGTTAATTTTATTACGAAACACCAAGGCAAAGTTTGTGCAACTCTCTGGTGTGAAGTGAAAGCTAAAGAAGAGGCATATTGCACAGTGTCATTCAGCTGTGAAGCTGTCACTCACTGATGACCATTGAAGACCATAAAAAAACGATGTGGAAAGAGCATCAGGGGAGATCTGATAGACTAAAATTAGCCTGTTGCCAAGCAGTTTCTGTTGAGATACAGTTGATTAACTTGTTTAATTGGTGGTCTGGGCAGCTTCTGTCAGAGATTTGCAACATATATTTTACAAGTTTATACAACACAACATATAATGGCATAACAGACACAAGCTCGCAGTGAATTTCAATGTAGTCCTCTGAAGCAGAAACTAATGTGAACTTTCTAATGTTCCCTTCCCACTCAGACGCCACACAAACAACCAGCTTTCATGTGCCTGAATTTTCTAGTTCAGTGGTTCTCAACTAGTTCCCCTTTGAGTCCAACCCGAAACTCATTAAGAAGATGCAACCCAAACAAAAATATTAATCTAGATTTATAGTATAAAAACTCTAACAGTTTGAGCTTGGGCGAAATTACGTTGCATAAAAAGTTATTATCTTATCTCTGTGACGGTCTGGTATTTTAGTGACACAGACACCCCACGCCCTCTCACTCTCCCTATTGGTCAAACTCTGGGCCCGATCTTGTGTCTGAAAACGCAGACGATAGCGTAACATTTTGCGCTTAGCAGGAGCGCACTTTGTGATCTTGCCACTCCAGACTTAGCGCATTGAAGTGGGGAGTACTGGGGTGGAGACACTTATTTTCCTCCAACTAGATCGACTCCGTGCCCGGGAAGGGGTTGTGGAGGAGTGGGGGGTGAACATGTGCCTTTGTTTTGTTTCGCATTCACGCCAAGCGGGACGATCCGCGCCAAAGCGGGCGGCTGTAGCTCTTTCTTTCTCGAGACATGAACATTGTTTAGCTCACGTGGGGTAAATAAAGTTTTTAGTTTGACCTGTGAGAGCCTACGGCTTAAGGAATAAAACAAGGCAGCGCAATGTAAACGAGAAAATGAATGTCAGTGGTGCTCCCATCAAAGAAGTTACCTCCTCTGGTGACGCCCTCTCACAAGAGGCAAAGGCACAAAGCACATAGCTCTGCCACTCGGAAAATAATTTGCTGTGAATGACAGGTGGCTGTAACTAGGGATGTCAAGATTAACCGTTTTTAACGATTACCACCATTATAAAAGGACATAGTCGGTTAACCGTAAGAATTTTAGAAGCTCCTGCTAAAATGTTCTGTCGCGTGTTGAAGGACGCTCTCCTCCAGTGTTGCATCCACCCAAAGAAACGATTGAAATCAGCAGTGTGGGTCCACTTAGAATATCTTAAAGATGACCAAGGCAGTGTTGTCACTGATGGACATCCCTCATGCAAAGCCTGTCCTCGGAAAGTTAAAGCAAAGGTGCCAATATGTAGAATATGAAACAACATATTTATAATCCTTCACTGTATATGTATAGGTAACAACTTACATAATCCCAGATAAAGTTGTCTAAATGTTCAGAAATAGCAACTGGCCCAGGATGCACTCAAAAAGCAAATGTGCTCCTCTCTGCTTCACCATAATAAACAGAAAGGAAAGCAAAAGCAAAACTGTGTGCCCTCATGCACAGAGGTGAAATCAGCTGTTCATTAGTACACTGTAGATACATGTTTCATTCTGATGTTCATCAAAACATCTGACAAAAAGTTAAGCAGAGCAGGCTTAGTTTTAACAACATAAAACCTAGCCTGGACTAGTTGCGGCCTTAAAATAATTCACAGTATAATGAAACACTTTATAATAACTACACCTTATTTGGCCTTAATAAATGAAGAGTTAACATTTAATTCATCATGAACAATTCATAAGTTAAGTGTCACCAACACTTACTACTTAGCAATGAATAAGTGAAGTATTTGAAGAACTATTCATTATGAGTTTGTCATTAACTGCAGTAGTTATGTAGTTATTAAGTGTTAGTCACACTTAATGAAGTTAGTTAATGAACATTAACTAAATATGGTGTAGTTATTATTAAGTGTTACCGGGTCTATTTTTAAATGAAAAAGAGTCTTGAAGCCTTTTTACTTTTACAAACAGTGGATGTTTACATGTTCAAAGCATTTTAAATACAAAAACAAAAAATCTCACTTGTGTCCCTTCATCCGGTCGATAATCGTGAATAATCGTAAAATCGCAATATTTTCTCTGACAATTGACGTGACTCAAAAATGTTAAATTGTGACACCCCTGTACACAATGAAGTGGGAACTCTCTGAAGCAGCAGTTGGCCTTAAGGTCCGCACACACTACACGACTTTTATGCCCGATTTTGATACATTTCTCAGTCGCACCGAGTCGTCCCTAGTCGTGTCTAGTTGGAGGCAGTCGCACAGAGTCGTGACTTGTAGTGTGGGGGTGTCACGACTGGACTCGCATTCGAATTGTGTAGTGTGGGCAGCGGTCAGACGCAACTGGACTGTAGTCGCAGGAAATCAAACATGTTTGATTTTTCCGCTTAGGCTTTCTCCGCTGTCTCCTCCGCCTCCTCCATCTTGGAGCGGAGGCCCGTCTCCCTTTCTTATTAAATCCACTGAAATACGTCCCACTTCTTCGTGTCGCCGACTTTTATTTCCATTTGACATAACTATAGCTAAGTTGAAGACTTCATAGCAGTAGTAGCCTTGCACTGCGGTGTTGTGACACTGTTTACACCGCTGACCAAACTGAGACACGCACGTGCTTTCGCACGCTCACAAACACGGCCTATCTTTGCGGATTTGGGGTCAGTTTTTGAAGCTGGAGGAGAAATGAAGTGGTAGAGAAGACAGACTTGCTGTGTTATCAAACATCAGCTGTTTGTCCGATTCGTGTAGTGTGTTCGCTCTTATTCTCAGTCGTTAAATGTGAACCCCCAGACGTTCAATAATCGCACAGAATCCAGTCGTGTAGTGTGGACCCCCCATTCTATATAAAATCGTTAAAAACTAGAAAAATTGTGTAGTGTGTGCAGACCTTTAGTTGCGTCTTAAAGGTCATTTGTGCTTATTAATTGTTATATTAATCCAAATTTGTTTCTACTCTTCAAAAAGAGTGTTATGCGGTAGTGGCAGCGCGGCTCAGCCGCAGCAGCTCAGGACTAACACATGAACACTATTTCGTTGTACTCTTGTACAATGACAATAAAGCACTTACTTACTTACTTACTTATGCATTTCTTGGCCCATCCCCCACCCCGATTTATGAATTATAAATCCTCACCAATCCTTACTGTATTGTGTTCATTTAAACTTCTATTATTGAGCTAATTTAATTATGATCAGCTCTTTTCACAATTGGCTCTATTACACGCAAATTTGTCGCAAACCGTTTAAGGCTATTGAGCTGTGTAACCTCTCAGCATGAATGTTTTTGGGAAATGGGATAATTTTCAGTTCCCGATTAGGGCTCAAATAAAATGTTTTCTGATTGACATTCTAAAACAAAGGCAATAAAAGAGGCGATAAACTGTCTGAGAGTAGTGTATGTTATGCTCCCGGTCTGTGCCTCTCAGTGGGGCTCTTGCTGCTAAATCCAGCATTTCATCTCGAGCAGCATCTGTCCCACGCTGCGCTCATGTGACTGCTCCGTTTGTCAGCTTTATGGAGAAACATGTGGAGATGGATCAACAAGGACAACAGGGAAGAGATTGTGGCTTTCAGTTCAGAGCAGGCCCAAAGACACTGATATACGTATATATGACGCACTAACCAGCGGGGCGATCAAAGAGCCTCATTTGAAATTACTAGACTTGGAGACACTTGGTTCAGACCTAAGCAGGACTGGTTCTCGTGAAATTTGGGGAGTGAATAGGTGTAGGTGGGCAAATATACAGGCCAATGTAAATCTGTTTTTAAGCTTAATTTTTATAGCTCGAAGGGGAACTGGCTGTTGGTCTAAAAGTCATCTTTGGTTTCAGTTGGCATATAAACTAGAAGAGAAACTTCACCCATCAATTACTTGAGGCAGGTGCGTAGGAGATGAGGGAAAATCCCAGTGTACAATGATAAAAATTACTTCCCGCACACTGCCAACCTTGCAAAAGTAGTTTATTGGGATATGGTCAACGTTTCGGTCCTGAGACCTTCATCAGGCAAATTGCTGGCAGCAATTTGCTGGCTCAAAAAGGTCCTTGGTGTTCAATTCCCAGTCTTGATCTGGAGATGAGTACCCAGGTGCTGCACTGTTGTCGCCCACTCCTCCTGACAGGTTGTACAGAGACACTGGCTCAAAAACTTCCCGGTGTGAACAATAAAGTCTAATTTATTAGTTAGTAGGCCTGTCACGATAACATAATTTGAAAATTGATTTGGACATGAATAATGTCAGATATTTGATTTGAACAAACATGAATATGATGGTTGTTTTGTATTTGTATATTGTAAATACTGTACATAAAATACACACAAATATCTGTAAGACTAAATGTTTAGAGAGTTAGACACAAACAATGAGAAGTTGTCCAGAACTCGCTAAATATTGTTAAAAAGAATCCAAATCTTTTACTGTGACAGAAACTAACTGTAAAGCTTAAACATGACAGTAAAGCTTTGTTTAAAAAGTACTTCATATATCCCACTATAAAAATAAAAAAAACAGCATCTCACACTCATGTAGCCGATGTCCAAGTGAATTTATTCAATAATAATAATAATGAATAAATGTAGTTTCGGACATCGGCTACACGAGTGTGCGATGCTGTTTTTTTTTTGTTTTTTTTTAAGATTTTCCTCAACATCTGCATCTCTGTTTCCACTTTTGGTGTGCGTTACTCCTCCTCTCTCATATATCTCACTATAAACATGAAATACAATGTAACACAACCTACACAGGGTAAAAAATAAAGTCTTACATGAGAAAAATGTGACAAAAAATGCAAATAAATGTACAGATGATTAATATTGTATTGTTTATGTTTTGAATGATAAGTTTTGAACGATAAGTATATCGTAATTATCATGATAAAAAAACGTAAAATTTAACTTTTATCAAGAACAATAACCGGACATTTGGTGGTAAGTATAGTGCCCATGGATAAATATTCAGTCAGGTACAGAGTCCCTTAACCAAGTTGTTCACCCTCCTCTGTATCCATCCAACCCACTCTAATTGTGTTTTGTTAAGTTACTGCGGACCGAGTTGACCTCCTGTTCCACCGTGGTTAAACAATTTGATCATTATTTTGAGCATGTCTGAAGCTGTCTCCTTCACTAATCTGCAACCCTCCCACTGGAAACACACGGGACGCTATTTTGTATTAAGGTGACAGACAGGCCGCTGCGCCCCCCAAACCCAACACGCAGTTTTAATTTTATTCTATTAGCCTGTAACTAATGACTACTTAAGAGGCGTGTGCGCTAAGTGGCTCTGGCTTATCAGATCTTTACCCTGTTCGCTCCTCTGCTTGCATCTGTATTCTGTCTGATCGTTGTTTGTTCAAAGACTGGCTAGTGGCTATTCAGCGGTTTTCCCGATTATCGTCTTGAACCATACAGGATTCACAAAATGTAGATGTCTTATGCATTTAGTATGGTACTGGAATGTTTTCTTTATCTAACATAGCAGCAGGATGTTGACAGAAACATACATTCAATTGATCTTGATTTGAATTTACCAGGACCTTTTCATGTTTTTAAGATCAAGATCAAGATTTCTTAATTTAACGCGAAGGAAATTTGTCTTGGTTGCCACATAAAAATAATAAACCACCAGACAGGCCATATTTAATTCAATACAAAACCGTTTGCATCACTTTTTGACTTGTGCTCAGGAGGTTCACTGATTTGATATTGACGATAAGTACTCTCGCCTCACAGAACAAAAGGTCCAGGGTTCAATCCCTGTTCAATTTATGGGCCCAATCTTGTTTTTCTAAACGCAGACGGCAGCATAGACTGGGGGCAATGTGAGATCATCAGACCTCATGGTGCATCAAGTGAGCTGTACATGGGCTGGACAGACACCCATGGCCAACGGTGATGTTATGTAGGAGGAGGCAAGGGCAATGGAGGGGGGGAGCGGGGGTGAACATTTGCTTATGTTTGGATCGCATTTTGGCCGTGTGCAGACCCCCGCCACAGCGGGACCACCGGTGTATTCTCGTTCACTCGGGACACGGAGAGTGTTTAATTCATGATGGAATAAATAAAGGTTTTAGTTTGACATGTGAGAGCTTATAAAAGCCTATACGGTAATGCTGAAGGAAGAACATAATGTAGCGCGATATAAACGAGGAAAAAATATGAGGCTGCAAAAAGGAGAGCAGCACTCTCTGCGCCGCTTATAATAAACCACGCTTCAGTTGACCACTTTTTTTTAAAAGCGAGGCCCTCTCGCCAGTGGTGCAGACACGTAGGGAAACAGCTGTGCACATGCAAGATGACCATCTCGTTTGGAGCAACGCTGTCCTTGCGCCAGGCGGAAAATATGGAGTTTGCACATTTTCCCAACCCTGCTAAAGCCAGATCAACAAGATTAACATGTGTAGCCCTCGTCTATAAAGGAGTTTGGAGAATCTCAGTGAGACTTATCTAGCTAAAAAGTTTAAAAAAAGTCAAAGTTACATAAACTTTTGAGTTTAATATACGCTAAGTCCTTGCATTACAGTGTGTAAGTGTAGCGTGACGTGCAGTTGATTGAAAAGATAAACCCTGGAGCTTTAATCCTGCAGGTGGGACTGTCAGAGATTTAATGATGGTTTTGGGCAAGACACTGATCACTGTGAAGAGGAGGAAATGAAGAGGCTGATGTGGCTGATGGTTCTTTGGATGTCACAAATCTAAAACACAAAGGCAAATGATGTTATTTTTGTGACTGCAGGTAGAGATGATGTATAGAATACAGACTTCCTGGTATGTGTTGTAAATTGACCTAATCCGCTCACTGTCCTGCCCTGTGTCCTTAGGAGTACCACGCTCAGCTGGAGGAGATGCGTGTCTCAGTGCGACAGTTGGAGGAGGATCTGTCGGCCGCGCGGCGCCGCAGTGATCTGTACGAGGCTGAGCTCAAAGAGTCCAGACACAACAGTGAGGAGCTAAAGAGGAAGGCCACCGACATGCAGCATCGCATACAGAAGGTTTGTCCTCTGTGACAACATGAATCACATGTTACAGCACTATTTTAGCGTTAGGTCACACACAGTAACACATCTTTTGGTAAAATATGGGGAAGGCCTAAATCACTTTACTGTAGAAATGCAAATATTTCTCTAAAAGTGCCCTTCAAGCTTAAGTGCTACAATTGTTGCCACATTTCCAGAGATACAAGTCAGAAATCCTTCATGTTTGCAGCAAACCAGCACAGGATCATGGTCCATGGCTCTATGCTGTTGCCTCAGCTTTCTACTTTTCAACTGTAAAGAAACATGGCATATTAGGCTCAAAAGTAACGGTAGTGGTAACTTCAATACATTGTTCATAGGCCTGTCACGATAATTACTATATCGACTTATCGTCCAATAAATTACAGAAAAATAGGCTCAATATTTATCGTCAGTACATTTATCCTATGTTTGTCAATACTTACATTTTACCAAAATAAATTGTGTTTCATTGAGTTTTATTTTAACTTGTGTTATAAAGGATATGGTACTACATACTTTTAGAGCAAGGGTTGTGACAGCCTATTTTTGACAATAGGGTGAGACTCTTAACATTGCAGTATAAAATATTAGCAATACTGTTAAAGTTGGATTCATAATAACAGTGACACTAGAGTCTTTTCACTTAGGCCATGGCCGATGCACCACTTGAGTGAAAGATCAGGGTCAAACTAAATCCGATATTGAAATGTGTCAGCAGGAAGGAAAGGCTATGTTTTACAGGAAATACTACTGTGCAAATCTTTTATAATCTCAGCAATGTTTGGCGAAAGTGAAAGTGGCCAGTTGTGCTCTCAAATCAAATTTTTTCATACTTCTTCCTATGTCCACCGTTTTGCTCTTGCATGTTGCTGACACAGACATGTTTTTATTTTGAGCTTCTGCAAGTCACAGTATCGCAGCGCGTTTGATGTGATGAAGGCACTGGGCCCAAAACAGATCATCATACAGCGCGGATGTTTAAATAATCCACTTGTAAATATATGCGCGGCTTGTTGCTTTTGTAATTGGAGCAATAGATCATATTTGGATGGATAATGCTGCACTGCTGTTAGAGCGGCGCTAAACGGACTCATACCACTTTATTCCACTTAAACATTTAACAAGTTTCAATGTCATTAAACATAACTCCCAAAGTTTTAAAGGGAAACTAATTAGGTTCATTTACATAAGGTTAGAGAGAGAGGATTCATGACATGGTGGTTTGAGCAATAGCTAGTAAGTAAGTGATTTACTTGTCATTGTACAATTATACAACGGAATTGTGTTCAGGTGTCGGGCTAGTCCTGATGCACTGCACCTGAGTGCGCCACCATTGTGGGCCAACCTGACCAGCATGTTTTTGGAGGTTGAGGAAACACCGGAGAAAACCCGGCTGGCTGCTCCACAACGGTCTTTAACCATCTTTTGGGAAGAGCGTAGCAGACATATTTCATCCGTCTTATTCCCCAGTGTTACGGACATTAGTGAAACAATAACAATAGAATAGAAGGCATGTGTGGCTTAGCTGCGAGTCTTGCCCGGATACTTCCTCGTTGGTAATTTTTTTGTTTCCTGTAGCGCCTCTTGTGACGCCTCCACTGTGCTGCAGGGGTGGGGGGCTCTTGGTGCCTCTTCAGTGTTTCAGAAGAAGAAATGTGTTGGTCTCAAATGTCTGGGTCTTTCATGGCTAGTACGGACTCTCTGCAGTAAAAAAAAAAAAATCCACTGAACCTCACAAAAACACAGCAAAGATGCAGAAAAGTATCCAGTAAAACAATGAGGAACACAGAAACTACAAATGCAGTTGCATTTGAGAGAGGGCGGTTGCTGCGTGAATAATGCTTGTTTTATACATTACAAATGATGTATTTACCAATGCTTAACAAATGCTCAATAGTCTGTTGTAATTATAATGCTTCCTGAATGTCTTTTTCAGGCCAAAGAACAAGGCAAGAGTGAGGCAGAAGATGTAATTTCCAAGATGGAGAAGGTTCGAAGCTGCATTACAATTACAAAGCATTCAAGCCCATTTAACTACTGTTTTCCTTATTTCTAGACCAATTCAGAGCATCAGATCAAAATCCATGACCTACACGAGAAGCTGGCCAAGGTACGCCACATTTGTTATCGAGGCAATTAATAATTTATATAATCACTCTTTGTAAAACTCGCTCGGAAAGCGCTCACCTCTGTGACCTCCTTTTTTAGATTTAACAAGCCGCTTGCAAACAGCTAATTTCCATCCACAGCTTAATTATCACCAACCCACCGTTTCGCCCCATTTAGGAGATAATTTCAGCCCGTGCCGACGTGGAGTTTTTGCCATTGTGCTTAGCGTTGTACCCAAAGCTTCACAGATTATGAGAAGATGACTAAGCGCGCATTTTGGACAAGCTTGACTCAGAGTTATTTCATATGCGCGATTTATTTAGCGGACGCACAGATGCTATTGCTATTTACATCAACATGAAACCTGTTTTGCAAAATGAGGCTCTGTGGTTAGAAAAGAGAAGAGTGAGAGGCAATTTGTTTGTACTGACATTTCTACTTTGAAATCTGTGTAGTTTCTTAGCATTCTGATGGATATTTGTGGCTTTTGCTTCTTCTTGCTATATTACTTTTGTCCTTTTTGGCTGCCACAGTAAAACGTTAGCCTCCTGTTTTCACTTATATTAAGCCAGATACCCTTCTTGGTACAATCCTCTAGTACGTGTGGCCCTTCATTCTGGAAAGGTTTGACAGTGCGTTGCGTGGTCATTATCATCACTTTCTTTTCCACAGGCGTTGAAAGCGAGTACTGACGCCACAGACCTGCTGCAGTCCATGAGAATGTCCAAGGACCGGATTGAGAGAGACTTAGAGCGACTGCAAAACAAAGAGGACTCCAGCGACAGCCTCCGCCGCCGCCTCAGGGAGACCGAGGTAGAGCTGCCAGCGTAAATTAGAGTTCACTTTGGTTATTTTTCCTTTTTGAGAATGCAGTGTAGCAGGAGTGAGCCTTTTACGGTCATTCTTAAGTCTAAAAAGCAACGTTTCCTTATCGTTTTCTTACTTTTACTCCTGGCACAGTGAGACGCATAACAGCAGAGCATTAGTAGCTTGCAAGGATTTTTATCATAGCATAGATTTCCTAGAAAAAGAAAATTGAGGAAATGGCTTGCTTGCAAATGACAGCTTTTACATTTCAAACTTTCAAACCCTTAATTAATTTGAAAAAGATAAAATGATTACTACTAAAAGACAAGTGACAAGTGCGCTTTTTGAGATAACAGATGAAATATTAAAATTAAGTCAATCTTGTAAAAAGCAGCTACAAAAGAGAACAATGCTGGGACTTTCCAATTAATTTCAACATTTACTTAGTATTAAGCTTTTCTCTTTGTTTGGTCTGGTCTCGGTCTTGGCTGCAGGATGGGAGGAAGACTTTGGAGAACCAGGTGAAGAGGCTGGAGATCGTGGAGCGACGTGAGACCAAACTCAAAGACGAGATCCAGACCAAGGGACAGCAGATCCAGCAGATGGGAGACAAAATCATGGTAACTCAAAACACTCATAGGGAAGAGGCAAAGTCAACAGGTCATCGAAGTGAAGAGACTGACATCTCTAAAAAGCTTGTTTATCGTTCTTTGTAAGAGCTGTAACATTGGATAACTGTTTTGATAACGAGACAGAATACTAAAGTCCCATTGTGAGCATGTTGTATTTGTGAGACAAATTAATGACTTTAGGAACCAGCTACAATACACATTGCAATTAGATGAGCAAAACAGATTAATTATGTAGTTGTTTTCTTGTTGTGTGTGTTGTCAATAACCCTTTTAGGACATCGTTTTAGTTAAATCTGCAGAAGTAACTTTGGTAATTATTTTGAGTTTCATGGAGTTCGGATGTGAGAGCTTCAGATGTAAATGTGCAGTGACTCAGCGTATTAAAAGCTCATTATCGCTGTATTTTAATGTTGCTGACACACACAGGAGCAGGGCCAAGCCTCGTTTTCAGAGTCACATGGACATGCACACGAAATGTGATTTAAGAATCCAACAACAATCACGTTTATGTTCAGCTTTAGGACACGTGCTTTGACAAAACGTAACTTGACGCCTACACACTTTTTTTTTATCCATTATTATTATCCAAATAAAAGTATTATTTTAGAGATGTGAAGTATGGTTGTACAGTAGCAGAAAGACAATCTGAATTTAATTGTGCATTTACTATGTACTAGCGGGGAGTGCTAAAGTATTTGCATTGAGTAAATGTCCTTCACATTGAAGTATCTTTTGCTACTGTAACTATGTCAATGTGCAGCTAAGCCCATGTCCGAACTATATTTCTTCTCAGGGAGACGCATAAAGAAAAGTTAGTAAGTAAGTAAAGCTGTACATTATAATTTAAAATATTGTGAAATAATGTTGCTTCCTAAATTCATTTTGTTAAAATATACAACTTAATTTAGGAAAATGCTTCCCTTTTCCTGGTGGGACATTTGAAACAGGTGCTCGAGCCTCAGCTAGATAGTCTTGCAGGAGCAGCGGCTCTACTCCGAGCTGAGCTGGCTGAGCTCCTTGCCCTCTCATACACCTGACGTAATGGGCAAGAGCTCATGACCATAGTTTGACTGGTAAATCTAGAGCTTTCGGTTCTGCTACTATTCACCACAACATGCATAGAGGGAAGAATAGCAATGGACTAAGAGAGGGTGGCTTCCCCCATAGCGTTCAGCGCAAGCTAACTGAAGCTTATGCTTATTCACCAATTTGGCTAGGTTGGTTTGGGTCCTGTATTTAGAAAAACACAGAAAGAACAAAATAGGACAATATTTAGCGTGTTCAGACAAACAAGTGGAGATAAGAATGACAAGCCTGTGTTCAATAATAACTTAAAGAGGAGCAGAAAAGTTTTAATTCCTCACTTCTGAAATAGGTGCTTGTTCAATGTTGAGTGGAGTTGCGCAAGTACAAATACATCAGGGTAAATGTGCACAACGGTAGAAATATTTGCTGAACAGGGAAATCACAGTCGAAAAAATTTAAAAACCTAGTTAAAGCAGCAGGACAGAGAAATGTTGAGCTCGAGCCTGAGGAACATTCCCACAAAGAAGAAAAAGCCAAGGTCGGCCTGTTTTTGTTGGTTTGTAGGTAACGTTAAGTCACTGCGACTGTCAGCATCACTGAGACACCTGGTCACTAATTTAAATAGCAATTTATCATATTATTTATCACATTAGATTCATCATCTCTGTAGTGAAGTCATATCCTTGGTTCCATAATCAATAAATAGGCTAATGCTAACACGGCTAGTGCTAACATCCACAACAACACCCACTGGGGAGGCTCTGCCCCTACTAAAAACACTAGAAAGGACTGATCTTTCCTGTGCTTCCATGTAGCCTTTAGAGTAGAGTCAGACAGAACTGTGATAGAACCGAGCCCAACAGCTTTAATCTGGAAGCTTAAGTATGCCCTGCTTGCTTATGCATATCAAGTAGCTGTGTGGTCCGTGAACTTTCTTGGGCCTTTGAAGTAATGCAATAGAACCTTTATACGCAAATAGGACTAAAATATGATTCTGTCACAGTGAGGGTTATAAAATACTGCATCTGCTGCCGCTGCTGTGGTGTTTTAAAGTAACAGGCCACAGTTTTTCCATACTGCCTAATAACACCATAGGACAGAGGTGGGCAAACTAAGGCCCGCGGGCCAAATGCGGCCCGCAAGCCAAATGCGGCCCGCAAGATGATTTAATCCAGCCACTGACTTGTAGAGCCCATACTGGGTATGTCAAAACAAAAAGTGCATCTGTAGCCCATTCCTGTGAGGAGTTATGTATTTTTAAGGACATAACCAGTGTGCTCATTCCAGCCCCTAGGGGGCAACTTAAGAGGAAAGAATTTCATACGTGTCCAGTAGAGGGCACTGACATAATAAGAGATCAGAGTAACACATTATAGCCACGTGCTAAATGGCCAGTCTGCCCCAGGGTGGCTGTGGCTACAATAGTAGCTTACCACCACAGAGTGTGTAGTGAATGAATAATGACAACAGTATGATGACAGTGTACTTGAGGAACTTGTGACACAGGCTTGTAAAGCGCAATACAAGTGTAAGCCGTTATTATTATTTATTACAGTCCTGTCGGGACTATTGGGAAAAATGTTTTCTCAATAGTAAAGTTTACATTATATGTGGCCTGCGACCCACCGAGAAATCTGGATTTCGGCCCACGCCCCAAATGAGTTCGACACCCCTGGTTTAAAGGGTGAACAATATCAATATTTTCACTGACATGAAGAAGGATACGACATAACTGCTGCAATCTGTTGCACTTTTGTAATGTGTCATTACATTGAGAGTTGTACTTTTTTGTAATGGTTCAAACTAGTCCGGCCCTCCTGGTGAAGGCCAATGTGGTCACTGCGACATCCGCGCAGTGTCAAAGTGCTCCTAAGGTAGGTATGGGCAAACTTTTTTATGTCGAAGTGCTCCTAAGTTGTTATTACACCTTACAATATAGTGTTTGCACCAGCTCTACTTAACTCAACGTTGAACAAGCACCTATTTCGGAAGTGAGGAAATTGAAAGTCCATTACAGCAAGGAACTTCCGGAGCCTGCCCCTATTTCCTGTTAATCTTTCATTTGCCCAGTTGCTCGTGGCAATGCTCAGTCCTTGTTTTTCACAGAGTATGGAAACAACGTCCACATCACTGAGACACTGCACAGATCCACCTGGCAACACACCCACACACCATCCTTTCAAGATTCTTACAGCAGTTTGTGAAATATTGAAAATCCAGCTTCATAATTAATGAAACCCTAAGTATATAAAAAACAAGACATATCCTTTAAACATGTCCTGGCCAAACATCTGTAAGCATGTTGTACTATCAAATAATCCGTGATGTTCAAACGTAAAAGCTGTCACTGTGGCCACAGGGAAAGTCATCTGGAACAGCTGTCTGAAGTGTTGCGCGTTTGCTTAATATCTTGCAGTGTTACTAAAAATAACTTGTTTTTGACAATTTTGTGCAGGAGCTGGAGGAAAGCCTCAGAGAGACACAATCCACGGCTCAAAGACTTGAGACCCACCTCAAACAGAAGGAGAAGCTCTACGAAGATAGAATAAAGGTCGTTATGTGCACAGTGATACGGGAAACAAACGGATGAAAATATGTGTGTATAATCTAGAGTGGGGCAATAAAAGTTCTCCAAAGTCAAGAAATGTGGGAGGAAAAATTCATGACAAATTGTACTTTTAGCTTCTTAAATCCATACACATATAACTGTTTGTGAGTATGGGACAATGGACACATTTCTCATAGATGTTCATAATATAAACCAGATATTCCAGTTTCCATAGTATATGAATAAAGTGTGGAACAGATTGAGGAAGTGCTGCTCAGTGTGTGTGCTATGTTGGGTTTGTCTTTGGACCTATTGTTGGTTCATCTTCGCACCCATTGTCCGCCGTGTTAAAATCGAAGCGCTTGTGTCTGTGTTTTCGTGGAGCAGGTGCTGGAGACCCAGATGAAGGCGGACATGGCCGACAAAGAGATGCTGGAGTCCAGTCAGAGCAAATATGAGGAGGAGGTGCGCGAGAAGTGCAGCGTCATCAGCGAACAGAAGGCGGTAAGAGCCCGGCCGCTCGGCAAATGACACACTTTCAAATCAACGCTTACCACACTGACATAGATTCCCTTAATAACACTGTAAACGCCGACGGCAGATTCATTTAGAGACCGATTAACGCTACATGTAAAACTGATTGACTACAAGACCAGAGGCTGATGATGGATGTCTGTTAGTGTTAGTGGGTTTACTACTGAAGCAGCTGTTTAGAAATCAGGCTCAGTCAGAAAATGCACTGACTGTTAATTCTACAAGAGACATTAAACGCCGAGTGCAAGCAATAAGTTAATCCTATACAGAGAGCCATAATATGGAGAAGAATGCACGAGGAAGCAGATACCTTTTGTGTGGCAAAATATGGAGAAATGGACATGAAAAAATAGCACTTTTTTTTTACAGCACAGTAATGGCATAGGCATAGGATGGACATAGCACATTACCTAAAAGTGTAATAACATGTTATTTATTGTAATTACATAGAGACAGGACGCCAGGTTGTTTAAGGGGAATATGACTAATCCTAACCTCAAAAAGACTATACATTGACGAGGAAATGTTGTTGGTATTTTCTTGTTGTTCTTCTGACCATACTACTTCCATTTATTTACTATTTAAATACTGTGTTGTAAGGGAACGTGTGCCCAAAAAGCTGATGCAGATGAACTAATGTGAATAATGGAGCACGAGGAAGATGATGTCCAAAAAGCACGAGGCTGCAGATGAGACTTTCCCATAACATTAAAAAAAAACAAAAAAAACATTTTCATCATTTAAATTTTCTTAAATAAGCAACGGTTTGCACAATAAATGCCTCCTAGCCCCCAATATGGAAAGTATCACAGCTTTTCTAGGCAGCCAAGAGTCTTTCAATTTATGTTCGAGGGATTATAGCCCTTTGTCTTTGCCCCTTGTCCAGGAAATGCTCCAGTAATTCCTAATGTCCATACCATGGAGAAAAATATATTATTATTAGTTTTCAGCATCACTCCACAATGACGATTTTATCAGTTAAGTTTACCAACTTGTCCAACTCATGGATGAATTATCAATTAT
Source organism: Proterorhinus semilunaris (assembly GCA_021464625.1). Taxonomy (NCBI): domain Eukaryota; kingdom Metazoa; phylum Chordata; class Actinopteri; order Gobiiformes; family Gobiidae; genus Proterorhinus; species Proterorhinus semilunaris. The sequence continues at coordinate 26,870,644 of CM038345.1, read as the reverse complement.
AAGTTGTTGATTTTGAGCTAAAAATGAGCTTCAGACATTTCCAGACCGCCTGTTTTAATTGGAGACCTTCCAGTTCATTAGTAAACACTGTTATAATTTGACTGGTCCAGCTCTGGTCCAAAGTCAGCAAAGTAAGTCATTAATGGAATTAGTCATCATTATAACTGGCCCATTCTCAATAAACATGAACAAGTTTGATAATATTAGCACCGAAAACTAGCTGACCTTTTGTCCACCTCAGGTTCTTAAATTAACTCCTAATGTGTGCTTTATGTAATATATTGTTTATTTAACTTTGCCTATTCAGACCATCAATGCCATGGACTCGAAGATGAACAGTCTGGAGCAGAGGATCGCTGAACTGACCGAGGCAAACAAACTGGCAGCAAACAGCAGCATCTACACTCAGAAGAACATGTGAGTGCAGATGTAATGTGTTTGTTACAGCTGGGGTCCTTATTCTCCTGTTTTCAAACGATCAAAGGAAGGAGTTAGCTCTCTCTTTAGGCACGTCTTCAACATTGAGAGAACATTATTTAACTTGATCAATTATTATGAACAATATTATTTCTGACAAAGCAGCACAGTGTTATATTCTGTCATCATTGTCATTAATCTGATAACCCCTGCCTTAACCGAGTGCATTTTTTCCTTTTTCCTCGCATTCTTACAGTCACTTTTTTGTCACTCTTTTGTTTCTTCTTTGTCACTTTATTGTTGCTTTTTGGCACATTATCGTTACATTTTTGTCGCAATTTTGTTGTTCTTTTGCTCTTTTATTGCTTTTTTCGTCTCGTTTTTGTCACTGTTTTGATGCTTTTTTCAAAAAGCTTTTAGACTTGGGTCAAGCCAAACTGGAGAAACTGTGCTCAGTTCAGGTGGGGGTTAAGAGGTTCATGCGGCTGATTTTTCATGGATTGTAGGACCAGGACTAAATGTCAAATATAAATGTAAATTGAGGCTTAATTTGTTGCCCTTCAAACATGATTTGAGTAGCTTTGCTGATTAATAAGAGCTCCATGGTAACACTCAGGGGCGAGGCTTCAGACTTAAACAAAGTCAGCTGTTTTGGGTCACATCTAACAACAACAAACTGCTCGAAGAACAGAATTCGAGTGAACAACAGGGAACAACTCTGTCATAGACCCGGTTTGCGTTTGCAATCGACTGGTAGCTTGCGATTGACGCAATGAGCACCCCAATTTAGACACTTGATGCTTAAAAAATTGGTCAAATGTCCCATAATTAAAGGCAAAACATTTTAATTAATTAATAAAATCATAGTTTTATAACCACCAATAATTAGATTTTTTGTTTTGTTTTTCACAAATTGCTGCATTTACAACGTTGGTCAACAGTGGCAAGATTTAAGTAAATAAAGATTATGTTTGCAGCTTACGTACGGTGTCAACGTAGACAACATAGGAATAATGTTTTTCAGAAAATACAGTTGCTGATGTCATAAGTGTTATAAAAGGTGAATCTCACTGGTGCATTTTTAGAGCCGACCAAAGCTTTCACACAGTGTTTTAAGGTCATTTTCAATGTCGTAAACTCGTGATATTAACACAGTGGGTCTGTATGCTTTGCGGCCACACATGCCCTACGCAGCGTCAGGTTGAATCACTCTTCATAGAGCCGTATACAGCTGCGGGTTTGTTTGGTGTTGGCAGGAAAGCCCAGGAGGAGATGATCTCAGAGCTCCGGCAGCAGAAGTTCTACCTGGAGTCTCAGGCCGGCAAACTGGAGGCCCAAAACGCCAAACTGGAGGAGCACCTGGAGAAGATGAGCCAACAGGAGCAGAGCAACAAGAGCCGCGTCATGGAGCTGGAGACACGGCTCCGAGAGGTGAGAGAGGAGCAGGCCCAGGAGGTGTGAAACATGAAAACAATCTAACACAATGTGAAGTTAGATATTCACACATGCAGTCTGGCGCCTTTTATACTCTTTTCTGTCTTCGTGTTTTGTAGCTGGGTCTGGAGCAGGATGAGCAGAAGCTGGAGCTGAAGCGGCAGGCGACGGAGTTGACCCTGTCCCTTCAAGAGCGGGAGTCCCAGATCACGTCTCTCCAGGCCGCGCGCCACTCGCTGGAGGGACAGCTGCAGCAGGCCAAAACCGAGCTGGAGGACACCACCGCGGAGGCAGAGGAGGAGATCACCGTGACCCGAGTGAGACTTACAGTTCACAGTGCGAAGGGTTATCTAAGGCTTAAACCTGACTGATATCTGTCCTGTTGTTTGACCTGCTACAGGCGCACAGAGACGAGATCCAGCGCAAGTATGATGCCCTGAGGGACAGCTGTGCGGTGAGTCAAAACCATAAAGCATCTGGCTTCTTTTTTATTCAAATAAAAGAGAAAACACTGACCCCAACATTCCTGTTTAATTGTGACAGTGAATTATAATCAGTAGGACTTTCACTTTAAAGCCACACTGCGGAACATTTCAGGTTGTGCTGTACACAATGGAGCACAGCTGGGCGATAAATCAAATCAATTTGATTAAAGCAGTACAAAGTAACTTGTTTACCTTAATCAATCCTTTTCGTAGTCCCTTTGGGGGTAATACAAGTGTTATTGGGATAATTGGGGAGTCTTTCATCTCCCCCTGGTGTCTATGGCCAGAAAACCACAATTGCAACTTCCCTGCCACCGGGTCGGAGTCACCAATACACACTAATGGAATCACGAAGAGGAAGCTAACAGGCTAACGGGCAAAGCTAACTATGGGCTTGCCCCACTTAAACAGTATTTACAGCCACGTTTGGGTGGACACAAAAAAAATCTCCATTGTGTAATTAGATGTACGATATCCTTCTCTCCCTTTGTCTTTTCTGTCGGTGTAGTATTTACTCTCACGGACAATTAATGTGTAAAAAAACGCAAATACGACACCTGCAGTGGCACTTATGGCCTCTAGGGGCACGAGTTACTTAGTACTGCTTTAATTCATGCTTTTGAAAACAGACGATGTGGAAAATGGCAAAATCATAAAATTGCGTCCATTACTCCATGCCCCCCTCACGTGCACCTGCGGCCAATTTAGCAGCGTTTTCGACTGCTCTGCAGCGACTGTTTTTGGAAATAGCACCAGTGGAACCCAGAGACTTTCTGACTCTCTGCTGCTTTACAAACACCGCGTGTTGTGTTTTAAGAGTGTGCGATGGAATTTTCTTCCGGTAAAACCTAGTTTGCCCTGGTCTGATCATCTCCAGCTCTTCTCTCATCCTGAGCAGAGACACAGCAAGAATGCTTAACTCCGCCCCTTTTCCTTTTGTGTGAGAGTCTCCATGTAGACGGCTGTCAATCACAGCAGAGCTCGAGGCATGAGGACAATATAAATAAAACGCTCCATGGCTTATTATGAAGTTTTACTTTTGAGTGCAGATAAAGCATATTTAAAACAGAAATAACAAATATAAATTGGAATTCATCTAAATATACGCATTCCCCCAATTTTTAGTTTTTTAGGGTAAAGGATCCGGGAAATAATTTTAGGCGGATCCGGCAAAGATTTTATCTAATATAATGGTTTTTAATGAGTGTGTTCCGGCAAATGTTTTGGCCTGTTCCCCGAATCCATCACATCAGTCCAAAAGAGTTCCTGAAACTACTAATTTACAAATTAAGCACTGGGCAGGACTCTGAGCAGTTTTCTTCATATGAAAGATCAGCAGACCCTTTTAAGTCAATTTCAATGATTAAAATTGTACTGTAATCATCCTGAGTCTACAATGGAGCTGTACTGTAGACTCATAAAACTAGTATTCTGTTATGGAAGTGTCTACCCTTTTCCACCCCCAATAATGGTGTCAATGCAAACCAAATAAAAGTAATTGGAGCATTTATTGCGCGTCCTGCTTTGGGCCGACGGCTGCAGCTCGTTGCACATGCAGCCCGCAGACAAATATGAGCATGATCAGACCCTAAAAGACTGTGAGGAGATCCCTCTTCAGTTTACGCTCGGCATTCTGTTATCAACACAAACAAATCCGAGTGCCACAATTATCAACACTGTGACAGACTGCCCATGGCCTCCCCGTCTCTGTCCCTCTACCAAAAAAAGAAACGAAACAAAAGAAAGTAGAAAATAAACCGCTCGCTCCAAGATTATTAGGATCTTCCTAATTGTATTTTCTTCACACTTTCCCATGACGCCAGTAACAGAGCTTGAAAATAAGGGAACTGCGGCACAAATGTAGCACCTCTTGCACATGGCACGGTGGAAAGTGAAAAGTAACCGGATATTTTTATTTGGTGACATTTTGCAAAACAAGTGCTACAGTTCAGTCATTTTTTTGACTATATTGACAAAGTAGTTACTGGAGATAGGCATAGGCTTATAGTATGACAGTTGTAGCAATGGTAGTGGTTGGTGCAGTACTAATTGTTGTAGCTCTAGTCTTGCACTAGGTTTATGTAATTTGCAGATGCTATAGGACCAGTAATATTCTATTGTGGATAAATGTATCTTGTATAGCAGCAGCCACAAAATCCAGGGTTTGGGGCATTAAAAACCTTTTTCACCCGGCGAGCTATTCAACAAAAACGTTGAAGAGCTACTTGTACTTCACAGACACTTGAGTAAAATGCGACTTTGGGGAAGTTCAACAAAGAAAATTAGTAGCCAAGATGAAGTTTCAAAGAAAATCATTTGTGTTTTGTACTTGTACTTGACCCAAATGTTTGCAAATTATGATCTGCATGCTCAGAACAAAAAGAAAATGCATCTGAAATGTCAGTCATCAAGCGCATGTTGAAATGTAGAAAGTCTTTGTCGAGTCTTTTATCGAGAAAGGGCAGGAGAGCGACTGGTTGGCGATCCCTGCATTAAATGAACTATGCCAACATTAAAAGCTCATTGTTAACTTTCCGAACATATTTGTGGAGTTTATTGGTATGTTTCACAACTGGCAGGGTCACTTTTGGGTCACTTTCACAAAAATGCAGTAAAACTAACCTGTAAGTTAACGAAATGTATTGAAAAAAACATAACATTGGATAGAAACAGGCATTAAATCTAAGTTTCTTGAGTTGACTCTTGACTATCTTTACTGCACAAGTTCGGCAGAAATACTAATATTATGGTTCAAAACTTCAACTGCACTTTTGAATATAAATGTGTCCCCTCATTCCTCGGTTTGATGGAATGTTTTCATCTATTGAGAAATGAATTATGCAGATTTCTTTGTGTTTGTGGTATTAAAAAATGTTAGAGCCTTAAAATGTCAATAACATTAAATTGGACTTGCTGCTACCTGAATAAACCCTGAAATCAGTGCACGATGAAACAGCAAAGGCTGAATAACGAAATGTCTCTCATGATCTCGTTTATCTTCCTTTTTTAAATGACACGTCAGCCCCATCTTCTCGCTTCTTCGATGCACAGCCACCTTTAATTTCCCTGACAAACTTGCAGAGTGACGCGTATTGAGCTGCAGATGATCCGGACGTGAGCGAGTTTCCTTTTGAGAGTTGCTCCATAGATCGCGCTGTCAGATGATTATAGTGAGCGCAGACACATGCCACATCTCCCCCTTGCATTTCCCCCCGCCGCCTCGAACACGGAGAGGCAGCTGTCTGTCAGTGCTGCCCCGGGAACGGCAGCAAGGAAGGGGAGGGCACAGAGCATTTATGGAACTAACAACATTCAATCTTTGCATATTCTAACCAAAATCGTGGTTGACTCAAGCGTACTGTATTTAGAGTAGATATCTACAGTTGCCAATTTGAAGAAGGAACGTTTTTGTTGTTATCAATAAACCAACTTTTCTACACTAAATATCCTTGGGTATATGGATATGTGCATTAATATAAACTCACATAAAGTGATCTGATTTTCTTATTTGTTTATTTATTCATTTATTTATCAGGGACGATGCGATCACACAGACTCAGTGCTATTTACAAATGGGTACAGCTTTGGTTTGTTTTCAGCCAAGACTTAACCCTAGAAGTAAAGATTTTAAACTCCGATAAGGCCTTCAGTTCTGTGGGTAATGAGTTCCACAGCTTCGGACCTCGGATTACAAAATGGCAGACTGACAAAATGATCATTACAACTTGCGCGTTAAAATATAAATTATCTAACATTATGTTAGATCATTTATAGACAACTGAGTATTCCAATCAACTTTTCTGTCCCAGCTTTGCTTAGTTGCCGCTAGCATTAGGAAGCTGCTGCTAGCCTCGGTATTTTGCGCGGCGATCAAAAGTCTGTTTGCGGAGGTTAAAACTAGCTATTCGACTCTCCCCAGCTTGGAGCTTCACAATGACATACAGCCCATTATTCACTGAGGGTTGGTGACAGTTGTGATTTAAAATGCTGTGAGCCAAAACAGGTATCGGTTCAGTATTGAATATTTGGAATCGATACCTGATACCGTATTTTTTCCAGCATCAGATTGATGCGTCTTTGGTTTAGGTGAAATAAATAAATAAACATTACTTTCTTTGCTCACTGTCCTGATTGTTGGTAGTTATAATAGTGCTTTCGACCACAACCAATCGCACACAATACCCATTCATAAATAGGCAAGGTGGGTGAAGTACTTTGCCAATGGACACAATAGCAGCATGTTTTACTGTAGAAAGATGTTGAGTACACATATTTACTGCATAGCATGACTCTTGTGAAACTACCTTTGAAATGATTCTTATTACATGTGCTCTATTTCATGAGTCTCCCTTGTCTACAAAATACAGTTGTGTCCTCTCAGGTCAGCAAGACCGGTTTCTCTGGAGCTTTGAATGATTTTGTAATTTATTCAGGACAAAGTAACTTTGACATTATTACACTATTACACACTATTAGAAACATTTTGCACTGGTATGCTTCATTATTTCAACCATTTGTCATGAATTGCACATGGTGTTCCTCTCATAATTGGCTGAGAAAGCTCTCAAAGACTGTTCTAATTTTTTTGTTAGTAGTCCTTTGTTCCTGATCGCAAACTTCACATTTGCGACTGATTAAAGTAATCCGCCCTGATGAGTGATTAGACCCTTTTGCTTTGTAAAAGAAAAGTAGTTCAGACTTCATGGAGGAATGATTGCAGCATTATATCACTGACCCAGATATTTGCATCGTGTAATAATGTGACAACTTAAGACTCTGTGTGTGAGTTGTTATCACGATCATTGAAATCAAATGTCTTGTTACTCGCAGGTGATCACAGACCTGGAGGAGCAGCTGACCGCCCTGTCCCACGAGAACGCGGAGCTGAACCGTCAGAACTTTTACCTTTCCAAACAACTGGACGACGCCACAGACGAGAGAGAGGCGCATCTGCAGCTCAGTCAAGAAGTGGACCAGCTCAGGAGGGAGGTGGCCGACCGCGAGATGCACCTCAACAACCAGAAACAGGTCAGCGGGATGTTCAAACCAGCGGGGACTGTCCTGGGATTGAATTTGGATGCACTTCAGGTCACTTTAAGGTGTCTACATCCCGTCACCTGGCCAGTCAGACTAGTCTATTTGATACAAAGACTAGACCGGGAGTTCAGATGGATGTGATTGAAACAAACATGGCAGCTTATGTGAGTAATGAATAAATAAAGTTGTACAGAGGAGTGAAAAACAGCTTAATCCTTTGCCAAATCAACTGGTGAAGCACTACTCTATAATTAGAGGCGAGAGAAATTATTAAGTTGGTGAAAATGTTTTTTATTTTTAGATGATGTACTACATGAACCCGATGGGTCTTTTCTGTGTGGAGTTTGCATGTTCCCCGTGTCTGCGTAGGTTTAACTCCAGGTGCTCCAGTTTCCCCTACCACTAAACCATGTGCAATAGTCCTGGATGTCTCTGTGCGTGCTGAGGGTCCGTTGGTGCAGATATGTCAGTCTACCCCAGGAGAAACTGTGGCTTTGTACAGTACGTAGCTTGCCACCACCCTGTGTGGAGTGAATGAATGTACTAAACATTTTAACACTTACAAACACAGCAGAGTGTACTAAAATGGAGCACAAAGCAAACGCAGTGGACATTTGTGTTTCTAAAAAATGGCAAAGGCCGCAGAGCAACCTTAGCGCATGGGTCCTCATGAAAATGCAGACGAAGGCAACTTTGACACAATGCACAAACTTTGTGGCGGGGAAAATGCAAATAATTGCCTTTAGGGAGCGCTGTCGTATTTATCATGACTATGTGAAGTAAAACTGCGCAAGAAATTAGTATATTGGAGAAGCAGGTGTAAACCATTGCACAGAACAATATAATGCAGTTTGCGTACCAGTTTGGTGTTCCAAAAGCCCATCCTTCTAAAGTCTTTAATCCTTCCAAAATTCGCAGGGGTCTGTGCACAACAACATATTGAAGAGGCACAAGCCATAGGTTCGCTGTTCAGCGAGCCATGCGAGTGTGTATTCCTGCTGGATCAATATTCTCTGCTTTTGAGGAGCCCATAATAAAAAAGAATCATAATCATCGGACAAACATTCTGCAGCGCCGATCGCTGCTTGATGCTATAGGCTAGTTTAAGTCCCAGATATGACCGTGGCCTGTGCAGCAGTTCATGCTCCTCGGACCAGCGCCTGGAGACTGCTGGATGAGCGCATGGAGAGCTTGGTATTTGTTTTTTTGTTTTGTTTTTTTCAGCGACAACATGTGCACTTACTTAAATAAGACAACAGACACAAATCAGGCAGAATCTATAGGCTATTTCAATAAGCCAAGAGGATTGGTTTGCTATAATAATAATTCATTATTTAATAAAAATTATGATTGATTGTCGACATCTGCACAACAGTAGCAGTTTTGCGCAGACTGTGCTCGCGTAGTAAACTTACTAGCATACATCAAATTTGCGGCACGCACAGTTTCTCATAGCAAATCAAGTGCAAACGCCCACTAGCTAATTTTAAGTACTACTCGCAATTTAGCTCCTGGCTTAGTAAATGACCCCTTGGGGCGCAACAACAGCATTGCTCAAGACAAAGTTAGGATCTTGCGTACAAACAACGGTGCCGGTAGCCTGTGAGAATAAACGGGTCGGCTGAGGCGTAGTGTGCTACAAACATCGCTGACTGCAACGGGCGCTTGCTGCTCCTCTTTGCTCTCCTCTTCTTTACAATATCATCATGCGCAGCCTTGTGCATCTTATTAAGCGCTTGCAGGACTAACTACAAACTATTTCTCCCACTGTGAGTTAAACACTGTCTATGTCCCGCATATACAGTATCAATAGGTCCTAGCGTTAGTATTAACCATCTATTACCATAAGTGCATTTTCTCCAGTTCGGCTTTATCCAAATCTAAAAGCTTCTCGACTGGAGCTTATAGCCTGTAGGCCTGTGTAACTTCTCATTTGAAAGCTAAGACCTACAAAAATGTATGTCACATTTTTGAAGCACTTGATTTAATCTCTTTTTTGTTGCTTTATTTTCGTTTTTTGTCACATTTTTGTCACTTTTGCGTTTTCATCCTCGTATCCGTTGCTATTTTTCCGCTTTTTCAAGAAGCTTTTAGATTTGCAGAACTGTACAAACTATGCTCAGTTCAAGTGGGGGTTAAGAGGTTAAAGAGCAAACTCCACGGCACAGAAACATGATCAAAACACCAGCATGTGCGGCCCATAATTGAAAGGAGGCCATAAGAAATCCCGTTTGAAGTTTGCTAGAAGTCATATGGAGGACACAGCTACCATGTGGAAGAAGGTGCTTTGGTCAGATGAGATAAAAATTTAACTTTTTGGCCCAAATGCAAAACGTATGGCACAAACCTAACACTGCTCATCGTCCTGAGTGCACCATCCCCAGTGTGAAATATGGTGGGGGGAGCATCATGCTATGGGGCTGCTTTTCCTCAGCGGGGACTGAGAAGATGGTAAGAATAGTTGGGAAGATGGATGGAGCCAAATACAGAGACATTTTGGAGGACAATGACCCTAAACACAAAGCTAAATCTACAATGGAATGGTTTAAAAACAAACATATTAATGTGTTAGAATGGCCCAGTCAAAGTCCTGACCTAAATCCTATTGAAAATCTGTGGAAAGACCTGAAAACTGCTGTTCACAAACGCTCTCCTTCTAATTTGACAGAGCTTGAGTTGTTTTGTAAAGAGGAATGGGCTAAAATGTCAGTCTCTAGATGTGCAAACCTTGTAGAGTCATACAAAAAGATTTGCGGCTGTTATTGCAGCAAAAGGAGGTTCCACAAAGCATTAAGTCATGCTGTATGAATACTTATGCACGCCCCACTTTTCACTTTTCTATTTTTTGAAAAATAACAGAATCATGTATCATTTTGCTTTGTGTGTGAACTTTCAGTAAAAAAATTCAAAATTAAATCTTTACGTTTAGGGTTGTAAACATGACAAAATGTGCAAAAGTTCAAGATGTATTAGTACTTTCGCAAGGCACTGCATTTGCATTTTGAATTGGAGTCAGTTTGATTTTTTGCCACTTATTCATATTGGATTGAATGTGTAATGTCTCATAACTTTAGCCTGGTACTATTTCACCATGAAGTACTCTGCTGCTTACACTACCACAGCACTCGAAAATTCAGTTTGAATCCTTCTAAAAATACCACCTGTCATTTTGTTGCTATTTCTAACCTGAGCCCTGAGTCAGACACTGAGTTTGCTCCCACTCATTTTTTGGCCTTCGCAAAATAACAGCCGATGGAAGTGACAGGCGACCTAGACACAAACACCGCGTTAGGAGTAAACCGAGAAACCCTTTTCAAACCTCTGGATGCTTCTGAGGAGGACGAGGCGGCGGCTGAGCTTAGAGCGATGCATTGTGGGATGGGAGTGATGCATTGTGGGAGGAAGGGTGTGTGGGTGTCCAGTAGCCCGTTGTGTAACCAGTGCAAGCCGTAGACGGGGGACGAGTGGGCAGGATGTGTCATAGTTTCACTCCCAGGGCGCGTTAGTGTGGACTTCTGAGAGCTTCTGCTGCGGAGCTATTAATGGATGTATTTACTTTATACTGGCTCAACACTGTGCAGTGTCAGGAATTAAAGCAGTGTTATGTAGGCATCAGAAGAGGAAGCACACATTTGCATAATGGTCTGTGTTTGTCAGAATATGTAAAAATAAAGTAAAAGCCGACTGGGTCTGGTTCACAAGTGTCTTGAAACTGATTCTTTAAAGGTTTCAAGTGTTTTTTTCTATAGTAGCTAAAGTATTTCCCTGTTGTTGCAAAGCAGTAATAGAAATATATCTGTGCTTTTGTCGCATTTTAGTTGTAGTTGTAGTAATATTGTTGTGGCTCTGCAGTACAAATGTTTAAAACAGTACTAAGTAACTTGTTTGCCTTAATAAATCCTTTCCGTAGTCCCTCTGGGGGTAAAACAAGTGTTAATGGGATGATTGGGGGGTCTTTCATCTCCCCCTGATGTCTCTGGCCAGAAATCTACAATTGCAACTTGCGTGCCACCGGGTCGGAGTAACCAATACACACTAATGGAATCACAAAGCTAACAGGCTACGGGGCAAAGCTAACCACGGGCTAGCGCAGCTTAGACAGTATTTACAGCCAAATTTGAGTGAAAGATATTATCTCCATTGTGTAATTGGATGTACAATATCCCTTTTCTGTCAGCGTAGTATTTACTCTCACGGACAATTAATGAATAAAAAAAAACGCAAAATGCTACGACGCCTGCAGTGGCACTTATGGCCTCTAGGAGCATGAGTTACTTAGTACTGCTTTAAGTATGGGTTCAGTAGTATTTTTATGAGAACTTTTTACTTTTACATCACTACATTTGAAAGAGGAATATAATACTCGTTTTACTCCATTACATTTCCAAAATGACTCTAAATAAATTAAAAAGAAATGTTAGCCTTGTGTTTTGTTAATTTTAAAAACCTAATAATGCACACTCTATGAACAGTAGGTGGTGCTGTGCAGATGTACAGTCAATGTCACCGACTCACAGGGAAGTGACAGAAAAAAGTTAGTACCGTCATGTTGCCGTACAGAGGTTGAAGTTGGGCGCAGTTTTCGGGTTATTTAAACCCGAAAAGATATCTTGTACGGATTAACTTTCTCCCTTGAATATTCAAGTATTTTCTACAATAAATACCTCATACTTAATAATTATTTGACTGTAAAACCTTTACTTTTATTGGAGTAATATTTGGTTAGCTGTATCTGTACTTATACTCAAGCAATGTATTCAAGTACTTTAAATTGGCTGATTTGTTGTGTGTGTCAATGCAGTAAGCACAGAATTAACAGTATCGAAACTAGAGCAATTCTAAAGTGAACCACATATAAAGCAGTGATGATGTTGAATCAAAGTGTGGCCACAAATACATAAATCTACATTCTAACAGAACATGTAAAAATACATCTAAAAGCGTACTGGGTCTGCATCATTAGCTCTGTACACATCTGTTGCATATGTGTTTGAAAGGGAAATATTTCTAAATGAGTCAAGATATTTACATGGCCACTTTGTACATTTTAGTGTTGGTAGTAGTGGCTCTTCTAATAATAGCAGCAACAACATACAGCATTAGCGAGCCTGTCGTTGGTAGCTATATATAGACTCTCTATAGCCCACACTACGGTATTTGTCTTTGCTCAATGTGGCACACTGCTACAATCAAATCCATTTCTGTGAGCCTGAAAAGGGATGGCAGACATTACGATAATGGTCTGAGTTTGTCTGAACATGTAATAATAAACTAAAAGCAGGATCACTACAGCCTTTTGTAACTGTGGCTAAAATGGTCTTGGTTGTTGCTGCGGTTGATAAGGCGTTTTGTAAAGTATAGGTGCAGAATGTAGCTTTATTTGTTCAGTAGATTTATATACTTACAAAAGCTACGTCATGCGGAGTGTTTTCTAGTTAGCGGTGAAACTTTCTCCTTCCAGTGTTTGTGCAAAACATAAATCCATTAAATCACATAACTTTTTTTTTTATGATGAACTTTGTCCGTTCTCGTGGGTGGCACCAGTGTTTCTGTTGCTATAGCTACTAAAATGTAGGGAAGGTTACTGACAAACACCAACAAAATATTATGTAATATTTTACCAGAAGTGAAAGTTTGAGATGCATGTTTGGTAATAAGCCACCAGTCATATTTTTAACATGTTAAATACCATTGTTAAACTGTATTTATTAATTGGTGGCAAGAAATAAAATCAAACTAAGCTAGGGAATGTGTCCCCTGCTGTCCAGACATTAGTAGTGGTAAAAAGGAGACTAGTGCAGGATTTTGAAAACGTTTTTATTAAACGATCTGTATCATGCTATTTTAGCTATTCCAAAGTAAAGTATAGGCATTTATATGATATATTGTACCTCTACCACTATGGCGCACTCATTTTTGTGATAAATATAAGTATTTTCTGAAGGTATTTTTCCAACCCGGAAGACAAAACGCTTGGATTCAGTTAACTCCGCCCCCTCTCGCCGCTCATACAACTTTAGCAGTAGTAGAAATATATATATCACAGCAAAAAGTGAAGTTACTTCATGATACTGTTAACATGTGCAACACAGCTTCATGGCTAAATGGCTAACACACACGCTAACATGCATTTTGATCGACTCACTCTGATGTTTCCATTATGGGACTTGCGTTGGTTATAAAAGTTAATCCACTTTGATTCTGGCCAAGGTTCATCAAACATCCATCAGCGACAGGCACAGACAAACACTATGTTGGCTGATAGTCGCTGAATCCCGGAGGGAAATTCCAACTTCTGTGGCCTCTTCTTTAAGAAGGTTGAATAAAGTCCTGTCCTCGCAGCCAAACGCGTTTTTCTTCGTGACATTATCGTGAGGTAAGAAAAAAGAACAGGTGTCTCCAGAGTAGGTTAGAAAGAGCTCCTTCTTCACAACATTCGGTGCAACATGTTCAGACGCTCAGGGGTGCGTTTGTTTTTTCTGCAGGGGCAGCGTGGACGTGTCAGGCACTTCCTCTTTTTATTTTATTTTTTCTTTCTTTCTTACGACAGAAATAATGAAAAAAGCAGTTTTACAAATTAAAATCAGTCCATAAGGCATTATGGTGAGCATTGTTGACGTTACTGTTAAAATGCACTTCCAATAAAGTGAGTGTTTGTAGTGAGCGGTTGTCATTGTGTGTTGAGGTGGTGGAGTAACTTCTAATCTAACTAAGTTACTTTTAAAGTCAAGTAATCAGTGAAGTTACAAAGTTACTTTTCAAAGGAGTAATCAGTAATCCGATGACCTTTTCAAGTTATCTTTGCAACACTGCTCATGACAAATAATATACAGCCACATGTCTGAACCAAGCAGCACATAAGGAGTATGTTCACATTTGTTAACAATCTTTATTACAACTGAAATGCAGATGCTCATACAAGAAATAAGCCTTTTTATTGTAATCATCTACAATCTGCATCAGCCACATGTAGCAAAAGCTACAACACAATGTCGCTACTTTATAAAATCCATGGGCATTTTCAGTTAAAGGACTTCTCTCGCCGCTGCCTAAGGGGCTTCCTCCTCTTCCTTCTCCGCTCCTCACTCCCTCCCTACACCGCAGAGTTTGGGTGACAGAGTGGGGGATTCTTTCTTCTGATTGGTCAAAGAGCCGTCGCCTTATCTAAGCTGGGAACTAAACCTGGTCCAGAGCTGGTTATGCACTAAGGACATGTTATTATGGAGATCTAACCAGCCAGAACATTATCCAGCTTTGTAGTGGCACAAAACCAGGGTTAACCCCAAATTTATCCCGGTAACCCTGTAATCCAGTTTCGTAGTATACCCCTCAGGTCGTCAGATGATCTAATTTTTTTGGGCTCATAGTGTTGCTGAATATAGACCTGACCAACTGCAGCAACCCCAGATCATAACAGTTTGTTAAATCAAGATGACTACTTGGCACTACGTTGTTTTTTTTAAATTAATTGGTCTAATAGAAGCACATTGAAGAAACACTTTTGTTTGGCCTGTGTTGGTTGCAGAACCTGGAGACGCTGAAGACCACCTGCACGATGCTGGAGGAGCAGGTGATAGAGCTGGAGTCTCTGAACGATGAGCTGCTGGAGAAGGAGCGCCAGTGGGAGGCCTGGAGGTCTGCTCTGGAGGATGAGAAGAACCAGGCCGAGAGACGGCTCCGCGACGTCCAGAGGCTGCTGGACAACGAGAAACAGAACAGGTAACGATTTACTGACATAGGATCCTTGCACAGTACAGGAGCAACACATTATACAGCTGGATTCCCCCTCAGGGTCCTGGAAATAAAGATACTTTTTTATTTGTTTAGATAAAGAGAACAAATAGTTTGTGCTTTTAAATAGTATTTCTTTCCAAATATTATTCAAAAAGTCTCCTGTGGCACTCGCTATTTAATCTCAAATTATCCCAAACATTGTGCTAGATGACAATACTGATTATTTGTGTTCAGTACTGGCTGCATTGGTTGGATGTTGAACTTTATATCAATGGAGAAATTAGAAAAGAAAAAAACATAATTATGTGAAATTGGACATAACTCTTCGGTGTTGATAAAGTCTCTTCTGTAAAATGTGTTTAGTTTCTCCAATATAATGTTGTTTGCATTCCTCTTCTTTGCATTGAATAGAATACGTTTAAATACGTTTCTCTGAGACCCCGGCTACAAAGTCGCCGGGTGTCTCAGAGAAACTTCAGAGAATCTTTAGGCAGCACAGGATTCCAGTGTACCACAAACCGGTGAACACACTGAGACAAAAATTAGTTCATCCCAAAGACAAAACTCCGAGCCACAAACAAAGCAATGTGGTTTATTCTATTCAATGCAAAGAAGAAGAATGTAAAGAACATTATATTGGAAAAACTAAAAACATTTTACAGAAGAGACTTTATCAACACCGAAGAGAAAGCACAAGCGGCCCTTCAGTCAGCGGTGCACCTCCACCTCAAAGCCTCCAACCACTCCTTTGAGGACGGGGAGGTCAACATTTTAGCTAAAGAAGAACGTTGGTTTGAAAGAGGAGTTAAAGAAGCTATTTTTGTCAGGAAAGAAAATCCCTCCATGAACCGGAACGGTGGGCTCAGATTTAATCTTCCGTCACTTTACTCCAATGTCCTTCGGGAGAAACCGAAAGGGCATGGCCAGTCCAAGGAGACGGCACCTCAGCCAACAAAAGAACAATTGGCAGTGATCATCTATGAATAGGACAGGACTGACCGATACCGAGGTGAGCAGATCGTTAGAGACGCTCTACTTCAAAAGTGTTTTTACTCACGCGTGAGAGTAGCTGTGGTTACAGAGGAGGAGCCGGGCCTACCCTAACTCCTCCCCATTGGTCTATATATTCAGCTGCGTCCAGAGTGGGACCTTTGTCGCTGACGAAGCCTTTTGGATGAGAGGCGAAACGTTCGAAGACTTCAACTACCGAGTACAGAAGATGAATCAAGCACCTTCATTGAATATGGACAACTCCTGTACGACTGAAAACTTACACAGAAAACAGAGCCACGTTGAGCCATAGAGGCAGACACACGTAGGCAGAGCCAAAGAGCAGTCAGAAGAGGCGGGACATGCACCTGAGGAGCCAATGTCAGCCTTGCTCTCTTTAAGCTCTGGCCAATCGGAGCAGGTAGTGAGTTGAAGCTGCTGCAGTTGTGTGTGTGTGGAGCGATCAGCGGAGTAGAGAGAGCGGCTGGAGAAGAGCCGAAACTCTCGATGATATATAAAAAAAAGTGCATGTAGGACTGCGCTGTAGTAGTGTCCCGAGAAAATATTTTTTTCCCAGACCATTAAAAAGAAGGACAATCAGGTAAAACCGGAACAGGTGGCAACACTACTACATGTAGCCTAAGTTAGCTTCATGCTAAGTATATGCTAACGCTAGCAGCGAGTGTAATTTTTCACTTCTACTGAACAATTTGCTGTGAAAAAACATCCATATGGACCTGATTTTGGGTCTAATCTATTGTTGCGTGATAAATATGTTTATAGTCCACTAGAAAACGGCTAAAAGAATAAAAAATGCATTTCCCCCCCCTCCCCAATCTGTATCTATCATGTTATTTAGTTTAGCAAGCCTGCAGAAAAAGTCAGGGGATGTCCTATTGTATAATTACTGCAATGTTTTGTGCCCAGAGAAAGAGGTCATCTGACTACCTGATTATACGGAATAAGGTTATTACATCAAACAATTTCTCCCCGGTTGCATTTTGAGCATGTTCCAAGATGATAGGATGCCAGGATTAATCCGGCTCAGATTGTGAAAGAGTAATTCAGCGTCAACATCAGACTTATTTTTTACACATGGATTGACCACCACATTGTCCAGACTCAACTTTAACTATTAGATATGTTTTTCTCCCCCTAGGCTTCGTGCTGAACAACGCAGCTCTGAGTCTCGTCAGGCCGTGGAGCAGGCGGTGAAGGAGCACAAGTCTGAGATCGTGGCTCTGCAGCAGGCGCACAAGGACCAGAAACTGAAGGCAGAGAGTCTCGCTGACACGGTGCGGATTTACACTTCACTCACTCTACAAACTGATGGTTCGTGCATTTGAACCATGTTTGCTTTTCTGAAGATGAATGACCTGGAGAAGAAGCACGCCATGTTGGAAATGAACGCCCGCAGTTTACAACAGAAGCTGGAGAGTGAGAGGGACCTCAAACAGAGGCTTCTGGAAGAGGTAATACTGCTAACAACGGATTGATTCGCCTTTACAAGTCAAAGAAATAAAGTTACAACTGAGCTTAGAAAGGCCAAAGCCCGTTTTTTCCTTGAAATCATCAGAAATGCACAAGGTAAAAGTAGAATAATATGGAAAACTATTGATAAATTGATTGGAAAAGAAAAGTCAAAGTGTGAGAATAACCATCTCAAAATGAACGGAAAAATGATTGATGACTCTTTTGCAACAGCAAAAGATTGTTATGAATATTTTTTTAACATTGTCCAAAAACGGGCTCAGAATTTTCAAATTGTTCATTCCCCTCTCATAATCAATGGCAAACCAGATTTTAATCTTAGTCCAATAACTAAAACTAAAGTTGAAAAAATAATGACTGTGCTAAACAGCAGCAAAGCAAAAGGTATTTATGGATTTTCTTAAACAATATAGGGACATCTTCTCTGATCCGTTGACAACAATGATCAATCAATCAATTGTGAGGGGATTTTTCCAGCAGCCCTAAAACCTGCGATTGTCACCCCTATATTGAAGTCTGCTGACAAACAAGAAATGAACAATTATGGTCCAATAAGCATCCTTCCAGCAGCGTCAAAAGTGCTCGAGAAGACGGTGGCGGAGCAACTTACCTCTCACTTTGACTCACAAGCGCTCTTAAATCCAATGCAGTTTGGTTACAGACAGAAGTATTCAACAGACTCTGCCTGTTGCTACTTCCTGGAAACTGTCAGGGCATATGTGGATCAGGGAAGGGTGGTGGGATCCTTGATCTGCGTATAGCTTTTGACACCGTCAATCACCAGATACTGTACAGTAAATTAAATCAATAGACTCTCTGAGCACACCCAAGATCTTACTTGAGCGACCGACATCAGTGTGTACGATCCACACTGATCGTACACACTGATCCAATCTGCGTTTAGAGCTACCTCAATGGGAGTGCCGCAAGGGTCTATTTTGGGACCCTTGCTTTTTAGCATCTATATAAATGACCTCCCTACAGTGTGCTCTGACGTTGACGTAATCATGTACACTGAAGATACGATTATCTTCACTTTTGGGAAAACAAGCTGGAGGTTGCTGACAAATTATCAAAAGAGATGAAAAAAGTTGCAGAATGGTTGCAGACGTCATGCCTGACCTTAAATGTTGATAAAATGGTCTCAATGTTTTTTTTTCAAATAAACGTAAATCACAACAAAAACACAAACAATTAAAAATGTAAACGAAACAAAATATTTAGGTCTAATACTTGATTCGAATCGTGGTTTTAAAAGTCATATAAAAAAAACTAATTGAAATGTAACTTGATGAACTATAAACATATTAGAAACTCAACTACAGAGGCCTCAAATACTTACCTCAACACTATGATTGTTCCACATTTCCTGTATTGCATGTTGGTTAAAACATCATTAAAATCACTTGAATCATTATATAAAAGGGCCATAAAAATTAATGATAAAAAGCCTCGTAAGTACCATCACTGTAAAGTACAAAGTAAATTAACATTCTGAGTTTCGAAAACCTTATTGAATATAATCAAATTTCTGCTCTGTTTAAAATAATCCATAACATCGCTGCTCCCCCTTTGAGAACATTGTTCACACTCAATTTGGAGAGAATCTCTAGAACCACACGGTCGACAGTCAGAGGAGAGTGCAGCGTTCCAAGATGCAAAACTGCATATGGTCAACAGTCATTCTCTTATAAAGCAGCGACCTTTGAAACACTCTTCCAAACGAAATTATTTCATGCACAAACTATAGTACATTTATACGCCAGACCAAACAGTGGTTACTATCAAAGCAAACCTGTACGCACTGAATGACTGTGATATGAACGCTGTAAACTGTGAGTGAGTGAGCGAATTATAGAAAGTGTTTTTATGATGTGAGCTTCTATGTATTATTCTGTATGTATTTTATGAACTGTAAGTATAGATTTATGAATTGTAAGTATAACATTAACCTGTCCAGGGTTATATTGGAAATTAGCATTTTTGCTATAACCTGGCACATGACATCTCTTCTTTTTTGGACTTATGTTGTTTGTGCATTGTCCCTGATCAAATAAATCAGAAAAAAAGAGTGATCATATATCTGTTTGTATGGACTCTCTGTCGTCCAAAAAATATCAACAGCAATGGACACTTCTTGAAGTATTATCGACTGGCCTGATTTGAATTAATTAATTATCTTCAGGAGCTTGTAGTCAGTGTAAGAACTTTAAAGATATCAGCAGGAGGTCTATGGCTCTTGGCTACAGTTTCACTAATTCGAATAGTCTGGGAGTAGGACGACTAGGGCTGGGCGACATTGGCAAAAATGAATATCTATCTGTCTTGAACAAACAACAAAAAAGCAGAAAAAACACTTACCTTTAATATTTATGTAGGCCGACAGAAAAGGTAAAAAATCACTTCTTGAGTCTGTTAAAAAGACTGTTATCGGGATGTTTTTATTATAATTTCAGCTTTTTTGGCTTATTTAATGTTTATTCAACAACATTGTTTGAGGAAAAGACAAGTTTTATATATAAATGTAAGTCGTATTTGGGTCATAGACGATATATTGCACTCCTCTACTGTGGAGTTTACTTGTATTATTTATTTATTATTTATATTTACTTTACTTTACTTTAAGCCTTTTTAGTGTATTTGAATCTGCCACTGCCTCCCAGTCAAAGCACATTGATGAATGAGCGTCTCTTTGGTGGCAGAATGACATAACAGACACTCACAAACAAAAACATCCACAGAAAATATTGGGGCATTTGAATGTCAATCAAGAGAGAAATCTTGTTTGAGGAGAAGACTCTTAAAGCAAAGTCATGTCTTTTCTTTTCATAACAAGATTTTTTTTCTCTTTACAGCAAGAGAAGCTGCAGCAGCAGATGGATGCTCAGAAGACACACATCTTTCGTCTGACGCAGGGCCTTCAGGATGCGCTGGACCAGACTGACCTCCTGAAAACAGAGAGGACCGACCTGGAGTACCAGCTCGAAAACATACAGGTCTCACACTATCAGATTAATACTTGTATTGATAATGATGATTTAATAGAGTGCAAGCGTATTGGTGTATAGACATGGAAGTCGGCTATTTTAACATTGAAGTTTCCTAATGCTAATTGAATGAACAACAACATTCATGAATAACATCTCCAGGAATGTTCTTAAACAAAAGCTTTTGTAAACTGAAGTCCTGTTGATCACCCAGTGTTTCACTGTTGTGTTTAAGATTATGGCTCCTGTGGCCCTCCCTCCTTTGTCCCTAATGTGCGCCCTGTATGTAATTGAAAGTATTTGCGGTGACATTGATGGCAGTAGTGATGTTCACTAGCTCCACCTGCAGGCTGTGTACTCCCATGAAAAGGTCAAAATGGAGGGCACCATCACGCAGCAGACCAAACTCATCGACTTCCTCCAGGCCCAGGCTCACGGCGGCTCCAAGAAGAAGAAGGTCAGCGAATGTGCTGTTATCGTGAATATTATTAATCAAATCAAGTTGTTTTGTATAGCCCAATATCACAACAGGAGTTGCCTCACAGGGCTGCACCGAATATTAAAACAGTGAAACAAAAAAGCAATCTAATGTCAGCAGCAGATTGAAACGTGCCCCGGGCGTCCCTCGTGACGGCTAGTGCTGCTCTGGACAGAGCAACTGGAGCAGGCGAAATGAGAATAGACACTTTTCTATCATTTAGACATTTTTCTAACCTCAAACTATCAGGAACATTAGGTGAATGTTAGATCACAGTGTCTCTTCTTCTTTTGATGGTATGATGGCACTCATATGACACAGTAAATTTTAGGGCTGGGACGATATGCTTTTTGTCACGATCCGATACTTATTGCAATACAGTGAATAATTATGATATGTTTACATTAAAATGTGTAAAAAGTCATGTGTCCAAGGTTTATTAACCAAATGCCATTTGACATTTATTGAAGTTAAGAATGAAAAGTAAAGAAAAACACAAAATGTAACAAAGTTCCGTTACTGGAAAAGCAAGATAAAAATGCCTCCAAACACAAGTATTGAAAGTATTGCGATACTTGATAAAGTATTGCGATACTTGGTATTTCAGCATTAAGTACTGCGATCTGATCCGATATTTTGGCCCACCCCTAATAAATGTATTTGCTATAATATATCTAAATCTTAGGAAACACTACTCAGTCTCATTGTACAGGTCACTCATGAAGCCACAGACTGAATAATTAATGTTTCACTTATAGGCTACATTTTGTCTCAAACATGAGACCACCAACCATAGGTTTCACTTGTCTCCAATCATTTGTTTATGCATTTGGCTTTTTGAAGATGCAAATGTGCAAAAGTTCAAGGTGTATTAGTACTATCGCAAGGCACTGTACTTAAGGTAGAGTCAACAAGCAAATATGAAAGGATTTGTGGTTAATATTTCATAGAGCATACTATTTACAAAGATGGAGTCCAATATGGCCCCCACTAACCTTAAAAATGTCTGTTTAAGGATTTGACGATGTTTACAGTGAACCATTGTGATGGATGATGATATCGTCCAACTCTCATTATAAGCATTTTTAAAGACATTTACATAGCCTATATATAGGCTGCATTTTATTTATGTTAGGAAAAATGTGAGATTGCAGGATAAATGTATATAAACTAAACATGATCTGAAGAGAGTCATGGAACACGAATTTTGCAACAGAAATGCGTTAAAACTCGTGTGTAAAGTCTCAGCGGAGAACTTATTTAGAGCGTCATCTGCTCCTCCATAACAAGGCTCTTAACACAATACAAATGTAAATCAGAGCTTATTATTTGCATTTGCTCAATTTTAACATAATGTTTAAGAAACAGTGAGTGAATGGGACAATATTTAGAAGTTTGCGTCGGAGCCTACGTTTTTGAAGCTGCTCCATACGCTGCCCAGTCCGTGTGCTCGTAGCCTCGTACCTCCGCACCTCTTTCCCTCCTCTCTCTCCTCTGACGGTAGCTGCTTTTAGAGAGAGAGCCCCGCTCGTCAGAAATAGAGCAGCGCTGCGTCTTTATTTTAATAATCATGGCTAACACATCATGTCTTCGGGCTTCTGGTAGGCTACTTAAACTAGCGTGCATATTAGCTATATTTGAGATTTAATTTACAGGGCAATCTCTGCAAAGTTTGTAGGTTTACAAGGCCCACAAAATATCAAATGTGTTTCTGACAGGATGGGGCATGGCATCACGATGGTGGCTCTCCATCGTGATGTTGCTCATCCATCACCAACCCTACTGCTGCACTTTTAAAATTAGGGTGAAACTCGTTTGTATGTGTCAGACTTTAACAATTTCACAAACCCCGTATGATACAGTGTTTCTTTGCTGTAGGGACTGTTTGGTCGCCGCAGAGAGGACATCTTGGCTGCGATGGCGGCCCAGGCTCAGGCCCAGGCTCAGGCCCAGGGGCAGGGCCCGGCCTCGGCAGTGCCCCCCATCGCTCCCGTCCCATTGCAGTACAGCGACATGAAGTCTGCCCTGGACAAAGAGCGTGCCCGCTGCACTGAGCTGGAGGACGCTCTGCAGAAGATGAGGGCCGAGCTGCGGTCACTGAGAGAGGAAGGTGAGACAGGGCTCAGGCTAGTGGGCTAAACAAGCCGAGGAAAGCAATACCTCAGCTGAGCTGTGTCACCGAACAAATCACTTTGAAAAAAGCCACGTGACCGACACAGTCACTGTGTCATTTTATATCATGTAGTGTCATATGCAACGAGCAGCACTCCGGGGGCCGCCCAAAACTTTGAGCACGAGGTGAATCTGATCTGATAACAAAATGGTTCAATAGATATAGAGTGTAAAGCAAAAGAACCATCCATTTCCTTCTCTTTCACGTCCATATTGAAGTGCAATGCAAAAGCATAGCTATAGGCTAGTACATATTGCAATTGTTATACCGTTCGTGTAGCTCTGTAAGGAGAGCGTCCGGTTTATAATCAGAGGGTCATGAGTTTCTAGTCAGGTGATGGTCTTTGATGGTTTAGTCCTTTGACCTGACATCCACTGGTAAACAAAAGCAGAAATATTTCTGCTGCCATATTATTGTCACAGGCACTATCCTTTATTAAATCTTGGTCAGTGACTTCATTTTTAGATGGTTGTATCACTGATAGCTACTTCTCATTAATTCCCTTTGTTTCTATTCTCATAATCCTGAGCAGTTTTCCTCTTTCTAAATCATCACTCTCATCTGGTTCAACAGCTCAATCCTGACGATTCGGTTCACGAGAATCAATGAGCTCAGTCAGTGTTGAGTTCGCTTTTTTTCAGGCTCACTGCTGTAATGCTTTTTCACCACCAGATGGCGCCTATAATCCTACCAACACTGCGTGATACAGTGTGATACAATTTTGTAAAAGTGTGTGACACACACTTTCAGGTATCATCTACCCATCACTAGTTCAGGCGCCTTACGTATTTTAGGCAGCTTAATGTGAATGACTTGTCCCAGTACCACCCGTTTTTCAAGATAATTGGCGAGCCACATGCTTTGAATTTATTATAAATTGCTTTGTTTAATCAATGTACCTCTGTCCATAGCGCTCCAGTACAAAGACCACAGCTCGAACCCGTCATCGCGGCAGCAGATGATGATGCCGTCGATGGTGAAGTCTCCGGAGCATCAGCAGGGTCCCGCACTGAACGCCTCCGGCTCCGGGCGCCGGAAGGACGCCGCTACTCCGGAGGGTCAGTCACAGACAACTACAACCGATCAGATCAGACGTGTTTGCTTACCTACTTTAAGGATAATGTTACTGAGGCGTTGCAGTATATACTAAAACAGGTTTAAGAAAAAATGTCATCTTTGTACTCAATATTCCCCATTTGACAAAAATATTCATTATCATTTAACCAAAGCTTAGGCATCTATAACTTTAGAACATATCTCCAAACAGTATTGATAAAGCTAAAGCTCTGTGTATATTCTGTGTTCCGCACATCTCTCAGAAAGAAGGAGGGTCACTTTTGAAAGTAAGTCTCTTCAAACTAACGGAGACAGTTTGTTCTCTTCTTTTGCCTCATCCACATTGTCCAAAGGCCAGATTTTCAAAAGCTCTGCACTCAAAATGTCCGATCTCACCAGAAAGGATTTTTTTTCATCTTTTGTAGTGCATAGTTTAAGAAATCTGAAGCTTGTTTATTATTTGCTGAAGCTTGGTCGACCTGATTTGCAGATTTCTTTGGTAATCACAAGCACGCAAACAACTCAAAGCTTTTCATTTTAAGAGGTGACTTTTCTTGTTTCGTTCGTTCACTCGTAATTCTTATTCCTCAAACTTTTGCATGTTTACAGCATGTATGAAAAGTGTCCTGCAAGGTATTATCCCCAAATATGACAGAAATCTATTCAATTTTGACAATCCTCACTCACTATTTCCTTTGCATTTTGCTAGTTTTCCTCTCGCTCATCGTGAAAGCACCGTAGCCGTTGACTGTGTTGTTCGGTTGTGTTCAGAGTACAGCCGGCGCCTGAAGGACAGTCAGAGGGACAGGGACAGAGACCGAGTCCACCACAGCAGCTCGGCCCATCGTTTCACTGTGGGGCTCAACATGAGGGCGGCTAAATGCACCGTGTGTCTGGATACGGTGCACTTCGGACGACAAGCCGCAACCTGCCTCGGTAATAACTAGTTCAAAATGCAATGTAGCAACAAAAAAAAGACAAGATCTTCCATATGCAGTACATATATCTTTAAGCTGTAATAAGAAGTGAAATTCATATAAAGTAAATTAAAACGCCTCAAAAAGAATATAATAAAAGATCTTTAAAACATTTCTACCCATTTGTTTTAGTAATCTATTTCCTTTAATCAAAACTCTTCCCCCTCCTGTAGAATGCCATGCGTTGTGCCACCCGAAATGCTCGCCCTGCCTCCCTGCCACCTGCGGGATGTCCAGTGACTGCTCCCTGCACCTGTCCGAGGGCCTGGGGCGGGACAAAGTCAGCTCGCCTTGTCCTCAGCTCAAAGAAGCCGGAGGGCACATGCACCTGGAGGGCTGGATGAAACTGCCCAGGTCTCAGTTTTGACTCTTATTGATGTAGTTTTCTACAAAATTCTATGAACAGAAAGAATGATTTATGGTTTAGTGATTTCTGTTGTATCTTTGATGGTATTTCTATTGTAACAGTGTAGTGTTTTGATGCAAACATAGGGGTACAGGGACCCCTTGGAGTACTCCTGAATATAGCAGGGGATACTTAACTACTTCAGATGTGAAACTGAACATTATTTGTAATCATTTTGGAAGAATTTTCGGTTTATTTTGAACACACCTTTGTCTTTTATTTACTAAATAGCACTTTTGTGTGAACGCCAACATCCTTAAAGTGCATATGATAGGTTTTAATGCTGTTGAAAATATGACTTATTGAGAAGGATAACATCAGTTGTAAGTTCATCAGTTGCATAATGATCATTTTATTTCAGTGATGCAGCAATTTTAATTTATAAGCCTTCATCTATGTGACTTCCTGTCGGTGTCCAATAAGGAAGTGAAACTATAAACATCACAAAAATGGCCAAACTAAAGAAAGCTGGGTACAATCTTTAGCAAAATCTTAAATATAATTGTGTTAACTATGTTTTAGCAAAAATTGTGATTAATGTGTCATATGCGCTTTAAGGTAGGGCGTACACGGACAACCACTGAAGGGTCAAGACACAAAAGGTTGGGAACCACTGGTCTAGTTTATGTTAAGTCCTACCAATGTCCTAAGTTCAGTGTTAGTTTAAAAAGGATATATGATGCTAAATTGACAATTCTGAGCTTTTAATCATGTTCAAAGATTGTTCCCTCATCAAAAACATTTACTTAATTGACGCATGTTTGAGTCTATAATTTGGTAATTTCTTCTCCTGCTTAAGCACCAGTTCTGTATTTCCTGGATTGTGTCAGTGTCCTCTGCGATTTCAGAGCTCAAAGCGTTTATTACTAAGCCCTTGATTTGTTAAATCAAATCAAGTTTCATTGTTGAAAATGAAAGCTTGAATTTTCCATTCAAGATAGACAGTTCCTGCTGCTTCAGTTTGGGTATGGACCCTTCGTCACGTCTGGCAGAGCTGCAGATGGCTCTCAAACAGCCGTACGCTCGGTACCACGAGCTCCCAGACAAAATGGATGGAGTTAACTGGCTTTTCTCCATCGAAGCCTCCTTAAACCAGCGCTGCGCTGTGGGCATTGCCCAGACCAAGAAAGAAGCAAAGAGAAGGGCGTCCAACGCTCTGCTCCAGAAAATGGGTTACATAGTACCATCGAGGCGTCGCTGAACCAGTTTGCTGCGACTGGAATCGCCAGAGGAAGACCTGACTATGGAGAACGGTCTCCAAAAACAGCTCATTCCTCCAGGTCAATCTGTTGTAATGGAAGCAGCTGAATGCCACTCCAGAGAGGATCAGCATTTAGGAGAAATAGCTCCTTCACAAGAGCGAACAGGGGACCTCCACGGTTCAGAGAAACTTTAGGACCTCCACAGTTCAGAAGTGAACCCTCAGGATGTTCAGGCTGCACCAGAAGACCATAAGAGCCAGGTAGAAGATGATCAGAGTCAACAACACGGCTCTGAGTCTCAGCATGTGCAGAAGACTACTGAGGAGGACACAGAGGAATGCTCCTCTGAGATCAGCCAGTATATTGAGACGACACCAAGTGACATCACAGACTTCCTCTGCAGCTCAGGAGACATTAATGGACCTTTTGACGATGCTACAGGAGACTGTCCAACCAAACCTGAGACCTAAAGTCCACAGAAAAGCACTAAATCAAATGATTTAGTTTTATTTTCAAAGGGAAATCCCGGAGAAGGAGCTGTGGAAAACAGCTCCGAGGGACACCAAAGGCTGGATGAGACCATAGAGAAACCAAAGGAGATCGTAACTCCAGAGGGACCCGGAGACGATACAGAAGAAGCCCTCACTGCAGAGGAACCACATGTCGATCTACGGTCCACTGAAGCTGCTGTCGTCCAAACTCTGAATGACAGCACAAACTCTAAAAGCACAGAGACCCTAATCCCACAGGACGCTGAGATTTTAGAGGAAACAGAACTCCCAGAAGACTCCACAGAGCATGAAGGTCTGGAGGAAGAACTTTACAAAGTCACTGAGACGACTGAAGCTGGAGAGATCGTCCCAGACCAATCAATAGAGAACATTTCTGTCACTTCAGGAGATTATGAAACTGGACTTGAAATCCAAAACCCAGAAGAGACCACCTCCACCTCAGAGGACCTCCGATCTAAATGCACTGACAAGCTCTGGCTCAATGGGATTTCAAAGATCTCTAAAAGTCCAGAGCTCTGTTCTGAATTTCCCTGGTTAGACAGTCTTTTTAACACCTTCCAAAGTCTGGTGGAGGTCCCAGAAGGAGAGAGTGTGGAGGAAATCCCAGAGACGTCAGCAAACAGTAGCTCTGAGGGTCATCAATGCTCATCAGAGACACAAAGTCCAGAGAAACGAGGAATTGTGGATGACGACACAAACTCTGAAAGCGCAGAGAATCTTGTGGAGAGCTTAATCCCACAGGACGTCAAGATTCTAGAGGAAACAAACCTCCCAGAAGACCCCACAGAGCAA
Source organism: Proterorhinus semilunaris (assembly GCA_021464625.1). NCBI lineage: Eukaryota > Metazoa > Chordata > Actinopteri > Gobiiformes > Gobiidae > Proterorhinus > Proterorhinus semilunaris. The sequence goes on along the minus strand of CM038345.1, from coordinate 26,842,473 downwards.
GAAGAAGGTCTGGAAGAAGTCACAGAGACCACTGAAGCTGGAGAGATCTTCCCAGACCAATCAGGGGAGAACATCTCTGTCACTTCAGGAGAAATCCACAATCCATCTCCCAAAGACAGCACCTCTGACGGACACCAGATTCTGGAGGAGACGTTGAACCTGGCATTAGCGAGTCCACTGTGGGCTCACAGTTTACAAGGTGAGGGTGAAGAGCTGTCAACAGAGGAGCTGCTCATAGATTCAGAGATCCCTGAAGCTTCCCACACAGCTGATTCAGAGAAGAGCAGTTCCGACATCTATGAAGACTCTTACCAAAGCCTTGAGGAGCCCCAATGCCCCGACAAACCTCTCACAGTCCCAGAGTCCATCGAAGCTCCTGAGACTGTCCCGGACCGCACAGCCGAGAGCTTTGTAATCTGGGTCATGGTGAAGAAGCTCTTCAAAAACGAGCCGGCCCAGCTGAGGTCCTACACACTGGTGGACCTACTGGAGAAGGCTGCTCTGGACCACTTCGTAATCCCTGAAGGAGTCTGCCTCAAAGCGAAGGATGTGCAGAAGCTGGGCAAAGTTGCTGCCCGGGACCTGATGCACGAGTATGGAGGCTCCTTTAAGGTTCTGCTCGCTGCCGTGGGGACGAAGACCACAGAGTTACAGGAGGACAACGTGGAACATCTAAACATGTTAGATGTTTAGATGTTCAGAACCGGCCAAAGTCTGGACTGAAGCGACTCTTCTCCAAATGGGACAACCCGTATTATTAGAGCTCCATCGTCGCCTCGTTAGATTAGATCTGTTTTTATTCTTCTAAGTTCAGTCTACATTTGTTTTAGCTTCATGTGTCTTTGGGTTAAGTTAATATATTTTAATTCATTTTGGTTTGGTTTGTCTCAGCAAATCCAGAAACCTTCACTTTCAGTTTACGAACTTTGGGGGAGACCTGTGGTTCTCTCAGCAGCCTTCTTTATTATTAGTTAACTGATTTTCTTTAGTTTTTCTCAGCAGAACGTCTTCATTATTACTAGTTTACTGATTTTCTTTAGTTTCTCTCAGCAGAACGTCTTCTTTATTACTAGTTTACTGATTTTCTTTAGTTTCTCTCAGCAGAACGTCTTCTTTATTATTAGTTAACTGATTTTCTTTAGTTTTTCTCAGCAGAACGTCTTCTTTATTATTAGTTAACTGATTTTCTTTAGTTTTTCTCAGCAGAACGTCTTCTTTATTACTAGTTTACTAATTTTCTTTAGTTTCTCTCAGCAGAACGTCTTCTTTATTATCAGTTTACTGATTATAGGCCAGAAGCGGTTTGATGCCATAAACAGGAGACGTCAGGAGAAGGAGCAGGGTCAGAGGACAGATCTCTCTTTTCTTCTTTTACTCTTTCTCTTTTTTATCCCCCTCTCTTTTCTTTCATTCTTTTCTCTTTCTGGGGCGACGGTGGCGCTGGGTCGTCGCACAAGCGGAAGGTCCTGCAGGCGCACACTGTCGTTGTGTCCTTGGGCAAGACACTTCACCCGCCTTGCCTCCAGTGTCTGACACTGGTGTGTGAATGAGTGAATGGGTGAGCGGATCCTTGATGTAAAGCGCTTTGAGTGCCTGAAGCAAGTACAAATAGCGCTACATAAATGTGACCATTTACCATCTCCCCCCTGTTTCTGTCCTCCCTTTTCTCCATTCCTGTCTTCTCTGTTTCTCACTATGATCTGTCCTCTCCCTCGTTCCTTCCTCCCGCTTCTGTCCTGGAGACCATCTTGTTTTACATCCGCAGACCTCCCCCTAAAAATATTTTTCCTTCATTGAGTTATAGCTTACTAGTACATGTTTGTGTCAAAGCTCCCACAATTTTATTTTAATTTGGTTCGTCTTAGCAGATCCAGGAACCTTCAATTTCAGTTTACTGACTTTGGGGGAGACATGTGTTCCCTGAGTTTAGTTTATTCTACTTTAGTTTCTGTCAATAGAACGTCTTCTTTATTAGTTTACTGATTTTAGAGGAGAACTTTCTGCTGAGAGTTTAGTTTAGGTTTGGTTTAGTTTATTGCATTTTAATGTTTTATTTAATTTTTTTCTCCTTTTGGCAGAACCAGGAATCTTCTTCAGGATAGGTTTACTGATCTCGGGGGAGACATTGACTTGTCTTGGATATGAAATATGCCGTACTAGTTTAGTTTCCTTTAGGTTTAGCTTTTCTTGGTGATGCTGGACTCGCATTAAACCCGTCTTCTTTGGGAAGAGTTCGCTCTGACAGACTGACAATTCAGCGTTTACGAAACAAACAATATATATATCAATTTATGAATGAAAAACGTACTTGTCATGTGTGGTTTTTTTTTTTTCAGAACAAATTATTTCTTGATATAGAGGGTCATATTTTACAGCTTTTCCCGTAATCCGTGTTCTCACTGCAAAACTTAGAAATCCTAGAAATAAGGAAAATGTGTCCTTGATTCCAGAATTCTCTCTAGTTTCAAAGATTTGCTAAGGTGTAAAGGGAGAGCACTATCTAAAAATCTCAACTTTGTTTGAAAAATCAGTGTGTTCACCTGCAGCGTCTCTCCTTCACCTTAAAACCATCTTTGGCTCCATCGTCGGTTCTTTTTTTGTAGTAAGACTCCTTGCTTACAATGCTTACCACTCTGAGTGGTTTTAATAGTGAAAGGTTTTGAAAAATCGTTGGCGGAGTCGTGTTTGGCAACAACGCGGCTCTAATGGAGCAGCCATGCCCCGCTCCGAGCGCTTTAGATATACACGTGTAATTTTAGTTTGATGGAGATGGTCAGATGAACTGAAGGGTCAGTCAATCAGACACATGGAGCGGCCGATGAGCAGTCTGAATCACATCACTAATGCTAGTATGATAAAAGGACTTAACTTACCTTTTACAATGTTTATTCTCAGACGTTTTGTTGCTTTGAACTGCAGATTTATCCAGGTAGTAACTTCAACATGGCTGTTGCGCTCCCTGGTCATACATTTTGTATGAAAAGCGCTTTATAAATAATGTTTGATTGGATTTGATTTGATTTGGTCTTTCCCACGCTTATTCATTTACAAATACTGACATGTTTGGTATCCACGTGTAATACTATGTCCTAGCTTTATTTATTGAAAATATCTACGTAACATAATCATGTCTGGTCATTTTGCATGTTTTATCATTTTGTAGAAATGGGAAGCGAGGCCAGGGCTGGGAGAGGAAGTACGTTGTCCTGGATGGCACTAAAGTCTCTATGTACGACATCGAGCCCAGAGAAGGTACTTTTGACTCGACTTTGCAACATAGTTTCAGGCGACATTATTGTAAAGTCTTATCGTCTTGTTTTATCTGATTAAACTCAGAGTCTGTGAAGCCGCTGGAGGAGTTTGACCTGTGTCTGTCTGATGGCGAAGTGATGGTGCATGGAGCTGTGGGCGCCTCAGAGATGCCCAACACCACCAAGTCAGGTAACACACAATTCATAGCAACCACATTTGCGCTCAAGAGTGACTGAGTCATAACAGTAAAAAATATAGTAGAAAAAGATAGTAGAAAAAACAAAGATATTTAATAAAATTCCATAAAATACATGAGGCCCATTGACGTAGGCAACGTGGCGGCCATCTTGTGACTGGCCGGCGAGGCTAACCCCTATAGCAACCAATGCAAGATTTTTATTTATTTAACAGCAGAAGGGTTCAGTGTTAGCATTCCAGTGGTTATTGTATCACTGTCCCATGTTCAATCAATATTGGTCATGCGGTGTTGAAAAGTACAGAAATACTGATTTAAAGTAGGAAACAAATGTTTTATTGGATATAAATAGAAGTGAATGATTTGAAGTGTTTGACAGAGGAAAATCCATGAACATTATGCCGCTAACGTTTATGCGTCATATGCATCTGAATAACAAAAACTGCAAGACTTTACATCAAGTCAAACACAATTATCAAAAGAGCAATAAAAAAATTAAAAATAGATCAAAACAGTATCAACAAAATAATTGGTGTTTCCAATTTGATATTATTGCACTGGGTTAGATGGAGCCACGTCCTATCTAAAGTTTTATTAAATATATTTGAGGAAAAACCCTATAAAAGACTAAAGGATTGCTTTTTTTAACTTCTTGTCAGATGTCCCTTATGTGCTGAAGCTGGAGTCACGCTGCCATGCCCCCTGCTGGCCGGGACAGGCGGTGTACTTCATGGCGCCCAGTTTCCCGGACAAACAGCGCTGGGTGTCAGTGATGGAGTCAGTGGTGGCCAGTGGACGGGCGTCGAGAGAGAAGGCAGAGGCAGACGCAGTGAGTATTTAAACTGAGTGAGATTTCATTCAAGAATTTTCCCATTTCAGCAACACATTTAGTAAAAGGTAGCTTCTAAAGCCCGCTAATATAGACTGTCCCTCTTAAAAATCTTGCTCAAAGATCTTGTTTATTTCAGCTGGGGACATATACCAGAGGTTTTTTAAACTCTTGTGCAATTTACAAACGTGATACAAACTTTCGATTTCAGAATCAAAACAATCTTACATGATACTACACGGAGGCAGTGGGTTTTCCTTTCATGTGCGCCAAAAGAGAAAAAATAACTGCACCGCAGGAGGTGAGAAGTAGTAACATAACTCAAATCAAAAGCAACAATTGTAAATGTCAAACATGTTTGATATTTATAAATGGAGGTTTTGAAGACGGCACTGCAAAAGTAATCTAGAAATAAGTGATGTTTTCTTTAAATTTGTCAATTTGGCCTGAATTTGAGTAACTCATTTCAACACTTAAATTAAGAAAAAAGATCTCATCCTACTCAAAATTATTATGATGATGTTTGTTCATAATTTAAAGGTGCTTTCCATCTCGGTGGCCTTTATGACGCTCCAGCATACATTTTAGTTCAGGTTTTTGGGGTTTCTCTTCTGTTCTGTACGTATACGTAACCATGGAGACAGTTCCATCAGCAGTGAAAACCTACCAAAAACCCTAAATTGATCCTGGAGCGTCCTAGAGGCCAACAGGATGCAAGGTTAAGCTGCCATGTTAACCACCATGTTTATTAACGTTTTTTCCACATAAAAAGTTGCATAATGTACCTTTTTGTAAAAAAAAAACATGCCCCAAGTATTTCTGGATTACATTTTGCTGTGTGTAAGCTGTTGTAACAGATTCAGATTCAGTTTATTTGCCATGTGCAGTATAAAAACCACATCTGGAAAAATTGTGCAAGTAGCTCAAAGTGCACTGTCAAACATTCACTCATAAAACATAAAAGACAGTCTTAAAAACAAACACGCCTCCCTGAACGGAAAATCGGGCTCAGACTCAGTTTAAAGCTCCTCTAGTGTGTCCCTGGCTTTAACTGGAGAAATAACAGATATGCAAAGCAGTATCAGGCAAACTTGTTCTAGTCGAGTCTACTCCTTGTGCCAAGCCTGGGCAAATGTAGAAGCTTGCACCCGGAAGGGCATCAAACATTTGCCAAACTTGTATCAATCACTGTTGCCCTGAATAGAATTTGCTGACAGCCCCGGAAGGTTTTAGGCTTAGAAAAGAGAGACATTGTCCAGTCACAAAGTCATCCAGTTTGATCAGTTAATCCGCGCTGTCTCTCCCATGTCATTAACTGTCACTCTCTCTCCTCTTCTCTCTGGCTGCCGTCTGTTGCTTTGTCATCCTGACTCATTGTTTGTCCATATATGGGCATGATCTGTTGGCTCATTCGGATCACCTCATTGGGTCTCATTGAACTAACAGGCCACTGCTGTGTCCCAAAGACCCATGCTTCTGTCTCCTCTGGTCAAGGTAAACATGACATGGCCCCTACTCACTGAACATGCCCCACCCCTCTGCTATGTGCCACTCCACACTTTGTTTTAGCCAATACCCACTTCACTTGCTTTAAGTTGGGACAATCCAGTCTTTATGTACTTTATTTTTTTTTATTCCAAATGCCTAATTCTGCACAGACACCGGGGCTGAGGTCATTCATTCATATGATAAAAATACTATACGGTGGTCGAGTGGTACAAACTTCTACCTCTCAGCAAAACTGTTCAGCAGTTTTGCAGAATCCAAAAAGGCGCTCTGCAGGTCCAACCTAATTTTTTATTTTCCAAAAGGATTCCTGATTCTTTGCGGGAACGAGTTTATTTCTTCAATATTTCATGAGGCAGCGTGACACAGTAATGCTTGCAACAACTAGCTCGCAACAGGCTAATTATTTTTAGCATTAGTGCCACTTGCAGGTTTACAATTGCTAAAAGCGCGTCAGTGATTTGCAGACACAATATTTACTAAAAATTGACTTAAAAAACTCTGGCAGAATCTCTAAGATCAACGGACCTTGTATTATTTAAAGACCTAACCTTGATCCCAGCTCTGTCAGACCTATCCCTCCGTCCTCCCGCTCTCACCTCAAAGGTTCAGACCTCTATAACCTTTGACCTCTTTCCAGAAGCTGCTGGGGAACTCTCTGCTGAAGCTCGAAGGAGACGACAGACTGGACATTAACTGCACGCTGCCGCTTACTGATCAGGTACGACTTCATAAATCCATTATAGTACATGGAGCATAAAGAGAGGCGTTCTACTTGAAACAAAAGGAAACTTTGAATAAGCCATCTTAGATAAAGCATTTTCTCAATAAAGCCTTTTCTAAGATTTGTTTTAAAAAGCATAATACCGCCCTTAAAATGTCGGCATCAATCCAGACTGATCAGAACAATGAATCATTTTTAACATGTAAGGAGTAAATTCATAACCATTACATAAAGCAACTACAACAGTAGCCGGACGTTGTCTTATTCTTAATCTAATAATAATCTCAATGACGTCTGTGCTGTTTTGTCAGTCATACTCCTCCAGTGCACGGCTGCTGAGGGCTCAGGGCCAGGATCTGTTCTCATTACATTTTGTTCAGCCGAATAATTTAATACAGCGTTTTTCCGGGTAATTTTGCAGATTGTTTTGGTGGGATCGGAGGAGGGACTGTACGCCCTGAACGTGATCAAGAACTCTCTGACTCACGTCCCCGGCCTGGGCTCCGTCTTTCAGATCCACGTGGTCAAAGAGCTGGAGAAACTGCTCATGATCGTTGGTCAGATCACTTGTTTCATTACAATTTTCCTTGTGGGATGGGGATTGGGGATTGGGGTCTCTTTCAGTAAATTTGCAACCTCCCCACTCCGCGCCACAATCTGAACCTTCTCTTTTTGACTGTGGCTGTAGACGCAAGCCATTAATAAATAATACAGTCAGTTTACTCTGTTCACCATCACAGACAAAGAGGCTGCTGAAACCTTTGCTCCAGGAGAGGTAGATAAAGCTGACTTTGGCTGTGGTCAATGGAGGTAAAGTTCAGTCGGTTGCTGATAACCTGCAGGAGCAGAGGTTCCAAAAGTGCAGGCCCTCAGACCAGTTTTTGCTGGCTCTCAGGCTTCTATCTCAGTTGGATCAGATTGCCAGAGATGGTACTTTTTACTGCAGGTTTAATATTTCTACCTGATTATAATATCAATAGGTACCTCTTAAGTGTGAGACAGAGCTGACATTTATGTTCTAAGCCTAAATAGAGCTTAACAGTCCCGCCCACTTCTGATCACGTGCTGGGAGCCGGAAGTGAAAATCACATTCATTTTATGCATTGATTATCCCCAAAAATTCAAATATAAAGTGTTTAAAAACACGACGGCGTCTAATCAGCTATATGCTAAATACCAACCATCGCGTTGATATTATACACTCAGGAGAACACTAAATACTTGAAAATAAGGCGTAACGCTTTTATAACTTTTCAGTTTATAAAGTTTCAGAGAAATCTTTGTCTTTCTTTGTCCATGAGTTAGTGTAATGGAGATTAGCTGGCGTTTTAAAGTCATGGTTTCCAGAGAGAAAAATCTGATTCAAACTGCCACTAAATCATATTTTCTTAGAAAACATTATTTTTTTCTTAGAGACAGAACCTACTACAATGGCATTGCTCAACTGTGATTTACTGCATACATTTGTCAAAAACACAAAAACTATGGCCTAAAACAAGTTCAGTTCTGACTGAAATTTTAAACAATTTTGGGCTCAAAAGTTTTCCATTATGTCCAATTTAGCTTTGAATATCAAAATTCTCCTGTTTGATTGAATGTTTCCAAATCTTATAAATGAAACCAATAAATCAATTAATCAAATATGCCAAGATTTTGTGTTGCTTGTGGCATTAAAAATATGGTATTTAGTATTTAAATATGGTAAAATCGCATTGCTGCCACCTGTAGAAACCCTGTTAATAGTATTACACATTTTTAGACAAAGTAATGCTTAAAATTATTGGGATTCTTACTTCCGGTTCCCTGCACGTGACCAGAAGTGGGCGGGACTGTCGAGCTCTATAAAGGTGTGGTTCTGGTGTAAATGCAGACAGTTGAATATTTCAAAGCATTGACCTGAGTATCAGCATCAGGGTTGGTGCATATCCAGCCTAGCTTCTGGTGACAATGAAGAGGGGATGAAAGGCTAAATCTGCTTTGAGAAACCCCCACTTTCTGTTTGATGTTGACCGGCATGTCTTGCAGGTGACGAGCGAGCCCTGTGTTTGGTGGAAATCAAGAGAGTGAAGCAGTCTCTGGCCCAGTCGCACCTGCCCAGTCCGTCCGAGCTCGGGCCGTACATTTTTGAGACAGTGAAGGGATGCCACCTGTTTGCCGCGGGGAGAGTAGGTCACGCTTTGTCATTGCACATCTTCGTTCAGTGAAGGTTTCAGAGTTCAGCGTTGATGTTTGACTGTACTCCTCCGTGTACAGGTAGACAGTGGGTCCTGTATATGTGCGGCCATGCCCAACAAAATCACCATCCTGCGCTACAACGACAATCTCAACAAGTACTGCATTCGAAAGGTATATACATTTACTTTATCATTCAGCATTATTCTGCACTTTACAATCAACGGGAATGTCTAAAATGTGGGAACATTTTTGAAAGCTATTTTTTGACCTTTTAGTTCTGATCTGATCACAGCGTTGTGCTGATGTTTCTTCTGAGGGGTCTATTATGGCCAACATTTTCAAACTGCACGGTTTTCAAAAGATGACCTTAAACTTGTTCTGCTGCCTCTTTCAGACAAAACCTCAGTATTGATTTTTCTGTCTGCGAGTCAACTGTTTCCTATAGCTCACTCGAAAAGCAAAACTACAGTGCCTTGCGAAAGTATTAACACACCTTGAACTTTTGCACATTTTGTCATGTTTACAACCCTAAACATAAAGATTTACAGCATTTTCGGAGTGCATTAAATTGCCTTTATAACATTTCTAATGACTGCAGAACCTTGCCCTAACCATTAAATAGAGGCCACCTGTACGTAATCTACTCTCAGTATAATTACAGCTGTTCTGTGAGGGCCTCAGAGCTATGGTCAGAGTGTATTGGTCACTTAACAACATCATGAAGGCCAAGCAGCGTTAAGTTATACAAAGGATTCCCAAGATTTTAACATCTCACGGAGCACTGTTCAATCCATCATTCGGAAATGGAAAGAGTATAGCACCACTGCAAACTTACCAAGACACGGCCGTCCACCTAAACTAACAGACCGAACAAGGAGAGCACTGGTCAGAAATGCAACCAAGTGCCCCAAGATAACTCTGGAGGAGCTGCGACGTACTGCCGCTGAGCTGGGGGAATCTGTATGTGGGAAAACTATAAGTCGTACTCTACACAAATCTGGCCTTCATAGACGAGTGGCAAGAAGAAAGCCATTATTGAAAGGAGGCCATAAGAAATCCCGTTTGAAGTTTGCTAGAAGTCATATGGAGGACACAGCTACCATGTGGAAGAAGGTGCTTTGGTCAGATGAGACAAAAATTGAACTTTTTGGCCCAAATGCAAAACGTTATGTACAGTGCCTTGCGAAAGTACTAATGCACCTTGAACTTTTTCACATTTTGTCATGTTTACAACCATAAACATAAAGATTTTATTTTAAATTTTTTACTGAAAGTTCACACACAGCTGTCCGAGCTGCCCAAATCACATTGCACCAGCCCCCTATGGCTCCTCCTGGAGGTAGTGCGTCCAAGGGAAGAAGGCCTCACAATTAAACGGGCCTGTTGGTCTCTCATAAGGGGCTTCTGAACTGCTCTTTGTCTGACCCGTCACTTAGAACCTGTTTGCCATAGGAGACCCTATTATCAGGGGCACGAAGCCCCCGACAACAGCACTCCTAGGATCATTCGGGCACTCAAACCCCTCCACCACGTTAAGGTGGCGGTACCAGGAGGGATTCACACTAGATATCAACATACAATATTATTCCTTCTTGACTTGATTACCATCAAGCCAAATCAAGATCAAATCAGGACTAAACCGTGTCCAAAACGAAAAACACCACACTTAAATGCATTATTAGAGGACAAATGAAATGATCTCTAATTTGTATGAATACATCTAATGGCAATGACCCTGAGTACCATCTGAATGAACAGTTTGAAGACCACACTTGTTACACCTTTGCTCTGCCCGATCCCGTCAGACTTCAGAAGCTAAGCATACGTAGCTTACCATAACCGAGTATGGTGTGATTGAATAATGCACGGAATTGTAAAGTGACTTTGAGCGTATGGAAAAGCTCTATATAAGACATTAAAGTACTCTACTGTGTTATCTTCCCTGTTTGCCTTTGCCTCCAGGAGATCGAGACTCTGGAGCCGTGCAGCTGCATCCATCTGACGACTTACAGCATCATCATCGGCACCAACAAGTTTTACGAGATTGAGATGAAGCAGTTTGTTCTGGAGGGTGAGAGCAACACACTCAATAAAACATCTCCTCATCACAAAAACATGAAGGAGCTTAAAAATAACTTTAAACCGGGTCATTCACAAACAATGTTAAGACAAGTCTGACGCTCCTGAGCCGTGGTTTTCAAAGCTGAGCACAATCTTTAACAGGAAAGAATAGCAGTGTGTTGGTGAAATACAGTCCCAATGCTTTTTTTAGTCTTCTCCCTTGGACCGAAGTGAGCCGAGTAGGAACTTAATGTAATGGTAACAGACTGTTTGCTGCTGATTTTCTAGGAGAGACTCTCTGAAACAAGCACAGCATACATGTTTTAATATTTTACTGCGGGAACTGCTAACACTGCACAATATGTCGCCAAGTCAGACATTTCGAGACAGTTGCTCCCACGACATGACACTAGGAACAAATATGGAGGCATAAACTTTTATCTGACATGAAAAATCCCAGAAAAACACACCACTAGAGGAAGCACATGTACTGTTGTGTCAAAATATCAATGGATTTGAATTAGATTTAGCAGAAGAGAAGGTAAAGCTCGACTTCAATATGGTTGATGCTGCTTTATAAAATGGTAAGATCATATTATTTAAATTTGTTCTTAAACCGTTTCTCGTTTGTTTTGACAGAGTTCCTGGACAAGAACGACGTGTCTCTGGCCTCGGCCGTCTTCGCTGCCTCCACTCACAGTTTCCCCATCTCCATCCTGCAGGTGGCCAGCAGCCTGCAGAAGGAGGAGTACCTGCTCTGCTTCCACGGTCCGTGACTGCAGGAAAACAGTGACAGATGTGAAAGACAGACTTGGCTGTAGCACATTTTAGGCCTGATAACGACCAGTGGGAATAAATAAAATGAATCCAAATCAGTATATTTACAATGCAGTTTACTGATGATAGACTGTAATGCAGGGGAGTGACATGGGAGACCAAACCCAGCTTTCAGATTAATTTTTGTTGGCCCTAAAGTTTCTTGTTTAACTACCATAAAAAACATGGTAGTTAAACCATGTTTAACTGGTTTAACTACAGTTAAACATTGTAGTTAAACATTTTGACTGGCATTAAAAAGGGGGTATTATTATGACTTTTTTTTAAAGAGCTTTTTACCTTACAATTAGAGATGCACCAATACAGCTTTTTTGCTTCCGATACCGTTACCAATACTGGGTTATATCTGCCGATATCCAATATTAACCGATATTAAGAGTCTTTCTCTGAGTGAAAAAGTAAATGGTCCTCTTTTCTCCGTTGTAAGATCAATAAAGTCATAATTGATCTGTAACATGGTCATGACAAGAAAATATATCAATAATAAGATGTCAATTATATCTATTAATAAACTAATGGGAACACATTACACAAGGATCACTGGACTTTTCTACACTAAATAACCTTGGTATTTAAGTTACATTGATATAAACAACTCACATAAAGTGATCTGATCATTACATCTTATAAATAATTATGTTAGATCATGTTATTCTTTAAAAGCATTTCATAAACAAAAATACAAACACTTTTCCGTTCCAGCAGTGGTTATTTTATTTAATTAGGCTATTTTGGGTGTTTATTTTTTAGGTTCTGACCCAGCCTCAATTAGTTGCCGCTAGCAATAGCATGTTGCCGCTAGCTTTAGCATGCTATTGCATTTTGAGCAGCGATCGAAAATACAATCACGGAGGTTAAAACTAACGCAACGATTCTCCAGGTTCTTAGCTTGAAAATGTCCATATTCACTTAGATTTAGTTGGTGAAAGTTGTGTTTTTAAAGAGTTACGAACCCCCCCTTCCAGAGCCTCAGCCAGAGCATCAGATTTGAAAATCTCAACAGAAAAGGGGCGGTATATATATATATATATATATATATATATATATATATGTATATATATGTGTATGTATATATGTATATATATATTTAGACTGATTAACATGTGTATGTTTAAATGTAAAACCTCTCAGCAGTTTCTGTCACAGACGCGCACTGTGCCTGAGAAAACCTTGCTTTAAGATTCAGTGCGTCTCTTTGTGCCGCAGAGTTCGGTTTGTTTGTGGACTCGTACGGACGCAGGAGCCGCACTGAGGAGATCAAATGGAGCCGAGTGCCACTGTCTTTTGGTAAACATCACTTTGTTCTTTATGTTTACTACAAATATACCGGAACTCAAAGGGAAGCCTTGTTTGTTCTGCTGCAGCATACAGAGAGCCATATCTTTTTGTGACGTACTTCAACTCTTTGGACGTGATCGAGGTCCAGGGCCACTCCAGTCTTGGGTGAGAGTTTTTCTTGCTCAGTTTGAAAGAAAAATGTGCTGACATACAGTATTTTTAAGAAGAGAGTAGCCAACAATAAGTCACATTAAAGGTCTTTGTCTGAAATCTGTGGTCTGCTGCGATAAAGTCAATTGATAACTAATAACCTTACAATAGGACTAGGCAGTATGACACAAAAAAACTTCTCGAGATCTGTGACGATCACCAATCTGTTTTGGTGCTGTTACTACATACATCTTAAATGCATTATAAAGATGATGAGGGCACATGAATCATTACAAAATTGAAATGGTAATGTAGGCTCTAAGAAAATTGTGCTAAATTGTAGGCTTATTGTCTACCCCTGATATTTATAAATTAACCCTTTAGTCAATGTATGGCTCTGTTCTTTTCAATTTGTCGAACCAAAACCTGCACTTTGCTTTAATGTTTATTTGTCTGAAACGGAATCAAAAACTGTGAAAGATTTACCCTTTATTTCAGTTCAAAGAGATACTTAAAACTAACTCCTCCTTTGACTTCCCCTCAGCCCCACAGTGCTGGCCCACCTGGACATCCCAAACCCCCGCTACCTGGGCCCCGCCATCTCCTCCGGGGCCATCTACCTGGCCTCGTCCTACCAAAACAAGCTGCGGGTGATCTGCTGTAAGGGCAGCCTGGTGCGGGAGAGCGGGGAGCTGCAGAGGACCGGCTCCAGCAGAGGGTGGGTACCTCGGACTGGAGGGGTGCTGCCACTGTAGTGATACATGCCTGCTATAGGGAATGTGTAATGTTTTGCACCGCCCAGACTCATAATGATGTAATATTCAGGGCTGATCGAGTGGATGTCCTATGTGAAAAGAGATTGATATTTTTTATTCTTGTTTTATAATGCAATTTCTCCACACGAGAGAACAATAATGTTTAAACCGTTTTCTGTAATTGTGGCACAAAGTGTTGTTTTGTTTTTAAAAATTGGTCTTTGAAACGACAATCCCAAAGTTTCATAGTGTCACAAACCCATACCCAACACTGCCCTCTGCTGTTCAGTAGCGATATGTCCGTCTTTTTCTTTAACCCTCGTGTGGTCCTTCAATTTTGAACCCTTTAAAGATGATGTAAAAAAATGTATACTTCAAAAAAGAGTCTGAAAATTACCACACATTCATATTTTTTTCTGCTTCTTTTTACAAAAATCCTTCAGTGGCTTTTGGGCCATTTGGAGGGGCTGCGGCTCCAGTGGCTTTCGGGTCAAAATGACCCAAGGACCACACGAGGGTTAATATTGTTTTATATTATGAAAAATATGAACACCCACATCCCACTCTCTTTCTCCTCAAAACGTAAAGCAAAGAACAAGGTCGAACCAACAGATGTCAAACCAGTAAAACAAAATAAACTTCGAGGCCAAAATTGTGAGTCCATGTTTGTTCATTATCACTTTCTAATTGCTAGGTGTATTTTTTGTCTTTGCAGTAAATTCATTAGTCCAATGTTTCTGGCCGGCGGAGTCCGTGCTCTTCCAGTTTACGAGCACACACTTCCTGGCTACCGTCACTGTCAGTAAAACAAAATGTTTCATGTGAGGAGTTAGTTTTAATGGAGAAGTGTCTCCAAGTATCAAAATCCTTGGATCAGCGCCCACGGCTAATCCACACACTTGAGAAGTCAGAGTAATTACACAGTTTCAGTTGTTTTTTAGAGAAAGCCACAGAACTTGATTTTCACTGTCTAAAAACTCCAACTCATTCTTAAAAAAGAAGATGTCGCCACCTGGATTTAACCGTTGGTGAGGTTTAGGTTTATGCATGGTCAAAGTCATTCAATGAATTGTGCCTAAATTATCACCTTAAATGTCCTTAAACAGCATTCAATTAGATTCAAACTGGCATTCAATCTAAATTTATTGGAAAATTATTACATTGCTCAACAAGTTTAACTGTATAAATTCATCAAAAATACCAGATTTTTGGTCTAAAACATGTTGCAGTTTTGGCTGACCAAATTTCTTTGCTCAAAAGTTGCCCATTTTGCCTAATTCTCTTTCCTCCGTTTGACGGTTTGCTAATCTTAATAAATGGAATATGTGCAGATTTTTTTCTGCGTTTTGGCATTAAAATGTAGTCTTTGGGCATTTAATTTGACTTGCTTCTGCTTGTGCAGATTACTATTTATCTCTGCATGTTTTCTTGTCTGAGAACCCAGTGTCTTTCGTCCCAACCTAAACTAATGTCTGAATGTTCTCCAGGAGTCCCACTAAGCGCGGGCCGCCCACGTACACGGAGCACATCACCAAACGCCTTTCGTCTGGCCCGGGAAGCCATGACGGGCTGCACCGCGAGCCCAGCACCCCGCACCGCTACAGGGAGGGCCGCACCGAGTTCCGGCGGGACAAGTCTCCGGCGCGGCCCCTGGAGCGAGAGAAGAGCCCGGGCCGAGCGCTGGACAGTCGCAGGGAGCGGTCGCCGGGGCGCTTCGCGGAGAGCACCAGACTGCACGCCGGCTCGGTCCGCACACAGCTGGCACCAGTCAATAAGGTAAGGGGACGGGACGGGGAGTTTTCCTTACCCACAGGGAAAATGCACAAGAAAACGTTCAGCTTAACCTTGAAGTGAAGTCTAAATTATTCTACTGCTGACCAATAACTAAAGCCGGTCTCTCTAACACAATGGGCCTCATGAGCATCGGGCGTGTCAACCGTGTCCAATAACAGGGCTTAACCACCACCCTAATCTTACGTTAGTGGCTTTTCATGCCACTTTTCAACTGCCGTAAAAATATTGTAGATTAATATACTTTTTTCACATAATTATGTTAATCCACTTCTGTTCTGCGCAAAACTATTAACGTTTTTAAATATATAAAAATATTTAACTATTTTATAGCCAATAAAAAAAAAAATACCAAAAATTAACACACAATTGTTCATTTTTCATAAAAAAAAAGTGATTTGGGACAGAATTTGAATGTACTTTTTAAAACACCCTTGGGTATGTCAAAGATCAGTAACAGTAACTTTGATTTTGATAGTTTTTTAGCTTTTATGTAAAGTTGAGTTTTCACATTTTCTCCCTAATCTTATCTTAGTGCCATTTCATGCCCCATTGACTTCCATTACTCACTCTTTCATTGCTCTGCCATTACACTTAAAAAAAAATATATATATATATTTTTGGGATTATTTGTGCTTTCTTCTCGTCAGAGGAGGTAACATTTGTGATTTTTACAGTTCAAACTGAATTTCGAGTATTTACTCTGAAAATGTATTTCGATGGGAAAAACCTAATATCACAGTGAGGCTGTTTCTGTGGTGATATGAGGCTCATGGGGGATATGCTTATATGGGGCGTTGGGGGAGGTCTGTGGGGAGGTGCTGGGGGTGTTGGGGAGTGCGGGGTATTTACTGGCCCAGGTGGGGTGTAGGTGTGTGGGGTATATACTAGCCCTCGGTGGGGTGTAGGTGTTGTGGGGGACATACCGGCCTGGGTATAGGTATGCTGGGGGGTCTAGGGAGTGTTAAGGGTGTGTAGGGATATTCTGGCCTGGGTGGGGTGCAACACACACCTGTGTTGGAGGTGTGTGGCCTGGGCTGGGGTGTAGGGGTGATGGGAGGGTCTTGAGAAGTCTGGGGGGTGTTGAGCGGGTGTTGGGGGTATATGGCCTGGGGTGGGGTGTAGGTGTGATGGGGGATGTTGAGTGTGTGGGGGATATACTGGTCTGGAGCGGGCTGTAGGTGTGATGGCAGATGTTGGGACTGTGTGGGTGATTATACTGGTCTGGGGCGGTGTGTAAGGGTGTTGTAGGTGGGGGTTGGGGGATATACTGGCTTGGGGCGAGGTGTAGGTGTGTTGGTGTTGAGGGTGTGTGGGGGATATTCTAGCCTGGGGAGGGGTGTAGGGGTGTTGTGGGTGTGTGGGGGATGTACTAGCCCGGGGCGGGGTGTATGTGTGGGGGAGATATACTTGTCCGGGGAGGGGTGTAGGTGTGTTTGGGGGGTCTGGGGAATGTTTGGCGGGAAACACGTGACAAGGGATTGTGAAGCGCAAAACAAGTGCCCTCCAAAGTCTTCGATGGTCTTATCGTTCACTTACAGAGTTCTTGTGTTGCAGGTGTGGGACCAGTCTTCAGTCTGAGCCAGTTCACACAGCGCCTCCCGGTGGTGGATAATTGAAGCACATGCTGTTCACTGACAGCCCCATGGCCTGTACATAGCCTTATCCCTCATCAAACTGTCCCATGAGAACTGCTCCGAGGCGCCTTCTCCTCCGACAATCCATATTTCGACACGTTTCGTGGTCGTCCCAAAGGAAACCGGCGACAGGGAAACCCGTGTTCTCCAGGTTCAGAGTATCTTTATTACATATAGTCAAACCTGTACATATCACATATCCGAGAGTGAGTTTTTTAGACAAAGGGAAAAGTCGGCCGGAGAAGCCATGTATATTTTTTTTAAACAAATTTCTAAAGATGTTGCTGGGAGATTCGTGTTGTCGGTGAGTATTTAAACTATAATTAGACCATATATAGAGTAAGATGCGGCATTTTGCACAAAGAGATTGGATTTGAAAACAGCCAGATCCTCTCCACTGAAAAGCCTTTGATATAAACCTGCTATATCGCTTTATGCTGACACAGGGCTCCTGCAAATGGTCTTGTGTTCGGACAGATTTATTGATCGTGTCTCTAAAGATCGTGTCTCAATATGTAAGTGGAGGTTTGGGTAAATACACAGCCTGGCCAAAAAGAAGTCAGCACCTGGAGAAGATGTCTGTCTGTTTGTGAACCATTAGTTCTAGGGAAAACATCTAAGGAGATTGAAAAATAGACTTCAATTGAGTAAGAACTGCACTGCATTGTTGAAAACTGGAGAGATTGTGGGGAACCATCATCATCAACACAAGATCTTGGTGAAAAATGCAACACTGTATGGAAATAAATCTTGTGACATTGCAGAGGCTTATCGAGACAATGCCACAATGAATACGTTACGCACATTATAATCACACAACCACCCAAGTATTTATGACTATGAATCACGTATCTGATCAATATCACTGCGGAGGTGTAGGCAGCCCTTGTGAGTCATATGTTTTGCCTTAGGTTATTTATTAGTTTGACAGGGTTGTTTGAAAATACCAAAACATATCATTCAGGTCCCAAAAGCAGAAAGAAATTGTAAAAAATATTGTGATCCTATATCTTCTTGCTAAACCTGACCATTAAAGTGATAGTCTGTAAGATTGTTAAATGAGCTCCCTCCCCTGTAGAATTAAAACGTAGAAGCGTATGCAGACAGTTAGCAAGTAGGCTTTTTAGCATCCGTTAGCCTGCTCAATGTATTTTTCCTATATCCGTTAGCATTATCCATCAAACATTGCAAATTATGAACGATCCAGATGTTTTCAGCTGTTGTCAACCCATCGACCACATTTAGGTCAAAGCTTAGTTAGAAATCATTAATGAATGATTTTACTTTAGATATAAATCAGCGTAAAAAAGTGTCCTCTTAGCTAAATGCTAACTCAAATTTGACTTGACTTTTTGCTTTCTGTGGGTAGAATACACATCCAGCGGCCGCTAAACTTCATCTTATAACATGTTAATGAAAAAGAAACCACAGAAATGACCGTAATTTCTGCGTTATAAACCGTTACTTTTTTCAACTATGTGGCCTATACAAATTTCATACAACGGTGCAGCTAATTTACAATTTTTTACATGCTAGCATTTCATTGCTTTTTTGTTATACCCGAGCACGACCGGAAATTTGAGATATTATATGGAGGAGCTGTCCCGTAGTTCAGCCCTTTTTCCTAATACCTCTACCGCTACCAGACGGCGGCGCGTGGAGAGGGGTGCTGCGGAGGTACTACACGTGCTGAGTGTGTTGGTCAAGTTTCTAAAGCACTTTGATACTTCGCTTTATGCTCTTTATCTCAGAACAGTTTTAACTCACAGTGGGCTGAATAAGTAGTAGTGTGGAAAAAACGAGCGAGGAGGAGATGAGAATGAAATGGTAAAGAGGAGAGACACTTGCCTGCGTTGCTGCTCGTGCGTGTGAATAGGAATTTACGGTATATAAATCCCATGAAATTGACAAAACATACCTTGCCATAGTATTGTGCCGGTCTTCCCTAATCATTTGTGTGGGGATAGAACGTTCAATTTAATCAGGTCTGGGATTCGACGGCGAGCAAAATGTGTGCATTTGTTGGAACAGGCTTGGATAGCTAACGGCATTTCTGTGATTTCTATGTCCTCCCCTCCCTGATTGGCCCGGTTTACAGAAAAGCTCGTCTCATTGGTCAAAGTGATGGCACCATCAAATTAGTGTCTGAGATCAACAAAGGGACAGACTTAAGAAAATTGTGATTGAACGTTACTTGCGTTAGGTTAAAGTGCAGGCCCTGGCGCTCATTTATACACAATCGATTTGTGAAACAGTTAAACTTACAGAACATCACTTTAATTAATTGTTTGGACAGTTTTTTTCATAGGATTGCTTTATGATCATCAGCTCTTGGACAAACATAACTTGGTGGGAAAATACTACGTTTTGATACTAAACAAATTAATACAGGATGAAAATGCTAATTGTTATACTTTAAAGTTGCGTATTACGTGGAAGTTGAGTCTCAACGCTGCCCTAAACTGAAACAGATGGGAAAAAAATGTAATTCCAGTGTTCTCTTCATTTCAAGTTATGTTTGAACTTGTTCCTATTTACTAAAAATGTCCAAAGACTTTTAAATACTATTCCCATTCCCTGTCTCGTGAGGCACTTGCAGGAACCCTGTGGCACTTCTCGTCTAGCCATAACTTTGTAAAAACGAAAAAAGCAATGTTTTAAGCAATGTTTCTGCTCCAAGTGTTCCTTGTGTTGTTTGGGCAAACCTAAGACTCGCCGCAGACCTGCCTCCAGGGGCCGGACGTCCCTCTGTCTGCTGCTGCTGATGGTGCAGTGTCCCGTTCGTGCAGTGAAATGACTGTGTCTCGTTCTCGTAGGGGGGTCAGTGTTCCTCCCCCTCTGTGGGCCGTCCCATCAGTGAGCATGACTAACTTAGAGCAGCGCATTTTCAGTTGATCTTCTTTACTCTTGGTTGTTTTGTTGTGTTACACTTGGATTTGCATTAACAATTACTAAGCATTGATGTCGAGTAATTTAAAGATATCCTTGATTTTTAGACATGTATCTCAGTACATGCATTAAACACTGTTAAAACGACCCAGCCTTTGTGTGTGCTTCATACCGACCTAGTGACGGTGCTACACCGAGGTCCTGCTACTCCAGGTTTCCTTGGCTTTATCACTAAAAACAAAAGGTTTCTGGGACAAAAACTCCCCGTCGCAGATCGAAATATTAGTAGGACTTTTCTGGTCAAATGTAGTTTTAGTTATTAACATCTGCCATCTTAGGGTTAGGTTTTGTTATTTTCTAGTTCCTGAAAATATATGTGAGTGAAAGACAACTTTCATCACATTTGCCGCCCCAAACCTTAATCATAGGTGAAAGTTTATATGCCAAAAGACCAAATTGGCCCAAAACCTGAATATTATTTTTTTTGCCAGGGGTTTGAGAGTTTCTCACTCTCAAACAATTCCTTTCACAACCATCAACTTTATTATCAAACATTAAGGGGAAAAAAAAACACAATGTGTGCAAGTTCATCTATTTTATTTCTCCTTTTAATCTACAACAATGTAATGCTCTTTAAAAGTAAATCCATCAAAACAAAATATTCAGACCGAACAAGGAGCACTTACAGGAAGTCGCTATGTACAGCTACACGCTCCTCGGCAGAGAAGGTGGAAAGTGCTTATCTCAAACTGAAAGAACAAAAGATGGCAGAGATTTTGGAGGGAAAAAGTTTAAACCAAATATAAGCGCGAGGGATCCTTTTGAGAGAGAGAAAGAAAAGAGACCCGTAACGAAAACATCTTGGCACCAGTCTCCAAAAAATATCAGACATACACACCACGCGCGCCGATCAAAATGATCCAAAAATATAGCACTTGATAAAAAGCGCATGTGACACTGGGCCAATAGTGAAGATTTCAGAAAAAAATTAAAATAAAATCATTCACTATGATTGGGAGGAAAATAGAGTAAGAATGGTTATGTTTGTGGTCTTTCGGTTAAACAACAGCGCCCTCTGCTGGATCAATACTTAAACAGCACCAAACGTATTTGAAAAATGAGATGAATCAGTGGCAGTGTCTTTCCTCGTGCAAAACGAACGTTCACATTAATGGATTTCTGACAGGAAAAGTTCACGAAAATGGAAATGGGAAACAGGAGGCTGGAAATACTGATTGTGGATTCAAATTTGGAGTTTTTAAACAGAGAGAGGTTTAAATGTTTGGATAGTTTATACTTGGCTTTGGTTCCAGTGGCATCGCTCTTCTTCAAGTGTTAAACAAGTGACAACAAATAAATGAATGATAATTTGTGAATGGAAAAGACTGAGCAGTGTCAAATCCGGAGAAAGAAATGCGTCAAGATGGTTTGCAAAATCGTCCATAATTGGACTAATTATTGTGTTGGTAAAAATGCAGAGTTAAAGGCAAAGATTGGGAGCAGAGAATTAAAAGAAAATGGAGGGTATGCAGATGATGTCCGAGTATGGCAACAAGTTAAATGAGTTTGAACATTTTGTTATAGTTTATCCCGTGGGAGAGATTAAAGTCTGACAGTGTGAAATGTTAACATGATGTGCAATTTCTAATAATTTGTGGAAGAAATTGCCTCTGATAAGGCTTTAAGTTAATGTCTATTAATAGTTGAAATATTACATGTTCAATTCGATCTTTAAATTATAGTCATGTCACTTTAGAAAACATCTAAATAGATTCAGGAAGATTTTAGTTTGCATGATGAAAGTGTTTTATTGCTGTGTTCGTGTAAGTTCCCAGTCATCCAGGAAATCTTCATCGCAGTACAGGTTTTCAAAGACGTCAGCGGGACTGGGATGTTTGAGAAAAAGAGGCAAAACGTACTCACTCAGAGGCCTCTTCACACTAAACGGATCAGACCTGGGAATCGAGCGTTTTTTGTTTGCAATGCCAGTTTGGCTATTTTGTGTTTTACTCTAATTTTACTTAAGTTCTAAATGTATTAATGTATGAGAATGTTTATAATAGACCTTCTTCGCCTGCATTTGGATGTAAATAAGTAAGTCAACATTAATTTATCATTTACATTTATGTAAATGTTTTTCTCAATTTTTCAAACGTAGTCATTTGGGGGGGAAATAAAGTATATTGTGTCCCTTTGCGTTTCATGTTCATTGTGGCATATTTTAAGATTAAGTGCTTTTCGAACATTAAGGTTTAGAGTTAGTTTCTGATAGGCCTCCAATAATATCATTTATCGCGTTAGTTTACGGTCTCAATATATCAAGCATTATATTTTATTATGACTTACTTGTATATAAGACACCTTTACATTTACCTCGCCTTTTCTTTGATGCACATTTTCTAACCATCTGCATCTGTGTTAAAGAGCTCCAACTGTGAGGAGAGACTCAAAGTCATATCTTTTTCCTCGAGAGGAGGAAACAGAATTGCTAGATACCCACTTGGTTCTGGCGTGACAAAAGATTCTGAAAAGAAGCCAAACGTGTTAAAACGTAAACAACCCAGTCCAGCTGACGACTTTTAAAACTCCCAATAAGTGTTTATTGCTGGTCATTTCCATTGGGTTTGACAGAGGTAGAGTTCGGAGTGCATCTGAAGGGACTGGACGCTGTAAATGCTTGTGTTTGCATCTCTGTCAGTGCATAGCTTCACCCGCTTTCCCACAATAAACTGGACTAAACTGAAGCGTCACGGGGCGCTGTCATCTCGACTTCTAAGTGTTATTTTCCTCCGTGTAGTAAACACTGATTATCTTGTGGCAATGAATTGTCCGGATTTTTTTTTCTCATTTAAAAACAGCAAATTCATGAACAAAAAAAACCATAAATAAATAAAATGGTCAAAGTGAGGATCGCATTTCAAAGGGACAAACCACTGCAGCATGAAAACAGGAAACACCCTGCTTCTCGATTTAAAAAAAAACTGGTTGCAAAATATATATAGTCTCTTCTGCAATAACATAAGAAAACAGAAATAAAAAAGAGAAAAAACGTTATGGTGACTAATTTAGTGAGCCACTATTCAAGGAATTCTATACATTTTTTCTTAAACGCTATATAGGTATCTGAATATATTATTTATTCGTTTATTTTACAAAAAAAGTGAGAGCTAGGGCTGTGCGAGGAGGTCGAACAGCGTCGGGGCAGGGGCGCCGGAAGTGAAACTTTTTGTTTTTGTACTTTTTGGGAAACATGTACAGACTTTTGCGGAAAAATACACCACAAGAAAAGCCCTTTCAGCAGCCCCCCCTGCTCCACGTTTTAGCCAATCGGAACGCAGATCACAGATGACGTCACTACCGTCACATTTGGCCAATCAGAGGTCAAATATGAAGACAAATTGTAGCATTTGTGATTTTGGTAACACTTTATAATAACTACACCTCATTTAGCCTTAATAAATGATGAATTAAGACCTAATTCATCATGAACAATTCATTAGAGAAGTGTGACTAACACTTTATAACTACTGAACAATGAATAAGTCAAGTGAAGAACTATTCATTATGAGATTGGCATTAACTGTAGTAGTTAAGGAGTTAAGTGTTAGTCACACTTAAGTAACGAAGTGTTCATGATGAGTCAAGTGTTAATTCATCATTTATTAAGGCGAAATAAGTTGTAGTTATTATAAAGTCTTGCCGTGATTTTTTTTTTTTTTTTTGATGCGGCTGTATAGCATGCAAATTCCAAAGAAAAAAGTGTTTCCTGATGCGCTGAAACGTGAGCAAGTTGTCCAGCCCCAGTGCCTGCTGGGTAAATTCAAAGGGTCTAACATTTGAATGATGGGGGGGGGTTAAGGGAAAGGGGGTCAAACAAAACAAATATCGACTTCTGATCCAAGTTCATGATTCAGTTCACCCAAATGCTCACGTGCTTTATTCAATTAAATCTAAAAATGTGCCCAAGTTTAATTTGGTTTAATTAGATTTAGATTCACAATGTTGTCCTTTCTGTCCAACATTTAGTCCAAAGAAATGTAAAGTCAAAGCAAAAATGCTTCGAGAAAAAAAAAAAAAAGGGCATCATCTTTAGTAAAACCTGGATATGACTCATTAAATCACGATCACCAGACGATGCTCCAGGTTTTCACCACTTAAGATTTCCGGTTTATTTGAGTGCTATATTTGATCTTAAAGTGCTGATTCAACAACTGTGCATTTCTCATTTGGGTGAACTGACACAACAGGCTTCTTCTTCCTTCGTGTGAATCTCACTGCTGACTGGTCGATTGCGATTTTAAATTTGAACAATAAAAGATGAAATGTCGTACACAGCAGCACAATGTTTTCGACCTCCTCCCGCTCCAAGGCACCGTCCAGCACTCCGTAATAAGCCTCTATTTACACATTCAAGTTTTATCTTCGCAGCACACACATTATTATTTTTTTTTTATGTTTGTGGGACATTCGGGTTTTTCGGGGGGGTTGAGGGGGGAGTCCTTTTAGTTGGAGCTGGCCGCAATGGGCTTGTCCAGGTCAAGTTCTCGCGGCGTGGGGCCGAGCTGCAGGTTGCTGAAGCAGGTTTTACAAACGCGCGTGGGTTCAAACAGCTGCTGGCTTGGCACCGGGATCTTCTGGTCACAGCAGCTGGCGCAAAACACGTTACCACAGTTCCTGCAAGACACAAGGGAGGCATCAGTCAGGGCACACTCGCGGGGTTACTACAAGCATTCAATTACACTATCATCATATTTTGGGGATGCTTAGTGATTGTTTGGAGTCTAGATTAGGGAAGCACAAATACCACTTTTGAAACGTCCTTTTAAGAATCAAATGGACTTTTGGATTACTACATTGGAAATTGGCATAAAGAACAAAGCCAATCAAATCTCTACTAATTGGGAGCACTATTCAAACAAGTTGATTTGATTTTGAATTTCTCCCAATTTTAAAGACAGCTCCACAAACAAACTGGATTTGGTTGAAAATGAAAATTGGAAACGGTTCCTGCCTCACTGTCACTCCATGCTTTAGCCACAAAGTGAACAGGAACTTCAGCCCAAAAACACATGTTATTACCACACGGGGTCCTCATGCGGTCGCTTAAAGGCCATGCTCTGTGTGATTTTGTGCAGCCAAGAAAAACCCACAACAACAATCTGTGAGGGCCATGCTGCTGCTGCAGTGATGGGGGACAGGGGGCGCTGTGGGGCTGCATGCGTCTGGGACACTCCTGGGATAAACAAAATCCAACACAATCTTGGACTAATCTTCAAAACTGACTGTACATAACTTGAATTTGACAAGTAAGTCCATTCCAATTACCAAAACACTGAGTTGGAGTGGAACTCCGGGTTCAGACTGAACGCGATGTCGTTTCGGCCCATATTTAGAAGTTGGTTTTTTTGCAGACCGTCACTTCTTCCTGTTCATTTCTTTACTCGACAAACTTCGAACAGGCATCACTTCAAGTGCAGTTTTGTGCGAGGTGTGTTCAAATAACAGGGTTTCCGCGGGGCATTAGAATTAATTATGCCAAAATGTAGGCCTTTAAACTTTTTGTGAAATGTTGTATTTGACCCAGTAGCTGTATGAGTGGTCAGCATAGCACCTTTACTTTCTATCACAGTGGTCTCTATAGTCGAGGATTAATTGTTTGGAAGGTTTTCTCTGCTGACGGACCCTCTAACCAGAAAACCTACAGAACAATTGATCCTGGAGCGTTGTGAGACCACTGTGATCGAAAGTAAAGGCATCATACGAACCACTCATACAGCCACTGGGTCACAAAAGGTCAAATACGCACAAATATGAACTTTTTTACTCAAGCATAAAAAGCTTCATAATGCACCTTTAAAAGTCATAAAAAGCATTAAATTCGATTCCAACTAGCATTGGATTTACATTTCAGAGAAAATATACTTTTTCACAGAACCCACTCAGTGACATTGTGCTGTTTTTACTGCATACAATCGCTAAAAATACAAATTATGGTCTAAAACAAATCAAGCTGCAGTTTTACAAAAGCTTGTGCTCAAAAGTTTCCCGTCAGTCCTCCGTTTGATTGAAATGTTTACAAATCATACAAAATTAGATATGCAACGTTTTTTTTTTTTAAATACGGTATTTAGGTATTAAAAATGGCATTACATTTGACTTGCTGCCACCTGTAGAAACCCTGAATAACTATGTATACAGAGAAACCCAGTAATATGTAAAAATGCAGCTCAAGCTCCTGCCCCTATAAATCCATTAATCCAAATGCAGGAGCAGTTTTTTCCTTCCAGCGTAAAACTTTTGTTAGTGACCTTAAAAAACAAACACATAATCTGTGGTCGCATGGCTCGGTTTTGCAGTGTTGAATACATCGGCTACGTTAGCGAGAGTTTATCCGGCACGTTTCATTCTCTCAGCTTTTATCACAGACCACAATGACCAACTACAGCATCCGAAATCTCAGCAGCCCTGCACAGCCTGCACACCAGCATTGTTAATACCAGGAGGCTCTGAGAGGAGCGGTACATTTTAAATACATGACCAAGTTCCTCGGCCAATGAACGGTAACAGAGCGCATGATCACATCCTGTTCAAACCCGAAACACAATCCAGACGCCACACAGACGTGAATCAAAGCATCGAGGCGCAGGGTTTGGGACGACAGAGGCACATTGGGTTAGACAGGGTTCGGCACAGGAGCAGAATCTCACCAGACCTCCTGGACTCGCCCCCTGTCACTGTGGAGGAGAGGGGCAGACACTGGGTCACCGCAAAATGCTACACAAACAGCGGAGTACCGCACAGTAAAGACACAGAGGGACAATTCTCCTGGATATGGACATGTTTGGGTGTATAATAATCATCAATCATAATAAACAGTAAGTGCTATTCCTGCTTTAGGGATGTCTTTACCTGCAGTGGTGTTTCCTGGTGGCGAGCCAGAACCTGTTCTCACAGCCGTAACACTGCGCCGCTAAATGGTCCGGGTACCATCGGGTCACCTGCAAACAGCCAGGACACATTAGGGAAATGTGAAGAGAACTGAGGAGATAGATCTGATGTGTCTTTACTCAGACAGGGGACGCACTTCAGTGTCCTGTCTGTCCACCTGCTCCCAGCTGGCCTCAGAGAACACTTCCGTGCTGCAGCGGGACAGACAGTTCGGGTCCAGGTTGAACTCAGAGTCCGTCATGGAGGTCTGCCCCAAACACAGCATGAGCACGTGCACATCCCGTCTGTGTGCATACACTAACCAAGTACAACAGAGAAGCTCTTACCAGCTCGTCTCCCAGCTCCCCGTTGGTCCGGTGCAGGCCCATGTGTTGTTGGTTCTCCAGTCGGGACCACAGCTCCTGAACCTGTTTCTTCAGCGTCTCCACCTCGAGCTGGTGTCCTGCCTCAATCTGCCGGAGGCGCTGTTGGATGGCGTCCGTGTGCAGTGTAAGTCCATCGTCGTCCAGGTGGCTGCGGGACGGCTGTTCGGGGCTCCCAGCCACCCGTACTGCTGCCATGTGGCAGCAGCGGTGAGGCACGCCCCGCGCCAGGAGGGTCAGGGAGCTGCAGCTGGCCACGGACACCTGTCGGCTCAGCGGGGCGCGCTCCCCGTTCCCTTTGGCCCAGTGGGGCGCTGCACAAACCTCTGTGTCTGTGCTCTCCCTGCGTAACTCTCCATTACAGATCCCGTCCCGGGGATCACTGCTCACACACTGAAAGGCACTGAGAGAGGGGCGCTTTGTCCCCCCGTTTAAAGTCCTGAAGCCGTGCTCCGCCTCTGGTCCCTGTTCCCTTCTGGAGCAGGACACTCTGGCGGGATGGACCGGCTCCAATCGACCGTTGACCTCTTCTGTCAGAGTCTCTGTGGAGCTCTCCATCAGAGAGGCCCTCTTGTCCTGCTCCACAGCACCTTCTGTGTCAGAGCTGGGACTGTGCTCCTCCTCGGACGTCCCATTGCTAAAGCCATTCAGTACAGTCTTATGGGGCTCCTCTTGAGCCCCTGACGTTGCCTCAGACTCCCGCTCGACCCGCTCCACCACCATCTTCACTAAGTCTCGAGCCACCAGCGCCACCTCAGGGTCTGTCCCGGGACAGCTCTCCTCATCCTCCTCCTCTCCAGATGAGAGGCCATTCTGGGGCAGGTGTCCGTTAGTGATCACCTCCTTTGTTCCGGTCCCATTGACCTCCGGCTGGGCCTCCTCAAGTGTCTCTGATGTCACTTCCTGTTCTCGGGGTTGACTGACAGCGGGGTCCGACCCCGCCTCCTCTTTAGTGGCCTCTTGCAGAATGTTCTCCATCTGCCCCTCGCTCACCGCCACAGACAGCTCCGCCTGCTCATCCTCTTTGTCCTGGGACAGTCCTGGTTCAGGATGGGGCTGAGGGCTGTCGTCCCGTTCAGAATCTGGGTACGGCCCCACTCCGTTTGGCAGGACTTCCTGCTCTGAACCCGCCCCTCCCTCAGGGCCCACAGCCATGAGCTCCAGGGAGCGCCTGTGGTCCTGCCACTTGTCGTTCAGACTGGGGTCACTCGAGCGCCTGTTGGGGGGCATCGGGCTGCCCATCTCACACGCACTTGGGAGGTTGTCAAACGAGCGGGTCTTTGTGCGCCTGGTGTGAGGACGACACAAAAGAGTCATAAGATAATCAGGCAAAATGGTTAGTCACCTGCCAAACTAATGACTTTTATATTAAACTGAGAAAACAAAGCATAAGACAAAATCTATCAGACAGAGCAGACACTTCAAAACAGGGTCTGTGGTCTCACCTGCCCAGCGGCGCCTCCTCCTGGTTGGAGCCTGGTATGGGATACGGGGCACATGAGTCGTCAGAGGGGGTGGTGGGGGAGGAGCTGGGCAGGTACACGGCCGTCCACAGCATCAGGTTTCGGACGTGACACACTGGGTGGAGCACCTGGGAGGGAGGAAGTCACACAGGACATGAAAACAGACGGCTTTCAAAAATATGTCAATGTTCAACAGCTTTAAATTCCATAACAAAAACCCACAGCAACGGATATATAACAAACATTGTGGTTCGATACAGAACCACATTGGCAAATAATTTGTTATTTTCAAGTTTCTACCATTTCCGTTCTGTAATTAAATTAAAATAGTGGCCAAGTGTTCTCAAAACAAAGGCATCGGTAAGAAAGAGCAGAAACACATTGTCCCACATAAATAATGCATTGCTTTGACACAGGATTGAGAGCAGATGAAGCCCACGCCCCACAGAGGAACTCCAACACAATAACGGAGCCACCGCAGATGTGTCGGCGGCGAAAGGGCAACAAATCAAGTCGAGGCAGTGATTAGCGACAGGCTTACGGAGACACCATGAAGCGCGTCTTTCTCCACTGATTGGAAAACTGAGAAGATCGTTTGTGGCTCAATGGAAAGATCCTTATCCGAAAATTTAAGCACACATGACCAAATTCTCTTAACACTTTTGCCTGAATATTTTGAGTCTGTCCTGTGATTCGAACGCACAATTTCGGAGTGTGAGGAGTAGAGCATGTTTCGGAGCGTGCGATTGGCCGGACGCAGCAGGGACCAGACGGAGCAGGTTCTCTCCTGGACGTGCCGATCCTCACGCTCTTTGCCGCTGTTGCACAGGAAGGTCCCAAACAGACAGGAGTACGAGTGCTGCACCAGTTTGACCTGCGACCAAAAAAACACACGACATGTAGAGGCATGAGAACACGCCCGGTGCATATGGAGAAATATTATCAGTGCCGTTTAATAAGGGCTTAGATCGGAAACTGTACACAGATATGATCGGAGTAACTATGTTTCCTTTACACTATAATTTAGAGGTTGATTTTTTCCATAGTCTTCGAGTCAGTTTGTGAGACTCGACTCTAATAGATGTAACAAAACAAACTTGTAAGAGCCTCCAGTTGGATAATTACTCTTAAATACTGACTTCCTCAATTGATTTATTTTTCCAGTGATGACAGGAGCATATTCCATGACAACAGTGCCAAGACTTGGAAGTGTATTTTGCCCAATATTTAAAGTGACAGTCTAAGTTTGCAAAGTGAGGAGAGATAAGAGTGAAATGTCAAAGTAAACAATCAAATTCCTTCCCTCTTTAACCAGAAAGCCCTTTTTGGGTTGCAAAGTAAGGAGAGCAGGAACAGAATTTTCCAAAAGTAAACGATCAAGCTCCTCCCCGCCTTAAGACGCGGAACTATAAGCAATTTATGTAATATCCATGGAGTCTAAATAGAAAACTCACGAACACTGTAATCAATTACTTTACAAACAAATGCTTCTGGGCTTCTTGTACTAGTTCAGCAGTTGATATTGTGGTGCTCTATCAAATGTAAAAAGTCCTAGATAAGTCAAGTAAGAACTACCCCTTCTAGAAGACAATTGCAACACGACTAATAGGCATAATGACATACTGAAGCTCACACATCTTGTGACCTAAACCATCCTTTTGTACCTCTACATTTGCCATGTCAGTGTACACAGACAGAACAGGGTACAGACCAGGAACGCCTCATTGAACTCAAAGGAGCAGGGGAACTGCCTCTGGAGCTGGTGCACACAGTCTAGCCACTGCAGAAACACCGGACAGCGCTCGTTCAGGTCTTCAGAGTTCTCCCCATGGCCGCAGCGATCCGCAAACTTATGACCAAAGTCCAGCCACTCCGTCTCCACCAGGACCTGGAAACCCTGGAGACAACATAACAGCATTAATACAAAAGGTTGTACTCGTGTTATTACTCCAGCGATTAGCAATACAATAGTTGGTACTTCAGACAACACAAATCTTCACACTCTTGCAATCCTCCTTACTGATCCTGCAGTTACGTAATTTGCTACATTTCAGATTGTTTACCTCTATGGTGCGGTAGTAGGGGTCCAGCAGCAGTTTGGACAAGGCTACAATCTGGGGAGTCCGGTCCCAGCCGTCAGAGCAGTGGACCAGGACGGGCCTCTGGTCTCTGTCCACAGCGTTCACCACCAGCAGAGACGCTTTCAGCAGCAGGGACAGGTGCTGCAGCCACTTGGTGCTCTCCAGGGCAGACAGCCAGCTGACGGGACAGTCAGTTAGATTTAAGAACTTCAGTCAGGCAACATTGGTCTCATATCAGTAGTATGTGTAATGTTTTAAGAGTATTGGTGTTGTGCAAGAGCTCACTACTACTACTACTTTTCTTTATAAAAACATACCTACACGACATAACATCTCTATTTGTAATTTGTTTTATTCCATTTTGTAATATAACACATTTAAAGAATATTGAAATTGTGTATTGAATTTATTGATTGATTTTAAATTATAAAAAGCAGCAATTTGTAAAAAAATAAAAAAATAAAAAAAAATAAAAGTGATTGTTGCGTGCTGCTGTCTGCATCTTTTTGTTAAGCATGTTTTATAAGCTAGGATACATTTATTTGATTGATTGTGTTGTTATGGATTTGTTTATGCACAAAAGCAACTGACTTCACATTACGATAAGTCAGTGAAGCTAAATTGGATCATTGTAAATGCCGTAGTTACTTTCTCCATGATCTTTTCCCGTATATCTAAACTCTACCGTGTGTTCCTCCGTCTTCCTCACCAACAGCCTGGCACTAGTGGAAAAAGTCCGTCTAAAGCCTTGGCCCTGAGCCACAATGCTCAGGGCCTAAATAATTAACAGCCTTCCACTCTCCGCGTTGACATAAGGGCAGGAGCCTTATCAGATGTCCGTAAGAAGAGGCTGTTTTGTCTGATACAATATAATATTATGTAACTCACAGAAGAAAGTCCAAATTGCTTTAATCCGGTGTTAATGTTTGACTTGACCGGTTGGAAATGAGGATAATACTCTGCAAACACTGCACTTTGCCTCAGACCGGATGTGTTCAATTAAATGTGACAGTATTTTGTAAGTAAATAAGTTTGCTATAAACCTTTCATCCTTTTTTTTTTCTTTTTTCCATTTACTTATTTTGATTAAACAATTTGTTTTTAAATATAGTGTCATTTGGTATTCAGGGAACTCAACAGCTTAAGTATTTGTTTTTATTTGCATTGTTTGTCCTCTATTAGGTTAATCCTTGTATAAAACTTCTTTAGTCATGGTTTTGTCCTTTCTTTGACTTGGTTTAGCCCTTTAGTTTCAATCTTTTACGCTCTGAGGCAGAGGGGGCATTTACTAGGCGTTTGCCCCATGTGCAAAACGAGTAGCACATGCAAAATTGATCAGCAGCAGCATAGTCAATCGCATATTTTTGTACTTGCGCTGTATTATCTCAATTACATATCAGATTTGTGGTCCCAATACTGTAAAATAGGCCTTTTCAAATTGCTAATTTGGTGCAACACACCCACAAAAATATATATTTTACTTAGCTTAAACAGTGCAAGCTACTTTAGCCTCTGTCTCAATAAATACGCAGTCGCTTTAGGCCCCGCCTACTTTCCGTGGATAACAAAAGAGCCAAATTACCAAAACAAATCTTGCTTCGATTTATTAACCTAAAAATTATATGATCCTTCAGACATCATTATCAGATTGATTGTGCAATTTAAAACACCACACGTCTGTTTGATACTTCTATTGCTTGCACTGATTTACACTTGTCGGTGCTTCTGTCGGGTTATGAGAGAAGGTGCATTAACAAAGTTTGTCCCCACGTTGTCAGTGTTCAAAGAGACTGAAAACGTGGAAGGAAAGTGCAGATGTGTCCCTACACTCGCCCATCACTACAATTTGGCATTTCATTTTCACATATTGCGGCCGCATATATTTTACTGTAACCAAGTGGTTGCACGTGATGCAGCCAAATTTAATGAAATAAACGGAAAAGAGAAAATCCTCTATTTGAGCCGCTCATACTTCGGTAAATTAAACCCAGCTGCACTGGGATAGAGAAAACAATGGCATATTTACAATGGACTTATAATAATTAAAGTTTGTGGGGCAGAGTCTGGGGATTGTAATTGTTTTATGATGTAGAGTAGGAACAGGAGGGGCTCAGGGCGCTGCTGGGGCCTAAATTAAATGGAATAATAACGATCACGTACTTGGCCGGATCAGGCATCTGGGTGCAGAGGAAACGCAGTGACTGGAAACTCTTGCGAATAGAGTGGATGTTGGCCATGCCCATAAAGACCACCTCGCAGTTGGGGTAGTACTCTGGAGGAGACAGGAGGTTAATGAAGAGAGCCTTTCATTTTAGCAGCAAACAGTGAATCAGCACTACTTTTTAAATTGCCTGCCTGATTGAACAATGCAACCAGTTTTCATAACTATTGTGAGGAAATGAATTAACTTTAGTTAGTCAGGGATCTTAGCAGCAGCCCGTGTTTCATGTGGACAGTTTAAGCAAATAAAGATACTACAATATTAAGATGTCCTGAATGTTGAGCGAGGTCCGACAGAGTTACCGGGACAGACCTGGGCACTCGCAGCCTCCTCCTTTGGCGCGGTTGGCCACAGCGGCCGCATACGATCGAGCATCCAGGATCAGTAACTTGTGCGGCTGGATCGCCAAGGACTCCACCTCCGAGCTGTTGGTCATCGAGGATTCTGATGAAACACGAAGCGAGATACAAGAAACAAATTAGATCAACTTTATAACCGTTTGTAGGACAGTGACGTTTCACAATTTTCAAATGCCCAAAAAACTAAAAATTTAATGGAACGTCTGCTTTTGCTGCTTTGAACGTCTGTAATATCCTAAACATGTCATTCGGTCTAACAGAGATTTTTGCAAATAAAACGGTAAACAGTAAAACTCCTTGGAATTAGGTAAAATCTCAGAGAATATAATAGCTTTCCTTCTTTAATATTTGTAACCTGGTCGATAATATATTTCTGACACGATTTAATATATATTTCCCTTTGTTTGATCAAATGACATTGAAGGGAATTTCCAGGAATGTGTTTAAACTTTAATAATGGTTGTAGTGTGTTTATAGAGCTCAATTTTGATCTTTTAATGAGAAATTATCTTTGCAAAAAAGTTTTAGGTCCGTTAGACTGAATTATATTTTGGTAAATGGTCTCAACTTATATAGCGCTTTTCCACCTACATTAGGCACTCAAAGCGCTTTACAGCAAGGAACCTCTCACCCATTCATACACCAATGTACGCAGACACTTTAACACTTTAAACCGGTCATATTTGGTCAATTGAGTTTTTTCTTCCTGTTATCATCGGGCATCACTTAAGTAACATAAACTTTACCATGTGTAACAACTTCATGCATTTTATATTCATACCTACAATTGCTGTGGCTTCAGGACAAATAAATCGCAATGAAATGTCACTAACTTTTGATATCTTCATAGAGAATTAAATCACAAAAAGGCTTGAGAATTGAGGCTGAAATGTGGCATAAAATGATTTACTTTGCTCCGTCCTCCTCCTTAGTACTTTTGAACTGCTTCTCGCACCTTTCACAGTCACAAATAATGTCCCCATTTCTTAACAATGAGAGTCGAAAAACACCCACGGCTCTTGAAACCGGTTCTGCCGTTTATAGCTGCAGACAGAGTTGTGCAATCTGCCGTGTCGTGGCATGTCGTCCCTTTGGGGCAGAGCAGCTGATAAAGTCTCAAGAGTGGGAGGAATTTCACAATGGACCAACTCTGAGCGAGGAGCAGGGGGTATGACTGCTTCCTGTCACCTGAGACACACATGACTGGACTAAGCCCTCACACGTCCAATGGCATTAAACTATTTCCTGCAAATATTTTCCAGTTAGTCACATAGTTTCCAAATTCAAGGGGCAGTTTGGCCGATTTCTCACCAAAGTCTGTGTCGCCGAGTTCGGTGCCGTTGCTGTAGCCTCCATTGGTGAGGTGTTTCCTGGAGGAGCTGTCCACGGCGCAGGCTTTGGCGATGGACTGCACAAGGTGTTCGTCATCTGCGTTCCTCCAGCCCCACCAGCTCACCTCGGGCTGACCGCACCGGGCGATCACCGCCCCTGTGCTCAGGTGTCTGAGCGGGGAGACAGAATATGATACACGCTCCAACTCAGGACTTATAAACGCCATTCATAAACCACACTTCAGCCAAAAAACGCAAATGCAATGACAGGAAGCTTCTCTTTTTTGGGGGGTAATTTTAATGTTCAATTTGGAAAATTTAGTTTAAAAAAATTGGTGCCATTTTGTTTTAGATTTTGATGAGCAGCAAGTCAACAAAAAGCACTACATTAGAACAAGAAATTGTTTTACAAAGATTAAAAATACATTTTCTTCGAACAATGAGCTTCCTTTTGAAAACCAGAAATACCAAAGGAAGTCATTTATTAGCAACTTGTGGCTTGTAATAGTTTCCTGCGCCAAGCTAAAAAGTATCCAATAAACACTAAACAGATTAACGGCTAAAGAGCAGTGGAAGATTCCTATCTGGCACATAAAAGCTACAGGGAGGCCTCTAAACATCTGGTTAGGAAAATTGTTCCGCAGAGACAGAAGCTCACAAACCTGTAAACCACAGCAGGAAACCTCTTCCAGGAGCGAAACCCCGCCACATTCTCCAGCTCTTTGTCTGTAATCCAGGCCGGGACCAGCAGCTGCTGGGGGTAACTGGGGCAAAGCCTGAGTAGACGAGAAAGGAGAGGGTCACGCCAACGGTTAAAACAACCAAGATAAACTCCCACAGTTCATCCCAGATCGAATCGAGAACAGGGACAGGCATTTTGGACTACTTTGGAGCTGGTAATTATAGACTACAGGTAATAACAAATATACTGCTCTAACACATAAACAATATCTAAAGAATATTATACTGCAGGTCTATTCGTAATCTGTGTATAAAACGAATCTAAAAAGGTCAAGATGGTTTTTGTGCCCTTGCACTAATAGCAAAACAGACAACACGTGGGTTAAGTGTTTTGCTATTATTGCAAGGGCACAAAAACCATAACTTAATCTAAAACATGGCCAACTGCTACGTATAGTTCAGAATAAAGAGAGTAAAAACAAAAAGGAAGTCTTTTTTTCTCCCACTATAAGCATGTTTAATGTTTTAAAGAACACCTCCTCCACCCGCTGTCACAGCTGACAGACACACAGACAACAGTGGAATCCTGATGGGGAAAGGCTTCACCTGAACTTGCTGTTGATGTCCGATATCCTCCAGGCGTTCTGAGTGTCGAAGCCCATCCTCTCCACCTCGTTTTTAAACCAGGAGGTCACGTGTTCACCTGCGCATGAGAGAATACATGAGTCTAGGTCCACAACGATCTTCATCTGCATGTTTTAGTTTTTCATACTAGTGTTAAAAAGAGCTTTTTGCAAAATAACTATTATGTTTGTATCTATTACTTTGAATCTATCATCTTTTTGTAAAAAGTTATTCAAACAAAGGGGTCTGGGAGGACTTGGTTTGGTATTTCAGTACAAGTGACACATGCTTTCATAACGTCAAGTTTCTAATAGGTTACGATTTGCACATAGTCTGCCGAGTAATAAATGCCCAGGAATCCACAATAGTACGTTTAAAAATATGAGCTTGTAGTGAAGGTTTCAAAATAACATAAAGCAAAACCGAGACTATAAATGAACTGATTAAAAGCTTAGAAATGAGAGAATCTATTGTGTACTGTATTATGCTCAACACAATAGAAAGGCACATTGTAAACTATAGGCTATAACAATAGCTGTGTGGTTAGTCGGTGTGTGTCTATATTCATTGTGAAATAACAGCCTTCAGAACAGATGAGAGAAGCCGTTGCTAGGCGACAGCCCTCTGCGGAGATCACATGAGGCCACAGGTGTGATTGCCATCGCCTGTACCTGGTCGGCACAGCTCCCCATGCTGCTCCTTCTCCCCCGCGTAAAACTCCATGCACCAGGCGTGAAAGGCGAACGAGAACAGATCCTCGAGCCGCGCCGGGGGACGCACCACCGCCGTCAGACGCTTCAACCACTCCTGGCACTGCTCGAACGTGGTGAACTGACATCTGCGAGAGGGAGCAGAGGCTTGTTAGGCACTCAAGTGTGCAAGGGCTGCGCAATCAATTGGATTTAATCAAAACTGTGGTCTCGACTATGGTCAGTCTCAATTATCGGCATGAGGCTCTTTCATTTGTCAGGTCTACAGTCCGTTCATAAGACATTGAGTAGAACACCGGGCATCACCATTCGCTACAGACGCTGTTAAGTTCAGCAAAGACACTATGGAGTGCATGTTTTTCCCAGTACCCAGTTTGGTCGTGCTTAGTTCAAGGTTCCGTTTCATTGCACTTTGTTTAATAATGGTTTTATCTACCTGACGATTTTGCAGTCTTTACAGGTGACATGTAGCTGGAACATGTCTCGACACTCCACGCTCTCGATCAGCTGAAGAGGAACCTGCGAAAGGGCAAAGAGTGCGTCAACAATGCGGCTGTCGATAAATATCAACGGTAACAAACAACAACATGCAGTGTCAATGTACCTGCTGCTAACAAGACACCGACCTTTGTAGAGCAGTCATGCTTTTTGTAGGTTCGGGAAGTATTCACATACCCCTCTATTAAATCCTACGTTATTATGTTGACATTTGATACTGGAAATGTTCAATTGTTAGTAAAGACGGTAAGGAATAAGAGTTGATTATGGAAGAGTTTCGTGTTCTCTCTACGCTCCAGCAATGTTTAGGAAATACAGATCAGAGCACTTTAGAAATCAGAAGACCACTAAACCCGGCTAAAATAAGGTAGCAAGGTATGTTTTTGCTCAATCCAAAAGAAAAAAAATTGGGCTTATGTAAAATGAATCTGTTCCTCTTTGTATCTTGAGTAATCAATGTTTTTTTTTTACCAAAATCTACACTTTTATCAACAGCCACACTGCTTGAGGGCAATGGAATGGGTTTGCAGAGGTCATATTTTGTCTGAATTGTTTCTATAGGGGTTATCGCACCAAACAGTTCATGGGGACAGTCTTAGGTGAGTCTGACTTGAAATTAGCGGCTGGATTGTGCATTTTTGTAAATACTTTAAGACAACTGCCAAATGCAGCGATTCACGTGTAAAGTTTGTTTTGAAAAAGTTCCCCCAAAAGCGACAGCCCCAGTTCTCCCATCAAAATGGGGGCCGGTACTTGAAAAGCACCAAGAACGGCAAAAGGAAAAGGTCCCTGCGGTGGGAAAAACGCCTTCTGTTGTTATTTGTTGAGTAATGAGTGAAGATTTTTACCGACAGAAATTAAAACGTATTATTTTAGTGCCAAACTGCTCCATAACAAAATAGAAATAATCCAAAGTATCTGAAAACCACTCGATGAACAACCACTTCTTTCCACATTGATAAAATCTCATCTTGAAAACGACATTGACCTATGAAAATCTTTAATTTGCATTTCCCCCTATGGTCCGGACGGTTAGTGCTTTATCTAACAGGCAAATGTCACCCAGACGACAGCTCCGTCAAACGCATGCTTTGAATTCCACTAAACCTGTTAATGAGCTGAGGCGTTATGCAGAGGGAGCGGTGCTCGCTGCTATTTTGACACAATCCACACAGTCATGCGTCAGCAAATCACCAGGCCTCATTACAAACTACAGCACTGACAGTTACCACACAGGAATGGAGAGACTGCGTGCACTTGAGGAAATCTTATTTGGCGAACATTTACATCGCCGAAAACAATATGAAAAAGCAAAGAAAACAGTGGAGAAAACTAATTTTACTGTTCCGCTTTTTTTAGCATCATAAATACTTTTGCTTTGTGTGAACGCCGCCTTGAGTAATTATCAAGAAAAACTTGGTATATATGAACAGTCACGGACTAATGATGCCAATTGGTTGTATTTCATTATTAATAGTATTGGATGGTCTTGGGCAGGTTAGAAAACAGGCTTCGTTTACACACTCCACGCCATGCAGCTCCGTCGTACTTACTGACACCTCGCAACAACAAGTCTGTGCAAAACAAAACACAGCTGTCACTGCTTCAATAGGATTTTTGGTTCTATGAGAAACTGCTAAGTATTATATAACCCAAGCAGATTGTGATTTTTCAATAATCTGATTTCAATTAGGCTCACACTGGAAAAAATAAAACAAAAATTACCTAAAAGTGTTTTCATTTTTGTTTTCAGAATTTGTGCTGGCTTGGAGTAGGTTTGGACGACTGTATTGCCAAAGAAACAAGAATGTTTTTTCTTGCCTGAGATTTTTTTGTTTTATTTCAAGGGTTTTGGTTTTAGTGTACGAGTAAATTGATCTTATTTTAAGAAAATGAATGCTTGTTCCATTGACGATCTTATTTAGAGACAGTCCAAACCTGATCTCCAACCAGTAGCTCGCCAAAGACTTCCTACATCTCTATTAACTTGAAAACTTACATTTTAGGTACATTTTCTGTTTGTTCTGAACATGCTGAACACAATCTGCAAACAGTTGGGTCAATATTTCAAAAGGACTAAACTTAAGTAATTTTGCTTTGAAATTCCATCTTGGAATTTTACACAAGTGTTTCTGAAGCAAAAGTCTGACGTTCTTGTTGCGTAAAAGTGGCTCGCCGCTTAAAAAAAAAAAAGTTTGGAGACCCCTGCACTAAGGGGACTGAGACTCACACACCTTTGAAAAAACTCGGCACGGTATTTTTTTTAGAATTTCTTTTGACAGACTTTGCTGAATACATCATTTTTTGTTTAAATGTAATGGAAAGTAATGTGTTGAAATGCTTTGGTAAAAAACACAATCAAATATATGTGTCCCCCTTCATAATGTGCATCCCAAATGCATGTTTTTTTTAATGTTTGGTTTCTTTCTGCTGTGACGGGGCTGATTCGTGTCCATCTAAATTCCTGTGCTCCCGTTAACAGTCTCTCCATTTGCACGTCCCGCCCACGAGCGCTGAGCCATGAGATGCCTCGTCCCATCAGTGTGGCCAAATGTGTTTGACGTGATAATGCCACAGAGGAGGTTACAGCGGGGCACAAGAGCAGACAGGATCACACACTTCTACAAACCCTCCATTAGGCGAGATTCAAGCTTTTTTCTAATTGAACAGTCCATAGCTTAATCTTTTATAAGTAAGAAATATTACTTACATTATTAGGAAACAAGTAAAAGCAATTCCAAGCTGTTATCTAAGCGTACAAAATGCCCGCCAAGTTTTTAAGAGACGGGAGAGGAATCTAAGGAATGTGATTATTTACTTGATAAGAAGGTACTCTGGGGCAAAATCAAACAACACAACTGCGCTTTATACGTTAGCAGAACTTTCCTCCGTCGGTGGCCAAAGCAGCAATAGCTTCACCTCCCTGAGCATTAACTTGTAATAAAAATGTGCCTGTCACGATAACGTAAT
Organism: Proterorhinus semilunaris; assembly: GCA_021464625.1. Lineage (NCBI taxonomy): Eukaryota > Metazoa > Chordata > Actinopteri > Gobiiformes > Gobiidae > Proterorhinus > Proterorhinus semilunaris. The sequence continues at coordinate 26,802,145 of CM038345.1, read as the reverse complement.
CTAAATATATCGATATATACAGCATTAAGGCAGGAAACTATCGTGATAAACGATATTATTCAAGATCTTATAATTGGGACTGCACAATCTATCATAAAAAATATCGCATTGTGATATTAGGTGGTGCAATATCCGTATCACAAGAAGCCACAAATTATCACAGAATCACTAAAGTCTTCATCTGACTGAGATCGACATTTTTTTGCAAACTCAGCCAAAAACAACCAATGCATTTAACTTATGAATGTGTAAAAGTTCAGTTTTTGTTAAACAACTACAAAGTTAAATTTTAGTCTGGTTTTGGTCCTGATGTAGTGTTTTTTAAGTCTTCCTTTTTCATCGGGATGAAATGGTTTAGTAAAATATTGCAATAATATCGGTATTGCACAGCCCTATCACAAGTTACTTCAATATCGCTCAGCCCTACTTATAAAGCCACAGAAACCAACTCTAAAGCTTAAAAAAAAAGTACTTAAGTATTGCATTAGAAAAGCGGTAAAATATGCAAATTAATGTAAGTCCAAATGTTTACCTTGTCATTTATTGAACAGAAGTATATAATACTTGTCGTGACAGCCCTACATGTGCTTGGATGTGTGATAAAATAATCATTTAAAATAATGCATAACCTTTCAAAAAATGTGACTCCGACTGCAGTGAGTGAATGTACCAAATGTTCCTTTCACATGATCCTGTTATTGCCTGCTCTCACGCATCAGCCGGCAAATACTCGCTACAGAAAGCCTCTCTGAAGTACAGTATTTGTTGATTGGATGATGCTTTCCACAACCGGTCCATAGAGAAAAACCAATGTGCCCCATGTTTGCTTTCTGATCTTAATGAGAAACCACTAGAATCAGATCGACTACACTTACTGCTCTGCTTACAAAAACAGTGCATAGAAAGCCTCATTGAATGATTTTTTTGGTACGGCCCGTCACCCTGGCTCTCTCCAGCTCTGGCCATTCAACTCAGAATTAAAAAGCGTATTCACTCGAACTCCAATAGACACAATACAGTAGGTTTCTTGTTTATTTTGGGCCGCTCGATGGCTCTGGTGCGGTCACTCACGTTGACGACAGACTCTTTGAACTTGATGTGGAGGCGGTAGTTGGACATGGCGATGATGGCGTCCTCCGCACGGCCCACGTACTCCGTGAACTCCCCGTGCAGCTCCGGAAAGGGCACCTGACCAGGGGGGAGAGAGGGGGAATGAATGTGGGGTTGGTCATAATCTGATGTCATTACGAGTATAAAAGGGCCATTGATGTCGCATGTTATGTCACGGAGACCAAACTGCTTAATGACAAAATCATAAACTGAACCAAATGACACCAAAATAGACAGGCCTATTAGAGCTGCTGAGATTAGAGGTGGGCAATATATCGTCTACATGGTCATATTGAATCGAGTTTATAGCCAATGTAAAAAAAAATTGGAAGAAGTGGGTTGGAAAATGAGACCCGTGTATGTTCATTAATATGCACTGCCCCGACCAAATAAACAAATAAATAAATCAAAATAAATAAACAACGCTCTATATGATTTTCTCCAGCTCACACAGGTTCAAACAAGCGGCCTACTTTTTCCCGCTGACCTTTGAAACTCGAGTGTCTGGGCAAAATGAAAGTGAAGTGCAGTCACACAGTGATTATGTAACACGTTACACAGTGACTCACCACTGACTGAGCGGCCAATCAGGAGGGGAAAGAATTTGGACTACAACATATTGATCACTCAAGCATCTTTTCTTAGCAATACATTCATTATGAATATTATTTATCCTTTTTTTTTGTCATTTCACCCAGACCTAGATTCTCTGTAGAGATTGGAGTTACGCTTTCAAACAGATGTCAAAATTGTTGCTTTGAAAAATAAAGCAAAAGAAGAACCTAGTCATAATAGTGAAAAAGGATAATAAACTAACCAAAAAAGCAACAAAAAGAGCAAATAATCTTACAAACTAAAGACCATATTCCTGCACATCTGAATACTTTAATCCAGGAGATTATAGATATTCATTTTTGTCCAAATATCGTGTTGTCAGGAGTAGCGTGAACACTGCAGTATGTTTGTGAAAGCTCTCCGTCGTCCAGAAATGAGTACATTTTCAATTATCGTCAACAATCAACGCAGTCCAGTCTGCAATATTGGAATATCTTTAGCACCAGGTAACAGCGCAGCTCTCTGCTCGTCCCTGTACCTGCATGTTCTCCTCCTCCAGGACAGGTGACTTCTTAGGAAATATATGATTGGCCTGGATACACTCCAGACTCTCCTGGGCCGCCTCCTCCTGCGGAGACAAAAACAAACTCCAGTCAAGAACACGCTGCACAATAAGGCTCAAAACTCTGGAATTCATCGTAACATCGCGCTGATCGGGCGTGGAGGACATTTTCTGTTCAACTATAAACCTCAGATGAACTTTCCTCTGTATGATGTTTACCAGAGTGTGAGCTGGCATGGTTAGAAAATAATTGTTAAAGTTTAAACAAAAGTCAATTGAGGCCCGTTAAAGTTAAAGCTGAAGATGTAGTAGATCATCCAACTGCACAACATCAGCCAGATGGTTGTTTATAAAATGAATGAGGGCAGGTGAAAACCTGCAAATTTGACTGCATTTACTATTAACACAGCTGAATAAGGTTATGTAAAAAAAGCAAGCCTACTTGTCTCTATAGCATGTTTCTACTGAACCAGTTCATCACTTGACTGATGCCGTTTTGTAACAACAGGACTCGTCTCAGCCCAAACCCTACAGATTTTCATCTATTTCTGCTATAGCCGGTGCTACATTCCTTTCCCTGTCCGTGTGCTGCAGCTTCTAAGGTGCGTCGCTGTGGCTGCAGCCAGAGCTGCGAGAGATCAGCCGATCCGCTCATCAATCAATCAATCAATCTTTATTTATAAAGCGCTGTTCATACCGAAAGGTATCACAAAAGTTCATGTAGCCACTCAGCGGGGACGGGCAGAGGTAGACCCGCTCACAGTGCGCACAGGGCGGGGACAGAGGCACCCGCAGCCTCCGCTCTGAGCCCCGGGCCTGAGCGGAGGCTGCCATGGTGCGCCCAGACCGGGGACAGCCTCGGACCCGGGCTCAGAGCACAGTGGCGCGGGGAGACAGCGGGTGCAGCAGTGATGAACCCCGTGTGTGTCGTGGCATTAGTGACGAATGGAAAGTTTGGAAATAAATGGCCAATACAGCGCAAATAAACGGAGCATTTGCAGCAGCAAAGCAAAAATGTAGAACTGACATGTTTAACGCAATGGACTGTTCCAATTGTTGCACAAAGCGAATAAAGTCATGAACGAAGAGTTCTGCAACTTTATAAATGTTGTAAGAGTGGTTATTGATGATATTCGTGAATTCATTTCCATTCATTCCATGTTTTGTCAAACTCCTCCTACCCCGTCGTCTGAAGTGTGCATCTGAAAAACCCTCGCTTGAAGGGCTACGTGCCCCTCTCCCCGACCCCTCACCACAAAATAGAATCGGGACACCCCGTCTCTCGTGAATGCGCAAAACGAAGGGAAAGGGCTAAGTGGAGGGCTATGGGGGAGAATTGAGATTGGGCCATAGTGTGCACTGTTTGAGGCCTATGCAGCCGTAGTGATATATTGGGCTGTGTAAATAATACTGTACTGCACCAGCCAATTGTTTTTTTACACTTAAATTTGTTGTGAAGATTTTTGGCACATAATATTTATCATGATAGAAGCCAATGGTTAAAAGGACATATTTTCTTATTGCATACTTAAAGGTGCACTATGCAACTTTTAATGGAGGGAAAATAAAGTTGATATTAGTGTTCATTTGACTTTTCAGTGACACAGCACCTGTATGGATGGTTAGCTTGGCTCCTTTGCTTTCCATCACAGCGGTCTCTAGGACGCTCCAGGACCATTTTATTTCAAGTCTTTTTTTAAGGGTTTCTGGTAGGTTTTCTAGATGGAATGCATGCGTGACCATGGACACAGATCCATCAGCAGAGGTAACCTACCAGAGTCCCAAAACGATTTATCCTGAAGGATCATAGAGGCCACCGGGGTGAAAAATACAGGCGCCATGTGAAATGACCTTTCAGCCGCTGGGCCACTAAAAAGGTCATATACGCACTCATATCAACTTTTTACCCCCATAAAAAGTGGCATAATGCACTTTTAATTGTACAGTGCACTAAAGCTGATGAGGATAAATCTTGAACTTGGGGCTTAAAATGTCGTTCTTTCTGAATGTCTGTCCTTCTGACTGGATTTTGAGGTTTTGTCTTTCAAAATCAGCCATAGCACACTGTACATGTAAAACTGTCCTGCCAAAACATGTGGACAGTTTTTTCACCCACAAACACTGAAAAAGTCGCCCAATCATATCATGAACCTGGCACGAACCTTAGTTAGAGTTAGTGCTAATGTCAAGCCTTACACACAGGGCTCAACAGGAGAAGTTAAATCTGTACGTTATTTCAGAGGAATTTGACTAAGTAATGTTAACACGAGTTTGAGAATGAGCAGATTTAAAGTTCATTTACAAGTTCACAGGGAGAGATCAGTAAAAGAAGAGCAGCATTCCGCCACTTCAGCTCTGCAAGTCATTGTGTCCTAAAGGCATTGTTCAGCGTTCTTTTTTGCACTGATAGCACTCAGTCAGAAGCAGACAGAAAACAGTACGCTTAGTGAAATTATTTAGCAGACTTCAGCACACATCCATCAAATTATCCAAACTGTTTTCTATCAGTTATGGATAGTAGCTGTATCCGAGCACTTTATGGAATGGTGCTTCTTTCAGCACTGCACTTAACATTATCGTACTTGTCGACTACAATAAGTGCGTACATGACAAGCAAAGTGTAAATAACGCTGCATACCTGAGTAACTGCTGTGGTATCTGTGGGGAGTTTCTAATCTAATTCCAGCTTCATTGACATGCTTTTAACTCCCCTTGCAGTGGGCAGCAAACACACCACATACCAGCTAAATATTTGAGGTCGTCCTCAAGCAACACGGACGGCGTCTAGCTCGCGCAGAGGTATGGAGACGGGAGCCGGGGTTTGACTCAAGGGCAAAAGTGCTGCGGAAATATGAAGCCCACTTGAGCCGAGGAGGATCAGAGGAGGGAAAAGGGAAATAGGAAGATTTTACCAAGAAACAATGTTGGTACTGTTCAATGGCACTGTTGGGCTTTTGTATTCTTTATCATACACCATCTGTGAAAAAGCTGAAGTTAAAAAAGATGGCTTCAAGAAATGGGTAATGATCGTAAACACGGTTCAAAAACCACGATGGACAACATCAAGAGGTGCAGTTTGAAGGTTGGACTTCACAGTCTCCTGATCTAAACATCACTGGAGACCTGTGTATGGACCTCCAAAGAGCAGGGCGTGAAAGGCAGCCCAGAAATCTCTTTTCTGGAAGACTTTTGTTTGGGAGAGAGATCAATAATCCCTACATTTTCCTGGAAAAGTGTTTAACTCTGGAGTGGCCAAACTTTACTCTGGCCTCTTCCTTTTATGTCATTTAAAAAATGTAAAAGAAGATAGAATGAAAAAAAGAAAAATCACTCTTCTCATCAGTAACGTTATGTCTTTGTAGAACACCATAACATCCACTTGTTATTCTCATTAATAGAACTGTTGATCCGGGGTGTCCAAACCCTCGCACCCCATCCATCAGATCGTCTGCAAGCACTGGCATGTTCATGTGGTAAATGTATAATTCTCATGCATCTTTCACCAAACACGATTGTGTTTTTGTGCCATCCAAAAATGAATGAAGTGGAAATAAAGCTACTGCAATGTGATTTGAATTATTATGACCGTTCTGAACCACTTTCTGAAGTTTGTGCCCAACACCGGATGATGATAGTTAATGTTAAAACGGACAGCATGATTTTTATTTCACTACTTTTCCCCTCACTGTAAATCAGAGCTGGTTTTCCACCACAGCGTCATGATAAGTAAATCATTTGTCCCTGGCCCATGTGACAAAGGAAGGTCTTCTGGGCAAAAGCTGTAAATTCTCCACTGAATGAGTTATTGTGATCACTGACTGAAAACTGGTCTGTAATTTTAACTCGTATTTTCAATATGAAGTATCTTGCCAAGAGAAAACGAGAAAAGAAGGAAACCATGGCAACAATGAGAAAGATGTAAAACTCACGAGCTCCTGAAAGACATCAAAATGTTTACTTTACTATTCATGCCCTCAGAAAGTCAATCAAACGAGCCAAAAGCAAGTGAGATCAATAAAGGATTATCTTATCTCAAGTCTAGCAGATTTTAACATGATGACAACATAATCCCAATGCTTAGAACGCTACATCAAGAGAATGGCAACAGGATTCAAAATTCTGTGATGTGGTTCTCGAACACTGACAACAAGTAGGAGCCAAAGCTGTATTTGGACGTCAAAGTACCAGCTCGCATCTGTGGGTTTCCCTTTCACAAAAACGCCACACGGCATCAGATCGGTGTTATCGGCCCTAAAATGCACACCAGAGTCGGTTTTGAAACAACCCTGTCCAAAAGTGATCTAAGCCTGGTGCTGGACTGTGCAGCTGAAGTCACACAAAAGGCGGTGAATGTCTGGCTCAGCACCAGTGTCCATCGCCCTATTTGTGGACACAGATATGCGAGTCCAGGCGTGGCGGCCCATTGAACGGGACAATGATCAGACATGGATTTGTGCAGCGTTACATCAGGACAAAGTCTGCACTGACAGAGAGAGCTTTTTGGTCTTTGACACCGGGTCATGTGCTTCCTGCCCTAACAGCACAGATTACAACAGGAAATCAATAAGAGAGTTTCCAGTGAGGCTGATGACAAACTAGACACTCCGCACAAAGGTCAAATCATGGAGGTTTACCATGGCCCTGGGAAGGAGCGCAGTCACCCGAAGACGAACTCCGACCTGGACCAATCTGTGGACAAAAAATGGCAGGATTATTGATGGGTTTCAGATGGCGTCTAAACTGTCTTTAGGCCAATAGAGCTTGGGGCTGTGTCGTGGTAATCATAGCTCTTTTCTCTACTTTTCATATTGTTTTTAGATAATATTAGTCAATGGACAAGGTTTGCGAGTATGCCCTAAAATGTCTATGGCGTACCATAACGTCTGTAGTTACGCCTTGATGGCATGTAGGACAAAAAATAATATCTCAATGTTTTTGGAGACTTTCTCGATAATGGTGATGAAGCGTCAACAGATTATAAAATCTGAAAAACACATGTCCTTTTCCCCAACATTTCTCCAATGTTTTTCCTCATTTTCCCCTAAATTATTTACAATTTTTACCACCACTAATTCCTCTTTTTTTTTTTTTTTCACAATTTGTTTTCACTTTTTTCCCACAACTCTTGACACTGGAGATGAACTCTAGATTTAAATGTTCATATCTTCCAAACAGCAGTTTTGATCTTGTAGACGATATATTGCCCACCTCTAGTAGCATGTTATGACTAAAGGGAGTAATCGGTGCATAATGGAGTAATCTTTGGTCACATTGGAACCAAACGTAGGGCAAGTCATTGTGAGATTACATACTGTATCACCATCAATCCATAAAATACTGTACGATTAATGATTAGATATTAACCAGGCTGGCAGAGGGTTCCCCCACAGAAAATCCATGTATCGTTATGGATCAATATCGGTGCATCGATTAGATATCAACATCCTTCAACCGACTTTGCACAATTTGAAAAATCTCTTTTTGGAAACTTGAAATAAGAACTTTTAAAATATAAATTTATGAACACATGTGTTGCAGTTTAAACAACAGGATTAGCAGGTTTCTAAGATAAACTGACAATGACGAGGCTTCTGAAGTTATTTAAAGTCACTTTACAGCTGTACTAAACAGGAAGTGGGGGAGGAAGTAGTATTTCCTCATTCCTGACAAACGCAGCCTTGGGCTCAGTGTGAGGGAACTGACTTCACTTAAAAACTATGTTAGATCAGTGCTATTAATCAACTTTTCTAAAGCATGGTTACGCTATTTGACCAATGTTTGTGCACAGCCTTGAATGACCATACAAAGCATAATAAGAAACATTATCTTAAAAGTTTTCAGAAGGGCAAAAGTGTAGTTTGGTTGTAGAAATACTTTTCCTAAATTCTAGATTTTGCCTTATCTGAAAAGTGTATCACTTATAGGGGTGTCACGATTTCAATTTTTTGAGTCACGATTATTGTGAAACAAAAAATTGCAATTTTACGATTATTCACGATTATTCCCCGAATGAAAGGAAAGAACTGATATTTTTTGTCTTTAAAAAGCTTTTTAATACTTGTAAACTTGTTTACATTCACTGTTTCTGAAAATGAAAAATGCTTTAAGATTGTTTTGCATTAAAATAAACGGGCCTACATTTAATAATACAAAACAATGTCAACTTTACTTCTTTATAATTACCATAATTATCATAATTATTTTACTATATATTATTAGGCCACAAGCTAGGCTCGGTTTTAAGCTGTTGCTTAATTATTTTGATGAACAGAGAATGAAACGTGTTTACAAAGTGACTAAGGAGACTCTTTTGAACAGCTGATTTCCACATGTGCGAGGTTTCATTTTCCTTTCTGCTACGTTGAAGCAGAGCAGAGCGCGTTAGCCTTTTGTTTACATCCTGAGCCAGTTGTGGCAGCTATTTCCGAACATTTGGACAACTTTTTTGGGAATTAAGCAGTTCATTACCTTGACCTGGACATTTACAGCGAAGGAAGATGTAGTTTATATTCGACGTAGCCGATATCAGCGCCTTTTGCTGCAACTTTCTGACGACAGGGTTTACATAACGGACGTCCATCGACAACAACAACGCCTTGGTCATGTTTTGGATCCTAAAGAGGTCCCACTCTGCTGACTTCAATCGTTTTTGGGTGGATACAACACTGGAGAAGAGCGTCCTTCTGCCTCGCTCAACTACCGGTGAGTTTACGCGCTGTTTATGGCGTGCAGCGGCTCGTGTGTCAGCATGAAACATTTCCGCGGTAAACCGTGGCTTCTGAAATTCTTACGGCTAACCTACCGTGTCCTTTTATAATCGTGGTAATCGTAAAACCGGTTAATCTTGACATCCCTACTCACTTAATTGTGATTGGATAATGTATCTGTTACTCACTCAGAGCCTGATAAGGTGACCATTAACGGAGGTGTTGTGTAGATATGGGTGTGTCTATGTGCTTCAGTGTAGAACTTCATTACTCTGGAAAAATGAGCCGCTACACTTATACAAAATGGCATAACTGCATCCGACACGGAAAATTGCTGAAAGCCTAATGCAATATAAATGGATCATCACAAATGACGGCATTCTCTCTCACCGTAGTTGCTCAGTGCTGGAAGCTGGAGTCCTGTGGTGGTTCTGTGCGGCCGCTCACAAGTCAGACATGTAATCTGCAAAAACAAACACGAGATACATAAATAATGAGCCCACCAAAAAAGTGCTGTTTACTCGCAAACAAACATTTCCGAACAAGCGACTGCTTCAGAGCTTTTGATTTAGGGGCAAATGTAGATCTGCATTTCGGTCACAGCGGTTTCCATGTGAGCTACAGATACAGGTGCCGAACTCAAGGAAGGAGCCGCTAATTCATCAGGAGGAGCAACACACTTATCGTGCTTGTACTGCTTGGAAGACGAGATAAATATTTGGGGAACGGTTATCAATCAGGCCAGGCATGGTGATGGGAATAAATAAAGTTTCTGGAGACGTTTTTGGAGAAGATAAGAAATCGACTTAGAGATTACGGCCGCGCAACTTTAGAAAAAACATTTGCAATCAGATTTTCTGACAATTATTTCGATTAGATTTACGATTTATGTTTTTTAGTTGAGCAGCCCTAAAGTATTTGTGTACTTTTAAGTGTGTATAGCTATGGTAGCCTTGCAGGGACATAACGTGAAAATATCAAAAACCCCTGTTGATGACTAAAGTATATTTGACTACACTTTATCATTAACTACTTGTATACTTAGGTAAACATTAAGAATGAAACGGACTTCGTATTAATAGTTTTATGCACAGATTGGTTAGAAAGATATTCGTGTCGGGTGAAGGGGGAAACATACACAGAGTCATCAGCCCGGGGCTAAACTCTGGCCTTAAAAGACTCTGAAGCAGCAGGCCAATCCCAGAAGAGCTCCAAAGCAACAGCACAGCCCAATAACAGGCCTAGAGGTCGCCACGGAAACCTGATCCCAGCAGGTCAGTGGAGCAGGACCCAACCACAGACACAGTCCACACAAGAGCGGGGTCGGCTCTTCCTTACAGACTGTGACTCAGTGTTTGTTTAATCAACAGTGGAGACCCGGATAGTTGAATAACTGGAGTGAGAACTTTAATTCCTAAAGAAACGTTGAAACCGCTCAATGCAAAACATGGCAATTCATTGGGGTACTGTAAATGTTCATTTGTAGAAACATCTAATTGCTTTGTTTCTGATGTTTGCGTTGTTTCTGAATTCAAGATTGTATTGATTTTAGCGTCTATTGAACAGCACATGGTGAAGAGACTATAATTCAACAAACTGGCAGAGTCAGGACTCAAACCCACGACGCTAAAGACAGAGCAGTCTCCTGTACGACAGCTGTAACTCTCAGTCGTGTGGTTCTTTTAACACAAAGCAAAGTACCACCAGGCCTTGGTCAAGAAGAAATCAGAAAACAAACAAGGGACTAAAATAGATCTAAAGTTCTAAACTGGACTAAATTATGTCTAAACCAGAAAAATATCTCACTTAAATGCATTATTAAAGCATGACACCATCATTAAGTGGTGCAATCTCTAATAAAAAAGATTAAACTCTAAAATTGCAGACGACCCCGAGTACCACCTAAAGAACTTGAAGTTAGGGGTGTCACGATCTAAATTTTTTGAGTCACGATTATTGTGAAACAAAAAATTGCGATTTTATGATTATTCACCGAATGAAAGGAAAGAACTGATATTTTTAGTTTTTTTTTTGTCTTTAAAAAGCTTTTTAATACTTGTAAACTTGTAAACAATTACTGTTTCTAAAAATGAAAAATGCTTTAAGATTGTTTTGCATTAAAATAAATAGGCCTACATTGAATAATACAAAACAATGTCAACTTTACTTCTTTATAATAACCATAATTATTTTACTATATATTATTAGGCCACAAGCTAGGCTAGGTTTTATGCTCTTAAAAGTAAAGCTGTTGCTTAATTATTTTGATGAATAGAGAATAAAACGTGATGAACAGAGAATGAAACGTGTTCACAAAATGACTAAGGAGACTCTTTTGAACGGGTGCGTACCTATGTTCCCCGGGTCCCATGTTCCCCGGCTGACCCCCTTTTGAACAGCTGATTTCCACATGTGCGAGGTTTCACTTTCCTTTCTGCTACGCTGAAGCAGAGCGGAGCGCGTAAGCCTTTTGTTTACATCCTGAGCCAGTTGTGGCGGCTATTTCCGAACATTTGGGCAACTTTTTTGGGAATTCTGCAGTTCGTTACCTTGACCTGGACATTCACAGCGAAGGATTATCTCCAAGATGTTGTTTATATTCGACGTAGCCGATATCAGCGCCTTTTGCTGCAACTTTCTGACGACAGGGTTTGCATAACGTATGTCCATCGACAACAACAACGCCTTGGTCATCTTTTGGATCCTAAAGAGGTCCCACTCTGCTGACTTCAATAGTTTTTGGGTGGATACAACACTTCTGCGTCCTTCTGCCTCGCTCAACTACCGGTGAGTTTACGCGCCGTTTATGGCTGTACAGTACACAACAACATTTGATAGTTAAGCTTTGACCCACATGTAACATGATTTTCACATGCACTTTAGACCGTCACATATCAGTGGATGATATTGTGTTCTTGTTGATGTGCTTCCAGCAGAAAAGACTAGATATGTGTGACCCGCTGTGGTTTCCAGGGACACAAGTCGGCAGACTCACTTTATCGCAAATGGACAAACAAGCAAATTTTTTGAAAATTGGTGATTTTCACTTTTTTGCAGAATTGTTCAGTTGAAGCCACGAAGAAGCCTCTACATGTTTAAGCTCGCAGTTATGGTGTATTTAAAAGCGTAAACTTTTAGGTTAAAACCAGCTTGATTAGGGAGAGTTCGGAGCACGCAGTAGAGGCGTGACTTTGTCTGTGTCTATTTATACAGTTTTATACACACGCCTATTGTCGATCAGTTTTTCAGGTTGAAAAAGTCTTGTTTTGTCGGAGAAATAGCGCACGCTGTGGGGGCGTGGCAGGTTGAAATCAAACCATTTTATGAACCGCCCCACGCTCGTGTATTTGGGGGACACCGAGTAGCGGCTTTACAGGTTAGGCGTTATTTATTTAATCATTTTGTAATCAGGACAAATTCGCCTGGGTGACCAAAGATTTGAGTGGGTGCTCCAGCATCGCAGCACCCACAGGATCTATGATGCAACGCTTCCCGGCGTGTTGCTGTTGGAGGCCGCTGCTGCTGGAATACTACTGCAGAGGTCCGTTTTTCTGCGCGAGACCAGTGAACTTTTTCAAGCTAACTTTCCCAGTGCGACTGATGATGCTCTGGCCCTGCTGACCATTACCTTTCCCGAGCCAACTCCTTGCCTTCAGAGCATGATTTAAGACAGAAGGATGTAGCGCGGATTTGCCAAACTCTACATTGAAAAGAACTAAGCGACGAAAATGGATTTACCACGAGTTTGCTGAGCAGAAGGCACGCAGAGGTAACTTCAGATGAGTGAAAGTTTGTTTATTTTCGACAGTCCTGTAGTCCACGAGGAATGAACCTGTTATTTACACAAAATCAAGATCTCTACAAACTTAAACTAATCCATAAATGTAGTCAGCGCATCCCAAGCATTCAGCCACTTCTTATTTGAGAGATCCGCTTCATATTTTCAATTTTATGGTTAGATAAAATTTACACTGGGTTTGTAGCGTGAAACGTTAACAATGCGAACACGCGCGGCAATGTCGGCCTTTTCCTCTCATGTGTATGAGAATGCATGTGCATTAGTAGTACAGGAGTCTTTTCTACAGTTATAACTTCAGTTATGTTTGGAGTCTGTAACTCTCTCTCAGCGTGAGGCTCCAGCAGCTCACGGAGGCGGAGCTGACACAGGAAGGGACTGGGGAGTAGCAAGCAGGATTTTGACTGTAAATAAAAATGTAGATTATTTGGTTTATTTGGGCTGCAAGGTTGTTATTAGTAACAAAGATGTTCCCAAAGAGTGGGCAGAAGATAACTTATAAATGCCTACCCTTCATACATTAACAAACATGGCTGTTGACATTCATTTAATTTCATTGATACAATTCCTTAGTTCATCATGACTACAGTAATTGTCCATATGCATACGATCACATTGCTAAAATGATGATGATTTTCTCTGCAAGATTGGGTCCTATAGTTACAAAGTACTTATTAAATTGCCCGACAACTTCACTCATATCTTCCATTTTTTCATCATCATTATGGATAATGTAATCTATAGGGCAGTGTATGGTTAGTCTTTTTTTAATTAGACCATTTAATACTTTCCATATTTCTGTAATCTTGTTTTTATTGCTTTCAAGCAGATTTTGAATAATAATCGTTCTTGCTAGCTCTTAATATAGTTACCAATTTGTTTTTGTAACTCTTATATTTCATTTCATTTTTAGATGATCCATTTCTTAAGAATTGTCTGTACAGTTGATTACACTATGTCCATTATCTACATACACATATAGCAACAACATACACATAACATGACATGACAGTGGGGAGCTTTACAGGGGTATGGCTTATCTAAATGAGATGAAAATGAGCCATATTGTTATTCTCAACAGCAGAGAGAGAACTGCCCAAATCTTTGGAGAGCTTTTTCTGCCCTTTGGGCTATTTGGAGTTGTGGACTTCAAATCGCCGCTACGTCTCCAAATATGATCGATTTCCATGTGGGACACATTGTTGGTAAGCTTGGAGACTACACTTTCACAATTTGTGAAAATCTCAAAATGCCCCAGAACCAACTTGTGTCCTTGGTTCTAGTGACTGGTCACATATTTGAGAAGCACAGGGTTAGAGGACAGCCCCTCTCAAGTTTTCAAGTTTGCATATGAAAGACACTATTTTTGAGCTCTGTGGTATTCCTGACTTTTTAAACGACTTTCTTGAAAACTCATCTTATCTAAATCGCAAGTAAAGCGCGTCATAAATAGTGATGTTGTAGGAGCAGACAAATAAATCAGGGACTAAAATTATCAGGGATAAAACTGTGACAAATGGGAGAATCAGAACAGTTTGCAACCAATGCTTTAGAAGAGCCTCCGTAGGGGAAATGCCTTTACACCTGTGTCAGCGCGGGTCACAGAGAGGCGTGGCGCGCATTACTTGACACGGAGTGTAGACAGAGCAGTCTCAGTGACGGCTGCCCAGACCTGATAAAGTCTATCTCCGGCACACAGTGTTTACCACCGAGCTCTAACCCTGGGCTCTGGCTCAGAGAGAGAGAGCTAAGCCCCTTAGAGCCTTAACGTTACTCCTATCCCGTGACAGGATACCTGCATCACAGGCTAAAACAAACAGCCCAACATGTACTTTTGATGCTTTAAAGACCTGCTGCATTAGACACTATGTGATTCAGGTTACAGCCCTGAAGGTGGAGTTGCAGAAAGTAAACAAACTGAATAGAGGTCACATTACCCTTTGTGACATTTTTATCCTGTGTTAAACCACAGCATTATTTAATCGTGCAAAAGTTTTAAGCAATTGTGTTTTGAAATTGGGAGTAAATTGAATTGTAGCTGTATGCAACACGAGTAACTTAACTTAATCCAAACAACGTCCAGGTCCAATTCTATCCTAATATTGTTTTGGCTCAAGAGAATAGAAGCACACTTGTTTGTTTTGAAGAGTACATATTGTGCGTATTCACATAAGACGTAAGACCTTGAAGTAATTTGCTAATTTGAGGAGAGACAAATGTATAACATTCCTGTTTTTAACCCTTACTTCTTGTCTATCCCGCCATAAAAATACAATAAATTCTGCTTTGCAGAATTTTAAATGTATCCACACAACAGACTGCTAAAACGGCATATAACATGGCAACGAAGAAATAAGATACAATCGGTGTCATAAAACGATCATTTAGATTTGATATCTATAAAGCATTTGTCACCACATGAGTAGGAAACTCTATTTCGCACTCATCCTTTTTGAAGACGTGTCTATTTTTGCAGCTAATTCAGAGTCCAATCATGCTAATATGCTAACTGCTTCTTCGCTTTACTCATAGTGGATATTTTAGGGTTACCAAATGTTACTACTTCACAAGATTATCACAAACAATGCAATTTTAAATGAATAACAGTTGAATAGAAGGTTATATTGTAATAAAAGACGTGCGCGCAGGGAGGAGCGATACAGGCTAACACTAGCTAGTGTTAGCCGCTTCTGTTTTTGTTGTTATGAAGATGGAGGGCGGACCCCACAGCCGAGGCCTCTGTCAAAACACACCGAGCAGAGGACTCCACTGGAGGCACACTCACCCGGAAAAGACAAGACGAAAGCTCCGAACCGGCAATTCATCCACAGTCCGTGCAGTTATTAAGCAGCAAACAAACGTGGACCAAATAAAGATAAGTCATATCCAGCTTCACTGCGTCCCTTTGCAACACAGATCCGTCGCCATCGCCGCCGCGAGTCTCCAGCCCGACACCAACGTAACGGCAGCGTGACGTGTGACGTTACGGCGTTTATATGGGTTTAGTAGCTTTGTGGGCGGGGGAGGGGTGGGACACCACGTGGTACAGGCATGTAAACAACACTAGCTACCATAGACTGTAGCACTGGGCCTGCACTGGGCACGCCGTAAATTACAAGGGCCGTAAACAAATCCATAATCCTCTCAAAGATTTTAAAACGAGGGTCTGTTTTTGATTTCAAAGCTGTTGACATGAGGATACCAACATCGATGGATAATTTTGCATACAACACTAACAGCTGTATTAAGACTATGTTTGTAGACAATCCACATAAACAAGACTAATGGCGTTAAATACTGCTAAGCAGAAGCGGATAGAATAGCTAATAATATACTCAAGTGAAATTCACTTTATTTGAAATAATTTTATTTTAAAGAAGTAAAAAGTAGTGATCAAAAATAATTACTCAAGTAAGAGTAAAAAAGTATCTGAGTTACTGTTTGAGTGTAAAAGTCTGATTTACGATTCAGTAGTGACATAGACTTAAAAGATCTACTCACAGTGGAACGATTAACAATTTTTTGTACTCAAGTAGGAGTACAGATACTTCAAAATAATATATCTCTAGAAGTAAAAGTACCATATGGTAAAACTACTCTTAAGAAGTACAAATACTTAAAAAAAGAGACATGTCCTCAAGTACACGAGTACACTAAATGATCTAAGTGTTGTTGTTTTTTACCGAGTTCTGTTTTGTAAATATACATTTTGTAAAAGGGAAAAATAAAAACCCCACACAACAGAGTCTTAAACAATTATGTATTGAATGATGGCTTACATATGCAAATTCTTTTCCAAGACACTTTGCAAACTGTTGTCCATAGTTCAATGTTTAATGGCCCCAAACAAATCTTTAGCCGAAGATACAGTTTATTGGGTCACAGCTGACTTTATAAAGGAAACATGTTGTGATCAGTGATAAACTTCCGTCAGAAATTCACATTTATGCATTCATTCAAATTGCTTAATGGTCAATTACATTAATTTAGTGACTGGTGTCAATAAAAAAGAAAGAAAGAAAAAAAGCATTTTTGTGTGGGCTCTTCTCAGAAAAAAAGCTTCACTTTGAAACGAAAGCCCCAGAGTAATCACACCGCACCAGGAGAAACTAGTGCAGAAGGACAATGCTGAGACTTCTGATATGGCACAAAAACAGTACTTTAAATATTCAGGATTTACGGGATCAGGTTTAAACTGTTCAGAATATAGTGATATTGTGAGAGCCAAATGTATCAGCTGCACCATGCAGGGTGTAAAGACTTGAGTGCTGATTAATGTTTGTGCAAGAACAACACAAAACACACGTTTCCTTCTGAGGGCGTCGCATGCAAAACAATGAGGTGACTTTACATGAGAAAATGTCAGAATAAATACATTTCTTCTTCAGTCAAATGTCCCATGTACTGAGTATTATTAGACAATGAGGTCTCCACAAAAGAAATGCCACTTCTTTAACCTTACAGTAATTTATGCACAAAGATGGTTTACAAAAATCAGAGAAAATATTCAGTGGCTCCAAGAAAAACATAATGAGTATTTTTAGAGAGCAAGTCTACGGATCTAAACCCATCAGCCTCATCTGTCTCGGTTCGACCAACACTGGACTTTGACACGTCTCTTTAATCAATGACAAAAAACAGTCGAGTTGTGCCTCAAACCTACGCACAACTTTGACAGTCCCTTTAATATATCATTTATACACCACATAATGTTTGTCATAGTCACCACCAACAAGGAGAGCAGACTGTTTCAGTAAAGCTTTTAAAAGCAAGACTACCCTGAGAGAAGGTCTAAAACGTGGGCGAGCCTGCCAGACTGGCATTAAACTGGCTTCAATGGGTTTGGTTATTAAATCTGTACACTCTATTTCAATATAGTCAGCACAATTTGTTCCAAGAATGTAAGATATTATTATTATTATTTTAGTAATTGTGTAATATATAGCTCTACATAATACAATCCAAGTCTTCTGAACTATGTAGACATGTGCAAGTGTTACTACTGACTTCAACAATAACAGGAAAACAGGAAAGGCAAAGACTTGTGGACACTATTTTAGGTTAATGTTGATATTTGAGAATTCTCCTCACAATTATCAAAGTCTAAGTGCTGTAAGTAGTTCATACACGAGGTATTGAATATCTAGGTAACTGTTCTGAGTATAAAATCGAGGCAAAATACATAAAGAACAACTTCGCAAGCATGACAAAGAAACTTCTACGGACACGATACACAAGTGGTCAGATAAGATAATATGGGTTTCCTGCAAACGTCTGTGTCATTGTAGAAAGTGTTATTAGAGTGTAAGCTATTTCAAGAAATGAGGGGTATACTGCACTGCCCTGGACCAACCTGCAAAACAGAGATACTTTGTCTAGTACAACATTGAATTAATTAATTTTATTGACAAAGTGCACTCACAGCTATGTTAACTGTATTAGCCACTAATCTCAAAATGCGTGGCTCTCAACCTCCACCAAGTTTGTGTTCCGTGTTGAGTTTATAAAATTGTATAAAGAACAAGCAATCAAACTTGCGTTGGCCCCAAGATTGACAAGTATTGCATCAAAAACGTTGTTATTTGCAAATGATTTAGAGTGGCAGCTTCTAGGCCGATCTAAAGAGAGAGAAACAAACAAAAAATCTGTCCAACCTCAAACACATGAGTTGATTGCAGTCAAATTCAGTACAAAGTGATAGAAACTTGGAACTTGTAGATAACAGGTTCAAGTCAAGTCTGGCACTACCTGTTGTGACTTGCGAGAGATCTAAAATCAATGCCTTGGTGGAGGTTTGCGTTCTTTTGAAGCTCTTTGTTTAAGTTTTCTGTTTTGGGCTTAGTTGAGTGTTACCCCGTTTAGTTATTACATGGGTTGTGTTTATGCATATTAATAATAATATAATAGTAATGGGTTGTCTGCATGAGGTGCGTCAACAGAATCTGAGGTAAACCAGTGGTGTGTGTCTTGGCCCGTAGTGCCTTCAGAGAGGGTCCGAGAGGTAAAGAAACTTGTAAACTGTGCTCCTGCTTCCCTACAGCAACAGCACCGGGGGGAGGGGGGGGGGTCTAAAAACCGTAAACGACCAAGGAGAAACGAAAAACACACGCAAGTACTCTACGCTTTCCTCTTTTTGCAATTTTTCTTTTTTTTTTTTGTAGTTATTTTTTTTATCTTCATCTTTTTTTTAATCGCTCAAATATTATCACGTGAGACTAACTACAGGAGGATAAAAGGGTCCGGTGAGTACCATGCTACATCAGTTTTTTTTAGAGAAGGCTATTGCAGACAAACTCTACAACATGTACAACCACATTTTTATACGTGTGAGATACAAAGAGTTCAAAACATATCACCAAGAAACTAATTTACATACAAGAAGTTGGATATTTAGAGTCTTAAAGGACTATCCCTCAGTCAGTAATAGGGTGTCATGTTACTTGACCTAAACTGTCCAGTCTTACAGACAAAATCTGAAAAATTACTATTCAAAAAGTAGCAAATTTGGTCAATGTCTCTTTTCAAATAGTTTTATATAGTGCTTTTAATGGCTTAAGACGAAGGGGTCTTTTTTTAATCTCACCCAGTGGCAATCTACAGGACTTCAGTGTACATTTCATGACACCATAGCTGCAAAAGTCTTCACAACATAGTCCCAACACGACAGCTAGTGCCGCCACAAATATTCAAAACGAAGAAAGCAATATTGAAAAAAACAAAAAAAGGAACAAAACACATTATAAACATTTCTGTCAATTCTTCTTTAAGTTCATGTTAGGGTTTTTGTTCAGCCATGTTTAGCAGCAAATCCCTTTTCCTACTTGTTTTGAGTCTTGGAGGATAGACGTTTTATGTGGAAGCGTGTATTTGATAACATTATTTCAAGGTACAGTTTTAAAATCAAAACTCCCATTCCAGCGTTTCTTCCCTGTTGGCCGCCCTCTCGAGCCTGTGGATGATGTTATTGAGGTTGGCCATTTTCTCATTGCGTCTCTGAGTGCTTCGGTTCAGTTTGGGGCTCGGAAAGGGCGGGTTGCCGTCCATGCTCGTCGATGGCGGGTTGGGTATAGACGGGGAGATCGGCGCGGACGAGGACGGGACGGGGGACACGGACATCATGAGGCCTGGAGAGGAGGCTGCGGAGGGTGAGTTGAGGGACACTTCCAGACTGCTACGGGACGGCTCGGACGATGCCTTGAAGCTAACCGGATCGACGGGCGACTTGCCGGATTCGTCCCCTTCGTATTTCGTGGCTTTCAGCGGGACATCTTCCATCTGCCTCTGACCGGTTAATCTCGTGCCCGGCGATTCGTCGCTTTCAGTCTTTATCGGCGGGAACTGGACGCCCGCGGAGACGCACTGGACTCGCTCCTCATCTCTGTCCTCTTGTTTGAAGTGGGGCAGGGCGCTGGCGGGACGGTGCGGGAGTCGCCTCTCCTCTCCGTCTGACTGAGGGGAGTAACTCAGGCGTTCGGGGTCAGTGTCGTTGTCTTGTAAACCTTCCATTAGCACCTCTCGTCGCATCCGGGACCTATACAATACACAATACACAGACAATAAACAAATAAGGTTATGAACTTGGACATCAGCGACGTCATGATGTCAAAGATGGGGACCAAAACAAAAAGGGGATGATGATGCTGGGTGTATTTAAAACTAAAATACTGATGGAACATACATAAACAATTTAAGAATTTAGAGATTTTATTAAAAGAGTAATTATGGTACACAGCAAATGCTCCAGTGTTAATTTGACACTGTTTGATGTCTATATAGTTCACACCTAAAACAGACTTCCTTCTTCACCTGTCGGTCTGTGACTGAAGAGCAATGAGGCCTCAGCCTTTTTACTTAAAACAAAAAACACATTGTATCTAGCGTCATGTTACCGTCACTCATGGTGTCTGACCTGAAATTAACACTGAACAGTGTCATTCACATTTACACTGAGAATGTGTGAACTATATAGACACCAAACAGTGTCAAATTAACTTAAATTAATTTGTAAAATAACTTAACTAGGCTATATTTATTTATTTATGTATTTATTTATTTATTCATTCATTTATTTATTTATTGACCTTTATTTACTTAGAAAAGTCACACTGAGATTTCAGAATCAGAAGGAACCTATTGTACATGATATTATTGTTGTAGGGGAAGATAACCCGGAAGAAAACTACGTAGGAGAACATCCAAGCTCCACACAAAAAGTCCCCACCTGGCCCGTAAAACGAACCCGGGACCTTTCTGCAGTGAGGCAAGAGCAGTCAACCTTCCGACGCTGTATTTAATTTTACTTTGAAATTCCCACCCTTCGAAACTGGTAATGTCCCTCTTCATATCTCTTATAGACATATCAAAGAATAAAAAGTCATCCCACATAAAAAACATACATTTAAAAAAGTTCATCATATCTCTGCTCTGCAACTAACTTTCCCATGGGAGTTTTGGGGATAGGCTCCAGTCAATCCCAATCTCTAATAGAAATAAGATAGTGAAATAAGATAAATGAAGAGTATAGGTATGTTTTTATGCATGCTAGTATATATGACAATTATAAATCCCATAACTATTTCTTCCTTTGACTCACAAAATAAAATAAAATAAAGTATTTTGATATGTAAAATGGTCATTACAGCCTGGACCTGTAGTTGTGGAACCAGTTGATGACGGTGTTGGTTTTGAGGTTGAGCTGCGCCGCCAACATCTCGATGGTGTTTTGGGACGGGTACGGCTCCAGCAGGTAGGCCTTCTTCAGCGCCTCTTTCTCCTCCGCTCCCAGCACCACGCGGGGCTTCTTGGCCTGACTGAAGGGGCACAGGTCCAGAGAAGCCAGGGCCGGACTCACACACTCGGAGCGGGCCGTCGGGGAGTCGCTGTCCGAACCAGTGCTGAGGAGGCCGTACCGCCGCTTCAGGTAGGCTGGGGTTAAAGAAAAAGCACAGGTTAAAATTCCCACTACTGTAGACAAATGCTGCTTATTCAGAATTTTCGTTTTGTTCTTCGACGGTATACTCTCAAGTCGGTTGCGTGTGAAAGCAGATAAGCACAAGCCACATCCAAACTTTACACATTTCAGTGGAATGCCTTTAATCTTTAGCATGCTTACCGGATTTTTACTGTACAAAAAAAAACTGTAATGTAAATCCTTTTCAAAATATGGCACCTTTCTTCTCCATCTTCTTCATGGCGCGGAGCTTGTCCACGTTGTGAGGGTCGTTGAGCCACAGCTGCATACGGACGAACGGCTCCCGTCCCTTCAGGCTGAGTTTGTGCCACGGTTTGGGCCGGGACAACAGGTCCGACACGGAGCCCTGAGTCAAACCCAGTATGGTCTCTCCAAACAGACGTTGACCTGTGGAAACCAGTGAATAAACACCATGTGAATATGTTTTTAGATCGACGTATGATTTGTCTCGTCTTTTCAGAGGTCAAACATTTAGAGGATTTTTAACGGAGGTGGGTTGCACTCAGTTACATTTACTCAAGTACAAGCACTTGAGTGACTTTTTGTTACGTTTACTTGAGTAAAAAAAAAGCAACAGTTACTACTATGATAAATTTTAAACTTACAAAAGCCTCATATGGACCTAAAATCTATATTTTTTGTTTTACTACATTTGTTTATGTTTTTTCTTTGGAAAATATTAGGACTTTCACACATTACTTGTTTTGTTTCTCAAAATTTACGTCACAACTGAAACATAAATCAGACTTTTACGCTCAAATGGTTAATCAAACAGTACTTTTTTTTTACTTTTACTTGAGTATTTAGTTGGCTTATTTTTTCAAAGTAACATTACTTTGGTTACTCTACCCACCTGTGTTTTTTAGCAATGAGAAGTTTTGATAATGTTGAATGCTGACCTCCAGTGGTCATGGGTAATAAAACCTTTTGTGTAACGTGGAATCCACCCAATATCATCCAGCTAAGCATTTCATGGCATTCACATGAAATTTATAAGAATAGGAAATTGTTTAATAGACTTTACTGTAACCATAAATTATGAAAATGCATAATTTTGGACATTTACTATCTCTTGTCTATTTCATTGTTTGATTTTCAACCCAAAGCATGTGCTCTTATTTCATTGGTATTCAAACGACACATTATCAACCGAAAGCTAAATGGCAGGACGTTCTGACTGACCTAGGTTGTTGTCAGTGAGCACTTCTTTGACCTTCTTGGTGATGGCGTAGGTGTCGAGCTCAGGGGACATAACCACCAGCTCATGGATGCCCAGTGGGGCGGAGGAGGGCGGCTGGAGGAGGAGGCTGTGGTCGGGGAGAGGAGGGAGACCCAGGGCTACCGGGGGCTGTTGGTTCTCCTTACTGCTCTCCAGGGAAAGGCCCACCGGCTCCACGGGACTGTGGGTGTCTGGACTGGGGGGAGGAGAGGGTGAGGAATGGGCAGTCACCGGGCTTTTCTCTGCACGGGAGAAAAGAATGGTTGTCAGTACAGGATTAAGTAAAAGCTTAATGTAACAATACGTCAGTGTGTTTTGAATAATCTTCTGCAGATTGTCCTTTAAATCCCTGTCCTGTCTTTGTAAAATTGTAAAAAACAACACAGACACAAGGAGAACATGCTAACTGCACAGAGGAAGGCCCCACGCAGTCAAGGAATCAAACCCAAGACGTTCTTAAGATATTCAACAAATAAATTCCACCCTGTGAGTCACAATGGCTTGCACCAGCTGACAGAAAAGTGTTTGAAGAAAATCAAAAGTTCAGTTAAACTCACTGACCCTGAGCGTGTCCCTGGTTTGGGGGCGGGTTGAGGCTCTGTCCCAACTGGTCCAGGAGCCAGAGCTGCATCCGGATGAAGGGCTCTCTCCCTTTCTGCGTCAGTTTACTCCAGGGTTTGGGACGTGACAACATGTCACTTACACTGCCCTGGGACAGACCCAGCACCTGCACATCACAAATCAAAAGTTAATATTGTACATCTGTGAATTTACAAATGTTTCAGTCCTTTAGTTAAGTTCCTTTCGTTTTGGAACCTTTGCAGCAGAACACCCAACTGTTATCAGGTCGAGGCTTTCAATACGAAATGTAAGTGAGCTGGACGTTGTATATTTACCATTTAACATACAACTAAACATACAACTTGGGAAAGGACATGTTTTTTCCATCTTGCAGATATTGTGTTGTGTGTCAACATAAACGAAGAGCAAGGAATTCTTAGAAATGCTGCAACTGCACAGACCTCCGCTAGATGGCAGCACAATACAGTGAATTCCCACACCGTCAGTCCAGCCAGTGCTCTGACCCTAATACATGTTTCATGGAGATGAACAAACAATACACTCTGGAACTGCATTGATCTTGTTAAAATGTCACATTGACTGAAATAATATGTCTGTCTAAAAAGCATCAGGAATATTTATGTATTCTAAATGTCGAATTGTTTGATTTCACTGGTGACTACGGTATCGGCTAATACAATTTTTTACGTATTGATTTTTCTTTTCCCCTCCTGGAACTGCCACCTTAACGTGGTGGAGGGGTTTGAGCACTCGAATGATCCTGGGAGCTAAGTTGTCGGGGGCTTCGTGCCCCTGGTAGGGTCTCCCATGGCAAACAGGTCCTAGGTGACGGGTCAGACAAAGAGCGGTTTAGAAGCCCCTTATGAGAGACCAACAGGCCCGGTTAGAATCGTGAGGCCGTCCTCCCGTAGACCCACCACCTGCAGGAGGAGCCATGGGGGCTGGTGCAATGTGGTTTGGGCAGCTCCAACAGCTGCCCCCACGACCCGGCAACGAACAAGTGGAAGAAGATGGATGGATGGATGGATTTTTCTTTTATTTCATATTTTCTACATTCTCACTGAAGTCATTCATCTATGAGTGAACATGTATGGAATGATGTTTTAAACAAAAAAAGCTGAAATAGATTCTTCAAAACAGCCTTTAGCTTTGATTACTGCTTTGCACACTTTTGACATTTTCTCAATGAGCTTCACAATATCGTCACCACTTCCACTTCCCATGACTGTTTAAAACCATTATATCATTGAGAAAATGCCAAGAATAATACGTAATCTATGTAATCCCATGTGTTTATAGTTTATTGTCTTCAATGAGAATCGTACTATGTAAATAGTACGATAAAGGAATGCCAAAACATAAAAAGTTCAAACTTTTGACCGGTACTGTATAATACAAAAGGTTTCCAAAGGTGAGGATGTAAATTATTCTTGTAAATACAGTTTTTCTACTTTCTGTATCTTTCAATGTTAAGGGACACATTGCAATTAATTCTGGTCTTTTATACTTATCTGTTTTAGTTGTTTCATTTGCATTTTAAGTAATGAATAGCTAATTTTAAACACATTAAAACAGTTGGGTTTAATCCTGACATTCTCCTCTCACTGAGCATGTGATGCTTCTGGGAGTAATACTACAAATCTAGCTGCAATACTCGTCGGTAAAATAACATTTACATTATTTTTCCTAAATTGTTCCGGCATAGTGTAATTCATTATAAACAGCAGGAGCAGATCTAAGTATAGCAAACTGCATGTCTAACCTTCTCTCCAAAGATCCTCTGGCAGATCCCGTTTTTGGCCAGTTTCTCTTTGACCTGCCGCGTGAGCTCGATGGTGTCCACCTCTCGGTACATGTACATCTCGTACTGCTCCGGGGTGAGGGGGGGCACGGTGGGTTTGAGGGCGCGGGGGATGTAGGCCGGGTAATACGACAGGCGCCCGGCAACGGGACCAGGGGACTCCCCACTGACCGAGGTATCCGACTCCACCTTCACCTGACGGGACAGCCACAACACACACAATACAGCGTTTCACAGTATTCCTTATCAAAATCCTTTACTATGTTTGCTAAATATCCAACTAGCAGCAATGTATAAAACAAATCAGGCATTGATGAGCCAAATTGCCTGGCTGAATTTTTCAAGATAGAGGGGATACAAAGGGTAAACGGAGAGCAATGAAAAGAGGTCATCATCTAACACATAATAGTAAACAACTATAACAGAAAACCACAAAATGTAAAGCATATAACACAGTAAAAGGGAAATTTAATGTAAAAAATAAACAAACAAACAAAACATAAAACAAACAAACTAAAAGGTACAAAGTATTTCAAAGTGATTTACCGAACAAAGGTGTACTAAAAGTAAAAAAGCAAAAACAATAGCAACTCTGCCAAGTCAGGCTTCATACCTCACTGTATTTCAAATTCTATAGCATTTTTTTTAATGGGTTTGAAATCTTCAATTAATCTTCAAAGAAGGCTTAATATTAAGTTATATCAAGTGAAATCACAAAATTACCTCCACGGGACGTCCCAGCACAAGCTCGTCCTCAGCAGCAGACGCTTCTTCGCTGTTGTGCAGGGCCTCTCCGTTCTCCAGTCGGGGCCAGGGCCGGGGAAGCGTGGGGGGACCCGAGGATGAGGAGGACAGAGACGGAGAAACCGAATTAAAGGGTCTGGAGCTGACCCCCGTAAGCCCCAAAGCAGCACGCTCCTGGGACCAGTGCTGATCAAAGTACGTGCCCGCCTCCCCGATTTCAGACTTGACTTTCTTAATGATGTTTTGGACGAAGGCGGCCGGTGACAGGACGCTGAGAGGCGTCTGCGGGCTGCTGATGGAGTTGGCCATGCAGACTGTGACGCAGCCGCCCTCCTCTTGTTTAATGGAGATCGGGAGTGGGGTGACTCTGGACCTCTCCGGGGGCCCAAGACGCTCTACCTGCGCCCCTGCCCCGATGCTTGGAGCTCGACCGCACACCTCCATCTCCATCAGGGCATGCTGCTGCGCCTCCATCTCCCTGCGTGCCTGCTCCAGGATGGACTTTATGGTATCGTCTGAACTGCTGCCGGCTCCGTTACTGCTGCGACTGGACAGGCTGTTCAGGGACGACTTTCCGTCTAAAAGGAGAGCGAGTATCCAGGTTACTGCATTTAGTGTTCAATAGTAAAATACTGGGAAAGCTCCCCAAATACAATTTTTTATAAATTAGCTTCGTGTAAACACAATGTTTAGTTTAGTTTAGTTTATTTGTTTATTTGAGCAGTATACATTCTGCTCAAAAGGGGTGGGCTGAAGCAAAAAGCTTATGAGCGCCCCCACCCCCAAGTGCAATAAATAAAAAAGTACATTTCACACAATAGTACCGAAGGAACAAAACATCAAAGAGACCTCATCCAAAGAGAATTTGAAACATTTCAAGCAGCTACATTAGCACAGACCAACTTACAAACTTACAAAAAAATATATGAACTGTTTATATAATTTATTGAAACAAAGCACAACTACAAAGCAAGTAAAAAATGTGATCCTTAATATATTACTTTCATATTGTTACCAGTGATTACCGAGAGTTACTTTTATGTTATAAAGGTACATTAATAGGTATTATACTCCAAGATCTTGATACTTCCCAGTTGTCATTACCATCCTAACTAACCACCCAAGCTTCCGCCGGGTCACCGAAAGGTCAAATAAATATTAATATTAACTTTTTTCAATACAAAAGCTGTATAGTGCACCTTTAACTGTGCTGAAATGATAATAATAATGGCTTACACTTGTATTGTGCTTTACAAGCCTGTGTCACAAGTTCCTCAAACAGCTACACTGTAGTCATTCACGCCACAGTGGTGGTGGTAAGCTACTGTTGGTGTAGCTGCCCTGGGGTAGACTGACTGAGGCGAGACTGCCAATCTGTGTCAT
Organism: Proterorhinus semilunaris; assembly: GCA_021464625.1. Classification (NCBI taxonomy): domain Eukaryota; kingdom Metazoa; phylum Chordata; class Actinopteri; order Gobiiformes; family Gobiidae; genus Proterorhinus; species Proterorhinus semilunaris. The sequence continues at coordinate 26,774,715 of CM038345.1, read as the reverse complement.
CGGCCCCGAGGATCACCACCACATGGGGGCATGGGGCATGACTAGCTCTCAGTCGTTTTTATTTTGTATGAGCTCACAGGGACTTCATTTCGTGTCAATACTGACAGACCAAGTTTTAACTGGTTCTCATAGAAAAGGACAGAGCCCATAACGGCTTACTCAATCCAGGACATGAACTTCTGAAGGTTATATTTCCTTTTGAAAAAGCACAACACATTCAGTATTTTGTCTAATTTCAACAGAAATGGTCTGATTACAGGAAACAAAAGAGACATATCGGGAGAAGCAGTTCTTTTACTTGAAACTAACTCAAAGCAACTAAGCAAAAAGCTGTCAGTGTAAAGAGTTTTTCCAAATCCTGCCCAATTTTGGTTGCAAATCTTAATCCCCCTTGACTTTGTGACTACAGGTATATTGTGTCCATATTGGTGACAGTACAGAAACAGTTCATGTTGATGAAAGCCCTTCTCATTCAAAAACCACAGTGTCTTCTTATCGCTCACCTCCCCTCTGGGACTGGATCTCCTTCTTGGCCTGCTCCAGGATGCTCCGGATGGCATCGTCTGACCCAGTTTCAGGAGTTCGGATCCGCGGCGTGATGCTCCCTGTGACAGAGGGTAAAAGAGGGGAGACAGGGGGAGAGGGAGGGAGTGGGGGTAGGGAAAGAGGAAGGGAGAGAGAGAGAAAGGGTGAGAGAGAGAGAGAGAGAGAGTGTGAGTGGGTTGGTTGATCACAGAGCAGTTCCAAGATCCGCTTTTGACTGCGAGATCAATGGCTGCCTTTGAGCGCGTGCTGTCTGAGGCTGCAGTGTACAGGAAGCTCGACTTTCAAACGCACCAGAATCTGGGGAGAAAACAAAGTTGAAAAGTAACACTACAAACATGGCACAGGAAGCAGCCACGCAGCAGTCACGGGTCCACGGGCCCCGACTAGATTAGAGAGGGTTACGAGCAGAAAGGGGTCCACGAGACGCAACAATGCGGAAGAGTCACATGCATATGCGGTAAAATGGGGCTGGATAATCTTCAAAAGGGTCCTAAATAATAAGAAAACAAAAAGACCATGATCGAGGGTAATGTTCAGACTTTAAGAGAGAGTGAGAAGGGAGCAAGCGAACGCAGAAATAGTGGTCATTTTCAAAAAGTTCAAAGTTACTGTTTCTACTGAGGCTGGAGATATTTCAATACACTGATCTTTTTGAAGCTTGTATTTATGTTGCACTTGATAATCTATGAACAGAGATAAAATGTAACTCTGTCAAATTATTTTGATATAAAACAATCTTCTAAAGTGGCTACAAAAAGTTATGCTTATAGTTTTTATAATGTGTAATGCCAAAGGTATAAAAATAAAAAATAAAATGTGAGTTATACACAGTGACATTAGTATTCAGACCGTATGTAACAACTACAGACCCATTCCAATGCTCTCCATCATATTTGCGTTGTTTATGAACACATACATACAATTTGAGGAATGTGATTAATTCCATTCATAGTTGGACAACAGCCTATATGTGAGCCAAAAAGAGTGATGTTTTAAGATCAAAATAATAATAATAATAATACATTGTCCACTCTCTAACTTCAACATAATGACAAAGGACTCAACAGATACTTCCTGGTTCAAAAACATCGACATTTCAGTTTGCCATCATACGTATAATCATCAGCTCTCACCTCTCTGTCGAACCTGGATGGTCCTAAGTGCCAGGATGTTCTGTTCATCCGATAGAAACTGCTTCATTTTCAGAAACGGCTCCTTCCCCTTCACCGTCAGCTTCCTCCAGGGTTTGGGTCGGGCCAGGATCTCGCTCACGGAGCCCTGCGACAGTCCCAGGACGTAGTGCCCGAACACCCGCTGCCCGATGTTGTGCTTCAGGAGCTGCTCCTTCACCTGGAACGCGATCTCCGACGTTTCCAGCTGGTCATCCTCTCCCGTCGAGCTGCCGCTTTCCGACTGGTCGCTGGGGAGTCCCTGATCCACTCCAGACAAGCCCCCTCCTCCGCCCCCTCCGCCGCCGGGCCCCTGGGAGCTGGACATGAGGGCGACTTTGGCAGCGTACAGGGCGGTTGGGAAAGCCATGAGACTCTCCTTCTTGAAGTGCGGCGAGAGGAGTGCCTTGTGGAGGATGTGGTCGCCTGATAGTCGGTCTACGGAGCTGGGGGAGGCGGAGAAGGGACGGATGAGGTTGAGTCCCATGGAGGAGGCAACAGAGGATGTGGAGTTGTCTGGGGTCCGGGCGCTGGGAGAGGAGTGACCGTCCGCCTGTGAGGAGGGGTGGGACACTAGACGGCGCACCGAGTTCCTGCCGCCGTTCTCCGAGCGCTCTTCGTCTGAGAGAGAAATCACATTACAAGAGTTTAGTTTGGAAATTACTGAAGATGCAAAAGATCTGAGATTGGACAGAGCAGAAAAGATGGATGAGCTCATTTAACTATAATAATAAGCAAACATAACAGTTGGTTGCATCAGGTAGGGCATCTGAGCAAACCCGCCAAATCACTGAGTAACTGGTTTAAAAAAAAAAACACACAAAGACATTGAAAAGGAGAAGGCTAAAAGATAACAATGTGCCTCAATAACAAAAAGACAAATCTGAAAGGTGTATTTTGGTCAAAAGTTGACTTAAAACTGAAGTGAAAAGTGAATATGACTATAATGGCATTAAAATCACAGAGTAATAGCTCAGAAGAGAACATTGCATTTCTTTTTTATCGTAACCACAAACTCTAGCAGTTTATGTAAAGAGCCTTAAGTCTGAGAAACATTGATCCAAGAATCAATTGAGCCTGACCAACAGGCGCCAAACAATCAGAGAGCTGACGGCGACAAAGTTTCTCTGTTTTTAATATACTTAAACGTCTCTTCTTTCTCATGTGAAGTGTAAATACATATCAGTGTCATCTTACCATTACTGTGCAAAAGTCGGGCCTTATCCACCAGGTATTTGTGAGACGGGAGGAAGGCCTCTTTATCCAACAAAAGTGCCTCTGCAGTTTTGGCAGAATCCTATAGAAAAGAAAACACACAACAAACACAAGCTGTTAATTTCAATGAATCAATATCTGCGGCTGCAGATAGCCTTATAATGGATGACGATCACTGAAGCATTCAATAGCACTGCAAACTTTCTCTCACAACACCAAGAAGTGCTGGGAGAGAAAGAGCTAGAGCTAGAAGTGCCAACTTTATTAAAACTGAAACCTCTTGTGTAGTTTTAGTAGCACATACCTGTGTGGAACTGCCATTAGCTGAAGCCAGTTTCATCACTTTTAAGATACTGAGAACAGAATAAAAAGTGTGATAAAATACAACATTTATATATCCATTACATTACTATATACATTGAGTGGTCAAACTAAAGTGTTAAGTTCTACTTCTGGAAATGACAAGGGTCACAGTTATGGGGCTGCATTGTGACATTTAATAATAATCTTAAATATTGCAATAGCAACAGATATTGCGCTATTTTATTAAGCCATTTCAACACCTTAGAATTTAAAGTAGCATTGTAAGCAATTACATTTTTCATCACGTTTAAAAAAAAGTCAAACAAACAAATCAGGACCAAAATAATTTGGCTAAAACAGAACTACATCAGACATATTACACTACATATTATAATTATGAGGAAAACAGAAGTCTTGCACATTTTTAAGTTTTGTGTGTGTTTTAAGTGTGTTCGCAAAAAAACGTAAATCTCAATCAGATGGAAGACCTCAGTTTTGGTGATAAATTGTGCAGCCCTAATCATACTGTAGGTGTTGATAAGGTTAAACTGATATTTGATATATTTGTGCTTAAAGAATGCCAATATTTATTAATTTTATGTCACCAAAAGTACAAAGTGTAAAGCTTGTATTCATAAATAGCAGAATCTGACAGTCACCTGAGTTCAGTTTTAATCTCTTCATAGTCCATCTGGGATTGCAATTTAGCTTCTAATCTCTGCAACAAAAACAGTGGAGGAGCACATTTAGCAGGTGTAACAAGGAAAGTTTTAATCACAGCCGTTCCCAAGTGCCTCCCGTAATAACCTCAATAGCTTCTGTTTTATAGGCCAACTGCCGCTCCAGCTCCACGATCTGATTGGCCGAGCCCTCCTGCACTTCCTGGAGCGTGAACTGCAGTCGCTGGATGTTTTCGAGGAGGCGAAGGATTTCTCTGTCTTTGGCCAAGAGCGCGGCCTCCAGCTGAGATGGCAGCACCTCTGTACTGTCACTCTTTTCCTGAAATAACACAAATAGTGTGATGATGTGAGTGACGGGGAGCACAAATGTGCGAGTAAGGTATATCGGAAAATTATGACTACTTATCTAAAGGCTGCTTTTGTTGGATTGGAAAAACATTTTTTTTTTTAACACAAATTACCCATAAATGTCTCTAAATATGAGGTTAAATTATAGAAATACAATACTTATTTGCTGATAACAAATACTGTTGATTTATTAAGAATTACAAAACAATCTACCTATTATTAATGTTGTCTATTGTTTAAAAAAGCAATGTTGATACAATTCAAATGCACAAAGTATTACATTTATGATTTTTCATTTTCAACAAACAACAAGCAATATTTCATCACAAATTAATTTATTAAGAAAGCACAAGTTGAGTTTCCAAAATGTCTAAATCAGTCTGGTATTGATTGAAAATGTTTTTAAAGTGCAAATGGCACAAGCATTTTAAAAGTCTCTTGTTTAAATTAGTGGTGGGACTCAATTACCTTAGAGTTTATTGTGGCCTTTGTAATTAATTAACCCCAATTAATCGCATTTAAGCATCATTTATTTAGGGGTTGTATCTATTTTTTAGAGGTATATTTCAGATGCCTCTTTGTATTTTCCTACATTTGAACTTATTTTAAGTGGAGATGTGAGGCTTCTGTGATCATTTCAAACACTTCAAAGACAACAGCAGTTTGATTTATTTTGTCCTGCCCAAGACATTGGAGAATTATCTTTTTAAATAAGTTTATGTATTCTTAACTGCGTGAATAAACAAGTTTGACAGTAACATTGTTTTTGGCTTCACACGGTGTTCGTCCCTGTAATGTCTTAAAGAAAAAAGGAAACTGTAAAAGTGTCTGCGCCTCTAAAGTAAAGTGTGATATATTTCGAGTAATATTTTGAATCGCATTAAACCTCATTATTAATTGTAAGTAGTTGAAAAAGGTCCCGACCGTAGGTAACAATATTTTGTCCCAGCCCTAACATTTACCTTTATTACCCTTTATTATAACCAGTGAACCTACTTTTGTCTAAGTTAGTCCACGTCAAATTAAGTGGCTGCTTAATAGTGAATTTCTTTTCAGACCAATTTGTTTTTGGTGTTCAAAGAAACATACAACAAGACTCCATTTGGGCTCACATTTTACTGATAGTGCTACATCAGTTCATTAAATTATGGTGTGTTTGGCTGGCTAGGGCTTTTGTGACCGAATCTTATGAGTGTCTTTGCCATCATCAAATGTCAGTGTGGTCTCTTACCCTGGTAGGGCCCTGTGCTGGATGAGAGCTGCCCGTGGAGTTGTCCAACTGCTCCTGTAGCCTCTCCACTTCCCTCTGAGCTCTTTCTGCTTTCTGGAAAAAACATCACAATACAGTTCTTAATCATTCAGAAATCCTTTAGAGTTTTAAAACACAGAGCTTTGATTGTCTTCTCTGGTCTGCTGTAGTGGCAGGACACCAACTATGGGCATTAGGTGAAGTTAATTGCCATTTTCTTTTACAAGTATCGCAATTGCAATATAGATTAGCGATTTACGCACGTTTTAAAATCAAGATCCAGTTACTAGTGCCAAAATGAAACACGTTTTTACCATGGTTGGTGAGAATTCCCATGCTAGCTGACAAGCATTATTTACGTACAGTTAGTCCGGCAACAGTTAAATCACAATATTTATCAGCTGTTTCCATAGTAACGACAAACAATTGAGCTGGAACTAGCTTCAGGTAAAACCGATTAAAAAGTGGCAACTGGTATTTTTCCCACTTGAAAAGTAGGACCTACGAGTGTTTCAGCTGAATAAACTCGTATGTAAACAGAATAGCTAATGCTACAACAGCTAATAAGATGCTAACGTTACATCAATGTTTCTCCACAAACAAATGATTAAAAACATGCCACGTTATATTGAAGCTATGACCAAAAGTAACTGGTGCAGTGGTTAAGTGGTTAAAGTTTTATCCTTAGCTGCGCTCCTCCAATGGTGGAGGAGCGTGGGTGGGTGATGTGCGGGTCAATGTATAAACACCCGGCACCCGACCGACATTTTCAATTAACCCGCCTGCAACTCAGACCACAAAAAAACTAAATTGTACCCACTAAAGAAAATATTGTACCTAACCCGCTTCCTGAAACGCATTTTTTTAAAAGTAGTAAATGCTCGTAGCGTCATTGGTTTAATTGGCATCTTTGTTTCAAACGTCCCGACCGACCGCAACCCGAATATCATGGATGACGGTTACGAGTGACGAGTGCCCGCAGGCACCTGCTCATTTCGGATCGACCGAATCACTGGGAGGAGCGCAGCCATTACTGTCATCTCGCATCCAAACTCGGGGCTCTCTGGAGGTCTCTGAGTTTACAAGTTGTAATTACGAGTTTGAGCAGCGTTCCAAGGCATTTTTCCAAGTGGCAAGTCGGAAATTTACCAGTTACCGGTTGCCTGAACGCACCATAACTCCTGTCAAATTTGCATACCGACTCCCTTATTGGTCAGATTTGTGCTCACGCCTGCAAAACAGCTTTAGTAAACTCCACTATCCTTAGGGTTTGTAAAACTTGACTATTGTTATGGTTAGGATTAAGGTATACGGTTAGTTTGGATTAAGCGAGCGTTGTCTTGTGGAGGTGACGTCATGGTTGGAGCTCCACTCATCATTGGTTGCTAATATCGGCGACTGGCCAATCAGGGAGTGACTGGCCCTTCCCACCTTGGAAAAAAAAAAAAATCACCTCCTGCCCAGGATTTAGAAAAAAGCCCAAATGAACCGTTTCAGTTTGTGGGACCATGGTATAAGCGGATTAAACAACTCAGAGCCATGCATTAAACAATTGTAATGCACCCTGCTTCGTGCATTAAACTGTTCTAATGAAGAAGAAGAACTTTTATTTATATAGCGCCTTTCACAGACATAGTCACAAAGCGCTTTACATGAGAGCATTGTAATGCGCTCTCTAATGCACAACGTGCATTAAAACTGTATAATGCACAGCTGCTCGTTGTTTAATTCATATACTTGTCAAGGTCAAAACCACACGGTTAGGAAGTTTTATGAGAAATTTAAATGAAGACAGATTATATATTGTCTTTCAATAGTAGCTACCTTTACGATCTGCTGATTGTGACGATTCAAATCTCAATTTCAATTTGTGTGGGCGTTTTCTTTGCTGCTGTTTCACTATATTAATTTAAATTTACCAGGATCAGACAGCCAAATGATGAAAGTGTGACGAAGTGATGAGGTACAGATAAATGAGCATAAAAATGTAAAGTTAAAGTATCAGATAAAAAATGTACTTGTTATGCAGAAGAGACTGAACATGCCGCAGGTGTTTTTCAGACTTTATTACTGCGATGTTTCTGATCAGAACAACTTTACTGCAGTTTTAGATTCACCTGCGGCGTGTTGACAAAGAGGTTACTGGAATAATAAATGAGCTTCTACTACATTTCCCTCACTTTAAGTCCAGTTCATAAATGCAGGGGAGTAAAAAGAGATACAAGCGCTGAAATGTAGCAAAGTAAAAGTATCCATCTTAAGACCTACACTGCAGAAAGGCATGTTGTTAGCTCTAAATATTTGTGCATACCCAATAATACAGGTCAAAACAAAGTGCTGATGAGATAGCTGACTTCATAAAGGTGAGGCAGGGCATCCACATAAATCACAAACATCGCCGAGGCTCGGAGGGGAGACCTTCGCAGTCACCGCTCCGTTCTGCTGAAAACGCTCTTTAGTTCAGCCCCACTTTATTCCCCAAACTGTTTACCTGCTCCGTCAAAACGGGGCTGCCTAATTAATGCTTCATATTCGGGACATTTATCTACAGAGGAGCAAGAAGAGGGAGTCGTAAGTAGCACTGGGGGCAATCAACCCTGTGAGCTAAATGGATAGTTCCTGGAATAGATGAGTTTGGGCGCTTAGACACAGTTAGGTGTAATGGAGAAGTTAGGGACATACGGAGAGGCAGAGGTGGCTGGAGGTACTGCTGCTGAGGATGAAATGGTAGAAAATAGGCCATGCTTTTTAAACGCAGGCTACAGATGAGCACAGTAGACTTATATCGCCTGCCATTCAAAAGAGAACTAAGCTGAAGAATATCTATGTAATTAATATTTTATGATATTTAGGACCTTAATGCAAAAGCAATTGGATAAACACATGGTTCGTCCATATCAAAACGAACATGGCAAATAACAAAGAATGCTTTTAAAAAAAATCATGATGATACATGTTTTTCAGTTTAACTATAGTCTTTATTCAGAATATATCACAAAATGTACTTTAATTACTCCAACAAAAGACTTAACTTGCTCACTGAGTCTATTCATCATAATAAAAACCTCAATTTTGTGCACCTATGTATCATGAGTTTGTTGGCAATACTCAACCAGCTCTAATATTATAACATAATATAAAGAGGCGAGAGAAGTTATCAAGTTGGCACTAAATGACATGGGGTTAAATGAGAGCAAAAGTCTTCTTGTGTATTTGGGGGACATGCAACAAATAAACGGCTGTGATTGAACCGTTCATAAATTGGACAATGGAAATGATTCGCAGTGAGCACGGTTCCAGTCGCTCCAGTAGCAGTGGCTGAATTTGCCAGAAGTACTAGTTATGGATAGAGTTTGTGGCAAATTGCTCCCACGATACTGTGGGTTCGTAGTTGTGCGTCCAAAAAAATAAATATAGTAAATCCTTGCAGATGAATGCGAAAGCACATTGTGCTTGTCTAATTGTGTTTTTGGTCCACGCAATTTTTAAAAACAACCCTGATCAGTTTTTCAATTCTTAACCAAATGCATAAAGATCAGGGTTAGGACATTGCATACATGATAAATGGAGACATTCTAATCTGTGCAATATGCAAATTGTAACTATGCAAATTGAGAATTTTATTACCTTGTTAGGTTACACTTTATTTTACCCTACCTTGATACATTGTACCTAACAAAATGTAGTACAATGTAACAATCAGTAATAACTTGTATCTAAGTAGTACATACATAATGGAATAATGTGTATTAGTAGTTTGCAGGTACACAATGTAATAAAACATATGACCTTTAGGGTTAGGACTTTTTGCATTATGTAGCTGCAAAATACTATTACGCATTATTCCATTGAATATCTAAACCTTAGGTACAAGTTACATTGTACTAAATTTGGCATGTACAATATATCAAGGGTAGTGTAAAATAAAGTGTTACCTTCTTGTTACTGAAATGTGGATAAATACACGCCCAAGGCCTACAGTCTTTTTGGAGAGGCTTAATGGTTCTGCATTTTGAGAAACTAAAAGTTGAGGCAGAGCAAAAGTAGCAGCAGCATCAGGCTAGGAAGCAATCAAGAAGGCGCCGTAATGTAGAGCGCCTCCTCCCAGGTTTTACACAGGCTAATCACATACTCTGAGCGCAGGAGGGACGGGGCGGATGGGGTAGGACGGAGGGGGTGCAATTAAATCCTGGGCCTGATTACACGAGTGATTGCCCAAACGATGCAGCAGCAGCAGCAGCAGCGTCTCCATCACAGACTCACCTGGTTCGCCTTCTCCAGGTCGGCCATGATGCTGTGGACCTCCTCCGCCCTGGGACACAAACAGAGACCAGGGGAAACAGATTACTGAGAGCCTCTCCACTCAACACAATGGGTCCAAGTGTTGTGCCACAATTCTGTAATTCTCTTGATTATTTGGAAACTCGAGGTACAGAGTGGGCAATTTGTGAAAGTAAAACAATTATGGCGAAGTTGGATGACCTTGTTGCGACGGTTCACTGTGGGGATGATGCAGCTTTGTAATAACAGACTGATAGGAAAACTATAATTATGGCAGATTAAAAAGTAATTGCCATGGATTTGGGGATAATTAGCATTGGTCAGTAGTTTTATCATTATTAGTGTCAAAACAGTCTGAATAATTGAAGATTTTTTTTTAGATGAATCGCTCAGATGCCACATTTCTTTTCTTAGTGAGGGTATTCATAATTTTTATCAGATAATGAGTTCAGGGAAGAAGTTTAACGTGGCGACCGTCATCACTTCAGCAGCCATATGCGCGTGTGTGGCCCTGGTTGGCTCCGACACTTATGGACAAACTAAAGGACTAACAGATGCAAAATTGTCGTTAAAAACATTGCAGCATGCGTCTAACAATGAATGAATATGAGCAGTTTTTGGTTTTTGTGCCCCCAAACAAAGTAAGGGTCAACGCTGAACATTTTCCATGGAAATGCACCAGAGCTCACTTTAAGTTGACCAAAAAGTTCAACCTAAAAGTAAATATGAACAAAAATTCAGCTCAAAACATCTGCTGCACATTCAACCATTCTTTAACATCTTAATAGTTTAAGCATTTGTGAGGCCTTGGTAAATATTTAAGTCATTGTTTAAAACAATAAATTATAGGCAAGAATATCGCGATTATCGTTATGGCTCAGACATGAATTATGTTTGGACCCTAAACGCAGGGGTCCTCAACCTTTTAGATCTCTACATTACAAAGCAACCGGGGGCCTATTCACAACTGCAGTGTCATGAAGTGATGGGACTCTATAGTAAACAATTTATATGGTCTACAAGATAATATCGAAATTGCAAATTTACAAAAAAGTTGCAAAAACTATTGCCAAAAAATAAAACAATATACTTAATGTGTAGAGTTTTTCTATATTTGCACTAGGCACATTGTGTATGCAATGGGTGGTATGAATAAATAGGCCTTGCCTTGCCTTTTGTTCAAGACAATTATCGTTTTGAGTGATAATGTCATGATTCGTCTTTTGTTCCCCTGGTTTTGTATGTTTTTGGTTTAGTCCAGTGTTTTATTTTGACATGTGTGTTTTGTCCTTGTGATTTTGCTTTGCTTCCCTTGTGTTGATTGCCTGCCCCGCCCTGATGTGTTTCACCTGTGTCCTGTTTCCTCCATGTATTTATACCCCTGTGTTTCCCTTGTCCTTTGTCGTGTCATTGTCTACGTCAGCCCCGGCTTGTGTCTCTGGATTTTGTTATTTTGTTTTTTGTCTATTAAACATCTCCAGTTTCGTTGCAGTCCTGCATTTTGGGTTTTTATTTTTCCTCACGCCACCTCCAACCATGACAGATGGCAAAAGTATGGTTTCATTATGAAGAAAGTCCCCAGAAATATTGAGACAATAATTTTTTGCCAATATCGCCCAACCCTAACCCAAACCTTAACTATAACTGACCTTAAAAGACACAGCGACTGCGGAAACTATGGCGTCAAATTAGGGTCTGCTTTAACGTAAACGTAAAAGAGGTTTTGTAAACGTAAGGTTGTCAGTATTGTAAACGTAAAGAGAAAACTTTGTAAATGTGACTCTAAAATTATTTAAAAAAACAAAACAATTATATTGTAAACGTAAAACTTACATTTACACTTCTTCTTTTTACATCACAAGTTACGTTTACAATTCACAAGCTACAGTTACGATACTTTTATTTCTGACCCTTTTTTAATGGGAGTGGGCTCAACGCCCATTGGCTGGAGTGACAGGATGTTACGTCATAACTATAAGCTGAAAAATCAAACGTACTACAGAGACTGTGTCCAAATGTCGACCCTAGTCCCTAACCCCTCATTCACAAAATAGGCACTGATTCTTGTGTTTTGGGCAGATGCCCACTACTTACTCCTCGCTGCGTGACGGCATGTGCGCTGCGACTGCAGAAAGTTTTATTTCATTTATTTATTTTTTAAATCAGGATTAAAGAGACTATTAAAAATGTTTAATATTATGTATTTTCCACCCTCTACATGTTCCAGCCATGTCCTAATGTGTAGAATGAGCCCAGACCTGTTCACCACAACTGCCTCTAACATCCTGCACTGTCACTCAGAAAGGTGTTCATTTGTCAGGCACGAGCTTAATATGGAGACTGCAGTTACGCGTAAGACCTGAGGTGGCAGTAGTGAGTATAAAAATGACCAACATGCATTTAGTCCCTTTAATTTATTGTTACAAACGTTTATTTTATGAGACAGATTGACATTTAAGGCACTTTTACAGACGTTTTATTTGACTATACATTCAACTATCATCACAAAAGGATCAGGAGCAGCTGAAACTCCGGCGTTAGTTACAAAGGCGTGCAGAAAGTCGGTCAGCCCAGAATGAGTGCGCTACATCTACTATAAATTCACTAAAATCCGGGAATAATGTATTTCTGCAATAAAGATCAACCAAACTCAAAAGACAGTGAAATATTTATGGATAAATATGAGTCAGATCCGTTTATTATACATGGATTTGACATGAATGAAGAAAATAGCTCTGATTATTATCTTTTTGTCTGAGAGAGTCTGTAGTGTGCATTTGATTTTTCAGCTTATAGTGATGATGTAACATCCTGTCTTTCCAGCCAATGGGCTGGAATGACCCATTAACAAAAAGTGTCAGAAATAAAACCGTAGCTTGTGAATTGTAAATGTAACTTGTGAAGTGAAGAAGGAAAAGAAGACGCACAAATGAAAGTTTTACGTTTACAATAATTTTTTCCTATTTACGTATAATACTTTTTCATATATGATTTTAGAGTTACATTTACAGTTTTCTCTTTACGTTTACAACACTGACAACCTACGTTTACAATACCTCTTTTATGTTTACGATAAAGCAGACCCTAATTTGATGCCATAGTTCCAATTCCATTGGCCTTCAACATTCAAAGAAGCGCTGAAGAAAACCCTGGGAATTTGACTCCTTCGAAGTGAACTTCTCGTCTCAAGTTCTCTTCTCCACAAGGATAAAGTCATGAGCAAATACAGTAAATTATTGGAGGATGGATGGCCACAGGTTTCAAAGCAGCTTTCAATGCCCAGTGGATTTAGTCACATCCAGCGCACTCCTGACTTTGACTCGGATTCTCTGATAATACCGTTTTCTAATTAAAACAGCCGCGCGGTGTGAATATGCATGAGGTTTGTTTGAAGTTCAACCGTTTCTCCTCACTCACGTGGGACCGGCGTTTCTTTTCAAAAGGTAGATACAGATAAATTAGGGACGATGAGGAGATTGATTAAAATATGCGCCAGGTTTGTTAGCTGTTCAAAAAGAAAAAAAAGAAATACATTATGCAGTTTTGATAAGCTGAAAATACCCCGGCCGCACGAGGCTTGGTCTGCCTTTGAAGTCTGAACTTTCATTGAAGAAGGTATAGTTTTACTGTGGCGCATTTGAAGGAAACTGGTAACCAGGATATGGTGTTGTCACTGAGGATCATATATGACTAAATAAGGTGTTATGCCAGGGAACCTTTAAGGCTTTGAAAGTACTTTACCAGGTATTCGAGCTCTGAACTGTGTAATAATAATGTTTCTTAAAATCCTCTCAGGGCCAGAGGTTTAATGCTTGAGGAGGTTGCCTGGCATAGATCAAATGAAATATTAGTTAGTTATTAGTTCTTACTATTTGTACTTTTTATAAAAGTATATCGAAAAACATTATGTATTGATTTGATACGTTACTAGATGTTGGGAATGGCTACACTTTTTAAACAAGTTGGTATAGTTACAGTGTATGCTCGTATGCTCTTTTTGCCATTGTATGAATACAATTACAAAACGTTTCAATTGTAACTGGAAAAAAAAAGGATTTCCGTCTTGATTGCAGGCTCCTAATGTCTCCCTTAATAAATCACTCTAAACATTAGCACAAGAGAGAGCCACTTTCTCTGGGCACCTCTCTGCTCCTGCCCCACAGCTGGCCTTGTCCCGGGACATTGATGTGGCTGGGACAGATGGCACACAGTGTCGGGCAGCACTCGCAGGTGACCGTATCACATTTAATGAAGTCGCAGGCCACGGAAAATGTTCTGTATTGATTCGCTGCTTAACGTTCCGAGCCTGTGTCGGCAAATTTTGAGTTTTTTTTTTTTTTTGTCTCGTTCGGAGACAAACAGGCAGGTGCGGCGAGTTCAGAGACGCTCATGACTGGGTTTGTTAAAGTGGGTTGGGTTCATGTTTTACACTTTAATGATCTAAGAATGAAAGGAGTAAATAAATGAATAAATGTTCAGCCTGATCTGTTATTGATAGGGATTAGGTTTACAAATCGTATGCGCCTCTATGGCAGGGGCAGGCACATAAGGCTCTTTAAAGCCTCTGGTCGGCTCTTTTGAGATTTGAACGGAAACATTTGTTTTTAAATGACGCCAAAAATCAGGCTTTATTTGCGCCAGAAATCTGCTTCCTATTTGTGGTGGCCAAAATGTAGCCTCTATCTGTCTCTCTCAACTGTAATTGGAGCAGCAGGTGTTGCACCTGTGAAGAACAGAAAGTCTTTAGATTGTGCTGAAAGAAATGCATGGAAAATAAAAGGACATTTGAAGTTCATAGCTGGATCGGGCTCGTTCTTGCAAAGGAAACATGTGTTCACACACTTAAGACTATCAACTGCTGCTAAAAACTATTTATTGTAATCTAATCATGGCTGCTAATGATTTGTTAGCATTTTAGGCATAATAAAGCTATTTCTGTTTCAAGATGCATTGTTTGCAGTACAATGTGTGGTTGTAATCTCTGTTGTCACATCAGTGAGACAGGTATGAATATGGTTTGGCACAAAAACTGTTGCAATATTGTTGCTATTAACCTTTTTACTCCTAACATGCCCTATAGAGTTTTAACCGAACTTTGTGTAAGAAAATAGTCCATCTTTTTTCTCTGAGTAATTTTATTTACGGATTGATATTATTATTTACTCGTCGACAGCTGTTGGCCTCTTTCTCCGGCTCTAAATAAGCCCCTGACAAACACAGACTTCCAATACAAGCAGGTGAGCCCGGCTGAAAAAGTGTCCGGCCCGGCAGAATGGATGGCGGTGGCTCTAGAAACATCAGTTCAATTGTGCCATGGATTAAGCCTGGGAGAAAATCCATTAGCGGCGGACGCCTGAGCTCTGGAGCTCACCCCAAACAAAGACCTGTTTACTGTGAACGCCTATCGACATCTTTCATAGCAGATTCATTTCGTTCCACCCGCACTGGATACTCAAAAGCCAGGACAAGGTAGAGTGTTTTCTGAAGCAATCTTTAAATGGAGCAATTCTTCTCGAGGGCTGTCAGGGCCCCGGCTGCCAGGGCGCGGACCAAACACCGAGCTCCCTCTCCTCCTCATCGAACTGCATTAGTGCCTCAGTCACTCTTTCACAACGGCATTCCTTTAGAAAGGAGTTCATGCGGGCTAAAGCTCTAAAACGCACTCCAAATTCAACAATATATGAATCAGCCGGGAAGGATGCCCTGACTCAAATGAAAGGAGGAGGAGAGAGAGGACGCAAAAAGGTTATGTTTTTTTATCTTTGCTACGTTTGGTTTGATAAAAAAGCTCCATAAAGCCACTAAGCTCCAGGCTAGTGGAGTGGGGAGGAAACAATTTGAATTCTTTAGCTACATAAACAGCATTGGGGTTTGGTAATATTTTGTGAGGCTGCAAGGACAGCTAGTCATGTTTTCATTGGGTGAAATTGGTCAGAGTTTTTTTTTATTATGTGACCAATAAGGAAAAATGGTAAGGGCTGAATATTTCAATTCATAGTCACTGTCTAAAGCACTTTTATATAGTAACAAAAACAAGGCACAGTGTAATAATAATGTAATGTATGGTATGTTAAAGGTCAGGTTCAGGCTTTTAAACAACTGTTATTTGTAGTTTATTATTCTTGTATAACTTAAAATAATATGTTCATCTCGAAAATAACCAAAGGACTCAAGATGTTGTTAAATGTAGTTATACAAAATGCCAGCAGTGGGCGCAATCCACCTCCTACTGCAGCACTGAAAAGCAAAATGTTTCTAATTGAGTGGATTAACAATGTTAGCAATGAGGTAAATATGCAAATCTGCGCATGGTGGAGAGTTTGAGCAAAGTTTAGTGAAGCTAAAAAACGTAGTCAAACTCCCCCCGTATGATGTACATCGAGGTGTGGGCTGGTGTTTTAATTGCGGACAAAAGGGACGGGATTATGCAGGATTAAGGAAAAACTTGCAAAAGAAACAAAAGAATGAAGAGGATACAATATATCTCAGGAAGCTGTTTTCTTAATACAGGCCCTTTAAGTTGTATTAAATGCATGAACTTACTTTTTAGTCAGCTCCTCGTTGTATTTGCACTGTAAGTCTCGCAGCTCGTTCTGTGCAGTGTTCAAAGCTGTGACCGAAGGAGACAAGCACTGACATTACTAATTTAGCTTTGGATAGTTTAAGATTAGTAAACAATCAATGAAATGAAACAAACTACATTATATAAAAAAGTGTGTGATGTGTATCGATCCAATATATCGCTGCAATAAAACTGCTGCAATAATCAGAATAAGAATTACTTAAAGGTGCACAATGCAACTCACATAAAAAAAGTATTTATATGTATTGACCCAGCGGATGCTTGTGTGGTTAGCATAGCGCCTTTACTTACCATCCTGATTGCCTGAAGGCCTGAAGGACACTCCAGGATCAAATGTTTTTGAGGTTTTCAGTGCTGATTAAACTGTATCCACGGTTACATACCCATTCCATTCAGAAAAACTACCAGAAACCCTAAAAAAACCTTGAAATATAATTGATCCTGAAGCATCATAGGAGCCACCGTGATGGAAAGTAAAGGCGTTAAGCAAGTATACCTCTTTATTATTAGTAGTATATATTTTTAAGTAATATATATATTTTAAGTTTCAAGGTTATTTTATCACTTACAATTGCAATTACTTGCAAGTATAAACCCCGTCTAAAAATAGATTAATAATAATAATAATAATAAAGAAATATCAACAAAACAACAAAATAACTCTAAAGATTAAAGAAAAGATGTGGTTTATTCTGTCACAGACGTGTATTATATTTATGTTTAAGATCAAAGCGTCTGTGCAGTCTCTCATTGTCAACAAGGGGCGTCCTGCTTCTGCCACGGATCAGAAAAAGTAGTTGACGTAACACAATTACTCACATGAATGTAGAGCCTTTATCTTCTCCTCCGCCTCCGACAGCCTCAGACTCACATCTGAGCACTCCTCCTGATCCCTAAAACAAACACAGACACAAGTTTTACCAGTACCATTGACAATTATAAATAGTAACATTTCATAATAATTATAATTCACTGAACACTGACTTTGTGACATCTCTAGTTTTGTTCGTTTCTACATGAGTGAATCGTAAAGAGCAGCTTACCCTCTCTCCTGCGCCGGCTCCTGGTGGTTCTGCTGAGGGGACCCTGGGGCCCCAGGAGCTGGGGTGCTGTTGGGGGTCATGACTGTGTCAGGACAGGGCTCTGTGTTCAGGTCTGAGTCTGGGACCACTGCACCGTTCTCTGTGGGACGAGAGAACAGAAAGGAAACAGGGGATTAAGCCTAATGCAAAGAATATTATTTTAATAAAAAATATAATTAAATTCAACTGACCGTGGTTTAGTTTATTTATTTAAAAGGGACCATGTACAATTATAACATCAATGTTGCCATTTGATGCATTGTAACAGAGTTAGCCTGAAGCTAATTTACATCTGCAGTGAATGGACAGTGGACTATGTACTATAATATTACAAACCACAGACATAACTGAGCAATGCTTCATGTCAAGTATGTGTGAAAATTCAAAACCAAAACCTGTGATATTTTAGCAGTGTTGATAGTGGGATTGTTGTGCTTGTGTGGGAGTTGGAGTCATGCTGTGGTACCTGTGTGTTTAAGGCACTGCAGGTGTTGTTGCCAGAGTCCGGAGATCTCCTGCACCAGGGCCTCTCCTTCAGGGGCTGAGCTCTGCAGCCGTGACAGTCGCTCCTTCAGGCTGTGGGACGCCTCCAGTACCGGCGCAGGGTCTGAGGGGCACAAGTATGTACAGTAAAGACATGTGATTGAGGATGTTGTTTGCAAAGCACATTTATGATCCAATTTGAACAGATTCCTCTGTGACCTGTTTTAAAAGACTGACTTTAGACTCTTCTGCTCTTTGAACGGTTCTCATTGTGGGCCTAATAACACAGAGTCTCATGTGTCATGTGTCACAACATTCAAAACCAGGTGACATGAGTCAAATATAAACGACAGAGAGAGTCTGAGGCGGGCCGGGTCCCAGCACACACCTAGCAGTGTGCACAAGACTGCTCCTGAAAAGGGGCTAAAAAGGAAAAAAAGTGTGATTCTTTAGCACAACAGAGGAGCTGTTTTGCAATGCATGCGCGGCAGCAGCAGGCCCATGGGGCCAACTAGGAGGCTGTTTCTCAGCTAACAAGTCTCCTCTGTATCATTTGATCATTTAAATTATTATGCCAGGAATCCTCAGGAGGCGCTCGGCACTCCACATCACAGGAGTGTTTTTAATCTTGCCTCGCCTTTCTTCCCCTCCCCAAAAGTTCAGCTCAGAGGAGCAGCCTGTTGTGTACCTGCCGACAACACCAAAGGAGGTGACTGCGGTGCCAGAGCACAGAGAGGGGCTCAGGGGAGAGGAGGCACGTGCACGCCCACGCGCACTCACTTCAAACTCAAAAAGAGCTGCAAAATCGCTGCTTTGCTGCACAAACTTTTCTCCCACAGCTTTCATCCGCTCGTCTCAGCCTCGCGTGGAGCCCGATCAGATCGTTCTGAAGTGGCTTCATAAGAAGTTGGAGCCACAGACAGTTAAAGTTTGCCAGAAATTTCGTTGGAAGAGCGAATCCGGAGTCTGCAGGCCACGAAACAAACGCTCCTCACAAACAAAACTTTACAAAGTGCAATTTGCTGAAATCCTGACCACGCATTGCGACTGGCTACATCTGCATTTTCATCAGACAAACATTTTGGGCCATCTAATTGATTGAGCTATTTTTCCCAGGACCGTTTACAGTTGTCGGCTTCATTGTTACACCGCGCGCGGAGCTATTGCATCAGTCACTGGGGACATGGCTATTAAGAGCAGCGCTCTTCTAAGACAAACAGGATGACTTAAAGCACAGCTCTGCATCGACCCTCTGTCACAGAAATCACTTTATCAGCCTCTTTCACATATATCCTTTCAACTTTTACTGATCAAAGCACACACATTATAGTACGGATCCTGCTCACCGACAAGGGGATTATCAATCTGCGGCAGGGGAGTCAAATAAAGTCAAATTTAAAGTGAAGGAATAGAACTTAAGTCAGAACACAAAATTAACCCCCGTCAGAGGCAGGTCTCTGCGGACAGGGGATCTACTGTAGCTCAGCACAGTCCACTAAAGGAAGGCAGCGGATAACTTCAGAAACACATGTGCTAATAGACGGCAGCTGATTAATCCCCAACTAAAACCTGAGAGACACAATCACCTGCTTTAAATACTCTCTGCGCTGAACAACCAAACATCTATAGTGTCTATCTACCAGTACACAGCAATAAAATAATCAATAGCCAGAAATATGTTGTATATGATGTCGGTTACTAAAATCATTTACAATGACTGGGGCAAACACAGCAGCGACACTCACCTCTCATTTACAGATTAAATTATAGGATCAATATCATCAAAAGGAGCTGTGGTATTGAAACGTTTATATTTTATATGATATGTTCCTTTTTGCAACTCAGTGACATGTTCCAAATAATTTATGGCTACATTAGGATAACATTTTTTACTTGAGTAAATAAATAAACATTTACCCCATTGGAGTAATATGTGACCACTGTCCTCTGACCGTAACTACCAGCCTCACTTTTCAGTACATTTTCAAAGAGGTTTGGTTGTATTTCATGTTAATTCCAAATGTTCTTTCGCTCCTCGCTTTGTTCACGGCGTCTTCTTTAAAAGTGCCTTTGTGTTTATGTCAGAACTCCTCCATCGTTTCCACTGACAGAAAAGACGCGCTGAGAGCAGGTTAAGAAGTTTCTCTTTCACTTGTTGTTTTGTTCGCACACAAAAGGCGCCGCTTTCCGCTACCTCTACTTTACTTTCCACTGTGTTCCCGTTCGTTCTGTCACATCAAGGTAAAGAGAGTCGCAGTTCGCCCTCTGAATATCAAATGCCGGATAATGCGGCATAAAGACGGCTGTCATGTTTGAAAATAGGGTGTGCGAAAGCGGCGAGTCCCTGAAAATATGTGCCACTAACTTAATATTACCATTAAACATTTCTCAGGCAGGAAAGTTGGCTTCAACAAAAAGGCCCAGTACCAGTCTTTTCCAGCAACTACCTATGATCGTCTACCTGATTTCTAAACATGCTCAGTAAGCCAACGTCAGTCTATCCCCCAGGCAGTGGTTACAAAAGTAGCTTATCATCACCGAGTATGGAGTGAATAATGAATAATGACTACAGTGTAGCCAACTCATGCTTGTAAAGCGCAAAACAAGTGTAAGCCCTTATTATTACGATGCTAAAGCGAGGTATACTCTGGATCAGACCTATAGCACAAGACCTGGAGGTGGGTTACTAACTTCATTTGACCCTCAAGAGGGAGTCACTCTTTTGCCTTTTTCTTAGGGAAAAATACTTAACCTTAACCCATTGCCAAAAGTGTCGAACCTTCTCCCTATTTTGCACTTTCCACTTTGTTTATAAGGCACATTTCCAAAACAGAAATGTGCTGCACATAGACTCAGTTGATAAAAACAATCAATCAACAATACACTTAGGACTGGATACCGTTAAACAATATCAGTATAGTATCAAAGTTTGGGTACTACTGGTATCTGAATAAAAATGGTTTCTTTAGAGTCCAAGCCTTTGCTGCTGTGTCCAGGGAAAACAGTAACAAGGAAGTTACTTGGTTGTTTAAGCTCAAATATTTTATGGAATAAATTAACCCCTGGGAGAGAATACACTAAAGTGGAGTGGGTATTTTGAGTCAGGATCAGCTTACTGTGATCTTCTTTGTTTCTTCGTTAAGCATTGCAGTAACTTGGTGTTCAGAGCATGGATACAAAAGGTTCAACTCTACAAAGGTCCTGATTTTAACTGGTAAATATTATTCAACAGTTTCTGTGAAGGCAATCCTGCAGAAGTGAGACACTTTTACAGTGGTGGGTCAAGTAGCCAAAATGTTTACTCAAGTAAAAGTAATGTTACTTTAAACAATTCAACACAAATATCTTCATTTTGCCTGGAGAATTTATGAGATGTATTATTATATTTAGGTGTAAAATAGTTTTGGGGTAGCCTGGCCTTTGCCATCCGTAAACTCCGGTCAATTATAATTTCCCTACATGTACGTCTGGGTCTGATCTCAGTGGCCGCGTTTCATCGGTTGAATTTCAACCTACCATTCAGCGAGCGGGGAGGCGGGTGTTGTCGGTGACGTCAAGCATTTGCGCCGCATTTGCTGCTAGTTCGGCAATGGCGGTGGATACGAAAGTAAAGGAAGCTCTTCAATCTGTTCTGGCTCGGCTCCCAAATATCCAGATATTATAACTGAAGCCTTTGAATGTGCAAGGAATGCTCCCAAGAGTTATGAAAGAGTTATGATAGAGTTATGATAGAGTTATGATAGAGTTATGATAGAGTTATGATAGAGTTATGATAGCTGCTTCACTCAACACGGGCGCATTACATACATCACGACCTAACGCTAGCAAAAATCAGATTCAATCGTTTCAAAGGAGTTCACCCGATAACGGAGCTCAATTGTGAAGATCCAGACCCTTGTACGAAACTAAATGAGTACGAGGGTATGGTAAACCAGGCTAGTTTTGGGGCTTTTCGTGTTTTTAAATTGTTTTAATCTTTCTGTGAAGCACTTTGGTCCTCCTGGTTTTGTTGTAAAGTGCTGTATAAATAAACCTTGATTGATTGAGATTCAGATTAAGTTGTGTTTTTTGGAGGAAGTAGCTTATTATTGTGTGTGATGTCACACTTTACAAACGTATTGTCCCTGAAGGTGAAAGTGGCTGATCTTGTCAACCTACTTTTAGTCCTTGAATATTGCACGAGTCTTACTGTTGGTTGCAGCAGCGTGTTTATGGACCTTGAAGTCCAGTCCCAGAATAAAAAAAACAACAAGATGTTTTGAATGAAAAGAAAAAGCCTTGGCGCACAGCCTTGTAAATTAATTTGTTCATGTTGTATGATGGGAACACAGCTGGCCTCATTTACATGCGCACAACAAATAATTATCGTTTTTTGTTTTTTTTCCTCCCCACTCTTCAGTTGGCCAACGCGCGGCTAATGGGCTTGCTGGGTTAATTATGTCAGCGCGTAATTGCACAGAGCCCAGGGAGACATAATGGCGCTCCCTGCCGCGCTCAAGTCCTAATGATGTGGTATCGCTGACAAGGCCAAGACGGACCGCCCCGACGCACCTGCTACAGACGCCTCACGCCCGGTCAACTACACCCCCCCTCCCCTCATGTCCCACCCACCCCGTCTCATATCCACAAATGGGACATCCATGAGTAGCATCTAAACAGCAGCTGAATGACCACAGCACTACAGGGCGACCGATACCTCATTATCACCGAAACCAAAATGATGAAATTCGACATCAACGCAGCAGAAATCACACAAAAACAATTAACAGGACAAGGATTTTTGAGTCTACTAGCGATGTACTAATGTGGCTAATTATCACTTTTGAATGCTTGAGGGAGTGTTTATGTATCACTTTCAATGTGGCATGTTTTTTTTTTTACAATCAGGCAGGGGTTGATAAGATGCAAGAAGTACAGCAGTATAGTCTCTGTACAACATGTGTAAATGGGGTGTGTACCTATGTTTTCGGTACTGCTGTTCCCACTTTTTTTTTATGGATGGAGGAACATCGGGACGTCGCATTTGAATAAGTCACAATGTCCCCTCCTGCTGGATTTTGGGAGTAAAATCTAGGAAGCCTTGGCGGACATCAGTAGTTCCAGACTTGGGGTGACAGTGCCTCAGATGGTACAGCAGGTTGTCTCTGTGTCTCCATGTACCTGGGCAAGACCCCACAGTTAAAGTGAATTTGGTGCGTGAGTGAGGGGTTGATGGTGGTCGAAGGGGCTGACGGTGCAGATTGACAGCCTTACTTCTGTCAGTCTACCCCAGGGCAGCTGCGGCTATGGTCTCTAAATAGTAAACGGTCTCTGGGCGGCACAGTGGCGCAGCGTTTAGCGCTCTTGCTATGCAACAATTAGGTACCGGGTCCGCTCTCCAGGATGAATGAGAGTGTGTTTGAGAGTGCCACTGTGGGACAGCGGATGGAAAACAGCCCAAGGCTAAATCCGGCGTTGTTTGTTAAAACGACACTGTATAGAATTTTACCCAATAAATAAAATTAAAATACAAGCATTTATTTTATGATATTTTCATCATTGAAAAATACCTCATAAATATACAAACACACATGTGCTTTAGCTGTGAGCGGCTCACCTCTCCTAAGACTTTACCAGGAGTGGGTACATCTCCAGCCCGTCTCCATGGAGATGTTGACTAAAGTCAGCAGAATTTGAGATTTAAATAGGTTAGGTTCTCATCCAAATCCATCCTTTGATTATCCACTGCAGTAATAGCATCTGTGTTGAGTTGGTCATTCGGAGCATGTTTTGTACTGATGGCAACAGTTAAGTCCAAAATGTTACGCAGTGTGCCTTTAAAGGTTCACTTTTTATGCAAGGAAAAGAAGTTGATATTAAAACATATTAGACCTTCCAGTGACCCAGCGGATGCTTGGGTGGTTAGCATAGCGCCTTTACTTACCATCTTGATGACCTGTCGGACGCTCCAGGATCAATGTTTTTTTTTTTTTTTTTTTTGCACTATTGATACCAGAAACCCTTCAGTGGGTCACTGAAAGGTCAAATACACACTAATATTTATATATATATATATTTTTACATAAAAAGTTGCATACACTGTCCTGACCAAATATCTACTTTAGGCACTCGGAGTACTTTACATCAAGGCGAATGCTCTAATTCTTGCGCCACTGTAATCCTGGCTACAAAAGTAACTTAGCACCACTGAGCATGGCGTGTCAGGCTTGTAACACGCAATAAAGGTGTAAGGCATTATTATCAATCAAAAACGTGCTGCTGTTCCGTATGACAACAAGCCTTTATTCCCGATGCAAATACTAACTCTAACCCCTTACATCAGAGAAAGCGTTGATGCTACACCTAGCAACGCAGCTATGGGGGAACATTTAGGGTTCCCCCATCGTCTGGAAATACCACCTGAACTCAATTGAATACAAAAAAACGTGCAGGTAACTTTGAGTCCGATACAAGTCCTTGATGTTCAAAAACAATTTGTGATTTTGGACAATTGTTTGGGCTCGGTTGGCACTTTTCATATCAGTAAATGGGATCATCTCAGACCAGCTCATTATCACCAAAACCAAAATGATGAAATTCAACATCAGCGCGGCAGAAATCGCACAAAAACAATAAATAGGACGAGGATTTTTAGGACAAGTCGAGTTACCGATGTAGTTAATTAACACTTTTTGAAGGCTTGAGGTGGTTTACAGGCAATACCTATTTTTTATTTCGTGTTTAGAATCTGGCCGTGTTCCGACGATGGGACAGTGGTGCAAGTCTTAATGATAAGTCAACAGGATGCAGTGAAGTCAGTCGCCCTAAGCTTTATATTCTACGCAGGCCCACATGGAATAAATAACTTGAAAGCATTTTAAGCACAACAGAAGATCGTGTACATCAAAAGGTGCCCAAACTTTTCATTCTCTGATCCAAAAAAATCGGGGAAATGTCCATCTCTTCGGCGTTTTCTCGCATCTAAACGGAAGCTGAACGACCACAGCACTAACTGGCCGACCAGCTCATTACCACCAAAAACCGAAATGATGAAACTTTTCACATCAACACGGCAAATTCGCACAAAAACAATTAATATGGTCAGGGTTTTCAGTCTAATGGCTTATTGATATATGACGCAACACAAAGTTAAAAGCTAATTATCCCTTTCTGGAGTCTTCGGAGCAGTTTTATTTTCATGTCTGGTCTCATTTCAAGCGAGGGCAGTGCTTGGAGAGTGAGCGAGATAGAGGATGCGAGAGATTACACAGGAATGCATTTGTAACATCAAAACAATGGAGTTTCTCAGTGATCCAGATGCTTGATTCAATCTTGTAATAACGATTGAAGTATACTGGAGGGGAAAAAAATGACAACAAATCTAAATCCTACGCATTTAAACTCCCTTTGAGTCGAAAATTTGTCCTGGCAAGCCCCGATGTTGTGGTTGCATGACACCAATATCCTCGCTCACGTTACCAGACACTTATCACTCCTAATTTCAAGACCGTTCAGCTTCTCGTCTCCCTTCCACATTCCTCCACTCTCTCCTCTCTCCTCACGCTCTCTTAAATCCCCACTTCGGCGCGTCCCCCTGGGGTCTCCTGTCGTCCGCTGGGACCCGCGCTGAGGGCCTTGGCTCTTTTATGAACATAATGCATTATTAAGCACCTCAAACATCCCCTGGGCCTGTGTTTATTACGGCTCTTATTAATCACTTGTGCATAATCTCGACCCTCCCTGAGAGCTCTCGTTTCCCCTCCTGTACACGGCCTTATTTTCTCCCACAGACCTCCACGAATGCTCCTCATAAACGACTGGAGCGACTTGATTACAATGCGCAACTGCCTCGGAGCTCTCTCTCATGTATTCGGCAGGTTGGGGAGGAACAATGTGGCTTTGTGCGACTGAGATTGCATTTGAAAGAGAAAGTTAATGTGGACATGCATAATTGAAGCTTAAAAACATTCTTCCGGGGACCCCAGCATTGATATTATATGTTTCGCATTATAAAAATATGTAAAAGACAGTAAGGAGTGGGAGACTGGGCTGGTCAGGATTTTTTAAGTGGCATGGAGAGCCCCCTGCAGGCAGTAATGGGAACGACATGTGATAGAACAGTAAATACAATAAATCTAGTTGGAGGTGGATTATGGTCTTTAAAGATGACAGTTTTGTGTTCCCAATTAGTTCCCAAACTTTTTTGTCCTACATACCCCTTGAGGTTTTAATGTATACTCCGAGTAGATTTGAGTAAAGCCAAACCGGAGAAAATGTGTTCTGTTCAGATGTGGGTTACGAGGTTAAAATAAAGCTAAAATACTCTCTCAAAGTCAAACATTTTACTTAAAGACATAATTAAAACAAACTTTTCTTTGAAAGTAATATTGAAATTCTACAGTTTCGCTCTCTGTTTTTTAGGTAATTTCAAGTACCTCCTGCTGAGTGCTCAAGTCTCCGTACCCCTGTTTGGGAAACACTGCTCTTTGACACGACAAAATCCAGAAACAAAATATATATACAGATTCCAAAGTGAACTGGATTTTTTAAAACTTGACAGAAATATGTTTTTGATGAAGGAACAACATTGTAGCTTCATGAAATGTCTCCTTTAAAGGTGGGTATAGTTTTTTTTTTGTCATCGCAAGGAAATTGGTCCATTGCATATGACCCAACAGTCATCAAAAGCGGGGTCTGAGTGAGGTGTATCCCACTCACACACAAGGAGTACATTCTGTAGTAGAAAAAATCATACAATAATGGTCCGAGAGCCATGGAATTGAACCAAGAACCTTTGTGCTGAGACCCAAAACTAGCCCCTTACTCAACAATCTCCAGATTATGATCATTTATGGTCAGAAGTACGTCGCAGGAGGATTACGTTGCACATGTTCATCTCAAAACCCTGTCAGAAGTCTATGAACTGAACCCAGGATCTTCTAGCAGAGAGGCGACAGGACAAACCACTGGGCCACCATGCTGCCACTCACATAGTAGTTAAATGCCAAGCTGAGATCTTTGCTTATGAAATTACTTATATAAAGGACGTAGGTGTAAAGTGAGAAATATAAATACATTGAAACATGGTTCTCAATATACTCGAATCCTCTTTCATATTATGACACTGCTTTCCTGACTGGAGCTACTCGATTACAATGCGCTGTGCCTTGGCGCTCTCTCTCATATACACAGCAGGTTGGTGAAGGACAGTGTGGCTTTATGCGTTCGTTTGACTGTGAATGGCTAAGGTCGGCTCTTTCTGCTCAAATATTCTCATTGCCGAGGGAGAAATGCGGCGCAAATGTGTGCAGCGCTTAGAGAGGCGCGCACACAAAAGGACATGTGACTTAATGAGACAAAAAGAGGCAGAGTAGCCCGCAGTTCCTCCGGTCACCACTAGCAAGCACTGTGGTCATGTACACTGATGATTTACATACAGGAGGATGAGGTATGAACACACACAGACACTGCTGACTGGAGGTTCGTGAGGAAAGTCTAAATCCACAAGAACTTTCTTTCCGAATGTGGCAAGCAAGCGGGTCAAGAGGCATTTTAGCTCATCAATGTTTACCTTAAACCTTTTTGCATAATATCAACAAAAGACAGGTTTAAAGAGATTACGATTAAAGAGCTTTTTCAGAAGTTTAAAGGCTTTTTTTTTACTGGTTACAAGTCATTTACGTCAAGTAAATGGGCAACACAATGGAGCAGCGGTTAGTGCTCCTGCCTCAAAGCAAAAAAAGTCCCCCAGGTTCGATTCCCACCTGGACGGGGCCTTTCTGTGTGCAGTTTGCATGTTCTGCTTTTACAATTCCAAGAAGATAGGACAATTTAAGATCTCGTCATCTTCATTCATGACTGCAACAAAGTCCAAAGTATCCCCTACAACTCAAATCCACCAAATGCATTTGCAATTCTATTCAACAGACCCTTAAAGTCTTTCAAGTTGACCATGATTGCAGCACGTGATCGTAATCCTACATGAAGGTACAAAGTAAAAAGTTAAGAAGTCTAAGTAAAGATTACAATATGATGTTTCTGTGACTCTATAGGTAAGAAACGTAATCCAAAAGTAAAGTAAACACTTGAATAACTTTTCCACAGAAAGGTTACCGATAATTTGACCCGAATGACACTTAATTGTAACATTTTATAACGGAAACCACACACTTCCGCGGCATTGAAATCTTCAGAAACTCTTAGATAAAAGGTGCCGTTTGCAGCGCGGTTTGGCTTCTGGGGGAGGAGTGAGTTCGGAGGCGCAAACAGGAGCAGGTCTCTGGGCTATGCCGCCGGCGACAGACTCCGACGTTCAAACGGCTCCTCCGCTGTGCAGCGAAGGAGCAACCAGATCGGTAGGAAAAAGTGCAGCACCAAATGTTAATCTTTAGTGATCGCGACTTGTTTATGCTGGCTGATCAAAAACAATGCGGAGGTGATGCAGGAGATAGTTAGGCATCGGCGGCTAACGGGTTTCTTTGATGACGAGGAGATACAGTGCACAGCATGGGGAAGTGTCATCGGCAAATCAAAATAATGAAAACTCGGGTGGATTGACGTCTCGCCTCAAAAGCACAAAACAACAGTGAAACTATCACGTCAGGGTTCAGAAAGTTTATCTGTGTGGAGTTTATTGAACCGGTGCATTGTCAAAGTGCAACAAAGAGAAACCTTGGTGGGTCACGGAGGAGAATTTGATACGGATAAAATGTTTAATATCGGCCTCTGAGATTGGAATAGTGTTCAGATGTTTGCGATAGCCACAAGTTACATACAGAAAAGGGGTTTGGCTTGTATAGCTGCAGCAACAACAAGAAGGTCCCAGGTTTGATTCCCGGGCTGGTTGGGGCTTCCCTGGCCTTCAAAAACATTCACAACACGAGAATAATGTACCTATATACCTATAGCTCAAATTCTGGGAAATGGTCGGTCCTGAGCATGATATAGAAGGAAACATTTCCTCTAAGGGACAAAATATGCAACGTAACATTATCCTAAACCCAAAGGCATATGAGAGAGTATGAGATCTTCTTGGCTGTTGCCTGAACTCGTTTCTAGCTCTCACACTCCCTTCTGCACATCCCGATTGTTCATTTCAGTTAATTAGGAGATTGTCTCAGTTCATAGCATGACCAGAGCAGACTAATTTGGCCTCTGACTTCCTGGTTGGAAAAGGTGCAATACTTATGACACACAACAGCACACATGGTCTGTTTTTCTTTCACAAATGTCGCGTTTTCAGTGTAGATCTATGGTGCCAAATGAAGTTTACTCTGCTACAAGATAATAATTTGATTAGCTTTAAAGACGAACTAAGTAACTTGTTTACCTTAATGAATCCTTTTCGTGGTCCCTCTGTGGGTAATACAAGTGTTAATGGGATGATTGGGTGTCTTTCATCTCCCCCTGGTGTCTCTGGCCAGAAAAGCACACTTGCAACTTTCCCTGCACCGACCCGGAAGCCCCAACACACTAATGGAAAACATCTCCCTCGCGGCTCTCAGTTGTCTACAAAATCACTTTTGGCCCGCATTTCTGAGGTTTATGACATGGCGCACAGCCTTAGGTTTGTTGATGAACATTTTGCAAAACGTTGTTATTTGGTATATCATGATCAGATGAAGCTAACAGGCTAATGTGTGAAGAGCTTTGGCTGTGACTTGTGTCATATAAAAAGCGCTATACAAATAAGATTCCTTTCCTTTCCTAATGGGCAAAACTACCTGTTGGCTAGGGCTACTTTAGCAGTATGTACAGCCAATAAAGATTATTGAAATGAATTAAAATCGTATCGTTTTGATTCATAATCAAATCCCTCCACATTGCTGGGGCAGTAGATTGAGGTCATAACATAAAAAATATCTTCCATCCAACAGGTCCCAGTGCTTAGCTTTGGCTCGTGCCCCTGCCATCACTTCCTCATTACATTCATTACCTTGTTCTGATTGGCCGGTTTGCAACACACACTCGCACCCAAATGAAATAATAGCAACAAAGGGGGGTAAAAAAAAACACACACGCGCCACACGCAATGAAGGGTAATAACTGCATTAAGATTAACGAGTGCGGTGCGTAGAGAATAATTGCATCTGTCAAAAGATTAAAAATACATGAGGTGTGGCGTTTGTTGGGGGAGCTCACTGTTGTGTTAAAGGAGGGAAAATGTAGTGGATCCGGGCCAAGCGACTGTCCTCTGCTGTACCTCAAGTCATCCATTTTAGCGGAGGGGGGCGGCCCTGGGTGGGACAGAGGGGAGGGGGGTGACCTTGGACACCGGCGGGACGATGTACAGTGACAAAAACGTGTCGAGGATACAGTAAGGCCAAACCAGATGGGAGATATGGGGAGAAGGCCGATTCTGTGGTTCAAATGGAGATTAGAGGGGGACATGGAGATGATTCAAGGTGGGGTATAAAATATAGAGGGTATCTGCGACAGGCAAAGATGTATTCGAAATAGACTAGGTTCACTTTGCTGTCACGTTGTTTCTTTTGTTGTACTTTGTGTATTGTGTGTGCAGTCCTGGATTCATTTCCTTGACCTTTCTGTGTGGCGTTTGCATTCCCGCATTAACCCGCAGATTGCACAATAGGCTAGTCCTGACCACAACTATAGAATTGAAAAAGGGGAGATGAGTCCCTGGGTGCTGCACTATGGTCACATATCTGCTCCTGACAGGCGACATCCGAGCGACCGGGAAATGCCATGAACACCAATTTCCATGATGGGACAACACAGTATTTCCAGGTAATATGTTGCTTTGTTACAAGAGCAATCAAAACTGTCAGTAGCATAAACTAAAACATGAACATGCCAGTGATCCCAAATGTGCTCCTAATGATCAGCAAGACAAAGCTGCTTTTGTGGTTTGACAAAGTTAGGCCTTGTGTTTTTTTCAGGGTTTCTACAGGTGGCAAATACAATGCTTTTTAATGCCTAAATACTATACTTTTAATGCCACAAATGCAAAAAATTTATTTGATGAGACAACCCAATGAGTTCTCTTATTTCACTCTTATCAAACACAGAATGGAATGGTTACTTATTGGAGACTGATGGGAGATTAGATTTCCTTGTCAACTGTCATTGTGTCTATTCATAAATGTTTTCACCTCACCTGAAATTTTTAATCAGTAACATATGGGACAGTTTGTATTAAAGTTCATGTGCTGTAAATGAGAACAAGTTTCGTCAAGCCATTTCAACATTATTCATGCAAAAGCAAAATGATTATTTTAGGTCAACAAGTCAAAAAGAATACTAAGTTGCCTCATCTGCCCCGCCCGGAGGTTACCTGTAAACAAAACCTGTACAACATTCATATTTTTCTTATAAAAGAGCAATACAGCGTTCAAAGCCGTGGTATTTCATCTCCACCTTGAGTCGGTGTTGTCTGATATGCTTTCTTCTCACATTACTGCCTTTGTTTTTGAACAGAGCAACTCTTTAAGCTGCGTCAATGCCAAAGTCAATCCCTCCGAGACGCGGCTGTATTTGAATGAGGACCTTCGTATAAAAGGTACAGGTCAGATGAATCAAACATCTTCAAGGCTAGGTTTTTCTTATCAAGGAAATAACGGCATTCAAAGTCAGCGTTTGTGTG
This sequence comes from Proterorhinus semilunaris, assembly GCA_021464625.1. Taxonomy (NCBI): domain Eukaryota; kingdom Metazoa; phylum Chordata; class Actinopteri; order Gobiiformes; family Gobiidae; genus Proterorhinus; species Proterorhinus semilunaris. The sequence goes on along the minus strand of CM038345.1, from coordinate 26,743,194 downwards.
TGTAAGTGTGCATGCGCCGCAGAATCAAGCAGGGGACTTCAAGGAAAAATGGGGACCTTTAAAAGTCAGTGGCAGCGTCGTGGTTTCTCAGACGCGCACTTTTATCTTGTATTCATTGAATCTGTAAACAGAGCGCGCTATACTCCTGCCACAAGTGTCCCTCTGATCTGCACACAGATTGGGGGGAGTGTGCAGCTCGTGTCGTGCTGCAACGCCAAGCAATACAGCGGTACATATGTTCCCAAGCAGAGAAAATGCTCACAGTACGTTAAGTGAAAGTGAAACGTATGGAGCAGGTCAGTTCCTAAGTTACATGTCATATTGTACCCCCCAACTTGTCTTGTATGTAATAGTAAAGTGACAATTATTATCTTCTTAATTTAAGCACATTTTATGGTTCAGAATCCATCTTCAAAAACATTCTTAACATCATAAAATTTACTACAAAGAGTAAAATGTAAGTGTTGTGTTGGTTAGGTTACTGCGGTGCGATGGGAGAGAAACCTTTCTCATATTTATTTGTATTTTATTTATTTAATATGGACATAGCAATTAACATTGGATGAACCAGATGCATTGTTTAAAGTGTTATAGCACATGTGCTAATTTTCAACACCTGTCCATAGGGGGCTTTTAGGTTACAGAGATAAAACACATTATGATACAGGGTTACAATAAAACGCATTATTAAACAAGATAAGGAAAATTTTACACATGGGAACAAGTTTGGACAGATTTAAGCCACTGTTTGAGCTCTCTGGTAAAGTTGTTGATATTAGTCTGCAGTTTCAGTGCAGTGGGGAGAGAGTTCCACAGTGTAGCCCCTCTGAAGGAGAAGCTCGACTGTCCAAAAGATTTTCTAAACTTTGGGAGCACACAATCCCCACTAACTGAGGCTCTGGTGGAAGGTCTGAGAGAGCCCTGACACCTCACCATGAGGCCAGAGAACAATGGTGACACACAGTTGTTCAGACATTTAAAAGTCAATTTCGTTATACTAAAATTTACAAAGTTTTCAAAAGTAAAAAGCTTGTGCTTTTGTATGATATCACAATGATGCCATCTCAGAGGTTTCTTGTCAAATATCTTAATTGCCTGTTTATACAGAGAAGTGACTGGTTTCAGAGTGGATGCCGATGTTTGTGACCATGCTGTAATGCAGTATGACAGATGTGAAAAAACCATTGCATGCATATACAATAAAGCCGCATGGTGTGATAACTCTCTTCTTATAAAACGAAAACAGTTCAGATTTGATTTGACTTTCCTGCAGACGTTGTTTACTTGACTTTGGAACTTCAGGTGTTTATCTAAGATAATGCCCAAGTATTTTGTTTCATGAACCTCCTGAATGGGTTCATGTTCTATTTGAACCTCAAAGGTGCTGTCAGGGGACCCCCGGCTGATAGAGAAACACATTGAGAATGTTTTCTTTATATTTAAAGTTAAATGGGACAGTTGGAGCCATCTTGAGATGTTATGTAAAGCCTGTGTTAAATGCTGCCCAGCCAGTGCAGATGTTTTTGCTGACACATGAATAACTGTGTCATCAGCATTAAGCTGACACTTTACACCCTGACAACAATCTGGGAGATCATTTATATACATTGAAAACAACAACGGTCCTAGGACTGACCCTTGAGGCACTCCTAAGTCATTTGGACTCAGGGTGGATTTAACGCTTCCTACTTTAACACATTGTTCTCTACCCTCCAGGTAGGACTTAAACTATGACAGAGCTGTAGCTGAAAATTGGAATTGCTGTAATTTCTGCAATAGGATGCAATGGTCCACTGTGTCGAAGGCCTTCTTCAGATCTAAAAACACAGCGCCTACGACGTTCCCTTTATCCAGTGAACCTTTGATCTGTTCCAACAAGAAGCAGTTGGCTGTTTCTGTGCTGTATTTTTGTCTGAACCCAAACTGTTGGGGGATGCAACAGTTGGTTATATTGAATTCTATGTATCAAGTATATAAAAAAAGTTCGGTTTGACATTAACTTCTGCATTTGATAAAATGTACTATACTTAAATGTGTATTTAGCCTATACAGTTACTTCTATTTGTACGCATTTCTAAATCCAAAAACACAACATAATGTAATGAATGATCGATGTTTAGCTCCATAAGTTGGTTGCTCTGGACTTTAAGAAAAAGCTAACTTGTACGTTTGTATGCAGAGTGTAACTAATAAGACAATTGTACTTTATGAGTAGAGTTTACTATGCATAAATGATTGATCAGGTATCATTAAAGTGATAGTGCGCAAAATGAGGTGAGAGACACATTTCAATTTGGGTCCCTTCCTGATTGGACCTGAAAACCAGTCCTCGTTTGCAAAATGAGGAGAGGGAGAATTTTTTTTTTTTAAGTAAACGATAAAACTTCCTCCTCCCTCCCTCCTGATTGGACCTGACAGGTTTACAGAAAAGCTCGTCTCATTGGTCAAAGTGATGGCACCGGGGATTCTGATTAGTTGCTGAAAGCAGCAAAGGGATGAACTTCGGAAAATAATTAAACTATTTAAAGGGACAGGCCACCGTTTTGCCATACTGAGATATGCTCTTACCTGAGCTTAGACGAGTTAATGTGTAACTGTCTGGTCTTTGTGCGTGCGCTCAGTGACGCAAAAAGACCAAAGATGTTGTAAGCATTTAGCCTCTCCTCCTCTCCTCTATGGGGTCAAACGAGGATGAAGTTAGAAGTGACCAAGCTCTTCCACGTTTTCCCTATTTAAATACGGTTATATGAGTAGCTACACGATCCACGATGTTACATTTCCCCAATAAAAAAAATTGGAAAAAAAATGAGACTAAGCGGATAAAGAGGGGTACAATATTGTAAGGCATAATAACACCTTAAGAGCACTTTGACGTCTGCACAGTAATATCTTCACTTTACTGTTTATTTTGTGTAACTATACTTGGTTCATGAAACTACTCCTGTAACCGCATTTAAATAGGGAAAACGTGGAAGAGATTGGTCGCTTCTAACTTCACCCTTGTTTGGCCCCATAGAGGAGAGGAGGAGAGGCTAAATGCTAACATCCTCTTGGATCTTTTTGCGTGACTGTGCGCACGCGTAAAGACCAGACAGATATGCATCAACTCGTTTAAGCTCAGGTAAGCACACATCTCAGTATGGAAAAATGGTGGCCTATATATATATATTATGATAAGTCAAATTGCAGGCCCAGGCGGTCCATTATACGCAATATATTACATTTGTAAACCATTTAAAACTTACAGACTATCACTTTAAAGTACAAATTTGTAACTATTCTAGATGAAGGTTCTTGAGTTATTATATCTACTTTGTAGTTGAAATGTGGGACGTCCAAACGGCTTTGTCAGCAACACTAAGCTTTCTGTTCACAGGCAGACTAGATATAGATCACTGGGAGGGGTAACTTGTCCTAGTTTAAACAGTTAGCTGTGGCTCAAAGTTATTTTTAACTTTTCTTATGAATAGCCTAAGGTGATGATTTTATAAGCACATTTGACAACTTTCCGGAAGCAAAGCGGAGCTGTGCCGTCACATACTGCTAACAACAACCACAAGCATGCTAACAGAGAATCACTGCCAGGTTTGTGATAACTAAATGAAGCTCAAAATACGACGCAGAGGTCTGTTTCTCACAAATTACCGCGAACACAATAAACTGCGTCTAATGTGAACCAACAGGGGCCTTTACTGCAAGAACAACTCGTCACAATTGCCATATTTCCTAGTCATGGCATTTCTTACCACATTGGATCCTCATCATTGCCGGCCCGTATTAAGTTAATTGCACCTTATCGCCGCACCTTCCCGCTTGATGTAACTTGACTCGCGTGCGTGCCTTTGGTCTTCTGAAGGCCCGTGCCCCTCTGCGCGTCTCCCCGTTGGCCTCATCAGTCCCGCCTTGTGCATGCCGCGAGATGACTTCAGCCGGGATCTTAATTGGCCCTCCACAATCAACAGCCTCTCTGTGTCGGCCCGCGTAGCCCGCTCCTCAGCCCCTCAGCCCCTCAGCCACGCACCACTCAAGGACCAAAGAGGCGGCGGTTTGAAGTGGCCGCATGCCGAGTTTTGGAAACCGCTCACAGGCACCGACTTTGAAAAATAGATAAGAGCCATGGGGTATAGGGCTCTATGTATCTTATATATCTACGGAGAGGAATGACTTTTTCAGAGCTGGATGTTGCCTCATGTGTTGCTGATAGCTCATAGATGTTGTGTGATGTGAAGGAGACACAGAGGCGGGAGGTATCGCCATTGGGGAGGGATCATACGGCGGTTTGAGGGAAAATCGGAGGCTTAGCACAAGTTAACTATGGGATATAATTTGTTACACCTGTGATGTGTTCAGTCCATTATGTTTGAGGCTTACACTGCAGGCAACACTATAGTTTGAATCATGTTCAGATTTTGGGCCAGTTTGCTCCCTTAACGAATAAACTTGACTTGGAAGCGGTGGTTAGTATTGTATTGTATTGTATTTCATCGCATTTGTCTCACACTGTCGCATCGACGTGTGCATCACAAATGGCACCTAAAGACACCAAATGTTACTGTATTGTACTTGACAAGATTTTAAAGAGCGTGATGAAGAGAATGAGTATGTCGAGCCACTGCATTATGTAATAACAGTTCAAAGTTAACAACATTTTAACTTCATTGTGCACCGCATTTAGTAATACTGTGCCGCAATTTGTAATAATTTTCTAAATTTGCTATTACTTATTTTATGAGGCTTCGTAACCTTCATTGTGTCTACTTGTGCTACAGTATAACTTTCAGGGTTCATTTTGCAGATGGCGGCCGAAACATGTAATCCTAGTGTCTGACAAAATGAACCCTGAAAGCTATATTATAATATAATATAAGGCATTGATAATATGAGGCATTTGCAAATACTTCTTTAATCATTTCTATAGCCTTGCTAATCATTTGTTATTCTTTTATAAGCAGCTAAATATAACCTATGTTTCAGTCAATGAATAAGTTTAGACTCAATTATACAACATGCCCAGTTTTCCAAAACCATTTCTGATCTTAACCAGACACACAAATGAAACTATGTAATTGAGTTATAAATGATAAATTAAGTATTTAACAATGCATTACTCACCGCTTGATAGTATGTAATGACTGATTTTAACACAAAATGCGTTGAGAGACTTTATTGCAAAGCGGATTACATCCCCGCAGAGAGAAAAAAAAAAGTCTGACTTTTATGTTCAGTGTGTTCATTCATTGATTATTTGACTCAATACTTCTTCCTTTTACTTTCTGTAAGTGACGTGTCTCTAACGTGAGTAAATGCAGTATTTAGGCTACTGTACCCAGCTCTGAGTGAAGCGGCAGAATTGTGAAATGTGATTGTTGTTGCGCGGTACTGACCTGGAGCCTCGATGAGCTGTTTGTAGATCCCCAGGAAGGCAGACTCCGCCTCTTTACTGCGTTTGTTCAGAGCAACCACCTGCAGAGCAAACAGACAGGCACATTAACTTCCAGCATTTTCACATGTGCCACTAGATACTGCAGGGGACGTGTATTCAAATTCACTATGAATAGCTTTGTACAATGTAGAAATCAGGTCAAGTGATAGTGAATGAATTAATAATAGCACAAAAAGGTCAGGATAATTGCGACTTGCAAGTAAAAGAGAGAAACTAAGCTTTATTGCTTATATAATGGGGCACTGCTTGCACCGTACATGGGATTCAAACCAACAACTTGTTACTAAATCCAGCAATTGTCATTAAAGTGAAAGTAAATGCCACCAAGTACATGTTCAAATGTCGTCGACGGGGTTTGTTGAGTTAAGGACATTTCGCTTCCATCTTCTGAAGTTTCCTTGTCAGTCTTACATTTTGACTGTATTTCTATTACTCACATATTAGCCCACTGAAAGCCTTGCCCAACAATTACTAGAGGTCGACCGATATGGATGCCGATATTTAAACAGTAAAATGTGTCAGTGTTGAACTGTGACAGCAGGGGGCGCGTCATTGAGGCATAGACTGATATAATTCTGTTTACTATGTACTTTAGGGGGAGCTCGTTTTACAGACAAAAAATCAACAGATTCCAAAGCAAAAAACGGTAAGTCTCTATCGCTTATGGTTCAGAAACATAAAAGTATATAAAATACAATCTGAGGTGCACATACTTGTCACCACTCTCATCACGATGTTTCTCAGTTCCTCTGTGGCCTATGAAGTTGTGGGAGGGCTGATTTTAAAGCTTAAAAACGGGAAGTCTCTTTCGGCACCGGAGATGTCAGCCTTTTTAGCCGATATTGTAAAATACCCAAATATTGCTGCGATATATACGGGCCGGATGACATGTCAATCGACTCAAATCAGACTTTGCCAACTTTATTAAGTCCACTTCCAAACTACGGACTAAATGCCGCCGCAAAGGGTAAACTCTCAAATATGTAAAATAACTTCACAAGAGCCTTATGAAGAGACACCTGGTCTTAAATTCCAATGGGCTTCAAAAATCTGTTTAAGTTGCCAAACATTTGAAGCTTCGCAAATGAAGCCTAGGCGTTAATTCAAACGGGTAGACTCATTTCAGCATCACCGACCTCTAGCCAATGATCACTTTCGAGAGGGCCACACCTCCACCTCAGCCATCAGCGCAAGAGCCGCACCTCCGTAGCAGCCAATCCTCGCCCTCGTTCCCGCTTTTAAGCCCCAGCAATTATGGTTCATTCGCTTCCCAGCTGCACTGCGACCCACCTCCACCCCATCTCTGCCTTTTCCGTCCACGGCTTCTACCTGCTGCATCTTCACGGGTCCTCCATACCACCACCAGTGTCCAGGCTCCGGGGGAAGACATCCCTAACTCCAAGCTGTTCATCTACACTGACTATACATCGATGTCTACCGCCGGGTGTGATCGCCAAAACTAACACTCATGTCAATGAATCTTCCCAATCGCTGCTTTTGTCTATCCAGGTTGAATTTGTAAATCGCAAAGGCTGCAGTTATTTAAGTTATTTAAGTATGACATACATTTTACCAAAGCAAATCTCCTCTCCACCGTTTTTTTCCACAACTGTAATACTCAATTATCGAAATTGTGCAGCCGTAACAAACTGACAAAGCTAAAACTGCCTCAGTCCTCCTGCCCATAGCACGGATGCTTCTGGCCCGGTAGACGTAGGTGCGTGGGACACGAGCCAGAGAGGGAGCCCTCCTTCTACGCTCGGCTCAGCGGGCGACGCGAGCCAATTAACCATTCATTATGAGGGACAAAGGAAACGAATTAGCCGCCACCTGGTCCCACCTGCACCGGTGCCTATGTGGGTTAGGCTACGGCGGTGTTTGGGCGTCGGTGCAGACCCCCCTTCACGAGTGCCCTCTGCCGATCACAACAGACCAAAGCCCCCCCCCCCGCGAGGAGAACAGACTGTGTTCAAATTGTCATCATCTATTGTCGATGGGGAGTCTGTCGATTTACACGCAAGTACTGTATAACATTTTAAATAATGGCCTCGATGCGACGAGAGTGTAAATGCATGCATGACACCAATTAGGAAGTGTCTGGTCACATTAGTGCAGGGATTTGCCATTTCCATTTTTGTCTTGGCACGTGACGATCAAATATTGAAGTTCAATAATCGTGAGCTTAGGTAGTGCCAATTATACTCTGAAGAAACTAGGAAACGCTCTTTGTATTGGTTAAAAAGTGCACTCTGCCAGGTGCGCTTTGGAAGAAGCAGGTGCATCTTTGTCATTTCCAAGCAGAAAAAGGTTTTGTCTACTAGATAAAAACAACAAAACGCAGACTCTTTTGTGCAGTTGCAAAGCACAGTTCTGGATTATAGCCAAACGCGTTTTTTTTTTTCATACGTCATTATTACGTTGGTAATAATTACCCCCCCCCCCCCACAAGGCATGTTTTCCATTCAAGATGCACACGGTAAATGTCTCCAGTACGATCTGAAATTATCTTGCGACCCCCAGGTTAAGAATCACAGGCAAAGATTAAAATTATAATGCCTTTATCTTTTTATTTTTTCCCGCTTCTGTGAAGATATAATGTTGCAGTGATCCCAATGAGAAATCAATTCAAGGGATGTAAGCAAAGACACATATAGGGATATGTTTGGGGAATTAACCTCTTAAGCCCCGTCTTACCCGTGTACATTATCTCCGGTTCAGCTTAAGGCCTACAGTATAGGCCAGAAAAATGCCTAATTTGAAAGCTAAGACATAGAAATTCATCTAAATGGATCTTTTTCCTTGCGTTGTTGCCGCTTTGTCGTCACTTTATTGACATTTTTTTCATGCCTTTTTTGTCAACTTTTTGCCGCTCTTTTGTGGCTTTTTTGTTGCATTTCATCTTCATTTTAGTCACATTTTCATCACTTTTTTGTCATGTTGTTTCAGTCATTCTTTTATTGCTTTTTTGTTGCATTTTCATCCTTGTTTTTATTTTTTAAGCTTTTTTTATTTTGTGTAAAGCCAAACTGGAGAAAGTGGTCAAGTTAACAGGTCAAAGGGGTCAAATTTACTGATATAATAATATATTACAAAATGTGTAAAAAGTGCAACAAAACAATGAGAATGTGTGTTTTTGTAGCATGAAACAGGCAAAAACAATTAGGCTTTTTCTTGCTTAACATTATTGATGATTTTGGCGCTCCCATTTCAGCACGAAGCTTCGTTGAAAGAGTCCGATCTCCTGACGAACCTCGTAGTATTTTGACTCCCTTTGCCACTCTTCCGAAAACACACTGATTGTGTTTGGCTGCGGCAGAGGGTCAAGTGCGTCCCGCAGCAGCGCCGTCCCGCTCCTCGCTCCTTTGACTGCTCTCGAGAAGCACTCATTTGGCCGGGGCTGAAAACACTTATGAGAATGGCGGTGTACAGTATGTGGGAGCAGCGGGCTGTTTAGTGGGGTTATAAATAAGGAGGGAGGGAGAGACGAGGAAGGAGGGCGGCGGCGCTGAGAAGGAGGGGGGGAAGCGAGTAGAGAGAGAGCGAGCTTGATTTACTGAAAATAGTTGGCTGCGTCCCCGGGGAGGCATAACGACAGCATCATGTTTAAAGAAATATCATAAAGATCAAGAGCAAATCCCGCCATCAGTCGCACTCGGAGACGCTCACAGGAGTTTGTGGAAAAATGGAAAAAGGCCCGGGCCGCGATCGATACAGATGCAATAGTGTTAAAGTGTGATGGCGCAGGAGCGAGAGAGGCAGACGGATACCAGGATGTTTTCTTACTCCGAGCATTCGGGACGATTCAAAATACACACTTCCCACAACATGTCCCATAAACGGACACACAAAGCGACCTGTAGCTTGGGCACTCAGAGTAGCTCTCCAAAGGCTTTCTACATAAGCCCGATGTGTCAAATCTGTGCAGAGTCTTGGCAGAGCAACTCACACAGCACATTTGCAGATGCATTTCCTCTTTGTGCAGGAAATTACGAGTTATCGTAAGCACCGTCTGCATACATTAAAGTGGTCGTTTGAGAAGAAACTAAATGTATTTTCTATCTTTAGTGAGCGACATGGCGGCGCAGCAGTTAGGATCCTCGCCTCACACCATGAAGGTCCTGAGTTCGATTCCCGGACAAAGTAGTGGAAGTCAACCCAAATGGGTTTTTCTAAGGCCGATGCCAATATGCACGGCCGATATTTTTGGCAGATTTGACCAAATGTTTTGTCTACAATCCTGTGTATGATGCTTCTAAACTGTAAAACGTGTCAGTGTTGAACCGTGACAGCAGGAGGCTTCACTAAAAAGGTACTTCAGGGGGAGTTTTTAGAATCTGTTGAGCTCCCTCTAAAGAATCTACAAAGATGAATGTCCTGAATAAATCAGCCCTATGCCCCTCATACAGTGCCCCCTGCTGTCACAATTCAATACTGACACATTTAGAAGCAACAGCAAAACCCATTACGGGTGACGTCTAGTAGATATTTCTATAATTGAAACCTTAACTATAGGTTATTTGAGAGATTTTAAAAAAAATTACATCAAATCAAATTAGTAATATCGGCCTATACCATGCCAACACCCTTCATATCGGTACTGGACCCCAAAAATCTATATAAATCGGGCCCTAGTCAGCGTTAGATTGGCCAATAGCCGATATTGAAAAATACCCAAATATTGGCCCGATATATCGTTCGACCTCAACCAAGTAGGGCATTTCTGTCTGGACTTTGCATGTTCTCCGTCTGCAAAGGCTTTCTCTGCGTGCTCTGGTTTCCCATATGACTAAAACATGTACAATAAGGACTCCTCTGTAAAAGAGATTCTGTAATTTCAGAAAAACTCTTGTAGTGAAATAAAGGTATAAAAAATAAACGTGGCTACTAACTGTCCCGACACAACCCCATACAGAACACATTGCATTCACACTTATAAACCACCAGTTCAGTTGATGCATTTAACATGGCTGCCCTTTGCACATTTACATACAACGTGAAGACACAGGGTCCACCCAAGCCTCTAGTGGAGAATCACAGTCACTACATCAACATCAGTGTCGGGACAAGTGCATACATCAAATCCCCCTCCCCGCTGCTGCGTATATGCAAGGACCTCAGAAGTGGCCACATCCCTGATATGTTCCGTTCGCTCTGCCCTTCATCACCCTCTAACAAGAGAACAAGAGATTACCTCCACAATCACACCATTAACCTGCTGACAGACACACCAGCGCGCATCAATCACCGCTAACGGAGGCATCTCCACGCGAGCACTCTCATGTGTTCTGACGGAGATATTCACAGACCCTCCAGTCATCATCAAATATAGGACTGTCAGGCGCCATATGAACTGGGGGACACATATGCTAATATAGGAGCACGCTCATCCGAAGCAGGGCTCAAATTAGTATAATGTTGTTTATGACACACATCGAGGCAACTTTGGTTCACTGAAGGAGCATTTTCTGTTCAAGAAATAAACACAACTAAATCAATCTTTGCTCATGTAAGAAAAAAATGGAAACAGAGGATTTGGAGTGCCTATTGTACATGTTTATAGTGGCCGGGAAATCACGCAGAGGAAAGCTCCACAGACAGAGCAAGCAAACTCCACATAGGAAGGCCCCACATTCTGAGGAAATTAAATCCTAGATTTGCTTGATTGCGCTCAATGGGAAGAAAGTCATCTCATAAGTAACATTTTGATGAAATAAGTAAATCTGCCCTTGGTTTGAGTAAGTAATAGGGATGTCACGGTATGAACATTTTACCTCACGGTTATTGTGACTAAAATATATCACGGTTTTTGGTTACTATAGCGGTATTTTTTTTATATGTGTGTTAATAAGTTCAGAAAGCATTGATAGTCCTACACAAACTGAAATTGTTTCAAAAAAGTTTAACAGTGTTTGTTATATTTAAAAAATACAGACAAAGCCATATCAAAAATAAATCAGCCACTGGAACAAAAATATTCAAGAGCAAACAGTTCGCGCTTACAGTTTCATAACATTCATTAACTCAATAATAAGATGTTTTTTTTTTTCTCTTACTAAGGGCCAAATTCCTATTCCACTGGCAGATTTTTTTTACTTGGGTAGTCAGAAATTCAGGTGAAATATTTTTAATTTCAGTAATTTGCTTTACTTTTTTGTGGAATATGTCAATTATCAGTTGATTCAATCAATCAATCAATATATATGTTCACATGAAACAAATTTTTATCACACCACCAGCTTTAAAATATAAAACTAGGGCAAAAAAACTATACATATTCAGAGATTCAATTCCTGCATAAACTTCACTGGAAAAATAATTATTATTTTCCGGGTTAGCGAAGAAAAATGCTAACGGCTAAACCTAGATGTAGCGACTTTAGTAAATATTACTTTTTTAGCAGTAGGTTGTGGCATTTTTGGCTAATGAGTCTGAGAAATATGTCGCTTCAGTAACTCTCTGTTGAGTTTTAGAAATATTGATGGTTGTTTTTAAGAGTTTTTTTTATGCTTTTTTCTCATTTTCTCTCGGTATTATGGAACAAGTAATTTTTTTCTCAAAGGTGCATTATGCCACCTTTTATGTAAAAAAAAAAAAAAAAGAGTTTATATCAATGTGTATTTGACCTTTCAGTGATTGTCTGGGTGGTTAGCTTGGAGCCTTCGCTTTCCATCCCAGTTGCTTCTACGATGCTTCAGGATCCATTTTATTTCAGGTTTTGTAGGATTTCTGGAAATCATGGAAACGGTTCGACCAGCAGTGAAAGCCTAAAAAATAATTGATCCTGGAGCGTCCTACAGGCCATCGGGATGGTAAGTAAAGGCGCTATGCTAACCACCCAATCATCCGCTGGGTCACTGAAAAGTCAAATACGCACTAAAATCAACTTCTTTTTTACATAAAAAGTTGCATAGTGCACCTTTAATTCAGATTATTGTGTATAATTTCACCTGAAAAGGACATATTTAAAAGTAAAGGTTAATTGTCTGATTTCAAGTGAGATTTATGCTCGTTCCATTGGCTTTAGTATTGTTCATCTTATCTTACATTTGTTCAAAGCAACAAAAAATGAACATAAAGAACCTTTATTCAAGCGATTTTAAGCAATTTACCTCATTAAAGATCTCCAGTGTTCCCAATACAATAATTTTAACACTGTAATATTGCCATGGGGCCATTGTTCGTGACATAACCAGTCACCACACCAACATGTCCGCTCCTCTTTTTAACCGAGTTGTACTGTATTAGTCCTTGCTCTGAGCTAGTTCTCAGTTTGGAGGTGTTTTGTGATGAAGGAAGTGGCTGCTGCTGAGGGACCAGGCTGAGAGCCAGAGAAAGGCCCGGAGCACCGACAGAGCAGACAGAGGCAAAAACATAACTCTTCATAAACAACGACTATCAGACCAGCTGCAGCCTCTGGGAGAATACACTCACTGTAGGGAAGGAAGTAATAAGAATACGCTGGTATCTGTGGGTGTTTATCGAGAAGAAGAAAAAACAGTTGTGTCACAATGGGTTCTCATTGGCATGTTTTATGTAGCACTGGTCAAAGGATTACTTATTTGACAAGGATAGATACAACATGGTGCAGTTTTTGACAGTGGTTTAGCTTTTAAAGAGCCTTATACTATAACAAAGTCATAGAAGATCAATGAAGCAGAGCAATACGTTTAATATCATTTGTACAAGTGAAGATGAGTATTGCTTAAGCCCATTGCTTTCTGCTTTGTTTAGGTTAGAGAACAACTTCAGTAATTACTTCTGAATAGCGATGGGTACGTTATGAATGAAAGTTTTTTAGATACTGATATTAAAATGTCCGTCATCTAGAAATCTAGAAAACAGAACAATAATGTTCATTTAGTCCATAAAAGACAATTTCTTTAACATTTGTATAATTGATTTGAGCTGAAACAAGTAACTTCCTTTAATGCTGTTCCTGGTCCCAACAGTCTCGAAAGAAATAATGCATTTGTCTCTTTTCTTTTGATACTTTTATTTTTTGCTTATTGACTGCCACGTTCCTTCATTCATTTTCCCATAACTTTGTATTATAGTCTATATGTACTGTAGTCACACAGTTTGTCCAAGGTTATTATTGACTGCTTTCAAAACCTTTCTTGACTTAAGCTGTCTGAATAACTCCTTACCTTATAAATGCATTTAGTCAATTGCCTTTTGCCTAAAACTAGAATCAAACTCCAGTTTCCCTCATGAACCCGGAACATTTTTAATTTAAATGTGTGTAGGTTTCACCTTGTTAAGCTCCTTGATGGGTTTTTATTTTACACATTTACACAATCAATACTGTATATTTTGATTACATTGAGGGTAAACAAATCTAGATCAGTAGGGTAACATAGCCAAATACAAAATATTGACAAATATACAACATGGCATTTTAATCAAGAGCTAACACTAAATTAAGTTCTAATTTGTTTTCAAAATTAAAATTGCATAACTGCCTTTTACAACGATCTCGTCAATCCACAGCCTTCAGTGTTCTCCCAGCAACTGCCCGGCATAAACAATAAAGCCCGCAAATGCTTCTGTAATAAATGATTGAGGAGGGAACAGACCCTACAATGAAGAGGCAGAGCAGCCAAAAGAGAGCTTCCCATACAGAGCGCAATTAGCAATTATGCAGTCATCAATTACAATTATCACAACTGGTGATTAAGCAATTATCACTCTAAATCATGGTTTCCCCGCCGCACAACCAGCCTGCCACCCCTCTGCGTTTGGGTTAGCTGGGAAGAGGAAGGCGGGCGATGGTGCAGGTGATTAGAGCACGCGAGTGCGTAAAGAGCCTGAAGCGTGTCTGCATATGTGACAAAACTCAAACAAAGTGTGTCGCGCGGAGCCACGAGGGCCTGTCAATCACGGCCCGAACAGCAGCTGTAGTTAAAGTCAATGAGGTAATGATAATAATATAGAGGGAGGGGTGTGGAGGTGACAACAGTGTTAATGTTTTCAGACCTGACAGGGATTATAGGATGAAAGTGATGTGATAAGTATCTACACAGATGCTTTTTTTTTTTAATTCTCAATACAGTGATGATTTTATAACACAACTGCAAATGTTTAAAGCGCAGGTCACTCCAGTTTCCCCTAACAACCTAAAACATGACCAGGAACAGTAGGGCGTTGTTTACAGACAGGTCAAATGAGAAACTAGAAGTGTACAATTACTTTTGAATTAATTGTAACGTATACTACCTGACACAATAAAGAAAAGAAAAAAAGTTGCCACCTGGATTTAAAGTGCATATGACACATTAGATTTTTTTTTTTTTGCTAAAACATGTACCCAGCTTTCTTTAGTTTGACCTTTTTTGTGATGCTTATAGTTTCACTTCCTTATTGGACACCGACAGGAAGCGACATAGGCTGTGTCCGAATGTCCACACTATTCCCTATAGTGCACTATATAGTGATCACGCCATTTTGTAGGGGTGTCCGAATGTCCAGAGAGAAAAAAGTAGTGCACTCAAAATTTCCCACAATGCATTCTGAAAAGTAGTGAGCATCAGCGGTCACTAAACGGGTCAATATAGCCCACAATGCATTGCGAGAGTCGGAGAAGAATGCCGGACAGCGACAGGTCTTTGAACTAAACAACATGACGGAATGAAATCAGCTGTTTCAATCGTGTGTTGCGTATTTATCATGAATAAATAACTTAAATATAAACGGTTACGGTGAAAAATGCTAGCGTTAGCTGCTTACCTTTAGCTCGAGCTGTTAAATGACCGATAGCTTCCTCTGAAATGATCCAAGCCATTCATGTAAAATCCATGTAAAATATATCTGACTCGTATTTATCCATAAATAGTCCACTGTTTCATGAGTTTGGTTGATCTTTATTGCAGAAATCATTTTTTTCCGGAGTTTAGCGAACTTTTAGCAGATGTAGTGCACTCATTCTGCTGGCGCTTCGGACACCGGGCTCTGACCTGCTTTCTGCACGCTGGAGTGATTTTTTTTTTTTTATATGATAGTTTTAATTTTTATTTAAATGTCAAATAAAATGCCTGTAAAAGTGCCAAAACTGTCTGTTTCATAAAATAAATGTTTGTAACAATAAATAAATTCAGAAAAAAAAAAAATCTGCACGCCGCAGCGCGCGTGACGTCACGCAGCTCGGAGAAAGTAGTGGGCTTCTGTCCGAATAGCCAACAGAATCAGTGGACTATATAGTCTACTTTATAGTGCGGGCCTATGTAGTGAATGAGGGGTTAGGGAATAGTGTGGACATTCGGACACAGTCATAGATAAAGAATTTTAAACGGTTGCCGTGCCAACTGTGTTGAAATGAGTGAGTCAAACTGCTACTGAACTTTACCTCTATCTGTGTTACTTCCTGTCAGTAGCTTAAACAAATTTATGAAAATAACTTTTCTGCCCAACATTTCTTCATTTGCTGATGTACTAAAATAATATGATAGTTATTACTTACATATGTTATCCATCTAAAATAAGTCTTATTCAAAAGCAGTCAAAAACCAAAAAAACAGTCATATGCACTTTAACCATAGACTGTATAAATAATAGACAGCTCCTCCTCACTCCTCCCCGTTTACCAAAATGACCACGTTCGTGGGGGAAATCATGGCGGATTTACAGGCTCCTCCTCTCCAGCTCTGACGAAGCATGTTCCTAAAAAGGGATAAGGGCGGGATCTTGACTGTAGACCCGGCCCCTGCTCGGCCCTCGCGGGGCGTGTAATGGGCGTGTATTTCTGTTGTAATCGCGCCCATGGCCAGGCAGCAACGTAAACGGCCTGTCAATCAAAGTCAGGCCCTCATTAATTACGCAAGATTTCTAAAATTCTTATCTACGATAAAAACCCTGGTGCTTCATATTGTTTTTAACCCAGCGTAATCACAGGAGGAATATGTAGCTCTAGCCACTTCTAAACCATTAAGCACCAGGCATTAACGTTGTTTTTAACGTGTCTAAAGTCCAATGCATTACAATGGGGGGATAGCGGTCATATGGAGGTACTGCAGCAAAGGTGGAGCAATGGCGGCCTCCAGTGTCGTAGTCAAAAAGCAGAGCAGTCAGCGGCCATTGACTTTAACTAGCGTTAACTGTTCTGATCTGGGGTCGCTGCAGTTGGTCAGGTCTAGGTTCACCAACACTATGTGCCCAAAGAATGAGATCAGCTGACTACCCGAACATCCTGAATGACCAGGTTATTCCATCAATGGATTTTTTCTTCCCTGATGGTATGGGCATATTCCAAGACGACAATGCCAAGATTCATCGGGCTCACATTGTGAAAGAGTGGTTCAGGAGCTATTCTAATGCTACATGCTAATGCGTACATTATTTCCTACTTGTCTGGCAACAGTTAAATCACGTTCTACGTATATAACTCCGTATTGTTACTGGGTCCATAGTAACAATACACAATCGAGCTACTATTGTTGCTTCAGGTAAAAAAAGTGAAATAACTCCTGCCTAGGACTTAAAAAAAAAGCAGTTTCAACAGTTTCAGTTTAGAGCCGTGCATTACACGGGGTTAATGCACGGCTCCTCGTTTAATCCTTACATTAGACATCACATGGATTGTCCACCACAGAGTTCAGATCTGAACCCCATTAAGAATGTTTGGGATATGCAGGAGAAGGCTTTGCGCAGCGGCCACACTCATCGATGCAAAGATCCTGGTGAAGAATGAATGCAACACTTCATCTTTTGACATTGCAGAAGCTTGTTGAAACAATGCTACAGCGAATGTGCGCTCTAATCAAAGCTCAGTCCAACGAAATATTAGAACGTGTGCAGGGCCGGCTCTAGGCATAGGCGACCCAGGCGGCCGCCTAAGGCGCCATCTGCTGGAGGGGGCGCCGAATCGCGCCTGCATTTTTGAACCCCATACTCCCTAGCCTGGTGAGACAATGATTCCCCTCTGTATTTTTTTTATACATCGGGGAATCAGTCTGGACCCCCCGCCCCCGTTGGCGGTATCTGCAAAATAAAATCGTTCCTGTGCAATCAGATTCGTTTATTTGCGTCACATGTTGTTCACAAACAGCATCACTCACGGGATGCGGAAGTCCCTCAATAACAATCTACTAGTTTCGTGATTCATAATCCAATCCAAATTGACTAGGGCCGGCCCTGAACGTGTGACTTTCTTTTTTTTGGTCCGGCAGTGTAATTTAATCATAATACAATTTTGTATGATGTTAACTGCACCTATTCAGATGACTGTTGCTAGTACAGTAAAGTTATGGCCCCATTTCATGCCAAAGCCTTTTCTAAACATAGGGCAGGTCCTACACAAACATGTCCCTCTCTGTCCTGCCTTAATTGCCTTCGCACGTTGCAGTTTTCAGTTTTGAAGGTTGGAGCTCGGCGTTGCCGCCACTTCTGCTGGTGGTGGGTGGTTTCGGGGACAGTGTATGTATGTACGCTCTTTCCCCCGCTCCCTGAGGCCTCTAAATTACCTGTCATCTTTCCCATGATGCAAAGGTCAGTGCACAATCATGGAGTCCATCGCGGAGAGGCGGAGTGGCCCACAGGCTGTCACAACAACGCCGACCCGCGCTAGGCTTATTAGGGTCTAAACAGTAGGAAGCCCAGCAGCCCAGGCCTGGACCAACATGTCAAAACACCCACAGAGTACCGGCGCTCCATCCGCCACAGCCTGTCACAACCTCACTCACACGTCTGGGCGAGAAGTCCAAGCTACACCGCCGTAGAACAATGTGTGGACATTATGGCGTCAACTCATTTCACTTCTTTGGTTTTATTGTTTCTCAAAATAACTACTCAAAAGGTACACACGTTTCTCGCAGTCAGAGGGTCTTGAATTCGAGGAGGTGTATAATTTTGACTATAGTCACTTTCAAATCTTTCTAAAACTCAATGAAAAACTGTATCGATCCATCACAGATGCAAATGTGTAAAGTTTCACTGAGGACTGCGGAGGACTCTCTCAAATACCAATCTTTATCACTTCTCAAGTTTAGTGCGTCACCTGTTGATTTGGCAAAAGATGGCGCGGTTTCTCAGTCGCCTGTGTGATTTTTATTAGTAATTTTTTTTCTCCCACGTGTTTGTTTAGATATGGACAGGCCATGCATTTCTATCATTGATTAAGCCGCTTGTCAATCACGCTTATCGGAACTCGCCGAGATAACAGTCCCAGACTAGTATCAAGAATGCTCAAGCGGGTAAACACAAGGAGCGCTGCTATCCTACATTTCATAAGTTTAAAAAAAAAGTGTCTTATTGATATGGGGAATTTTCCCTTAATATGTCCATGCCGTCACCCCGGCTCTGTTCGGCAGAGCTGGAGATGAGACACTGTGGAGTGAGGCAGCGTGGGAGGCGCAGGAGAGGGGCAGAGAGAGGCACTACAGCCACACGGACAGGACAAGAGCAGACCCGCTACTGCCACCCACTCGCAAAACACACAACACAACAATGGATTAAACAGATGGATTCAACACTGAGCATGGAGCTAAACTAAAGTCTTATCATTGAAATCCATTTTGCCAAGCTATTTTTCTAAGGCAATGCTCAAACAACTCAAGCTTTCGGTGTGGAGTTTGCATGTTCTCCTTTGTGTCTTAAGTCCCGTTTGTGAAACTCAATAATTCAATGGGGCTCACTAGTATTGCACTTTACAATGACAAGCTTTTTAAAGCTCTACACTGTTATTCATTCACTCAGTGTTTGATCCAAGGACACAACTGCAGATACTTTTACTTTGTACCTGGTTAGAGGCAGATAGGGACACACATGTAGTCGTGCTTGTAGTTTTTAGTAGTAGTTATGTTGCATTTTACATGTCGTCGGATGTCAGAAACTCTTCATTTCAGTGTTCTAGCTCCCAAGTCAGAAATGTTAAGGAACAGGCCATCGTTTTTCCATACTGAGATATGTCCTTACCTGAGCTTAGACGAGTTGCTGCGCACCTGTCTGGTCTTTGTGCGTGCCCTCAGTCACGCAAAAAGACCAAAGATGTTTTTAGCATTTGGCCTCTCCCAGCATATTCCTATGGCCCCAAACGGGGGTGAAGTTGGAAGCGACCACGCTCTTCCACAGGCACGCACAAAGACCAGACAGGTATGTATCAACTCGTCTAAGCTCAGGTAAGAACATATCTCAGTCTGGAAAAACAGAGGCCTGTTCCTTTAATGGCAATGAAACAAATACGTTGGCAAAAAATCTGACAAAATATGACCCTATTTCTAAAACCCAGATGTGGCTAGATTTATAATCTCCTAAATAATTTTACAACTCATTTAGAGAGTGCAGTAGGCACTTGATGTCGTAAGTCTGTGGTAGACGTTAGCAACATTAGCATCACAAAGCTAACAGGCCATTTACAACTATTGAGACTCAAATCTAGTGCAGAAGCTGAATAACAGACAGAGAGTGGGCAGTAGAGGATGACTAAAGAAATGTAAAAATGCAGACTTGCCACTCATTTGGCCTCGGTTGCCATGCTGTTGCTATGCTGTGAAAGTTTTAGCATTCCTTCTTACGGATTAAACTTACTTCAGTAATCAAGTTTCAGGAGAATCAAGATCAAGATCAAGTTATGGGTCGATCATGAACCTTGGGACGCCAAATTAAAAAATGGTACTCGCTTCCAGCTGAGGTAACCCCTTCTATTGTAGCTAAGATACTTTTATATATTCTTCGTACCTCTACCTCTGCCTACAAAACCAAACAAAATAACTTCTCTTACACACACGTCCACACAGACGCTGGTTGTTTTGAGCCTGTTTTAATCTTGCTGACACTCGTCTGGCGCGGGGCGTTTGTGGATGTCGCGGTCGGTGGTGGTCGCCTCCCGATGCCCAAGAGATGAGCAGTCACCGCTCTGACACACGGCTCGTCTCCGCGTCAATTCCAATCAGTGCAGCCTGTCAGTCAAAGCTCGGGGCTCAAAACGCTCAAACCGGCGCGTCCCCCCGTGCCACTGCAGAGCTGCCGTCTCAGCCAAATAAATGGCCGCCGCTGACCACACCAATATTCCTTTGTAGCATTTATCTGCAAGTGAAGCGGACATGTGCGGTGACAAATACAGACAGCGCCGTGATTCATGGAGGAGTGAAGGAGGGAGCTGTACCGCATTCAAATCAAGAGTAACATAGGATTGAAGACAGTTTTGTGAATTTTTGATGCAGCCAAACTTTTACTCTGGTAAAACTGCTGCTTATATCAATAATTGAAGGCACACTGCGTAAAATTTTGGATTATACGGTTGCCAGCAATACAAAACATGCCCCTAATGACCAGCTAGATGTAGAAAATGCTATAATGAAAGAATGGATTTGGATGCGGATATCATAGAAATAAAAATAAAAAATTGGTGATTTCTTTAGCGGACCTAACCTCAAAGCAGTACTAAGTAACTCTTGCCCCTAGAGGGCCATAAGCGCAACTGCAGGTGTCGTAGCAAGTTTTAACTTATTAAATGTCTTGGAGAGTAAATACTACGCTGGCAGAAAAGGCGAAGGGAGAGAGGGATGTTGTACATCCAGTTATACAATGGAAATAATTTTTTTCACTCAAACTTGGCTGTAAATACTGTTTAAAGTGGCTCTAGCCCGCAGTTAGCTTTGCCCGTTAGCCTGTTAGCTTCTTCTTCGTGATTCTATTAGTGTGTATTGGTGGCTCCGACCCGGTGGCAGTCAAGTTGAAAGCATGGTTTTCTGGCCAGAGACACCAGGGGGAGATGAAAGACCCCCCAATCATTCCATTAACACTTGTATAAACCCCAGAGGGACTACGAAAAGGATTTATTTAGGTAAACATGTTACTTAGTACTGCTTTAAATCTCATATTTCGCTGCTTTTAGTCAATATCTCCAGGGAAATGAGCTGGAGACGTCCCTGCTCCCAGTAAAGTTGAGGCACTTTGCAGCAACTAAAGTAAGTAATATCTGTATTTTATTCAATTTATTGGGTGAAATGTTACACGATGTGGCTTTAAAATGCACAAAATTGCGATACCACAGCATTTCTGGCATACATATACCATATATATATATATATATATATATATATATATATATATATATATATATATATATATATATTTTCCCAAAAATTGAGCCAGGTTTAAATGTATGGTTTTATTTTATTGACATAGTAGTTACAAAGACTTTATTTCGAGGATATTTTGTAGATCTTGTCTAGTTTTAAGATAAACTGATTGTTAGTAAAGAAAAATCTTAAAATTTTCCCTCAATAAACTCTATTGAAATATTGAAAAATCTGTCTGTAGGTATAGGAGTCTGTATGTTTGTAGGTCTGTAGATATTGCATTTAAATAATGCATCGCTTTTATGGACACTCAAAGACGCTTTACTATTCATTCACTCCATACTTGGTGGTGGTAAGCTACTATTGTAACCACAGCTGCCCTGGGGTAGACTGACGGAAGCGAGGAAACCAGTCTGCGCCATCGGCCCCTCCGACCACCACCAATCAGTCACTCACTCACTACATTCGCTAGGCATCCTGGTGTTCCCAAACGGTCTCCCATCCAAGTACCGACCAGGTCTGACGGGATCGGGCAGAGCAAAGGCGGTATGGCCATATGGCCTTATAAATCTATGGAGAAACATTGAATCAGTGCAATAATTAAACATGTTATTGTAAAGATTAGTGTTTCAATTTCAATTTCTGTCACGTCATTGTCATGTAAACCTCCCCAAGCAGCCCCTTTAATACAGGACATCCTGATTCAGAGGCAGCAGCGTTTGGGTAATGACCCGGGCCCGGAGCACCTCTCGTCAGATCATAGCGAGCGTCTGACGTAACCATGGCGTCCGCTTAGCTGCTCTCAGCGTGACAGACGAAACATGGCACGGCATTAAACCAACATCAAAGCCCCTGCCGCACCACGCCACCGAAACCTTCTAGGCTCTCCCCTCGTGGCAGCCGGAGAGCCGCCGCAGCAGCCACTCTATACCGCGGAAAAAAACTCCAAAAGAAAAACCTCAAGATCCAAAGTCGCGGCAAAGTCAAAGTCAAGGCAGGCGCTGGGAGACGATCGGCAGCAGGGGGAGAAAAACAAACCTTTTTTTTTGCGCGGAGTCTTTGTAGTTCAAAAAGACTGCAGATGTCATATTCTTTGAGAGTGCGTTTTCCTAATGTTTGATGCAAGCAGTGACCTAAACCTTGAGAACTGAAAAGCTACAGGAGGCGCGTGCTGGGGCTGCGATGGAGATGTTGAAAGGCACGATGGTTGCACCTGGACTGGGGTAAAAGAAGTACGTAATAAAGGGAAAGTACTAGAACTAGTACTAGAAGGAAAACGCTTCATTACTCAATAACATAAACGTGATACTTAAAGGGGCGCTCTATAGGCCTTGTTGATCTTGTCATGAAGGCCAAACATAATGAAACTAACAAATTAATAATATAGGACCAATAAAGACCATCAGTAAAGGCTATAAGACGTGAAGTGATATGCTGCTCTATTTTGTTTAGTTTTGCCTGTGTCTTTTTTTTATGTCATTTAAAGTTTGATGTTTTTCTCTTGTGTTTTCATGTAAAGCACTTTGGTCCGCCAAGTGTTGTTGTTTTAAGTGATAGAAATACATTTTGATTGATACTGTTTCCAACTAAGTTAGGGCCGGAAAATGAATCAAAATGAATCAAAACTTTGGTCAATCTCAGTAATTGTCATGGGACCCTACGGTCATAATCGCAGCCTTCTTTTCAGGCAGTAACAGATCCGAGTTTGAGAGTTTGAATGAGTACAATGGAAGATTTCTGTGTGTTAAATGATACTGGAACAGAAAACCTTAATTATTGGTCTTTGCTGTGGCTTACAAGGTCTTGTCTATCGTCATAAATCGGCCAGATGTATTTGTTTTTAACCTCTTAACCCCCACCGAGCATATTTTCTCCAAATCTAAAAGGTTCTTGAGAAAAGCATCAAAATAGCAACAAAAATGAGAAAAAGAAAACACAAAAACGAGTGGTAAACGAGTGGAAAACAAGACAAAAATTAGACAAAAAAACAAAGATGAAAACGCAACAAAAGATTGACAAAAAAGTGCCAAATATGCAATGAAGAATTGGAAAAAATGCGTTGAGGAAAAAGATCAATTTAGATCAGTTTGGTGAGTCTTAGCTTTCAAATGAGCTGTTACACTGGCCTATAGGTAGTAAGCTCCAGTCGAGAGGTTTTTAGATTTGAGTAAAGCCGAACTGAAGGAAATGCAGTCGGTTCAGGCGGGGCTTAATGTATATATATATATATATATATATATATATATATAGATCAATGAATATGAGGGTATAAAGGGACTAAGACATGTTTTCCCATATCACCCAGCCCTAAACTAACCTACCAGTATGACAGTCTGGTACTGCATTCACGGAATTTAGCTTCAATGTGGGATTAAAAGACAGAATAATCACTGAAATGTGACATTTGACCTTTTCATTTTCTTCAGTGTGCGTCCAAATCCAGCAGCATGGCAACATTTTTTATTTATTTTAAAATCAGCTTTTAGACGAGCCACTTGAACTTGTCACACTCTCCCATCATCTACGCGAGATCTTAGTGAAAAATTAATGCAGCACTGGATCTTTTGACATTTCAGAGCCTCATTGAAACAACGCCACAGCGAACGTGTGCTCTAATTTAAGTTTTGAACAACCAATATACAAGGACTAGATCAGGTGGAAGCACCAATAAACTATTATAAAAATGAGGCTCTGTTGTTTTCGATCATAGTTTTGTTTAGCAATGAGCTGTTGTTATGACCGGTTAGACATTAGGCCTATATTTGCCCAATTTACCAACGCTCCCTGTTCAATTTATCCAAATCCCACAGTAACTTTGCTCTTGTAGGACGCAGACCCCGGTGAAGGGCTGTGTTGAAAGTCATCGCGATTGCACCTGGGCTACATTTGCGGCGCCGAGTTAAGAGAGGAGAAGTGTAGGTAAGGGCTAATTATAAAAATAAAGTGCCCCCATTACGGAGGCGCGGGCGAACAAAGCGCCAACAGATGGGATGTCACGGGTAAGTGTGCCAAACTGCGCCAAAGCCCCGGAGTGGAGAACCCATGGCAGTCCAGTGTGGAGCAGGAGTATAGCCGTAAAGCCTGGTCCACGTGTTGACAGTGTTGCTCCAGCCCTTGCCCACAGTAGTCAAGGTGAGACGGCGTGACACCAACAGGAAGCGGGGGCGAATAGAGCAAGAGAGGGAAAAAAAACAAAAACCCTCCCCTGTATGATGGATAGCACTCTGCATCCACCTCTCCTCTGCTCTCTCCTCTTACAACGCGAGGCTGGTGACTTTCCAGTGAGGCCATTATCATTGTGGAATGCATAATAGCCTAATTAATTACATGTGTCAGCGACTCCTTTGTTTCAGCGTGGAGGAACATCATGCCAGCGCCGCTTCCGCTAAAAAAGCAACACGGCCTGATGAACGAGCGTCGAACAAGAGGAATCTGACAGGAAAAAAACACCAAAAATCCACCGTTCGGGAGATGGATCAGAGACACGTGCGGCTGAAATTAGGGCCGCAATTTGTTTGATGAATGGTCAATCTCGGCGTTAGGAGGTAGTTCCCGGTTCTGGTGAAGTGGCGCATGTCGTTTGTTATTTTCTTATTATACAAACAATAACATAATAAATATCCGGAGGCCCAATTCTCGCCGTATATAGCACGATATAAAAGCTGAACCCCTTCATAACACTCAAAACAAAGCTTACTGTTCCAATAATGATGAAGAGATGATGACTTAATTTGAATTTAGCTTTATAATTTAATTATTAAATTTTTCTTTGGCAGCGGTAATCTTTGTCAACCCACCAATAAGGCTATTCAAAACTCCCCTTGCTCTGCTTTTCCGAAATATCTCCAATGCAAAACAGAAAAAGCTTCAACAAACCTACTGTGCATACTGTATAAATGGTAATCCAAAGAGGGGTGAGACTGAATTAGGGGTATAGGTATTGTGTTTCAAAAATGCCAAATGAATGATTGATTACACACACAAAAAAGCAGTTGCTTTATAGTTCTATCACATGTAAAGCACTTGCAAAGAAGCAAACCTATGTTGCTCTGAAACCAAAGACAATACCTAATACAGAGCAATATCAAAAAACAGTACAGTCACATGTTTGGAAACACTTTTTTAAGCATTGTTTTTTTTTTTTTTTTTTCAAGACTATTTACTATTTACAAACACAAGGCCCACCGGCCAGATGTGGCCCACAAGATGATTTAATGTGGCCCTTTGTAGAGCATGTATGTCAAAAATTAAAAGTAAGTCTTGGAGCAGTAAGTAAAGAATTCCACACGTGTCCTGCAGAGGGCACTGACATAATAAGAGATCAGGATATAAACAGCATATTATAGCAATGTGGTAAATGGTCAGCCTGCCCCAGGGCGACTGTGGCTACAATAGTAACTTACTGCCATTAAGTGTGGAGTGAATTAATAATGACTTTATGTAGCACTTTGTCAGGCTTTGTCACACGTTTCTCAAAGCGTAATAAGTGTAAGCCGCAGTCCTTAACATGCAGCCCACGACCCGGCGTAGGGGCTCAATTTCAGCCCACGACCCAAAAGAGTTCAACACCGCTGTTTGAAACAAAATAAGTTTAAATTAATTCTTCAAAATAGCCACGTTTTGCTTTGATTACTGCTTTGCACGCTTTCGACATTTTCTCAATGGGCTTCACAATGTCATCACCAAAAATGGTTTTGACTTCACAGACTGTTGAAAACTAGTTTATAAAGCTCATTGAGAAAATGCCAAGAATAAAGGGTGGGAATTTTGAAGAATTTAGAATGTAAAACACAATTTGAGTTATTTCACCCTATTTTCATTCTCAGCATAGTCCTATGAGTTCATAATGCCTTCAATCAGAAGAAAAGCCAATACATTAAAAGCGTTTCCAGACTTTTGACGGGTACTGTATGTACACAAAACAGTGTCTGAGGCCTCATGCACGCTTCTGATACGGTATAAACAGTTTTTTAAATGAAACTATTAAAAATCCCTAAATCTTTTTTTGCAACAATAGCAGTGGACCACAGCTGCATTCGCCGCCCTGACATAATTGACCAGACTGTCCAAAAGAATCAGCTGAGTGCTTATGTTTGACGTCTTATGGGGCAGTGCCAGCGCACCATCAACAAGCTCTACACGACTGGGCTCTTGATGAACACGGCATATCATTTGTCCTGTCAGATTTGCCGATTTCATTCATTTTGTCGACGGCGCTGCATGCGAAACAGAGAATGGTTGAGGGGAGAGAGAGACGGGCGCGGTGAATGATGAGGTGACAGTAGTAGCGCAGACAGCAGCAGGGATCACTGCGGGTTCACTGCATAAACAAAGCATACATTAGTACCTACTGTAAATGTAATGCCGTCACTGGAGAGCGTATTTGCACGCACAGGCCAGGCATTTCTGTGAATAAACTTTGCAATATTGCTTCTATTTATGTTTCTTAAAGCACTTGCTGAAACTTAGCCACAAAATATTTCCCTTGATACTACACTTGTAATTGCATTGTCCAAATCACAGTAAACCGATCCAGCTTTTTGCTTCTGATACCGATACTGGGAGTTTGAGTATCTGCCGATTCCGATGTTAACCGATACTAAGTGGCTTTCTTATAACATGAATGGTCTGCTTTACTCCATTGTTAAATCAATAAAGTCTTATCTTTTCTTGCAAACGAGATGTTACATATCAATGATTAAGTATATCTATTAATAAACTAATGGAAAAACATTACACAAGGATCACTGGACTTTTCTACTAAGGTTACATTAACTCACAGCATAAAATTATCCGATCATTATGACTTGTTCAGTACAAATATGTTACATCAGTTATTCTTTAACAGCATTTTATAAAATACAAACACGTAGCCTCTCCAGCACTGGCTATTTCATTTTATTAGGTGATCCAATCTTAATTTATGTCCCAGCCTTGATTAGTTGACGTAGCAATAGCAAACTGATCAACAGTATGCTAAATCTAAGGGAATATTATTCCCTTAGATTTAGTTGATGAAAGTTGTGTTTTTAAAACGGTGAAAGCCAAAACAGGTATTAGTTCAGTATCAGATATTTGTTGCTGATACCCGATCATATTTTTTCCAGTATCAACTCAACAAAACCTAAAAAAGGCCATGTTTACAGTAAAGTTGATCCGTTTACAGTAAAGTTGATCCGTTTATTTTATAAACTGGTGAGCATATTACAGTTGTGCGGATCTTTTTTCCTTTTTCCATTGTGCTTTTTGGATCCAGCACACTGGTTCAGAACGTCGGATGTGCGTGTCTTTCCTCCTCATTACAGTAAAGTTGATGACAAACCTACACAAGAAGCAAAATGCTCGCTCTAGTTTCAAAAGCCTTGCACTGAAAGGGACGCCTTCAATGACCAGATATCAATGGTACAATCTCGGACCATTGTCTTTATAGGAAACAATAAAGACAGCCACATTTAGGCTGAAGTGTGTATCCTGCAGTGAGCAGTTTCCATTGAGTTGCCTTGTGTACGAAATGCATGGTATAAATAAAGTTGCCTTGCCTTGCACGTGGTCGTATCTTCCCCCTGATAATCCCCACTTGCCCCGGAGGCACTGGGACTCACTAAAGACTACCCTGAGCCTAACAGGAGCGGTGCTTTTACATAATTAATGACTGTTGATGTTTCAGGTATAGTCGCCCGGCAAATTCACTCCCTGTTTCCCCTCCGCACGAGAGAGAGAGGACGACAGCAAACATTACAGATGTCATAACATTCATAAGCTTTGTTTATAGTGGCTATGGCCTCGCGGGCATTTTGTTTAAGTGTAAGAAATGCTATTTTTATTTGGTTTAAGGATAGGGTCGTAGTCGTTATTCACTCATCACCTCAAAAACGAGCAAAATGTAGGTTATGTCTTCTTTGTCAGGTCACAACATATCTCTTCAGTGCCCCATCTCAATCTTTCAGACATAGTAGGTAGCAGTTTTCAGATGACAGAATTTAGAGAGATCAAAAATGATCAGACTATTAGACAGCGCAATATGCCACTAGAAATAGAGTTTATGGAAAGCAATCAGTCATTGCGTTGTGATTTCATTTTATTTCTCTTTCAAAAACATTTCCTCACCCTGAGAGGAATACTGCATTTCTGTCCTCCGTCTAAGATCTTCTTGACATCAACGGCATCTATCTATGAGCCTCATTTTGCAAACCGTGTTTATGCATTACAGTGAAATGGATTAAGCTTCAGAGGAGCTTCCCCATAAATGTCTGGGTCTGTGGAGACTTTGAGATGTTTTGAGCGGTAAAACGGCACAGTGCTTTGGTGTTGGTTTTATAATCCTTTGGCGCCTTCAGAGGGAGACGCACAGAGGCACACAGCTGCAGACGATGATCATTCGTTTCAATGCAAATCTGCAAATCGAGACGTCAATGTAGTTTCTGAATCCTGGTGGTCGTGTCGGTTCTCTTCACATCGGCGCCTGCACGGGCCTCGGAGCGCACCACGGCTAAAGGCAGGGCACATTTAGCCTCTATGTGTTGAATTAAACATTTCAACATGACACAGAGGGAAGGCTATTTTTTACTGCTCTCTGCCCACTACTCATTATTAATTTGTAATAAGCTTTAAGGCTTTTTGATGTCATACATATTTTACAGAGAGATATCACTCCCGGGCGGCAGACGAGACGCGGCCGCCTGTCGATGAGTGATTACTACAGACCCAGTGGTTTTCTGAGGCTAAAATTAGGAGCAGGTGAAGGTTAGGCTTTTGACTAGACTAATGCATTAAAGAGAAGTGCGGTTACAACAAATGCACCGAGGAGTTAAATGCAGAGAAAGGTGCTTATTGT
Source organism: Proterorhinus semilunaris (assembly GCA_021464625.1). Lineage (NCBI taxonomy): Eukaryota > Metazoa > Chordata > Actinopteri > Gobiiformes > Gobiidae > Proterorhinus > Proterorhinus semilunaris. The sequence continues at coordinate 26,713,904 of CM038345.1, read as the reverse complement.
CAGAAATCCGTCCATAGTTACAATTACTAGCTACCCTGACCTGCAGCATTTTGTTCAAAAGCAGGATCGTCTGGGACCTGGCTCACGGCAAATGATGTTGGCAACTCCAATTTGGTATAGATAGCCTGCAGACGGCATCTTTGGAATTGCTCATATATCATGTTTGAATGTGTCATGTCATGTTCAAAGCAGCCAGCGGGGGGGAAAACAAAAAAAAGGAACCACCATTACTTTAGAACATAAACAAATGCCGATTTATTCATATATTTTCCGACTACTTAAAGATACAGAGACATGGAGAGGGGTGAAGTGGTTCAACAGCCTATAAATAACCAGTGAACTATAGCTTCATGCTACATATGCTAACGTTAGCAACAAGTGCCATTTTTTGGCTTCTGCTGGACAATCTGCTGTGAAAAAACATTAATGGATCCGATTTTGGCTTGACTTTATTGGTGTGTGTGATGAATATGTTTATAGTCCCCCAGAAAACGTCTTAAAAGAGGCGTTGCCGTGTGTATCTATTGATCCAACATGCAAATCTGTAGCAAGTCACCCAAATACAGAAGACTTCCAAATCCAATGTCATTCAGAGTCCACCTTATAACATCCCTTCCACCTGTAATTAGCAGAGTTTTGATACTGATGTGCTATGCCAGACTACCCTTCTTTGTGTAGAATATAGGAACGTCGTGTAAACCATTGTAGGGAGCAGGCAAATGCTTCCTGTGAATAGTTGCATTGCTTTGGGATACGTTTGCCTGAGTTAAGTGATCATCTCGTATTTTCTTTTGTGTCAGAATTGAAATTTGGATTCAGAACCAAAAAGGTGAGATAAAGACATTCTCCAAATTGTCGCACCCACAACACTGAGGCTGGAACAGTGTTGCCCAGTACCTTTAAAACTTCCACTGGGCAGAACATCCAATGAACTATCTTTGTCAAATACATGATATCCTCGTCAACCGGACAATTGTTTGAGACTTTTACGTACTTTTGATGCCAAGAGTCATGATTACTGTATAAATTATCCCTTGTACTTGGATCTAAAGCTCACTTTACCTCCACCCTGTCTCCTTCTGCTGCCCTCTGTCAGGACCGGCCAAGGCACTTGTACTACTCTGGGCTCTGGGATCGGCTCGCGTGCCCGTTGGATGTCAGCCTCGAGTTTGTGTTCGCCGGTGCCAACAGAGCAGTAAAAGCTGTAAAACTAATGAGGTCTGGGCGGTAATGCACACTGAATGACCTCCGTAATGCCCGCCTCTGAGCGCGATCACTCATACACAATGTGACAGGACAGACAAGCTGTTGGTTTAAGTGAACAAGGCCTAATCTAAAACGGCGCGATGTTTGCCAAGTAATGTAGCGAGGACTGTTAACCATTCCAGAGCCTGAAGGTCCTTTTTTGCAGCTATTTGTGGCCAGCCTAATCCCGTAGAATATCATTGAATGGTGAAGGAGCTAAAGACGAGGAAGAACTAGTGCTGCTGTGTGCTTCCAGAAGTGAGGGACTAATCTCTGGCAAAACTCTGTTCCACTCCACAAGAGGCCCACTGAGACCTGCTCATGCCCAAAATTGAAAGAAATGTCATAAATAATAATTTGTGGATCACCATTGCCATCCGTGACCTCGCATCAAACAATAGATGAAGGCTTTGTTCCAGCAAGATTCAGTTTAAAAGATGTTGGTTTAATCTACTCAAGTTTACAATGTTTATTCAATTTCTGCATTTCTGCATTTGTAGACATGGGGACCCATGTCCAGATTTTGTGCTACTGTTGTGGTCATGAGTTCTATTTAACCTTTATTTCACCAGGAGAACCTCACTCGGATTGTAAACCCATTTTTAAAAATTACATCCAAACACATTTAGACCATAAAATTAACTCACAAAAAAATAGAAACGTTGCGTTGTGAGTTCAATTAGACAAAGCATTTGCAGCATGATTTTTATGTAGCTTTGAGCGCAGATTTCTTTTATCTTAATGTGTAAATATCTTGCCGCATGGACAGATTTTATCAAACTTGAAACTTTACGTTGCCTGGATACCTCATTTGCCTGAACTTTACATTGTCTTTTTTGGTTCATTGCTTTAATGTTTGTTCAGTCCTGTGAGGCAACTCCCGTTGTGATATTGGGCTATACAAAACGATTGATTGATTGAAATTAGATTGTCAAATCAAGGACCAAATTACTTATATTAAGAAAATGTCACTTATTTCTAGATTACTTTTTGCAGTGTGAAGTGAGACCAATACATTAAGCTTAAGGCTTTTTGGAGTTCATTCCAGGAAAAGGTGCGGTGAAGCTGAATGCCTTTCTTCCTGCTCAGTTCTTCTGACTGTTGGTACAGACATAAAAGACTAAAACATTAAAGCACTGAAAGAAAATCAGTCCAGAATGGCCCCCAACAGGTTTCGAACCTGAGACTTTCTTGCTGTGAGGCCTCTACCTTGCATAGTCCTACTTATTTTTATTTTTTTTGCTGTTACAGCTCATCAAAGTCTTTCATAGTCTAGCCATCCAGTATTTAATCAGCTTCCCTATACTCCTGCACTGGCACAAATGACTTACTATTCCATGACCCATCTTTCAGACAAATACCTGGCTTCCACCTACTCTCTCCATCTTATGTTACATCACGGCAAAGTATTAAATCGATCCTTAAAGCGGCCGCAGAAACAACTCTTCAGAGCGCTTTATATATAGGCCCCAGCTTCTTCCATCGGCCGCCCTGCGTTACATAAGCTTCAATATGCTCTCCGAGTGTAGGACAATCCCGTACGGTGTTATAAATAAGGAACCCTGACGCACGGATGTAGCCATTTGGGCAACTTCTCACATGGGATGTCACAGTTGTGCAGCGCTAGCCCCTCTGCTATTTCGGGCTGCGGCTCATTAGGACATCCTCGCTGAGAGGAAAGGAGACTGTACAAAAGACGTTTATTAGAGAAGAGAGGAGGATAAAGCCATCAGTTCAGCCACTCCGCCAGGCTTTGCTCTGGGTTAAAGGGGGAATTTTACTCAGTTAGAACCAGTTCAGGTGGTCTACAGGAGCACTGGCTGGATTAGATAGTATAGCATTTACTACAGTTACAACACACATAGTAACTGTAGCTGTACTCGCAATACGCTTTACTTCTATACTCGAGGAATCTTGTTTTGAAGTAACAGTAACTGAACCTTTGGTTAGACATTCCACCTTGAGCAATAGAAGAATTTGCTTTGTCATTTTATGTTTTGTCTGTCTTTTTACACACATTATGCTTAAGTTGTATTTTCACAAAGTACTTAGGCCCGTCACGATAGCAGAATTCAAAGTTTGATATATTGAGATGTTACGATGTTATTGAAGACCTTTTAATGCTACAAAGCTTAAAAAGACAGTAAAGCTTTGTTTTAAAAGTCCTTAATCTTAAAATATCCCATTATAATTTAAACATACAATGAAATACAATCTACTTAGGGTGAAAAATAAAGTAGTACATTGGAAAAATGTGATATACAATGTAAATAAATGTCCAAACGATACATTTTGAGCCCAAAAATGAATTGTTTATCTGTCATTTATTGAAGTTGCTATAGTAATTATTGTGACAGCAATAAAAGTACTTCTTACTTCTACTTGAGTTAAGATATATATCGAAAATGTGTGTGCACTTAAAATAGGACAAAAAACACAGAGTCAAAGGCTACAAAAATTGGCAATAAAATTGTCCAAATCTGCTCAAAACCGGCACCAATCCCAAAATTTCAAGCACTTTTAAGTCATTTTTTTCATTTACCTGTGTAAATGAGTGAGTTACAGATATATTGGATAGACGAGCCTTGTGCATCTAACATGCCGTGATTCTTATTCATTTATTCCCTGTAAAATAGGTCATGGTGGTATTTACCTATATGTGTCATAAGGTCCCATAGGGAGAGAGTACCACATGCCACAACGACTTCCATGGCGTCCCTCTCCTCTCCTGCCCTCAGCTGGGACGTGTGTGTGCAGGAGGGGGGGACGTTGTTGCGGGCCTGTGCCTCCTCTCCGCCTCGCTGTGTGAATGTGCCGGGATAATTTAGTTAGGGAATAGCTGGCTGTCCTTCAGGTGAATGGACAGAGATTGGTCTCAATATGAAATGTAATAAAACAGGCACATCACCACAGCGCGCTTGTCCTTCATGTGTCGACCCCGTGGCGCACACAAAACACACACGCGTAACCGTCCCCTAAAGGCAAAAGGGCTCCGAGGGTTGAAGGAGGCTGCTTCAGTGTACTTTGGATTGCGCTCAGAAATGTTTCACCATCACGATGCAGTTTCCAGTGTGACTCAGGTTGTCAACGACTTTTCGACAAGTTTTTGAGCACCACCTACGAATACACCCTAACACACAGCAAATCCAAAGATCGGTTAGTTCAACATTTGAGTTTATTTATGGTTTGTTACGCGTTATAATACTATGAAACAGAAATGTCTTTTTTTTTGTTGGTTTTTAGCTAAAATGTATTCAAAAAGTAAATATCAAGCATGAGAATATTCCTCCTCCTCCTAATAAGCCCCTCCACCTCCTCCTTCCTCTTCCTCCTGCGCAGCTCCCTCCACAACAGTCTTTCACCATCTTCTGGGAAGAACGTAGCAGACGAATATAATCTGTTTTATTCTCCAGTGAACGAACATTAGTCAAAACAGCCATGTGTGGCTTAGCTGCGAGTCTTGCCCAGATACCTCCTCGTTTGACTCTTTTTTGTTTCCTGTAGCGCCTCTTGTGTCGCCTCCACTGTGCTGCAGGGGGGGGGGGGAGGCTCTTGGTGCCTCTTCAGTGTTTCTGAAGAATACATTTGTAGGTCTCAAATGTCTTTAGCTCATAAGCTAGCTGTTTGTTTACTTTTAAAAAGCTGGGTCCTACATGGCTGTAGTAAAATACCCACTGAATCTTACAAAACCACAAAGCAAAGATGTACAAACGTATCCAGTAAATCAATGTGGAACACGGAAACTACAAATGTAGCTGCTCAATTAAATGACTTACTTAAATGACATAAGTATTCAGACCCTAGACTCAATCCAAACTAAACTTAACTACTCTCAACAAAAAAGGTATAAATGGTATAGTTAAACAAATAGACTTTAAATAGACCCAAGTACAGACGACAGTTACATTATGATTTGTTATCGAAATGATCTAAGCGCTGGTGAGGAGGCAGGAGAGGCTGCAGTGGTTGATGGTTCTGCTGCTGTGGCTGAGGAGTGACTATCAGTATCTAGTTTCCGGTGCTTTATAGACACATAAAAGCTCGAGCGGTCTACCTCAAAGGCTGTGCCCAGACTGCGGCACAAATTGGAATACGCGATTTGATTTGGTGAACATGAAAATTTAAACAACACCTGATCTCTTTATATAAAGCCACAGCTGTTTTTAAACGTAGTCGAGCTGAATGAATATTTTAGCAAAAAACGATTGGAAGCTTGCAACTTTTGGTCCCAGCTATGAATATTGTCTACAATTTCATCTGAATTGTGCGCTTGAGTCGGCGACTGAAAGGTTCCGTCTCCGAACATCCTTTGCTGAATTAGGTTTGATCATACTTTGATTTACAACCGACTGATGTCGGTCGTAGCTCGTCTTTGGTCGTACGACGGTTCTATTTTAAAACTTTGTCCCCATCTCACTGTACGACCTGCGACTTTGAGCTACAACCTAAGATTTTCCCCACGATGGGTGGGGAAAATCGCAGACGCCCAACATCGCGCAGTGTACAGTGTAGGCTTCAGTAATGAGAGCTCATGTCGCTCTTGGGTCAAAGAGTTTGCCCAGAATCTTCAGCTTATCTTCCACTTTAAAAAGTTTGTAATTTGGTTATGCTTTTTCTTTATATCCAGATCCTCCATAGCCAGAAATCACACTTAGAAGACTTGAAACACTCCCCATTTGAACTACAAGTGTCTTCAGCGCTTTGACAAAGTTGAACTCCGTAAACCTCTCTTCCAACTGACCCCCCCTCCTCACATCATCAAATTCTTAGCCCTTTCGTCTCTGGTCTCGGACTCGTCTCTCGCCCCGTCCTCCGTCGCTATAAACCTTACAGCGCGTCCCCTTCACTTCAGTGGCCCCGAAATCCCCCGAGACCCAATTACGGCGACTCAGGAGGAAGATGCAAAGTTCTCCTCTTCTTTAATTGCGGATGTGTTTAGCGCTCTCCTCGGGCCACTGCGACCGCTCCGTTTCTGTGATAAAAAAAAAAACACGGGGGACGCACCGGGGGGAATTTAAAAAACACATATGTGACAAAGGCAAAGGGACTCCTATGATCTGCGGCGCCGCTTTAGATATCTCCGCTCGGATTTTTTCCTTTCACAAAAATTAAACAAGACGGTCCCTTTAAAAGTACATTTGCGGATGAAGAAAGTGGAGTCTGGCTCCTCTCCCCTGCCGTTTTAAAAAAGAGGCTTGCGTTAATTAGCGGTGTGCTTAATCCTATATTAAAGGGACCCTAGCTGTCAGGTCAATTTATAAACAATCGCTGCGAAAGTTAAGTCCGTGTGACATTTCCAGTCGCTATCTTTTTCCCGCAAAATGTTCCCCAGGTACTAATTGCCCTACTTTACGGCGTCTTCTGTTGGAATCGCCAGTTTTACTCCGTATCGTTTAGGGATATTAGCCGTGACAAGCGTCATCTCGTATAGGCGCTGCATCATGTGCTTTTTTTTTCCCGCGAAGAGAAGGCAAAAGAGACGAAATGATTAACGCAGCGACGTACCTCAGTGGGATATTAAATGGAAAAGAAAGAATATAAAAAGAAGTCCAAGCACTTAGCCAGCAGCAAAGTAACTTTTCTCCGCTTGCATTATTTAAGATAGGCCCCATCATTTTATCAATCTATCGATCTCGACACCAAGAAAGATGAAAATGGAAAAATAATGAGGCCGATGAGCGCCGGGTAAAAACATCAATGTGCGAAATTTAATTATCTGTGCAGAGAACGTGTCGACTGTTTTCTAAAACAAAAAGAAGCCCGGAAAAAAGCAAAAGCAAAAAGGAGTAGTGGTTAATATTTCTCCCTCTCTGCATATTTTAATTACCAGATCAATCATAACTACGTAGCGCGGCACTGCAAAGAAAAGGGAAACCGCGAGTCTAAATGAAAAACAATAGATTTGCTTTAAAGTCCGGGGCTCTTTTGAAGTCTAAATTAAAATTTCAGGTGCCGCTACAAGAGGCGCCTGCGCAAAGTTATGATATTTAATTAGCGTGTTTAGATTCGACTGGAATTGGACTTCACAGCAGAGCGCCGTGTGGAGGAAACACAGAGATCCCGAGGCCTCAGGGGCAAAAGGGGAAACTGGATTTTATCACTGTGGCGGAGGGAAGTACAAGGTGGCAATATGGAAATTATATGATTTTGATGTTCAGTTTCGTATGTTGTAAAGCATTTGTATGTCTCTGATCTTCCTATACTGCCACTCTTTTGCGTCACGGCAACAAGGTCCCGATTTTGATACCAGGGCTATGATGCTGTGTGGAGTTTGTACACTGCCTGACCACAAATAGTAAGTCGCCACCTGGATTTCAGTGACTGTTATGGCCCGGGGTCGCTGCAGTTGGTCAGGTCTAGGTTCAGAAACACTATGTGCCCCAAGAATGAGATCAGCTGACTACTTGAACATCCTGAATGACCATCAATGGATCTCTTCTTCCCTGATGGCACGGCCATACCCCAAGATGACAATGCCAGGAGTGGTTCTGGGAGCATGAGACTCCATTTTTACACATGGATTGACTGCCACAGAGTCCAGATCTTAACCCCAGTGAGAACCTTAAGGATGTGCTGGAGAAGGGCTTTGCACAGTGGTCACACTCTTCCATCACCAATACAAGATCGGAACGTAACACTGGATCTTTTGACATTGCAGATGCTTATTGAAACGATGCCACAGTGAATGTGGGCTGTCACCAAAACTAAAAGCGCTGAAACTAAATATTAAAGCACGTGACATTATTTTTTGTGGCGACTTGATTTTGATCAGGCAGTGTATGTTCTCGTATCCTGCTGAGATTTCTCCACATGCTCTAGTTCCCTCATAAGTCCAAAGCAAACAATAGGAAAATCCTCCACCTATAAGTATTCCTGGTACAAGCTCTGGACAAGGGCAAAGCTCCAGACAGGTTTCCCCATAGCAGCTTTGGGGGATGGATTGTGGCTTTTATGCTAAAGGAACAACCGTTTGAAATGTATAGATATTCATTACATAAACCTGACTGTCCAAATCATGCACAACTCAATTTACGGCTTTAGGAAAATAAACTGAACGACACTGAATGAAAGCAGGCTATTCCTCATCACTTAACTCGGACAATAGCAGGTTTTGAATTGGAAGAACACACTCTCCTCCCTCTCCCTCTCGTCGGGCCCCACTCCCGGTTTGTAGCGATGCTGATGTTTATTTCTCCTGGCATGTCCTCGCCGGCGCTGTGCCACTGATTTCACACGTTTTTATTGGCTAATTCGACTGCGCTCTTGCCAGCAGCTCCGAGGCGGCCAGCAGTCGGGGAATCGCTCTGCTTTTGGCTGCGCTTCGCCTCTCCAGAGGTTTCGGGAGGAGTGGAGCGGAGAGAGATGTACCTGTATGATAGCATGAGACTGACCTCTGAACAAAACAAGCTACAAACTGGCATCTGAGGGCAATGCTTTTAATAGGAGGGTTAATAAAGCAAAAGTAGAGATGATGAATGTGAACAACTGCCGGGGATCATCAGAAATGGTGACGAGTGTCCTATTTTTACAGGGTTTATACAGGCTGCATGAAATGTAATGCTTTTTAATGCCTTTAGCACAATCATTTTAAAGCCACAAATGCAAAAAAATACAGAGGAATAAGGGAAATGTCAATATTCAGAAGCAAATTGGACGGGAAACATTTGCGCAAAAGAATGTGCACAATTTCAGCCAAAACTTTCGCTGGATGCATTTTGGAAGGTAATTTTTGTTGTTTTGATTCACTTGTGGAGCAAAAATACATGAGCAATATCATTATTTCCCAATAAATTAAATGTAATGCAAGTTTGAATCAAACTTAATGCTTTTTAATGACATTTAAGGCCTTAATATTGGTGCTGAGGGTGTTTTGCCTCTCACCTTAAGCTTCATCAGCAACTACATAATACTCTTTTTGTAGTAGGCTGAATATATGCCGATCGAGTATGGAGGAGGTCAGTTACTAAAAAGTAGTGTGACTGTGTAAAGAAAAGTTGAAAATTAAGAAAAGTATCACCTGTTGTCATAAATTAATTATGGATTTACTATGAAACCATGTCACCTTCTTATGAGCTGCCATTTCCGATGCATGTAAATGTAAACTACACCAGTTCCCGTCAGAAGTTTGGAAACACTTTTTATGTTTTGGCATTTCTTTCTTTTCAACACTATTTACATTGTGTGATTCTAATTGAATACATTAATGAACTCATGGGATTATGCAGGAAACAAAGGGTGAAATAATTCAAAATACGTAGATTTTAAATTGCCATCCTTTATTCTTGGCGTTTTCTCAATGAGCTTCATAGGGTCGTCCCCTGAAATGGTTTTCAACATAGTCTGTGAGGTGAAAACCATTTGTGGTGACGACATTGTTAAGCTCATTGAGAAAATGTCCAAAGTACGAAGAAGTAATCGAAGCAAAAGTGAATGATCAATTTCAGCTATTTTTGTTTTAATCATAATTCCATCTGTGTTCATACATAAATTAATGCCTTCAGTAAGAATATAGAGTCTTGAAATAAAAGGGGGGAAAAAACAATACATTCAAACGACGGGTACTTCTCTTATGGTTGTAAATAGAAATATAACACCTTAATTTCTCCACTAAACTTGCCGCTCATACAGTCAGGTTGCACTTAAGGTCCAAACCCTAAAAAAAATCCTACTTTTAGATTTCCCTGACCTGTGTACCCCCCGCCTCCTCGCGACCTGCCTCTCACATTATTTACTGTCTGCGTGTCAGTGCAGGGATGCGATTGCCTGTCTCTTAAACTGACAGGAGCTTAGGGGGGTGAGGGCGGGCGCGGGAGCCGGTCAGCCGGCCCGGTGTTCGGCTCACGACGCCTCGTGCCTTATGCGCGTGTCCATCCTCAAACACGGCTAACATTTGCACAGCAGCCGCACTCAGCCGTGACGTCTCTGGGCGCCCGGGTTTCTCGCTGTCAGGACGCGTCGAAATTAAACCTGGCATCGCGGCGCCCAATGTGCTGAAACTCATCAATTCCACATGGCTAGAGAGAGGAGCGACTATTTATAACCAAGCCCCCACATTCACTACGACCGTCCGACGCTCCCTCCTCCTGCTGAATATGCCTCCCCCTTTTTCTTTACCTGGCGCGCTTCGGCAACTCCAAACATCCGCCATGATAAATATGGCCTCGGAGGATGCACCGATAGGGCATCAGTCAGCGCTGTAAGAATGAAAATCTACCAAAATGGCTTGAAACCAAAATACTAATAGCCAGAATCATTTAGGCACGCTTTTCCCCTACATATTCACACAAAAACATTTGACGGAGAGTGAAAATTCTGCTTAAAAATGAGCTGACTGAAACTGGACTAAAAAAGCAGTTGCCAATTACAGACCAATATTTGTGGGTTTCTTGCGATACGGATATCATTGACAGATTTGGTTCCCCGTCTCGTCTCTGCGACCTTCTAGCTGTGAGGCCAGAGCACTAACCACTCAGCCACTGTGCCGCCAATAGAAAAAATAGAAATGTTACTCTATTAAACTTGCCGCTTATAGTGTCAGGTTCTGCTTAAGGCCCATAGTTGCCGATACAACAGAATGTATCCTACTTCCAGATTTAGATTTATTTAAAATGGCTGCAAATAAGGCCTATCCGAGCACTACCAAACACTCATTCACACACTGCTTACAGGCAAGGTGGGTGGAGTGTCTTGCCCAAAGATGAATGACCGAAAGAGGGTGAAAGCCTGGTATTGGCATTGGGTTTTTAAGCGAGTGATTTATCAAGGTGCTAAATAGTAGTGCACTAATGCAAACAACACATATCCCAATACATTTCATTACAACAAACTGCAATACTTTACCTAAAATTAATTTAATAAGAAAGCACAAGTGTGTTTTGAAATAGACACAAAATAACCTCTTTTGTTTTAACCAATCAGCACCAAAACAGGCATTGCATATCAAAATATGTGTAAGTACTGCGATACGTGGCTTCCGATGCGATACGCGAATCAGAACAACGACGTATTACGATATATTGCAAAACGATATTTTGTTTCAACCCTACTACAGTAAATAGCGACTGCAAGCTGGAAAAAAAGCAAACAGCTTTGTGGGCAAGTTGTACCAAATGTGTCATTTGAAATGGCCTGTATTACAATTTTAGGGCCCCCAATCTGATATGTAAATGAGAGAATGCATGACTAAAAAGATGCGTAAATCACTCTGCTGCTGATCCACTTTTGCACATGCTACTCATTTTGTACATGAGCAAACGCTTGTTAAATGACCCCTTAAGTGTCCAACAGGGACAAGGACAGCGTGTGTGTTCAAAACCTTCTGCACCGCCAGCACCACAAATGAAACAAAACTGTTCAACTCCATATGAATATTCTCAATGCACATTTAGACCTTTTTTCTGGCTATAAATTTCTCGTTTTCCCCTTTACCCGCCGTGTGCGCCTGCGACTCTGAACAGCCGCGGTGATGAATCGGCTCCAGTCGGGATGCACAGACAGGGAATCAGTCAGGACATGTAAACAAACGCACAAACACATCACAGCACCGCAGCGCATATGAGACTGACACGGCGAGCGGAGCCTGATGGAAAGGTTCAAAGCTTTCTCAGTTAAAACAACATAGGTGCGATTAGTCACCGCGCGAGGAGATGCATTGAAGTTGTTGAAAAGACCCGCGCTGAAAAATGGCGACGCGGGGCGAAACAGTGCCACACATCCTCTCGCCTTTGTTTATGGACTTATTTACGGAATGGATGACATTTGGGATCGTTGTTTTTCTTCCACGCTTTTGGGGAAAAGACAGGAAATGATGAAGTGGATATTTTGAAGGGATTGACTTGGATTTTGTTCACGCAAAAGGCAAGTTGTGGTTTTGTTTTGTTTCTTTTAATGACTAGATTTACTCAAGCAAATTCATTCCCGTAAATGGCAGTATGAAAATTGAACAAAATTAGGAAAATCCTGACATACATATTTTATTAAGGTACCATGCATCTTTTTGAGGTTGTTTTAACGAAAAAGTGTAAATTTAAGTCAGATGGACCATGGTGATTTATATTGTGGTATCTCATGATCTAGATATTGCCTAACCAAATATTTCTACATATTAATTTGATATATTTCGATGATTTGGCGCTGCATTGTGGTCATCGATGCTGCTGACAGGTGCCATAGATACAGAAGGCAACGCGTCTAGCCGAGGAGGAAGAAAACCTCCCATAGGAATCACATTTTTCCCTCTTTTAAGCCATTTCCTGGCGGACCATGAACATATTTATCACACAGCAATAAAGTCAAGACAAAATCGGGTCCATATCGATGTTTTTTTCAAATTGTTCAGTAGAAGCGAACGACACTCGTTGCTAACGTTAGCATATGTAGCATGAAGCTAATGTAGATTCCTGATTAGCATTGTCCATTTTTTTTATTTCGGAGAAAAGTATAATTCAGTATTTGATAAAGTAACAGTGAAGAAACAGGAGACTTCTTTCCTCTTCTTTGTTTTCCCTCTGGCTGCTTCATGACCATATATGCATGACCATTTCATCCTTCTAACTGCATTGGAAGGATGAAAAGATGAAATGCAGAGTTTCACATAGAATTTAAGCAAGAAATCTTAAGAGAGATTAATGTTGCGCAAATAAAATTGACACAAGATTACTGACTTTTTCAATTACTGATTCAAATAGTCTATTGTGTGTCTTTTATTCCCAACACGTGAACTTCTAGTCTCTGAAACAAAGTTTGCGTGCGAGACATGACATCTCAAAACTCCTTTTTAAAATTAGCCTCAGAAGTTTAACTCGCAGCACTTTTCTTGGTGAACGGCCCCCTCTAGAGATTCCACGCAATGTAGCGACTCCAACACGGTATTATCTAATGTCCAATTACTCCGTCGCCCCCCCCGCCCCTCATCTCACCTCCTGCTTCCTAACTCCTAGCACCTTCTTTCCTTTCCTTATCCGCTGTCTAGATGAAGAGGACAGCGGTGATAAACCCAGGGAAGAGAGCCCCCCCCCTGCTTTACATGGCCCAGGAGCCTATTATGTGCCCCCACAAAAGACTCAGGACGTGCTGTGCATCTCCAATGGGCCGGACAGAGAGCTCAATGAGGCTGCAAGATGGCCACTGCCGAGGGGCCAGGGATGGGACTGGGGGGGGGGGGGGCGGGGTGCAATGGGAGCGTAAATGCTCCTTACGTAAGACAGGACATGAATAAAAGTACAAAGAGAATATTCAGAGGTAACCCATGAGGCAAGGGGGAGGGTAAAGCACACACACATGCTGCAATAATGGATCAGGGTTTACATGGCACTTGAAAAAAAAAAGGAAATAACAATTCTGAGATTCTGAGGTTGCTCTGAGAAAATGTAGGTCATAATTTCTATTTAAGGGTTATTCACAATACAATGTGTTTTGCTTTGGTTGTAGCCCAACTCTTCACTATATTTTTGCTGTAAACTAAATGATATCAACGGGCTTAGAGCAGTGGTTCTTCACATAAAAAATCGACATGCCTCTCATATGAATTAAGAATCTAAATCTAAAGTTTGAATAGGTTTGGTCCAGCCTCGGATCAGATAAAACCTCTTAATGCCGATGGAACAAGTAAATTTTTTCTTAATTTAGATTATTTTGTATAATAATGTATAATAATCAACTATTGAGTACAGAAGATGAATCAAGTACCTTCATTGAAGATTATTTTGTATAATTTCAGTTGAAAAAGAAATACATTTACATGTAAAAGTTAATTTGTCTGATTTATGCTTGTTTTATTTGCATTAGTATTTTTATCTTACCTTAGATTAGTTCAAACTGCCTCAAAACTCAACATAAATTCAAGCAATTTTAAGTCGTTTATCTCATTTATTGTGAGGTTGTGTTGTTTCACAACACAACGCAAGTTGTGAAACCTCAAGTTTCACAACTTGCGTCTCTACTTTCTCCGCAAGTTAGGAAGAGCTAGAGTCCCAGCCTCTGTTATGTGCAACTTCTACAGAGGGACTATAGAGAGCATCCTGACCAGCTCCATCACTGTGTGGCACGGCGCCAGCACTGCCTCCTGCCGAAGGAGCCTCCAGCGCATCGTGAGAGCAGTGGAGAAGATCTGTGGAGCTCCTCTCCCCTCCATTAAGGACATGTACTCCACCCGTCTCACCCGCAAAGCCGTCAGAATCACCAGGGACCCTACGCACCCATCACACAGTCTCTTCAAGGTAATGCCTTCTGGGAGGAGACTGCGGAATCTACGGGCCAGGTCGAGTTGTGTATGAAAAACAGTTTCATACACAAGGCCATCGGGAAGCTGAACTCCCTGCCCTCCCTCCCACCCCTCTTCCCCCACCCCCTGCTCCACAATCAAGGATGAGAGAAATACAATTTCTAACCATGTGAATGGTTTGACAAATAAAATATCATGTATCTTGTATCTTTCTGCAGGGGTACAGAGTTGTATTTCAAAATTACTTTCAAATAAACTTTCATTTTAATGTTTTTCAGTAAAAGCTTTGAATGTGAGAAGATTTTAGCTTGATTTTGAACACAACACTCCACTAATCGCTAAAAAAATCGAGTATGATTATCATTTATCATTTGTAAAAATGTCGGCTGAATAATCGAGGCAGGGGACACTTGGAGTATAAATAATCAACTCAAGGGCTTCACGAGACCGGAAAGGTTGGGAACCACTGGTTTAGAGGAAAATATACAGCGATGTTCTAATAAAAATGGTTATTGAAAAGCACTTGGTGCTGAATACAGTTAAGAATCTATAGTTCTTGAGTAATTATTTCACATGTATTTATGGACCGTCTTTTGAGTCTTCAATAAAGATCTGTTTGATATGGTTTTTTTTAGTCCCTGTACCAACATGTTTTGATGTATTGCTGTCATACAATAAAAAAATTACTTCTATTGTGACATTTATATCTATTTCATGTGTATTTTCTTTCTATCTATTTATATTATGTGAAAAACGTTTGAGATAATAAACGTTTTTCACATAATTTGTCGGGTTGTCGGTTTACTGATATTCAGCAAACTGACAACCCACGACCCACAACCTGCGGGAGGAGCCAAAAGGGGCTGGTTTATTGTGATACGGGCGGCAGGGACAACCTGCCCCTGTGACCAGAGATAAGCGGAAGAAGATGGACGGACGGTTAGAGACTTGGAGACTCGGAAATTCCTTGGTTACAAGTTTTATTACCGTAATTTTCAGACTATTGAGCACCTTAATATATGCCGCACCAACATACAGTATACATATATATATATATATATACATACAAGCCGCAGGTTTCAGCACTGTTACAAGCACAGTTGAATGTAGCATCAGCACACTGGAACACAGGACTTTTCTCTTCATGAGTTTCAAGAGAACAGTGGCCTACAGATACAGTTACTAATATAAAAGTGTGTTAAGAACTTAAATGTGTATTAAATTTGATTAAATTATTCTTTAAATCTGCCTGTGTTCAGTCAGACTGAAACGCTACTGCACAGCGACTCCTCCCTAGAGTGTGCCCGCGTTTAGAGCCGCACTCCTCTGCCTGTCCGCTAACACGGCCTCGAGAGCTTCCCGAGAGCTGGGTTCGTGGTGAATCGCTCGAGGCTGGCTTTTGAGGAATTTAACCCGTACTTCGCTTTGTCCCTCCTATATATTTCAGAGGAATTAATCACATTTATTTTGTACCAGAAGCCATGTTACAAGCACAGCAGGGCATCCTGTGAAGTAAACATCACGGACAGAGGTAGAGGAAGACAGCGATATTGTTTGCCACCTGTTCGAGTTATTGTGCAGATAATTGGGGTACGTCCCCAAAAAACGTTTTGTTTAATTTGAAGCTGTTATTGCGTCTTTGTTATGTTGGAGTTCTTTCTTTAAAAATAGCCGAGTGTTTTTAGACCCACTCATCTTAAATGTAGGTGTATTGCGATTGATAACATGACACAATATTCAGTATATAACCAGAAAAATCTATAAATTAGCCACATCGTTGTATAAGACGCAAGGTTCAAAGCATGTGAAAAAATATAGCGGCTTATAGTCAGAAAATTACGGTACTCAACTTGAAGATAGCAAGTGACACCTTCTCTGCACAACGCTATAAAATCCTACCACAACTGACCTCTTTAGCTTTAGCCTTCATCTTTTACCATTTCCCCTTTGCTAATCTCACCCTCCTTTAAGCAGCAGTCTTTTATCCTACAGAGTTTATGCGGTGATGTACGTCTGTCGCCATTGGGCTGGAAAAGGTTGAAGCAGTTTTTCCTAACTGCTAAATCTCGCCTCTGAAAGTGCCATCTCTGCCCCGCACACAATTAAGACGAGGAACGTCTTTATGACCGCTCATACCGCTCACCGTTAGCGTAGCCAGGAGCGCTAACTCGAGCAAGAAAAGGTAATTACACCGCGGCTCGTAATGGCACGGGGAGGAAGCTTGCGTCATAACACCCAAAGTCTTTTATCCCGACCAAACCGTAATTAATTATCATCTTTTCCACTCTTTGATTCATAACATATTCATAATATTCAAGAGAAAGTATCATCCGCTCCAGGAATTAATCAAAGGAGGGGAAGGAATATGACCGCGTAGTTCACGACGGATGATCCAAGTCTGAGCTGCGCATCGAAGGGTTACGGCACCATTAGGCTTTTAGGTCGACGGGGAAAACTGGTCAGGTAAGAAGACCAGTTTAAAAACATATTGCAAAAGTGGGGAATACAGCTACAGGCACTGATGAATCTAAATTCTTGAGTGGCAGTGGGTTTCAAACTGTGGTGCGTAGCTTCCTCAGATCATCACACGGCATTTTGAATAAAACCAACTCGGGTGGTTGGAAGTTTAGGTCTAGCAGTAAGACCTGTTTTAGTCTTGGCGGGTAGTACTCAGTTACATTTACTGAAGTACTACATATACTGTTTACTTCTACTTGAGTAATATTACAATTAAGTATCTGTATTCTAACTTGAGCACACAAAAAAAGTTAATTTGTGCATGAGACAAATCTTAATTTTGAACAGTAAAAATATGCATTTCTTGTTTTGTTTACTTAACTCTTTATAATGAGTTATTTTTATATGTTTTATGGTATTTTATTAGAAAATATTACAATGTTCATATTATTATTATTTATGTTTTGTTTCTCATAATTCACGTCATTACTGAAAAATAAATCTGTCTTTTACGTTCAAACAGTTACTCAGTAGTCACATTACTTAGCAACATTTTCTCCAAGTACTTTTTACTCTTTCTTGAATAATTGTTTAGGTCACTACTTTTTACTTCTACTTGAGTAAAATTGTTTTAAAGTAACATTACTCTGACATAAGTAAATTTTTAGCGACTCTACCCGCCTCTGCTTGGTTTGCACGTGTTTCAGTCCTAACATAGGCCTGGTTCAGTCACGGTGCACCCTGTAGTTGTCCAGTAAATATGGTTATACTCGCTCTGTGTGAGCTCCCAGAGGTCCAGGAAATTTCCATCAGAGCAAGTCTCAAGGTCTAGTCATCTGGACTGGGTAATAGTCTCCAGGAAAGTGTAGCCATCGTGATCTCTCTCGATCTGCTTTTAAATTATGAGGTTTTTTTTTATATTGTTTTTACAGTTGGATTTTTAAGGACTTTTAATCTTAATAAATCTGCAGGCAGTGGGGGGTTGTTGACTCGTTGCCAAAAGGAGAGAACCCTGAAAACACGATTATTTGCGATCGCGAGTTCGCCAATCAGTGTTTAGAACAGGGTGTTGATGTGGCACATCCTCATTTTGTCAAGTTCGCAGGAGGCCTAGCGGCTAAGAACGGCCTCCCGCTGTGACATGAAACTACCAACTTCCAGAGTTTTCCGTGGAGCCTGGAGTTAGAGGACACAATGTGTGTCAATGTAAGAGGCACGTGTGTCCGATACCAACAAACCGTTTTGTAGCGGTGTGAACAGACCCTAAGATTTGAACTTCAAAACCAGCAGAAAGGGCTTTGCTAGATCTAACTGCTCCTCTTGACTTGCAGACCAGAGGAAACTGCACTGAAGAAGTAGCTTGGATGATAGATGTATCTAAAGAATAAGCCACCTTGCTCCCAATCCACCGTTTGAGAAACCTATAGCCTAAGTAAATGTTGTCCAATCACACTGTTTGCTGCACTCGACCTGTATCTTAACATCTGAATTACCCAGTCCCTCCGTTTCCTCTGCCGTGTGTCGTTTGTCGCTCTCTGAGAAAGAAAACAGTCCCCTAATTACTGAAACTTGCTTTACAATGATAATCCGTGGAGTAATTTAGCGTGCACAATGCGGTCGCGGTGCTGAAGCGCAGATGGAGATTCTGATAAATAGTTTGTAACGTGTAATTAGCAGCTCTGCCGGTTACATACCATTAACCCCTCCAGCTCAGGATTCATTATTGGCCCTCATTATGGAGAAGTGAGGTAGGATCGAGCTGACTAGACATCAAAAACATCAAACAGCTATTAAAGGTTTGGGCGACGGGGAGAGGGGGGAAGAGCGGACACCTGTTTACCAGCCGAACTGTGCCACCGCTACCCCCTGGGGTTTAGGATAATGTGGTAATGAGAGGGTTTGTGTGGCGTCTTTTGTTGTTTTGTTGTTGCAGTGTGTTTTCAAAGAGAGGTGCAGTTTGACTTAAAGCTAAAATGGATGTTAGAGCAAGAGCAGTAGAACTTTTCCTTCTTTGTAATTCAGACGTATGACTAATTAATTAATGATTACAGAGACTAGATGCAAGTTGGTCATTTTATGCTCGCCACTGCCACCTCAGGTCTTACGCGTAACTGCAGTCTCTATATTAAGCTCGTGCATGACGGCACTTCGGACCCAAAATAACAACTTTTTGAGTGACAGGATTTTAGAGGCAGTTGTGAATAGGTCTGGGCTCATTCTACACATTAGGACATGGCTGGAACATGTAGGGGGAGGAAAACACTTAGTTTTAACATTTTTAAACTCTGTATAGTCCCTTTAAAGATTAATGCTTCGATTGAACAGAGGAGGCCTACTGTCTTTCGATATCACACACTGACGGGATCAACTCTTTGACAGTATGAGTTGAAAATAATGTTTTTATTTGTCATACGTTGAAGGACCGTCCCGAAGTTTCACCAGAGTTTCCCCCTGAATTGCTATTTTGTCAAAACACAAAGGTTTTTTTATCACACTAAAGAAAGGTTGCTGAAAGTATATGGCCCACAGAACAATTTATGATGGTCCTCATGCTTCTTGTTGAATTGGCACACAAAGATGGTACTTTTTACAGCAAGTTCCACACGATTAAAAACACAAAAACAAACTCTTTATTTTGCGACAGAGCTGGCATTAATGTTGCAAATCAAAATTAAAGTGTGGGGCACAGTTTAAACCTCTGCTAAATGCGCCCGGCTGAATTCTTCACAGCACTGACCACCGACCAGTGACCCTCCTCGTTGTATACACTTCCATATAAGGCCCTCGATGAAAATAGTTTGGACAGCTGCACTAAAGGGTACACGAGCGATGTACTCTACATCTTGTGGTTCTCATGAAAATTAAAAGGTTTCTACTAGACTGCTACTAGATTGTAAATATTCCCTGTCCAAAAGCCCCCAGTCAGTATCCTTTTTCAAATGGTGAATGGTCTCAACTTATAAAGCGCTTTTACCCAAAGCGCTTTACATCAGGGAATCCGGGATTCGGATCATGAGACTCTACCATCTGTGCCACTGGTGGATAATTTTTAAATTGTGTAAATTAATCAATGGAAGGTCCAATTGAAAAATAAATGTTGGGCTACAAAAACGAGCAATACTGTTAACCCTACTTTATAGTCAAGAAAAAGAAAAAATATTTGTATGTTTTGTTTATTTTTTTATTTAGATGATAAAATAGATAACATGAATGAAAAAAAAATTGAGTTAAATACCGCTGCTTTGATAGTTGATTTAGTATTACTCAAATTAAAAAGAATAAACTAAATTAAAAGTTGAGCGGTTCCAAGTACCTACAAGTTTATTTATTTTTCATTTATCCTGCCCAAATCCTCACAGTTTTTCCTACAGTGAGAGTGCAGTGGAGAGACAGGACACAACAGCCACTCCTGATTCACTTCACGAACTACAATCCCACTCTAAACACAGGGATATCCCGCTAAATCTCTCCTCTCTGAAGTAAACAAACATGGCCGCCGCAGGTTTCTCTGATGTGACTGTCACCGAGGAACAGAAGACAGGTATTTTACACAGATGGTTTTAACGGTGCCTTTCCATCGAGCATTGCTTTGCCCGACAATCTCCACAACTCATGTACAACTATTCCACCCTATAGCGCTTACATTTCACTCAATTAATTCACCTTGAGTTCTAGAAAATGTTTAAAAAACTTGACCAATTGTTAAGTTTCTGAACAATGGGGGTCAAGTCACAAACATTTCCTGCAGCAAAAAGGCCTTGTCACCTTGTTCAGACAATTTAGGGCCTTTCCGTTTCTGGATGGAAACTAAGATGTTAAAGGAGAAAACTAGCCATTGACCATCAATCTTTTCACCTGTAGCGTCTCGCCTTGTGTCAGTGGTTCTCAACATGGTTTATTGTTCATGGGATATATTATCCGTCTAGCTCTGACAAAACACGGTATCTAACCAGTTTGCTAGCAGATTTCACAACAGCCACTGACCAAACAAAAACAAACTGTATTATGTCCTGAGTCCAACAGATTCTCATCTATTGGAATAATGCTACTTCTATCACAAAATGTGATTCGACTGTCTTTCGCAAACAAAAGTAACAAAAAGTCCCACGCTGTGTTTCAAGGCAGATTTGAAGGAGGCTCAAAAGGCAGGATGAGCAGGAGATTATCTGGCACATGTCTTTGCACCTCCGGAGGCTCGTCCCGGGGGTCTAACACTCTTCAGTGCGAGGCAGGTGTAAATTGCATTGGAGAAATGCGCGTTGTCTTTACTTCCACCCAGTGTAGACAGCCTTCGGTGCGTTCAGATGGCAAACCTCTCGTGTGAACGCTCCTCAAGTGACGGCCGATTTGAGAAATAACTGTCATATCCCTATAGGCCCGAAGAAAAGGTGTAACTGCATGCAGAGCGGGTCAGGAACTTGCGTACTGTGCTGCACAATATATTACAGACAAATGTAATATAGTACTTTTTACACAACATTTTTAAAAAGGCTTCAAAGTAAAAATTCACAGCACAGAACAGTAGGTGGCAGTGAGCAGACACAGGACAAAGAAGAAGGATTGTGCCCATTGTTTTGCCGTACAGGTGGGAAATTTGAGCTCCATCTTATTTTTGAAGACACAAAGCTTTTTTGTTTAAACTTATTTAGACTGATTTGTAATTTATACCTTGTAACAGCAAAATACTTCAGTACTTCAGTACTAGTAAAAAGGTGTCTGAAGAACTTTTACTTGTAACACCACTAAAACCACTAAAAACATGTACAATAGGCCAGGATGAATGAGAGTGTGCATGGAGGACGATGGATGCAAATTAGCCCAAGGATACAATCCGGTGTGGCTTGTTTAAATGCATGAGACCCATGTATGTTCATTAACATGCACTGTCCTGACCAAATAAACCAATAAATAAAAAAATAAATAACATTTGACCCTTGATTTCTGTACCTTGATGCCGGGTTTACGCAGAGGCCCGATGTGTTACGTATTCGTAACATCACTTAATGCATCTTAATAGGGTTCTTAACAGAGCACATTGGTTCATGACTTCCGTGATATTCGTGAAGGTTTTTTTTTGCCAAAAAATATTTCACGAATGTCACAATTCACCCTCCTTTAACCACTTAACTGCCACCCTAGGGTTAGGGTTAAGGATTAAGGTTAACAATTATTTACATCAAGTCTCAAAGCGTATTGACTGGAGAACGTACAGTCTATATGCCAGTGTGACACCTAATTTGAAAGCCAAGACCTTCTCGTTTCTAAAAATATGTGTGAGATCTGTGTGAGTGAAACACAACTTACGTTACATTTGCCGTTCTTAACCCTAATTATATCCTGATTCGAGTTAAGTAACCCTAACCTTAACCCTAACCCCCTGATCAGGGGAGACGGCAGTTAAGGGGTTAACCCTCAATTTGTGGCGTTTGCAACAGAGCGTGTCCTTTTGTGATGATTAGTGGTGATTTGTAATTCAGTGTGATTGCATTCTTATGACATTCGTAGTGTAGGAATCACTGTTTTCTCACACAAATTTGATAGAAACCGTACTGAGCGCGCAGCACGACGTGACGCGTGGCTCTTTGGAGGAATTTGGTTTGCACTGAGAAAAAGCCGGTAGTTACCTTCACAAGAAATGGCTGTAAGATCAGAAAAGGTGCGAGGCTCACTACCTGCCAGCAGCACTAGAAGCAGTTAAAAATGTTCATTTATTTGAAAACCTTATGTTAGTAAGATTGACAGAGCCTAAAATACGATATACCCGAAGCTTGTGGACAAAGCAGCCTCCACAAAAGACCAGGAAGAGCGACTCTGCAAGGAGGGGTAAACCTAAATGGGAGCGCTTTTATTTATATTTATAGGTAACGCATTTGCCCGATTCGTGACATTCTTAACAGATTCCTGACGGGATGCGACTATTCCCACTGGCCCGCGGCCCTCCACAGCAGCCCGTAGCAGTGCGGGACAATACTCGTACCAGTGTGTAGTAATAACAGGTAACGGGACGCAACAGCTTGTGACGGCGCGTGAAGCCTCTGCCCCGGATCATCAAATTCCATCTACATTCCTGATCCTCAGCCACAAACGTGGATCTGTGTGCAAACCGACCATTACTAAAGCGATGGTACTTTGACCACCACTGCCTGCAAGACCAATGGAGACACGCGCCATCTTTTTTTCACACATGCTCTAAGTTTTTATTAAAATTACCTTCATTATAAGACAGGGTTCATTATAAAACCAAAAGGAAAAAGAAAAAAAAAAGGCCAGTCCGTTGGTGGATCGCTCTCTGCGGGCCCGTGTGGATTAATAGGGACAGCGGTGTATTTTAAGCCGTAAACTCGACTCCTCACTGTCCTTAATCTCCTTCCTACTTCACAAGGCCAAATTAACACCTCGCGCAGCTCTGACGGGACCTCATTAAGCAAACTTCCAGGGAAAGAAAGGGAAGGGAAAGAAGGAGAGAGCGAAGGAAGCGACCAATGACAGTCACTACAGCACTCTGGGATTAACTCTTTCTCCTCCTTTTTTTAGACTTTTGCAAAAATCTAGGTCGGAGCTTCTAATCATTGCGCCTGGTTAGCGATAATTAGACGACGAGATTGGGCCGAGAGTGAGAGCGAGTGAGCGGTGGGCGGGGGAGATCCAAATGAAAAAAGAAAATCGGGAGAGAGGAAACCTGTCATGTCGCGCAACACTTCAAACGGGAGACGTGCCTCAGAAGTGGCACGTCCAGGGTCCTAGCACCAAAAGCGGGTCCTGGGGGCATTTGTGAGCGGCAGCAGGGAGGCGGGACGGGGCGGGCGGGTACGCGTGTGCACCCGCTGCAGAGTGTCCCGACCAGGGCTGGGACAGATTAAACAAACATGACACATATGTGAGCGCTATGATGAATACTGATGCTGAACTTGATTTAACTTGGCCTATACTCTGTAGTGAGTGGTTAGGGCCCAGGCCTCACAGCATGATGGTCCCTGGTTCAATTCCAGGTCCGCATGGGGGGGGGGGGGTCTTTCTGTGTGTGCGTTCTCACTGTGTCTGTAGGTATTCTGATGCACTCAGGTTCTCCTCACCGAGCTAAAACTCACAATAGGCTATGCTTTACTGGTACTAAACTAACTCAAGTTCTGCTGTCAAATGGGACAAAAGCATAGTATAGTGAAACCTTATTTGTGTGCAGTAGTTTAGTGAAATTAGACCATGGTGTTGTGGAGATTAAAGTGCATATGACAGGTTTTAATGCTTTTGAAAATATGACTTATTCAGAAGGATAAATCAGTTACATAATTATCATTTTATTTCAGTGAAGCAGCAATTTTAATGAGGAAATGTTGGGCAGAAAAGTTATTTTTATTTGAATTTTCAAGTGACGTAGATGGAGGTAAAGTTCCATAGCGGTTTGACTCATTTCCCAATGACATGACATGGTCTGCGCGGCAACAGTTTAAAATGGTTTGCCACTATGTCACTTCCTGTCCAATAAGGAAGCAAAACTCATTTACAAACATCACAGAAAATGGCCGAACTAAAGAAAGCTGGGTACAATCTTTAGCAAAATCTTAAATATAATTGTGTTAACTTTGATTAAGCTTTGAACGAATCAAAGAATGAGAATCTTCACAAAATAACATTGGTGCTGGCAATGACAGGTGACAAAAAAAACTATTCCACACACAAAAAAACACTAAACATCAAACATTGGATTAAATTAAATGATAATATTAATCTTGCTTTGAGAGGTTTTCACAAAATCTTTCCTGCTCGTTTGATGACATTTCAGACTGCTTCTAAGGTAATGTGTCTTGAAATAGGAAAGTAAAACAGCCAATGAGAAAAGTGCTTTTTTTTTTTTATCCATTGCCAAATAAATGAATCTGAAATAAAGACAAAATGTATTGAAACGAGTCAGAAACATTTGGTCAAAACAATGCGCAATTTGAGAAATTTAAACTAATTTAGATTCACTTGCTGGAGTTCAATATCAATTTATTTATCCATCTGCCTACATTTATCTATCTCTGCTAAAGAAAACTTGTTTGTGAACCCTTTAAAACTGACAATGGCAATAAAGAACTCATCCAATTCTGAGCAATATGTATCTTCTTTTGAAGCTCGCTTCAGTCCAGGGGGGTCGTATCAGTGGAGTGGCAGTGTATTTGCGCGGTGTTCATCGTGTGCCACCTGTACGGCACATGTCGAGGGGAGCGTTGGCCGGTCCCAAAGCACACAGACAAACAGAGGCGCCTGACAGCAGCAGTAGGTGCCGATCCCAGAGGCTGGTACACTGAGGTCGACCGACTACTGCTGGGTAAAGTTCACCAGCCTCCGCAAGCTGTTTGACATTCCCAATAAGGTCAAAGTGGAGCACAAAACACCCGGGGATTAGGAATATTACGGCGCACCGGGCGGCAAGTCGCACCAATGGAAAGAGACATTTTTGTTTCATACACGGCAAGATGAAGTTTGTTTTACATTAGATAGAAAGAGAGAGAAAAAAGAATATCACAAAAAAATGTATATATTTTTCAACTGGATCTTGTATATTTTCATTTGGAGCACATGTATGGTGCATAATTTTCCATAAGACCTATTTCCACCAGGTTACTCATAAATACCACGTCCTCATAGCCACTCAAAATATCGAGACATGTTTCTTCAAGTAAATGTAAAAATCTCATGAAAGAAAACAGTTGTCCAATCCAGCCAGAGCAGAAAACATGTTTTGCCTCAAATCTAGTGGTTAAAGGTACTGGCCTCTACGCCGAACTGTTCCAACCTAAGCGCCGTGGGGTTGAGTCCTGGCTCCAACAACTGGCTGTATATCTCTCCTCCTGTGCCCTCCTATCCAATAAAGTCCCAAAGCCCAAAAAACAAAACCTTAAAATTAATGTTCCCTGCCTTCCAAAATGAAACAAACCTAAGACATCCACTGCCTCGCCACCTGGATTTAACAAACTGTTATGATCTGAGGTGCCCAAAGAATGACGACCTGAACATCCTGAATGACCAGGTTCTTCCATCATTGGATTTTGTCTTCCCTGATGGCACGGGCATATTCTAAGATGACAGGCATTGGGGTCCCATTGTGATCTTTTGACATTGCAAAGGCTTATTGAAACAAGGCTAAAATCAACCAAATATTATAGCGTGTGACCTTTTTTTTTTTTGTGGTCAGGCAGTATAATTTTCAAACGTTCAAAATTGCATTATGCACAACAACTGTCTAGCCCATATCAATCATTCATCACATGAGTAAAATGTATTGTGGGAAAAGTGTATTTAAAGTTATTTAACCTTACGAAAACTAAATGTTTAGTTTCACATTGCACATTTTACAAATGTTCAGGAGCGTCAGAAGCATCAGAAGACTAGAATATGAACCGCTAATCTAACACAAAAATCATGTTTAACAGGACCTCATGGAGACAGGATATGTTGTTGTTTGCAAAGAATGCAGATTTCCAACCATTATCCTGCTATAGTACAAACATGCTTCAAACCACATTTAGGTTGACTTATCAATAGATCTTTTCCCTATGAAAATTATAGAGCAGAGAGAGCGCCGCTACTGTGAGGCTCAGAGCTTAGAAAAAACATGTCTCATTATCAGCCATCTATTTTATCTGCTCCAAAACATCTCTCGACTCCCAGTTGTCAGACATCAATGGTGCTCAAATTAATCCTGTGGGCTCCTGTTTGCACAATAAAGATATGGAAGGGTGCCTCTGATATTTGTGCCACTTTACACTTGGAGTAATTGAATTAGCACACAAATCAAGCCGCTGCATCGTCGGAGTGTTGTTCTGAATGAGAATGTGTCTGCAACAGCGGAGGAGCGGCAGAGGTGTGGGAGGTGACGAGCGGCATTTAACTTTTTATGTACCGACTTGATTCTCGGAAAGTCTCATTAATATTCACATTTTTACTCCACCTCAAGTTACAAGTTGGCCTATTTATGTGTTCACAGCAGTTTTACCATTCTGTCCGATTAACACTTTTGAGCGTCGCTATCCAAGTAGACGCATAGGCTACGCTAAAGCAGTCGTTCTCAATTGGTGGGTCACTATTTTTAGCCGTTTTCTGGCGGACTATAAACATATTTATCACACACCAATAAAGTCAAGCCAGAATCATATCAATGTTTTTTCACAGCAAATTGTTCAGTAGAAGGGGAAAGAAAACAGTACTCGTAGCTAAAGTTAGCATAGAATGAATGTTAGCTTCCTGTTTAGCATTGTCTGTTTTTTAAGTATTAATGGGCTGTTGAACCACTTTGTTCCTCTCCATGTCTTTATTTTTATTAAGTAGAAACAATATATTCATAATTCAGCACTATCACAAGCCTTTCCTAGGAATATCTTTAGTTCTCTAGTTTATGTACTAAAAAGTATGACGACATTACCTTTAACTATGTGGAACACACTCCCACCTGCTGCTACCGAAGCTTCTGTGAAAGCAACTTTTAAGACACTTTTGAAAGTCTTTGCTGGCTTCTCTACAATAAGAGTTCCAGTTTTGTTCCAATGAATATGAAATTGTAACATGGTAGCCTAAAATGTATTGTAATTTTTTTTCAAGTTGAGATTGTGAATTGTATAAATGACCCCAGGAAGGGTAGTTGTCAAGGTTATGGCAGCTCATGGGGATCCAAAATATAAACAATTAGCTAACCCAAGTCTGGCAGAAGGACTGTTTCTGAGTTGTTTTGATGATTTCAACCTTTACAACAGCAACAATTTGCGAGAAATTCCAGTATTATACATAAGGCAAATTCAATTCTTATTTGGGTCATGGTGGGTCCCGACGCCATACCACTTGAGAACCAATGTTGCTAACAGTGCAAATGATAACAAAAATTTGAGTAGTGCATGAAGGAACTGGCGAGGGATTGAGGAGCAATAAGAGGAGTTGAATAGGGAATAATTTGAAAACAAAACGTTTAAGAATTCAAAATCGTGTTCATAAGCGAGTTCTGCATTACAAGATACAAGATATCTTGTATGCAGTACATCCAGTAGCCATTAGAGTAACTACTTGAATTTACTTTAATGTGCCTGTCTGTCAATGTCTTTTGTTTCAAAGCATTATGGGGTTGGAATAAACTAAATATGACGTACTTTCATGAAATAGGTCTTATGTTTTGTTTTTTACAATGACCATGTGAAATGAATCCATGAATAAATGAATCCATGAATCAATTAATCAATTAATCCATCCATCTAATCTGTCCATCTGTCTCTTGAAATTTGAGAGATATTAACTATTTCATTTCTTTGGTCTAATATTTTTTGTGCCTCATACTTCAACCATTTATGACCTAAGAATCACTACATTACTTCTTCTTGATTAACACAGTGTATTATTTTGTACTAACAATACAAACCTACTCTACTCAGTGCAGAGCATCAGCAGCTCGTGCCGTCTCGGCCCCACACTCAATTACAAAACATTAAAGGGGCGTTTGCCGATAATCACCTCCACGCCGGGCGATATCCATGTTTACAGATGACGGCGATAAAGGCTTTCAGGTAGGAGTTCAGGAGGGCAAGGCCAGACTGGTGGAAAACATATTTGCGGTATCATTTCCATACGCGCCGGTGCACAAATGTGATTTATGACCTTGGTTTAATGGCCGAAGCAGAGTCTTGTTGGATATCAGATGACTTTTCCAATATGGCCGACGTCAGAGGGGGCGCGCTGAATGCACCATCACAACAGGAAATGTGGGTTTGTCTCGGGCCAAGAAAATATGAGAAGGCAGATATCTGATCATCTAATGGCATGATAGACGCTGCTTCACTTTGACAGAAAAGGCATCAGTCAATACCGGCCAGATGAGGAGGCTACATGGAAAAAGCGATGGCATGGATTTCTGCCGGTCTATATGGGATCATTAATTTGTACCGTGGCGCAGTCGTGTCTGTAGATATATTATGGGTGTGCGTATAAAATCGTGTTTCAAGGCCAGCTCCTGTTTCAGCAAATGCAGGAGGAAAAACAATATAGGAAATAATTGATTCAAATGAAGTGGCATGATTTATTCTAGCGCACTGAAGGGTATTTGTCTGAGGTCTTAGCCATTTTTATAAACTATTCAGTCATGGAAACGTACCAGGAGTAGTGTTTTTGTTTCATTCATTCTTTCTTTTGAGTAACCCTAGTCTGTTTCCTTAAGCGCTCAGAACACTTGCCTCTCACATGCTGATGTATTAAAAGTCTCAACTGCTCGAAAAGACTGACTCCATTCCGTAATAATATTTTTTGTATTTTAACATGTAAAACACTGGAGTTATAGCTCAATGATTTGGACACTAGAGTGTGCTTAGTGACCCAGCAGTTAAAAGTTGTTTCTGGGGTCTTTCTCTACTTTTAAATATTATTTTTCCGCCAAGTTCCCCGTAAAATGACGGATTCTATGGTAACAATGACTTTACAACATCCAGTCTCAAAGTCTAAAGCTGACAACTACTATTTCTTTTAACAGCATCACCCTCTTTCTGCAAGCAAAGAGTGGAGTATGCATCTTTACATTAACATTACTTCAAGTTAATGGTTTATCACCCAATGGGTTTTACAAAAAATGTATCCTTCTCAGCCCTGTTTTCACAGAGAATCCTTGAATTATTTTGCTGGCAATAACAGTGAGTGCAGCATTTTGGTCAACATGATACTCATAGAAAAACTGTTGGCAATAAGATAAAAAGCTCGAAGAAGCCAATTTTGCATTACGTCCCTCCTTTACCTGAATGAAACAAGAACCACTCCAGCTCAACAGCTCAAAACAGTACATTCAGCGTTATACTGCACATCTTTAACTATTCCGATCTGGGTTAGTTTTGAGGCCAGTGTGGACACAGCCTCCGCCAGATTCTGCTGTGGATGTGAATGTACAAATATAGCGGACTCACCTGGGCCTGGAAACTCTTGAGAACAGGTGCCACCATCTCCCGCACTTCCTGCGCACACAGAAAATAAAAAAGCACACACTCAGCTCGTTTCATGTCGGCAGATGCTCCACCTGTTTTAGCACAGAGCCACAAACAGATTCATACAAAAGAGAAGAGTGTGGGGAGGATAAAAAGAATAATTTCAAAGACCATTCCTTTATTTTGGGTCTTATGAGTCAGCAAATGTTTGGTCAAATAAAAATAAAAATAAAAATGCTTGGAATGGCCAAACAACAAATCCCGCTGACCTCAAAACCTGTTTAGGTTCTAGGGGGGAAAAAATAATCTGATTTATTTCTCCATGGATAAAGAAAGTTTAAAGGAGTGATGCAAGGTAATCAGCCAGGTGTTACCTCCTGACTATAAAAGAGATTTTAAATATGTGGCATTTTGTTTCTTTTAAAATAATTGTCGTCACATAGCTGATAAGCCCCTGGATTTTTCAAAAAGACTACGAGTAAAGTGAATCGGAATTTAACTTTTGGAGCATGGGTTTTAAGGTGGACAAGAGTGTTGAGCGATAAGGTTTTAAACTTGGATAGTTCTACACTACAAAACGCAAATATCAAGCATTGGTTTAAATAACTTGATTTGAGAATATTAATCTTGTTTTTTGCAGTTTTCACTCATTTAGACTTTTTCCCTGATCTGACCAAGACACTTTGCTTGTTTGAGGACACTTCAGACTGAGACTAGTTCTATGGTAATCTCGCTTGGAATAAGAAAGTCAAACTGCCAAATGGGACAAGAGCAATTTTCTTACCCTATTGGCAAATAAATCAACCTGAAATATAGCTAAATGTATTGAAACGAGTCAGAAACATCTCAGAACAAGTGAAAATAATCTTGGTCAAACGCAAACTACATTTCAACTGGACAACTCAAATTTAAAATATCATGCCTAATTTGCACTAGTAAATTATCTTTTGCTCCTGATATTTTTTTAACCTATTGTTAATCATCTCCGTTTCATTTCAGTTTAGGAGCAAACAATGTGACCGATGCAGGTGATGCGACTGAAGTGTGCTGCCTTTGGACACATTTAAAGTGCATGTTTTGAAGGAATTTTGGAACTACCAAGTCTCCAGTTGGTGCATGGGAAAATGCAAATGTAATGTCCATATGTTTTTGATTAGGAAATTGTGTTTAATCCTAGCATTTTAGGCTCTTACTCATGCGGCATGCCATCCTATTTTCCTCATATTTCTTTATTTTGGAGGAACTACATGAAAAAATGTTGTTTCTCGATTTCTCTGGACCCCTAGAGTCCATGTGCCCTTGTCTTTAGGCAAGGGCACAAGGGACTGCTATAACAGTCTCAACCTGAAGAGCTTGAGTGGACTTCTTTCAAAAGCGTAGTTTTCCAGGAGCTGCTTTAGGCGTGTGTGTGCTGCTACCCACCGCCTCAGGTAAAGGGATTGTGCTGCCATTCGTGACAGTCTGATCCGGTCTTAAACGCTCGTATTATACCCACAAGATCACAGCGCTGTATCTCCCGCTCAAACACATACAGACAGGCTGAAACAGATGCAGCAAATAGCCCCGAGGCTCATTTATAAAATATATAAACGCCTTTGACTCGAGCCAAGACGTCAATGTGCGATGGTCTCAAAGAATATGACGAGAAAGGATAAAATCATGCGTAATCTTCATAGTACTACTCTTTTATCACACAAGACTGAGTGCCGTTTTGGATTATAAAACAGTGGTGGATTAATGGTGACATGTTTCTAAGGTTACGGAAATAACTTGTGCAATTAGGGATGACAGCTAACTTAGAGATAAACACAATCTACTTCTGTACATTATTTAAGGACTAACAAAATGTCAAGTGTACAGAATGCCGTATACGGTTACAAGAAATTGCACTGGCTTCCTGTCGCTCAGAGTATAGACTTTATAACAGCTCTGCTTGGGTATATGTCCCTTCATGGTCAGGCACCAAAGTACATCTCTGACATGT
The DNA here is from genome assembly GCA_021464625.1 of Proterorhinus semilunaris. Taxonomy (NCBI): domain Eukaryota; kingdom Metazoa; phylum Chordata; class Actinopteri; order Gobiiformes; family Gobiidae; genus Proterorhinus; species Proterorhinus semilunaris. The sequence goes on along the minus strand of CM038345.1, from coordinate 26,682,070 downwards.
TAGAGCCGTATGAACCATCTCGGGCTATGAGAACCTCAGGGAGGGGTCTTCTGGTGGTTCCCAGAGACATGACTAAACATGGTGAAGCTGCGTTTCAGGTACATGCAGCAAAGGTCTGGAACAGCCTCCGTGAGAACGTGAAACAGGCCTCAACCCTGACTATGTTCAGGTCCAGGCTGAAAGCACACTTATTTATTGCGGCCTATGGTAATTGATGGTATTTTAACTAAATGTAATACATAATTCTAATATACATATTTGTATTTTTTATATATTTTTATGAGTTGTATCGCTTGAATTGTTTTATTGTGTTTTTATTGTGTTTTTTGGTGTTGCTGTGAGGCACATTGAGTTGCCTTGTGCAAAAAATGTGCTTTATAAATAAATGTGCCTTGCCTTCCCTTACCCCGACTTAACCGAGCGCATTTTCTAATGCCTACACAACTAATCTAAGCTTCTTTATTGTTTTTGTTGTCAGGTTTTAGTTGTTTTTATTGCGTCAAAGATGATCAAGAACAAGGCTAAAAGAGAGAGATGTTTCATTTAGCTCTCCGGACACAGCCACATCTTGATATCAGTCCTTAGCCAATCTGATGACTTGTTACAATCCAAAAAGCAGCAGCATTCTAGGATTCCAAGGTGTTTTTTATCTTTTCTATTTTCCGCAAAACTTTGAAAAAAACGCTCGAAGGCTGACGTTATATAGAAGCATGTCTACATATCTGCAAACACGGCGTTTCCTCAAAGAATCAGGAGTTATTTGCCTGTTGCCAACCGGGACCCATCCAAATGATATTAAGTCCATAAATTCTGCAGTAAAAACGTGTATGGATTTGCCTTGAGTGCGACAGGTATTAGACTTGTGAATTAGTGGAGTGATACTGCGTTATTTGGGGGCTCACCTCAGGGACATTTCTCTTGAACTCTCGGCTCAGCTCCACCAGGTGCTTATGGGAGTGTTCGCTCTCCTCCTGCCGTCCCGCCAGCTCCGACGCCACCGAGTTCAGCTCCCTCTGCAGACGATAAAAAGAGGAGAGAGAATTTCAGACATAAATCAGTGTGCAAACGAGTTAGGAACAGAGAAAATGTGCAAAATATAGAGCTAGGCAATATAGCCCCCAAAAAAACATATACGCTTTTTTTCCTCAGTGTGTGATTTAAGTAGATTTACTAAAAATCAAATAATATGCTTTAAATACATAGTTTGGGAACATAAAGAAGACAACTAAGATAATTTGAACCCTTCAAATTTCAAATAACATGCTTTTACTGCCACAGAATTAGCTGAAGATCTGTTGATTAAAATGCAGATAATTGCGATTGATTTTATCCACACAGCCTAACAAAAAAGGTTTTCAAACTATGAAAGACAGAAGAAAGATCACCACTGAACACATTCATTCACACTCCAGACACATTCAGTAGTTTCAAGAGACTCTGACTACATAAACACAATAATACAGTTACAGTAAGTTGGGGGAAGTGTCTTGCTAAAAGACACACAACAATAAGTCTTATATAAGACTCAGGCCCCTCCCAGGAGGAGGGAACCAAATCTAATCTATTAATGTTGTTTACATATCACTCAATAGCACGTCTTTGTTATTCTCCACTGCTGACCCAGTGGGTAGAGACGACTCATTAGCAATAACGTCCTCAACTCAAACCCGGTCCAGTCGACGTTTTAAGCTTCGCTACAGTGTCGCTCTAAGCTACACCCAGCCCACACAGAGACAATAATTATCACTTGTCAGTCACTATGTAGTAATCTAAACCAATTCACCCATCCAGGGTCACAAATGATGGAAAAATATAGACAGTTTCCATGGCAATAAACAATACAATACAATATATTCTATCTTTTAAAAGGTTGAAAGCCCTCAAAATGGAGAAAGTAAAAGGGTCCGTGCACGTGAATATTTTTGGCTAACTTCCTGTTAGCCAGTGGATGGTAAAGACTACTTCCTGTCCACATTCACAATGTGAATTCAAATAAAATACAACTTAAAAAACAGATGAAAACTTAAATAAACGTAAAGTGTGTTTCATAAAAATGTGTCCAGATGGCGGAGCTATTTTACCATTTGTTAGCCTTTAAGCTTCAAGGCTAACACTTACAGTTATAAACACTAAAGTCTCATCCGGTGAAGTATTTACATCCTAAAAAAAGTTTTTAATATGTTGCCAGTAATTATTCGGCAGCTGCCACCTACTGTTTAAATACTGTATTTATTTCAGCGAGACTAGTTTAACATAGTTATAAAAAGGAGAAGTGGCCCTCGATCCCAACGTATGCATTTCTATTCAGCAAGTCGGCTATAGTCCGGGCAACTTTTCAGAGTCTGTTAGCCGGCTCAATGTATTTTTCCTATAGCCGTTAGCATTAGCCATTAGACATCGCAAATTCTGAACGATCAGCTGTTGTCAACCTATCGACCACATTCAAGTTAAAGCCAAGTTAGAAATCATTAATGGATGTATAGACCTTTTGGGATTTTACTTAGATACAAATTAGCTTCTATAAGTGGCCTCTGAGCTAAATACTAAATCAAATTAGGTTTTTGCTTTTTGTGGGGACGGATACACATCCAATGGCAACTAAACATCATCTTATGCTATATTAATGATAAAGAAATTATATAAATGCCATGAAAATGAACATACCTCACCATAGTATTGTGCCTGGCTTCTCTATTCCTTTGTATGGGGATAGAAAGATCAATTTAAACGGGTCCGGGATTCAAAATGCGTATTTGTACCAACAGGCTTAGTTAGCTGAAGGCGCTAAAGTCCTGACTGAACACACAATCTCCTTGGTGGAGGACAAGACAACTGACCCCAACACACACAATAGGCTAATCCTCCAGGTAGGTACTTCAAGATCCTGGGTCAAATATAAAGGACTAATTTTATAGGCAACAACAATATAGTTTTCAAATATAAAGGAAAAAACACCTCTGTCATATTTAACATAAAAAGTAAAATTGGATCAGAAAGCACATAATTAAAACTAAAACGCGATCAGTGTAAAGTAGAGACAGGGCACTTGGCCAAAGCTCGTCCGGTAACGCTCTGAAGTGCACATAAATAAAAATACAATGCTGAATATTAACAATGTAATCTTTCATGATCTCACGGCAGAAGTACTTACAGCAGTCCGGGTCCATAAATAATTAAGCCCAAATAAATCCAATGGCTACAGTAGCAGGGGCCTTTTAGATAATCAGTATTTGAAGTAATCGATACTGTGGGTACGGAGAGAGATGGGAGGGAGGAGAAAGAGGGAGAGAGGAGTTAGCACAAATATCTTGAAAAACAACGCAGCTAACCCAATAGAAGATTTTAAAAAGCAAGAACAGGACCTCGTTCGAAAAGGAGGGTCAAATCTATATCCGGCTTTTCGATCCTTCTCTGCACAAAACATGGATTAATTGATCAGTATGGATTTTCAGTTCGGCAGCGGCGACAAAAACAAAGTCATTAGGGTCACTGCACACTGGATATTTGGGGTTTAAAAGAGGAAAATGTACAGCTACTACAAAATGACAACATCAAATTCAGACTTACGTAGAATGGAAGAAGTACTGCGCATATTTAGTGAGTATCATTACGATTTACTCAAGTGGAAGTACTCGACCATGTGCAAGCCCTTGAGTGAAAGTATCTGTCTATCAGGTATTCATTTCCAATAGACTCCACCCTCTGACAGTAGTCTATATGTCCGAGATGCAGTGAGCCATCATAGCTGCCTTGCATTCATGCTGGACTCAGCTGCACCCACCACCGCACGCCATCCGCAAATCCAATAATATCGATCCGTCATCCAATTCCCCACACTTTCAACGAACAGGGAAGGGAAAAAAAGCTACTCTCTTGTACTGAGAAAGCGAGTCTCGACACAAACATCCACCCCCCATTTAAAACCCAGCAGATACAATGCGAAAAGTGGAGGGATTCGATTACTGCAGTGGATTTATATATGAGGGCTGCAAATTAAAGTGACTGTGTTTTAATTAATGTGCGGTCTTACTTAAAGGCAATTTAATAAATCATCACATGGGGAGAAATGCGGGAAAGAAGAGGAGGAAACTCGAAGCGTGAGGCCAGTGGGGAGGGACAGGGTCAGGCGGACTCGAACAGGGCTGTTAATTGAAGGACTCCGGGTTCAAGTCCCAAGACTGAGAGACCAGAGAAGGGCAGAGGTTTAGAGAGAGAGAGGGAGAGCTGCAGTAATCATGTCTTAACAAAGTACAACACTTAATATGTTTCACCTCAGGAGAACAATGTAAAAGTGAAGTTAAAAAAGTAGAAGATTAACAGGGACGCGCCTACGCTAGATGTTAGTCAGGGGAACCTTGGTTTCCCACATAAATTTTACCACAAGACCATCATTTATTTGTCTCACAATGAAATAAAGCAATAACCCATCCTATCACATGTTGATGCCATGCTAGATGCTAGATGTTCAACTCATGGGCCCCTCAAGTGAATCTAAGCCCTATGTATCTGCTCCGCCTTGTTTAAGCTCAGAAACAATACTGATGAGTAAAGACAATGGAAAGTAATTTCGTTGCGAAGAGCGGAAGAGACATTCAGCAAACTGATTGATCCAGGACTTAAACCGACAACGCTGAGACGAGAACAGCATCCTGTTTACATGCCTGGCTTGCCTTCTATTGCTATCAGGGCGCTAATTTCTAATGTTTTAATCTATTTACCATGTCATGTAATGAGATATGGACCTGAGATGTCATAAAATCGGCAAAAGAAGATTTTTGAAACAATGAACAATTAAATAAATTGTCCTGTGTTTATGTTGTGTTTATAATTGCTGCCACACCTTCTTTTGACAGTATTGCTACTTTTTACCCGTTATCAATACTTAAAAAGTAGCCGTTTGGTATCGATACAACAATACTATGGTATCGATATGTCCATCCCTAACTTAAATTACGTTTAGATTATGTGACTCAAAGCATTCAGAGTAATCAAATATTACCTTTTAACTGAATGTAAAGGGACTAAATGCAAGTTGGACATTTTATGCTCACTACTGCCATCTCAGGTCTTATGTGTAACTGCAGTCTCTATATTAAGCTCGTGCACGTCGACCCGAAGTAACAACTTTTTGAGTGACAGTGACAGGATTTTAGAGGCAGTTGTATTGAACAGGTCTGGGCTCATTCTACACATTAGGACATGGCTGGAACATGTAGGGGGAGGAAAATACTTAGTTTTAACATTTTTAAACTCCGTATAGTCCTTTTAAAGATTAATGCTTCGATTGAACAGAGGAGGCCTACTGTCTTTCGATATCACACACTGACGGGATCAACTCTTTGACAGTATGAGTTGAAAATAATGTTTTTATTTGTCATACGTTGAAGGACCGTCCCGAAGTTTCACCAGAGTTTCCCCTCTTTTTTAAACTCTGTAAAGTCCCTTTAAGATCAACTTTAAACTTTAGGATGAGTTTTTGGCCCTGTAAATTCAGAGCTGTACAGATTAGCACTATCCTATCCGGTACTTTACATTTTAACCCACATCCTCAATCTCTTGACATGTAGCAAGGATTGATCAAACAATACATGCAGTGCAGTGAGATTTGCTCTATATCAGTGTGCTGCTGTATAAATGGCAATAAATACTAAACTATTCAAACCCAAACCAGCGTAGCTTATGGTCAAAGTGTCATACTGTCACTGAATAGAGCTCTACACTCTGGTTAACCCCAACACAATGGAGCGGGGATGAGACTGCGGAGATTATAGAGAAAGCTTCAGAGTCCAACCTCCACTAGATTCAAATGGCCTCAGCGGCTAATCTCACCCAGAGAACAGTCCACAGAAGAGACCAGAGTGGATTTCTCAAGTACTTAAGACATAATAGAGTAGAGAGCGTATGAGCTGAGAAAGATGTCACGAAGCACATTTTAAGATCACAGTGAGAGCAAGTCAAGAGCAGTCGAGGAAATGGTGAAAACTACACACTACAGCAACTTTCCTCTCTCCTGGTACAGCACTGTTTTTTTTTAGTTTTTTTTTGCCTTTATCTGTGGATTGCATTTGTAGTTTCTGTGTTCCACATTGTTTTACTGTATACTTTTGTACATCTTTGCTTTGTGGTTTTGTGAGGTTCAGTGGGTATTTAACTGCAGAGAGTCCATACTAGCCATGAAGGACCCAGCTAAACTAACAGCTATCTTATGAGCTTAAGACATTGGAGACCAACAAAAGTTTTCTTCTGAAACACTGAAGAGGCACAAAGCCCCCCACACCTGCAGCACAGTGGAGGCGTCACAAGAGGCTCTACAGGATAAACAAGGAGGTATCCGGGTAAGGCTCGCCACTAAGCCACCCAAATCTTCTATCCCTACAATTGTCTTGACTAATGTTCATTAATTGGAGAATAAGACAGATTATATTCGTCTGCTACGCTCTTCCCAGACGATGGTGAAAGACTGTTGTGCAGCGGAGGGAGCTGCGCAGGAGGAAGAGGAAGGAGGAGGAGCTGACCAGTGCAGGACACCATGCTCTGAAACAGGGACAAACCCAAAAGTAGCGGTTAATTTAAAAAAAATTCCAAGTCATGAAACATTCGACCCTTTCAATTACATCAAGATTAAATCAGGACCAAACCGTGTCTAAACAGTGCCTACAACCTGAAAAACACATAACTTAAAATCGATATATAGCACACAGAAACAGGGAGTACATGCAAACTCCACATAGTATGTTTCATGAGGCCTGGGTATGTAAGTTAAAATGTGCCAAAACCAAGTTAAAGTGCAAAAAATTCATTTATCATTCAAGATCCAGATGTGATCCGCGTTGTCACCCAAAAACGACTAAAGACTATAACTGTCCATTTTCTGTCTTCCTGCTGTCAAACCAACCAAAACAACAGGCACATAAACAAAGTCAAAAAATTCATGGCGGGGGGGTATTTTACACATTTTCCCATTATAACTAATTAGTATAGACAAACCGTGGGTAAATTGCAGAGCTAATTCTTGCTGGTTCTTTTTACTGCCTCACGCTGTATGCACGGCAAACATCGGCGCTATAATGATGGTGTTATTCTGAACGCACCCCCATGGTTTGTGGTCCATTATAAGGGAGGGGAGCCTTGGCCAACCGCCTGTCAAATGAAACTATGTCTGTCTTCTGCGGGGGAAGTCAAGCAGAACCCACTATTTTGCTGCTTTGACTGGTTCAGCCGCATGATTGGAGGAACTTCACTCTCTTTTTGTACGAGTTTTATCTAGAGACGCCCAGCTAAGGGGGATTTTTTTTTTTAGATGTGCAAGAATAACAGGGCGGCACATTCAATATCGCAGTGACTGAGGTCCATCTTAGGCTTGATTTAAACGTCACTGTATCCCCTGGTTAAGTCTGGTCAAATCTTTGTTTGCGGTTAACAATGGCTTAGTCCTGGATAAGTCTTGGTCATGGTTGAGTCACTTTTCAGTTACAATTTAGACTTGATTCAGACAAAGTTTAGTAGTTGATACAGAAATACTTGTTAGGTGATAAAAGGACATTTGAAAAAAGGTAGAAAAATTGCCTATAAGTTAAGGGCTGTCAGATTAATCTTGTGTGATCATAACAAATCGTCTTCCATTAAAATAAAACGCCCATCTAGGGAGGTTTTCCCTGGCTGCTTTCATGAAGAAACTCCCTGGGGAGTAAAATTTGAATACAAGGCCACGTTGAGAAGTTTTAATTGAACACATGAATGAATGAGAATATACATCGCTTCATTGGTATAGTAACTGGAAATTCCGAGACGACACAATCTTGATCACTATAAGACTAAACTAAATAGAGCATTTTGAGAATTACTATAGTTTCTGGTAACAGTGATGTTAAATTTATAGCGCTGTGTCTCATGTATATAAACAGAAGCCCCGTCTGCGTTGAGACCTGGCAGAGTAAAGCCCACTTAGCTCCATTATGTCGAGCTCCTTACTTCAGAAAATCATTTGCATTTGAACATTAAGTGATCCCTCTAAACGCGGATCACAATAGAGCTGAAATCTCTCTGGACTGAGGACTTGGTCAGGAATCGTTTGACGGGATTTAGACATGGCTGAGATTGGAGCGAGTTTTCAGTGTGTGGCAGTCGGGTCAATAGCCTGCTCCTGTCGTTAAGGTTCTGCCAGTCAAAGGCCCAGCCATAATTGATGAGTTCTCCCTAGGGGCGGAGCTGTCGCTGGGGCTGCAGGGGACAGGCGAGGGGGGAGGACCTGGAGCTATAGACATGTGGCGTTCAGGTGATAAAGGGAAATAGGACGGGTTTGTGATTGATTACTAGGGGTAATCAATCAATATACTTAATCAATATATCGAATATATTTAATCAATATATCAATTTGTCATGTCTTCGACCTGCTAAATCAATCGCCGCTCGGCTAGTTTGCATTGATCCTGGACACACATTGATCTCTCATTGCTTCTAATTAATGATTATCGATTGTATTGATATTGGAGGAAAACTAAAATGTTTTGGCTGAATGGTCTCACCTTATATACTGCTTTTCAACATACATTAGGCACTCAAAGCGTTTTACAGCAAGAAACCAGTCACCCATTCACACTCTCATTCATTCACCAATATTTGTAGACACTGGAGGCAATGTGGGTAAAGTGTCTTGCCCAAGGACACAACAACAGTGTGCACCTTCAGCAGACGGAATTCGAGCCCCGACCTTCCGATCATCACAGCCTGTTCTACCAACTGTGCCATGTCGTCCCGCCACGTTACTTTATTAAACTTTTAGCTTGTTTTTGTTCATCAAGTGCCTGCAGCGGTCAATGGGTGCAGAAGAATTACATCAGAAGCACCAAAACAAATCGCAGATTTTGGCCTGAATCATACAGTATGAGTTCATCTAAGAAGATGCAGTTTATCTTTTCAAGAAAGAGGATCATCTTTAAAAGACAGGTCGCTGACCGTTTCAATGCCAAGGGTAATACAACAGCAGCATCATGACACTCATGCATCTAACAAGAACAAGAACCCGATCCAAATCGCAATTTTTAGGTATATGTGTAAGTACGTAAACACAGGGACATAATGGAAAAATTACTTTTTTTAGCATTAAACCATGTTATCATGTTCATGTAAAACATGAATCTGTAATTTTGTAACATAATACTGTAGATCCAGCACTAAAGTGTCTTCTTCAAAGACCATAAAACATCTCCCACCCATTCTAAGCGATTCAGCACTCAAACCACATTTATTATGGCACCATCGATTTGTTAGCTAAAATAAAAGCTTGTATATTCCATTCAAGATTGCCATTTCCCACTGCTGCTAGATATATTCACTTTAAAATGAATTTAGGATATTTCGAGGAGCAACAGCATGATATTGGCTCTCTGTTTCTCTAATTTAGACATAATCCTCCGGTGATCTTCTGGGTCCACAGAACAGAGAAAGGTGGTCTTTTCAAAAAGTGCCCAATTGAACAACTTCAATTGGATCAAAGTCTGTGTTGGAGAGCATGATGTTTCCATCACCTTTAATAGTAAGTAGCACAACGTGTCCTCAAAGTAACTGCAAGTTCAACAGTAAAGTCTATTGTCTTAACGAAGAGCCAGGAGAGTACAGTAACAGTGCGGGGACTTAAGTGGCGCTGCTTGTGTGCGAGTCTTTTAGTAAAATGTGGGACTCGCTAATGCATTGTGCTGAGCAGATCTGACATTGATTCATTAAACCTAGCTCGTCTTGATTACATCTGTAGTGGTAAGCTATTTTCTGGCCTTTCACAAAGACAACCCATGGAAGAAAATGTTGACAAGTGAAAAAAAAAAAAGGAGAAAAAAAAAAAAAAAAAGGGAAACTTGCTAGGTACTGCTGCAATGAGGTAGAGCCCAAATGACTATTGTGTGCAGCCGGCTTGGACAGCACAAATTAAAGGGGGGAAAAATAGGAGGTGGAGAGCGAGAGCGGGGAGAAAATGCAGATGGGGTATTATTTTTCTTTTTGTATCCATCTAATTGCAATCATAGGCAGATGTCTGAGAGTGTGACAGCATCAGCAAGAATAGCTGCTGAGAGCACACAATCTTTGTCTAAAAATAATCAGACTTTCTGTGAGCCGCTGTTTGTTATAATGGTAATCGATGCTGGAGGCTTTGAATTCCATCAATTTATAGATCCACTCTGTTCTGCCTGGTGACTGTACTGCCTCGCTTACAAACCCCCCACCCCTCCGCGCGCACACACATATACAGGCCCGGGCAGCACAAAGGAGCGGCCGCAGCGTGCACGCCCCCGGCCAGGCGTCTGCGCGAGACAGTGTGTGTGTGTGTGTGTGTGTGTGTGTGATTAAGATAAGTGTATAGCTTTCTTTTCATATGTTTCCTTATCGCCTGCCATTTTCCCCGCGACGTGCCCGTTGCAGATTAGCCGACGCATTTGAGAAGACAGAGGGACGGGGGTGTGGGGGTGAGAGAGGAGGTGGGGGTGCGCTGATCAATAAATCAAATAAGAGCGATCAATGCGTCCAATCACTGCAGTCTGGTCTGGCCTATGCACATTGTTCCTGGCAGACCCGCTCCCTCCCACCCCTCCCTCCTCTGCTGCAGTTTGGCTAAGGTCCACAGAGGAAGCGGCTGAAATGTAGCGCTATCAAGGCTGAGCGCGGGACCGTCTCGGCGCGGGACGTCCAGACAGAGCGTGGGGCCCCAGACGGGAGGAGCGTGTGACCCGTGTGACCCCCGCGACCCCTGACAGAGACGCTCCGGGGGAACGCATCACCTGCATCTCCTGCTCCATATGTTCAGCACAGACGGGCATCAGTCTCTCCGTGAGAACGCTAACACTACACTGACCTGATTCTGATTCTGTGAACAAAAAGACACAACACAAGGAGAAATAAAAACACCTTTTCAATCTATCACAAAGGATATGGTTTTGTAAGCAGTTCCTACACATTCAAAGAGACGCAAATAATTAGGTTGATTTAAAAAAAAAAAAAAACAGATGTAATGTGTGGTTATATTTAAATTCTTTAAGTTTTTTTAAACTGGATAAAAATAAATGTTTAGGAATATTAGTAGCAGCAGGAATAGTAGTTTTGACTAAGAAGTGAACATCTATACTTACCCTCTATACCAACATCTTTAGTCGGGCTGGGACAATATATCACCTTTAACTAAATACCAAGTATCAATTCTTTAAGTATTGATATTGTCAATACTCTTCCAATTGCAATATTTCTTCAGGAACAGTTACTCAGCACTTCATGTTAAAACTTTTGCGGTGGCAATGCACTTTTCAGTCTTAACACTTCATAATGTCAAGTGGCATTGGGTTTATAACTTTTTGACACATCACCGTTTCCTTTTTCAAAATTTTCACAATACTTACTGTATCGCAATATGTATCATATCGCAACAAAAGCGAATTGTCCCAGCCCTAATCATGTATGTTTACTTCTCTATTGCATTGACTATTGTGTTAACTTTTTCTGAAAAACACTTTATTATGTCTTTTATGCCTTGTGTTTTTCAGCCAATTTGTAATGGAGACATTTATAAACAGTGCTTTAGTTAAGGAGATTGAGTTCTACTTGAATTTTTGCCTATAGAAAACAATTGTCCGACCAAGTGCTTTCAAAATACAATATGTATCAGGTGTTAAGGTGCTCTCTTGTCATTATACAACTGTATGGTCAGAATCACTTGGCTGCAGGTCTAAGGTACAAAGTCTAGAGTAGTACAATGTATATACTCTATAGTTTAGGACGATATCTATACATCACAGAGTCTTATGTTGATGTATTGATATCGATGTATTGCTACACCCTATAGTGCTGCTTGCAGACTTTTACCTCTAAATACAATTGTCCTCCCCTTTTACAGAGTTACTTGGTTAATTCCTATGTCCAGCCTGTGGTATTATCGTCATGTCGCTGATCAAACACACAGTAGGAGGTATACATGGATCTTTGAGGGCTTACACCGACCAGGAAAATCACATCTCACGTTGTTGACACCTCTCTAAACTCCGGGGCTGCGTTAAGTCGTGATAAATCATCCAAAATAATTAATCCCCCAGTCAGTCGGGCTGTCTTCAAACAGCATGCTAAATCTTAACAGAAGACGGAGCGAGCGCGTTACAGCATCAGCAAAAGGTGTGACTGCCGTTGTCAGACGGAATTCGTCATAGCGCACTCCATTTCAAGAGATTTTTGGCGCTTGATGCATGAGAGTGCAGCCTACCTGTCAACACCTCTGTCTTCTAATTCTCATCTGCAGACGTTCCCTTTCATTTCTGTTAATCTGGTAACACGTCCACACCACTATTTAAAGCTGATTGAACTGACTTTTATAACTTTGAGTTCTAAAAAAGTGCTCTATTTTCTCTACGTGTTTTGTTAAAGGAATCAGATCAAGGTTTAAAGGTTTTATAATAAGAATCGTAGCCTGTGTTATTATAAGAAAAAGTTGTATCTGTTTGAATCATTCTTCAACGTTACAATCTGTGAGTGACCACGAAAACGCAACTGGGAAAGACTTCGCCAAATCAAAGCTTCAAACTAAGCAAAGCAGTTGAGGGATTGCACTTCCAATAGTCCAATAAGATAATAGTCTAGTGGTTAAGTTTGCTGCACATTATGGCACAACACTCTCCTCAACGCCTCTGCACCCCTTTTCACCCAGAGCCGTCCTGTGGAATAAAGCCTAGGGCCAGAATCACAGGAATCCAACCCGGATTGTCTACTGTGCCATTATGTTTATATTATCTAACCAAGAAAGTCCAGCTGAGATTGGGAACTATTTTTTGTTGTAAAGGTAAAGTAGAGCAACTGGGGAAAACCTGCACAAACACGAGGAGAACTTCTCTAAACAGAAAGGCCCCAAATGGTTTGTGAATCTAACTTGCTGTGAGAGAGAAGTGCTCAACACTTCTGATACACTGTCCTCTTATGATGAGTAAAATGTTACCAGGATTTGGGTAGTGCCTTTTTGATGTGGCAACAAAAGCACATCTGTTAAAAGCAACCCTGAATCCTGCTTTGAATCCAATGAATAACTTCAAATGTCCTCCAATTAGAAACTTCAAATTACATGTGTGTGACTGAATGCTCCCAACCAAGGCCAATTACAACATCTTATTAATCATCATTAGGGCCGACCATTGTTCTGCTCCTTTCAAACTCTGTGGTTACAATCAGTGTGTCTATTGTCACTGTGGGCTACATGCGGCTGACTAATTGCACAGTCCTATGATTCATTAGTGGGCTAGTGGGTTGAAACCTGCGCAAAGACACCATCACCTCTGAGAGCGATGAACTGGGAGGGAGGAACAGCCCAGTCTGAATGGTCACTTATGAAGCTTTGGATTAAAGTCTAATAAAAGGGTTTTCAGACAGAGAATTATAATAATGTGGTGGATCACTTTCAGTCCCTTTACTTTCTCAAATCTGGGCCCAGAGTTTGTTTGAATGTGGTGAAATAGTCATGTGCTGAGAGCAGCACCTTCGGTAGGTTTAGTATTATGCTCTGGCCCACTTTCACCTGAACGCTGAGCAGCTGATGCTAACCTGTGCTGTTTATTCTCTCTAAAGAAATGTCAATGTGCCGTCTCTCAGGTGAGCTCTTCCTCTTGTTTTGTTGTTTTCTCCCCTCGACTCTCGCTCCCATGTCGATGCAGCAAGATCAAAGCGGCGCCGCTGGAACAATCTGAATATTTCAGGTGTGCAGAGATGCTGTGCTTCACACCACCTGTGTAGGTCCCTCCTCTCACTTAGACTGTGTTAGAGGGCCCCCAGGGGCCTGCGACACGAGCCCGGGCCACCTGTCTGAGAGCTACCTCCTCCTTTGCATCACACTTCCATTTTACAACATTTGAACCAAAAATAAATGAATCTAAATAGAGCGGTGAGAGTGGGAATAAACGATGCTGACAACAAGCAGCCAGAGCTTTGAGCTTCTTCACAAAGGCGTTGGCAGAAAGACTGTGAAGCAGGAGGAGATGCACTTGAAAGGCCAGTTTATACATGAATCATGGTATAATTCGCCCCGTTGTGCCACAGAAGGCAGCTCTCGTATTTTAAAGGAAAGGCTGAGCAGCAGCAGGATTACTTCGGCTCTGAGATGATTCTCATCACATAGTCAGCGTCGCCATCTCTGACCCAAAGCAAATAAAACCTCTCCCCAATGTCCAGGCCGCCTCACACTTTGATGTAGCTCTCCTTGGAGGCAGTGGCTGACATGTGTGCGAGTGTAAGCACTTGTGCACTACAGTGCACTCTGTGTATGTGTATATGTGTGTGTACGTGTGCACCCGCGTGGCGCCCGAGCACACGTGCAGAGCTCAGAGCCTGCTCCGTTCCACTCTGCCGCTCCACAGCCGCGTCTCTCAAAAGGGCCGTAAAGTCTTTACAGCAAATTCCTTACATTCATCTGTGTCAGAGCGCACACATTAGACGTTTACACGCCACAAAACACAATCTATTTGATGCTACACTGCCCACACATCCGGCTCCGCCGCCACGCGCTCTCTGTTTAACTTGCTTTTCATTTTCTGAACAGTGCAGACAGCTCCGCGTCGCGTGGACTCCATCTCCTGTAAATCAGCGGTTAAACATTAGGCTAAATGTAATCCGGAGCGAGTCAACAACAGCCCGGCGCATTCGGACGCTCAAGATGTGTTTGTGTTGATTTTGGAATGTGCATTGATTTCTGTTGCTGGCCTAATGATGTATGCAAACGGCGCGGTGAAAAAAGTCACACTTCATTTTTTCGCCGAGAGCCGCGGCCCCATCTTTTAATATCAGCGGCGCTTATGAGAACAAGTGGAGGTTAATCTGGAGCAGGTCGGAGCGAGCTCTCTGTAAATGTCAGCCGCAGACATGGCTCTTATTATCGCGCTCGCCCAACAGCTCTGACGGCACAAGACGGATGCACGACTCGCGGTGTCCCCTCCTCCGGTCCCGGCGCAAAACCCGTATCCATCAATTGATTTATCGCCATAAATCAGGCCAGGCTTTGATTGTATCAGCAAGTCACGCAATCAATCAATTAGTCGGGATCTAGCGGCCCAATTTGCCTAAAGAAAGATGAATGCTCCCCCACACCATCCAATTGGCTGTCGGTTTACCCATCACACCGGCTGCTGTTGACTCGCTGGACCAACATGCATCCCTTCATCGATCGGCGCAGATTAAACTTGCAAAGGAATCAGAAGGACTGGGAGTAATTTGACTTTTTTCATTTGTATCGGAGTACAGTTGTGGCTTTGATAGCGTTGGCGCGTATCATCCAAACAACTGCACTGACATCCAAATACAGACAAAACCCAGCTCAAAAATGATCCGAGAGAGAGACAGATATGTGGGGAACCTGTCATGGTTGGAGGTGGCATGAGGAAAAATAAAACCCAAAATGCAGGACTGCAACGAAACTGGTGATGTTTAATAGACAAAAACCAACATAACAAAATTCAGAGACACAAACCGGGGCTGACGTAGACAATGACACGACAAAGGACAAGGGAAACACAGGGGTATAAATACATGGAGGAAACAGGGCACAGGTGAAACACATCAGGGCGGGGCAGGCAATCAACACAAGGGAAGCAAAGCAAAATCACAGACCCAAAAGACATGTCAAAATAAAACACCAAGCACAGATGAACACAAAAGCAAACCAAAACAGGGCAACAAAAGACCGAATCGTGACAGTACCCCCCCACCAAGGGACGGCTCCAAGACGTCCCACGATGTAAAACAGCCCCGGGAGGGCGGAGGGGTCCGGAGGGGGGAACAGAGTCAGAACCAGGAGGGCCAGGAGAGTGATGGTGGAAATCCAGGGGGCTCAGGAACAGCAGAGCCAAGTCAGGCAGGTCTGGGGGACGAGTGGCGGCTGAGAAGTGTTCAGGTGGCAGGCAGGAACTGAAGGTAGCGGAGACAACCCTGGGTGATGACGAGGGATAGGAGCAGGGGCCCACCCAGGACGAACAACAATGTCCTGCAGTGGCCCTGGGACAAGAACAGGAGGAGCCCACCCCAGACGGAGGTCTCAGTCCGATGGTGGCCCCAGGACAAGAGGAGCCCACCCTGGACGGAAAACAGTGTCCAGCGGTGGCTCCGGAACAGAAGGGGCCCACCTCGAACAGAGGTCGGGGTCTGGCAGTGGCTCAGGACAAGAAGAAGGGGACAGCCACCCCGGACGGAGTCAAATGTCCAGCGGTGGCTCAGGACAGGAGCAGGAAGCAGGGTCAGGGTCCTCAACTACCAAAGGGCAGTCCGCTGGGTCTTGAAGTGGTCGTGTCATTCTGTCATGGTTGGAGGTGGCATGAGGAAAAATAAAACCCAAAATGCAGGACTGCAACGAAACTGGTGATGTTTAATAGACAAAAACCAACATAACAAAATTCAGAGACACAAACCGGGGCTGACGTAGACAATGACACGACAAAGGACAAGGGAAACACAGGGGTATAAATACATGGAGGAAACAGGGCACAGGTGAAACACATCAGGGCGGGGCAGGCAATCAACACAAGGGAAGCAAAGCAAAATCACAGACCCAAAAGACATGTCAAAATAAAACACCAAGCACAGATGAACACAAAAGCAAACCAAAACAGGGCAACAAAAGACCGAATCGTGACAGAACCAGGTTGTATTGAGAAGTAACAATGGAAATCCGCGACAATAGTGAAAGCACACCACACCAAACCAACAGGACTTGACTTCAAGATCCTGTGCATCACCTGAAAGGTTGGGAGCCGCTTTAGAGTTTCAGCTTTAGAACACTTTTTTATGATATCGGGCATTCAGCAGGTGGTATGGCTTTGTCTGAAGTGAGTTTCTGTGTACACTCTGGTATGTGCTCGCATACCCAAAAGGGTTCCTATAGCCCGCTTGAGAAACATTGATCTAATAACACGCTATATACATTTCTTGGTAACTAAATGTGTCATAAAAATGTACAAGTAGACTTTTGTTTAAAACTGTTTTAATCTATTTAAAGCCCAGTGCCTGATTATTTTACTCGTACTCGAATGAAATGTGTTTTTTGCTTCTTATGGATATCAAATAAAGTATTGTAAATGGTAAATGGTCTCAACTTATATGGCGCTTTTATTACTTCATTAGGCCCAAAGCGCTTTTACAGCAAGTAACCAGTCACTAGTGATGCGCGGGTCAGCTTTTTATCTGACCCGCCCCGACGAAAATCAAACCTGACTCACCCGATCCCCCCAAAAAATAGTCTCAATTTGCCGACCCGAGCCAACCCGAACCCGCACACATTAAAATGCAGCCGCATCAGCCGCTCTGCAGCTGCTGTCACTCAAACGTGAGCGTGTCACGTGACCACCAGTTTACAGTGGATAAATGGCGCTCGTTGTTTCGTTTGGCTACTTCGCCGCTGACGACACCTTTGAAATTGCTTATGGACGTATCTGAAACGGTCATGAGGCTTTACTTTTATCTATCTATCTAAATATGCCATGGTTTATAAAAATAAAATAAAGAAAATAATCATGTTAAGCACTTTTATCCCTTGAACCTGAAAACGAGCTTACAATCGTCCCTGTGAAGAATTGTTAGAAATGCATAGGGATTTGGGGAATGAGTTTTGACCATATCTAACTGTATAAAACATTGCTCCCACTTTCATTGTTGTTAACAAACTAAATAGTATAGGGCCTTGAACTATAGTCAGCAGTGGAGTGTCAACAAAGTCAAGCATCCCTAGACCCAACGGAAGTGCAATTCTCAGTATGTGGCCAATAGTAAGGCAAGGCAAGTTTATTTGTAGAGCACAATTCATACACAAGGCAATTCAAAGTGCTTTCACAGTTGCATAAAGTTACAAGAAAACAGATCAAATCAATCATTAAAACATCAACATAAAAATGTATCAATTACAGTAAAAGGCAAGAGTGCAGATAAAATACTTTCAGTTTTCATATGCTCGGGTAAAAAGAGCTGTTTTCAGTCTGGATTTGAACATTGTCAGAGTTGAGGCCTGTCTCACACTCAGATTTTAGCTGCATGAAACTGAAACGCAGCCTCACCGTGTTTATTATTGACTCTGGGAACCACCAGGAGACCCCTCCCTGAAGTTCTCAGGGCCCGAGATGGTTCATACGGCTCTAACATGTCAGAGATGGACTTTGGTGCTAAACCATGAAACGACTTGTACACAAGCAGAGCTGTTTTAAATTCTATTCTCTGAGTGACAGGAAGCCAGTGCAGAGACCGGAGCAGGAGATGTTTATGGAAACTAAACATTCATTTATACAAATTCAATTCAAATTCACTTCATTTATCTGTCAGGAACTTTATTTGCAGAGATAGTGCCAGTACGGACCCAATCAACGTGTCAAGTGCTACAATAAATAAATCAAACGCAACAGACCGAGGTGCAGTCTGTTGTAACCTGTTGTAGTCAGTAAAGATAGAGCACTTTAGAGTCACTTTTAGGTCACAAAGCCGAGATTTCAGGTGATGCAGGAGCTCCTTGTTGCTAATAAACACTCTAGCGCTAAGTTCATTCAAGTACAACATTTTTGCATTATTAATGTCTCAAATTATGACAATAGCCGCGCCGTAGCTCCAGTTGTTTTAGTTCTTCGTAATGGTGATAGGTTATATTTGGAAAGCTTTGGAGAAAATAAAATGCACTGAATACGGCCGAGCGCCTGAAGCCACAGCGATTCCGGTAACAAGACAAATATGAGCCGCGCGGTCCGTGCGAGGAAGCATCTGCGTGAACAAACTGTGGCAAACATATGTACAGCGACATTTTCCGTTCCATATTTTATCCCAAGTGCGAATTCCCATCCGCAACGTCGTGACACCACGCGCTCCGGTCCACCGCCCCCCATCTGCAGCGCCGTGTCAGGACGTCTCCCCGTGGAAGGAAAAAAAAAAAGAGGAAAAAAATAGAAAAACTTGCGGGACGACAGCCAAGCGACAGGAGCAAGTAGAGCACGACAGAGTGGTCTGCTCCCTCACATCCCTGAAGCGAGGCCCGCGGGAGGAGGGGGAAAGAGTGTCGCGGACCGTGCAGGGAAGGGAACAAACTCACCGGGACGTCCCAAGAGAGGATCACGCATGGCTCCCCTGCTTGTAAAACGCCGCGGAGGTAAAGTATCTGTAGGTTTTTTGCGGTTCCACCCAATCTCCCCGAGTCTCAGCATGTAATTACAGATAAAGACAGAGGGGGCAGCGTACTCAACCTCAATTCTCCAGGCTTTACACATGGCCGCCCAGCCGCGGACCCCCAGGAGGAAGTGCGGGACAGGAGCGCCGCAGCGGCACCTGTAAACTGAGCCAATGTTCCACACGCTAAACATTTAAGAAGCTACGAGGTTTGAGTGGCGGGTAATAACACGCTTTACGTCCTGAAGTCGGTCCGCCGTGAGACGCAGGCAACATGCATTTCCGGAGCTCATATACCACTGCAGATTTGGAGCTACATGCGCATTGTTACAGCAGAAACAAGCCTTCACTCTGCTCACAAGTGCTGCAATTGCGGGGTTTCAAAGGAGACATCAGCTTTCAACCGGAGACGCCCCACACTTTTGCAGATTGAGAGCCAGTTTAATGCAGTTTGTCTTGAAGTCTCTACTCCATTATCAGAGCCGCTGCTTCATTTTGTACAAACTCCAGGTAAACAATAAACAGTAAGTAATTTTTCTTCATCCTCTCTTCTCCAAAACTTCACTCGAGCGAGGAGGATTGGAGGAGGGAGGGGGGGCCGCGTGGGTACGTTTAAAAAGAGCAAGTATCCACTATATTCAAGAAACACCAAATTATACTATAGCAGGATCCATTATTCATCTGAGATACATTTTTCATTTAAAAGTGGGCTGGATATGAGCAATGATGAATGCCGCAGTCGGGATGCAATTTGTATGTAAAATAACAGAAGATTACAGAGTATGTTTTAAGTGCAAATGCATTCGGGGTGAAAATGTGGGAAATGGGAGCTGATCCGCGTTATAGGAGCATATAAAATCACTTAGCCCATAACCAGACCCCGCACCGGTCCTTATGAAGGGCCAAAATGAGAGCCCCCAATGATGAATGAGCCGAGCGGAGGAGAGTTTCATTCATGTAGTACCTGATATCTGCAGCGGGCGGAGGAAGTGGGGAAGTAAATAGTAGAAGAAATTATGTTTGTGCACTTTTTGGTCTGGACTTAGTTTAGTTTGTTTCATTTTGAACAATATATGTAAAGAAAAAATAAAAGCTATATTATGCATTATGCAGCTATAGCTGCATAATGACTAGGGATGTTCATGGTTAAGTTCATTAATTGAATAATCGTCATCATGGGTTTAATCGATTAAAAAGTATGTGTAACAGTTTAACATGACTGCACCTTATTTAGCCATAATTTATTAGTGAAGTGCGACAAACACTTAATAACTACTTCAAGGGACTAGATGGAAGTTATCATTTGTTTACCCGCTACTGCCACCTCAGGTCTCACGCGAGACTGCAGTCTCTATGTTAAGTTCATGCATGACGGCGGAGATCGTTGGCGTTTCGGCCCCAAGTGACAACTTTTTGTGTGACAGTGCAGGCTTTTAGTGGCAGTTGTGGCGAATAGGTCTGTCTGGGCTCATTCTACACATTAGGACATTGCTGGGTAGAAAATACATAGTTTTTAAATTTTTAAACTCTTTCTAGTCCCTTTAACTACTACGGTTAATGCCTAACTCATAATGAATGGTTCTTCAGATACTTCACTTATTCATTGTTAAGTAGTCAAACTGCAAAGAAGCATAAAATATGGCATCTGTTGAAGTTTAGAAACCTATCATTTGTATTGTGGTCAATCACTCATCTTTTTAACGATGTTTCATGAATATAACAGGGGGAAAACAAACATGTCCACAATCTTGTTAATATAAAATGTCCTGTACAGCGAGACTAAGCCGGTGGTTAACAATTAAGCAATAATCGTTTGATAAAGTTACCAATTCATCGATTTATGAAACTGAGCAGAATGTGCATCCCTATTAACAACCAATGTCACAATATCAAAAGGTCAAAAACAATCCACAATTACATTCATGTTTTATATTTGCATTGTTTTATGCTTGCACATGTTTTTTTTTTAATCTCCCACAGCCGTACACTACATTGTACTGATTTTGGCCCCGAAACAGATATCCTCCTTCTACATTCCTAAATAATTGTTTTATAGTACAAAAATAAATTAACGGATATTATAAGAACAAGCAAACGGTTATATTATTTTAAAAAAAAACTATATGAAAATAAAAACAATATAAAAGGAACTTGGGATGCTTTGAATAGCCTAATCAAACAAGGTTCTTCAAAACTAAGATAATGATGTTTGGTAATCGCAATACATTGTCTGAACAGAAAATAAGTATTGATCGAAATTGTAAGTGAGACAAAATTTTTGGGCGTAATAATTGACATAATTGTGTCTGACATGGGGTTTCATGGAAACCCCATGTCAGACACATCAAAACAAAAATCTCCAAAAGCCTCTCAAATATAAATAAAGCAAAACTATACCTTGATGAAAATGTACACTATACTGCACCTTGGTACTCCCATACGTTACGCATTGTGTTGAAGTGTGGGGGAATACTTACAAGAACACAATTAATCCTCTGGTCATATTACAGATCCTTGCGGATCATTCACAAGGTTGGTTTTCAAGACCATACTCATCATCCGTTTACGCAGTCAAAGTTGTTAAAATTTGAGGATCTTGTAAATATAGTACATCAATAGTCTTATACAAACCATTCAAGAAATTATTACCGCCTAACCTACAACGTTTTTTTGTAACTCCAGTGCGAGCTTATAACATGAGAGGTTTTGGATATTTTTCATTGCCGAGAGCTCAAAACACTCGTAAACGTTTCTGTGTGTTTCGGAGTGAAACTCTGGAACAAACTGGACTTACAACACAAGCAATGCCAAACTGTCCATCGATTTAAACTGTTACATAAACATTGGGTCTGGTCAAAATATAGAGATGAGGGTCTTTAATTTAAATTTCTGTTGTCTCATAGTGTTAACAAGTGCTCAATGTTTCCTTACCATCATTGGTATATTGTCCATTACCATTGTTGGTATTGTTCATTCTCCTTACATTGTTGGTATACATTTTTGTTACAATGTAATAATTATTGTTACCTGTGGTAACGCCACCATGATTAACATTTGTATAATAATCCTTGAACAAAGTAACAGTGAAGCTGAATTAATACATTCAGCTTCACTGTTACTTTGTTATCTCTGAATGGGGAACTGGGGGTGGGATTAAATAAATTAACTTCCTCCACTCCCTTTCAGGTAGCAATGGATCGTACTGTATATTCCTTTTTTGCACAAATGACTGAACTATATTTCGTCTACTTGTACTTTCCGTGCCATTGTCTGAAATAAATGAATGAAATGAATATTATTGGCAGCCTTATACATAATGTGAGCACCTTTGACTGAGTAAACGGGGGATGTGCGTGGTCCCCGTAGCCAGCTTTATGAATGATTGGTATTTCCCGAGTATAATAAGTGGGTATAGAGTGGTGCTGTATTATTTCCCCAGATCTCTGCACAGTAGCTGAAATAAGGTAAGAATATGGAAATAGACTTAAGGTATGGATAACCTACTGAGGCCATTCGAAGTCCAGCTGAGCCATTTAACCAAATATCTTATGTCAATTATTCTTTAAAAGCCACACAGCGGAACTTTCCATTTTGCTAATATCCCAAGAGCAGCTAACTACTAAAAAACATGCACCTAAGGATTTGCCACAGCCACACACCAACGCTGTCATTTTTGCAACGCATTAGCAAAGTAAAGCATAAGGAGGAGGAACTAACGTGTTTAGCCTTGTGTTTGGTTTCCTGTAGTCAAACAAAAGCATCACCTTCATCGTGGAAATGAAACAAGCGGTTTTGAATGAGCAACAAACTGTATGCTGAGTGTATGCTTAAGTGTTTAGGTCTGTTAAGGCTAAACAAGAAAAAGAAAAATCTTCTAATTGGCTGAGGACATAACCACTGAAATCTGAAGATGCTGCAGTGTTTAGAGAGTAGAATGAAACAACAAAATCTCTAAATTTGTCCAAAAACTAAATAAAACACTTTAAAAAATATATTAGTTTTGTCAGTAACTAAGGAATATAACGACATTTATGAAGGAAAAAATATCAAACTCCCCCCAATTAACGGACACTGGTGTGTAAGATGTGCAGGTGCATGTAGCTAACAAAACAGCGAATGAGGGAAAGAGAAGGAAAAGGAAATCTTTGACTGTAGTTTTGCTCGGTGACATTATTACTATATTTGGTTTATATTTTACCAAAAGTAACTTGAAAGTAACTCAAACGGTACAATGTAATACAAACAAATTAGATTTTTAGAGCTGTAACTACTAATACAGAATATATTACAGTTTTAAAGTAACTCGCCCAACACTGTCAAACACTTGATGAGTGGTAGTCAAACCTTTCACGTCATAAAATATGTGACCTTCCAATTATCACCAGGCCTAGATCAAGATCAAGATACGTCTGAACAAGGTCTAAAAAGGGTCTAAAGATCTAAATTTGACTATATTGACTTCCCGACTAAAAAAAAGAAGTAGCCACCTGGATTTAACTTTGGGAAATAACAAAGTTCTGATCTGGGGTTTCAGCAGTTCAGATCTAGGTTCAGCCACACTATGTTCCCAAAGAAGGAGATCAGCTGACGACCTGAACGACCAGGTTATTCTATCAGTGGATTTCTTCTTCCCTGATGGCCCGGGCATATTCAGAGATGACAATGCCAGGATCAATAGATCTCACATTGTGAAAGAGTGGTTCAGGGAGCATGAGACATCATTTTGGCCACCACAGAGTCCAGATCTTAACCTCATTGAGAAACGTTGGTATGTGCTGGAGAATTAATTCAACACTGGATCTTTGACATTGCAGAAGCTTATTGAAACAATGTCAAAGCGAATATGTGCTGTAATCAAAGGTAAAGGCGCTACAACGAAATATTTAAGTGTGTGACCTTTTTTTTGGGCTCAGGCAGTATATCATTGAGTGTAAACTATGTTCAAACCAGAAAAACAACTAATTTAAATGCATAGCAGAAGCATAAATGCAATGATCTGTAATTAAAATGATTCAAGTCTACGTAAAGTACCACCTGAAGAAGCCCATGCATAAGTGGACCACAGTTTGAAAACTTGAGAGCGGCGATTGGAACAGCACCTCTAAACTCCAAACTGTGGAAAATATTACAACCAGAACGTCAATAAAACCTCATGTGATGCAATTTAAGGCATAGTAAAAATAAAACATTTCCAAGAAGCAACCAAAGCGCTCCATCCCGCTCCATGACAACGTGAACAAATCCCGTCTAGAGCCATACCTGATCCTGAGCAGCGCACTGACAGACATGCTCTGATATCCATGTCTAAACTGCTCTCCTTCCCTCTCCCTTCCCCTCTCTCTCTCCACTCCTTTCTTTCTCCCTCTCGCTGCTCCTCGTCTCACCCGAGCGCCCCTCAAAGACAACACAAAGAGCCTGCAGATTGAGCAGGGAGTGAACACGAGACATGCCCACCGCAGAGCATGTAATACAGCTCATTACGGGGCACAGCGATGTGATGGGATAGAGACAGGCAGAACAGGGGGCCTATCCGCGATCCGCCAACGTCTCCATCTCCCCGGCGCAACTTACACAGCCCTAAAACCCGCTCTAATAACTAAAGCTGCCGCATTGATTTTTGCAGAAGTTCTCTGCGAGTAGAAGAAAAAAAAATAGACAAAAGAAAAGAAACGCTATTTACACATCGCAGAGAGAGAGTGGCACAATGGAATCCTCTGCTTTCAACTGTGTCAAAGTGCTCAGCAACTTCACAGAGCTGCAGATGTTCAAGCTTGTTATTTTCAGAGCTTTGGTTTAGCAGCTTAACTTTGAAACGGTAATGAGGTGGTGTACTATGTGACCTGCCCCAAGCCTGAACAAACTGAGAGTATTGCGTCAGAAAGGGAGAGTGGTAGTATAGCGCAATGCCAGAACAAACAAACAAAAAAGGTTTCCACCTGGATTTAACAAACTGTAACTGGTCTGGGTTCAGCAGCATGAGCCCAAAGAATGAAATCAGCTGACGACCTGAACATCCTGAATGACCAAGTTATTTTTTCCTTCTTCTTCCCTGATTGCACGGGCATATTCCAAGATGACAATGGCAGGATTCATCGGGCTCACATTTAGTGCGTTTACATGCACTCGAGTATCCAGGTTATTAATGGGGAATTTAAGTTTCCTTATTTTGTTGTGTAAACACAGAATCCTGGTTTCAGTTTCTGGATAAGCCAATATCCAAGTTATTAGAAACCAGGGTATTGTCACTGGGATATTCCCACAGTTTCCAGGATACTGTACCATGTAAACACAGTATCCTGGTTTCCACCATTGCTGACGCACTGAGCATGTGCAACCTTTTGAAACAGATTAGGCAGGAGCAAAAAAACATTCCAACAGCCATTGTATCTGGTACCAGGGCTTTTAAAACTGTGTATCTTCTAAAAATTAACAAAACATTGAAGTAACCCTAAAAAAACAACTACTTTTTTGCTCCGTGGTATCTCTGGTGGAAGTCAGTGGATCAAACCCATTTTTTTTTATTTTCACATCTGTGGCTGAAGCTGGGAAATAGCTCTACTGTTCATTTTCTTCCTTAGACAGTTCTTGTCCCAGTGCTAGAGAAATGTCAGAAAAAGCCATGCATTAGCCACATTGCTAAAGTATTTAGCTCCTTACCATATTTGTGATTAACTCCGCCCCTCTGGAGCCTAAATATCCAGGATATTGTAGTTGCTCATGTAAACAGGGATATGAGTGTCCTGGTTTTCGGACACATGTAAACATCATATCCAGAATATCGTCATACCCAGGCTATGCCTACTAACCAGTTACTCGAGCGCATGTAAACACACTCATCGTGAAAGAGTGGTTCAGGACATGAGACTTTTCACACATGGATTGACCGCCACAGAGTCCTGATCTTAACCCTTTTGAGAGTCTTTCGGATGTGCTGGAGGAGGCTTTGGGCAGTGGTCGCACTCTCCCATCATCAATACAAGATGTTGGAGAAAAATGAATGCAACACTGGATCTTTTGGCATTGCAGAAGCTTACTGAAACAATGCCACAGCTGAAGGTGGTCCAACAAAATATTAGAACGCGTGAGCTTTTCTTCGAGGCGACTTTAGTATTTGTGTTCCACTTTGTGAAAGACACTGAATAGAATGTACCAAAAATCTGTTTTGACAGACACTGTTGTGACAAATAAAACAAGGGTCAATAAGACAGTCTGGTTCAAAACCTATGGCAAAATTAAAAGCTTTAGTAAAAAGGGACCTCTGAATTAATAGCGGTGAACAGGTACAGTAGAAGTCTTGAGAAGCTTAAAATATCCAATCACTTTATCAGTTTTTTGCATAAGAAGGAAGTTTTCCTCAAAGTCAGCTTTTGTTAAGTCAATCATTCAATTCATATTCATACGGCCAAATATCAGAGTCGCAGTTGCCTCACAGGACCTGCAAAATGTCACAATTTGATCAAAGAAAAGAATAGTTTGGGAATTAACAATGAGACAGACATCAAACTGTGAAAAAGACAAACAAGTGTGACGTCCAAATGTCCAACAGTCAACAGCAGATGGATAGGATTGTCCAAAGTACAGACATTTTTTTAAATGAAGGGCTCTATTGGAAAGATAGCATTAGTTTGTGTTAAATGTGGTTCACAGTTTAACACTTCTGATCAATACTACATACAATTCAAAGCGGGGACAGCCAGGTTTAAGCATTAGTTGTTACTTCCAGGGATGATCAGTCAGAGCTGTCCTTATGTGAACTTCTCAGGCGCTGAACCTTTACATGATGCTCACTCAGCATGTAAAATGGTAAATGGTTTACAACATGCTCTGTGACCTTGTTTCTAACTGCGCTAGCGGTTATTGAGAGTGCAGTATGTGCGTATATTGCTCACTACGGGCTCTCTCTGTATCTAATACTAAATATGTTAAGAGTCAAACACCCAATTTAAGTAGAAAAGTCGATTTCAGTTCAAAATGAGCTGGAGCGAGGCAATAGTTAAGCATAGGTTTGTATTTACTGTCTGAGTGGCAGCCTTTCCTGTAAGCAATTTCCCCTATGGATCAATAAGGTTATCATTAGCCTAAAAGTGTCTTTGCAAATGGCCCGGTAAATGAGCACAAAAGCACTTGTGATGAATACGGTGCCAAAGACATAACCTTTTTTCTGAATGAGTGAATCTGGAAAGTAAAGGCCCTATATATTTTCACGAAAACAGTAAAAAATTAAATATAGTATAGTGCCTTTAATTTGTTGTTCGAGAACCAAACAATAAAATCCAGAGTTACATTTACTCAACCGAAGTACTTGAGTAGTTTTTATCATTCAGTACTTTTTACTGATCCACTTGGGAAATATTGTAATGAAGTATCTTTTTAGAGTACATTTTAAAGTTACAAAAGTTATGTGCCCCTTTTTCTTCAGAAATATACTTTTTAATAAATTTTTATGGTATTTTCTTTGGAAATAGTGGGAATTTTACATCATTTCATGTTTGGTTTCTCATCATTTGTGTCAAAACTGAAACATAAATCAGACTTTTACGCCACACACTTATTCAGTACTCAAGTAATATTTTCCCCAAGTTCCTTTTTTTTTTACTTGTACTTTCCTTTTCACTTGTACTTTAGTAAAATTATTATTATAAGTAACATTACTTTTGAGTAAACGTTTTGGCTACTCTACCCACCTCTGCTAAAATCATATTTAAAAACACTGTTAAGTAAAGTGAGAGCCACATAGATCGGTTTTATCTTGAGATCTTATAATTTGATTCAAAGAAATAGCATCAGAAAGGGCTGCAGTAAGTGCACATCATCTCATTTCTGTTCTATATATATATGTAAAGATGCTACAGCGGGACTTCATCAGGACAACAGTGGCGAATGTTTGATCGCTTTTTAAATGCGCCATTGACGCTGCGGTTTAATAGAGTCCACTCGCTACATTTTGCCTGTCACAGAGTTTACATTAAAAATTAAGGTCCTTCCACTCAGCTGCCAAATTGGACGGGGCACTATTCCTGAAGCAAGTCCAGCAGCGGAGTTTACAAGATTCACTTTAGCACTATTGAAGTTTCGAAGCACATAACAGCTGAATTCCGAACTGTGCCCCTCCCAAACAGTTGGGGACAGTATAAGTGGGGCAGGACATCGATCCGGGGCTGATCTGAGGTCAGTGTGAGCTCACGCGAGGTCATTGGGTTTGGTATCTATTGCACACACACGGGGTAAACCAGGATAAATGTACTGTTTATACCAGTGGGTCTCAACTGGTGGAGCGTTGGGACCTACCATCAGCCTGAAGGGGAGGAAATTCTGTTAAAATGCTCTCATAAGCAACAGTTTATGAATAATAAGTTAGTGCTGGTTTAGGGTATGCACAGACAGGATCTCTAGTTTTGTGGTAATTCAATAATTTTCTTTTGGTAGAGTAAACTTCATTTCATTCTAAATGTAGCGCATTTTCCTTTAGAATTAGCTCAGTGTTAGCATTCAACTCTGTCTCGCGACGAACTTCAGCTTCTAATTAACTGAAGTGAAAAACCGGGATGTGCGAGAGGGTCTGCGAGAGATAGAAACGCATTTAAGGAAACAGCTGAGAGATTTGTTTCTCAACTATCTGTGACTTCCCTGGTTTGATGGCAGAGTAATCCAGCGAGTGCAGCTTTAACAGGTTTAAATAGTTGCACCTCAAACTCATTCCTAACATCCCACTTTTTTTGGAGATGAGTGGAACTATACCCAGTACAGTACTCTCATGATTTATTTATTTTTTAATCCTTTTTGTGAACATTAGAGGTGCTGGGCGGTGCTTTGCCAGAGGCAGGAAGCTAAAGGCTACATCACTCGCATCTTTCGATCTTCCAACCCAGTTGCACCATGATCCCTACATTGTGCTAACACTAATCCCTAAACATTTAGGGATGTAGGTAAAACTAAAATAACTTTGTAAAGCTAACTGAAAAAGCTCTATCTGGAGTGCCGTCCAATGAGAATTTGATGGGAGCGTGGCTTATGGCTCAGCTTTGTTGGAAAGAGAAATGAGGCGTCGTGGGATATATCAGATAAAACTTTAATTTACAGTTGTTCCTCTTGTTCTTCCACCTAAATACACGACAGGACGACATTTTTAAGTTGTAACTTTACACTTGTGACAGCTAGTTTTACTTGAATCTAAAAGCGCATCGGTGCTACTTATTGGTTTGCGACTGGTAGAAATGGTTCATAATGAGAATGTTTGCATAGCCCAATATACTGCAATGGGGCAAACCATTTACTATACTATAAGGGGAAAAAGCAGACTCCCTTTGTTTTCAGATTTTTTTTAAAGCATTGGAATCTGTTATAAATTTAATAATTTAGATATAAAATATGGGTTAAAGATCTTTAGACACGCTGCAGATCTTTGTCCATTAACAGGCTGTGGTACAGGTGTAAGTGTAGGTTATGTTGTGAGGAGGTAAAGGGACTCAGAATGAGACTAACGCAGCTGCGCGCGGCCCCATGAACCCTCGCTCACCACAGCGGCCATCATGCGACCCGAGGAGCGGTAATGCACGCATCAAAAACGCACACGAGTTCAGAGCGGCCCGAGCAGCACGCGCGATCAATGGGGCCACAGGTGCTCACTGCTCCACATGGACGCTGGAAATGCCCTTTTACTTTTGCTCTCAGGACCACAGCAAAATCACACTCTACATCGTACAATAATCTGACAAATGCAAAACAATAAAAACTCACATTCAGAAAGTTTGTTGTGATAGAAATCTATGCACAGCTGCGATTGGCAGCCCAACAAAAGTGGCAAAAATGGAAGCTCTATTTGGTGGGCAATAATAGAAGCTGATTCAAGGTCTTGCGATAATGATGCTTTGCGGATCGAGAACTCTCACACCTTTACACATGAAAGGGGCTTGAAGTGTCTTTTCAAAGTGCACAATGGAAGTCAGAGCTTAAAGAACTGGATATGAACCTGCAACTTTAACACATATAAGATGACTATTTTGATTCCACATTTTCTCATGTGCAAAGAACAGACATTTGGGATGTCAGGAAATGGGCAAATGACTACTTTATTTGTAAATGAGTAGATATAAGATCAGATATTACTGCATATATTACTACACATAAGGTGGGAGCTACTTTACACACCTTAACCTTGGCATTTCCGTGTGGCGTAACTTTAAAAAATTGCATGTATCGAGATAATACCCCTCATTCTACAGGCCAGCAGAGGGGGCACTTCATCCTCTTGTGCGGCAGTGACCAGGGCAGCAGTAGAAAAACTCAAATTAATTAATTACAAACATCGTAAACGGAGCAGGGGACAGAGTTGGGCCGCGGACAGGACCAGAACAAGTTTGGTGAAGATGTCTGGACTTTAAGTATCAGATGGAAGCTCCTTTGTGACGTCTGCCGGAGAGTGGGCAGGATATCATAAGAACATGGTTTAAAAACTCCCAAAAAAAGTTGATTTTGCAAGACTTAGGCCCTCAAGCTCTTTTTTCACACTGTCACCTGTTAAGACAATTGTTTCATAGTGATGTACTGATAAATACTACCAGTAGAAAATCCCTCTCTCCTCTACTCTTACTGTTACAGTGGAACCTGCTTTTACTCCACGCTCATGTTAATGTCAGCCGTAATAAAGACCTGCACGGCTAGAAACAATAAGCCTCACGTCCGCTTCTGCAGACAGCATTCAGAGGTGAGCTCCGGGCTTTCGTCTCTGTGTGTGTGCGTGTGTGTGTGTGTGTGTGTGTGTGAATGTGTGTGTGTGTGTGTAGGGGGGAGAGATGTGAGCGCTCTGTCAACTTCCTCCCTGTCTGCTACCTCTGTTCAGTGTGAGAGCAGCAAATAGGAGGCTAATTCTCTCCACAGCCCTGCCAGTGTCTGCGCTGTCGGCTGCGTGAGCGGGAATTAGATCTATGGTTTGTAGCCTTCATCCCTTCCCAGACAGACTTGTTCCGGCTCAGAGGCGCTAGCTAATCCGCACCTCTCCTGTAAAATGACTTCACAGCTGCCTCGAACGCCCAGCGCAGCAATTCTCGTCTGACTGAGCTCTCTCTCTCACTCCCCCCGGTAAAAAAAAAGAAGAAAAAAAGAAAAGAAAACACACACACACACACACTCACTCTCATAGCTCATTTAACATACCAATTCCTTCCCAAAGCCTCGGCCCTCCTCGGAGATGGAAACAACAAGAAAAACAAGAAGAGGCCCACTTGAAAATTTAAGGGCGCTTGTCTCTGGAGAGCCGTCAAAGTCGGGCAGGAACGCGGCGGGGAGACTGAGGAGGTGTTGTGCTGTTTGTGCACTGGAGTATGTTTCGGATACATACCATATATATACAGTCCGTGACATTTAGGAGGCAGCGCACTGTGGGATTGGCGTTTCACACGGCTTGCCTCGCCATAAGTGCAGCCATCAAAACATACGCAAGTGGTTTGATGGTGCGCAGTGCGGCCGTAAAGGTTGACCGTTTATTGGGGAAGAACGGCGTAAACAATGAATTTATCGGGACAAGGGAAGAACATTTTTAACTCAATTCACTGTGTATGATACCAATGGTCAAGGGCAGGGCGTCCAATGTTTTTTTTTTCACCTATTGAAGTGTGTACATCACGGACAGTTAAGAGCAGTTTAAACCATTCCTTATAGCAGTGATTCCCAACCTTTTTTGTCTCGTGTGCCCCTTGAGTCTTTCATTTATCCTCAAAGTATTCCCAAGGTGCATTTAGATCTGAAATATTTCCAAGTACCCCTGCTAAGTGCTCACGTACCCCCTGGTTTTAACTGTGAGGAATTATTACACTTGCAGTAAAAATGGCCTTCTCTTGCAATGTGTGCCTTGGAAACAAAAGCCCAAGGGCCACCAAATACAGGTTTGAGGGCCGCATTTGGCCCCCGAGACACATTTTGGCCACCACGGGACCCCAAGGGGTACGCGAGCATTTTCCCAGGGGGTCCTTGCAATCATTTCAAATCAAAACAAGATTAAACTAAATTGCATTTCAATATGATTTTGAAAAGAAAAGTTAATTTTAGTGATATTTTCCTGTAAAACGTTTGCATTGAGTCTTTCGGCCTTATTTTGAACGCAACACACTAAATACTAAATACTAATACATCTGAGTTTAGTTGATCATTTTCTAAATAATTAGCGGGCAATTAATCGAAAATTACTCGAAATCACTATCTCAAGGACAAGACAATGGAAGATTTTTGTGTGTTAAATGATACTGGAGGATAACATTTGTTGTTGTTTGAGGTTTTCATAAAAGATACAATATTGTCTATGTTCATGTATCAGCTACATGTATTTAGTCTTGTAAAATTGTAAAATTATAAAATGGAATCAAAAATCGACATTGATCAATATGAGAAAAAAAAACACAATACTTTTTTTTGCTTCGTCCAGTCCTATCTCAGGATAAGAGGTACTGTGAGTAAAAATGACCCATGGAGTGCGCAAGACGATAAAAGGTTGAGAACCACTGGTCCAGGGGGAAAACTGGATTGGTCAACGCTACAACACAGGGATGTTTCTATGGCGTGTCCACCAAACTATAACAAATGAGGAAATTGCTGGAAATAAGTTTATCTCAAACTCAATTAAATTAATGTGTTTCTCTCATTTACTAGATCAGTACTACTCAACTGATCTGAACTATGAATATTGTTAAACTTCCATCGATCTGTATAGCTCTGTATCTCTCTGTGTTATTGTTAAACATTAACTAAGAGATTAAAATGCCATAAACAGGGATGTCCGGGCAAAGGCATCGACACACCGTCAGAACAAGTAACGTAAAAAAAAAAGACAAAACCTCTGCCCCACCAAATCACCAGTGAACTACTTTAACTTTTCAAATCCTCCGCCCTGAGAGCTCTGGGAACCAGTGGCCCGCTCCGTTCTCACATCGAGTCTGCTGCGGCGCTGTCCAGGTGTCTCTGGAGTTTGTTATGGGGGTGCACAGATAGGACAGGCAGCACTGTGTACGGGTACATGGGGCGGGGGTGGGATGGTAGTGGGGGGTACTTTTTTTTTGTTTTGATTAAGGCAGGACACTCAGACAGACACTCCAGCCTTGAGGACAGGAAGCAGGAGAGGTGCTCTGTGTAAAGCTAAGCCCCTCTAATAGTTTTCACGTGCGCTCACCAGACACAGACAGCCTTCAGTCTTCATGAGAACAGGCTGCTCCTGACAAAATACTTTTGCACAATGGAGGGAGGACGTCCAGGTGCCATATGTTTAAATGCGGGGACGTGTATATAGCTTCTTAATTGTGGTTAACGTCTTAAAGCATTTTGATTGAGAGCTGTACAGTCTTTCAGCAAACTCAGAAGTGGGAGCAAAAAGGCCTATTACTTCACAAGTAGTAGAAGTAGAAATAGGCCACCTGTATTTTTCAAGTACATGTTATTATCCTAAACACAATTGATCCATACTACTACTAGCACTTGATTACTATTACAACTACTACTCTGTACTCGAGGCTTTGTCCCCAGTCTGTGCAGGCCTCCCTGTGTCTGGGTGAGTTTTCTGAGGCTCGTGTTTCCCCTGTTAACTCTAAACGTGTAGAACGGGTTCAATCCTCCAGCTGGGTGGTACTGCTCTGAAGATGAAAGCCCGAACAGATAAACAATACATTTTTGGGCACAATATTTATCATCGTCCATTTTTGTGCCCATTATTTCAATGTAATACTTTATTTTTTTAACCCAAAATAAGTTATTCGGGATATTTTAAGGCACTTTTCGAGCAAAGCTGAACTGCCATGTTTTAGAGCTCATTTCTGTTGCATTCTTGTCAATAATATTGTTCGCAATAGTTTCTTCCTCAATATGCCAAACTTTAGATTTTGTTGTCGTGACAGGCCAATCCTCAGAGACAAGAGGTTAGAGGCAAACAACAGATTCCCCTTACTGGGAAATTAAAGTAAAGTGCAACTGCTACAACTACAGTAGTGTTCAAAATAATAGCAGTCCAACATGACTAACCAGATTATTCACAGTTTTTGGTATAAATCATAGAACTACATGGACAACAATTTACCAGTAGGTGCAGTAGATTCTTAGAAACACAGACAGACCCAGCATTCAAACTGCTAAAATGATCTCCAACATGTTAAAATGGAAAGCAAAAACACAGAGACGCAGAAGAAAAATGGAAGACTACCATTTGAATGGATCGGACAATAGCCAGAACTCCAAAGGCTCAGCCAATGATCAGCTCCAGGATGATCAAAGACAGTCTGAAGTTACCTGTGAGTACTGTGACAGTTAGAAGACACCAGTGTGAAGCTAATCTACTTAGAAGAAGCCCCCGCAAAGTCCCACTGTTACAAAAAAGACATGTGCTGAAGAGGATACAATTTTCAAAAGAACACATCATCTGGCCGAAAGAGAAATGGAGAAACATTTTGTGGACTGATGAAAGTAAGATTGCTCTTTTTGGGTCCAAGAGCTGCAGACAGTTTGTCAAACGACGCCCAAACTCTGAATTCAAGCCACAGTCCACTCTGAAGAAGCATAGTGGGGCAAGCATCATGATATGGGCATGTTTCTCTAACTGTGGTGTGGGGCCTATTTATCGAATACCAGGGATCATGGATAAATGGGTATATCAAAATATATGAAGAGGTCATGTTGCCCTATGCTGAAGAGAAAATGCCCTTGAAATGGGTGTTTCAACAAGACAATGACCCCAAACACACCATGTAAGCAAAATCTTTGTTCCAGACCAAGAAAATAAATTTTATGTGGAGTGGCCTGCCCAATTCCCGGACCTTAATCCCATAGAACGCTTGTGGGGTGACATAAAAAAATGCAGTTTCTGATACAAAACCAAGGAATTGTGGAATGTTAAAGCATCTTGGGCTGGAATACCTGTTGACAGGTGCCAGAAGTTGGTTGGCTCTATGCAACACTGATGTGAAGCAGTTCTAATAAACTGTGGCCATACAACTAAGTATTAGTTTATTGATTCACAGGAAAACTAAATCCTATGGGGAATTTCTTTTTTATGTAGTACATATTGAGCTTGTAAAGACAGATGCAGCCGAATGATCATTTTTGTAAATGTTCTACAAAGTACTTGAAGAAATTATACATTTCTTTTCATGTTTTGATTTAGAAAACCATGGGCAATGCTTCCAATGCATCGAAATAAATCTATTATGAAGATTTTGTGCTTAACTAACATTTTTAAACACACAGCTATTATTTTGACCACAACTGTACTACAGTGACTACTGCAGCTGCTGCTTCTTTTGGGACCCGGGTAAATATATATTCATATCGAGACTAGGTGATAGAGGTTTCATTCAAAACTACAGACAATGCAAAAGACTGCAATAACCTACAAATACATTGCTGCAAATACAATAATCTAGTTGTAAACGGTTTAAATAATCTTTTAAAGATTATTTTGCCAGCATCTAACATGTAACGTAAAGGTATGTTTGAGGAAACTTGGTCTGTTTTTACATGTTTCTTTTTGACTGAAAAGTGACGGGACCAAACCTGAAAATGTTTCTAGTAGTTTTCCGCCTTAAAGCCGTTAAAGTATAAGCGGCCCTGCACTTGTGAGCTGGAGGAGAGACAAGTGCTGGTACAAGAAGAGAGGAATGATTAAGCCTAATATGGCGCTGTGGAGAGGAGAGAAGCCTGATTTATCCCTTCACGGCCTTTTGACACTAAATTAAACTGTTGAGTCCATTCCCCCGTGCCAGCTAGTTATCTTTCTGGGCTAATTTAACACTATAATTTACATTGCATATAAAATACATCCTGATGCGCCGCTGTCAGGGCCGTACATCATTCGCGCAGAGTGCTCCAGTTTCAGTGAAAAGGACAGAATTAGATCATATTCATGATGCAATTAAACACTTCAGTGGGAATCGATGTAAAACCGATGAGCCCTGAAAACAATGCATATGGCTGGGAACATTAGGAGACATTACCTTCTCTCCAATACGCAATTTAAAAACGCTCCGCCACTCCACTCTGCGCCTCTCTCTCCCGCACTCTCGCTCTCCCCGATTCATAACGCGCGGCGATAATAAATTAATTTTTCACAAAATTATTCAACTACTAAATTGCCCATGGTAACTGAGTATCAGATGAAAGTGATGTGAATTATTAAGTAGGGAAACTGTTTGTTCACGCCACGGGTGTAATAATGGTCCAAATGAGAGGCAGGAGGCGCCCGAGATGGAGAGGTTACAGTAAAGAGGAGCTCATATAAACAACGCTATGCATGTAAAATCACCAGGATGATGAAATCTCAATTTAAAGTTAGTCCAAAGCCATAAAGACAGGTGCAGGTCGCGATTATAGACTCCAGTAACTATTTCACGACGCTCCAGATCTTTTTAAACTCAGATGTGTAAAGCCCTGTCTATAGCATCAGATGAACATGAATTATCAAGGACTGTTCACACCACGGGTAAAATAAAATGGTCCAAAGGAGGGGCAGGAGGCGGCTGAGAGGGAGAGGTTAGAGTAAAGAGGATGAGCTCATATAAACAATGTGTTGATGTAAAAATGGAGAAATCACTGTCTCCAGCTGAGATGTTTGTATCGACCACTTGCTGAGGGCAGCGCTCTGGGTTTCTCATAAGGTCAACGAATAGCCCAATAGACTAGGCCTAAACCTATAGCACTAAACCCTGGTGTATGCTTAAGG
Source organism: Proterorhinus semilunaris (assembly GCA_021464625.1). Lineage (NCBI taxonomy): Eukaryota > Metazoa > Chordata > Actinopteri > Gobiiformes > Gobiidae > Proterorhinus > Proterorhinus semilunaris. Next base: position 26,645,244 of record CM038345.1, on the reverse strand, counting down.
GTGCCCTCATACCTGTAGAACTGGTACCAATACATTTTTCCTGACACCAATTCTTTAACGACTTTGTTTAATTACGCCATGTTCTAGGCTTTATTCTAAACTTGGAAGGTGGGAATAACTTTGGGAGAGACGCACTTTCCCCCTATTAAAGGAACAGGCCACCGTTTTTCCATACTGAGATATGTTCTTACCTGAGCTTAGACAAGTTGATTTGTACCTGTCTGGTCTTTGTGCATGCACTCAGTCACGCAAAAAGAACAAAAATGTTGTTAGCATTTAGCCTCTCCTCCTCTCCTCTATGGGGCCAAACGGGGGTGAAGTTAGAAGCGACCAAGCTCTTCCACGTTTCCCCTATTTAAATACGGTTACGTGAGTAGTTACACGATCCAAGTATAGTCACACAAGATTAAACATTTTCTAAGCGGATAAAAAGGGGTACTATATTGTAAGGCGTAATAACACCTTAGGAGCACTTTGACGTCGGCGCAGTACTATCGTCACTTTGTGGTGTTGTTTTTTCCATACTAGTCGTTAGCTCTGAGATAAAGAATAAATAAAAAGTCCTACCTCAAAAAACACAGACGTTTCCAGCATCAAGTATTCACATCCAACGCTAATCCTTATTGGGAAAATAGCGGAGATCACACTTGGAAGTCCCGTGTCACTCTTGTGCATAGAGCCTATTGCTTAGTTTGAAGGGGGAATGCCAGTGATGAGGTATTAATCGCAGTGTAACCTCAGTCAAGTAGCACTTTTACTTAGATTAAAATTTGAAAAAAGTTGCAATCTTTATGTTCTCATTCCAACGATTAAACTGGGACTCACTCATGGCCCATTGGTACAGCATGTTTCCTACCTGTCCATGTGTTACATCCTGTGTCCATATTCAAAACGAAGTCAAATATAATAATAAACATCGCAATAAAATCTTATACCGGGAAATATTTATGACGTTTGTACCTTAATCTTGAATATACTAATTGTGCTAACTATGTTCAGGTACTGCTGACTTCAAACAAACCCAAAGTAAGAAAAGAACAGCCAGTCTCCCGAGAAGCAGGAGAAGCCTGAGCAGTGGCAGACGCAGCACAGTTTTGGGAACCACAACTTTCGAAAGCATTACAAACTATTGCTCATGTATCACTTAGGAGGCTGGCCAAAAGACCGCACCGGGGCCGCCGCAGAAACACCGGATCATGGCGTTTAACATAATGGGAGCGACAGCGCGGCGGACCACACAGCCGCACCAAACAACTCAACGCATCACATCCAGTCCCCGTCTGAGCGGAGCATCGAGCTGACAGCGCCAGAGAGCCCCACAAAAGAGGGAGAAGACGCCAAACACGCGGGGAGAGAAGGTTCGGATTTGCGCTTTTCTCAAATCAACATGAAGTGCAAAGTGTTCGACGTGTGGGGTGCTCCACACTTGTCACGCCGATGTATTTAAGTGGTTACGTTTAAAAGCATTTCTCACCACCCACAAAGATGTTTAAAATAAGCGGGTCTTTGTGGTCTGTACAATAATCTATGTGTCAGTTTGACTGGGCAGAAAAGGGACTAAAACTCAGTCTTTAAATTCAGTGCTTTTTCAACTCGCTCAGTGAATGACCCAATTTTAATCTAAATTATTTAATTTTGACACACTTAACAAACTAAATTATTTCACTCTTTAAGGCAGATGTATTTTAAAATCCATTTCATATAATTAAACAGTAAGTCTTCAAATAAGATGAACACATTTCAAACATGTCAAAGTCTTGGAGCATTAACAATGGAGGTAAAACTGAAATTAAGTGCTGAACTAATACAAGGATAATACGCGACGATATGGAGGTTTGCAAAGAATGTTGTACTGTCAAAACAACTGCAGTCTTAGTGATTTGCTATTTGCAACCTTTCAAATTCTGCAGCTAGAGCTGATCTATTAAATGTCACTAGGACTACAAAATGCACAACTTTCCTGATGATATTTTGCATAGTGTTACTAATAGCAAAGCTAGTACTTCATCCTCTAGTTGGATATACCGTCCCGATCAAAAGTTCAATGACATTAATTTGTGTCGAGGAGCGCTCCAGTGTCTTTATGGACAGCCTCCGTATCCTGATCCTTTGGCTCAGTGCTGGTGACCTTTTTGTGGGTCACACACTTTACTTTTTTGTTCCGTAAACCTCAGGATCAAAGGTGCCGATTTATGTTTTTCCCACTGGGTGCCCAGTCAAAAAAATATAATATAGAACGGGGTCCGAATCAATCTCACAAACTCGTGCTTATGAAGCCGGGTGCTCTACCTATAGAGCTAAACGTGCTGGGCAATTCCACCACTGCACGTATATGAATGTCATGGACCGCCTGTGCTGGTTAAACCTTTGATCAACTGCAAAAAAAAGTCTATTTCAGTTTAATTGTTGTTTTCAATAAAAGCTCACTCCCACTTGTGGCTTCTTGGTCAGCAAACTTGTAACCACTAGGCAGCAATCTAGTTCAACATTTGGTACGTGCAATAAAGCACCTTAATTTTAGCAATTTAGCGTTTAGTTGTACCGTCTATGTACGTTTTGTACTGTACTGTTATGTGTACTATGTCGTACACGTTTTGTCGTACTCGTGAATGTTCTGTGTTGGTGGTAGGATTTTACCCCATGGGACTGCTGATGGAAATTAGCTCTGAGCTAAGGTTACACCCCGCCATTCTGACACCCCCCCCCACTCCGACATTGAGGTTAATTGTCAGAGTGGGGGCACTTCCCCTAACTAGAACTAACTCTAACCTTACCTTAGCCCTAACCTTAAGGATAGTGGAGTTTACAATCACGGGTATCAAATGGGGGTATCAAAAAGTGTTGGATTGGCGGGATGTCGCAATGGAGGGGTGTCGGAATGACGGGTCGACCACCCGAGCTAAATCCTGCATTTTTATAGCACTGATTGCCTGTTCATTAATATGCATTGTCCATTCAAAAAAATTATAAATGACATTTATATATGCATATTGAAGTTCTACTTGGGACCTTGTTAAGATCTAACTATGCAAAATGTGAATTTTCGCCATTTTTCAACTGGTCTTAAACTTTTGATCAGGACTGTATGAAGATGTAACATTTCAGTTGTTGGGTGTTTTTCTACTACTCAGAAGGGGTCATTTATGAAGCGTTTGCTCATGTGCGAAACAAGTAGCACGAACTCAAGTGGATCAGCAGCAGAGCCATTTGCATGTTTTACTTAGGTGGCGTTCTCTCATTTACATAACAGATTTGGGCTCCTAATACTGGCAGTTTCAAATGGTAAATTAGGTGCGACGCTATTTTCCAGCTTGCACTCGCAATTTAGCACCTGCCTTGGTAAATGACCCCCACAGAGAATGCAGATGGAGATTGTTTTAATGTGTGCAGAGGAGGGATTGTAATTGGGCAGAGCTTAAGGCCCGAAGGAGGCTCAAAGAGAAAGGTGATTTATGATTGTAGAGGCTGAATAAAAGGAGAAAGGTGTTTCATTCCCATCTAAATAATCAAAATGTCATGCAAAAGTAAGTTATATATGTTACCTAAGAAATACTAGGGTATAATAGGAAACAGTTTATTACCGTTGCCAGGCATTTCAGCGCTAAAACACTTTCCCACTGTACTTGAACACTTTTGATTTTTGCGCTTTAGTCCACTTTATTGTTGAGCCTTGTCACAGGTAAGAAAAGAAGACAGATGTAATGAAATTGTGGATGTGAGCGCTGTGGAAAAGGGCAGAGGGGCACAATTTGTAACCATTTGTGGCAGGATGAGTTGTGCTCTCCAAGTGAAACCGTAATTATGCTTAATGGTGCTTTAATCTGTCCGTCAGGCGAGAGGTGAGCGAAGGGGTCATCCTAAAGTGCTCCTGGCTTCGCAGTGTGTCATGCGGGAAGTCAAGGGTGGAGAGAGGGGAGATGACTTTGGCTCACAGTAAACCTACGCGAACAGGAGGAAGGAGCCAAAAATATGAGTGCTAAAAGTTTAAGATGTGATTTGATTTGACTTTTTTTTTTTTTTTTTTTTTTTTTTTGATAACACCTTGCAACAATGGCGGTAACTCCAAAGCAAGCAACGACAAAGGAAACTATTAAGAAGACAAAGGCCCTATCTTACCTAATACAAGATCCGCGGCTAAAGTTTAGGACCTGTTTTCATGTTTAATGAATATAGAAAGTTTAAAAAAACATAAGGAAGGGGGGGAACTCAAAAGCAAGTGTAGACAACGGCCCTCAATCACAACGGAAACAAACATAAATGTACAGCCTCAAATAAGTCGTAAATGCTTTATCCGTTAAGCCAAAATGTAATTATTCTGGTTCCGAATAAATCTATGCTACAAATCCGAACATGATCAAACTTGCGAGGTTTTTACTACAACTAAAAATACCCCAAAAGCCTCTCAGGAGCAAATGGATTTTGCATACAGGCTTCCTCATGTATTACTCTAAAAGTTTGAAATCAATGTCATTCAAAGTTGCACTTTACACCACAATAATGAAGTGCTAGCATGATGGAAATTGCCTTTTAACAAAGGATTATGTGGAGTAAAGCATTTTGCAGCACTCTTTCCATATTATTACCAATAAAATACTATATTCTCTGGTCGTTCACAGTCTTTATGGTTAGGGTTATGCTTAAAATACCATGAAATAAGTGTGCGCTGCCAAAGTTGCCACTGAGATCAAGTGAAGTTGTGGTCTAGTGCATTACGGCATATATGCCACAGACTGAAGCAGTAGATTTTGTCTTCTATTTGTGGAGAAAGCTGTTTGTCTCTTCCTCTCCGAAGATAATTTGCTGTTGCTCAGGTGCGTTTAGAAACAATGAAGTGTCTCTTTCTATTTCAGATGTTTTATGTCGCCTCTTTTCTCCGGATCTTGGTCCTGGCTCTGCTGCTGCCGCCGCCGCCTGCTCCTCTCTCTCCTCCATCGCTGTGGTAATGTAGCTAATGTAGCCGTGAGGTTAATGTTGAGGATCGTATAGCCCTGGATCTGGCTCTATAAAATTTATTCTGTGCGACTGAGGAGCTGTTTACGACCCTTTTGTTTCTGTGCTGGATCGGGTGGAGAAACGTATAGCAATTCTTGACAAAATGATATATCTACATTATTTTGCAATCCATCAAAACAGTTTAATAGCAAAAAGAGTTCACATTGTAGGTCAAAATTTCACACATAGGACAAGGGCCAATATTTTACGGGTGAGACACAAAATTAGAAATTAATTATTAAGATAAATTTCAAACATGTTTGTTAGGACTTGTAGCTTGTCAGTCTTATGGCTTGAAGTCCTTTCAACCTTTCAATCGCACCGGTATTTTTGAATAATGCTTTTAGTTTCTTATGCTATTGTGTAAAAAATATTTGTCCTTGAACGCAGACCCGGTAATTACAGCGATATTAACAAAAAACTGGTCAAGACATCTGTCAAGTTAAAAGAGACATTGGAAAATTCTACAATGTGCACTCATCAAAAACTGGAGCAGTGTTTCACTTCATTCAAGCTGTATTGAGGAACCTTGTTTCCTTTGGTCGTTTCTTCTACTGCTTAAGAGTTGTATTCTCCTTATTTCCTGGATTTTATTGCATCATAAAAGGAACACCAAACAGTCCTCCACATAATCCATCACTGAAGCCATTCTGCACTTAAAGTGAGTTCATCAAGGAGCCAAGGATTTGCGTGTCATTAGATAAAAGAGAACTTTTCACTTCCTGAAGAGAGCGCTCCAGGTCCAATTCGATATCCTAACCAGCCCAGTCACTCACTCATTACTGACTTTTTCGTTACATACAGTACGTTTACATGTGAAGTCTAAGTCCAAAGATTCCACTCTGATCCGATTTCCCCGTGTGTAAGCTCAAATCCACCTAAAACTCTCTGACAGATGCAGATTAGCACCCCTGGTTAATGGTTAGCAGTTAGCAGCTAGCTAAAGGCTAATGTAATATGATTCTATGCTACGATGTGTTAGAGCTCTCTGTTGATGAGAATCGTGTAATAAACTATATACATTCAATAAGCTACTTTAAAAGCCGCTTAAAATCTAGCCGATGGTTTAAGTGGTTTATTTCTATTTTCTTTCCATAATTTTGATCAGCGCTAGCGTTATCTGCAGCAGATGGGAGTCCGATGGGAGTCTTCTGTCTCAGTGCTAATCCAGCCACTAAAATTAGCTCTCTGTCATCGGTGTTGGAGTAGTTGTGTGCAACGGCAGTAGTCCATAAGAAGTAGCCAACACAATGTTATTTGTTGCTCCAATCCTACTGCAATCGGCCCAGGCAGGTTGCCAACCGGCTCAATCGAATTTCCCGGGTTTACATGCGTTTGGGCAAATCCAGTTCTAGTTCGAATAGGTGGGAGATTTCTCCCTTTCCCTACGTCATGTAACTGCACTGATTGATATTATTTCACAACTGAGGTCCTCAAATTAAAACACTTTGTTACGCTAAAATTATGTCCACTTTGAAGGCAAACTCTACCAAAGAACTCAGCAGCACTTTTCTTCAACATTCATGGCCTAATTTTTTTTTAAATGCTATGACTTTGACAACACATCGGCCATTTCCAACAATGAACTGCCGTTGCTAACGCTGTTGCTAATGCCTCCCCCACTCCCCCCTCTACCCCCCAACGGGCTGGACTCCCGTTATACTCTGGGTGTCAAAGGCTAATTTTCAAAGCCACTCACAGGCTCTCCATCCCTCACGCTGAAGTGGCAAGCGTGCACGTTGTCATGGATACTAAAGCATGGGACCCCTGAGATGCGAGCGAGGGGGAGGGAGGGGGTGGGGGGTTCAGCGACTTGGCCGTCTATAGGATTCCTGTCAGCTCCGGTCCTGATAGATGGCATTGACGGATCATTTGTCATACTGTAATTGTTCCCAGCCAACACAGAATACCCACAAGTATAAACAGTAGTAGCGGCGGCGGGATAATAAAGCGGGGAAATAGAAGGGGATGCGCTGAAATGCCTGCCTCTTTCACTTAGAAGGACAATGCGTGTGTTGTCTCTGGCCCGGGCTGCAGGGAGTTTTTGAAACGCTGTGAGGTCCATGATGTTGTCATGGTTCTGTCTGTTTGTGTTCAGTTCCCCCTTGGTTGTGTTTAGTGTTCTTGTTCATGTGTGTTTTTTATTTTGACATGTCTGTTTTGTCTTTGTGGTTTTGCTTTGCTTCCCTTGTGTTGTTTACCTGCCCCGCCCTAATGTGTTTCACCTGTTCCTTCTGTATTTAGACCCCTGTCTTTTCCCTTGTCTTTGTTGGATCATTGCTCATTCCTAACTTTCCTTACATATTTGTAGCATCCGATTTATTCAGAAGGAGTTTACAGTCACTTTTCAGTTTCACTTTTACAGAAATATAGAAAACTAGCCTGCAAGTTCATTCAATGTTTTACTTGAGGACAAAACTAGGTAATGAATCTATTCTTATGCATGCCTTTATAGTTTAGTTTACTATCTCTTTTATGTTTCATGACAATGGCAATACATATATTCTGATTCCGATTTGGACCTGGTTTAGACCCAGGCAAGATCTTGTTCATGTCATTTGTTGCTAATTTGGCCCTGCTTTGGTTCTGGTTTATACCTGATTTTGACCCCTGTTACTGTGGCTTGCGAAAGTACTAATACACCTTGAACTTTTGCACATTTGGTCATGTTTACAACCCTAAACGTAAAGATTTTATTTTGAATGTTTTACTGAAAGTTCACACACAAGTAACAGACAACTGTGAAGTGAAAGCAAAATGATACATGATTCTGTTATGTTTCAAAAAATTAGAAAAGTGAAAAGTGGGGCGTGCACAAGTATTCATACAGCATGACTTAATACTTTGTGGAACCCCCTTTTGCTGCAATAACAGCAGCAAGTCTTCTGGGGTATGACTACACGGTTTGCACATCTAGAGACTGACATTTTAGCCCATTCCTCTTTACAAAACAACTCAAGCTCTGTCAAATTAGAAGGAGAGCATTTGTGAACAGCAGTTTCCAGGTCTTTCCACAGATTTTCAATAGGATTTAGGTCTGGACTTTGACTGGGCCATTCTAACACATGAATATGTTTGTTTTTAAACCATTCCATTGTAGATTTAGCTTTGTGTTTAGGGTCATTGTCCTGCTGGAAGGTGAATCTCCGCCCCAGCCTTAATTCTCTTGCTGACTCCAGCAGGTTTTCCTCCAAAATGTCTCTGTATTTGGCTCCATCCATCTTTCCAACTATTCTTACAATCTTCCCAGTCCCCGCTGAGGAAAAACAGCCCCATAGCATGATGCTCCCCCACCATATTTGACACTGGGGATGGTGCACTCAGGACGATGAGCAGTGTTAGGTTTGTGCCATACATAATGTTTTAAATTTGGGCCAAAATGTTCAATTTTTGTTTCATCTGACCAAAGCACCTTCTTCCACATGGTAGCTGTGTCCTCCATATGACTTCTAGCAAACTTCAAACGGGATTTCTTATGGCCTCCTTTCAATAATGGCTTTCTTCTTGCCACTCGTCCATGAAGGCCAGATTTGTGTAAAGTACGACTTATAGTTGTCCGATGTACAGATTCCTACAGCTCAGCGGCAGTACGTCACAGCTCCTCCAGAGTTATCTTGGGGACCTTGGTTGCATTTCTGACCAGTGCTCTCCTTGTTCGGTCTGTTAGTTTAGGTGGACGCCCGTGTCTTGGTAAGTTCGCAGTGGTCCTATACTATTTCCATTTTCGAATGATGGATTGAACAGTGCTCCGTGAGATGTTCAAATCTTGGGAAATCTTTGTATAACTTAACGCTAGCTGCTTTAAACTTCTCCACAGCTTTATCCCTGACCTCTCTGGTGAGCTCCTTGGCCTTCATGATGTTGTTTAGTGACCAATGCACTCTGACCATAGCTCTGAGGCCCTCACAGAACAGCTGGAATTATACTGAGAGTAGATTACGCACAGGTGTGAACTTTCTGCAGTCATTAGGAATGTTATAAATGCAATTTAATGCACTCCCAATGCTGTATGAATATGCACGCCCCCACTTTTCTATTTTTTGAAAAATAACAGAATCTTGTATCATTTTGCTTTCACTTCACTTGTGTGTGAACTCCATCCATCCATCCATTTTCTTCCACTTGTCCGTTGCCGGGTCGTTGGGGCTGCCCAAATCACACTGCACCAGCCCCTGTGGGTCCACAGAAGGACGGCCTCATGGTTCTAACCGGGCCTGTTGGTCTCTCATAAGGGGCTTCTGAACCGCTCTTTGTCTGACCCATCACCTAGGACCTGTTTGCCATGGGAGACCCTACCAGGGGCACGAAGCCCCGACAACAGAGCTCCCAGGATCATTCGGGCGCTCAAACCCCTCCACCACATAAAGGTGGCGTTTCCAAGAGGGGTTGTGTGTGAACTTTCAATAAAAAATTCTAACTAAAATCTTTACGTTTAGGGTTGTAAACATGACAAAATGTGCAAAAGTTCAAGGTGTATTAGTACTTTCGCAAGGCACTGTAAGTCCTAGTTTAACCTGATCTAGTCCATGTTTCGACTTAGAAATACAGTACTCCTGATTTGACCTGGTCCATTTGTCTGACTTGTCTAATTAAGACTGTACATCTCGCTAATGTGCAGCTAAGTGTATTATTATTACTATCGATAGTAGTGTTTAACTTATCATTTTTACAGCCGTTTCATTGTCGTTCTCTTGTTGTATTGAGAGCTTGGTTATGTATGGCACACACTGCTGCTGGACACTCATTTTCCCTTTTGAGGATGAATAAAGCATCTATCCCATACACTTTGGTTTAGTCCTTACAACATCCACAATAAACAGACCACAAAAGCACAGACATCAAACCTCCTATATACGTCTATGTTGCATAACACCACAGTCTCTGGTTTGGACTGAAAAAACACCCAGGCTCACGAATAAAACAAGGCAATCATAAAGCACACAGCAGTCACTTCTCCGTATCGATGGCTGGGTCGGGGCAAGGGGAGGGAGCGGATGAGAGTGTGAGCGGCACTGACAGCTGAGGGAACAACAGCAGCACAGGGGCGAGAGTGAGCCCTCCTCTCGCCTCTCTCCCCATTCGGACGCTGAATGCTTGTCCAAGATAACAAATACAGCGGCGGGGCTGACGCAGGGCTGGACCGCGGTGCTATCTGCCGGGGCCTGAGCGGAGTGCAAATCACTGCCAGGACAATGGAGCTGTTTGTTCATCAGCGTGTTTGGTATGGGCCGCTCCCACTCCTCTAGACTTGAGCCCCAGATGACATCATAGCGTTATATCCATGGGTTTCAAGAGGTGTGAAAATAGGACCGTTACCGCATAAAAACGCATGATTTAATACATCACTGTTCTATCTTTTGAATAGTAATTTAAAATAAAAAAAGAAATTTAACAATAACACAGCCGGGCCGCGGGCCAAATCCGGCACTCAAACATAAAACCTCTGGTCTTTAAGATGATTTTTAGAAATAGTATTGCACAATTCAGAGCTCAGATACCTGGTAAAGTACTCTAAAATCTGGGCAATACTGTCTAATCCATACAAATTGTTCTGGTGTAATACCCCCATCTAGTCATGATGAACAGCACTGACATTTGTAGATAGTGGTGCTTTACTTTGGGCAACAATTGGAAGGTTTTGACGATGTAGAAAACTGACTAATTCTGTAGAAAGTTGACATTTTAGGGGAGACTAAATATTGTCCATAGACTACTATTAGCTTCAAACAATATTCATTTATTATTATGGACTCTTACAAATCCTGACATAATCCAGAGCTTTACGGTTGTATGTGTGTATGGTTCAAATACATTTTTCAGATTTTTCTTTCGGGTATTTCTACAACAAATGTACCATGTTTTCAAGACGGGAAAGACATGATGACATTCTGGAATATGATAATGAGGCATTTAATGTTTACTGGTTTTGCTTGACACTATATTGAGCAACATCTGCCATCGCCTTTGACACAATACGAAGAGAAGACTTATTTGTGGCATAAAAAGGAAAACAACAAACAGCAACTTATGACATCGGCATTTGATTGTTGAGTTACGCGAGACTTCAAAACTTCTCCTGGGATTTTTAACAATGAACCCCAATCATCACCTCTCCTCCCGCTCACTTAAATCCGCATAAGAAAGTCTGTCCCAAACCAAAGGAGTGATGTATTAACTGCCATGGCAGGGAGCCAGGGCACCATCTGGACAATATCCCACCACCAAACCGAGTCAAACATTTATGTGGAACAAGCCGGATTTAGTCGAATTACACCAAACCCACATGTTTAGTAAATTATTTATGTGCCTCCTTGTGGTCCGTGCCTAAGCAGTTTTGACCAAGAAGCAGGTGTAGCAAGTTGTCAGGCCGATATATTTTAAGAACTTTTCTAATTCAGGAAGAGAATAGCTAGGCCGGTAGAAAAAACATGTGCTAAAATTTGAAGTAACTTATCTGAGTGTGACTTCAGGATAAAACATGCAACGTAAAGCACTTAGACAATCTGGAAAGGAAACATTCTTTATGGCACAATACAACACATTTTAGCAGACTATTATACAAGGAAGATTGCACTCAGGTGATACATATTATTGAGAAATTGTACAAATCTCTTCCGGAAACTGGGAAAATATTGCATCCACTACCTGACTCCTAACCTTTTTATCTTAACAAGCCCCCGAGTATTGGGAATGGATTAACTTTAAAATGCATTACTGCCTGTGATTAAGACAAAGGACTGTGGCGGGAAAAAATGTGATTCGAGCCGCAATTAGGGCCGCGAAGCCTCAATGTAACCCAATATAACCGGGAAAATCAGGGGTCAATATTGAAAACACAGAAATATTAACACTAAACACCCCTCACAGGGAGAAGATATGTGAGAAAGTAAGTGTGAAAAATGTTTGGAATCAAAGCTACAGCTCTGGCTTGACTTGAGGACACACTATACTAGTGTTGGCAGCTTCTGGGAGAAGAACATGAATATGTGCACTATCAAAAGATTACGACACAAACCTATTACATTCATTTAGGCAGTGTTGGGTAGTAACTGAATACATGTATTTAGAAAACCGATTTTGAGTAACTGTATTCGGGTGCAGTTACTTTTTCCTGAGGGTATTTAGAATACAGTTACTTTCCTAAAATCAAAGGAATACATTGGACTATTCATTATCATTTAATTTCAGCTTCACAGGCGTTACAACATGGCTAGCTATGCGTTTATTAATCATATGCCATATTTATACATAACTATTATGAAATGTATTGTGACCGTATTACATTTTTCTGAATACAATACTCTGATTGGACGAAGTAATGGAATACGTTATAAAATACGTTTTAAGTATTCAGTATTCTCCCCAACACTTAATTTAGGCTATATTTAAGTAGTTTCTCCTTATATTTTACTGGTTCCGAATGGTGTCAATCTTTTTTATATTTTGAGAAAAGTCAGAGGCACATTGTGTAACATTTTGGAGATAATACGTTTTTTAAAGAATGAATTTGGATAGGGACCTAACCTAACCCCTTACCCCTTAGTCAACATCTCCATGGAGACGAGCTGGAGACGTCCTGCTGCCAGTAACGTTAGTCAGGTCTGAGGAGAGATGAGCCACTAACAGCAAACTATGAAAATATCTGTAATTAAAATAAATGCTTGTATTTCATGCTATTTATCAGGTGAAATATTACGCAGTGTGGCTTTAAGTACAATTTACAAAATCCAAATTTTCGGCCTGGTTTCACTTGGAATCCAGGCAGAACAGTGACAGCTTGACTGCCCTTAAGAGGATCTTATGAATAAAACTAAAAACCCGAAAGATAGAGAGGTTAGTTTGAAATATGAAATAGAGAAATAAAAATTTGACTTAAACCACAGAGTCACATAATAAGCGCTTATAATCATATTGTGCTTTACAAAGCCAAGGTGCCACATTGTAGACATAATTGAAGACAAAATTGCAATTAGTTTAAAAACAAATAAACTAAACTAAACTAAACTAATCCCTTAGTTCCTATGTTACTTGTTGGTAACACTCACACACATTCATACACAGACAAGGGTGAATCAAGGGTAAAGGCGCAAAGACAGAAATTAGCCGCATGGGCTGTAATGTATTGTCCCTTCACAGATGTAAAAAAATAAATAAGTGAAATTGCTCTTGTGACGTATATCAACATACTATAACCAAGAATATCCTGAGTGCAGCTTCAACTTAAGTATATAATATTCTTTGTAGAGCATAACTTACGGACACACTTAACCAGTCTTGGCAGCTTTGGATCACATTAGCTGCATGAAGCATACAAACAAAGCCGTGGTGCTCTGTCAGAAGTAACTCTCCTAAAGCCGGTGATTAATCATTTTTGGAGAAACATTAAAGGAAAAGGCGTAGCACGGCTCCAGCACTGGGAGGTAAGGGTGTCAAGTGATATAACCCTCTCCTGACATCGCGCCGTGCCGCTCCCTCATTGATGTGGCAGCCTCTCCCTTTTCACCAGTTTGGGAAGCAGACAGTTTTGCAGCGCCTGGCAGTTCTTAATTATCTCCCAGACTTTGTCTAATTCAATCAACACAACTCGGATCTGGCTGCGAAATGGCACTCGCATCCCCTCAAGCTCAGCAAGTCAAAAAACACGGAGTAAGTGGAACAGGCAAACTGACAAAACGGCAAAAAAAGAAGGGGAAGGCACGTGAGGGATATAAGTGGTGTTTTTATCTTGCAAGCGGAGGCCTCTTCCATCACAACAGGATGGGAGGGGGACAGGGAGAGAAATAAAACAGATGAAGGATAAAGAAGTACAGAGAAAGGGATAAAGAAAGACAGAGTGAGAGATAGAAAAGGTGCAAAAGAGGATAAAGAAACACAACAAGAGAAAGGAAGAGAGTCAAAATGAGAGGGAAAAACGCAATTGAAAGAGTGATGAGCTTTTTACAATAACGTGGCACTTCGGTATTTTGCATATGAGGAGCGTGTGAGTTTTTCATTCGAGCTTAGAGAGAGAAACGAAGAGAGACAGAAAGAAAAGGGAAAGAATGAGAGAAAGAGAAACAAAGAGAGAGAAAAAGACACAGAGAGAGAAAGAGGGAGAGAGAGAAACAAAGAAAGAGAGAGAAAGCATGAGAAAGAAAGAAAGAAAGAAAAAAAAAGGAAGAAAAAAAGGGAAATAAGGCGAGAAAGATAGCATGAAATAGTGAGAGATAAACAGAGAAGCAGAAGAAACCAGAGAAAGGATATTTAGAGTGAGCAAGGGGAGAGAGAGACAGAGAGAGAGAGTGACCAATCAGCTGCTGTGTTCGGTTACAGCCATGATGCGTTCAGGGACACGGGAGTCAGGAGGTTTTGATGACGCTGCAGATGTCGCCTTCACTGACAGCGTGAGGTCACTCCGTTAACAGTGGCCTGTGGCTCCGACGGAGAACACGATATCCTGCACACACCGGGCTCCGGCCACCGAGACTGTCACCGGACCAGACAAATGCAGGACAGTTTAGCAGCGACAAAATATGGAGGGATCGTTGTGTTAAGACGGTACTTGCTGGAGGTCGTGAGCAGTTTTACGGGGGAGCATGAGTGAGGGGAGGGGGGGGAGTGGAAACATATCATGATCCTCTCCGGCCCTTTTTGACATGAGTGCACAAACTAATCCAAAAGGAGTTTGAAAATGTTGCATAATTGAAATGTAACTTGAAATATACCTCTACATGAACAACGTGGTCCCTCGCAGCCTTTAACAGCCACCAGTCCCTCCCTCTCACCTCCGCCTGCGTTATGGCATTATTACATTTTTGACATTATGAGCTGGAATAGCAGAGAGGCCCCGCTGTCATTACGCAGCCTTTACTTTTCGCACGGACTGCCAGATCTGTTTTCCCTGGCTCCACCTCTGCCTCGGCCCACATTACGGTGACGCTTCTCCTGTTGCAGCGGAGGTTAATATGAAGCGACAGGGCTAAGTCTGTGCACATTAACGACGCTGAAAGATATTACAGCAGTTTGTTACATCAGATCCTTATTGGATTAAGCGGCACGCACAACAATGAAAGTTTAATTTTCATTTCGGTCGGGATACAAAGCAGTCGTCTGAAGAGGGCAGCTGTCAGAACGAAGCCGTGTTGCAATGATTATTAGTGTCGTTTTAGCTGCGAGTGGAGTGGCAGGTTTAAAAAATATTCCCCAAAGATTCAGAAATGATTCATCAAACTAAGCGGTATTCTGTGAAGTCGGCGGTTCAAATCACCAGCCACTCCAAAAAAGAGGTAGCAGATAAAAATAAATGCATGTTGGTTACAATCCAAAGTGAAATGGTAAAATGAGTCAAGATAAAATAAAGTCTAAGCTATGGGATGTCACGATTCTAAATGTTTGAGTCAAGATTATTGTGAGGAAACGTATTGCGATTTTACAACGATTCACAAGACATTATATGCACATTTATTATATTTTTAAAGGCTGTTTTGATTGAAAACATATTGAACTTCCAGTCTGTGTTATCTTTTATCTTTATGTTAAAAAAAATGCCTAGAAAAATGATTTTAAAATAATAAATAGGCAATAGAATATTATTATTAGCAATATCTAAAGTAAGCAAAATGGTGTGAATGTTTTAACAAGATATATACTAACAACTGATCATCTGATTTTTACCGTGATATAACAAATGCAACTGCACATGGTTCTTTTGGGACTCTTCCTTTTGGCAACATTATGCAGTTATCAAGTTATCGTTTCTTCCGTCTTTACCGGTGAGTGCACACCGTTTGGCATAAATACGCTGTGGCTCAATAAAACTCTGATCCAGTTTTATTCCCTCGCCTTTAGCCTCGGCGTTTATTGGGCCGGTTGTGTCCCGTTGAGCTTGGCTAACCCTGGTCCCCGTTAGCCGCAGCATTGTTAGCTCTGCAGAGGTCAGCCACTGCCCATTAAGGGGATATTAATCCTCCCAGAACCATCCATTACCCCGTCCAATTTTTACAGCCCTTCTCTTTATTACGAGCGATCAGCTGTCTATACCTGACAGACTTATGGACTTCCTGGAGCTTTCCCAGACGATGTCCCAGCACCCCGGGACAGGGCGGGTAAAAGCGAACCCTGCTAACTAAGTGGAAACGCCAGGGCCACAGGTGGGCATGAGGTTTTCTTTTTTTAAATTTATCTTCAAGATAATTATTTTATGAGTTATGAGCCTAAACTCTGTTAAAATCATAGTGGACATGTGTGCTTGTGTCATTACGAAAAAGAACAGGGGACACCGAATTTGAGTACGCAACGTTTTGGAAAGATCTGAAACCTGCCAGTCCACAGAGGTATTCCCCGCCGTCCCGTTAGTGGCAATAAATCTCAGTGCTTTACGATTAGGTGCATAAAATGAGCCGTAGATCTGGACAATAAATAAGAGGTTGTCAGAGCAAGGAGCAGCAGCCAGGACTGTCCCGCCGGCCGAAGTGGGCCGTCAGACTGCTGCTATCGAGCCAGGGCTAAAGAGGCTCCAATAAATAAGGCGAATATTTCCCAGAGGAGAGTCACGGTGCCACCCTGCTGCTCCGCCGGACAAAGCAGAGGAGAGGGCCAGGCCACGATTATACAGACGATTAGAAGACAGTTTTTGTTTTTGAGGAATGACAATGGAAGGGAGTAATAAAAGGTATAGGGTGACCAGATTTTCCACATTAAAAACGGGAACACTTTTTTTATGTTGAATGGTAAAACCTTTTGTGAAAGTCTAATGCCAGAAAAAAGGAAGGAACAGTATTGCGATGATAGACTTTTGAGCTTTTTATTGGGTTCAGTTGCTATGAAAAGTTTGTTTTATGCGCTCATGGCCAAAAATTCTAAAGTTTAGAGCAAAAAAAAAAATCTGTTTTTGGAGTGGCACTGGTGATACCTGGGACACCTGGGACCGAGGTTGTGTAAAACTGGGACAAATTAATGGTTTTGTCGAAATCTGTGGGGACGTGGGGCAGATACCTCAAAACTGAGACTGTTCTGGGTGGGACGTCTGGTCACCCTAAAGAAAGGTGTAAAGGTGACTACAAGCTAGAACAAGTTCTGTAAAGGAAAAAGGTCAAGTGCTCTATTGTCAGGAGTCAAAAGTGAAAGTGTGAACATTGGTTAATCATGGGCAATGACTTGTTACATGTGCGATCAGAGCTATGGGCAAATGAAATAATATCATACTTTTGTTTTGTTACAAAGGAAGCCAAACTGTTCAATGATAAAAGGTCACAGAGCTGTTTTGACATATTTGACATGACAATTTTTCAAAAAGCAGCAATGTCAGAATTGTATTAATAAATGAGTCGTATTGGTTTGCATTGTGCGAGGCCTTTATACTTTTGTTGGGAACACAGTGCACTTGAACAATCATTCACCCACACAAAGATGATAAGCCAATAGCAGGAATCATGTATTGCTAAAACTACATATTCAAAACCCTGCAGGTAGAGATGACTAGTTGCTGACAAAGCCTCTTCTGGAGATAAAACATCTTCAATGCTAAAACAACCCAGTGAAGATAACATATTGAAGAACATCTCCTAAACCCAGACACAATGTACATGCAGAAATACTAAAGCACTCAAATCTATGCAAACATTCTCTATATTGCCTTCCTGTTGCTGGGATAATCTTTAGGATGGCATTGCACTCTGTCTGTAATTACTTCTCTTAAATAGAAAAGCCAGGAAGTCAATGGATCAATCCATCTCTGGCCATATTCAAACTGTAGCCGGACGCCCAGACACTGATGTCTTTTAATGGACCTACAATCCATACTCGCAATTACGCATGCAAAATCTGCCACTAAGTAACTCCACTTACACTGTATCTGCCCAGCTGTGTTTGGGGTTTTAGAGAGGCTCCTCTTGATCCTAAAGAGGCAGAGGTGACCCAAGGGAGGAGCCACAAAGACTGATTTGTAGACAAAACAAACTAGACTAAACTGGACTTAATTAAACAGGACTGAACTTGGACTTAAACTAAACTAAAATATGGCTTAACTAGGACTCAGTCAGGAATAAACCAGGGTTAAAGCAGGACTAAAACTAAACTAAAATATGGCTTAACCAGGACTGGAATAAACTAGGGCTACAATCAAACTAAATTGGAGCTAAAACAATCCTAAACCAGGATTAACCCAGGACTAAAACCAAACCAAACAAGGACTAAACAAATCTGATTGAACGGTGAGTTTGGTTCGCGGCGCCAATACTACTACTCCAGGTGTGTGAAAATACCAGGACTAAACCAGACTAATTTATGACTTAACCAGGTCTAAACCAGGAAAAACATGGGATTAAACCAGGTCTAAAAGTAACATCAATGTCTGATATCTTTAACACAGCAACTCTACTTAACACTAGAAAAGATGACTCCTTTTTGAAACCTCCTACAAATCTTGCGCTCAGCCCTCGAAAGCACTGATGTCCTATCGCACTAAAACACCGTGATGGACACTTCCTCTGTAGTGCAAGCTAATCATTGTAGCCTATTGGTTTACCCTGGTTCAAAACAACTCCCCGAATGACCGACGGCGCATATTAAACAGACAAATGGACAAGAGGGACACGGAGTGAAGCAGGACAGGAGTGGAGCGAGCCCTGCCACGACAGTCTGGGGGATGAACTCGCTCATAAACCTGTATCTAGAGCCGCTGCCTGATTGATAGCATATTAAACGCAATTGTGCAAGCCTCACCCCGGCGCGCGTGTTTTGACAAGGCACCTGCAAAAATTGTTTTAACACACATCAGCGCCTATTCAGCATATCTAAAGTGCAATGCATCTCTTTGCTCGTAGTTAAAGGAGCGGGGGGGGGGGGGGAAAGTGAGCAGGTCCGGAGCTAAAAGGAGCGAGTAGCTACAGGCTGCAATCAAAAATGAATTCAAAACATAGCCCAGTTTCCATAATCAGGGCGCAAAGACGGGGAGACAACACCAAAAGCGGCGTTCAAAGCATTTCCATGAGCCAGCAGGAAAAAAGGAAAAGTACAAGTGCACTGCAAAAATATGTTTAGATTCAAATGTAAAAAAAAAACATATAGTAAATGCTTCTTTTTTTTTCTGCTTGTGATGAAATTCGCAATTAATGTTTGTGCATTTATCAAACTGTGGAACGGGCAGTGGTGGTAAAAGAACCTGATTTGATTACGTACTGGTCAAGTATTACTCCAAATATTGATTCTAATCATATTTAATCACGGTCCTCTGCTTCATGTTTTTCCTCCCACATGGACAAAGCACAGACCTGTTCCTTTGGCAGAGAATTTAGATGATATGAGGCTCTTTCAAACGTATTTTAGTCTTTTCTTTGTCGACGATCATATCTGGACATTTTAGTAATACGTTTTGGTTCCGTTGATTTAGCTTTAGTCTAATTTTAGTGAGCAAAGGAAGATCATTTTGACATGAAATATTTTAGTTGACGAAATGAACACCGCTCCGATATAATCAAAGGTTGCTTAGTCAAATTATTACTCAAGTTAACACTGCCTGACCTAAAAAAGAAATAAGAAAAACTCCACCTGGATTTAACTAACTGTTATGATCTGGGGTCGCTGCAGTTGGTCAGGTCTGGGTTGAGCATCCCTTTGTGCCTAAAGAACGAGATCAGCTGAACATCCTGAATGACCAGAGTCTTTCATCCAGGGATTTCTTCTTCTCCGACATGTTCCAATATGACAATGCCAGGATTCATCGGACCGCATTGTGAAAGAGTGGATCAGGGAGCATCAGACTTCATTTTCACATGGATTGGCCACAGAGTTCAGATCTCAACCCCATTGTGAATCTGTGGCATGTGCTGGAGAGTGTGACGGCTTTGCACAGACGTCACACTCTCCCATCATCAAAACAAGATCTTGGCCAAACATTAATGCAACTCTGTATCGTTTGGCATTGCAGACGCTTATCGAAGCTTATTCTTTATTGGTCAGGCAGTGCATTTGCTGTTAAAAATACATTTCTTTGCACAAGGGGGAAAAATACAGTGATGGCGTGTTAACCCTAACCCTTTTTTCAGTGCGCAGAATAAAGTCCATGTGGGTGAGGAGGAGAAGAGTTGGTTTTGCACCAGTTTGATGTTTTTTGCAGGAGATTAGACGGAGCACATGTCTGCAGTCATCGCTTTTGTGTTTTGTCTCGGCGCCTGTTGTCAGAAACACACTGCAGCTTCAAAACTTGGCTTCTCCCTAATTAGCCCTGACTTGTAACGCATTTGTAACCGCTCACACTTTCAAAGAAAACATTTTCGAGATGAATCGAGATGAGGAACGTGGCGGTGTCACTCATATGGTTTGAATCTCTTCTCCAAACGTGCGCGTGATTTTTTTAAAGAAATAAGGCTTTAACATGGCTTTACCATACCTAGCATGTCTCATTATAATGCAGTTTCCCTATTAAAAACATACTTAAGAGTTGTGTTTAGTTTAAAGTGGACATATTGTGCATCATTTTGGCGAATAAACCTGTTTTTGAGTACCTCAGCATTGATCTTTCACGTTGTATCATGTAGAAAAGACACTTGATGAGTAAAGACTGCCCTTCTAAGAACCTTGTGGGCTGTCTGGCATGCTAACAAAGCAATGGCACTGTGATAAATGCAGTTTGAGATCAGAGCAGCTCAGAGAAGGTACAGACTTGGTTTATGGGCGATGAAAATGCAGGACACTTGCAGTTTCTTCAGCAGCAGAAGAATAAATTATCAAATTAAACAGTCTCTTCAGTCACACAAATAAACTGTGACTGAAGCAAAACATTACTATTACTATGTTTTTAAATAGGGAACAACATTTTACCATGCAGATTTTGCATATGTCCCTTTTAAATCAAGTTTAAACAATTGCTTATTGAGTCTCCTTTTCAAGAGCGGCCCTCACCCGCTGATGTCATGAAGTGGTGTTCTGTTTATGCAACATAAATATGCTCTATTTTTTTACAAGACAACATCGGAATGATAGCAGTAAAGCAGTGTTACAATGATTATGCTGTAAATCCCAGCCACGTACTGAGCAAGTGGCCGGTCACATTCTGACATGTTTTGTAGTATTGACTGCAGTCCTATAATGCTGACGTATCGTCATGGAGGGATTCATTGATGTATCGACATAATCATATCTTTGGCATATTGACGCAGGGCTAACGGCGCCCTGGCCCTGTGATTTATGCATGTGCTCCTGTATTAGCATTTTGACATCCCAAAGCAGTGGCGTTATATACCTCAGGGGGTTTGAACGCTGTCACTGATGGAGATGACAAGCCCTGGATGCAAACACAGGCGACGCTGAAGTCAGACAGTACCACTATTTCATTAGATACTTTGCGTCCAAATGTCAACAGTTAAATTAACTGTGACTCATTTGTTTTTATGAAGCATAGTTTAGTAATAGTAATATGCATGATTTTTATACTGTATGTTGACGTTTTGGAAATACAAAATGAAGAGGGATTTTTGGTGGGCAAAGCAAAAAGACGGCTGGCAGAACATTTGTTTCCCTTCCCCGCACCCTCCTTTTTTGCCACAATAGGCAATTTTGGCCATTTTTTATGTTTAAAATGGCTCATGAAATATAAAATGAAAGTAAACTTGCAATACATTCTTTTTACTTACATTTATGTCAGTGATCTACAGCAAAGGTTTCAAAGTGAAACCTCTGACTTTCTTTTACCCTGCAGTGTGTCGTCTTTAGATTATTAGCTGATACTGTATCTGGCGGCGACATGAAACAAAACTATTGGAATGCAGTGAGTTTGTTATCATTCGTCCGCTTCGACCACTGTCCGTCTCAAATTAAAGTCTGTGTCCGCGTACAGCAGGGACAGGCTCTTCCCACACTTTATTATAGTTAGCATCAGCGCGGCGCTAACCTTGTGTTTGTTTTCTTCCATTTCGCTGTTTCCATCACAAGCTCAATGTCCTTCTACTGTATTGATTTACATCGTGTCGCCGCTTCAGTCTTTCACAGCTGCGGAGACACCGTTCAAGACAAAACTGTTGTGAAGAGATGCTAATTAGGTCTCCGATAATTACATTAGCTATTTAAAGTGGCGTGCGTGGTTTGAACTGTGTATATATAATAGTTTACACTGACCAGGAAAAAGGATAAACATCAGCATAATTATTACTATATATACGTGATGGGGGCTCGCAGTGGTTTTGTGGATTGAGCGCTTCCCCAGTGGTCGCCAGTTGTTGTGTCTTTTCTGTTTTACACAAAGGCTAGTTTTGGATGTCGTCTTATCTGCCAAAGTTCATTTGAGCAATGATTGACTGATTGCTGTTTACACAAGTGAAAAAGAACAGATACACTCACACAGACAAGTTAGAGACTGCACCATCTTCTACCAGACCAACAACCGAAGCACTAAAGCTGTTTGAACGGGGAAAGTCGTAAAATCAACACGGGGAAAATGACGGGCGGGATTCTACGCATGCAAAAATCAATAAATTAATCAATGTTGAATAGTATTTTGCACAGTAAACTGGAAAAAGTGCCATCTTGTCTTAGATAAAAATGACTTAAAAGTGCTGGAAATGTGTGCTGATTCTGAGCAGGTTTGTTCTTACATTTTGTCTCATTTCAAGTGTTTTTTGTCTCATTTCAAGTTCATCTCTGCAAATCAATGTTGGTTCCACTGGCAATCTTATTTCAACACTCAGTCAAATCAGCATAAATTGTCTTAAATCAGGCTCTTTTTAAGCAATTCATCTAAGATAACATGGCCATTTTTCCAGTGTGTTCATATTATTTTTGCTCTGAAAGAATGTATTACACCACCAGTCGTGATTGAACTTTTTTTTTTTTTTTACAAAAAACTAATGAGACGAGATGGGATGAGATGATTATTTTTGCCATAATTGAGCAGCCCTTATGCCCAAATCAATAAGGGGTAAGTCAAAAGTCAGTCATATTTAACAACAGCAGCATCTTCCATATAGGCACTTATCTGGGTGCTGTAGAGATTACTTACTTTCTTGATTTCTTATCTTCTGAACCGTCTCTATCTAATGTAGCGAAAATCTTTAACATCACAGAGACTGAGAGATAAGCTAATAGACAACTGCAGCCTTTTGATTCACGTCAGGACTGGACTGGACCACATCTGAACCGGTTAGTCCTCAACTTAAATTTAACGTTGAGGAGAGAATGAACTGCATCACCTCTTTGCTCTGTTGTAATTAAGTAGCGCTAGGTCAAGGGTAAAGACCAGGCTCTTAGTAAATATTGTGAAATTGCATTGGGCTTGCAGTGTGTCATCTCATTGATCGCGCATTTTGACTTTGATAAATTGATCGAGTCCATCAGGACGCGGGCGATCGATTTAAACTGCACTGTTTGACCTTGTTTACTCAAACATTTCCCCGACAAAGAGCCCTCTGTTTTACATGGGCCTCGATCCGGACCAATCTCACGCGACATTTATCTGTTCCGTGGATTAAGTTGGAACTCGAGAGGCCAGTCGTGATTTATTTTCTTTGTCAAAATGATATGGCACAGGTGAGGAATCACAAGGGCGCGTGACTGTCTGACGCAATATGTCTGGAAAGCAGCAATCGCAAACAACGTGTAGGAAAACGGTTTATGTACAGCGGAGGTACGCCGTGTGCGATTGCAGACAACGGACATTAAGTCGCCTGTTTAAAGCCACACCGTGTAACATTTCACCCAATAAATAGAATGAAATACAAACATTTATTTGATCATATTTTGATCATTGAAAACAATACCACACACAAAAAGACCAAACAAACTGCTCATCTCTTCATAGACCTGACTAACTTTACGGGGAGCGGGGACGTCTCCAGCTCGTATCCATGGAGATGCTGAGTAAAGGCAGCCAAATATGAGATTTAAATAGTTTAGGTCCTCATCCAAGTCCATTCTACTACAACAACAGCATTCTGTGTCTAGTTGGTGAGTAAGGACATGTTTTGTAGTACTCCAAAAATAATATGTTTTTTTTTTACCAATTGGAGGAGGCGCAGCAGACACACTCCATTTATTGCTGCAATTGGTAATGTGAACGTAAAACAAAAAGACCTTTCCGACAGTCCTGCCCCCACATGTCTCTCTACCCAACACGAAAAGAAGGTGTACGGCATGGGGGTAGACTGGTTAAAAGTGTACTATATACACTTTAAGGGTGATATTTGTACAAAGACTACAGTTGAAACACATTAACATAAAAAAGATTCTGACAGATATGAGTATACAGGACAGTATTAGTTGTAATTTGTACATTACTCAATACAATCCACATTTTTAATATTGAAAGAATTTGGAATCATGTTATGTTTTAGGCATGTCCCTCTTAATAAAGAACTTTTATCTCCACAGATTTTTTGCCATACACACCCCATAATTTAAGGCAAAGTTCTCTACTCATTTTGTTTATCATCCTGAAAGAGAACCTGATTTTTAGCAGACATTTCAAAGAACATTTCTTGGACCCAGTGCAGCACTCCCGACCATCTTCCTTTCACTATCATGTCATGTTTTATTTCGTGAAACGTATTTGTACTGTTTGTAATTGATGTGATTGAAACAGATCTCTCTTACAAAGGAGACATTGAGTCTCAAGGGACAAACCTGTATAAATAAAGGATGAATGAAAAAAATATATATATTTAGCACTTTCACGTAGGTTTGCTAAAATGCAACGCCTTTATTGCAGCTTATCTTGTGCTGTCAGTGAACTTCAAACTTTATTTGAAGAAAATTTGAGTCTTTTTGCAGAAGCTCTGACGACCCACAAAGTTGGGAGTCACTGCTGTAATCCCCTAAAAAACTATATTCATAAACAGATTCAAACTATTAGAGCCACTTGAAGCCAGTCAATCACACAAATCTGGCCCAGGACGTGGCTCCTACACCCCCCTCACCGTGCTCCTGGTTCGGCCCATCACTCAGACCTGATTTAGGGCAGGTGTTTCAGGAGCAGATGTGCAGAGATGGAGCGTCGGAGGCGGGATTATCTCCTCCATAACTCAGCCCACGTCTCCAGTCATAACTAGGCGTCCTGTCAGCACTTCTTAACATTAACTTTGCAGGCGCCTCGTTATTTAACATCTCAGGACGTCCCAGCAGCCCAATCAAATCCTGATGGTAATATTACAGCTGGCTTGTTTTGCTTTAGCCTATACTCCTACTCGGTGCTTAGGCAGATAAGGAGGAATTAACTGGTTTACAATAACAAACTTAGCCACTCTTTCTCTGTGTGACGTGTGCTGAACTTACATTACCAGAATAATCTTCAGATCTCACATGTTATAGGTTATTTGTATTGTGTGTGCAAGGAATATAAAAGTGATGGTACACATTCACGCCATCTTTAATAAGGTGGAGGTAACTGTGGGATTGCAGTGGTCTGATTACATGTTATGGTGTAGGTGGACATATTATGCATAATTGAGGCTTATTTTGGGTGCCTTAGCCTTGACATTTTACAGTTTGAAATAAAAGAAAGAAAGAAAGCGCAGTAGAGGTCTGGGACTGGGCTGGTCAGGATTTCGAATTGGCCTGGAGCACCCTCTACAGGCAGTAGTGGGGAAGGATGCATTACAGAATGAAAAACAAAACAAGCTTTCACATTTAGTTTACACAATGCTAGCAAATTGATGATGCCGCAATGTTCACACCTTGAATGTAGATAATATATATATATATATATATATATATATAAAGGATTATGACGCAGCACGGTGGCGCAGCGTTTAGCACATGAGCCGCACAGCAAGAAGGTCCCGGGTTCGATCCCTGGACAGACCTTCAATGGAGTATTCTCCCGTGCCCGCGTAGGTTTCCACCGGGTACTCAGGTTTCACAACTAAAAATATGTACAATAGTTTCCCCTCCGGGGCCAGGACTCCTGTGGAAATGAGATCCCAAATCTCAGCGGGACTCTCTGAAATAAAGGTCAAATGTTCTGGATATTGATGTGTTTTTATGTGTCTAAAAGGTGATACCAAAAACAAATTTCAACTTTGTTGGACAATAAAGTTTTTGTGTTCGTAAAAAAATGTATAAATAAACATTCAGAAAATACGGATAGGGGCACTTCAACAGTAGAAGAAATAACCAAAGTAAATAGGATTACTCAAAACTGCTTGAATGGGGCCAGGTATATTTTTGATGAGGGAATAACAACATAACACGGTTAAAAGCTCAAGTTCTTAACGATTTCTTCGGCTACTATTTTGTCATGAGAAATGAACAGTGATGCAGTAAAGCAGAGGTACCTGTTCCTGGTAGTAAATTCATTTGGCCACAGTGGTCCCATATTAGCAGCGATTTCTAATGCGGTTTTATCAATCGCTTACACGTAAAGAGTCTAAATCAGCGCCGTTTCCATTCGTGGTCAAAGCTGAACACGAGTCCTAAACATGAGCAATCGGGAAGTGTGTGTGGGAGGTATAGAGAGAGCTAGAAAGGAGTAGGGCCAGCTGTTAACTGTTTATGCTCAATTACTTTCACAGGATGAAAACAGGAAGAAACTTGTTATGCAGCTTTGGCGTTGCCCAGATCTGTCAGTTGTGTCTCTCTTTCTTGGAGCTCAAAACTGACCTGAAAGATTAAGTTTCTGCTCATTTTTTTTACTAAATAAAAACCTGTCTAAATAACAAGCCATCTTAAATAAGAATCTGATCTTTGAGTGAAGCATGCACGCCCTGCACTTCTTGGACATTGATGTTTACAGGCGATGCGCGTCTACATCCCGCAGTGGTGCAGCGTGACCTGAGCCAGCCCTTCCCCTGCCTCTCCATCTGCATACAGTAAAAAACAAACCATTCCTGTAAATAAAGACGGCTGTCCGGCAACTGTCTTCCCCGCGACAGAGCTATTGACCGTAGTCAGATGCTCTGCTGATTAAAAATTGATCCATTTTGAAAAATCTAATCAACTGAATAGGCTTCTTCGGTGCGGGGCGGGGCTGTTTTGGGGAATCGAAGGGGGAGGTGGGGGTGAGGGGAATAAGACCTGTTATTAACCCCTGCACCTCTGAGCGAGCCCCCTTCACACTCACCCCCCACACTCTCCCGCCGCCGCTGTTGCGGGACAGACGAGGCGCGACCCAGACGTTTTGAATAATTCATGAGTCTGATAAAACGGCGCTGGACACTCGGACTACTAAAGGCAGTGGGATACACTACAAAACAGTGCGATCTATGTGTGCAAATGCTTGAACTGAGGCTAGTCACCTTCATTTGGGTAGTTCTTATTACAGGCTTGGATTTGGACTTTACAAGCTTCACAAGTTCCTCAAAGCACTATAGGGAACCTTTCTTAATTTCCCCTCCACATGTGTACTCGCACTCATCATTTTCACTCTAGCGAGAACCATTATTGTATCCAAAAAAATATCGTACCCTAAAACAAAGCCAAGGCGGGTAAAGTGTTATTCCCAAAGACACAACAGCCTACAATGTTCAGAGCTGAGATGGAGCGCCACTGATGCCTGAATTTACATGGGGCTAGATTATTAGACTTTTTTTGAAATGTCTGAAAACCATTTCCCCTTTGTCAAAGTACAATTGTTTTATTCCACTTATAGTTAAAGGTACACCGCGTGACATTTTTGTATTGTATTCTTGCCAGCAATACAAAACATGCTCCTAATGTCCAGCTACATACAGAAAAATACAGACCTAACGTAGTTGAATCTCATATCTTTGGCTGCCTTTGATTTTCTAGTTGCCGAAACGTTGCACCTGTAAATAAATGTCACTTTTTGAATAGGCAGTGTGTGGGAGATCCTTTTCTTCTAAGGCTGCCTTTAGTCGACATCTCCATGGAGACGAGCTGGAGACGTCCCGCTCCCAGTAAAGTTACAGTAATACAAAGTTATTTTTCAACAATAAAGGTTATTGGGTGAAATGTTACACGGCGTGGCTTTAAAGGAATAGGCCACCGTTTTTACATACTGACATATGTTCTTACCTTACCTTACACTAGTTGATATGTACCTGTCTGGTCTTTGTCCGTGCGCTCTGTCATGCAAACGGAGCACAAACGCAGCCTCTTCCACATACTGTATAGTTCCAAATCAGCTCCTGTTAGAAGCTACCAAACTCTTCCACGTTGTCCCTATTTAAATACAGTTACGTGACGTGTTACACTACAAAGTATAGTAACACAGAAATGTAACATGTCGATTTTCTCAGCGGATAAAAAGGGGTACTATATTGTGAGGCGTAATAATACGAGGAGCACTACGTCCGCGCACTAACTCCTAAAGACTTTTCTCCCGCTCACTACAAGTCACGCTGCTTCTATTGACGGAAGTGAGCGGGGGAGAAGTCTTTAGGTGTTAGTGCGCGGACGTAGTGCTCCTCGTATTATTACGCCTCACAATATAGTACCCCATTTTATCCGCTGAGAAAATCGACATGTTACATTTCTGTGTTACTATACTTTGTAGTGTAACACGTCACGTAACTGTATTTAAATAGGGAAAACGTAGAAGAGTTTGGTAGCTTCTAACGGGAGCTGATTTGGAACTATACAGTATGTGGAAGAGGCTGCGTTTGTGCTCCGTTTGCATGACAGAGCGCACGGACAAAGACCAGACAGGTACATATCAACTAGTCTAAGGTAAGGTAAGAACATATGTCAGTATGTAAAAACGGTGGCCTATTCCTTTAAGATTGTTAAGATTTGTTCACTTTTTGGATGTAAATTAAATCAATGATTTGATCTGAATGTTGAAAAGTTACCATATGCGCTCGTCAATTATGTTAGCACAGTTTTTTTGTGAAAGTCTGGATTGCAATATGCTTGTAATTCTCGAATTTATTATGAATTGCTTTTTCGATGCAGTGAAAAATGCAAAACCATGTGCGCAGGACAAATCTCCCCTTTGTGAGATAATAAATACATTCATACCTTACCTTACAATCAGATAGAGACCAACATTGTTTATTTTTACAGATCTGAAAGTCTACAACAACAGTTTTCTGCAGCCTATTGTCCCATTAGTCGAGCGGTCGAGGTGGGCAGGTCCCGGTGGAGGAGCTATGGTTTGGCTAAGGGGCTGTGAGAGGGAGGCATCGGGTCACGGAAGGTTAATGATACCCCAAGTCTAGACGGGACGCTGGACTGGACACAACCCCAAAATCTACCAGCAAACGGGAGGAGGGGAGGAGGGGTAATGTTGTGGATTATTTGAAGAGGAAAAATCACTTCATAGTAACAATGCAGATGAACATAAGGGGATTAGGGTTTTTTGTAGCTGTTAAGTATCAACATCATAAAAAGGCTAAAGATCTTACTGTGGTAGAACATCCAGTCTGTTTATACATTTACAGACTGGATGCTAGTTGTGGTCCAATCTCATTCCTAACTTGACTAACATATTTGGCGCATCCCAGTTCTTCAGGGACAAGTTTATGTCCACATTTCAAAACATGCAGGGTCACTTTTCGGGGTAACTTTCACAGAAATGGTAGAAAACAGCAACAACAAGCTTTTTTCCCACAAATGCCTGAGTTTACAAAAAACTAAAGGACGAAAAATTACAAGAAAAAAAAAAATCAGGTATAGTGCCTTTAAGTTCATCACGTAAACACGCCGCATTGTCATTTGGCGGGGTTTTATGCCAAAGTTACTGCAGCCAGAGCGGTGACTGAAATGTGCACCACTCCCGCCCGAGTGTATTTTCTCCAGTCCAGCTTTACCCAAATCTAACAGCTTCTCGACTGGAGCTTACAGCCAGCAGGCCAGAGTAACGCCTCATTGGAAAGGTAGGACCTAGCGTATCTAAACAGATCTTTTTTCCTTGCGTTGTTGCCGTGTTGTCGTCACTTTCTTTTTCATAAAATTGTTGCCACTATTTTGTTGAGTTTTTGCTGCACTTTCATCGTTTTTTTTACTTTTTTTTTTTGCTCTTTTGTTGATTTTCTGTGGATTTTTTCCATGTGTTTTTGTCCCTTTTTGCCACTTTTTTGTTGTGTTTTCATCCTTGTTTTCTCCAAATTTTTGTCGCTATTTTGATGCTTTTAGATTTGGGTAAAGCCAAACTGGAGATAATATTTCCTGGTTCAAGGAGGTTAAGAGATTAGTATGTTCATATCAATTCTATGGTCAAGTCTTCTCTCGCTAAATCTTATGTATCCACATTTACTAAACATTTCTACGTTTGCCCCAATGTTATGAGGTTAACCGTGACAGAAGAAAAAATATTTGCTGAGTGCAAAATTACTATTATTAGTCATCGAGATGTCTAGACCAGTGGTTCTTAACTGGTGGGTCACAAGCCTTTCCCAAAAAAGATGTCTTTCATTATTTATACAGAAAAGGTATAGAATCACTACCACAGTCTTAAAATGTTTTAATCATAATTTTAGCTTTTTTGGCTTATTTAATGATTTAAAAAAAAACATGTGTGAGGAATATAAAGTATTACATATTATATTTGACGAGCTCAAGCCTTATTGGGTCGCGGCTTGTAATCCCAGGGTAATCAGATCTTAAGACAGATCTTCAAACCCAGCCAATGACTTCAGGTCCACTTATAAAAGAGCAGCCTTGTTGACTCAAGCCCAGATCCGCCATTGACCCCGTGAGGTTAAAACAACAGAGCGCTGACTAGCTCCAAATCCAATCACGGTCCCATATTGAAGTCATATTCCACTAAAGTCCATGTTTCATTGGGGCTAAATGAAAAGGAAAGCGAGCTAAGCAACATTTATCACAACCAGATAAAACCGCGCCGAAACGTCCCGACGACATTCATAACGGAGAGATTAGGAGATTGTCTACAACAACGCGGCGTCTTTCTGATTGCTCCCAAGTCCTTATCGTCACAGCGCAAACAATCCCAACAGCTGGAGAGGCCCTAGACCCCGGCGCGCTGTTCAGTAATCAGGGCATGTCCCCCAGAGAGAGCGAGAGCGAGCGAGTGACGGGACGCCCTGACTCGGAAGGACCTGCATCGCCCCTCGACACGAGCCCATCCCAAACTACAAACCGCACAGAAATCGAATTACTCTCTGAAATTGGATTTACACACTTTTTAAGAGAGTACACAGCACGTGGGCTTCTCATCGGATTAGTTGTGGGAGTGCCAATGTCAGAAATATGTTGAGGATTGACATGACGACAACTTTGGCGATTTAAAACATGATCCATAGGTTTCAATCGCAGCTGTAACATAATATGTATCTCCTCTGCAGCAAACAGGTGTAATAACGGCAGGATATGATCCATGTGCAGGATTTTGAAGAAGCCGCTTAATTCTGATGAGAAAGATATCAATTTTAGGCTGGTGGTACTTAATTTAAATACTTGAAGACATTTGCAGGAGAATAAAAAACCCTGATGATCTGTACAGCAACATGGAGTGTTCATCATAGGATTTTAAGGCGAGACAGTACAGGTGAATAGGGAAACGTTTGAAATGTAGGGATATCAATTTGAAACATTTTCTGTAGGTTACTGGCATAAACATGACTGTTTTAAAATAAGGCCTTTTGTGCCTAAAAATGCTCAAAATGTCCAATATTTTCGGCAACAAAATCTGAACAATGGATCGAGCCAGGTTTAAATTTATGGTTTTGATTTTGTTGACATGTTAGCAACAAATACTTTTTCAAAGGGGATTTTATATCTCTTGTTTAGTTTTATAATGCGCTGTTTATTAGTGGGAAAAATTTTGCCTTGTTTCTTTTTTTTTATTCAAAACTTAATAAATCAGGTTAGGGATTGGATATTAAAAATCCTTCGAAAAAAAATCTTCAAAATATGGTTCCAAGACTGGAGTCTGTAGGTGTTACTGACATGGAGATATATTAGCATCAATGTGATAAAAATGCATTTTGAGAAAATGAAAATCTATGGAGAAACATTGAATCAGTGCAGTAATTAAATGTGTTATTGTGAAGGTATTAGGTATTGTTCCCAAGAGAATGTTTATATGTGAAGAGACCAAATTAGCCCAAAACTTAAATATAAAAAAAATAAAAAAATGTGTTTTGCCTGTAGTGTCTCCTCTTAAATAGGGCACAACATTATGACAACTTTTTACTTGCCACTTTTAGAAATGCAGAGTTATGTTTATTGTTCAAATGTAGTGGAGTAAAAGTTAAGTTCTCAACAAAAATACTCAAAAACTCTTCTTATGTACAGTACTTAAATAAATAAATGTTGTTACTATTTTTTTTTTAAGAAACATTGTCCCTGCATTTCTTGACATTGGAGATAAACTCGATATTGTAAATTTGCATATCTTTAAAACAGAAATGTCGATATTACCTTGTAGACGATACAGTTGTGCTCAAAAGTTTACATACCCTGGCAAAGAATATGAAAGATAGCACAAAAAGGTTTTTTCTCACTCATAGTTAGTGGTTGTTTGAAGTCATTTGTGGTGAAAAAGCTGAGATTGCCATTTTCAAAAACATAATGAAAGTACAAAAATGACCCTGATCCAAAGTTTACATACCCCCGTTTTGTGTATTTCCCCTTTTAACATCAATGACAGCTTGGAGTCTTTTGTGGTCGTTGTGGAGAAGGTTCTGTATCTGATGGTAAAGCGGCCAATTCCTCTTGATCATAAACTTTTATTCAGGGTCATTTTTGTCGACAAATGGCTTCACACAACCACTAACTATGAGTGAAAATAAAAACTATTGTGTTATCTTCAGCTCTCATATTCTTTGAAAAATAGTCAAAAATTCCAAAATGTTGCCAGGGTGTGGAAACCTTTGAGCACAACTGTATATTGCTCACTTCTAATTATATCATCAAAACATCCACACACAGACCATATTTGTTTAAAGGGAACTTTAAAATGTATTATCATCAAGCTCATGAAAAGATTCAAAATGACCTCGATGAGAAATGGTCCCAGACTGAGAGTAACGGCAGCATGTCCACAGCCCTCCCACCCGGCAGCATGAGGACAAACACATTATAAAGTCCAGGCCAAAGAAGCATTCTGATAATCATCCGCTGGAGATTTATGCACCTCAAGGTTGGGTTTTGGAGCTCGATAAGTCTGATGAAGCGGAATGAGTTCAGCCTTCAATACCAACTATCTGCACTGGGCCGCGCCTCCTCCGGCTTCGCACCGCAGAAGCGTTTACGGCGGAGGTCAGCAGCACCCATGATTGAACCAAATCAAGGGCGTCCCGTCGAGTCTGCAGGGGACACATCCCGCCCCCATTTACACAAATGTAATTTCCTCCGCTTCCTCCCGTCAAGGTGACCACCAACATAACTCAGACATTCAAGGCATTCTGACGCCGTCAACTGAGCTAAGAGCGGCCAAAGATCAACAGCATCCAGAACAGTGCACAACGCAGCGCGGTTATTTGGCTGTGCTTCGCGCTCGGAAACTACAATACTTGTATTTATTTGTCACAGGGACAGCGCATATTAATCAGCAACACTCTAAATATGCCAGGATCAGCTTCAGGGCTAGTCTTAATCTGTATGAGTGGCTGCAATTGATAAATCACAATTGGTACCGTTAATTTGGGAGTACATTGTCCTCTGCAGAGTAACGACCAAAGTAAATAGGAAAGCTCAAAACTGTTGGAATGAAGTACTTATTAGAAGAGTCAAATACTATTAAGGGTATGCTTTAGACAAGAGAAAAATTGTGTTATTTAAAAAAAAAACTCTATTGCGAGGCCTATGTTAAAAATGCATGTTGTCTGCAAACACTTCTACAGTGGGCTTAACAATCAGCACGTCAAGCCTTGAAGAAGCTGCCTGGATGGGTGGCAAAATGTTGGCTATCTATTGAATTTGATTGATAAATAAGACTCAGATGTCTCAAATCTTCACAGTTGTCTATATGCTAAATCTTTTTCAAGTTATATTGTACAAATGAGGAGTAGTGTTGTGTTTTGTTATATTTTAATATGATATTTATTTATGATGCAGGAAAGCCCTTGATAGTATATAGTTTACAAAGCCTAAATAATAGACCTCAGATGATTTCTGCCAGTCGCTGTGCTCAGTCCTTGGTTCAGGTTGGGTCACACGGGCTGTTTTTGACCAACGCTTCCCCTTCAAACAAACAGGACAGCTATTCAGCGCAGTGTGGAAAAAGCCCAGCTCACATGTGCATAGAGAATTATTTTCCTTGGCTGCGTGGAGAAATTATACAGTCACTTATCATAAAGAAACACTGTATCCCTGTCTAAATATTGGGACTGCATTAATAGTCAATCGCAGTCATTTCCATATTGTAGAATCATTGGGCGGATAAACATTTCGCTGAGGTCTTTCTGGCCCAAGAGAGGCACAGGGGACTGTCCACTTCAAGCCTCCTTTTAGATTTCATACAACACGAGAGCCCCTTTTACCCGCCTCCCCCCCCCCCCCAATACCCCCGACCGCAGCTTCCTGAGGCAAACTGCTCCCCCCTCGCCGCACACGGCATCAGCCCGGAGCAATGTTTAGCTAAACCTGCTGGCCTACGTAGGCAGGGAAAGTCCCCAGAGGGCTGAACAATCAGACAATTTCAAGATCATGAAGCATTAAAGCAATCCCGGCAGGGTACACTAATTAAACAGCCGAGCCCAGCACCGCCAACCAATCCCCACAGAGCAATTAAATCCATCCCCTCTAAAACACTGTGGAACCTGTCTGGGGAACAGCGCGCGCAGAGAGAGAGGGAAGGGGGAGTAGGGGGGGAGGGGGAGCGAGAGGAAGGAATATCTTGAAATTCATCTCGGGTTAAAAAAAATAAAAAAAACTATAGGGGGAATGCAGCAGGAGGCTAACAAGGGAAACAGGAAAACAACCTCTTGCCAGTTCTTTGTTCTTTAAGAGTCAATATCGGGTTCAGGGATTTTGGAAAAATATACAATTACAGTTTTCTGATAGTGATTAGATTTGCAGCTTTAAAAGTGTGCACATCACACTCATCCAGAGCCATTAACAACTGAGAGGAAATTGGAATATTATTGCTAAAAAATAATACACAAATGACATGCATTAAAACACTTTAGTAAATGCTCATAGCGCAGTGATTCTCAACTGGTGGGTCACGGAACCATTTTCATCCTTTTGTACAACTTTTTTCTCAATTTTTCCATCTTAACTGCATGGAGATACTCAATTGAACGTTATTGGGTTGTTTTGATCATAATCTCAGCCTTAAAGGCATATTTACTGCTCGTTGCTATTATTATTTGGGTAGGGCTTGTCATCTTAGGGTAATGGAGGATTCCGAAGCGATTCTACTTGAGAACTGCTGACCTGGAGGTCTGAACTGTAGGGTGAGCAGGTTTAGACTTTAAGGAGACTTTTGTTTCTGGACAATATTAAAGTGATTTAAAATTTTGTGAAAATGTGCAAAATTGACCACCTGGTCTTACATTTTGATGTAAAGTAAATAGTGATTATATGTTATTTTTTGTAAAGTCCATCCTTCACCTCTCAACAGCCAATCAGAGACTATATCCTCCCGTGTTGACCAATGAGACGAGCTTTTCCTTTGAACCAGCCTGTCTGGTCCAATCAGGAGGGAGGGGTAATTTACTTTTGAAAATTCTGCTCCTTCTTTCCCCATTTTGCAAACTAAGAAGAGATTTCTGGATAAAGAGGGGAGTAATTTGATTGTTTCCTTTCAAATTACACTCTATCTCTACTCACTTAGCAAACTTTGCAAATAATTATATTACAGACTATCACTTCAACATTATATGACATTTAAATGAGGATTTTGACTCTTATCAGATAAATTCTGATAAATCTCGCAGCCTTAATGCATAAACGTCCACACGACCTTTTCGTCTCGACTGGCGGTATACGACCACACATTGAAATGCGCGTGCGGTGACCCTGTGGCGATCTGAAGTTGCATATTTAATTAAGATTACAAGAGCCGGGAAGCACTCGTGAGACTGCGAGGATAGCCTCAAGGCCTATATTAGACGGAGGCAGAGCTGCTAACACAGTTGCAAATCCTGATCGATAGCCCAATGCCCTCCGCTACTAAAGCAAATGAACAGGTGACAATGGAGGCATGACATCACTGGGCTTTTCAGGCAACAACAAAAGCGAGATAAGACGCAGGGAGGCCAAGGAAGCCGCGAAAAGGCTTAGGCGGCAAACTGGTTTCAAGGCTATACATAAAGTAATGCATATCGTTATTTTTAGGTTCACTACATGCGAGCGACATTTTTATTTCCTTAATGAAAAAAACAGTCTGGCGGGTACAGTGCTTGGTGAATTGGTTTAACATTTCAGACGGACAAGAATTTGCTTCATTATTGGTGAAAAACATGTGCCTTTACTGTGAACGGACTCGCCTCTCCTCAAACCTGACTACGCCAGGACATCACCGGCTCGTTCTCATGGTGATGCTGCTGCTTGGATTTGACATGAGGGATTGTATAATAAATCAGGTCCTCTACCAAATGCCTTACTTGATAACCCCCCACAAAAATAGCGGTGTGTGTGTGTTTTCCTGGTTATTTGGGATATGTTTGTTCATTGATCAGCCTTTTCTAACAGTGTTCACTGTAAATTGAGCAGACTGTGTTTCATCTCAACCCAAATGCTTCCGATACCTGTAATAGCAGTTTATGACTTGCATGTACACACCTCTCGGTTAGTTCTCATATGTTTGAGTACCTTCAGTGCACAGATGCTCCTCCTGCAGTGCCCTGACAGAGCGCGGGTGTATTTCAGTCGCGTTGAGGAGTGGGGCGTTATAGCAAAGTGCGAGGCCCAGAGGTGTGGACAGCGAGATAGACTTTTAGCTCTGCTCTCCAACCCCTGCGTGCGAGCGGCTGTGTAAATCACCCGCGCGCCGCTATAGCTTCACGTCGCTACTTCCTGTTCCTCTCCATTAAAAATGATAAACTGTAGCGTCCTGAAGCCTCTCGCGGCGGTCCCCATGCAGTCTTCGCCTTTTTTCCCTGTGAAGTAGCGTAGCGTAGATTTATTCCATTCGCTTCTATTGTAGGGAATGAATGAGGGCGCAATTAAGAGTGGGGGGTGTAGCAGCTGTGCCCAGACCTACCCGAAAGAAGAAGAAAAAAAAGACTGTTTGGTGTTATTTTTTGATAAACCGCGTCTGCTTAGTCATAACAAATGGTGTTCTTAATCCTCAGAAGAGCGCACATAGGCCGTCCTGCCCCGGTCTCTGCCTCGACCGTCCCGCCCCAAATGAGGACAAATGGGTGGTCTCGGTAAAACACGGTGAGCAGTGGCACGTAATGAGAGCGCTGAGATCCCCATAGACGGACCGTGTCCCGGGTTAGTGAGGCATCCATCTAACAAGAGCACCGGGCCCCGAGCACCCTTCACTTCACAGCAACCAGCCACCGAGACCAACACGGGGAAAAACACAGGCAGCAAACCGGGAAAACAGACAGCGTTTTTTATCTCACTAGAAGATGGAGAGGATTTGGAAACTTCGCCTTTTAGAATACGACATCCTGTACATCGTCAGCCACATGTGTCAGGCTTTTGCTTGAACTGAGCACCAGCAACAATGTGTTTTTGACCCCCACATGACGCGTCGCCTTTCCAAACCGAACTACAAACAGAATGTATTCATTACAAAGCAGGATAGTGGGTCCAGAGAAAGTTAAAAAAAAAACAATCAGTTGCTTTTCGAGGACAAACCCCACGAAGACGAAGACATGGAACTTAAAAAATAAATAAAAATATGCAATTTCTAACGCGCTCTGATGATGCAATTAAAAGTCCTTTATTGAACGATGGATGTGTTTTGACCTGGCAGAGTCTTCATCAGGGCTAGTCTTTGCATTTATTGTTGTATTTCCCCTTATTGTCATCAGCACAACACATCACTGGTGCGCTTTTGGAGCAGATAAATGCTTTTTCCCCAATATGATCTGGCAACCCTCAGACTTTTCCTCTTTATCTAGAAACACTGACATGAATTATGTCATTTTTTTGTAAGACGTTTTTATAAGACTGTTGCTATTTATCACAGCAACAGTCAAGTTTTCTCTGAGACTGGGTTTAACAGAATACACTATGGACTATATCAAACAAGGAAAGGAAAGGACTTTATCTGTACACCAACTAAAGCTATAAGGGCATTGGCAATTCAGCGATGATAGCACCAGCAGTTTTGTGGTATTAACGTCTACATATCCATCTAACATTATATCATTAAACTACAAATAAACTATATCGTCATTGGAAAGCTTGTTGTAAACAAAATGGTCAAATTCCATGCAAATTACAGTAAACGAGGTGTACGCAAAAGCATAAGTACGAGGTCTACTGTATTTGACTGTTTTTGGAAGGGGCTTATTGATGAGTGAAATACATTTTGGGAGTTTTTATGTTTTGTTACGTTCGCCATAACAGCTTCAGTGTGTGCTTGTGCCAAGTCTGGACAAATGAAAAGGGTTTGTGTGAGAAATGGCAGCTGTGGTAAATTCCATATGCTAAATCAATATCTCCATCACCGTACAGTAGAAAGCGACTATAATCAAGCAGAGTCTCATTTTCAAACACGGCGCTATTTAACTCCATTATGTGATCCTCCCCGTGTCTTCCATTGGGACAGAATAGACAGCGGAGGAATGGGGGGGAAAAAACTGCGAGTGAAGGACTGCCACGGACAGCCCAGGCGTAATGGTTCAGCCGATGGGGAGCGAGGGCGCGGGGATTCATTGTAAACCTGCTAAAATGAACAAGAAAGGACCGGGGCTCGATATACGTCTGCAGCGGCGTTAAGACAGTCAAAACAAATAAAGCCAAGGCCAATGTGGAGACACGCTGCTCAATACAGACTCGCCAAGGAGCAGAGGCACATACACAAAGGAGTATATGGGGAATTTTCAATGCTCATCTCAGTTTGAGACTCGGGAAGTACGAATGATAGTTTTGCAATATTAGGTGACGTGATATAGATATTCAAAGCAGCCACAATACAACGCAATCTCTGTGGTCTTTGCTGCCTAAAACAAAAACATAATTCAGCTCACGTCAAACACTTCCTTATTTAGTTCCATTTTAGCCTGAAATTGATTAAATGTTGTATTTTTGTAAGTGTAAAGGGTTTAGTGAATGATGGCAACAATATCTTTATCGCAATAAGACAGTTATCGAATATTGCATTTTTTTTCCATATATCGTGCAGCGCTATTGAGATGATTTTGATATCGATCATCCCAATCTATCAGGACGATATTTGGGTATTTTAAAATATCGGCTATCGGTTGATATATCGGCCGATATCTCTGGAACCGAAAGTGAGCCTTCTCGTTTTGTTGCAAAGAGCTTAGACAGAGCTTTCAAACGAGCCCAACCACAACTTTCTCAAGGCCTTTTGGGAGAGACAAGTTTATATTCTCATTTTATAGATTTTATGTGGCAGACTTTTGTGCATAATTTCAGAACCATGAGAGATAGAGACTTATCGTTAACAAGCTTCCCCCAAAGTACCTGAATAAATAAATGCTATGCCCCTCACACAGCGCCCCCTGCTGTCACAGTTCAAGACTGACACGTTTAGAACCATTATACACAGGGTTAGACGAGACATTCTTTTTTTAATTTAGCCAAAAACGTCAGCGGTGCTTATCGGCATCTGCCTTGGAAAAACCCATATTGGTCACCCTTATTAGATATATTTCTTTACAATAAAAAGAAATGTTTAACCATAGGTTATTTGAGAGATTTAAAAAAAATACATCCAATTAAATTACTTAAAATATCGGCCAACCCCATTCACGTCGGTGTCGGACCCCGAAAATCCATAACGGTTGGGCCCTATTTCACATGCTCAAATGATTTATCTTACATTATAAAAACAAATTAAAACAAAGTACTTGTATTTGCAGCCTTTACAGTCCCCAAATAATAAAGTGTGCCCTGCATTGTTACCACACTTTAACCCGTGCCTACCGGATCTTGAGCCGTGATCTTGGCCAGACACTGGGGTTTTTGGTTGTGAGGGAAACACACCAAGACACAGGGCAAAGCTCCACCTGATCCAGGAATCGGACACAGAGCCTTATTGCTGTCAGGCGAGAGCACTAGCAACCCTGTGAATTATTGGATTTAGGAGGTACTTCTTGTTTCAATATATCTCTCCTTAATTCTACCAAAATTCTCTCCCAGTGGACTGAGAAAATTGCAGTTTTAATGAGGAAATAATCTTGCTAGTCTGAAATAAGTATAAATAGTATCATGGCAAACATAGATCTAAACTAGTCAGATAAAATAAAATCAAGATTCAAGTAATTTTAACTCCAACAGAAATACATGCTTGAGCTTTATACTCAAGCCCCAAAGCCATTAGCTCGCCCCACTGGACACTGTTGTCTGAGGGGGAGAAGAGAGCACCCCACACCCCCTTCTCCAAACCGGGAATCCCGCCTCCAACGCACTAATGTGTCCCTGAAGTTTTGTTAAAGCTGTTATTTTAAAAGCAATTGCTCCAGGCAAACGGTGCAAGAGTATGCAGTTAGAGAGTATGAGGAATCTGGATTATCTTCCTATGACATTTTTTTCTTTATTTTTTGACGCTTTTTTTTCTTGTGTAGGATCACTTCCTGCAATGAGAAAAGCATGGCTGTGTGCACTTACCTTTAGCAAGAGGTTCTTCTCTGCTTTAAATAGAAAGCATAGCAATGGTTCAAAATACAAAAGTAGTACACATTTGCATAAAGTACATACACAAAGCACAAAGCCAAGAGCATTGCTATTATCCCATATAAAATGTAACATTGTATTACAAGCGGGGGGAAATAATTAAGGTCATGCAATAAATATTCAAATCAATCAGTCAACTTTCCTGGACTGCAATTGCACGTCAACAAGCCAAACATCATCTACAGGGGGCACACACACAAAAAATCGCAGTATGTTTTACACAGCAAAATAGATTTGTTAGCGTGCCGTTAGCTGAAAGTGAAAAGGTAATTCCCACTGCTGCCCTTAGAGGGCGCCATCTCGGTCACTCACTCCTTACTTTCTGTTTTACAATGTAAAAACATATAAAATATTGAGATCCCAAAAGGAACGTTTTTAAGCTTCAATTGTATGAATCTGTGTCCACTTTAAAGCACAGTATGTTAAGTTAAAGCTACACTTTATTGTCCCCGTCCTTTGCATGTGACCCATTTGTGTCGTTGCAGACCTTTTTTCAGATCTTAAGCCAAATTCATGGTCAGAACCCGTTGTGCATGTTTTAGGTTGATAGTGGAAACATGCAAACACAGAGAAACCACTCTGCCGTGATAGACAGTCAGGCTTAGGGTCTCTTCTTTTCCCTGAACCTTCCCTTTTTCCTGGTTTCATCTCAGCTCCCAGCCTTAAATTGCTGTAGACAGTAACATCATCAGACATGGCCTTATCAAAGACGCTCGCACACATACATTACGGAGGGCTGCACGCAAACATGGAGGCAGAGCTAAATGATTGGATAGGTATGGAAATCTACTTGAGGGAAGGTCAAAGTGATTAAGCTGACATTACTGACGGGCTTGGTCTTCCTCACCGGAGCTGTCTTTGCATCCATTTGTCATCCTACCGCAGGAGCGACTGCTTTGAAGTCGCTACCACTAATGCTACACACTGAGGTTAAACAGCTTAATGTTGACGACTGTTCACTCCACTCCTCCCATATCTCAGTTTGTTCAAATGGCTCAAATTCAAAACCTTAATCTTGTTTTGATTAGGTTTGAGGAGTTGATAATTATTTAGTTGTAAGACCTAGATTATTATTTTAGTGAGTGGTTTGGG
Organism: Proterorhinus semilunaris; assembly: GCA_021464625.1. Lineage (NCBI taxonomy): Eukaryota > Metazoa > Chordata > Actinopteri > Gobiiformes > Gobiidae > Proterorhinus > Proterorhinus semilunaris. The sequence continues at coordinate 26,603,559 of CM038345.1, read as the reverse complement.
TGATATTTCTTCTGATTTCAAGAGCAAAAAAAATGCTAATTTTGAGTGCAGCTTTCACACTCCACTGACAGATAATTTTGCTTGAAATCAGAAAAGATGTCTTAAAAAGTGAAACCAATTAAATAACCATCTTATTGAACTATCTGATGTCTGTTGAAGACTTGATCCACCATCATTTCTTCATAAAGGTGGTATAAAAAGACATACTGAAGCAATTTAGAGTTGTTATTTTTATTGTGAAAGGCACCATTTTAAATGTCTAAATTTTCATTTTCATTTGAAAAAACAACTTCTTTCTTAACCTATATATTTTTGACTCACGGCAAAATAAAAAACAATAAAGGACCCAATCTCGTGTTTCTAAACGCAGACTATAGCGTACATTTTTGCATTTAGTAGGAGCGCACTTTGAGATCTTGCAGCTCCTAGACCTAGCACAGTAAGTGGGCAGGACCGACTCCCGTGGTCGATGTTATGTAAAACAGCTTTTTTCCACCAACCAGACTCCGAACGAGTGCCGACCCACGCCACAACGGGACCAGCTGTACACTGGACACGGACAGTGTTTAACTCATGTACTTAGTTGGACCGATAGAGCTTATAAAAGCCTGTAATGCTAAAGGAAGGAAACAAGGCAGTGCGATATAAACGGGGAAAGGAATGGGCTGCTTGTAATAAACCACGTCTCAGTTGACCTCTTTTTTTATACAGCTAAAGCTCTCACCAGTGAAACAACGCAACAGCAAGATGACGCCTGTCTAACGATGCCTTAGGCGCAGGGCTGTCTTTGCGCCAGGCACAAGATCTGTCCCTAAAACTGGGATTTTATCTTGGGATTTTAAGAACTGCTCATGAATTAAGAACTGCTCATGATTTTAAGAACTGCTCATGAACTTCATAAAGTGCTGTCCAGATCATCAAAGTTTGTATCAAAACTTAAACAAAACTATTCTTTTCTGCACCCTTTTTGTACTATTTTAACTCTTTCTGTAGCACTAAACGTTACCCAGCCCGACCAATAGGAAGCAGACCTTCGCTTGTACCAGCTCTTTTACTTCTGATCTGATGTATACTGCCGGTGACTATAATCACTTGTGGCTTGCACAAGAAGAACTGTAGTCTATAAAAAAATAAATCAAGTGACTACACAGCCTTTACAAAGCATTTTTGTAGACATAAAAAGTGCCACATCTCTGCAAGAGGCCATGTTCTAAACGTCTCGAAGCGTTCAATCATTATGGCAAAACAGCACTGCATCACAGAGGGGCCCATTCATGTCACAACGCGATTATTCCGAGCCGTGCCACATTACCAATATCAGCAAACAAATATGAGAAAGCATGAATGAAACCGAGAGACACAGACCAATTTTCACAGCCAATTTGACATTGCAAGCTTGTGGTAGGCCATGTGTGTGTGTGTGTGTGTGTGTGTGTGTGTGTGTGTGTGGGTGCGCGGAAACTGGCAACGGTGCGGCGCTGGCAGGGAGAAGGCAGCCAAGCTCACAGGCTGAAGCAAAGCAATTTCACTGTTTGGCAATACTGTGTGGATTAGAGCTGACACCCGAGCAACTGAGTCATGCTAAATGTAGTACAATCACTGGCTTTTGTTCCTGATCTAAAAAGGCCCAGACGCTACAACAGCTACGGCAACGCGCGGAAACACGGCGACAAATAAAAAGCGCGATTTCGCCATATGAGCCCAGCATTGCGACATCTAGAACACAACAATAGAGAGATTGGACTTAGTTGGGGGGGGGGGCTTAAAGTTTGGCAAAAGAGTGTTTGAAAAAGTGCAAATGGGCCGACGCTACTTCTGTAAGATGGCTGAGTATTGTTTGTGAACTTTTAGAAGGCAACTTTAAAAAGAGACCAGACATGTACTTAAGCAGGAATGTATTTAAGCGGGAATCACAGAATAGTAAAATAAATGGGGTTTGTTAAAGAGATGCATGGTGGCAGAGTGGTTAGCACTTTGCATCCTGAAGGAGTATTTGCTCTCTCTGAGTACTCCAGCTTCCTAATTATCGAAATGGTGTGTGAAAGTTATTCTCAAACCGTAGGACGTGAGCTGATTCAGGTAGCACTCAGGCTCCTCTGCAGTTCTAGTCTTTGTTTCAGTTAATGTATTCAAGTTATTGACCTATTAGCCCATGTTTAGAACTACTTCACTCATGGTTTGGCCCCAATGTAGATGCAGATTAGTCCTGTATGTAGACATGAAGCCCATTTTTAAGTATTTGTTGCTGTGTATTTGAGCTGATTGTATGCCAACACCAATGGTTAGGGGTTTCTCCTGTTTAAAGTGCATATGACAGGTTTATTGCTAAAAAAAAAAAAAGAAGAAAAAAAGACTTATTTAGAAGAAGAACATCAGTTGCAAGTTCATTAGTTGCACAATTGTAATTTTATTTCAGTGAAGCAGCAATTTTAGTGAAAAAATGTTTGGCATTGAATTTTTAAGCTGCTGACAGGAAGTAACATAGATAGAGGTAAAGTTCCATAGCAGTTTGACTCACTCATTTCCCATTGACTTAACTATGTCAACTGGGGCAGAATCAACATACGCAAAGCACCGGGTCCAGACAACATACCAGGTCGTGTACTGAAAGGTTGAGCTGATGAACTCACTGAAGTCTTCACAGACATTTTTAACACATCTCTGCAGCAGGCTGTGGTCCCAACGTGCGATCGCCATCATTCCGGTGCCAGAGAAGTCACCACCCTCCTGCTTTAATAACTACCGCCCAGTAGCACTCACTCCAATTCTTATGAAGTGCTTCGAGCGGCTCGTCATGGAACACATCAAGTCTGTTCTCCCTCCCACCCTGGACCCATACCAGTTTGCTTATTGGTCCAATCGCTCAGCTGAAGATGTCATCTCCACTGCACTTCATTCAGCCCTCACTCACCTTGAAACAAAAGACTTCTACGTTAGAATGCTGTTTTTAGACTTTAGCTCAGCATTCAACACTATAATCCCACAGCAGCTAATACACAAACTGCTCCACCTGGGGATCAACACATCACTGTGCAACTGGCTGCTGGACTTTCTGACGGGGAGACCACAGGCTGTACGTGTCGGCGGAAAGTCCTCAAGAACCATCACACTGAACATGGGGGCTCCCCAAGGCTGTGTGCTTAGCCCCCTTCTGTTCACTCTGCTGACCCATGACTGTGCTCCAAAGTACAACTCAAACCTCGTTTGCAAGTTTGCAGACAACACAACAGTGGTGCATCTCATTAGCAACAGAGACGAGTCAAACGGTGCTGCAGTGGAGAGGGTGACCAGCACTAAGTTCCTGGGTGTGCACATCACAGAGAACCTTTCCATGCACATTATATCGCCGGTCAAGAAAAGAAATCAGCGCCTCTACTTTCTCCGCAGGTTAGGAAGAGCTAGAGTCACAGCCTCTGTTATGTGCAACTTCTACAGAGGGACTATATAGAGCATCCTGACCAGCTCCATCACTGTGTGGCACGGGGCCAGCACTGCCTCCTGCCGAAGGAGCCTCCAGCGCATCGTGAGAGCAGCAGAGAAGATCTGTGGAGCTCCTCTCCCCTCCATTAAGGACATGTACTCCACCCGTCTCACCCGCAAAGCCGTCAGAATCACTACGCACCTACGCACCCATCACACAGTCTCATCAAGCTAATGCCTTCAGGGAGGAGACTGCTGAATCTACGGGCCAGGTCCAGTCGACGTAAGAACAGTTTCATACACAGGGCCATCGGGGAGCTGAACTCCCTGCCCTCCCGTCCGCCCCTCTTCCCCCACCCCCCGCACCACAATCAAGGATGAGAGAAATATAATTTCAAATCATTCACATGGTTTGACAAATAAAAAATCTTGAATCTTGAAAAAAGTGAAACTATAGACATCATAAAAATGGCCAAACTAAAGACGGCTGAGTACAATCTTTAGCTAAATCTTAAATATAATTGTGTTAACTATGTTTTAGCAAAAATGGTGTCATATGCACTTTAAGACACTTTAACAAAGATGTCTACTAAAACCTATTGATTTATGTGGCATCCATTTTTACTCAAAGAAAATCTACTCAAATAGTTTAAAGCAGCTATACTTTTCAAGCACATCCCCCAAATTCCCCAAGGTACACTATAAAAGTAGCCAGTTGTGATACTATCTTTGTAACTCCCTTTTGTACAGTCTTAAAGGGCAAGTTCAGGTATGAAAAGAAAGAAGTGTGATAAATTAACAGTGTGTAATTTTCAGCTGACAATATTAGCCTAATTCGACCACCTCTCTCCTCCCACTCTCCCTCCTCTCTCGCCCTCTCTCTCTCTCTGGCAGGTACACTGGCCCTGAGTTGTTGTCTTTTTTTTTTTTTTCGGAAAGGGGGGGGGGGGGGGCTGGCAGGACACACCGTGACCCGTCCTTTCGCAGCTCGCCCACGGAAATGCCATCTGGCCCGAGTGAATGATTACCACGGCAGCAAGCGGGCGACCTGAACCCAGCGTGAGCCAAGGTCAGTCTCTCTCTCCCTCTCCACGCCGCGCGCTCTTTCTGCCCTCCGCCAAACCGGGCCGTCCCGAGGAGAGGTGACTAAATCATCCTGTAGCACGCACAAAAACTACACACGAGTGGCGATAAAGAGGAAACACAGCCGTGGATAGAGGATAGTGCTCAAACATTTATATATTGAAAGAAAACATGCGTATAGTTCGTTCGAAGGCTCCTATTTAGAAACTTCTGCAATAACATCAGAAAGGCTATAGAGATTGAGATTAAACATGACAGAGCCCATACTATACATCTGTTAATCTGTTACAGGAGTAAACAGGTTTCAAACAGGATTTAAGAGTAGGATTATATAGAAACATGTTGCTTGATGACTAGACTCAACCCGGGGCTAAACCTTGACTTGTGTGAAAATATATGTGTTTTTTTCCCCCGACCTGTTCATTGCACACGCCATATACTAAGGCATACTGTACCGGATATACGACTAAAATGAAGCAAAACAGCACTGTCTATACCATACCATTTGAGGGACGATTCTTTTTGACGGTCCATTAACATTTCGTAGAAACAGCCTCCCAACACAGCAGCACTATCAACTCTCTTCTCGATCTTCTACACGTGATCAAATAAAGTATTCTCTCTCTTCTGATCCAACAGTCTTCATCTCGCAAGTGCCAGGCGTTGGAACATATTAGTGTCACACGTCAAATAATCGTTACCCCCATGCAGCCTGCCGTGCTCTTTATGATTGAAAATGATCGCAAAGAGGAGTGTCAAGAAGTACTCTCTGCTTAACAAGACAGCCAGCGGGGGAAGAAGGAACTGGTCTGAAGAAGTATGAAGCTATCAATTGTTTCCAGGAGGGCGGCGTGATATACTGCTAAATTATTGTTAGTGCAGTATGAGGTCACAATAGTATATCGCAAAATTATTGAGGTCTTCCATTATGTCTTTATAGATTAATCTAAACTTGAAACAATGGAACATACGTTGTTGAAATGGTTCAGTAACACATCGCAATATTCAAGACAGTTATTAAAGGCCCTGTACCTGATATTTTCGAGGTAATAATAATAATAATGCCTTACACTTGTAATGCGCTTTACAAGCCTGTATTGCCAAGTTTCTCAAAGCGCTACACTGTTGTCATTATTCATTCACACCATACTCGGTGATGGTAAGCTACTGTTGTAGCCACAGCTGCCCTGGGGTAGACTGACAGAAGCGAGGCAACCAGTCTGTGCCATCGGCCCCTCCAACCACCACCAACCACTCACTCACTCACCACATTCACCCCAGACCGACCAGGCCCTTCCCTGCTTAGTTTCCAAGGTCTGACGGGGTTGGGCAGAGCAAAGGCGGTATGGCCTGAAGTAGTTGTTTTCCCCTCCTTGACCTTATACCCCCCACCTTAACCAAGCAGCACATTTTCTCCTGTTCGGCTTTGCCCAAATCTAAAAGCTTCTTGAAAAAGCGTCAAAATAGGGGAAAAAACAGACGTAAATGAGGATAAAAATGCAGCAAAAGGGCAAAAAAAAATTAGCAAAAAAGGAAACAATATTTAGCAAACACGTGACAAAATAGCACTAAAAATACAACGAAAAAGTGACAACACAAGGAATAATCTTAGATGAGTTTTGTAGGTCTTAACTTTCAAATGAGCCGTTACACTGGCCTATTGTAAGCTCCAGTCAATAAACTTTTTGATTTGGGTAAAGCCAAATTTGAGAAAATGATTTCCAAAATAGAGAGTTAACAGAAGCTGAAACTGCAGCTTTTATATTGGTGCCCATTATCTCGCTGTGTTCAAATGACCGCACCACAAAACATTAGATTAGCAACAAGCATTTGCGCCCATCTATATAAAAACACTACAGGATCCGGGAACATAGCGGAGTAGTGCAACTAGCGGCATCTTTACATAATTAGCAGGCAATGGAGAATAGTAATCTTTCAAGGTTTTTGTATCATTGGATATCCACAATGTAATGACAAAACCAAACCTAAAAGAGAAGGAGAAAAGACTTTTAGCAATCGCTATCCTTATGTGGTGGTTGCAGCTGTAAAGTATAAAAGCTTCTAACATCAGTTGCTCAAAAAAAAAAAAGCCAAGTCTTGTTATTCGTATAACATTTTTTCAAACTTATCACTGCTACTTTTCCACTTTTGGCATATATAAGAGTTAAGGAGGCGCACTTTCGGGGAGACAAGATTGAAAAGGCAACAGAGCATGAACCTGCCAATGAAGTTTATAGTGGGCTGATGATGTTACAAGATGAGAGATAGTTTTTTTTCCTTGCTTGTTTATATATATATATTTATATATATATACACACACAAAAATGACACAAACGCGCCTTTTGTGTTATTTGTGTCAAAAGCGCCTTTTTGTGTTTTGTTCATAATCTGCCTTGTTACGCACATTCACGGAGATACCAAAGCCTGCCTTTTCCAGTGCACGCATGTATGTGGTAACTAAGCTATAACAATGTTCAACTATTGGTGTTTTTATTGCACATGTTACTCCACATTGCCTTTTCTCTTCAATAAAGTCTACCCCACGCATGCATTTGATAGATTTACATTCAGAAGCCACTGGCAGCCCCAATGTCAGAAAATATGAATCAGTTATGTGATATTTTACATGTGCATAAAGGTCATTCAAGGGAACGGAATAATGAGTTATAGCCTGTATTAAAACCCTATGTTTGATTTCCCTACAGTGGAGTTGTACGTGCGTTATGGTGGCCACTGACTATAGCCGCTAACCATTTTTATTATAAGCCACTTACATCACCACCCCTGACACTGGATAATGGCTTGGGCATCATCCTTGAGGGGCAGTTCAGGTTTAGCTCACTGCTCCGCAAAGAAAAACCTTGAAAGCGCACATCATACCCTAAGCAGGGGAAAGAAATACTACGCTTTCATCATTTCCACATACATGGGCTACAGCACAACAAAAGAGGTATGGTGAGTGTGGAATGGATGGATCCCGGGGAGAAAGCGAGGGTCCAGCCTGCATGCTCGGAGCAGAGCACAAACACTGACTCCGCGAACCACAGCGAGACACAAGCGCCACCAGATCTGATTTCAGCTCGTCGCCAGGCTTTTCCTGCGCGCACGGGACCTGGTCTGCCCATGCTCCTGTCATTTCTTATGTTACAGAACATCAATCACGCGCCACAGACGGTGCCCTTGCGCCAGCCCAGCCTGATTTACAAACATTAGCGGGGAATACAATTACACACGGAGCCCCCTCCCCTCTCCCTTCCTTTCCCTTTGGCCGGCCGTGCAGCAGCAGCCCTTATGCGGCTTGAGAGGATGGAGCAGAGGCGGAAGAGGGGGACTGAGGTGGTGGTGGTAGCGGTGGACACTGGATAAGAGCAGCGTTTAGCCTTTTTTATTGCAACATCTCGCTGGTACCGGCGAGTACAAGGCATTTACACTGTAACCTGTCCGCGTTTGTGGTTTATAAAGGCAACTTTGAGCCACGGCAGTGGTTAAGCTGACTTGACATTTAAGAAGCTAATGTGTTACTCCTCGGTAAGGGCAGCCATACATACAAACAAATAGCTCACCTGCCGTAGCCTCCGCTCCGTTCACTTAGGAGCAGACATTATACGCGTCCGTGACACCAGTTCACACAGCCTCGGCGATCAAATGCTCACAAAACAGTGCACAACCGTGTGTCAATAGTCCGGGAACCGCTTTAAAAACACGGTGATGTTTCAATGACTCCCTCAACACAAGCACTGGCGCACGCTACATAAACTTTCCTGGTCGTAAATCAAACTTCTTGTAAAAAAAAAAAGAAAAAAAAAAATACAGCTTCGCTTTTTTACGCACGGGGAGACGCAGCGAGGGGGAGATATCGTCAACACGGAAACCGCATGGAAAAACAGACAGTCGGCGAAAAAGTTACGGCTTACGTCCACGAGCAGGGCATTAAAAGTTTCCTTGGCGTGTAACCGCGGTGCTCGTCGGCGGGAGCAAAGTGTTCAAAAAGCGATGAAAAACGAGCAGTGCTGTCCGCGGTGCTGATGCCCAGACCGGCGCGGGGCTGAGCTACCGCTGCTGCTGCTGCCGCCGCTGCTGCTGCTGCTGCTCTACGGTCGCTCCGCCGCTGATCAATGAGTGAACTGAACAAAGCCAGAACAGGGATCAATTTCTAATAACTATCAATGCAAACACCGCTATCCTTCGCTCCAAAACGCGGCGAAACAGCTTAACACGCAGCCCGGCGCGTCGAGCAGACGTACCGCTCGGAAAACAGACCGAAAACGGGGAGAATAGCACTAACCTGGAGCCGCCGTAGATCAAATTTCTTCCAATATTGAAACATCGATCCTACATCGGCGGCCATCTTGGGGGATATTGAGGAGATTTTTTTTCAGCGGCTGCAATAAATATGTGGGCTGGATTCCTCCTTGTTTAACCCAGGTCCTACTTCAGAAAAAAGTAGCGACTTCTCCTCAACACAAAGTCCACGATTATGTTTGACAAGTCTGCCGGCATGTTTCCCCCCCACGTCGGGACGAGCAAAAAAAGGTGAAAGGCGAGTAAAAAAAAATGTAAAAAAAAAGAGGGGGGAAAGTGGCCAAAGAAGCTGCACTAGAACTAGTAGTGGCGACGCGAGTATCCGCACGCCGTGCACCACATTAGCTGGACAATTGTACTTGATTTTGCTTTGGCAAAGTTATCAATACTGACGTAAAGCGGAGCGTTGATCGATAGCGTCTGGGAAAAAAAAAAAAAAGGAGGGGGGGGGGGGGAGATGATGTGTAGATTAGCGGAGTTCAGGGAAATTAGCCAAGCCTCCTTTTTAGCGTGGCTATATTGTGAGAGGAAGGCATTAAAATAACATGATGCCACACAAGCCTATACTTTCTGTTACACGAATTAGGACTGGCATGGCCCGATTTAAACCTGTACTTACCATGTTATAGCAGACACATAGTTTATATCTCAACAAACTACTTTATTTAGGCTATATAACAATATCATGACCTGCAAGGGAAGCATGCACGTTTTTTGTCGACGCATTTGCATTTTGGTTTCTGCCTAACCTAATCAGTGTGTCGATGCAAAATAGGCGACTAGATAAACAAAAAATATATAAACGTGTATTATATGTTGCAACAGCTTATTTTTACATGATAACACAGCCTATGAAAAATGTCTTGTAGGATTTTGTTTAGGCTTAAAGTTTGTATAGTCATTACTTGTTGAAATTATATAGGCAACACATTTTTTATTTTTTTTTATGGAAAATCTACACTACTTTCTACGCACGTGCATTAACAGTTGAATTTTGTGCACACGCGGCCACTTTGAGCCTCTCTTGTATTGATTTGCATCGATTTTAAGACAGACCGCAGATTCTCCGGCAGATGTTTCACTTGTCTATTCTAATAAGGAGTGAGCACTGCCTCGTACTTTGAAAAAAAAAAAATCTCATACGGTCAGGATAGTCCCCAAACTCTAGCCGACCGGTGCGCCACCTCCTGGTTCCATGGGTTATTGCATGCCAGTTTTCTAATTTATAGAAAGGGGGCAGAGTTGGAAAGTTACTGCTGTTTTTGTTTAAGTTTTTTTTTTTGTAGGGATCAGTCGCTGTACGAGCTGTAATCACAATAGTGCTATTAGGCTCATTGTAGTCGCAACAGTAATAGGGAATTATTGCAGTGGTGGTAAAGCACTCGGCCTATAAATTGGATTAATAGTATAGCATCAACAATATTTATGGTACAGGCCAAAAGTTTGGAAACACTTTTCGGCTTTTCTTTATTTTAACACTCTTCATGGCATGTGTGATTCTAATTGAAGAGATTTAACTATGAATGAACACATGGGATTATGTAGGAAACAAAAAAGAGTGAAATCCCACAAAATATGTTTTATATTTTAAAGTCTTCAAAATTGCCGCGATTTATTCTTGGCATTTTCCCAATGAGCTTCATGAGGCAGTTACCTGAAATGGTTTTCAACAGTTTGTGAAGTGAGAAGCTACAACATAAATAGTCTTGAATTTACTGTTGTACACTGCCTCATAGTGTTAACACATGTCGTTTTCTTACCACTGTTGGGACATTGTCCATTACCATTGTTGGCCTGTCCTGTCCTTACCATTGTTGGGATTGTTCATTCTTCTACCATTGTTGGTATGTCCTGTCTTTACCATTGTTGGCAGGGGCGGATCTACTGGAGTGGCTGCCACCCCACTGATGTCATGTGATGTCTCACCTCTGCTCTAGAAACTACTTGGGTGCTTACAGAGGTTCATTCTCAGTTAGTAAATTTTTGACAGCACAAAGAATTATAACAACTTTATAGCTAAATAAAGAGCCAGCTCCCAACTCCTGTGGCTTCCAAGATGATGATTTTTATTTTGTATATATAAAAGTTTATATTTTGCATTAGAAACATTGTAAAATGCGTTGCCACCCCAGAAATGATCCCTAACCCTGCTTGCCATCCCGTATATTTTTTTTTCTAGATCCACTCCTGATTCTTGGTATATGGTCCATTACCATTGTTGGTATAAATTGTTGTTACAATGTAATAATTATTTGTTACCTGTGGTAACACCGCCATGATATAACATCTCAACAAACTAACAGTGAAGCTCAATATGTCAATTACGGATTGAGAATTGGGGGTGGGATTAAATAAATGTTCTTCTTCCCACTCCCTTTTAGGCCGAATTGATCATCATATTTACATGTTGGATTATTGTCTACCATGTGTTTTTTTGTGCCACTGCCTAAAATAAATTAAATTAAATGAATAAATGAAATAAAAGAAAAAACAATACATTAAAAAGCATTTCCAAACTTTTGCCTATACTGTAGATAGTCAGTATTTGCAGTAGTAACAGCAGTATCATAATAGCAGTAGCATTATCAGTAAATGTAAGCTTATTTCTTGTCATGCTAAGAGTGGTATAGATGAATGCTCTTGCTAAAACTTATAGTTTACATAACACTATTAGGTTAAAGCCACACCACGTAGAATTTTACCAAATAAATATGATTTTGCTGTGAGCAGCCCAGCTCTCCTAAGACATGACTGTAAGTTTACCAGGAGGGGGTTTGTTTCTCACCCAAATCCACTCTTTGATTACCCAATGCAGTAATAGCTTGTTTCGTGTTAAACTGCTCATTAGGAGCATGTTGTACTGATGGCAACAGTATAGTTCATAATGTTACGCAGTGTGCCTTTAATAAAGTAGTAATAATAAACACAAGTAATAATTGTAGATGCATTATTCATTCATTATTATTGTTGTGAGGCAAGAATCTGCTGTGCCTATCACTCACTCACCTTTCATACTTAAGTAAGTGTCTTGCTCAAGTACACAACGATGGTAAGCACTAGTCGAAGCTGGAATTTGAATCACTGTCATTTGGATTTGTGGCTGAACGCTCTAACCATTGATCCGCCATCTTTCCCTTCATCATTGTTGCACAATTCTTCTTTTAGGTATTCAACCGCACAGATTTCCTTCCTCTACCATTAATTTCATCAATATTTGCATTTAATCCACTTTGCACAGCCTCCCCTTACTCTGCTGTTCTGCTTGATATGCCCTTATGAAAACCAGCCCAAGCTCGAAAAATAATACTGCTATGATTCATATTTTTAGTTCCTCGGGGGACAGTGACATATTCCTCTGCCATAAAAAAAACACCTGAGAGGAAAAAGGAAGGGGATTATTAAAAGTTTTGCTTATTGCATTTTATTTGTGGCTCTAGGGTGCGGCTCCAACGCGAGATTCAAATATGAGTGGAAAGACGGCGATGCATCAGAAAAGTCAGTGTTTGCGCGACAGCTATTGGCACGGTTTAAAGTTTATATAAGTCGTTAAGAAGAGTTTTGATAAATGACAAATTGGGCGCTTTTATGACTTCGATATTAAAACCTCACACGCTCTTAGTCTCGAGAACCAAATATGACAACTCAAGATCACAAGTGATGGATTAACAGCAAAGAAGAGCTGGATTTCTGCTATTGCTATCAGGTCTGCGAAAGGCAAATACATTGGGAGACAAAATGGTCGCAAATATCAGACATTTGGCGCCTTTTGGAAAACCTGTCAAAATATTTAAATAATAATGTGTCAACAAATGCCTTGAGGTCATTTTTTGGACACACAATGGCGCTTTATATTGCGTGGTTTTCCCTGAGATTTCTCTCTTCTCCCACAAACACAAAGTTTTTAGTCTATGGACGGGGACGCCCTTGGCTCAGTTAATCTACTGCTGACAACCTCCGACATTATGGTGCAACCCTGTGAGGTCACTCCTGTTGATTGATTGATTGATTGATTGATTGATTGATTGATTGATTGATTGATTGATTGATTGATTGAAGCCAGACTGGTCGCAAAAGTCGTTAGTTAGTCCTTAGAGGGATTGTTCAATTGTAAGCCAAATGGGACAAGGCCGAACATGAACAAATTACTTCTGTTTAATCATTTATTTCTGTATTTTTTAGGGCTTGCAGTAGAAAAAGTGTTGTGTTTCTTTTAAAATATGTAGTATTATGTGGAAATTAAGAGCTTTTACTCTTCTGTTAGATCTGCTTTGGTGTAATTCTCAACCTGTTAAAGTGATGTATTTGTCATTGTACAATTGTACATCTAAAATGTTAGTTGTGGCCAAACTCATTCCTCACTTTCCTACAGTATTTGTGGCCTCCCAGTTCTTCACAGCAGCCGGTTTATGTCTATGAGCACATTTCACAACATTCAGGGTGACTTTTCAGGGCCACTTTAACAGAAATGCTGTAACCTAGCCTGCAAGGTCATGATATTGATACAAAAATACTAAACATGCACAGTGGGGTTTTTTCTCACAAATGCTTGAGTTTACAAAATACTAAAGGACAAAACAAATGTAATGCCATTACAAGAAGAAAATCAGGTATAGTGCCTTTAAGCCCTGTGTTACTTTTGGTTTATGGTCTTTAAAAAGCTTGTGCTGTAGTCAATTGGTGTTTTAATCTCCATTTTATCACTGCACAAAGCTGTCCTGTTGTCAGTCGTGGCATTTCTGTAGATACATGGGTGTTACCGTGACGTTAGCCACAGTAATTATCTTTGTTTAATTGGGTGAAATGGCTTCCGCAGGTGATGTACTGAAGCCTATTTTATTCACTTTGACCCTGGGGATCAACTAAGCATCTTACAAATTATTTCAATATGTTAAGTGTGCAGACATTAACATCTTCTATATGAGCCTGATAGTCGCCAATTAGAGTCTTTACTTAAAAACGCTTGTCAAACCTGGTGACAAAGTACAACTTGGAAATCGTAGACCTATTTTGCTTGTGGCACTACACTGCAAAAAGTAATTGAGAAATGAAATAAATGTTCTTGAAATAAATACCTTTGTCCAAGTACCACTTCATAAAATATTTGACCTTCTACAAACCACCAGGCCTCGATCAAGATCAAATGGACTAAACCAGAGCTAAAATAGAACTCCATCGGACTAAATTATGTTTAATGGCATCATTTATTAAAGGAGTTGCACAGACTTCAGCTCATTTCGCCCTGTCTCATCCCAAAAGCTCAGACAAAGCAGCCAGGAGTTTTTAATAGCAAACATTTTCAGGGAACACAGTGTTCCAGTAACGCCGCAGAAATATGGAGCAGCGGAGCCCAGTGGGGACCCAGGTGGGACCGAACACCCACGAAATCGTCCACCGAAGGTTGCCATTGTCTGTGGGGCCTTTGTGATGAATGGACGATACCCCGATACCTCAAACAGTCTTTTACAGAGGCTCTTAACCCCACATTTACAAACTGCTGCGTCCTCTTTCACCTTGTACGAGATGAGGGCAAACTGTAAAAAAAGCAATGCGATTTTACTAACTTAGTCGCAAATGTTTCACAAGTATTAGCACCTGTGTCTTTAAAATGACTGGCAGCACTCTCACCTCAGAAAAAGGTCTCAGGTTTGATTCCCAGATCTGTGGGAATAGGTCTAAGGTGCTGCGGATGATTCAGGTGCTCTGGTTTCCTCTCCCAATGAAAAATATATGTACTGCTATATACACTGTCAGAACATTAAAAAGTTGACACAAAAGAAAGGGCACACGCTGTAAAATGTTGTCGGACAGTCTTTAGCTTTGATCGCTGTGAGATTGTTTCACTGAGTTTCTGCAATGTCAAAAGATCAAGTGGCGCATTCATTTTGTCTAAAAATTAATCTAAAATTATGGCGCAGATTACCACCAGTAAGAGTGTAAGTACAACAGATAGAGAACCACTGAAATAACTCATGTCGTGAATATACGCACGTACCACCAGTGGCACACGCGCCGCAGATCCACTGCCCTAGATGCAATCTCCAAAGTCGAGTATGAAATGTTTTGTTGCGAGTCTAGGATGGGCATTTTGAATGTTCCTCCAGAGGGATGGCATATCTGGTAGAAGACGCTGACTGCACATATCTGCCTGACATGGCACTTTGCTGGGCAGTGAGTAATGGCGGCTACGCTCTGCTTATGTCTGTGGTTTGGATGAAGTCGGAAAACAACTTGCATGTGCACCACAGGGATACAATAAAGGCTGCAGGCTAAATATTAAAGCAATAAGGGGATGGCAAAGTCGGACCTAGTCTCAGACACCGGTCGAGGTGTAATGATCATATTAATCGCCTAAAATGTATAAAGCTGGTCTATTGTAGGACTACTTTTGTCCCATCCTTCAATGCCACTGGAAGGCTGACATGGGTTCTCATTTTAGTTTTCAGGATGTCTCTCCTTTCACCTCCAGGGGCTTTGTCAACAACCAACAATACTTTAGCCGCATGGTGGATTTATACTGAGTGATGTGATCTTCATGAGCTAGCGGCTCTCAGTTGTGAAAAGAACCAAATCGCTTTTCAGTCATTTTTACCCAGAACTCCCCCGAACGAACACAAGCATCAGCGCAACACTGGAGCAGGCCATACAAGTGAAATCTTTTTGCACTAAAGTCAAAGCGAAATCCTCATCTATAGGGGCTTACGTTGTATTGGTTCCACCCATAGTTATTCTTTGTTCCATTTATCTTTATTATTTTAAGCTAAACCCATTCCTCTGTGTAAATTCAGCCTGCTGATGGATTAATGTTAGTTGCTGATAAAACCTATTGACGTAATGTCACAGATGGGGGGGGTCTATTGTTAGGGAGTAGATGGGAGGAAGTTGTGGCTGAACAAGTTATTGCGATGAGGAGAAGTGAGACCATAGGTAGGTGTAACCAATAATATGAGTAAAACGTGCAAAGAGAATTAAATAAAATGTATTTAGGCCTAATATAAAATTAAAATGTCAAAGGATAAAACATGAGTAAAAAATGCGTATACCCCTTAACCCACTCGTCCAGCTCCGAAGGTTAAAAGGCGACTCGTTAAAATCAATCTCCCGTGGTTCCGGGGCGACCGAGGTGGCCAACGGGGTGACTCCGGCAGGTCTCCTCTCCTTCCAGGGACGTACACATCTTCTCCGCTCGCGGACTCCTCGCTGCGTTCCTTCCGGCTCGTCTCACCGGTTGCCGCCGCGCACATGTTCCACGCCCCACACGCAGGCCAGGACGATCCAGACATCCAACCCCGGTGCGGGGACTATGGCACCCAATGAAGGAATAATACAAACGTGCATTTACTGTTCTTAAACCAAAAAGTAATTTTCCAAATGTGTTCCCCAAGGTGATTAGTCGAGCTTGTCAAACTTTAGTTAAATATTCATTAGAAAGTGTGATAATGTCTTACAACTTTAATTAGAGGAGTGGAAATTAGCACAAATTACATTACAATAATGAATACATCTGTTAAAAAACGACGCATAATTTCAAAAAGAATGTATTACTGAAAGATAGATCGTTCATAATAATGAAGTCGGTTGGCTATAGTGCAAATAATGTTATAGCATCAGAGGGAAGGTGTGAGTGGAAACTCTGTCATAGAAATGCTGTGGTAGAGGGCGCCACCTACTGGACAAAAGGATAATGACAAGACACATTTGGGAGGTTCTAACTAATTTGTTACATTGTGGTATTTTGGGGGGAGAAGCAGTCCTGCAATAATATAATACTTGAAATAAAATAAAAATCTGCAGAAACAAAATATTCCTGCAGACTAACAGGAACTTTAATTTTTGTAAGCAGTTTAATTTGCATGTCTACCATAGCAATCCATTATTCCAGTTATGGTTTCCTTGGAAAGCATTTTCCCTAACTCTGCTTCTGTTCACTGCAGTTATTTCAATGATTAATCTCCCATCAAGTTGTAAAAACTGAGGCCATTTGGATGACAAAACAAAACCAGCACTTGAGAGTTAATAATCAACTACCCACTGAAGAATGAGGCATGTGTTGCGAGTGTATGTCTCGTCACTTTTATCATCATCGATGATATCAATGATTTCATGAATAGCAATTAAATGAATGAGATCTAAACTGTCTAGTTAGGCATAGACGTGCTAGATCTTAAAACATGCACAACATCCACGAGCTGTCTGGGAAAAGATCCTGGTCAGAGGTCTGAAGAAGAGTCCATATATAAACACAGCACAGTGTCACCTGATTGTCCCAACGTCAAATGCAATTTATTTCAGTGGATTAAGAAGAACACCTGGATCTTACCTTTTTACGATTGATTTCAATTTTAGTTTTGCCAAAAGGTTAAGTCGTTTCACAGCAAGGTATCACACCTGTCGCAGCTCTGCATCATTTCACACATTTCACTTGGACCTGTGCCCAAAGTGCATAATTATTATAAACCATAAGCCAATTTAGACCCATTGTATATTTGGGATTTGTTTTAAGTTTTTGCTCCAAAGAAAACCTCTTTTTAGTCCTCACCCATCCAACATATTGCCAACACTAATACGTGTAACGATGTCATTACACGTCTTGATGAATGATGCATCTGGCTCTACTCAAACCAATGATGAGGGATCAATGAACTACATGTTGATTTGCACAAAGCAGAATCCAGATCGACACTCATCAATAGGACAGATGGCTCGTTGATGGCTTATTGATAGTCTCTGCTCGTGCGAAATCATTACACCAAATAAATACAAAGTTTTCTAAGGGCAGCAGATGCGGAAGGCTGTAAACAAAAAAAAAGGTTCTTGTATTTGAATGTGGATGAATATACTTTCAAAAAGGATATGAAGCAAAGTTAGAGAGTTGCACTTATTTATATTGAAAGTAAACGTTGCATTAATTAGGCTTTGTTTTGGTGAAGAAACTAGACCTACAATTGTGAGCAGCCTCTAAGCGGCCCAGCATCCCACCCAATACAAACTATTTTAGTGTGACAGTGTGCGATTGGTGGGAAAGGCCACTCAGCAGAATGGCCATGACTGTCCCATGATATGGAAAGTTTATCTGAAAGGACTTATGTCAATATTCCATTTTACTTATTTCTCTTACTTTTATTTGCCAGGAAACTAACCCTACCTTTGCAATCTGACTTCATCTTATTATGACCTCTTACATCCATTTCTGGGCCTCCTGTCTGAAAGCTCTAACCTCATCCTCTGTATGGCTCATATTGATCCTTCCTATGTCCAGACTCCATCTCATCGAGCCTGTCTTACTTGATCTTACTTGATCTGCCTTCTTTAACGATACCTACCTACACACACACACACAAACACACAGTGTTGCTTCTGTCATGGGAAGCCATAATTTCACAAAGTACAAAGTAGTGCCCAGAGGTTCTGCTCTTGATGCACTAATACTAAAAAAAAAAACTAATCCCCAACAACATAGACACCCATGAATCCCCGATGACTTTACTTCCCTTCGCATGGTGTTTGTCAGTTCCTGGCAGACATGTAAATAACTCAACATAATCCTGGCCTCTGAGGGATTTCTGATCAAACAGGCCTTAGCAGGGAGTCCTGTCACCACACGGGGCCTATGGAATAATCCTCATGTGAACCTATAAAGCTCCAAGGCAGACCGCACCCTCCCCAGACGAAAAACTGGATGCTTGATTAAGTATTTCCGTAACAAAAGAGCTAGTCTTGATCATAACAAATTCTAATATCACGTATGACCCTTGTGTAAATTTTGTCTGTTTACAATCCCTTCACTGGAGATAAAACTAACACGGTATGATTACATAATAATTAGAAAGTTAGAAAATGTGTAATTAAAGAACAAGGATATAGGGAGCCAAATAACCAATATCAAACTAAAGTGAAATACATCAGATATACAGTAAAATGAACCGTGTAGTTAAACATAGTGCAGAGAGGAAGACTATACAAACGTATTATCAAATATTTAGGCATAGTTTATGTCATATAGCATATTCAACACTAAATTGTTAACTTGGAATTATGCTTCTTTGTTTTTCCTCAGAAGCCCCTTATGAGAGACCAACAGGTCCGGTTAGAACCATGAGGCCGTCCTTCTGTGGACCCACCACCTGCAGGAGGAGCCATAGGGGGCTGGTGCGACCCGGCAACGGACAAGAGGAAGAAGATGGATGGATGGATGTTTTTCCTCTTAGATTCCCAGTTAAGCACATACTAACATAATGTATAATTTAAGATTGAAAATTAAAGATTATTTATTGTATATGTATTGTTATTATGCTATAATATATGTGTAATTATATATGTGTTGTTGCTGTTGTTGTTACTGTATATACTGTAGTAGGATATTACTGTATGGGTAGTATGGTTGTTTGTTATACTACTACACTCGTCCACGAGAGGGCGCTCTGACAGCTCCTCGGAGCGGCTGGTAGTGACTGAGTTGGAACGAGGTGCGGCAGAAAAACAGGGGCACCATCGCAAGCTAACACCTTCTGCGATTGACGTGTAGATTTAGGCTTTTCTGGAGCAATACCTATTTTAATACAGACTTTTTTATTTGAAATGACATAAAGATACCAACTTAGGGCAATATCAAAAGGAGCAGCTGTCCAAAACAGGGTCAAGTCATTATTTTCACTCACGGCGGTGCTAAGGCTAGCGGCTAATGCTAAAGAAGATAGCGGGCTAGCCTTCACAACTGTCAACACCAAAAAATTACATTTTTTGACTGAAACATTTTTTTATCAGTAACGCTGCAATGGCGGATGTCGATAAGCTCAACATAGACAGCATCATTCAGCGCCTTTTAGAAGGTAAGATGTTTGTGAATGCCGATGTACAAATTAGCTGCAATAACAGCGTACCAGTGAAAGTGAGCTAACAATCAAGCTGCGGGTACTTGATTTTGTAAAAATATCTGATGACACATAAGCAGATTACTCTGATTTTCGTTACCCAAAGTGTATCTAAGCCTTTATGTGTTCCCCTGATTCGTGCTCATGTGCTTTACGAAATATAAAGTTAGCAAATAAGCTCATTTTGTCGCACGCAAACGTCAGCTGAGGAGAGGCGCATCTGTTTACCTCCTGTCCCCGGCTCTGCCTGGGCTTCTCTCACAAGGCCGCCAAAACTATAGTCCTACAATACACGTAGTAATTATGCACACGTTTATTACTCATTATCTAAGTAAGTGGATCCGTAGCTAGGTCCTTGTAGGTCATCTATTGTATCAATATATTAATGAAGGTTACACAAGCAGAAAGCTGCTGATTTATACATTTATGAAAGTTGTAATTACACATCAAATACATCGACGTGATTTATTTATTTTTAACATATTTGCATCTTTGTCTAAAGTGTAAACATCGGACCTTTCTGCATAAAAAGTGCTGCCTCTTTGGCTGCAAGCAAGGAATAGTAATGGCTAACATTTGTATTGCACTTTACAAGCTTGAGTTGGCAAGTTTATTAAAGCGCAGTCCGAGCCGGGAAACACTCTTACCAAATGAGCCAATTTTTCTCATTTTACACAGATCTAAATTCTAGATATATCTTTAAACACTCTTTGAGTACAAAGACATTACTACTACTCGTTTGTTTGTGCAAAATGGGTTCTATTGTTTCGATAAATGTGATTGTTGTTGCAGTGAGAGGAGCCAAGCCCGGGAAGAACGTGCAGCTTCAGGAAAGTGAGATCCGCGGGTTGTGTCTGAAATCCAGGGAGATCTTCCTCAGCCAGCCCATTCTCCTGGAGCTGGAGGCCCCGCTCAAGATCTGCGGTAAGTCCAGCCTCGACTTTACAGTTAGTTATGATCATAAATGTTCTGGTGTAATTTTATAAGCTTAACGTCTGTCCAGTTCATTTTGCTTAGAGTGACAGCAGGTGGTGGGGAAAATAAAGTGTGTTGAGCTTTAATGTCCTGAGCTTTTTGTCTGAAAAAAAAAAATAATAATAATTCTGTGACCCTATAATTTGGCATAATGACATCCCCCGTGTCTGCTTTATATCAGTGTCGGCTGTTCAGGGACATATGAATTATTCACTCAAGTGCAGGTGTTGTTTCATTTCACCTCGCACACACAGGCGATCAATAAACCGTGACACTGTTACGAGTACTTATAAAAACAACCAGTACAGTACGTCTTGACCCCATAAAAGAGCAGTCAACGTTGACTAATACTAAAATACAGAATGGACATTTCTAACAATAAAAGAATATGCAATTACAGTATTTCTCCTCTTTATTTAAAGCATTGTCTGAAAACTATGTACAAAAGGTAAAGTGCAGCATCTTCCACCGCTTCACTCGACTTGCTCCCTCAGAAGAAATCTGGGTCACTGGGTCTGAACGATGCTCGCCTGCCAAGCAATGGAAAAATACTTGAGTTCAGGAGGGAGATGGGTGGCTGTAAAGCTGTATAAGGACAACTAACCAAATCAGAGGAAGTAGAGCAGTCTAGAGATGTGTCAACAGCCATTAGTCGTCGTACCTAACAACACATTTTTTAACCAAACTATAATTGGCGTACTTTCTTTTTTCCTTTGGCTGCTCTGCTTTATAAAAGAATTGAGAAATTATGCCAAAAGCTTGTTGTTTGTTCTTCGTGCTTCCCTTTTTTGCATCATTTCAGCCCTAACAAAAAATATAAATGTAACCTCTAATAGGGCAGGGCAATGTGGCCTAAAATCTATATCACGGTATAAAAAAGAAATATCACGATAACGATATATTTGACAATATAATTGACGATGGACAAGTTACTTCAAAATCCCAGCCTTACGCCTATTGGGAAGATTAATGAAGTGATATTTTCTTCTTTCTTTTTTTTTTAATGGCATACCAATTTCCTCGCGTATACGATCTACTCGAGCAGTTTACATCCTTCGTTTCATTTTAACTTTTAAACACCTGTCCCTGTGTTCCACAGTCAGTGTTTATGCTGCTCTGATGGAGCTGAGCGTAACATAAATTATATCGTGTCCACAACTATATAAAAATTACAACCCCTAACATCTAACACAGCCTAAAACAGGAAGACATGGTCATTCTAGTTGAGTCTGAATTGTGGTTTTCCTAATTTAGTTAAATTTTAGCCTTGTTTTTGTGGTCAGGCTTCTTACTGGCTGCGTTGCTGGAGCGATGCGGTGATATCATTGTCACAGCGGGCTCATGTTTTGTTCCAGGGGACATCCACGGTCAGTACTACGACCTGCTGAGGCTGTTTGAGTACGGCGGGTTCCCTCCGGAGAGTAACTACCTGTTCCTGGGTGACTATGTGGACCGAGGGAAGCAGTCCCTGGAGACCATCTGCCTCCTGCTGGCCTACAAGATCAAATACCCCGAGAACTTCTTCCTGCTCAGAGGCAACCACGAGTGCGCCTCCATCAACAGAATATATGGATTCTATGACGAGTGTGAGTGTGGATTTTCATGTATATGTTTATTTTATTATCACACCTTTTCACTCACTCATTTATGTGCCTCAACTCTTTCAACCTTTAAACTTGCAATATTTAAATAGACTAACCGGATCTTGCCAAGGACAAATGGCAAGATGCACCACAAAATGTTGTATTTGCCCAATTGATTAACCTCTTACCCCCCAATTTAACTAAGCACACGTTCTCCAAATTGTCTAATTTGAAAGCTAAGAGCTGCAAAAACTGATGTTGTTGCCGTGTTTTTATCACATTTTTTAAGTGTATTTGTCGTGTTGTCGTCTCTTTTGTTTGTGTCTCTTTTTTGTGGCTTTTATGTTGCTTTTTCATCACTCTTTTGTCATGTTTTCATATTTTTTTATTTTATTTTTTTTCGCATTTTTGGTCGTGTTTTTTGTTGCTTTTCCATCACTTTTTCTCTTAGCTTTTATTTATTTATTTTTTTATAGCATAAAAGTTACTCTTTGTAACTTTTTGTCTTGTTTTTGATGCTCATTTCCTGCTTTCTTGTCACCATTTTTGTTGCGTTTTCATCCTCATTTTCCTTGCTTGTTTTAATGCTTTTTTCAAGAAGCTTTTAGATTTGGGTAAAGCCAAACTGGAGAAAATGTGCTCAGTTCAGGTGGGGGTTAAGAGGTTAAACTTTTCCTAATTCAAAAGTGCATTTGATATCACTTGAATCATTTAGAAAATGTGTTCTGTGCTTGTTTGAGGGGTTCACTTGGCCTATTTGAAGCATTATATCCTTTACTTGTGTGATATAGGCTGTAGTTATTATGCTGTATTTGGAAGAAGAATATTTATTAGTAAAAGTGATCTATACAAATACAGTCAAATCTTTTACCGACACCAGGCCACGTGGACCGAATCAAAAAGTGTTTGTGCAAAAGGTCTTTAAGAGGATTTGAACTAATATCAGCAAACCGACTGGTGCCTCTGAACTCCGGTCACACAATGGGCCTCAGCTCCAGACTTAGACACTCAAGGAGTGACCGTGAGATTTTCACCGTGCCATGTGAATGTTTGTTGCTTTTGAGATGTCGCTCCTCCTTTGCATAACTTCAAGCGGTTTGGGTGCAGCTTTAGACACATGTTGGTACACTACGGGCCATTTGTTTCTGTTATGGCTGAAGAAGGATTTTGCCAACGCGTGTTGTCAGCAAAATATGCTGAATCCTGTCGTGGCTTGCACAATGTTTTTGTATTAGTATTTATTCATTTTGCAGGGTGCTTTTTACTGGCAATGTAATAAAGATGTGTTTCCTTTATTACAATAATACACAATGAATAGAAACATGCTGTAATCATAACAAGATGGCAAAGTTCATTTGGGGCACATTTTTAGTTATTTATAAACAGTCTCTGTCAAGAGGTTGTCAGTCTGCATTTTAGTTAAAACCTTTTCCCTGTAAAGGCCTTTACCTGATTTTAATGCTTTCCCTGTGTTCACAGAGATGAGTTTAGAGGCACATTTCATAATAATGCTAACAATGTACCCGCTAGTTTTGTAATTAAGATGCACAGTTGACTTTTACAATTTAATGAAGAACAACTTAATTCTGCTACCATAACCTCTCCCACCTGAACCAAGCACATTTTATCCAGTTTGGCTTTACCCAAATCTAAAAGCTTCTTGGAAAAACTACCAAGAAATTGGCGACAAAAATAAGACAAACGCCACAAGAGAGTAACAGAAACGTGGCAACAAAGCAATTAAAATAATTTGTCTTAAAAGTGACTACAACGCGACAATAACGCAAGGAAAAAGATCGGTTTAAATTAGTTTTGCAGGACTTAGCGTTCAAATGAGGCATTACACTGGCCTATACTTTTAGATTTGGGTGAAGCTGAACCGGAGGAAATGCACTTGGTTAAGGTGGGGTTTCAGAGGGTGAAGAATATCAGGTACATTGCCTTTTTAAATTTGATAACAAAAACAAGCAATATACAGTGCCTCTCGAAAGTACTAATGCACCTTGAACTTTTGCACATTTTGTCATGTTTAGAACCATAAACATAAAGATTTTATTTAGAATTTTTTTTTACAGAAAGTTCACACACAAGTAACAGACAACTGTGAAGTGAAAGCAAAATGATACATGATTATGTGAATCTCCGCCACAGCCTCAATTCAGCAGGTTTTCCTCCAAAATGTCTCTGTATTTGGCTCCATCCATCTTCCCAACTATTCTTACAATCTTCCCAGTCCCCGCTGAGGAAAAGCAGCCCCATAGCATGATGCTCCCCCCACCATATTTGACACCGGGGATGGTGCACTCAGGACGATGAGCAGTGTTAGGTTTGCTCCATACATAACGTTTTGCAATTGGGTCAAAAAGTTCAATTTTTGTCTCATCTGACCAAAGCACCTTCTTCCACATGGTAGCTGTGTCCTCCATATGACTTCTAGCAAACTTCAAACGGGATTTCTTATGGCCTCCTTTCAATAATGTCTTTCTTCTTGCCACTCGTCCATGAAGGCCAGATTTGTGTAGAGTAGGACTTATAGTTCTCCCATGTACAGATTCCCCCGGCTCAGCGGCAGTACGTCGCAGCTCCTCCAGAGTTATCTTGGGGCACTTGGTTGCATTTCTGACCAGTGCTCTCCTTGTTCGGTCTGTTAGTTTAGGTGGACGCCCGTGTCTTGGTAAAATGCTGTATGAATACTTATGCACGCCCCACTTCTCACTTTTCTGAAAAACAACAGAATCATGTATCATTTTGCTTTCACTTCACAGTTGTCTGTTACTTGTGTGTGAACTTTCAGTAAAAAAATCAAAATAAAATATGATTGTAAACATGACAAACTGTAAAAAGGATAATTATTATACTAGTTGACAACTGAAATAACCATTAGTTACAGCCCTATGTTTCCTAAACACAGTGACCCAGGTTACCTTCAAGAACAAATCCCCCGCGCACGTATCGTCTGCACGTCACTCCGTACATCAGGTTTATCGCTCATTTGACAAATATGTTGATGAGCTCGGTGTACGACGTCCCTGATTTGTGACTGTGTTTTAGTCTGCAATATGCCTTCCTGGGTTTGTTCACGCGGCTGCTGTGAGAATTCCTTTCATACAGTGCAAGTGCAGGCATGCTGTGTTACGTAATCCAAGTCTGACAGACGAACACAAATCGCACACACTGTATTTCCTCATCCCCGGGGCAAATGTCAAATCCACTCCAACCCTCGACCTTCACATCTTGGTGTTCAGCGTTGTTCAATAACTAAGAATTATTCTGATATCGTACCTCACAATTTCAAATCAACACAGCCCTAAAAATATATATCTATTGATTTTTCATCATGTTTGGCGTTATTCTTGAAGTTATTGTGCTTCTTGTTTCAGGTAAAAGAAGATACAACATCAAACTCTGGAAGACTTTCACAGATTGTTTTAACTGCCTCCCAATCTCGGCAATCGTGGACGAGAAGATCTTCTGCTGCCATGGAGGTGGGTTTTAACTGTTTCAATCACAATTATGTTGTCCAGTTTTGCTCCGTTCTTACACTCCCCATGAGGCATTACGCAAGGACACATTTTGTATCATCATGTTTTTGTTCTCCGGCTTTTGTAGTAAAGCCACAGAAAGAACTACTCCCTTTTTCTTTGCATGCAATAGTGTGTCTGTCTTCCTCCGCTCTGTTGCCTCTAACAACATATAAAAAATAAAAAAAAGGATTACTGGTGCTCCCTGGTGGTTGAGGTAGGAAGTAGCAGTGCATACGCCTGAATCTGTACTGCGGATTTCAGTCCCTGCTAAGCCTAGAGATGTAGTTGAGTCACAATTTTTCGAGCACCAGTCACCCTCAAGTTATCCTTGTTTAAAGGAACTATACCTAATTTGGAACCTTTTTAGTCAAAATGTGACGAAATGGGTATTTTTACCATCACGACTGTCCTTCAGAGTCAATATGTGACGCATCGATGTCACAGGGACATCAAACTCAGGACAGTTTTAAATACTGTAGCGTATGAACGCAGAAAGCATGTTGAGGTAGGCTTCGTATGTGCAGACAGCGCTGTTGATAAAAAAAAATCTTGAAGCGGTGATCAGAGGACGAGGAGAGCGGGCGCTTTTGGGGAAAGTCCTGTTCACAATGACACTTCTACTAGTGCCTATTGTGTAATCTGTGTAGTTTGTCAAAAGCTATAAAGCCAATAGATAACTATTATTTATCCCAATTTCCAATACTTATCAAAATTAATTATAACTTTTTATAATGAAACTGACTAAAACCTTTTAAATTTTCGTCTGACTAAAACGTGACTAAAACTATCACATTCAGAAATGACTAAAATGTGACTAAAACTAAATTTTCGTTTAGTTTTACTCACAAATTTTCGTCCAAAGGACTAAGACTGAAACTAAACGCGCTGCCAAAAACAACACTGCTGCAGAGGGAGCTCTTTTGAAAGACAAACATTGGCAGATTCCAAAACTAAACACAGTAAGTCTATTGTTCTGATTATACGCAAAAGTCTGCAACATAAGTCCAAGTTTGAGTCACTTAGGGCCACAAGTTCACAGGGATCCTGCCATAACAATGAAGTACATAATACTTGTAAACGGCGCATTAATATGTAAAAAAGACCGATCAAACTCACCATTCACCCTCAGACGTCCAGCTTTAACCCACTCTTTCCTCCTGTTGCACTCACGCAAAACCGAACAGGTGTGATGTGTAAAATATAATAGGGCAATAATTCAATGCTAGTCAGAGGATAAGAGTGGGGACTTATTTCTCCCGAGCAAACAGTTCTCTGTCCAAACTGTCCATGTCCAAAGCGGCCCCTGACGTCATTTGTAAACATTTTCCCCGGACACGTGTCTCCATCTGAACCGTTTGTCCTCTTGTCGCCCGGAGCAGGACTGTCCCCCGACCTCCAGTCCATGGAGCAGATCCGTCGCATCATGCGCCCGACAGACGTCCCGGACCAGGGGCTGCTGTGTGACCTGCTGTGGTCCGACCCCGATAAGGACGTCCTGGGCTGGGGAGAGAACGACCGGGGCGTCTCCTTCACATTCGGCTCGGAGGTGGTGGCCAAGTTCCTGCACAAACACGACCTGGATCTCATCTGCCGTGCCCACCAGGTACAGAGGTCAACCACAAAACGAGGACGGGTGGTAGCGTACGACTCGTCTCAAAGCTCTCTGTATCAGTTCAGCGTCTTCTACTATAGACATGTAGAAAAGTGATCTGAGCACGGCAATACCATAAAGCAGCTTTAATGTAATAAATACTGGGTGTCCGTCACAAAATACATGAAGAAAAACCCAACATTTCTTAACTCTTAAAATGATGTCTATTTGGTCATTTTAAATCAATCGAGCGCTTAAGTAAACAAACTCATAGCAGTGCTACTAGAACGGCTGTAAAGACTGAAATCATTTTTTGTCGTATGCACAATAATGAAACCGGTTTCTTTGTACAATGTTCTTTCTTTGGTGTTCAGACTGAAGGCCGGACACCGGTCCCTTGACAACAATATCAACTTTCCCTAAATGCTTACAATGTGTGAGACCAGTTTTCTTTGTAAAACCTATTCATTAATTTGAGCGCTTAAGATAAAACTGGATTAGGCTCAGTCTGCAGGTCTGGTCTTCGTTTAATTCAGAGATAATACAGAGGTCCAAAAGATCGAAGTGCTTGGGAAGTTTTGACCATCGTTTGGTGGTGAAGTTGAGCAAAACCTTGAGAGGGAAATGAAAAAAACAAGTCATTCTTCCTGCCTTAATATTCTCTTTAGGTTTCCTGTAAAAAGCCTTTATTTCAAGGGGCTAATTAATTAAAAAGTCTTCAAAACATGACGTAGTGCGTGTTTGTTTATCCCACAGCTAGCTGTCAGCAAGAATCCTTCAAGGAGCCTAAAGGAGACTGTCTGTTGGCTGCTTAAATTAATAAAGGCTTTTTAGAGAGAATGTTAAGAGAATTTTGATGCAGCACTTTGCTTTTTCATCATTTCTCTCATAATTATTTTAGTGTTTTTTGTCCTCTTTTGGGGTTGTCCTTGTTCAGAACTAGGTTAGTCATGGTTCAGCCCTGTTTTAGACCTAGTATTGGCCTTAATCAGGCGGAGAGAACCAAATGGTTATATAATAATATTGTGAATGGAACTTTGTGGTATTGTAGACTACAAATGTTGGAAAGAGCTCAGTGTAGCTGTCGCTGTAGCGCTAAATGCCACAGTCGAGTTGTAAATGAGGAAGCAACTTCTTTGACACCAACGAGTGATACTTGTGACTGGCTTTGCACTTAAGTCCCCAGAGAAAACCAGGCAGAACATTTTAGAAAGCTCACGTGTTTTCCTAATCCACCTGATACTTGAGGAAATAGACTTTATTCCTTCTGCCAACAACTTTAAGCTAAAGAGAAAGAGTGTTCTATGAGGTGGAGGTTGACCTAATGATACTGACCAGTAATTATGTTAATTATTATGAAGCCCGTCATGTTGCATTGGCTGGAGCTTCTACTTCACATTATAATGTACAAAGCATCGTGTCCATAGAACTTGTTTTTAATCTAATGTGCCTTCCTTTCAGGTTGTTGAAGATGGCTATGAGTTTTTCGCCAAGAGACAGCTCGTGACTTTGTTCTCTGCTCCCAACTACTGCGGGGAGTTTGACAACGCTGGTGCCATGATGAGTGTGGACGAGACCCTCATGTGCTCCTTTCAGGTGAGACTAGATTTTACTTCAGCATTTTGGCTATCGACACAGTGTACTGTTTTTCAAAATCATTGTTGGGTTGGCCAGGTTACAGGGCCATTACATTTACGTTAGATACACAACCTTTAAGGGCTGCAATTTATTACAATGCGAATGGTTGCAATGACTAAAGTGTAATTATTTTTTCTTTATGTTTTTGAACAGCATCTGTTGTTTAGACTTCTACAAACAAGTTCTAAAAATCAAGTTATTCTCGAGTTAGTTTAGCTGTTCATTTTCAGGTTTTTCTCTAATGGTAAATCTCCTGGGGTATGTTGCAGATCTAACTGCAACCACATTGCTTGTAAAAAAAAAAGTGAAATAATCCGAACCACTTTATTTGTATAGCACATTTAAACAACAACACGTTTCCAAAGTTCTGCACCTAAGATCATACAGAATATAAATAATAAAACGGATTAAAACAAATAAATAGAAATAAAACCAGATATAAAATCAATACAATGAAATAAAAGTCACAGAGGTGTAGCGGTAAACCCTGGTAAAAATGTTGATGGTAATAATTACCGTCTTGTTTTTGAAAAACTATATTATCTCGGTGGATTACTGCGCCCGCGGTGTGGGCAAAGTGAGCCTCACCGGCCGCCGTCTCATCTGCTGAAGTTGCCGCGCAGGCGCACTCCGTAACTTTACAACCAAAACAAAGCTTTCTCGAAGCTGGAATCATGTTCGAGACGTTTGCGGAACGTGCAGGAAAAAAGTGTCTGCAAAAGGCAGCGATACTTTGAACCTCATGACTCGCCTGCGTGACCGTCACCACAACTATAGCCAATGCAAGTAAGTTAACGTTAGCGTTTTAGCTGAAATGCTGATGTGGGGACTTTGGGTTGAGGGAGACGGTAACGAGTCGCCCCACAGTGCAGCCGCAGCACCACCGCCAGCATAAGCCGTGTCCGGATACCTCTGGCACATTGAGTTACAGGACTGCTGGAGAGCAGATTAAAGTTGGTCACCAATGCAATAGATTCACTCTCGCCGCATTATTATAAATTTAACAATGATTACTGTCTGATGGCATTTTCCTAAATCTGCAGAGCGAAAGCAAACTGGAAGGACAAAAACTGAGAACAATATTCCTGAAATAGAGGGTTTATCTAGTTAAAAATATTGTAACACGGTTCTGGCGCTATAAATAGTACATGTGATAACCTCCAAACGATCACCAATTCATAGTTATAGTTCCTTTACTTTGATGTGAAAAGTTGATATGGCTTTGTCTGTATTTTTTAAATATAACAAACACCGTTACACTTTGTTTAAACTATTTCAGTTTGTGCAGGACTGTCAATGCTTTCTGAACTTATTAACACACATTTAAAAAAATACTGTGATAATACCGAAAACCGTGATAATTTTGGTCACAATAACCGTGAGGTAAAATGTTCATACCGTGACACCCCGACAGAGGACCACACAACTCGGCTTAAAGCCAGAGAATAAAAGTGGGTTTTAACGCTCCACGTGGGGGATGTACAGACGTGAAGGGGCAGAGCGTTCCACAGCTTCGGGCCGACAACGGAGAACGCTCTGTCCCCTCTGGTTTTACGCTTCATCTTAGGAACCACAAGCTGGAGCTGACCCTCAGACCTGCAGGGGTCGGTACATTTGGATGAGGTCTGTGATGTACTGAGGGGCCACGCCATTTAAAGCTTTAAAAACAAACAAGAAAATCTTAAAAATTAACAGGGAGCCAGTGCAAAGACGCTATATGATCATGTTTTCTGCTGTTAAAGGGAGCGCAGCAGCGTTCTGGTCTAACTGCAAATGACGAAGGGTCTTTTGATTTATCCCAGAATAAAGTGTGTTGCAGTAGTCCAGACGTGACTAAATAAAAGCATGCACGAAGCGCTCAAAATCTGAAAAGTATCAAATCGGTTTAATTTTAGCTAAACGACGAAGATGATGAAGCTGGCACTGCAGGAATTGAGTCCCTGGTGACATAGTGCGTTACTGACAGTAGCCTTTGTTACTCTGGTCCCAGCTCTCTGCTGGTCTTTCAATAGGTCCCCCGTGTGGTTCTGGGATTTGTGCTCACCGTTCTTGTGATCATTTTGATCCCATGGGGTGAGCTCTTGCGTGGAGCCCCAGATCGAGGGAGATTATCAGTGGTCTGGTGCAGGTCTACAATTTGGTTTCTGGTGTCTTTGGTCTTGACCATAGTGGAGTTTGGAGTGTGACTGTTTGAGGTTGTGGACAGGTGTCTTTTATACTGATAACAAGTTCAAACAGGGGCCATTAATACAGGTAACGAGTGGAGGACAGCGGAGCCTCTTAAAGAAGAAGTTACAGGTCTGTGAGAGCCAGAAATCGTGCTTGTTTATTTTTGACCAAATACTTATTTTCCACCATAATTTGCAAATAAATTCATAAAAAAATCCGACAATGTGATTTTCTTGATTTTTTTTCTTCTCATTTTGTCTCTCATAGTTGAGGTATACCCATGATGCAAATTACAGGCCTCTCTCATCTTTAAGTGGGAGAACTTGCACAATTGTTGGCAGACTAAATACTTTTTTCCCCCCACTGTAAATTTAAACTCACAATTAAAAATGTTTGCCCTGCTACTTTTGTTGTTACCGCTGCTACTCACTTATTATCAGGATGATTATATTATTACTTTAGCTATATTATTGTAAGTTGACATTACTTGTTATTTTCTCTTCTAAAACACCCAAGTAAAATGTAAATATTGAGCTGTGAAAAGACCCGGCGACAAAAACAAAATGCATTTAACAAAACCGTAAACCCTTCCATTGTTTTCCTTTCTCCAAATAACAAAATACTATCAGAGCTGCCGACTTTGATTTTGTAAAGATATGAAAAAAGTTATATCAAACAAATTCAGCAGACTGCAATATCTGAACTGTATGACCGATAAAATAAAAATCACAAATATCACCAACTTGCCACTCCCTGACTTGTACCATTATCTTGTCCTTGCAGATTTTGAAACCAGCCGAGAAAAAGAAGCCAAACGGCAGCCGCCCGGTGACTCCGCCTCGTAACATGGTCACGAAACAGGCCAAGAAATGATCGTCGGCTCCTCGCCCCAGCTTCTGTCTTCTGCATTTGGAGGGTCCCGTGTCCTCTGTGCTGCCAATTCTGAAAAATAAATAAAAAGATATCCACTCCTTTTTCGATGAGAGCAAAATGTATCGTTGTTTTGTCCACAGGGGTAAATCGATAATGTCACCATGAAAAACCTCAGGTGTTTTTGCACTCCATTTTGCAGCTAGTCTTTGCCACATAATGACTGTTCGATCAGGAAAATGTTATTAACAATATGGCTACTCTAATGCACAGGAATGCCTTGTTTGAAGCTGTGCACAACGTTTTTTTTCAAGTTTACTTAATTATTATTCATATTTTTCCTCACGTGTCTGTAATGATTATTAATGGATGTTTTAAAACTATGGGAAAGTCACAAACACCGATTGACTTAATTATTTTGATTTCATTTGCTGTTCTTCACATCAGCACACCCCGACATCACCACATTTTTTTAAAAGTCTCGTGCTAAATTGAACTAATAAAAGGCACTCTTGTTATTGTCAAAACCTTTCTAATAAACTGAGTGTATTTTAGGGGAAACTTGTATTTGAAATTCATTTTGTTTGATGTTTTATGCTTTTAAATCTGCAATAAGTACAATACATGATGTTATATCAAAATGCTCGGTGTCGTTCTTGACTCCATGGCCTTGTTCTTTTTCCATCATTAATAAAATAAAAGAACATTAATTGGCATATTATAAACTATTTCTAATTATGAGTTGCTTAGATATCTATTGCATTGTTGTCTCTTAATTAAGCAAATTTAGCAAAGCCTTAAAAGTATTTTAACACATTTCAAACAAAGATAGGCTATTTACCTCATTGGAGAAGCCACCGCCAGAGGGAGTCTATATTAATCAGATGTTGATAGAAAAATCTAACGTATCGGTGCATTTTTGCGGCATGAAAAAAAAAAAAAGATGTAAACAAAATTAATATTACATGTTGAGGATCATTGAAATCAATTGTATGAGATTGCCATGTAAACCATATTAGAAGTAGACTTCAAAACCCGATACAGCAGGCGGCGTATAGCGCCTTTATGTGAAATTCACCGGAAACCCTCATAACGAGAGGATGTGGTTTTGTCCTTATTTGGAAAAACGACGGTCGAGTTCTGATCACTTTACCTCCTTGATTCCTCAGCAATCTATTTCTCCTAGTGCTTGTGTAGATAAGAATTTGACCTAATGACGAAATAAAAGTGCGATTTATTGAGTACTACTCGGGGTAATTTCATGTGTATGTTATGCTGTATTGTATTTTATTTAGAAACAAAGTGCAAGATATGTGGTGATATGCAATGAGAATGAAAAAAATAGAAATAAAATTAAATAAAAATCACTACTGCGTGCCAGAACTGAAAAATTATAAATTAATAGAGGAATTGACTTAACTGGAAATAAATAGTGTTTTGAATGTGGTAGATGTGGAAATAAGGTATTTTATATACTGTATCTGCAAATAGGTAGATATAGCCAAGATGTAATTAGGTATAAATTAGTTATAGTTATATTTATTTATTTTTAGGTCATTCCGGTCCAATATTTTGTTCCATTTTGTTTATCAGTATATTTTCTTACAATTTATTTACTTTTTATTTTTTACAATCTGTTATTTCTCGCAAGCACCGCTGATAGTCTGCATGATTTAGGAATAGACATGGATCCATTATAATAATATAGAATAGAACATTGGAGGCTTGGAGGAGGCGCGTGTACAGAAATGGGATGCGCCCCTCGGGTTGCGTAACGCGGCGTGACGTCACAGCAGTCACAAGACACATTCGCGTGTGCGTTTCGTCCTTCACGCCGTAACACCGGGCTGCTTCCGATCCGCCCCACATTTCACGTTATGTAGCGCTTCTTTCCCGGTTCAAACGGCACCATGGCTGTGGGGTACCGACACTTGAGGCTATTCTGCACCGGGTGAGGCGACTGCTTTCGGGGAACCTGCAGCGAGTCCAAAAGTTATTGTTATTAGCGTATTAGAGCACGGGGCTTTGTGTACGCTACGCGCGAGAGAAAGAAAGGGCAAGAAGGTGCTAAGCTCGCCGGACCCGGTGTGCGCGGAGGGGTTTTATTTTTTCGCCCCGGGATTTCCTTTAAGGTGATGTTGTCGGTGCTCTCTTACGGTCGACTCGTTGCCAGAGCGGTCATCGGCGGACTTTCTCAGACGGACAGCCGTGACTACAGCCTGGTGACTGCGAGCTGCGGCTTTGGCAAAGACTTTCGTAAAGGCATCCTCAAAAAAGGCATGTGCTATGGAGACGACGCGTGTTTCGTCGCCCGACACAGGACTGCAGACGTTTTGGGTGAGCATTTCCTTGCATCACGAAATGCTTTATCGATGATGACATAATATAGTAATTTTGGTGGGCTTGTGACTCCATCAAGGGGATTTGAGGGGATCTATCGCTCTGCCGTGTGTAAGCAATGGCATGTACCACTGATCCTCAATTTTAGACTTTATTATTATAATTTATTCATAATCTCATTTATATTCCAGTAATGCAGTAAAACTTTGTTGGTTTATACATGGTTTGCAGCCATTTCTGACAAAAAAAATTGTCACATATAGACCTATTTTGCACCCTGTCTTCAGTCCTGATCTTGACCCAGGCCTGGTGTTGGTCGTACTTTCAAGGTCAAGTATGAGGTCATAACTTCACTTCAAAAGTTTTTACTGCTGCATCTTTTATTCTTTGTGGTTTTATTTTTAATTGAGTTATAACAGTTTTGGCATTTATACTACAGATTCACTTGCTAAATCAAATTAGGCTACAAGATGCTGTAAAAATGTCCCAAATGGAGAGGGGTGGGGGAGCAGGAGCAGCTTGTTCCCCTATGTGCTTGTATAAATAAACACTGAAGATAGGCCAAGTTTATTTAGCATTGGCGTGAATACCAGGTCAAAGGACAGTCTGGCGGGTCAATGAAAAGTTGTTTTGATTTGTGAAAACCCGTGCACCAGCCCATTTCAGTGCTGACACATGTCCATTTCCACCCATTTACCCTGTTAGTAATGACGTAGACATCAGTGGTCTGCATTTTGCAACATAATTCCAGTGCTGTGGTACAGTCCACTCAAGAGTTGCACCGACCAGAGGCGATAAATCAGACTGGCTTTTGTTATGTCGACTAATGGCTCTCTGGAACAGCACTTCTACAACAATCAATGCTTTCAACAACAGAAAAGCCGGGCCAATTGCAAGCGCAAACAATCCTTACCAACATCATACTTTAATTATTTTATTTAAACATTATTTATAATCAATGTGTTAATCAGTAAGGCTCCACACTTGGTTTTAACACTGTTCCGAACTAGGTACCTACTAGGGCTGAACGATATGGACAACATTTCATATCTCGATATTCATGCCAGATATCTCGATACGATACAACTATGGGTTAGGTGAAAACTAAAATCACAATACAAAAGAGTACAGTTTTATTGATGAAAATCTATATCGTTTATATCTTGCTTTTTCGATTTTTTTTTTTTTTAATATTTTGAATGTTCATATATCGATACGATAACAATATATCTTTCAGCCCATGTACCTACAGTTTTTTTTTTTATTGGGGGGTTGTATTTTTAATTATTTTAAGTAGTGAGTCCATTCACTCTGCAAACTGAAGTCAAGATATTATATTGGCGGTCAAGTGAGTTCCGTGAAATTCTTCGTTAAATACTTAAACTCTCATGAATGTTGTTGGGAAAATAACTCTGCAATGACAGCCTTACTCCAGTATTTTGTTTATAAGCTCGGGAACTTGTTCCAAAGCTCATTCACTTCTTGACTGTAACAAAAATCTCAGTAGAAAATGCTGAAAGCTTTTTGACGATTGTGTTACTATTTTTTAGGTGTGATTGCAGTTTCCCAGGCAGTGTTTACATGTTGTCAGCCTCTGAGTGATTAGCTGCGCTGGGTTAGCCTTGTATGGTCAATGCCTTTTGTCTCTGGAGAAAGAAGACCAGAGTTTCCTTTCTAGGGAAAGAAATGTCCTGCCTTTATCCCATGTGAAAATCAAAGAAAGGGCCCACATATTATTATATAATTAATGCATTTAACAATTAAGTACATGAGTTTCGAGCTTTGTGTAAATGTTCCCATTATCAGAGGACAGTATGAAGTACAGTGCCTCTCGAAAGTACTAATACACCTTAAACTTTTGCACATTTTGTCATGTTTACAACCATAAACATAAAGATGTTGTTTTTATTAGTTTTTTTTTTTTTTTACTGAAAGTTCACACACAAAATTATACATGATTCTGTTATTTTTCAAAATATATGAAAAGTGGGGCGTGCATAAGTATTCATACAGCATGACTTAATACTTTGTGGAACCCCCTTTTGCTGCAATAACAGCAGCAAGTCTTCTGGGGTATGACTACACGGTTTGCACATCTAGAGACTGACATTTTAGCCCATTCCTCTTTACAAAACAACTCAAGCTCTGTCAAATTAGAAGGAGAGCGTTTGTGAACAGACGTTTTCAGGTCTTTCCACAGATTTTCAATAAGATTTAGGTCAGGACTTTGACTGGGCCATTCTAACACATTAATATGTTTGTTTTTAAACCATTCCATTGTAGATTTAGCTTTGTGTTTAGGGTCATTGTCCTGCTGAAGGTGAATCTCCGCCCCAGCCTCAGTTATCTCAGTTCTCAGCAGGTTTTCCTCCATAATGTCCCTGTATTTGGCTCCATCCATCTTCCCAACCATTCTTACAATCTTCCCAGTCCCCGCTGAGGAAAAGCAGCCCCATAGCATGATGCTCCCCCACCATATTTGACACTGGGGATGGTGCACTCAGGACGATGAGCAGTGTTAGGTTTGCTCCATACATAACGTTTTGCATTTGGGTCAAAAAGTAAAATTTTTGTCTCATCTGACCAAAGCACCTTCTTCCACATGGTAGCTGTGTCCTCCATATGACTTCTAGCAAACTTCAAACGGGATTTCTTATGGCCTCCTTTCAATAATGGCTTTCTTCTTGCCACTCGTCCATGAAGGCCAGATTTGTGTAGAGTACGACTTATAGTTGTCCCATGTACAGATTCCCCCAGCTCAGCGGCAGTACGTCACAGCTCCTCCAGAGTTATCTTGGGGCACTTGGTTGCATTTCTGACCAGTGCTCTCCTTGTACGGTCTGTTAGTTTATGTGGACGCCCGTATCTTGGTAAGTTCGCTAAGTGGTAAGTGCTATACTCTTTCCATTTCCGAATGATGGATTGAACAGTGCTCTGTGAGATGTTCAAATCTTGGGAAATCTTTGTATAACTTAACGCTGCTTTAAACGTCTCCACAGCTTTATCCCTGACCTCTCTGGTGAGCACCTTGACCTTCATGATGTTGTTTGTTTAGTGAACAATACATTCTGACCATAGCTCTGAGGCCCTCACAGAATAGCTGTAATCATACTGGAGTAGATTACACACAGGTGGCCTCTATTTAATGGTTAGGGCAAGGTGTGAACTTTCTGCAGTCATTAGGAATGTTATAAAGGCAATTTCATGCACTCCGAAAATGCTGTATGAATACTTATGCACGGTATATTAGTACTTTAAAGTGGCATTGTATATGTTTTGCTTCTAAAATTGTTATAAACATATGCTATACTTATCGAGACTGTTTTAAAAAGGAAGATGAGCATAAATAGGCAATAAGTGACAGTTTTACTTCAAAAATATTTATAATTAGAATCTCCAGTGTCTGCAGAATTCTGTTGTAACTAGTAACAATTATTAGCAGCATTTTTTTATGGATTCAGAAGTTGATACAGTAAAGCGTTTAGATTTGGGAATGGCTTTATTTCTTAGCTGACAGCGAGATGCTAAATTATGTATTAGAAGGACATACAAGCCATGTTATGTTCACAGAAATATGGGTTTAATTTGTAAGTAAGAATGTTTTTTGTAATTGATTGACACGATGATGCACTTGGACTGTATTTTGTAACAATCGTCAGTACAAGATGGTAAAAATAACTCACAATGGCACAATCGACAGTGCTGTATTTGACTGGCGTTTTCTCGTGACTGTGACTAATCTCTCTTCTTTTTTTCCCTGGTGTGCCCAGGAGTTGCGGACGGCGTGGGCGGTTGGCGGGACTATGGCGTAGACCCCTCGCTCTTCTCCGGGACGCTGATGAGGACGTGCGAGCGCCTGGTGAAGGAGGGACGCTTCGTGCCCAGTAACCCTGTGGGAGTGCTCACCACCGGCTACTACGAGCTGCTGCAGAACAAAGTGCCGCTGCTGGGTCAGTCCAGACATCAGGCTACAATTACAAGATTCAGATTGAAGCAGTTTGACAGGGTTGTCGAGGGGAATAGGAAAATAAATCAGCTGAGATGGATTATAGTTTTATTGTCCAGTGTGGTACAAATTCTTCTTTGGTTTTTAGTACCCCTAAAAACATGATACATGCAGTGAATTAGGGCTGAAACAACTAATCGATTAACAGGCATGTTATGGTAGATATGGGCTTTGGTGTGGGAAATATCTGTGATCATAAAAATTCAGTGAGAGTGAATCTATTGCATTGGCGACCAACTTTAATCTGCCCTCCAGCAGCCCTGTAACTCAATGTGCCAGAGGTATCCGGACATGGCTTATATGCTGGCGGTGGTGCTGCGGCTGCACTGTGGGGCGACTCGTTACCGTCTCCCTCAACCCAAAGTCCCCACATCAGCATTTCAGCTAAAACGCTAACGTTAGCTTACTTGCACTGGCTATAGTTGTGGTGACGGTCACGCAGGTGAGTCATGAGGTTTATCTGCCTTTTGCAGATACTTTTTTCCTGCACGTTCCGCAAACGTCTCGAACATGATTCCAGCTTCGAGAAAGCTTTGTTTTGGTTGTGCTACGGAGTGCGCCTGCGCGGCAACTTCAGCAGATGAGACGGCGGCTGGTGAGGCTCACTTTATCTACACCGCGGGCGCGGTAATCCACCGAGATAATATAGTTTTGCAAAAACAAGACAGTAATTATTACCATCAACATTTTTACCAGGCTTTACCGCTACACCGGTAACCGTGACAACCCTAGCTCTGGCACCTGCCCTGGCATACCGGTAACCGCACGGTGCCCGTAAGCAGCCACCGTGTGAGGTTACGAAGCTAGTTTCCCTTGTATGAGTTTTTGAACTACAAATTAGCTTCTATAATACGATGACCCAAATAGATTCTGATTAGATGTTTACTATATTTTTTATCTTTTTTTTTTTTTTTTTTAGATTTATTGACCATTACTAGTGTATTCAAAAACTAAACAAGATATCCAAAATCCATCCATCCATTTTCTTCCACTTGTCCGTTGCCGGGTTGTGGGGGCAGCTGTTGGAGCTGCCCAAATCACATTGCACCAGTCACCATAGGGGGACTGGTGCAATATCCAAAATCCACTCTGAAAAACTATTTGTAACTAAAGCTATTAAGGTTACCCATAACTTTGCTCATAACTTTGGAAGTACTTGATAATTACAAAAATCCAAAAGCCTTTTCACCCTCTTTACGTATTGAATTGAAGAGGGTATATTGAATGATTCAATCTAATTTGGAGAATTGTTGCTTCCCTAGCCCGGTGTAAGATTAAGTGTTTTTTGAAGGCGTTACTTGGTGTGAAAAGTTTGAGAACCACTGCTTTATGATAATGGTAAAAAGGCCTCTGACCAGATATGATTAATACTAGAGGTCGAGTGATATGGGTTTTTCTAAGGCTGATGCTGATTTTTATTGACTGACTGCTGATTTTTCCAAATGTCTGGTCTATAATCCTGTAAACATGAATACTTGGCGCTCCAGCAGCGGCTGATTTTACTTTATTACTTGCCGGTTGCCGTTAGCATTAGCATATTGTTAATAGCCGTGGCTTTTTGCGCGGTGATCATAAATACAATTGTGCAGGTTAAAACTCCGCAATTAAATTCTCCAGGTTCTGTGCTTCAAAATGACTTGCAGCTCGTCAGTATTGACTAAGGTTCAGTGAAACTTGTATTTAACAAACTTGTAGCCAACCAGTTTTGATCGTAATATTTACTCGTTTTAAAGCCCTGACTTCACTCTTTCCAATGCACAAAATGTCTCTATCACTTTTGGGCCCAGATAGCCGATATTGTAAAATCCCCAAGTATCGGCCCCAAATATTGTCCGGCCAATATATCGTTTGATCTCTGATTAATACTATGTAAAAAACTGACGATGAATGTAGCCCTATGTAAACTGTTGCTAGTGGCAAAATGGCTCACAGCAGGAAGGTCCAAAGTTTGATTCCCTGACTGGGTTTTCCTGTTCATAGTTTTGTATGTTCTCCCCATTGTCCAGTTTCTCCCAAATGAGTCCCTCACGCTGCACTATGGCCTCAGTTTTATCTAAGGATTGGTCAAATAGAGCAAGGACTTCTTCCTACAAAAACAAAGAAGCTCAACCTAAAATAGGCCATTGTGAAGGTTGAATTGTTCTCCTTTTAATAATTATACAACCTAAAAGCATATTTGTATTTTACTAATTTATTACAAATACAAAATGTTTTAAATGTTGTTCATTTATACTTATAAATCTCATTGATTTATTTGATTCAGTAAACAATTAAATTATATTGTTGTTGAGGCCAGTGCAATCAAAGCCAGGGCATTCAAAAGAAGTGTGGCAGGATAAACAAAGGCCCCGCTGTGTGAGAGAGGGACAATAATAAACTGCAGCAGCGTGTGTCACAGGAGCAGCTGGACGTCGGGCCGCAAGGTTCGGGATAAGAAATAATATATTTCATTTTCAATTTTGTCTATTCTCAGTGCTCATTATAAACATGCCCAGGAACTTTAAAAATGCATTTGAAAGAACAATGAAATATGAATGACTGAAACATGTTTGTCATGGTTTAAACAGTTTTGGACATGACGACACCCCCGAGGTGGAGACAAATATAATCTTTTGTGTCCATAAAAGGATATCTTTACATTTATGGTTTGGAACTATGCATTTATGTTGCAAATAAAAATAAGTTCTTTAAAAGCAATGACCCTGACCTTACACAAATTGCAACGTGAGTAATATAGGATCTGGTGTTTTTAAAGGAGACCTATCATGCAAAATGTACTTTTTTCAGCATGTTCTAACCTCCTACCGTTGTTCTACCTGCTTATGAAGGCACTGTCAGGAAACTGCGCCAGATTCACGACACATTCTTAAGTCTGGAAAATCGTACGCACCTGCGTTCTGAGTTTGGTGAAAGCCAACTTGAAAAACGAGTGCGTGCAACGACTAATTAGCATATGTCGCCGCCTCTTTCACCATATATGGACAAAAAAACGAATCCAAAACTAATCACCAAGAAAACACCCAAAAGGATCAAATCTCAGCCATTGGCGCCCCGCGCCTAAGGACCCACTTAACTCTTTGGGCACCAGGTGAATTTGCTCTCATTACAAAACGATTAAATAGATGTAACCTGTATCACAAAGGCTTTTTCCTTTTCTACTTGCGGGTCATTCAGTGAAATCAGTGAGGCGGCGGCGGTGTCACGTTCCGCTCGCGTTGCTCAACGAGGATTTGCCCGGTTTGTGAACACAAGGTTGTAAGATCGAGGCTGATGCTCATCTTTATCAAATAACATTAATACAGTGCGCATTTGGTGCTGTTTATAAGCGGTGGCATTACAAGTTTTTTTTAGCAGTGATGCACTTTACTTGCCGTTAAGACCACGAGGGATATCACCCACTTAGTTCTAAATAAACAGATATATGTTTTTTTATATTTGTCTGTTTTCTGGAATTTTATTTAATATTTAACATGTACAATATATATCTGGTTTCACCAAGGGCATGAAACCAGGGATTGTATTCGTTTCAAATTATAAAATGTAAAATATCAAGGCGGAGGTACCCAGAACCCCCCATATGCATGATATGTCTACTTTAAGTAACACTGAAAAGCATGTTTTTAAGTTTGGATCCAAACAGGCAGAGCATGCGGTTTTGTGGACACCGTCTATGTTTTAGCTCTCGTACAGGAGTTTGACAGATAATTTGTTTTCTGTACTGGATTGTTTCAGTGATGAGGACGTGTCTCCTCCCACCTCAAGAGGCTTCATCGTCACATCTGCTTCCACAACTCTAAACCAAGTACAGATGACTGGTTTAGACCTTTTGTCTGATATAAATCGGCTTTATCTGACAGGACGTTAAAATGTGGAATGAGTTGAAGAGTCAGTGAAAGACATTAAGACGTCCAGAACTGAGACTCCAAAAGAAAATGTCTTTCAACCTAACCCATAGCCCACTGTCCTGTGCAAAACTGTATTCATTTGAGTTCAGTACAGTCATTTCTTATGTGGCCCGCTGCGTCTGGTTTGAATCTTTTTGTTTGTTTCCGTGTGTTATTGGTTTAGCTCGACAGGGATTTTTACATCGTGAGTCACGGAGCAGCCAGTTCCCCTTTAAAAATACGGGGAATGTCCCGGCCTACCTAATCTAATACGATATCTCTCTACGATAGTCTCTTTTTTTTTTTTTTTTTATCATATTTTTAGCGTTATATGCTCGATTAAGGCAGTACTTTGGGGAAAATACCTTTTTTTTTTTTTTTACGTTAACAATAATTTGATTATTTATGGCCTTACAGCTTGTCATCCTTGGATTATTGTGGGTCCTACCAGTTGAGAAACACTACTTTAGGGTCAATGAAAGGAGATAATTTATCTTACCCGCAGACTGGTGGGTTGAAGCTGTCCTTCAGTCAGCTGGACCTGGCCCTCCTCCCTGAAAGCAATGAAGCTTTGAATTTAATTCCAATAGGCAGTAAAAATACATTTCTTTGGAAACCGTGACATTGCTCTACTTTTTTAACTACATTTTACACTATAAATGTTTTGCTCAAAGGTCTCCCATTTGGCTTTAATGTCCATAATTTGGAATACATACAAATATTTAGAAATGATAAATGCTTAGATTTTACATTTTCTTGCATATGTGGCACGTATAAACCTGTATAAACTGCGCAGGAAGAGTGCATTCGTATGATGAGATTAAATATGGTCAATCGCAAATAATGGCACGGCGCTTTTGACATCGTTGGGTTCAAACATGGACGGTGCACCCTTACATGGTCAAATAAATTAATCAAAATGAACTGCAGAATAATTCCAGCTCGATTTCTTCCCGCCGCTGGTACTTTTCCACAGCGTCTCTCTCGTGGTAACAGCCCGTCTTTGTGCCTTTCTCCTCCTCAGTGCACGCTGTTCTCGACTTGGCCTTGTGTAATTGTTGTTCTGGACAGAGTAGAGAGACGAGTGAGTCATCACTGCGTGCAGCGGTCCCACAGTCGGGCTCCCTGAGCATATTTGGGTTTTGAATCATCATTGGGAGGAGGAGGGTGTGCACCAGCAGCAGGGTGTGGCTGTAAAAGCCCGGTGCAGATGAGGCTCGCTTTTCCTCTTGTGGACCTTATGGGAGGCCAAGTGCACTTTCATACCTCTGTCGAGTTTGATTAGAGCCCTGATACACAAGGGGAGCCTCTTTTATTATTTGAAATACTTTGAATAAACGCAATCAAACGGGACGACGCCTCATGCCCATTGTCTCTAGTGAGTGACTCAGACGGCTTTTAAAGTTTTAAACAAAAATTCAGAAAACAAAGAAGTATGGAAAAGTTAAAAGGAGCAGACCATGAAGAGTGCACTAACCAAAGAACACTTCAATTGTCTCTCCGTATTGAAATTGTATCCAAAGTAGTGTTACTCAAATGCAGTTGTGTGTTATTTGCAATGGTAAAGAAAGTGGACTGAGCTTTTAGAACATTTTGCCTTTAGCAACTTGATACTTTCATTATCATATGGCTTCAAAAAGTTACATTCATACAGTGTTTATAAGTTCTAACCCCCTGAGCCAAGGGATCATTTTCAAATATTGACCTAAGGAAAATTTACTAAAACTCAACTTTGGCACATTTTTAATTTTCTTTTTCTGTTTTAGCAACAAACAAAAAATACGTGACTCTTTTGGATTCAAATTTGATTATTGATGATTTGGCGATATATTGTACCTCTCTATTGTAGAAACAAAAACATTTAGAAATGGCGTGACAATATTTGGCTCGACCACCTTCTGTAACACTGACCGACTATTGACTAATTGTTGATTG
The DNA here is from genome assembly GCA_021464625.1 of Proterorhinus semilunaris. Lineage (NCBI taxonomy): Eukaryota > Metazoa > Chordata > Actinopteri > Gobiiformes > Gobiidae > Proterorhinus > Proterorhinus semilunaris. Next base: position 26,559,371 of record CM038345.1, on the reverse strand, counting down.
TCCCGCAGGCAGCAGCACGGCCTGCATCGTGGTGCTGGACCGACAGAGCCACACGCTGCACACGGCCAACCTCGGAGACTCTGGTTTCCTGGTGGTCCGAGGCGGAGAGGTGGTGCATCGCTCAGACGAACAGCAGCATTATTTCAACACGCCCTTCCAGCTGTCCATCGTCCCGCCCGGAGCTGAGGGGGCGGTGCTCAGCGACAGGTGAGGCAATATTTACCTGCGAAAACCCCTAAGGCTTCCACACACGAGCTGCTTTGACCACATTAGCAACACGGCTTAGTGGTGGCTTTCTTGACTGGCGCTGGTCCAGGAATTGTTCCAAAAAGTTTATATGTGTTGAAAAATACATGAGGGTAAGGGAGCATGAAGGTTGTGCATGGCGTTTAATAATTTTGTAATAAAATATATCTGCCCCTCCTTTCTTTTCTTCATAAATAATAGCATATAGTAATAGATTTGGGTCTCACCACCCCCATCTGCACCCGTGTCCTGTGTGGTGCATTAAAAACACATGAATACAGGATATTGAAAATGACAAATAAACTCTTTGCAAGTGTGATACATGGCTTGATTTAATGCACTAAAGCTCTTGTGTTGCCCTAAAGAACTAATTTTCACTCTTAATAGCATGATAATGAAGCGTGTGCCCGGGCAGTGAACCCATTCTGCTCAAAGGAGTAAACATGAAACGCAGGCTAAAAATATAAACTCCTTTCTCTCGTCGCGTTTGCAGCCTTCGGTCGTAGCGTAACCTCTCCATGAACTCGACGGTACTCGTCTCTGGGCGTTTGTTTCTCCTATGCTTCGATGCGTCTGTGAATGCATCGTCTGTAACAGCCCCCTGTAACACCGCACACGTCAGACTGGCGCACAGAGCGATCACTGGATCTCAAAACCATCTTCTCCCCGAGACGCTTCCTCCCCTCCACTGTCAAGGGTCAATGTCTGTGTTTTCCCGGGGCAAGCTCAAGTCCCCAGACACGGCCTTTTGAAGAGTCCAAAATAAAAACCAGGAAATGTTTTCATTATTGGACAAATATAGGCAGTAATTCTTTCCATTTTATATTTTCAAACCAGCCATTGTGGTTTGGATGCCATAGACGTAGACGGGCAGAAGCCACTATTCAGTTGTATTATTTTTAGACTTTATCGTCCCTCAAGGGAAATTGGTCCTCTTTATTTGACCCATCCTTCAACCAGTTAAGATCGCAACGTGACATCTGGGGACCAATCTCCAGAAGCCTCGCAGTAACCGTCCCAAACCCACGGACATATGGTACAGCCGTCATTTCCAATGTATTTTGATGTCGCTTCTCTCCCTAATGATCCGGACCCCTTTCTGTCTCTCGAAGAAAGAGCAGCTCTGATCGCCTTAGATTTGAGGTTTTGTTGTTCCAAGTATTTTTAGTTTTAGTTTTTTTAGTTTACATCGAACAGTTTGTACAAACCCACAAACAATTCCGTGGGACCTGGTAACCCTGGATCTTTAGGACACTCTTTGACACTTACTGTTGGAGAATCACTCAAAGCCTGATAGTAAAGAGCCTCACATGGCTGAACTATAAACTGGATCTGAACTTGAACCTGTTTAATAGATTAATCTCACTAAGGATTAAAGCGGATCACTAGCACTCCCTGTAGTAGTAGTTGTAGCAGCTCATGTCAACACCCAAAAACTCTTTGGAAGAGAAGTTTAGACAAGTCATTAGACGTTCATCTTTTATGTATTATTATTATTATTATTATTAATGTACTCCAGGGATTTTCTATAAATATGGGTACCCCAAACTTGGGTTTTCAAGGGTTTGATTTGGCCTGTAAGGAGTTGCTGAGATTGGTTGTTTTGATTACTGTCATTTAGCAGTGATATCAAACCAGTCTCAAAGATCCAGCACAACTAAAGAACAATCAGCAAATTCAGCATGGATCAACATATAACTACAAACATGAAACTGCAAACATGAAACTACAAGCACATCTTAAAACGGCTACACTTGAATTCCAAGACTTGGGCTGAAAGCATTACAACAAGGTAGGAATAAGTGAAGGTTCTTGTTTTTATTACTTGTTTAAAGACTGTAATGTCCAGATTCCTGTTATTAGAATGTACAGTACAGTAGTTTGTCCCAGCGAACCTGATTTAGTGATTGAAAATGGTCATTAAAACTATCTTTGGCCCGGGGCAATGGAAGGGCACCTTCTCAGAAGTGAAACCAATACAGACCGAGCTTTGGTTTCTGTAGTAAAAGTATTTGAGCAACGCGACCGGGATGAAAGAAGAGCGTGTGCACTTTGTAGTTAATTAGTAGGACAAATCAACCCAGGAACCCCTCTCCAGATCTTGAGCTAGGGTTGGTCAGGAGTGTCAAGAGGGATCTTTATCCTACTGTACATGTTTTGGGTAATTGGGAAACCGTAGCACCCAGAGAACTCCCACTCAAACTCCACGTTTCGGGCATTAGACCTGGGATTTTCTTAATGTGAGGCAACTGCAATTTCTTATATTTAAAACATTAACATTTGCCATCCGCACTTGGTTGTCCGCACGTCCTTTCACTACAGACTAATCCTAATCCAACTAATGAGAGGTGAAGCTAATTTACAGATTAAACAGTAGCCGGTCAGACTGGACAGCAGAGACGGAGAGTTTAAGTGTAAATTGATCCAACTTTAAATGGCTGCATTCGCTCTCTTGATATTCTTAATCTACTGCTCCACGCTACACGCTATGACATAATGCTATAAGACGATCACGCCTCATGACAAGACGAGGCCTATTGCATTTAAATTTCACATTATGCCGACACTGACTTTTTTTTTCTCCTGCTTTTTCTGTCCAGCTTATGGGGCCCTGTGCAATCTACAGAAATAACGTTTTCCTATAATGTCCTCCATATTGGCGTTTATTTAAATTGTACTAATCAATATTAAATGACTGAATTTCCCTCTTTTGTGCACAGCCCCGACGCGTCCGACAGCTCCTCGTTCGACGTGCAGCTCGGCGACATCATCCTCACCGCGACCGACGGACTTTTCGACAACATGCCCGACTACATGATCCTCCAGGAGCTCAAGAAACTCAAGGTAAGAGATTGTTTGTAACAATACTGGAAATACAATCTCAAATCAAAATACCGTGATCCTTTGCTCTGTTGTAGTGCCGTAGTACCTCACGAAAGGGTATTTATTCTTTATTTTATAGACTAAGTTGCATAAAAACGCCGTACCATTACCCTCCTCTCATTATCACAATCGATGTCAACGTTATCTTGGCATTATCTTGCTTTTGTTGTTACTTTACTCACAGTACTGATAAAACTGCATTGTTTTTTTGTTGTCCTCCAGAACTCTAACTATGAGAGCATCCAGCAGACGGCCCAGAGCATCGCGGTGCAGGCCCACGATTTGGCCTACGATCCCAACTACATGTCGCCGTTCGCTCAGTTCGCCTGCGACAACGGCCTGAATGTACGAGGTAAGAGTCGACTGCATGTTTACAGTTTTCTCTATGTCAAAGAAGCACCAGTGCTCTATTCCGGCTGCAAAGGAAAGCACCTTCCACAGTTGCATCATTTGATTATCATTATAGTTTTTGAGATGATTTGAAGTATACTTTACATATTTAAAAAATGTCTTTGGTTTAAATATGTAAAGTATACTTCAGTGTGGCTATTCCCAAAAAGAACAATAATCCAAGGTATGTCTTTTTACTACAGAAAATGACAAAACTAGTAATGCACCATGACATGGATGAGTAACTTTAATCTGATTACTGGTTTGGAAATAGTAACGCTTTAGATTACTTTTAGTGGTCATTTTTTAACGAGTTCCTTTTTAACGCATCACTGCTCTGCACTACATTCATATGTTGCTGATTGGATTGAGCTAATCACCCTGGTATAATGGTTTAGGTCGTCATTTAAATTGTCCTTTTAAAAAATAAATCATTTCCAAATATCAAATTATCTCCAAACTGACACCTTATCCTCAAAAAGTAATACATGTAAAATTAGCCTGATATTGCGTCACTAAGTTGTGTATATGTTTGTTGTCCACAGGAGGGAAGCCAGACGACATCACTGTGCTGCTGTCTATCGTGGCTGAGTACACGGACTAGTGTTTTTTTTTTGTAACAGTGACCAGTCTAAACTCCTGCTGGACAGGAACACTGACTGGTGTGGGACGCGCTGTCATCAGACCTCATGGACCAGTGCCCGCTGTCCTGCTTGAAGATACAGCCCGATATGTCATCACAAAACGGGGGCAGCTTTGCATATACACCCAGAGTGCCCACAGGTTACGGAGCAGGGAGGAGGCGCGGTGATGTAGCTCAATAATGGGCAGGATTCAAAATGGCGAGCTACGACAGACTGTTTTAGATCAATGGTGTGAAGAAGGGAAATGCACAATATGCGCATTTGAAAGCTCTTACCTTAAAGTAAAAAGTGTGCAGGTGCATGCTCGCACAAACAGATGGTTCAGATGTGGTCAGAGAAAACCAAGCTTCTTCCCAGGGCTAATGTTGTACGCGCGTTGAAGCTTCATTTTATTTTAATGCCATGAAAAAGAACAAAACTTTACTAGGTCAATCTCAAAATGTAATGCATCATATTAAAGCCTGTCGACTGACAAATGGCGGCTTATAGTTTCTAGAAAGTGGTGTCATTATTCCCAATGTGGGAGATTTACGCTGTATTGTCCTAAAGTAAAATCCACGAATGTTGAACTTGGTAATTTATATTGGTGACAACGCCTCAGGACTGCACAAGATCATAAAAATGACAATGTAATTAACTGTCTTGAATAGTGCAATTTTATTATTGCAGGTTTCTAACAAGACAAAAAATAATACATTTTTGGACCAAAATGTTAACCAAGATTTGAAAATAATGACTAAATTAACTTTTGCATGTTATATTTTTTACTTTGTTTACAAAACAAATGCCTCAAAATCTGATGGAAGACGTCTATCTTTGCTTCTCCCGATTGCGCCGCCTACTAGAATAATTTGCGTATACATTACCTCCAAGACCCTTTTGCAGATAACAATGAGTCTTTATTAGATAATATAAGCCCATATCTTTATGTTGTCCAAAACCTGGCAGTACATTTTCCATTCATAGGATCCAAAATCTTTAATTGAAATCACTGCAAATCACAATGATTTGCCTTTTGGGGTAATTTATTTGTGCATTTTATATTTTACAATGGTCAGACAGTTTAAGTTCAACAATCCGAGTTACAGTGAACGCACCCCTAAAACGGTTCATGCTTCTGTTTAGTGTTTTGGGTCAATTGCTTTTCTACAGCGATGCCTCTCAGAACGCGGACTAAAAATATCCCTTTATCCAGTGCCCACAGCCGCCGGGACATTGAATGATCGTGGCGTGTGAACCGGCCCGTGGTGACTGTCGTTTTGAGGAACAATAATGATGCAAAAGGCTGGGGAAGTCTAGCGAGCACTGGGCTAAAATCAACGCACAACCAACATATCTGTGAAACTTGTGTGCGCGATCGAGTGTGACGAAAATGTATTTTTGTATGTCGTTGAAAAGGAGGAAGGGTTGAATATTTTGTCTGACTACTGGGTATTTCTCTAAAAGTAGGTTTTGAAAATTCATCTCTCTGGTCTCTGTGTTACATACAGGTGCTGTGAAAATGACCCAATGCCCAAAAAATAAACAGGATCGATCTTCGTTTTATCCAATTGAAGCAGCAGTTTTATGAAGAATTTTAATCTAATTTCCTAAAACATAAGTGACTGATGGAAATTGTACCTCTTCTTGGGTCACATCAGAGATGGGGACTCGCGAGTCGGACTCGAGACGGACTTAATTCGCTATTTTTAGAGACTTGCAACTCGACTCGTCCCCTAAAGACCCGAGACTTGACTCGGACTCGTCCCCTAAAGACCCGAGACCTGACTCGGACTCGTCCCCTAAAGACTCGACTCGGACTCGTGGTCTGAGACTCGTGAACATTACGAGTCCCTCACGCACTTAATACACACACACTTGATTCTGGCTTTTTTGTCTGTCTCTCTTTCTCTTTTTTTCTTTTTCTCTCCCCCACCTGCCCCTTTTATTTAGGGAATATTTTGTCAAAGACCAAAATCTGATAGTGGATATAGCAGGGTCCTGTCGTGTAGCTACAGGCTGAAAATGCCAGGACCCTCATGTCAACAGTCTGCGTCTTAATGGTAAGACTGAAAGTATTATTATCCACAGGGCACTTCAGTAACATTCTGAAGCCAATTCTGCATGTTTGTGACAGAGTACAGCTGTGATAACTATACTGATGTTACTTTTACAAAACTGAACCGGGAAATGTAGTGGTGTGGGAGGGCTAGTTAAATGAATGACACAGGGTCTGCCTTCGGCCACAGCTGTAGACAGTTGTAAATAATATTATTTTTGTGTTTTCCTAACTTACCATTGCATTTGGATTGACTGTGAATGGCTTTATGCTTAATAGAAATATTGTGATGTTGATTATTTGTGTGTGTAAGGCCTGGGCTCGTATTTGTCTGATAGTTGTTTTAAAGGGACTAGATGCAAGTTGGTAATTTTTATACTCACTACTGCCACCTCAGGTCTTAAGCGTAACTGCAGTTTCTATGTTAAGCTCGTGCAATTCGGACCCGAATTAACACCTTTTTGAGTGACCGTGCAGGATTTTAGAGGCAGTTGTGGTGAACAGGTCTGGGCTCATTCTACACATTAGGCCATGGCTGGAACATGTAGGGGAAGGAAAATACATAATTAATTTACAGGGGTTTATTGATTTTAAAATAGTTTTATTGTACCGTAATTTGAATTAGTGTAAAACATTTATAGAAACCATGAGACTTGACTTGGACTTGTGGAGTCACAGACTTGGATTTGACTTGCAGGTCAGGGACTTATGTGCATCTCTGGGTCACATCATGTGCCCTTTTCCATTAAATTAGTAAAATACAGTAAACAAAACTATCTATAAAAAAACAACAACATGGAAACAAGGTACTCTTTGTACTTTCTTGAACATAATTGTATTAACTAAGCTTTTAGGTTACCAATCTTTTTTGTCTTGCGTACCCCTTGAGTCTTACTCGGAGTACCCCCTACTTTGAAGATCTTACCAATATTATTATAAAGTGACCAACTAAACTAAGCTTATTCAGTATTAAATAGTGTGTTGTGTGTGTGTGTGTTCAAAATGAAGCAAAAATACTCTCAATCAAACAATTTTACATAATTAAAACTAACTTTCCTCTGCAATTAATATTGAAATTTGACTCTTTCACTTTCATTTATTTATTTTTTCATTTGATATAATTCCATGGTCCCCGTACCCCTGGTTGGGAAACAACTTTATTTTTTTTTATAATTTGTAATGAAGGAATTTCAGAGCATTGCAAAAGTTAATTGATAATTATAGGTTCATAAATATTGGGACAGTGACTCAAATCTTTTGTTTCCAAAAGTTGGTAAAGCTATAGTTCTAAAATGTATGGGTTTAAGGTGCAGAGCTGTCACTATTTCAGAGATTCAGAAGTATGGGCAGAAAAAAAAACACTGAAAATCTTTCAGAGATCAGCAGAAAAGGCCTGACTGAGCCCCACTGAGAGAGAAACCTAGGACTTTGTGATGCCCGTGGGATCCAGATGTCAGGTCTTCACTGCTGACAATTCAACATAGTTTGAAAAATGAACTAAACTAGACTCGTCATATTCAATATTTTGCAGGGGAATTCAGACGTTCTACTGCACTTGTGGTATAGTATTGGTTCCCATTCCCAACTCTTTTCCCATGAACCCCATACACTCTCACACGCATCAAAACACCAATGAAAACTTGAATACTTCAAATAAAAATGATGTGTTCTCTGCCTTTTCTTAAGCTAGATGTAATGATTTTTATAGTTTATTTTGCACAAATAATATCACTTATGACCAGACAAAGGGCCCCAGGTTGGTAACCACTGGTAACATTGTGTTCCTAAACAGAGAGAGCTCTCGGCTAAAGGGCATTCTTACAGCACCCTTTTCACAGCATAGCATTGTTTCCCATTGATGTCCTTGCACTATTTCTCTACTATTATCATTACTTCAAAGTAGAATGCATTGTGTCCTGTTAAATGACGCATAGTCCCACAGACTCCCATTATGTACAGTATGGCGAGAACTAGCACAATGCCTCAAACCGCTGGCTGTAGTAGATGCTGCTTTAGCCACAATAACATTGTCTTAATACACTCTTTGCTTCGATCGCTCTTAAAAGTCAATGAATCTCCTCTAACTAGATGTTTACAAACTGCAATATTTTTAAGCTTTACACACAAACGTTTCTAGTAAGGCGTCGAAGTTTGGTCAAAAAGGGCTTCTCACTTGACTCATTATGAAAAATGTAAATAGCTAGGATTGTAAATTTCACAGCATTGAAGACAATCTACTCAGCCTTAACTTAAAGCAATTCTTCATTCGATATTTTGGGTTTTTCCCGTTCTCACTTTAGTTTGTCTGACTTTGTTACGAGCAGAGCATGTGTCTATATATTTTGGATGTTTGAGTTCACTGTGTGTTTAGTAAAGATATTTTGAAATGTACAGGTGTTGCGCAATATTTAATAAAAAGATGAATATTTATTCAATTGTTTTGTCATTTTTCTTACAAATTCTGCCTGCACATATTTATTTCCAAAGTAATATAGAGGACTAATGTGGGGAACCTGCATATTAACAGCACATTTTTAACAAAATCATTTGCTAAGCATACGTTATGATGCCTAAAGAACTGGTTTATTCCGTTTACATCTAAGGTTTGTGACGGCGGCGCAGTGGTCTGCACTTTAATGTGTTTTTGGTGTTGCTGGGAGGCACATTGACTTGCCTTGTGCATGAAATGTGCTGTATAAATTTGCCTTGCAAGTCATGCTTCACAGCAAGAAGGTCCCAGGTTCAATCCCCGGGTTCGGCCTTTTCTGTGTGGAGTTTCATGTTCTCCCTGTGTCTGTGTAGGTTTCCTCTGGGTACTCTGGTCTCCCCTGCCACTAAAAACGTGTACAATAGGCCAGGATGAATGAGCGTGTGTTTGAGAGTGTGTGGGGGACGACGGATGGAAATTAGCCTCAGGTGCTGTGTGTTTACAGTCCCATGTACTATGTTCATTAGCATGCGCTGTCCCAACCAAATAAAATAAAAAGGTTGGTAGGCCTAAAGAATATGAACGTTTGGATCAGAGGTTTCCAAGGATGCTTAGCAGCCCATAACATATGGCAAAATTAATTTCAGTGTTAAAGTCTGTAAGATTACAAAATAAGGACAGAGAAATAAACGATAAAGCTCCCTCCCCTCCTCTCCTAATTGGACCTGACAGGCCGGTCAGGAAAAACTCGCCTCATTGGTCAAAGTGAAGCCCGGGTATTCTGATGTATTCTGATGTGTCTGGGACATGTAAATATAAGGGATCAGCAAAGAGAGGGAATATATATTTTTGACATTACTGAAATTACATCAAATTGCTAGCCAGGGCGGTCAATTATACGCTATTTATAAAATGTGTAAAACATTTCAACTTACAGACTTTCTGTTGCTCACAGATACATGTTTTTGGAGGAAGACACTTGAACATTTTTGGATACTAAAATACAAACATGCTTCTAATGAGCAGCTAGATACAGATAATGCTATTTTTGCAGTGCATAATCAAATAATGTATTTGCATGAGGACCTAACCTCATGCTAACCTAATCGTAAATAGATGTCATTTGGCTGCATTTACTCAACATCTTTAAGGAGACGAGCTGGATTCCCTATTAAGTCAGGTCTTTGAAAGATGAGCTGCTCACAGTGTTTAGTATTTTTTAGGGGATTTTTCAAATATCTATAATACAATTAATGCTTGTCTTACATTCTATTTACTGGGTGAAATGTAACGGAGTGTAACTTCAAATTGTTGTTGAAGCGCCACATTTTTCAGGAGCAAATATTTGAGTTATCTGCTGCTGACGAGTGCGGACTGTCAGCTCTGAGCTCATGTCTCAGGTGAGACCACAACAAACAGGTGGTTATGGGAAAAGGCTGCATGGGTGTTTATATAATTACATCAATGAGGTCAGGCAAAAGCTCAGAGTTAAGAGGCACAAAAATAAGTTTTAATACCTCTCACATTTAAAATACTGTTTGCTAATATAGTAAAAATACTAGTTTAATTTTTAGTATTTTGTTTCCCTGGTCACTTTGCATTTTTGTGTAAAAAGTGCTTTCCCAAAGACAGATTCCATAGATCGATGGACACTTATTGTGAAATTTCAAAGTATAATAAAGTTCACAGAGCAATATTTTTTTTATTAACCACTATACAAAATACTAAAACATATAATTTCATTGTTTTAAGTAAAGCATTTTGGCAAGACCAAACAAGTAAAATCGTAAAATATGAATTTAAATTACAATAAATAGTCAAAGTTCATTCATTCTAATGTATACAGACATTTTAAGCTATAAATCATTGAACCTTCTCTATACATGAAACACTTAATTTACAATTTAAGATAAATATAGTTAACAGGGTGTTGTTTAAAGCGAGGGGCTCCCCCTGACGTCTTCCCCCAGTGAATCCTCGTCGTCGCTGAAACAAACCAGGACTTTGGGCGGCGCAGCGGAGTCTTCCTCAGACTGAGAGGACAGGGCTTTGAACAGGAGCGAGCACATCTACGGACAAGGAAAAAAGTCAAGACTTAGAACAATGTTTCAAATCAGTCACTGGTACATTTTCAGGCAGTGTATATGCTTATGAATATACGTATCCTACAGACAAGTATAACTACTCCTGGGATCATTAGTGGTGGTGGAAGTTTTTGTCAAAAAAGGAAGAGTGTTGCTGCTTGGAACGGTTGTCATTCTATTGCAAAAATGTGCAAATGGAGAATTAGGGTAGGCAAGTTATGTCTGTTGAGAGGAATCCTCCCAACAGGCTCTAAACCTTGTCCTTTAATGCACCACTCAGCATAGGAACATCATCTACTAAATCAACTGTTAGGGCAGCTGTGTTGGGGTTTGTTGATGGGGAGTTACTGCCCTCTTCAACTGGCCCACTCTACACTCTGGCTTTTTAATGCCCCACACTATGCAGGGCTACATCATACTTCACATATAACTCAATTAAATAAATATATAATAATAATAACAATAATTATCATGATAATGATGATGATAATTAAACCCAAATTAAAATTATACTGAGGATGGTAATGACAACTGGGAAGTAGCAAGATCTCTGAGTATAATATCTATTAATGTACCTTTATAACATAAAAGTAACTCCCGGTTATCACGGGTAACAATCTAAAAGAAATATATTGAGGATCACATTTTTTTTTACTTGTACTAGACATCGTACATGAAACGAGATCGTTGTTTTGGTTGTGCTTTGTTTCAATAACAGTTCAAATATTTTTTTTGTAAGTTGGTCTGTGCTAATGTAGCTGCTGAAATGTATCAAATTATTTTTGGATGAGGTCTTTTTGATGTTTTGTTCCTGCTGAACCATTGTGTGAAATGTACTTTTTTTATTGCACTGAATTTGGGGGTGGGCGCTCATACACTTTTTGCTACTCCTTTTGAGCAGAATGTATACTGCTCAAATAAACAAATAAACTAAAAATGTAAGCACTTTTTCAACCTTCAAACGACAAACACAAGCCTTTTCAAGGATTTAAGTTTTTTTTTAATTGAGCAACGCAGAACAACCTGTTAAGAGTCTAAATAGTTGGTCAAAAATGTATTATGGAGAAAGCCTCGAACTTTTTGAACCACGCCTCGAAACAGTGACGCAGTAAAAAGTCTGGGCACGCTTCCAGGTCAAGTGAAAACAAAGTACTTTGTTCTCCGGCTCAGTTTCTCCGACCTGGAAAAGGTAACTCCGGGGCACGGCTAAACTATGACTCACTGGAACATGTTTTTAGTCCTTTTTTTAGTCAGTTACACTCGAGTACATCGACTTACTTACTTTTTTAATTTAGTATTTATATTTTTGTATTTGTATTTATTTATTTAAAAGTGACAATGCATTTACAAGAAGTACTTTATACTTAAAATGCTGGATTATAGCTAAAGCTAAGTATCAGTGCTCCTAGAGTAGAAAACATAGTTACTCATTTGTAAGTGGCAATAGCTTCATGTCGATGTATAAAATAGATGTAGTTTGTGTTTTATGTACTTTCTTCATCAGAATAATTTCTCTATATATTTAAATGGCATTTTCTTTGAAAATATTAGGATTTCCCATTATTTCATGCTTTGTTTCTCACATTTGTGTCACTACTGAAACATGCTTTAGGTCAGACTTTTGCATGTACTCTGAGTACTTTTTTACTCTTACTTGAATAAATATATTGACTAATGGGGACTCATTTCCAAAGCAATTGTATTTTTCTTGCAGTAGGCATTACTTTGAATAGTTTAGATGTCATTGAATGCAGTGATCCTAAATTTTAATAAGGGAATAGTGAATAGTTGTTACTATTGAGGGAGCAGGAGAAGGAGCAGGGGCGCAGGTCTCCATGGGCTCCCCCTGTCCACTCGGGAGGCTGCTCTGAGAGGGGCGCAGCAGCAGCAGGTGGGACGGGGCGTGTACGGGGCTGCCCTGACTGGAGGCCACCATCTCTGTTATTGCAGAAATGTCGTGTGGATTAACTGTCTCTACGGCTTCATCTGTAGATCTGAAAAACATACAACATCATATGATTAGAGATTTACCGTCTATCTATTAAGAGTTAACTTATATTATCTGTTGAGCGCTTAGTATTACAGTATGTGAGGTGAGAGTGCTGTCTAATATTTGTCATCAGTGTACGTCTTTTCTGCCACATCACCAGTCCCCAGGATCACCCTGCCTTTTTATAACGCAGCCAAGTCTGACTATAAAACTCTGAGGCTTCATGAAGTCAGAAATGTTGGGCAGGCAAGCAACAAAACAGCCTGCTTTAGTTAGCGCACAGGGGTTTTGTGGCGAGGTTTGACTGGAGCAGACATACTGTAGTCTCTCCTACTTCCACAATTCTTTGTGTCTTAGCAATTCTTAGCTTAACAAACCAATTTCAGTCGCAGTTGTAGCGTCTTTTTAAATGAGCAAGACCACATCTTTTAAACATTGCTCTTTTTTCTCCCTAATTTTCTTGCCTGTTTGCACCAAATAATTTCTCAAGTGTGAGGAAGAGGAGCTTAAAAAAACTGCAGGTTATCGCTGACGTATTTAATAAAGTAAGCGCTTGATGACAGTGCCTTCACAGTAACTGCAGCGTTGAAGCGGCATGAGAGGATTACACCCTCTGACCCACACATGACCTGCTGTGCTCCAGATCTCCCGGACGCAGACACAAGGCTGGCTCCTGAAACGCGATTCCCAACTTAAGCTGCTAAGCTAAAAACAGCCAATGAGGGCAAACTACTTTGACCACACGCCAGAACCGCGGCTCAGGTGCTAAATCTCTGTGGGAACGAAACAGAGTCATCATGACATCTGACCAAGAAACTGGTTGCGGAGAAGAAGAAGACTGAAGGAATACTTTTTTTTGTTGCATTTTTACATAATTTAGTTCTTAGTCAGACAGATCAAACAGAAAGCACATTTGTAATTTGCTATTGTTTCATCTGTAAATCAGCTGGAGCCTTTTGAACTGGATGATGGAGCAAAAGTAATCTCAGGAACACACTCATAACACACTATTACGATACATCATTTCAGATATTTAACCTTTCCTGGATCCCCTATCCACAAACCATGAGAAAGGGGAATGGGGATCAAATTAAGCACTGTTTATGTGTAATGTGTTTCATTTCCTTTTATGCATGTATTTAGTACAGAGATCATTTCTATCCACAGTCCCATGGCGTACAACATACCACCAACACAGAACATAGGTCAAATTTTTTTGTGGATCTATGTTTTAAAGTTTTAAAGGCTGAAAAAAGTCAATCGCAAAGACAGATATTGCATATTTTTTAGCAGCTTATCTTTCAGTCTTCGCTCAAATCTTAATACTCCTGGACATGTTCAGAAATGTCGCACGCTGTCACAAATGAAGCCTAGGCGAAAATGAAACCTGGAAGACTAATTTCAGCGTCTCCTACCTCCAGCCAATGATGGCGTCTGCGAGGGTCACACCTCCACCTCAGCCTATCAGCGCTGAGCCACACTTATGTCGCAGCCAATCATTGCCCTCGGTCCCGGGTTTAAGCCTCCAGTGTTCAGTGCTCGTCCGCTTCCCAGCTGTGTTGTGACCCACCTCCACCCTTTCACCGCCTCTTCTATCCACGGCTTCTCCCTGCTTCATCCTTCACTAACTTTAATCCATGTATCGATGTCTACTGCCAGGGTCTGATCGCCAAATACATATATATATGTGTCAATAAGTCTTTCTAACCGTCGCTTTTGTCTCTGTTTGAGTGTATCCAATCACAATTTAAATACTTACAAATACAAAATAAATTGCACAATTGTATTTTTTGCTGCTTGTATATTGTCTCTGTTTATCATACGTTTTATACCATAGACCTTACACTTACATTTTAGTGTTTTTACCTGGCTGTGGAATGCAGAGCGCTGGCTGTGTGCTGAGACGGGGCCCTGCTCTCACAGTCCATTAAAGTGGCCAAAACCACCGTCGCCTCCAGAACCATGTCCTCAATGGAGAAGCACACAGGCCTGGGACAGCATTCAGAGCACACAAAATGATCAATACCAAATACATAGGTTTGATAAAAGATTATGCAGACATTGTTTACTACTTCTCATCTTCAATACATTTTTAATACACCACACATTGATCACACTTCGTTAATACCAATACGCATTCAACACTACTGATAATACTTTAGAGCAAACAAACCCTTAATATACTTTAATTATTCTCTATTGCTAGCACATAGTATTTAGTATATTAGCCAAAATTACCTATATGCCTATCATAGTCATATTTCCTAAAATGTTCTCCCCAAATAACGTTTCTTACTGTCCAGCTGCACCAAAGTAGACAGCCACTGGCAGACAATGTAACTCGGCGAATGACAGTAATCCCTGAAACAGAAACAAAACCACAATGAGCTTTTCCTAATCACGCACAAAATCTCTGTTGATACGGTTTCAAAATGCCTTATCTTGGCCCATACGGTTTAGGAGGTTATACAAAGAGATGTATTGTAAAGTTTGGGGCTGTTCAACGTTGCAAACCGTGGGTTTTCACAATATACAACCAGCTTGTACTTTTGCACTTTTAATCCAATTTATGTGCGTGGAAAAGGCGCTTTAACTTTCCATTTGAATGCTTATAAAACTTTTACGAGTTTCTACAGGCAGCAGCAAGTCAAACTGAATGCATTGTAATGACATTTGAATGCCTAATTACAATATTTGTAATGCCACAAATGTTAAATATCGTGTCGTTTTTAATTTCGTTAGATTTGAAAACAGTTAATCAAACAGGGGGATGGTGGGAAATGTTGATATTCAAAACTAAATTGGACACAACGGGAACATTTGGTGTAAAATGTAACAGTTGACATAGCCCTAGCGATATGACCTTCTCTGAGCTCGCATTGTAAAAGAACCGCGGCCTGTAATCTGATTTCACAGAGCAGGGACAGGGCAGGCAAATGAGGAGGCTCTCAGCGGGACGTCCCACAAAAATCCACAGCATTAGGGACAGTTGAAAAAACAGGTCAAGATCATTCGATACTGGGACAGAGAACAACGATTGCCACACAAAATAAAAATCACACAACTAAAGATAACAAACCTGGTCAAAGTTACTTCAAATAAATGCAAACAGCTTTATTGATTCTGCCACACAACTTTATTTCAGGTTTTTAGTTCAAATTCTACCCACTTTTCCTGGTTTGACATTTATTGTAATACTTTTCATCCCCACCGTTACTGGAAATGGAACGAGAGGGTAAGACGAGAGGTAAACATTCAATATTGTTACCATATGAAACTGCACATAAGAGCTATGAACACATCTCCCTCTTCCTATGTCACTTATATTTTAGAATACAAACATTTCAACATCTTTTCCCCAACCTTTACTCATAAAAAAAATTACTTACTTATTTCCTACTTAATAATATTGCTTGCAATACACAAACTATCCACCAGTAAGGGCTGCAGCGCCCTCAGCAACCCGTTTTCCCACAGCATACCCTTGTATACGAACAACTACATGCTTGTTTTCATCTTAAATGTCCATTTTAATTTAATTCAAAGATTGGTGTGCCCTAGCAGCATGGAGTTTCTAAAACTGGCCGATGTTTATTAAATCAACCACATACTATATTACATTAAGCAACGGAAGAATCTGTGCTTCTACAAAGTCATTTTATGTGTTCATTGTAACAACATTTTATGAACTGTTCTTGTTGGCAAATTGGCAATAATAAATCCAAAAATGTTTATCTGCCAATTCAATTTCCCCAAAAGTACATTCTTCAAAATCGCACAATTAAGCACTAGATTAGGAACATTACAGCATTTACTTGGCTTTTTCTTTCTAATGTTGTTGTTATCTTCCTTGTAGTATGTAGGGGACAGACTACACATGGAAACAAATAGAAATTGTTATTTTAACGGTCACATGTGGAAACTGGGACAACATCCAGTGGACATATCACTCTATAAATAAAGTGTGGTCAGTAAAAATAGCTCAAGTGTTTAAAGTCATTAATGGGTCGGAGAGAACATACTGTCTTTCCACTAAAGATGAGCTACGGCTGTGGGCAAGAGTTCATGTGTAACTGATCTGGACGGTTAAATACCAAGGCGCTAACATCACAGAGAAACACGATATGTCACTCCCGTGTTAATCCTGACAGCAGCTCCACGGAAATGTCACGCGCAGTGAAAATACAAAAAGGATTCATGCCGTCTATTTATTCCTGTGTTGTGTCGTCAACGCTTAAAAGCTTAAAATATATATTTTTTAATTCTATTAAAAATATACACTCAGGCTTTATTAGAGGCTGCAATGATGGGTGGATTGATGCCAAGATATTGATTTTTATGCTGGAGCCTGTATTGAAAGTACCGATCCTCCTGTCAAAATATTTACACCAACAATTATTATCTTTAAAGATGCATTATGCAACTTTTTATGTGAAAAAAAAAAAAGATATTTGTGTATATTTGACCTTGTAGCGACCCAGCAGCTCCAGGATCAAATGTTTTGTTGGTTTTCTGGTGATAGTCAGCAGTGAAAACCTTCCAAAGAATTGGTCCTGTAACGTCCTAGAGACCACTGTGATTGAAAGTAAAGGTGCCATACTGACCACTTGTACAGCCGCTGGGTCGCTACAAGGTCAAATACACACAAATATCAACTTTTTTTTTTACATAAAAAGTTGCATACTGCATCTTTAAAGATAATAATTGTTGGTGTAGATATTTTGCAGGAGGATCGATACTTTCGATACAGACTCCAGTATATAATAATCAATAATCAACTTGTTTTCCCCCATAAAAAGTTGCATAATGCACCTTCAAGCAAATCAATAATTCACCTTTTGGGTTCTTGCTCATATTAAATGATCAGTGTTTAGTGTAAAGCAGTGATTCAAATTGTGTGACGTGTACCAGTGGTGTTACTTGACCTTCTCCAAGAAGTACACCTGGTTTAATCCTGATTTGATCTGATATAGGCCTGGTGGTACTTGGAAGGAACCACTGCTCTATCAAATCTACTTTTGTTAAATTCGAGCAGATGAGCAGCATGAGGGAATATAGCCTTGGATGCAGTTTAATGTCAAATGAATTGGTATCTTTATCAGTCCGATACTGTGAGACGAGCTCTACTATCACTTCTTGGTATTGGATCAAATGTAGAATCCTCGGAATAGCACCTTTCTGTATCACACACAAGCCAAGCATTGAGAGGAATTCATATTTAACTACACAACTCTGATTGAGAGCAAATAAACGGGTCTGCAGTTGTGTCTGAACACTTGTGTCACAATAACATTTTCAGGCCCTATCTAGACTTTGCCACCGACAAGAGGAGCTCTGGGAAGCCTTCTGCTCAGACCTGAAGCAGTAAGTGTGCAGGGTTTGGGCTGGATAGACACTCGTGGTGATGTTATCCAGATCAGTGGTCCCCGACCTTTTTCCTCCAACCATACCAGTTTTGAGCATTTCCCATGGACCAAGGATATGTTACTGAACCACTGGCTCGGCTAAAGCAGAATTCAGACGTAGCGCTCACCCTTAGCTCCTTTAGACAGAAGGTTACGTCCGACTCGGCTCCAACCTGGAAGTAATCGAACTCATCTGGGTGTAAGGACATCTCGGTGTGCATCGTCTTCATGCAACCTGAGAAGGAGACACACACATGACACAAAAGCAGCATATGTTTCAGAAACATATGGGCCGTTCTATGTTTCGTCCCAGCTCGTACAGACGGTTGAGAAAGTATTTACACCCCGTAATCAACATTTTATTTAGCAGAATTTGTATTAAATATATATATATTTAAAACTTCTATATTACTGCTCCTCATATATTCCTTCTTTCTGTTCTCCTTTTTTCAGGGTGTATTTTTGGTAAGATTATCAACGTTTTAACCATTTTACTAGGGTTTTCTTCTGACTAATCAAAGTACCTTCACACCTTCCTTGCCTAAATTAATTCCTGAATAACACTTTTGTGGAAAGCTGCAGCAAATGTTCAAGCCAATGATGCTTCGACACTGACTGACAGAAAAGTGGCTGCCAATATGCGCTAGCGGCCCCTTTGACCAAAACCATTACATCAATTACATAATGCACATAATAAATATTATTTATACATGTGGGCCTTAAGGTTTCGGCCAAGAACAACACACAGTATGAATAATAACCCTTCACTTTCTGCTATGTAGTACAGAACCTTTTCTAGTTTCAAGATAAAACACCCCATAATTACAACATTTGTATAACTATTACTTTAGGTGCTCCATGTCAGCCAAGGCCAAAACAATTAAGAGAGCGACAGAACTACACGTATCACTATATCATTTATTTCAGGGTTTATACAGGCAGAAGCAAGTCAAATGAAATTTCTTAAGATTTGCAAACCTTTGAGCCCCACTGTTTAAACTGAACCTCCAAAATCCTACAAAATTCCTCTGAATAATTTAAAAACGCATGCAAATGGTAAATCAATGGTATGAATGTGTCCCCATGGCTTCAAATTCCACTGCACTGTTTAGGTGCACTGCATGCTCTTTCTTATGAATAGTGAATAGTAGAGTGAAAGTGAAACAGTGATCTGTCAAGAGTCTGAGAGTGCCACTGTATCATCTTCAGACGACTGGCAACTGTCCAGGATCAACTTTGGCCTCAGTTGTTGCTGCCATTGAGACCGATTCACTTCTACAGCCCAGTGAAGTGGGTCTGAATGTCTTCCCATTCATACAGCTTCCAAAATGCACTTGGAACCCTTGACCACAGTAAACGTTTCCTGACAAGTTGTGTGTAAAAGAACAATCCCTCTCTGTTACGTGCACTCACCATTTCCTCCCTCGTAATAATTTCTCAGACTGACTTTTCCAGTTGATATTGACAAAGTGATTTCCTCTTGAGAGACAGGGAAATGCATCACCATGTCACTAAGCAGCCTGCAGCAGAACACATTAGTAGTGAACCATATGAATTTAAAACAATATGGGGATGAAGAGTGAGATGAAATCACTTGGCTGGAGCCTTGAGAACATTGGGGCAGAGGTGGGATGAAAACACAGCCTCCAAAGCATCACTTTCCTGGTAGCGAAGGTTGTGAGTTTTGACGATGCCTGGAACAAAAAAGCTTGGATATTAGTATCTTTTTATCTCACTTATTTGATACATTTTCTATTTGTCTTTCACAAGTGTTTTTCTAGGATTACTTTAATGCTCTATTGAGCTACTCAACCAAGTAATAGCTCTTCTCTTGATTGTCAAAGTGTAGGGAACAGGGAGTTTGTATGAATGAATACACTGCCACCTAGTGCTGAAAATATATAACATCGCTGCAGTGAGTAGAGGTCATCACAATGATAGATATTTAACTTTTGCTACACTATATAGTGTAGCAAAAGTTAAATATCTAACTTGACTATATTGACTTGTACAGATCTAGTGAAACTTGCACTTGCATTGGAATAATAGAGTATGACTGCAATGCCTGAATATAAATATTCTATATCATTTTAATGGGAAATGGGTAATGCCAGAGGTGGGTAGAACTCAGTTAGATTTACTCAAGTACATAAGTAACTTCTTGAAGTAACTGTACTTTTGCTGCATAATGATTAATTGTTAACAGACCTTTTAATCGATTTAGCCTGTAGCCTATGATAGAGGATGTGCACGGTGCGCTTGTGTGTGTGCTGTCATATTTTGTCATATTCATCCTACTACGCTGTTATAACTTTGTATTTTTGTAAGCAAAAAATGCACCAAAACGTAACATTGGATTTCCGCGTATTAGGAACCATAGTCTCCTTGCGCATCACAAAACTGAGCCATAGGACCCAGACTCATCCTCTCCGCGGCTGTAAGGTTTGTACAGAAGCCACAATAAAGCCCATGATGACAATTAATCGATTAACTGATTAATCATGAACATCCCTAGATTTTATGGTATTTTCTTTGATAAATAAAATTTAAATATTCACATCAAATTATGTTTTATTTCTCATCATTTATGTCACTACTGAAACATGGATCAGCCTTTTTATGCACAGTTACTCAGTACTCACAGTACTCAAGTAAAATGTTCTTACTTGAGTAATTATTTGGGTCACTACTTTTTATTTCTACTTGAGTAAAATTATTTCAAATAAAAGTTACTCTTTTTTTATTTATGTTTATTTTTTATTTATTATGTCAACTTAAAAACGTACATGAAAGGACAGGACAATAGACATCGACAAGACATAAAAACAAACACACACACACACACACACACACACACACCACATTCTATGAAATGTATATGTTCTTTAAAACTTAAATCAAGGGAATATAATAGACAAATGTTGGAAAAAAAAATAAAAAAAATAACTAAACAATATAAACTAAAAATATGAATAAATACATATTACAGAAAAAAATTAAACTAAATACAGAAACCATTCAGACTACATTTTGAAATATACAGGGAAAACTAACAAAACAAAACAAAAAATCGTCAGATGGATATTTCTCTGCATTTTCTATAGAAAAAAAACCTAGTTTTTCTAAAAGTTACTCTTACTTACACCCGCCTCTGGATAATGCCTGTTTGTCCTGTCAAACCAAACCAAACAGGTTTTTTTTTTTTTTTTTTTTTTAAGTAAACCTGTTTAACAATATGGACTTGATTATTTCTACTTTCGTTGTCAATATCCTTCACAACAGTTAATAGACAAACCAAAATGGACATAAATCAAACTACCGTGTTTGCAGAAGAACTTCATCTTGACAAGGTCCTCCTCGATTAAGATCTGACAACGCTCCACATTTCGCTCAATGGAGGGCAGCCGAAAAAGAGGCAGCACAGACTAAAGAAGAAGAAACAGAACAGATGACTTGTGTTATTGATTACCATTTCATATCTTGGTCTTGAATTAGTGGATCTTGTGGTGACACCTTCATGAGTAGTTTACATTTGATGGTCTCGTTGCCCTTCTCTGTGGCTGAGGGCAGGTTGTATCGGTGGAAGAACAGAGGAGAGAAAAGGAAGCAGGCATATCCAGAGTGGGCAGAGTTCACTGACCTCAGGGCTAGCTGGACAGAGGGGGGGGGAGTGTTATTGCCTTTATAATGGATAAAGATATGTGTTTGTCTATGATTGTTGTTTACCCCTTTGGCATTTGGATCAAACCACAAATCATCTCCAACCCGCGCCAGAGCATGGATCGCCTTCCCAAATGCTTTAATACAGGCCATGAAAAAGGAAAATAAATAGATACATAAATAACATGACGAAAAGTTAGTCAAAAAGTTAATGTATGGAACAATACTCTTCTATGTTTCAGTCAACCAGATTTTTTTTTCCAATTCATTAACAGAAACTAAGAGGAGCAGGTAATAAGCATATTTTGGCATTTTGATAGCAATATTAAAAACATTAGCATTAGCATTTTGCAGCTAATGGCTGTAGTAGATCAGGCTAAATAGCTAATAGCTAGCTAAAAACGGAGTCAAAAATGTAAATCAGCATTTTATTACAAACTTTTCTTTAATTAATGAGTGAAAAGAAAGATGAGAGTCACTTAAAACCTTATTTATTTACCTTTAACGCAGTTTCCTTCGACAACACAGTTCATTTTGACGAGTAACTGGAAACCTGTAACCTGCGAGTAACTAACTAGGCTACTAGTGTGAGTAGCCTTCACACATTTCAGGAGACAAAAAATCTAAATCAATTTAACATTTTAAGACATTAAAGGGAGGTTTGGGGTTTCAAATTTTAAACAATAAAATAATACTCTGCATGGATAATAAATGAATAAATACACATTATATAAGTATTGTCTTTTGAACTTTTGCAAGTCGGTTTTTTTCACACTTTTTACTTCAACTTGAGTAATATTAATGTGAAGTATATGTACTCTTACTGGAGTAAAAATTTAACTCATTCCACTGTGTGTAAAAATGCACAATCCATTCCAAACCATTTTGAAATCCCCAGGATGATGCCAATTCAGATTCAAAGGTTGTTTGTGGATATTACAGACCAAATTGAAATACTGAGTCAAAACACACTGAGTGCAAAACTTGTCAAGACGAAGAGAGTTGTCCTAAAGTGGGACAATTGTTTGCCTAATGTGGGACAGGTCAAATCCAATATAAATAGGCCTATAATCATTGTCATGTATACAAGTATGATTGATTAATTATTTACCTCATTTCTTTCTGCCTTGGTACAAAGCTTAACCATTGGTCTCTGAAATATATTTTCTATTTTTTAGCTGAGTATTGGTTTGTTTCTACATTGATTTTATAGGCTAGATCGACTATTGGCTGATAAAACCTTTATTGAAATAGTCCCGGAAGCCAGGAAGGTGAAGGTGGTCAACAATACAAATTTAATTGTATTTATGACATGTTTTGAACTCACAAGTCGATCCAGGCGGTCAAAAAGTCACTTGGTTCATTGTGTTTATATGTGTGCTAGAAATGCTAGAAACTAAAAGTGTTGGTCATTGTCATGGTAGGATAAGTTATGAGAATTATGAGAACCTAATCATGAAATTGTTGCTATGTTCATATACTTGGGGGTGGTCTTAACACAGAAACCTTCTAGTTTGAAGGCTATATAATCCTGATCTGTGATTGGACATTTTATAAACCATGTGGCTTTGATACCCAATACCACAACTTTATAAAACCATTGGTTTTGGTAATTTTCATAAATATTAGACCTCCCACATGAGGCAGTGTCCTATGTAGCCTAATGATTTCTTTTCAGATGTTTTTGTTTTATTTTATTTTATTTATTTCATGTTTTATTTCTCATAATTATGTCTCTATCAAAACATGGATCAGACTTTAATGCTGTACTGTTACTCAGTACTCACTGTACTCAACTAAAATTTTCTCCAAGTGCTTTTTTACTCTTACAGTAATTGAGTAATTATTTGGGCCACTTTTTTTTACTTCTATTTGAGAAGTAAAGTTACTCTTGAGTAAATATTTTGGCTACTCAACCCACATGTGGATTTATATCAGAGATCACAACAAGTGGCCAGAGTTTCCACATTAAAAACTGGGACACAATGGGAGTTTGTAGGACCAAATTGTGACATTTTTCACCCACATTGAATGGTCAAACTTCATGTTTATAAAATGTCAATTAAATGGACCATTCAGCATGAGGTGATAGACTTTTCGCTATTTAATCAGTTCAGTCGCTTTGGAAACTTTTAGTTTGACGCACACATGCCAACAGTAAAATAACAGCGCTGATGTGAAAATCAATGTAGCCAGACATGAGAGATGGGGCAGCGAGCTTGAAACTGGGACTGTCCCAGATAAACTGGGACATCTGGTCACCCTATACTCCCAAGCCAAATCAGCACCACAGCTCTCAGCTGGCCCTAAGTTTCCAGTTCTATCCTTAATTTTAGGAAAAAAATTTGTCCACTGTCCTGCAGCCTTTGGTCAAAAATGATCATGAACAAGCACCCACTTAAATCTTCATAAATATGTATTGAAATGAAGTGTAAGTGTAGGCAGAAAATAGATTTTGCTTATATATCCATTGAGTTATTGCATATTTTGTTTAATTTCACAAGAGTTGCTGACCCCCATAGTGTTTGTCAAGAACATTTTGCTTCTGTCAAGAACAGTTTTATGGTATACGTTCTTGCCTTGAAAAGAAATACGATTATGTACAGTTAAGTCAGCGGTTGACTATTTTGGGCAGCCTGATGTTGGGATGGGTGCTACTCTGTTGTCGTCTTTGAGGCTTGGCTCGTGCTCCCGTTTCTTTTTCTGTTGATTGTTTTCTGAATTTTTGAGTTTGTTGGAGCTGAAGATCGCCACATCTCCTACTGCTGACAGGGATTTGACCTAAACCAAACCACAAAAACAAGTCAGATCAAATTTAATTCATTTATTTATTTCATTAATTGAAGTGTCAGTCAAGCATTTTTTGTGAAAGTACCAATAGGTATATCAAAATAAACTGTATAGGGACAATGTTTGTTTATTCACTTGGACACAGACCGGACTGCAGACAGCTGTGCAGCACATCGAGGTAATGCTGTTTCATCTGTCGCCTCATCTGCTCCGTGCTGTAGATGTTGGTGATGCTGTGGAGATATCGCCTCTGTCCGGCCGTAAGAGAAGGGTGCTGAGAATATGCAGGTAACATTGTGATTTAAACAAACACTGAATGCATTTTGAAAATAAATTCATCCTCTGAATTTAGTTTGATTCAGTTTTGGTATCAACAAAACACGCTCTTTTCTCATAGTAAAATAATGTATGTCCCTTTTCATTATACTCATAAATGTCATCTTTTTTCCCCTCTAGACCAGTGATTCTCAAAATGTTCACACCAAGTACCCTCTAGACAAAATACAGTCTAAACCAGTTGTATGAGGCCTACCAGGACTATGGCAGGCCAGACAAGAGCTAAATTTAAAGGTAACATTTTGGATTTTACTGTTGCCAACCATACAAAACATGATCCTAATGAGCAGCTCAACACAGAACATGCTATTTTTGAAGTGGGTTATGAAATAATGGATTTGGATGAGGACCTAACCTGTAAATCTCATATTTGGCTGCCTTTAGACGTCTCCACTCCAGATTTTTACATTAATCTGTGTAAAAAGATTATACCAATCTATATGTAATAGATTGGTTTATGAGTTAATATATTCTTATTTTGTCGCAGCTTGCCATGGAGATGGTGGGACCTCATGCCATACTAGTTGAGAACCACTGACCTAAAAAACAGTAACTCTAGACCTGCAGATGAGGGTGAGTACCCGAAACAGCTTGCAGCTCTTTCTGTCTCCTGGTGCTTCAGCGTCCTTCTACACATACTATACTGTGTCCACTGCCTGTCTCTCCGAACAAAGAAATAATGTTACATCGTTTCCTCAATGCATCATCCACTTGCTTTGGCAGTAGGTTAAAGACAAGTAAGCAAAGCACTATAATATGAAAGTGTATCTTTTTCTTCGTATCTTACCTGTAAGAAAGGTGCAGTCGTCATGTCTTTGGGGAAATAAAATGGTTTGTTTCCCGCTGAGGCGCTGATGTGAGTCCCAATCTTTCTGGCTTTTTGACAAAGTCCAACCGCATACACTGCAAAAGATTGGTTATTTGTTTAGATTCTCTAATTCTCTGATCTTTTATTTGTAATAGAGGATCCAGACGTCAGTACCAATATTGACGTCACATGAATAGTCAATTGTAAGATTAAAACAACAGAGAAAGTGGATGTTGCTACAAATTAAGAATAGGACCTTCTTCTCAAGATGATATGACTTAATGTCATTGTTAGACTCACCATTTGTAGTGCCATTGCTCACCTCTGCAGACCTGATGACAAAACATTGCATAAAATAATCTTAATTTAGATGTAATTTTGGGCATTGTTGGTACATATTTGATGTGTGTTTTTAGGTGAACCTATGTCTTAATTGCAAATTATAATTTTGCAAAACATGATCAAAATCACTGTATGTTCCATTTTTCTTCTATCGTGCAGTGATTAAAATGATCTGTGTTTTGCTCTTACCTTGTCACTGCGTGTCCATTTTCACCTCCTTTGTCCTTTTTCAGGCTTTCCACAAAAGTGACCTGTTTCCTCATAATAACCAAAACCACAGTGTTCCCACTTGAGAGATGGTTATTATGAAGCCAATACAGTGTCGCGACCAGTTCGACCCGCAAGTGTGAAACTAAACCAGGCCTGAAACCAGACCCTAAACCGGGGCGTCCCGTTACAGTGTCCGCCTGCTTTAACCTAAAGTGTGTTCTCATCCAAAATGCATCAGGAAACCAAAACTGCAGCCGGGTAGAGTGGACAATAATTGTGGAGTGGAACAGTTACATAAAAAAAAGGGGGGGAAAAGTCTACGGGGGTAAATGGTAAAATGGTCTCAACTTATATAGCGCTTTTCCACCTTTATTAGGCACTCAAAGCGCTTTACAGCAAGGAACCTCTCACCATTTATCAACACAGCAACTACAAGCTGGAAAAACTTCCAATTGCTGGGTTGCAGGTGACATCACAGCATTCCAAAGGCCAATACTATTATATGGAGGAAAAATTATTTTGTTTTTGAGGAAATTTTTGGTTCTAGAATGTGATGATGTCACCGGACCCAACGGGGGGCAGGAGCCAGTTTTTCCTATTAACAGCATTACACTTTCACAAGTCGTATCTAAAAAGAAAATGTATGAATTACAAAAATTATCATTAATATCAGTCACTGGGTCCATGATCTCTCTGTACAAGACCAAACATTTCCTCAAAAACTGAATATTTTTCCGCCATATAATAGTATTGGCCTGTGCTTAATTTGTAAATTAGTATTTTCAGGTACACTTTTGGTCTGATGTGATGGATTCGGGGAACAGGCCGGAACATTTGCCGGAACACTCTCATTAAACCCCATTATATCAGATCAAGTCTTTGCCGGATCCTCCTAAACATTTCCCGGATCCTTTACCCTGAAAAACGAGGGATCAAATTAAGCACTGGTATTGGCCTTTAGAATGCTGTGATGTCACCTGCAACCCAGCAATACCGGTAGCTATTTGTGGGCATGTTGCGCCTAATTTACGATTTGACCGTGTGCGTTACTGTATTGGGGCCAGGAGGCCATATTTGATATGTAAATGAGCAAATGCTGTATAAGGAATAAAGTGGGAATGACTCTCCTTCTGATCCACTTTTGCAAGTGCTACTCGTTTTGCACATACAGTAAGCAAATGCTTGGTATAAATGACCCCTAAGTGTAATAAAAAAACGAATTATGAAGAAAAATATGGTAAAATGGTGGGGTGCATACTGTTTTTGTGCTTTTGGGCAATACCATATTTCCTTTAGCTATTTCAGAGTGATTGCTTAAAGCCACACTGCGTAACATTTTACCCCCCAAAAAATATTGAAATACAAGCATTTATTTTATGTCAGATATTTTCACAATTGAAAAATACCTCATAAATGCAAAAACAAACAAGCGCCTTTGCCGTGAGCGGCTCAGCTCTCCTTAGACATGACCGTAACTTTACCGGGCGTGGGTACGTCTCCTGCTCGTTTCCATGGAGATGTGCCTAAAGTCAGCAGAGTTTGACATTTAAATAGGTTTGGTTTTTATCAAAATCAATTATTTGACTACCCACTGCATTTTGCGTGTTGTGCTGGTCATTAGGAGCATACGTTGCAGTGATGGCAACAGTATAGTCTAAAATGTTACGCAGTGTACCTTTAATACAGTTGTAGCTAATCATCAGAAAGGCCTTCTTTATATGATTGTCTGATATACAGAGGGTTTGTAGAATCTTGATCCCCTGCAGTTCACTCTTGGTGATTATATCCTGTAAAATACTGTATTTTCCCCACAAAATAATGTTGAACTAACATTAAATATATCAATTTAGCTGAAATTATAACCAAAAGTCATTTTTCCAGATTCAGATATTTCTACACTTTTATAGAAGATAAATATTGAAGAAAATGTTCCCTGGAAAAGGTTCCCCATCAGTCAGGAACCACTGGTTTAAGAAACAAAGTGGGTTAATAGATTCTGCCACAGGGTCAATGCTTGAATACTGTATTTTGATGCTACGGTCAAAGTACACAATGTTTTATCATAATATGCAGTTCATACTTTTAATCGGCTTGTTAACGGGGTTCAACGCTGCACCAAATGAGAACCACTGACAGACTATTGCACACAACTCCAATAAGCATAAACACCACAAAAACACCAGTCCTTGGTTTACACACTTTATTGAGCATCATGTCCAATATACATTGCATCAACACAAAATGAATAAAACAAAAACAACCCAACATAATAATAATAATAATAATAATAATAATAATGGCGTTAGGGTGGATTTCCTGGAGACACCATTCTGTATTCCGAGCGTATTGCTTTATGACATTTCAAAACGCACTGAATTTGTGCAAAAAACAGTGAACACCGGTCAGGAGGAGGTCATGGTAAATATCTAAAGACAAAACGAAACGTGATGCCTACAGCGTTTAATGCACTACACACATCAAACCATGATTTACCAATATTCGCCTACCCGAACCTGATTGCATGCGCCACAAATCCACTCTTCAAATCTTAGGAGTCTATGTCGAAAATGGCTTAACACTAACAATATGACTAAACGATTGTATCCACCCAAACATATTAGTCATTTTTAAAAAATACGCCAAATGGTAATACATACTTTATATTAAGATTTTTAAGTGTATCCCAAATTGGTGAAAGGAAATTGTGGAGAGAAAGAAGCTACCCACTGTCCTAAAGCCCACACGTGACCTACGATAACCCACTGACTGATAAAAGGTGTGCCACAACAAAAACAATTACCCTATTGCCTATCTATCTATTGTGGAGAAACCGTATCCCCCTGTGTTGTATTGAAAAAAAAACTATGATCTAGATTAGTTTAACGGAGGTATAAGCTTAGATGGCAGTTCACCAGTATGCGACATGTTCACAGCTTTGCAAAATTCACAGACTGTTTTTGGTTGTCGATGTTTCGTGTGTAAATACATCAAGGATAGAGCAAGTGACAGACATCTCGATTTCTTAAGGGTTAAATTAGAAGTTGGCCTCATTGACAAAAGAGACACAGAGAACGTTTGAGTTGAAGTTATTCCTGAGAAATTGGCACAGGCCTCCCGTTAGCGATTCACGCCGGTGCAAATCCACGTGAAGAAAATCATAATTCAAAAAACTATTGAGAAGCCATTCTATTTAACGAAAACAAACAATCTCATGCATGTTAGGAATATGCCGTAATAATGATGTGCGCAGGCGTCAATGCCAACAGGAGGCCGATTCTCAGAGAACAGCTGTATGAAGACGAAACTCCCTTTGAACAGATGTCAGAGACACCAGAGCTGATATGAGGAGGCAAGGCCAGAGAAGGCAGCCACGATGGCGCGACGTAGTTCAAAATAAGGACGTAGAACGGATGAATCGGGACGACTGCTGTGGCGTGAAGACTCGCAGAGGAGGACAAGGGATGACCTAACGACAACAGCCTCGTTTTTACACAATCTTGACCCTAAATTGCATAAGAAACCTGGTATAAAGTAGAAACTGTTCAGCAGCAGATAAAAAAGCAAGTCATTTACAGTAGTGACATATTTTACATCATTAATATTTCAAAATAAATAAAATTAAATATACAATTCCAGGAAGGAAACAGGTAAATTTCGCTGGTAAAGATCTCAAATTGGCTCATCTTGCGGAAAATGACAACCGTTCACAGAAAAGTGGCTGAAAACAACCACTTCCTTTGACTGGCAAAACAAGGGGCAAAGGCTTGAAATTTTCCTTCAGAAGGCATTTCCTTAAACTGGAAGAAAACACACTTGTATAAACCCCATGACAAAAGCAGAATCGCTGCAGTTGTTTGCAGGGCTTGACATCAACTTTTTTTCTCACTGGCCTCAGTGGTAAGTCTTTCTTAAAAGGGGTCAATCAACTACAAAATGGTGTATCCGTAATAGATGCATCATAGAATAAAGTGTAGAGATTTCTTATTTAATTTTTACCGAATACAATTTTCATTCAACTAAAACAGCAGAAACAGAAATTCTAGAGTCTTTTGAAGGTCTAGATCGGTGCCAGTATTTGCAGAGTTGGCAATAACGTCAAGCCCTGGACGTCCGTAATCATGAACTCACCCTGGAATTTACAGTTGATTTCTAGTCAAATGCCATTTCTTGACTTTTTCTTACGCAGCGAGCAACCTTCCTCTTGAACTCACCGTTGGGGTCCTCCCTCCACTCTTTCTGTGGAGAGCAAAAGAGGAGCATCTTTAGCAAAAGCCATCTCAACTACGGCAAAACATAAACTGCATGTCCTGGCTTCTCCATTACAAAGCTTAATCCTTCAATATCTTAAGCGCCACTGGTTTTAATAGTGACTAAATTATTGACCATAAATGGATTGTATGCTCTTCTGATTCACCAACTGGCTTAGTTATGAATCCATTGTCATCTTGAACATTCAAATGCAACATTTTGAGCCTCTGACAATGTATGCATGCCCTATAATAGCAAAACTTATTTAAAAAAGGACCTCACCGCGGCGTCAACGTTGGCTGGTGAGTCGCTGTTGGGGTCTGCCAGCATTGAGATAACACTGATCATGATTGTCTCTACTGTGTGAATGGGCAGCCAGCGCTCCTCCGGCTTCTCATATCCAAACTTGTCCTCGCCGGGCTCGTGCAGGATTGAAATGCACACATCCCCGTTCTTTGCAACTGTAAAAACACAGTCATGGATTAGATTTACAATGTGCAAGAAATGCCCCAGGGCAGACTGACAAAGACAGGCTGTTGAATTGTAACATCAAGGATCTCCCGAGGACACAACGACTGAATGCGGATTCCAGCGACAACTTTAAGATTATGGGAGAAATAATTGTATACTTTGAGCACCTTTCCAGTTTCTTAACAGTTTCATTCACATCCATTAACTTTTTATCAAATTTCAGTCAAATCGTGATCAAACCACAGACCACAATGGTTTGGTGCTTTCGGATCAACAGATCTACAGCCAATCCTGTGGTAGTTACAGCTCATTGTTTGTAGTGACGTGTAGACTTTGGAGAAATATAATGGATCATGTTCATCCATATTAGGAAAACAAATGCATATTAATTATGAATTGGTATTTAATGTGCAATATTTTGTACCTTTAACTTTTTTTTTGTAAGCCCATGGACAAGTGCTGCATATTAGCTTCTGCTATAAGCACTATGATACATACATCAGACCTATGTTACAGTTTGTCTATGTTTTTGTATCTGTCCCGATCAAATAAACCAAATAAATAAATAAAACTTTTTATGTTAAAAAACAAACAAACTTCATTTTAGAGCATATTTGACCTTTCAGTGACCCAGTGGCTGTATGGGTGGTTAGCTTGGTGCCTTCAATTTCCAACTTGGTGGCTCCATGATGCTTCATGATGAATTTTTATTTCATAATTTTTTTTTAGGGTTTCTGGAAGGCTTTCGGGATGGAATGTAAAGGTGCTATGCCAACCACCCAAGCATCTGCTGGGTCACTAAAAGATCAAATACACACTAATAACTAATAACACATAAAAAGTTGCATAGTGCACTTTTAATATTTATCCAAATCTGAGATTGATGACATAAGAAATAAAAGAAATTATTTTCTTTTTTTTTTTGCCATATCACCCAGCCTAATTCACATCCATACAAAATCAAGGTGGGTGAAGTGTCTTGCACAAGGACACGATAACAATAAGCAACAGATGGAATCAGGATTTGCCGACCTTCGGATCTGTGGACAAATGCTTTAACCCACTGTTTCCAAACCAACGGTACGGACAACTATGCCATATAAAGCATTAAGATTAAACTTAATTGCATATTTGAACGTTAATGTGAAACTTAAAAAAATTCTAAACATTTACAGTATGTAGGTTTGGGAGTGTTTAACTGTCTTTTGGCTAATAAATAAGAGTAAGTCATTCATTTTCAGACTAATCAGCAATACCCTCAAGTACTTAGAGAATAAATGAGGTATAAATTAACCACGGCTCAAACCACCCAGCCATATATTATAATATCATACAGAAAATGTCAAGATAACCAAAGTTTTTTTACACTGCATTATTTACACGCTTGTCTTTCGTCACAACAACAAAATGCACAGATCCAGTTGTAGATTGGACCATCGCCCTGGGACATTCTCCCATTGCGCCCTTAATCACCTTTAGCAATCTAGCGCCAGCCTAAGATCTTTACAGCCTAAGAAACAAACTTACCATTCGGGTGCCAGATTTCCGTTATAAATTTCATCTTTGGAGGTCGCAGCGGATAGTCATAAGGAAAAGTGAGATAAGCTTTGAAAAACCCTCCTTCGCTGTAACGTAAATAAGGAAATGTTACTGTAAATTGTAAGACTCAATGTTAAATGGAAATGTTTGAATGGCAACAGGTGAAACTTACAAAAGAGTGTCTTGCGGCCCGATGATCACGACCTCCCATTTGTAGATATCGTCATCATCTATGAGACCTGCCGAAAAGCCCTCCACCGGATTCTTGTTGAGCTCTGTGACGAAATGTGGAGCATGAGGCACATGAACGTAGTAAAACATGCAAGTAAAACAAGCCACTCCAGAACATGTGAGATACTTTGTGGCATCACAAGCAAACAACCTCACTCAAAAAAAGGTCGATCCATATTAATGTACACCTTATAGAGCTGCATGATGGAGAAAATGGGGAGAAAAACAGCAAATGTTAGGTCTTTAAAACTACTGGAAATTATGAGTCACTGGTCTGAAAACACTATTCTATGAGTCATACACCTGGGACAAATGATAATCAAAATGCAATGTTTCATCCAATATGGTATTGACCAATTATTATAATCAATGCAAATGCAGGTGCATCCTATTCTCATCATCAACATCAATCGCCTTTATGGGCATAAACAGTTAAAAAGGATGGCAATAGTAACGTCAGAGAAAAAAAACTTAAAATTTGGTAACAGATTAAAGATATAATAAGCCACAAATGTTTGCTAAATGCTTGCTATACAACATTAGTATAATCTTTAGTATTTTAGATAATCCAACTTTTTTTTATCCATTCCAACTTTATTTATATTGCACAACACTGTTGACCAAAGTGCAGTCCACACAGTGCAGGGCAAACAGTAATGTAATATTAATATATATATATATATATATATATAAAACTCAAAATAGACCTACACAAATACAAAGGCAATGAGAAAATCATTACGAAGAAGTCAAATGTCAATCACTATAAATAGCCCTGATCTTCTCCTAGAGCCACAAATTAGTCAATTTGAGAAATTAGGCAGACTGTTTAACCCTAGTGTTATTAACAATATGACAGTACGATTGATTAATTGATGACAGGAAATTGTTAAAAAGAAAAAGTTGAGGTCCTTACATACCCTCGATATCTAAATATACGCATTTTGAATATGCATGTTCTCGTCCTTTATTATTTGCACCGAGGAGTCAGCATGATCACACTTATACAAAAGAGAAACGCTGCGTGAAAGGCTGTGAAGATGAAAACATGCCGTCATAGCCAGTAGTCTGGAGGTACGTGTTCAAAATACAGCAATGACACCAAGAGTTTCATTACTTTGATTTGTGCGCTAAATCTGGGCCGGATGACAGCGAGCTAGAGCCGTGTCCCCAAAATATGTGACCAGACACCGACTTCACCATTTCATACGTGTTTGAACCGAATCTTCTTACTTATTACGAGTAGAAATCATAGCATTTCGTTTGGGTGAAGCAGCATAAAGCTTTAAGTCGTGGGAGAGAGACTGGTACTGATTATTCCTTTGTTCCACTAATGTCGAACTTCCACAATCTATAGACATTTATTTACAATATAGATTTGATAATGAAACTAGCATGAAACATACACGTCCCTAAAGATATTAGATCATAAGGTGGGGTTTTATAATCGCTAAGCTATCCATAAACAGTGAAATGCAGCCATAAAGAAGTCCCCTTTTGCTGGGGAGCCTATGGCGTAAACAGAGCTGCGCCGCCGAAGAGCTAAGAAAAGCTAACAGGGGCTGACAGCTAAGCAGCTTTCAAATCGACCTTTTTGGGCTCAGGAGTGAATTGTGAGCATTACCTGCCAGTTGTTTTCGAAGGAGTAGCGCTGATTGTTCGGTCATGGTCCGTGGACGTGAACAGAAACACTTTGTACGAAGTAAATTGCCCTGAAAACAAAGCTAACGACGCTGCGCTGTGCCTCTGTTTTGACACACGGTTCAGCTGCTGGCTTTGGCTCTGCGCATGCGCGGCTGTAATTGTGTTCAGCCTTTGCTTTATGGACTTATATGAACTCAAATGACTTTGCTCTGCTGTCTGTGGCTATCTGTCTGGTCTCTGTCTCTATCTCTATCTGTCTACTGCTCTCTCTGTGGCTTTGGGTTGAACGGACAACAACAAAGAAATTGTCACCACAGTTTCCTCCTTGGTTCATCAAAAGGGACACTCCTCACATCATTTGTTAAAAGCCTTAAACCAGTATTGTCCTAGTAGTGATATAGAAATAAGTTCTGTTCTTCAATTTATTGTAAAAGCAGACATTTTTTGAAAAAGACCTTTGTTAGAATTAGAAAGTCGATTGTTTAATTGTATTGCTCCACGAAAGGTGGGAAACATCCATGTGAAGACTTGGGATACACACTGTCTCATTGTTTGTAAACAACACAACAACAACAAAAAGGTATAAGGCCTTAATGTAAAACAGGGGTAGGCAACGTCAGGCCCGGGGGCCAGAACTGGCCCTCCAGCACAGAACCTCTGGCCCTCAAGATGAATTTGAGAAATACTATTATGCAAATAAGAGATCAAATACCTAAACTAAAGTACTCTAAAATACGAGAAAGAGTGTCAGTATTTGTAAGATGTCCTTGCAGAACTTCCCACGTGGTCATATGTAACATTGGGAACTGCACGAAAACACACTGGAGTCTGTTAAAATTTAGTTTAGTTCATAATTCCAGTCTTAAAGGCATATCTACAGATTGTTCCATGAAATGTTGTGTGGAAAATACAATATGTTATACGATATATGACAAATTACAGTCTTATTTGGGTTGTGGTTTGTCATTAAGGTAATGGCGGGTCCAGAAGCCAAACCACTTGAGAACAACTGAGGTAAAACATTGGTATTTGCAGAAAATGTTTTTTTTTTTTTACTTATAGGCTACAATGGTGAGGTTTGGCCCTGGGGGTTTTGGCAATGATGAAAATTGGCCCTCCACGACGCAAACCTGCCTACCCCTGATTTAAAACAAAATGTTTGTCAAGATCTTTAATTCACCTGTCCTGGAACCGCCACCTTAACGTGGTGGAGGGGTTTGAGTGCCCGAATGATCCTGGGAGCTCTGTTGTCAGGGGCTTCGTGCCCCTGGTAGGGTCTCCTATGGCAAAAAGGTCCTAGGTGACGGGTCAGACAAAGAGCGGTTCAGAAGCCCCTTATGAGAGACCAACAGGCCCGGTTAGAACCATGAGGCCGTCCTTCTGTGGACCCACCACCTGCAGGAAACAGTATAAAGGAAACAAAGAGGTTTTCATAAATTTTATTACCATCTTAGTTTGACCATTAACTCTCTTTGCAGCTTCACGTCACACTACATTATAAACCTCCTGTGTGGCAGCTGACTCTAACCTCAACCTCATTTGACCCATATAAACACTATCTCTCCCCTACATGAATAAACCCTCTCAATCTGGCCTCTTTCACAAACATAACAGCCGTCATCATTCGCCTCATCTAATTCTGACCTCTGATACTCAAAGATTTCTGCTCTGATGGAACAATAGGCACTAAATATTACAGTATCTCCATCCTTTTAAATCTGTGTATTCTTTACTCATCTTATTTCTTACAGCTGTAGTTGTTCTTGTCTCAAGTAGAGGTGTATATAAATCTAGATTACAAAACACTTCTAGCAAGCACCTTTTTGGATAGGCAACTTTGTTAGAATAAGGGGAAAAATTGTTCAATTGTATATTATTATTATTAATAATAATAATAATAATTTGGCCTGATTGCAGAAACCTTAGTGTTATGTTTAAAGCTATAGTGCAATGGTAGGCACTTGTTGTGTTTTGGTTGTGTTTATTGTGGCTCTGTTTAATTACATAAACATCTCATATGAAATGTGCTACATACAATATAGGCCTTATTATTATGATTAAATATAATAATAATATTATTATTATATTATTATCATTACAATACCTCATAAATATACAAATAAACATGAGCCTTTGCTGTGAGCGGCTCACCTCTCCTAAGACATGACTGCAACTTTATCGGGAGTGGGTACGTCTCCAGCTCGTTTCCATGGAGATGTAACTTAAGTGAGCAAAATTTGAGATTTAAACAGGTTAAGTTCTCATCCAAATCCATTCTTTGATTACCCACTGCAAAAATACAATGTTTTGTGTGGATGGCAACAGTATAGTCCAAAATGGTATGCAGTGTGCCTTTAAAAAATAGAATATCACAATATAATCCAATTACTGTAATAACATTCAAATTATGAAGTTTGCATTTGTATTGTATTATTCATAAACACTAGTATTTTTATTTCAGGCCCCATAGCAGCACTGCAGTATAGGAACAAGATGCATTCACAGCTATCAGGGGGAAAATTAAAAATAATGTGAAGAATATTTAGATATATTTCACTTTGAAATGCAAATAAACGTATATAAAAATCACTCACAGTCACAAAATTATCATATTTGCCTATTTTAATTTCTAACAAAAAAAACGTTGTTTTAATACTCACTACAAAAATATGAACAGAGCTCCTGAACGCAACAGATCCCGGAAGGGAAGCGGAAGTTCATTAGGCGCCATATTTGATACGTTAGAAGCTAGCTGTTAGCATTAGCTGTTTACAAATCTAATCTTTACGCATTTTCAGGAGCTAAACTTAAATAGATCTCTTTTATTCTACCAAGATGA
This sequence comes from Proterorhinus semilunaris, assembly GCA_021464625.1. Lineage (NCBI taxonomy): Eukaryota > Metazoa > Chordata > Actinopteri > Gobiiformes > Gobiidae > Proterorhinus > Proterorhinus semilunaris. The sequence goes on along the minus strand of CM038345.1, from coordinate 26,522,145 downwards.
ATGTTATAGACCATGTACGCGATATGGCCGCCGCTGGCCTTCACTCAAATGTCCGGTTTTTGAGCAGTTTGTTGCTAACGATGAGCAATAACAACCCGTGAGTATAGAAGAAGCAGTGGGGTCCGTCTATGAAGTGCTAAAATATTATTAGGCTCAATTTTCTTTTACCTACTAGTGCAAATAATTGTTTTCCTTTCCGCAATTAACCTACATATGTTTTGTGTTTAAATGCTGGCGCTTTGTATGCAGACATGATGTCAAACTAAGTTACATGTTTTGCATATAACGTTAAACCTGTTTTTAATATAACGTTAGATCTGACAGCTATGATTTGCTGTAAAGATATGTTCGCGCATAGGTAATGTTCTCCTCCACGTTGACATTTTGACACACGCTGCCACCATATGCAAATGCTACCAATTGGGTTGGTCAAATCAAATTAGGGTCAGTTATTATGTATGTAATGTATTTGTTAATGTTAAAATTGCATCTAGCTTGCTGTAAAATGGACCAATAAACTAATGTTACAGCTGTGTATAACAGATGTGCATGACTTGGTTATGGGGGAAATATTGTTGTGCAAACTTGTGGACTGCACATATTTTAAACACGTACAGAAGCATTAAAATATGACACAAGACTGAAATATGAACTCCTAACCTTATACAAGAATCATGCATTTCAGAACATGTTCGTAGTAGTGAAATATTAGATTGTCTCATTTTATACATGAGACCCCATGGAGACAGAAATTCTTTTACATACTGTAGCTAATTATTGCATTGGCTAATTGCGAATATTATATTGTATGTCGAGTTGATAATGATTTAAATGGTACAACATATAATTGAAAATGTCTTGTCTTTGATATTACCACAATTAAACTTTTACCATTGCTCTGATTGTGTGTCTTGACTGTGATTTTAGAGAGCTGTTCACACCAGCACAGAAGTACCAGCTGCTGGTTTACCACGCAGACGCCATCTTCCACGACAAAGAGTACAGGAACGCAGCCTGTAAATACACCATGGCCCTCCAGCAGCGAAAAGTCCTCAGCAAAACCTCAAAAGTTCGGACTTCAGCCGGAGGTGCTGCATCCAACCTACAAGCACAGGTCAGAGCGGTGATACAAAGGTGGACTTTTGAATAGATTGATGTCATTCCGTAGGGTAAGGCTGTACAATATTTTTGTATTGCTGTTTCAGAGTCTGCCATCAGAAATTGAGGTAAAGTACAAAATTGCTGAATGCTACACAATCCTCAAACTGGACAAAGATGCTATAGCAGTGCTTGATGGGATTCCTTCGAGACAGAGGACACAAAAGGTACTCGAGCTCCTAGTTGTAATTTTTAGTGCTCATTATTACATTTTATTATTTATGTTGATTATTTCCCCAAGTAATGTGTGTCAAATAAGTTAATGTATTAGGTCCTCAAAGTTCCTCTTTTAATTTAAATGTCTTTCTCTTTTCAGATCAACATGATGCTGGCGAATCTGTACAGAAAAGCAGGTCAGGAAAGATCTGCAGTGACCAGCTACAAAGAAGTGCTCAGACAGTGCCCTCTCGCTCTTGATGCGATCATTGGTAAGAAACATGATTTTACAGGAGACGGGCAACAATCAGTGGTGACCTTTTATATGTAGGAATTCAAAATGAGCTTGTAGAGGCACGGTGGCACAGCGGTTAGCGCTTGTGCTTCACAGCTAGAAGGTCCCAGGTTCGATTCCCACCTGGACGGGGCCTTTCTGTGTGGAGTTTGCATGTTCTCCCCGTGTCTGCGTAGGTTTCCTCCGGGTACTCCGGTTTTCCCTACCACCAAAAACATGTACAATAGGCCGGGATGAATGATGTGAGTGAGTGGTTGGTGGTGGTCGGAGGGGCCGATGGCGCAGATTGGCTGCCTCGCTTCCGTCAGTCTACCCCAGGGCAGCTGTGGCTACAATAGTAGCTTACCACCACCAAGTATGGAGTGAATGAATAGTGCAATGTAAAGCGTCTTTGAGTGTCCAGAAAAGCGCTATATAAAACTGATGCATTATTATTATTATTATTGTCTAGCCTCGTTAAAGGATCTGTATCATGCTATTTCAGCCATTCCAAAGTAAAGTAAAGTATAGGCATTTATATGATATATTGTACCACTACCACTATGGAGCACTAATTTTTGTGATAAATAAGTGTTTTTTGGAGGTATTTTTCAAACCCAGAAGACAAAACGCTTGGATTCAATTAACTCCGCCCCCTCTCTCCGCTCATACAACTTTAGTAGTAGTAGAAATATAAATACCACAGGTGACGTTACTTCACGATGCAGTTATAAGGAGTTAACATGTGCAACACAGCTTCATAAATGGCTAACATGCGTTATGATTGACTCATGATTGGGCGGAACGGTAGCACAGCGGTTAGTGCTCTCGCTTCACAGCTAGAAGGTCCGGGTTCAATTCCCACCTGGACGGGGCCTTTCTGTGTGGAGTTTGCATGTTCTCCCCGTGTCTGCGTAGGTTTCCTCCGGGTACTCCGGTTTCCCCTACCACCAAAAACATGTACAATAGGCCAGGATGAATGATGTGTGTGTAAATGTATGGTGTTGGTCAGAGGGACCGTAGGCGCGATGTGTGTAGTCGCGACAGCGCCTCTGTCAGTCTCCCCCAGGGGAAACTGAAGCTACTAACGTAGTTTACCACCACCGAGTGTGGAGTGAATGTACAATGCTCTCATGTAAAGCGCTTTGTGGCTTTGTCTGTGAAAGGCGCTATATAAATAAAGGTTCTTCTTCTTCTTCTCACCTTCTTCTGGTCCATCGAGTGTTTTTATTGTGAGACTCGCGTTGGTTATAAAAGTTAATCCACTTTGATTCTGGCCAAGGTTCACCAAATATCAGAGACATTCACAGACAAACACTATGTTTGCTGACAGTCGCTGAATCCTGGAGCGAAATTCCAACTTCTGGCGAGTGGCCTCTTGTTTAGGAAGGTTGAATAAAGTCCTGTCCTCGCATCCAAACGCGTTTTTCTCTGTGACATTATCGTTAGGTAAGAAAAAAGAACGGGTGTCCAGACTCCAAAGTAGGTTAGAAAGAGCTCCTTCTTCACAACTTTTGGTGCAAGTGTTTGCACCTCAGGGGGTGCGTTTCTTTTCTATGCAGGGGCAGCGCGGACGCGACAGGCACTTCCTTTTTTTTTCTCCTTTCTTTCTTCCTTACAACAGAAATAAGGAAAAGGCTGTTTTACAAATTAAAATCAGGCCATAATGCATTACATTACAGCACTTCCGTTCCGCTCTGACGACACGACAGAACTAGGGATGGGACGAAATATCGTTTGGCGAAATATCGCGATACAAAACGTGACGAAACGCATCGAGTAAAAAAAAAAAGGATCGTGAATTTGTTAATTTTTTTATTTTATTTTTTATTTTTTTCATGTAAAGCATCTTTGGGTGTCCAAAAAGCGCTATACAAGTTCAATGTATTATTAATAAATGAAAAAAAAATATATATATATCCAGGGAATGGTGCAGTGCGTCGTCACGTCAAGTCACAGACATGTTAGTTTTTTTGAAGAAGAACCAGTGCTGAGATACATTAACCTAGGGTTAGAGCAGCACTAAGGGAGTGTTCTTGTTGTGTTTGGCCTGTTAGGCCTTGTGTTTCCCTATGTTCAACTGAAACAAAAATAAACAAGTTGTTATTATACAGTAATATTTTTTTCTTTTTTTATATCGTATCGTGACGTATCGTTTCGTGACTCTGACATATCGAGGTGCATCGTATCGTGAGTTTAAGTGTATCGTCCCATCCCTAGACAGAACAAGTCAGTCGTTTACCAGGAGAGGGCGGAGCAGCTGCTCAGAGAGCAGGATTTAGGAGGATTACTTAGAACTGCGTGAATGAAGTCAAAAACCACTCTGGGGGTGTTTTTGGTAAGGAAATAGTAGTGATGGGTAGATGAGGCCTCGTGAAGCGTTTTGGCACATCCCCCAAACTGTATTGATACTGTGCCGGTACAGTGTCGCTGTGTTGCTCTATACTGACACCTGGTGGATCTTATACATCCTTGCATGAAACTTATTTGAGACTCACAAGACACACTGATTCAATCAAGTTACTAATCTATACCTATGGTATAATTTTACATCTTATGTGAAAATTAAAGTGAAAGTTGTGAATGTGATTTACCAATTTAAATGTCATTGAGTTTTTAATTATGAATTTTTATTCAGAAAATTAAGTTTGTCCAAAATGATCCTCCACAGCGGAAATGTTCTGTTTCTGCTCCATTTTATTGTAAGTTATTTTATCATTGGAAGGGTATTTTTCTTCTTCTGACAGTGATTCATCCTGTTGACACTTGCAGATGCGGTACCTTTTAAACACAGTTTGGCGCGTCGGTGACGAGCGAAACAGCAGCAGTATCGGTCACACGTCTTTTTCTTTAAGCGACACGCGCGTCGATACGGGGCTTCGCACTATGAGCTCGACACGTGCACCGGTGCGTCGGTGTTGCTGGACCCATCACTAGGAAATAGAATAACAACATGGTTAAAAGCTCCAAAAAGTAGATTTTGCATGATATAGGACCTTTTTAAAAATCATTTTTGTCTTCAGGCCTTCTCTCGCTGTCGGTGAAAGGGGCGGAAGTGGCTTCGATGACGATGGACGTGATTCAGACCATCCCGAACCTGGACTGGCTCTCAGTCTGGATTAAAGCCTACGCCTTCATCCACACAGGAGACAACCAGAGGGCCATCAACACCATCTGGTAAGAATCTTCGGCTGAAAATTACTCTCTCAGTTTGAATTGTCAGAAGTAGTAAACTGCAAATGCTGCATATAATTTTGTTATAATCATTTATGGAGAATCTTGATTTTACAACAGTATATTTAATCTCATCTTTGTACCAAAACAAATTCCCTAATTTTTGAGCCCCATATTTGACATTACCTTATTTCTGTTTCAGCTCTTTAGAGAAGAAGTCTCTGCTGAGGGATAATGTGGATTTGTTGGTCAGTTTGGCAGATGTTTATTTCAGAGCTGGAGACACAAAAAACGCCATCCTCAAATTTGAGCAGGCGCAAATGTTGGACCCGTATTTAATTAAAGGTAAGATCATTTTGTCTGTTTTTGTCCAGTTTACCTAGACAATTATGGACTGTGAACTTTAATCTTAATTTTTAAAGCATAAATCATACTGTATATTTACTCAGAAGAAATTGTTCCATCTAGTGCAATTCTGGACACTCGAGGACACTTGACATTGCAAAAATATATAGTTTAATCCTGGATACCTTGGCACATCTTTGCTGTGAATGAACGCTTCAATTGTTCACTAACTTAACTTCAATCAATGTTCTGTATTTCCTGTCTGCAGGTATGGATGTTTACGGTTACCTTATGGCTCGTGAAGGGCATTTAGAGGATGTGGAGGTTTTGGGAGGACGATTGTTCAACATTTCAGACCAACACGCCGAGCCCTGGGTCATCTCTGGGTGAATCTATTTACTAGTATTTGATAAATAAACCCTTCTTTCTTACAAATAGAGCCGTAACAAAGCATCATAGATCAGTTCTCATGAACTATAATAATAATAATGAATATTGATTTGATCATGTATTTTGTGAATTTAAATGAGTAAGTTAGTTTGCATGCATTTCTTGTTTACAATTTATACCAATTATTTTCTATCTTGTTCCTCAGTTGCCACAGTTTCTACAGTAAGCGTTACTCCCGGGCGCTTTACCTCGGGGCTAAAGCCATCCAGCTAAACAGTAACAGCGTTCAGGCGCTGCTCCTGAAGGGGGCAGCACTGAGGAACATGGGCCGAGTGCAGGAGGCCATCATTCATTTCAGAGAAGCCATGCGCCTGGCTCCGTGTCGACTCGACTGCTACGAAGGTACTTTTTATGGGATATTTTATTAATGTATTAGACAGAAATACAGTATTGGTCTTCCTTTTTACTGTACTGATGCTACACTGCAAGAAGTAATCAAGAAATAAGTGAAAGTTTTAAAATAAGAAAAAATATCTCATCGCACTCATTCATTTACATGATAAAGGTTTTTGAAGATGTTTTTTCTTAAGAGTAAAAAAAATCTTGCCCCATGGACAGATTTCTTACTCTACAAATTTACTAATGTGTAGATTACTTTTCACGGTGTACAAAACAATGCCTTTATGCGAAGTAGAAAACATTTTGATATATTGTAAAGTCCATTATTTTGTTATTATTATTGTGTGGGTCTTTTGATATTAAGATTTGCCGTTGCCGTCTGTAATCCTTTCTTTGTGCCGCTCGCAGGCCTGATCGACTGTTACCTTGCTTCAAATGGGATCCGGGAGGCGATGGGGATGGCCAATAACATTTATAAGACACTGGGCGCGAACGCTCAGACGCTCACGATCCTGGCCACGGTCTGCCTGGAGGACCCTGTGACGCAGGAGAAGGCCAAGACCCTGTTGGACAAGGCCCTGGCCCAGAGACCGGACTACACCAAGGCTGTGGTCAAAAAGGCCGAGCTGCTGAGTGAGTCTTTCCCCTCTGGGAGCACATCTGGGGGGCATAAACGTCCCCACGCTGACCGATATATTCTGCTCACATCTGTAACCTTAGTTATTGATGCCTAATCTACTAATCTCAAACAATGGTGATCGTGCTTTGTTTTTCAGGTCGGGAGCAAAAATATGAAGAAGGTATAGCTCTGCTGAGGAATGCGTTGGCCAATCAGAGCGACTGTGTGCTGCACAGGATGCTGGGAGATTTTCTGGTGGCAGTAAACGACTATCAGGAGGCCATGGACCAGTACAGCATCGCTCTGAGGTGAGAGGGGGTGAGGTCCCAGAGATGTCAAGGTAGAGACTGTGAGGCAGGAGAAGCATTATGTCTGAATGTCTGCTCAAAATGCTGAAACTGAATCCTCCATTATTTTCATTTTCAAAGGAACTATATTAAGAATACATTTTGAAGTAGAATTTAAGGATTTAGCATTATTTGGACCACAACACATGTGTTTTTAAATATGTGTTTTTGTACATGACTTTCTAAAGAAACGGGTTCACTCTCGAATTATTCAGAGTACGTGAGACAAAAAAGGTTGGGAATCACTGCTGTACACAACTCTAATGTATTACTTTCATAATAAAGTAACAGTAACCGTTAGTTTTCCAGAGGAGCTGCCACTGCAATAACTTAAAGTAGTTTCAGTTCATTTTAAAGGAGGATTAGGGCCAAAAGCGACTCAAGTTCACGTCCTTGTCCTGACTCTTGTGTTCCCTTTGCGTAGCCTGGACCCGAACGATCAGAAGTCGCTGGAGGGCATGCAGAAGATGGAGAAGGAGGAGAGTCCCATGGACGCCACGGTGGAGCTGGATGGGGACGACATGGAGGGTAGCGGGGAGGAGGGCGAGCTGGAGGGCAGCGACAGTGAGGCGGCGCAGTGGGGCGACCAGGAGCAGTGGTTCGGGATGCAGTGACCCAGGACTTAACGGGACGGGAAGGGAGGGGGGGTTTATCTGGTGGTTTTCAAATGATTTCTTTTGATAAACAATGATGAGAAATAGGGTGGCACTGGGTATACAGCTCTTTAAAGGCGAGACACTGCAGGTGAGTCGGAAGAAAATCATTCAAAGGTGTTTATTTTCAGTCATCCAGGTGGTTAATTCAATTTAGAGTCCAGACAAATTAAAACGACAGGACTTGCCTTACACCAGGGGTTAGCTACTTTTCCATTAAAAAAAAAAACATTACCATTTACCTTATTTATCAAATTAAGCTTGTTGATTGTGTTCAAAATGCTCTAAACGATAAGAAAATACATTTCTCAATTTTCAAGTGCATTGTTTTCAAGTGCTTTGAACTTGTAGAAAGTAAAACATTAGAAAACACGCATGTAGGGCCCCTTTGCGGAATATCGCTTGGGGCCACACCAGCTCTGAATTTACCTAGCTAAATCAATAGTGTAGGCTACATAACCATCAGCAAAAATACATATTATCACTGCCCTTTTTTTTGTGGCAAAAACTCATCTCGGCAGCTCTGGTACAAAATAGACTCCCAGTGGAAAATATGAGATGAGGCGTTCATGTATAATTTTCTACTCGGGTGTTTACCATAATTTCGAAACCACATGAAGGCAGCATCACGTCCGACTTCCGACCCAAAAATAACGTTCTGCCTGCAGTCGTCTCCCTTTAAAAGTAAATATAAATGCGAAACAGGGGATGTTGGAGATGGGGGAGGCGCGTGGACCGGAGCGACTCAGATTCTGGACTGTGAGGATGTTACAGACAAGGAGTCGGTGTTTCTTTACCCATGCAGATGATGTGACAGCCAAATGAGTGTCGGCTTTTTATGACATTTGTAATTATTTGTTGAAACACTCTGGATTGCTGACAGTTCAATAAAAAAAAACACGTATAAGGAAAATTGAACCTATTTACTCCATTATATTCGTCCAAGAGCACCGAAATATTCGCTTATAGTAAATATAATTTTGCCTTCCACCATCTCAGAGGCTTTGGTTCACGCTGAAACGTACTTAAGATTAAACAGGACTGGAGAAAAGGAAGTAAAGAAACTCGGTACAGTTTGTATTCGCCATCAATTATAGCAGTGTTTTATTTTTTTTGTATTTACAAAAAGGTCAAAGTCGACCCTTACAATGTAATGTAAAAAAGTTATTTTATTTGTCACTATGTATCCAAATAAATCTCAAGGTTACAGACACGGGGAGAAGCACAAACTCCCTTTGCGACGCCGGGATTAACCCAATCTGAGACTTTCTTACCCTAAACTTGTCGCTGAAAAAAAAACTGTGATAGACTGATACTGCTTTGACAGTTTTTTTAATGAAATTGTATAAAAATGTCAATAGTCGCAGGTATTTTTAAAAAGTAACTCCATCTTGTCTTAAGTAAAATTGAGTGCGTGTCTTATTTCAAGTTAGTGTTTGTTCCTATTATTTGAACACCCCTGGACGACTGAGAGCCCACGCAAACAAATGTCCTCTAAATCCGAAAACTCAATGGGGGCAAAAAAAAAACATCTTCACCCTGGAAATGGAAAAGTTTTTCTGCTCATTCTGGCTATACACATAATTTAATTTATTTTCTTTGAGTGACTTTATTTTTTACTTGACTTGAATTCTGGTGGGGAAAAAAACAGTGGCGGACTCTCAAGTTGATTAATGTTTAGCATTCTTTATATCCTTTTTGTAACTTTTGCATTGGTTACTGCAATATATAAAATCTCTTAACCAATAATAATGCGAGGAACTGTTTGAAAACATGTAAAAAAGTATCCCGTTTCTGTAATTGTCACTTGTCATATTGTGTCTTAAGTTTAACATGTAAAAATTGCAGACTGTATCTCAAACTTGGAGAAGTGTTACCATTTCAAAAACACTCTTTATAGTATTTTGTACATATTTTTTAAAATGTAAAATAAAACATCTATCTGTCCTTATGTGTTTTTTTTTTTATGGTTGTGTTCATTATGTCACTGGGATAGAACTCAATGTGCCGACTAGAAATATACACTGTGTAACTGTCTCTCACATTAAACGTCAGTTTGTCCTTATCTTTCGCTTCTACGCCCTCTAGTGGTGAAGTGGACGGAACAATTATTTTATATTTAGGTTCCGGCCGACCTTAATTTAACTACGCACTCAGTCAAGCCACGCTATAGCAGCAGCTACCTTTCTGCTCATTCCCGCATGAACAAGAGAAATGTGAAACAAATAAGAAGAAACCCAAAGAAACAACGAGAGAGATATTATAGGTTTGTTTAGTTTGTTATTTTAGTTTATTAATCGCCGACTTCAATATTATAATGTTTATTTATTTTTTCTTAGAAGACAATAAGAGCTTATGGACATTTAGCCCCTCGTGGAGGTCAGCTCACGAGGTTTGTCTTAAGTTTTAAATGTTTTATTATTGTCAATTTTATGTTTTAATATTTGTTTGTGTTTCTTATTTGTGCCCAGTTCTCACGGGTCGCCAACTGGTTGTCAAGCCAATAAAGTGAACCCTGTTTTAACTACCTCGTGCCTATGCTAAATCCTTGAGGGTGCTACAGTGAGAACTCCTCTGCTCTGCATGGGTAGACGGGAAAGACGGTGTCGTGCCAGGGACAAGGGAGACCACAGCGCCTCCATGCACCATCTGCCACGGCCTGATGCACGTCGCCAAAGGACGCAACTACTGCGGGAAGGCCAGGTTCCCCAAAAATGAATGCTGCGTCAAATAAAGGACTCATTAAGATGATTTTATAAAACAAATAAGAGTGGTTTAAAGAGACTTCAATTTAAAATAAGATATTTTTTTTGTTGGTTTCTAAGGAAGGACTGAAGTAATTTCCTTTATTTGCATTTCGCCTCCTGAGGTTGATTTAATTTGCGTAAAGTTTGGCATTTTACTTTTGTGTGAAGTAACCTGAATTACATATTTTCAGTGATTCTCAGTGATAGCACTGAGAAGTTTATTCAAGACACACAATGATTGTTGCAACTCTACTATAGTTGAGACCTTTAAGTCACATTTTTAAGAAGAAGATGACACCAAACACAGTTACGGTGCTATAACTGTAAGTCAAGTTTATTAATTAACCGCAAATACTCCTTTAAACTTAACCTAAACCTTGAGTTTCCATGTCAAATTCTACGTTCTAAACTAACGAGATAAGTTAAACAACTATGGCAGAGTTTGGTGTTAATCCAGAAGTCAATGAAGATTCTAATGATGAACGACTCTGTGCAGATGAACGATCAGAAGCAGCTGAAAGCACAGCAGATGATATCGCCACTACCTCACAAGAGCTACGTAAGAGTCAAAGAGTCCGTAAGTTAACGGAGAAGGGCCAGGAGCTGCACGATGAGCAAGTAAGGAAGGCTGTACATCGTTTCAGTGTGAGCTATGAGAAGTGGAAGGATGTCACCAAAGATGCAAAAAGGGCTATAGAAGGTCAGTGCTTGATAGATCTGCTGCAAGAACATGTTGCTAAAGTAATAGATGCTGAAAGGAAGGTGAATGTGATGTATGATGAGTTGAGAAACGTGGAATCTCCTGACAATGACACAAGACGTAGAATGGACACGTGCGAGGCAGTAACCAAGAAGGTCACTGAGGCTGCTGAAAGGTGTCGCAGCCCAACAAGGGTGGAATGTCAAGAAGATGAAGAAGAAATATGGAATGAAACTGAGTCTGTGTTTAAGTCAGCAGCCTCGGACAAGATGAGTGTCAAGTCACACCATACCAAGCTCTCTTCTCATTCAAAGGTCTCCTCCATACACTCCAGCAGACATTCTAGTGTGTACTCTGCTAAAAGGCAAGAAGCCGCTGCAGAAGTTGCAGCCAATGAAGCTACATTGCAAGTTCTAATGGAACAAGAAAGTCATATTAAGGAAATCGAAAGACAAGAAGTAAACATTGCACAAAAACAAAGAGAGCTAGAAGCTACGCGCAGAGAAGTGCAACGACTAGAAACAGTCAAGAAGCTTAAGGCAGCTAAAGCACGACAACGAGTCTACGAACAAGATGAATGTTCAAGCAAAGGAATTTATGGCTTACTTCATCAAGGCTCTGACAAGGAAAATGAAGTCAAGCGCGGAAACAATGACACACTGGTTAAACGGGGTTCCTCACCACAAAATGTGACATCTCGACAAGAAGTAAACACAATCGACCTGGTCAAGGCATTTGCAGAGACTCTTAGTGCGAATCGTCTTCCTGTTCCAGAGCCTATGGTATTCAGTGGTGATCCTCTCAGATACAGTGATTGGAAGATTTCCTTCCAGACTCTGATTGACAGGAAAAATATACCTGCTGAAGAGAAAACATACTACCTGCGAAAGTATGTAAGTGGAGCTGCAAGGAAGGCTATAGAAAGCTACTTTCTACTTGGTACAGAGTCAGCCTACAATGCAGCTTGGAAGGTTCTTGAGGAGAGGTATGGCAATCCCTTCACTATAGCCAAAGCCTTTAGAGACAAACTTGATGCATGGCCCAAGATAAGCTCCAAGAGCAGTGCTGAACTTCAAGAGTTTGCCGACTTTCTCCGTAGCTGTGAAGCGGCTATGTCAACGATAAAGGGGCTCCAAGTGCTTGATGATTGCAATGAAAACCAAAGGATGCTTGCAAAACTTCCAGACTGGCTCACATCAAGGTGGAACAGAAAGGTTACGGAAGCGCAAGAAGAGAGTCACACTTTTCCAAGCTTCAGCCAATTCACAAGGTTCATCTCACGTGAAGCTAAAATCGCATGTAATCCCATAACTTCTCTCAGTGCTCTGAAACCAAGTGAAAGTGAAAAAACAAAGACAGTAAAGAACAGGAGCCACGGGGCAAAGGTCCTGGCGACTAAGTCAAGCGAAAGGGCAAATCCAAGTTGTGTTTACTGTGAGAGGGCAGGACACAGTCTACTGAAGTGCTGGAAGTTTAAGAATGAAAGCATTGACAAGAGACTCAAGTTTGCACAAGATAAGAAGTTATGCTTTGGCTGTCTCAAATCTGGTCATCGTTCAAAGGACTGTGAAATTAGAGAAACATGTGACACATGCGAAAAGAAGCATCCTACGTGTCTTCACGACACCCGAACCAAGGTAGAAAGAGCTCAAACAAAGAGTAACCAGGCAAAGAGTGGTGACAAGACAAAGCAAAGAAACCCAGATAGCCCACAAGAAGACGTTACACCAACAACAAGTGAAGCAACTTCTAACAGAGTTATGCAGAATGTTAAAGACACTCACACATCCTCCATCATTCCAGTATGGGTGTCAACTGAAGACAAGCCAGAGTGTGAAGTTCTTGTGTATGCACTTCTTGATACACAGAGCGATACAACCTTCATACTCGAAGAAACAGCAAGGGCTCTGCATACCACAAGTGAACCTGTTCAGCTAAGGCTTACCACAATGTCATCAAAAAACCATGTGGTATCCTGTCGCAAGCTCTCTGGTTTACAAGTGCGAGGATTTAACTCAAACAAGATCATTTCCTTGCCAGTAACATATGCAAGAGAATTTATACCTGCGAATCGAGATCATATTCCAACACCTGGAACTGCCAAAGCATGGCCCCATCTTGGACACATTGCTGATGAGATTGCTCCACTGCAGAGTTGTGACGTTGGCCTTCTAATTGGCTACAACTGCCCTCAAGCACTTATTCCCCGTGACGTTGTGGCTGGTAAAGAGAATCAGCCATTTGCACTAAAAACTGATCTGGGATGGAGTATTGTGGGATTTGGCAATCTATGTCACGATTATGGAGATGCCTTCGGTGTCAGTCACCAAGTCATTGTGAAGCAGGTGTTGCCAAGCATTCAGTCATCTTCAAGACTCACTACTGAAGTTCATTATGTCTATAGAACAGAGATAAAGGAGATGGTTGTGCCGGCAGACATCATCAAAATGTTGGAGTCAGATTTTGTCGAGAAGGCATCCGAAGATGCAAAGGTTTCCCAAGAAGATCTCAGATTTCTGACAAGGATGAAAGAAGGAATTACGCACAGAGTAAATGGACATTACGAAATGCCACTCCCGTTTAAGAGTGAAAGGCCTGACTTGCCGAATAACAAAGCATGCGCCATTCATCGTCTCAAGTGCCTGGAGAGAAAGCTCCGGAGAAACAAGCAATACTACATGGACTACAAAAGGTTTATGGAGGAAATCATAGCTCATGGAGATGCTGAAAGAGTCCCAGAGCAAGACATTGACAAGAAACCGGCTTGGTACATTCCACACCACGGGGTGTATCATCCTCAAAAGCCTGGAAAGATCCGTGTTGTCTTTGACGCCTCCGCCAAGTTTCAAGGAACTTCTTTAAATGACCATCTCCTGACTGGCCCAGAGCTAACAAACACCTTGCTCGGAGTCTTGTGCCGTTTCCGAAGAGGCCCGGTGGCTTTCATGTGTGATATTGAACGCATGTTTCACCAGTTCCATGTGTGTGCCCGCGACCAAGATTACCTAAGGTTCCTATGGTGGGAGAATGGCGACCTTGAAACCCCCTTTGCTGTCTATCGAATGAAAGTACACCTATTTGGTGCGGCTTCTTCCCCAGGTTGTGCTAACTACGGCCTCAAGCACCTGGCTAATGAAGGAGAAGGGAGATTCAGCAAGGAAACCATCAAGTTTATTAAAACAAACTTCTACGTTGATGATGGATTAGCAAGCGTTGACACCAAAGATCAAGCAATACAGCTTGTCAATGAAGCACGGGCGCTATGCAGTACAGGCAAACTACGGTTGCACAAGTTCATCTCCAACAGCAAGGAGGTGTTAGCCTCTCTTCCAAAGGAAGAATGCGCCGTAGCTGCAAGGGAGCTAGACATAGCACTCAGTGGAGTACATATGGAGAGAGCGCTTGGCGTTCAATGGTGTGTGGAATCGGACCAGTTTCAGTTCAGGGTGACTGTCAAGGAAAATCCACTCACCCGAAGAGGAGTATTGTCCACAGTCGCTTCTGTGTTTGATCCACTTGGATTTGTGTCACCCTTTATCTTGCTGGGGAAACAGATCTTGCAACGGATGTGTCGAGATAAGCTCAACTGGGACGACACCTTACCTGACAGTCTTCGACCTCTGTGGGAGTCTTGGCTGCTTGACCTAAGAAACCTAGCAGACGTTAAGGTCGAGAGGTGCTATATGCCTTCAAACTTCAAGGCCCAGCACTATGAGCTGCATCATTTTTCTGATGCAAGCGTGTCTGGATATGGTATGTGCACCTACCTCAGAGCAATAAGCACGACCGGAGAAATTCACTGTTCCTTGGTGATGGGAAGATCAAGAGTTCCACCATCGAAGGTTACAACCATACCACGGCTTGAGTTGTCAGCGGCTGTAGTTGCTGTTCACACCAGTGATATGCTGAAAAGGGAATTGGAAGTTGAAGTTGAACAAGAAACATACTGGACTGACTCTAAGGTTGTACTTGGATACATCAGCAATGAAGCCAGAAGATTCCACGTGTTCGTTGCAAACCGGGTGGAACGCATCAAACAAAGTACACAAACTACACAATGGAGGTATGTGGCCTCTGAAGAAAACCCTGCAGACCACGCCTCAAGAGGTCTTACAGCTAAACAACTCGTATCCTCAAACTGGTTCAAGGGCCCAGATCTTCTCTGGCAGAAGGTCGTAACCAGTGGTGAAATCAAGGTGGGAGAGCTATCAAGCAGTGACCCAGAAGTCAAGAAGGCTCAAGTCCACAAGGCACAAGCTGAAGAACAACGGTCACTTTTAGATCGCCTCCACAAGTTCTCCGACTGGTCTAGGATGATAAAGGCCATTGCCAGACTCAAGCGCTTTGTCAGAGAAGCAACGAGTCACAAGCAAAGATCCTGTGAAGTAAGCAGTTTCCAAGAAAGGAAGGAAGCAGAATTAACAATCATAAAAAAGGTTCAAGAAAGGGCATTTGCTCAAGAAATACAATCCCTTCAACATTACAAGGCAATACAAATCAAGGACAAGGCCATCAAGTTACACAAGTTTTGTCCATTTCTGGACAATGAAGGCATTCTCCGTGTCGGTGGACGTTTAAAACATGCTACCCTGCATTCCAACGTCAAGCACCCTGTGATTATGCCAAGAGACAGTCATGTGTCCACATTACTTGTCAAGCATTATCACGAGAAAGCATGCCATCAAGGACGAGGAATCACCATGAATGGGCTTCGGGCTAATGGTTATTGGATTCTCGGATGCAGCAGGATCGTTTCGTCTCACATCTACAAATGTACAAAGTGTCGAAAGTTCAGAAGATGTACGGAACAACAAAGGATGGCAGACCTCCCAGAAGAGCGGATGGAAACCACCCCCCCATTCACCTACTGTGGAATGGACTGCTTTGGTCCTTTTTATGTCAAGGAAGGCAGAAGAGAGTTGAAGCGCTATGGATTGTTAATCACCTGCATGTGCTCTAGAGCAGTACATATCGAGATGCTTGATGATCTCACCACCGATGCCTTCATCAACGCCTTACGTGCATTCATCGCCATTAGAGGTGCAGTCCGGCAGATAAGATGTGATCAAGGCACGAACTTCGTTGGCGCCAGAAATGAGTTCGTGGAAGCCCTCAAGGAAATGGATCAAGGGAAACTCAGGGAACAGGATGTTGAGTTTCTAATGAATTCCCCAGCGTCAAGTCATATGGGTGGTGTCTGGGAGAGACAAATCCGCACCATAAGAAGTGTACTAATGTCAATCCTGGAACAATCAGCCAGGCAACTTGACAGCTCCTCTCTAAGGACGTTTTTGTATGAGGTTATGGCAGTGATAAACAGCAGACCACTTACTACAGACCAACTTTGTGATCCGTCAAGCCCAGAACCTCTGACACCAAACCACATACTGACCATGAAGTCCACAATCATCTCCCCACCTCCAGGAAGGTTTGTCAAGGAAGATATTTATCTCCGCAAAAGGTGGCGTCGCGTTCAACTTCTAGCCAACACATTCTGGACTAGGTGGAAAAGGGAGTATTTGCTGAATCTGCAAGGCAGACAGAAATGGACGAAAGAACATAGAAATGCCAAGATCAATGATATTGTCCTCTTGAAAGATGAGATAAACCCACGAAACCTCTGGAAGCTGGCGAAGATTATTGAAGTGTATCCGGGAAAGGATGGAAGAGTGAGAAAGGTGAAACTACTAATGAGTGATTCATCTCTGGACGATAAAGGAAAACGCGTCTCCAAACCTGTCCATCTAGAGAGACCCATTCATAAGACAGTTGTCCTGTTGGAAGCAGGTGAAGACACCCAACCTCGCTCTGCCCAAGATATTAATAAATAGTTCATAAGTTGTTAAATACATAAGCCGTTCATTAGTTCATAAGCAATAAGTTGTTCTTCAAAAAAAAAAAAAAAAAAATCACAAGTGATTGGTGGGAGTGTAACTGTCTCTCACATTAAACGTCAGTTTGTCCTTATCTTTCGCTTCTACGCCCTCTAGTGGTGAAGTGGACGGAACAATTATTTTATATTTAGGTTCCGGCCGACCTTAATTTAACTACGCACTCAGTCAAGCCACGCTATAGCAGCAGCTACCTTTCTGCTCATTCCCGCATGAACAAGAGAAATGTGAAACAAATAAGAAGAAACCCAAAGAAACAACGAGAGAGATATTATAGGTTTGTTTAGTTTGTTATTTTAGTTTATTAATCGCCGACTTCAATATTATAATGTTTATTTATTTTTTCTTAGAAGACAATAAGAGCTTATGGACATTTAGCCCCTCGTGGAGGTCAGCTCACGAGGTTTGTCTTAAGTTTTAAATGTTTTATTATTGTCAATTTTATGTTTTAATATTTGTTTGTGTTTCTTATTTGTGCCCAGTTCTCACGGGTCGCCAACTGGTTGTCAAGCCAATAAAGTGAACCCTGTTTTAACTACCTCGTGCCTATGCTAAATCCTTGAGGGTGCTACACACTGCCTGACCAAAGTAAAAGAATTAAGACCAGGTTATTCCATCAATGGATTTCTTCTTCCCTGATGGCACGGACACAAAGTAAAACTGCCAGTGCATTTTGTTTACCCCATTGGTAAATAAAGTAACCCAAAATAAAGACACAATGTATTGAAACAAATCAGAAACATCTCAGAACAAATGAAATATAATATAGGTCAAATTTGTCGTGTATTTCAGTGACCCAGTGGCTGTGTGAGTCATCTTGGGGCTTTTGGTTTCGATCACGGCGGCCTCTAGGACACTCCAGGTCCAAGTTCAATTGTTTTGTAGGTTTTCTGGTGAGAGGATCTGTCAATGGTGAAAACTCTAAAAACATTTGGTCCTGGAGCACACTAGAGGCCCCCGGGATGGGAAGTAAAGGCGACAGGTTACCCACCCATACAGCCGCGTTACTGAAAGGTCAATTACACATTAATATGAACCTTTTTTTACCTCATAAAAAGTTGCATAGTGCACCTTTAAGATTTTTCCAGTGTAAGCAACATCAGACCTGGGGGCCAAATCCAGTTTACAGTTTTATTGGGGGCAGGACATTTGCACTCCCCAGGAGTGTTGTTTTAGTTTTAGTTTTAGTTCTTTTTTAATTGACACGGCTGGCGCCAAACAGCTGCCACTCCTGTATCACCTTTCAAAAACGCAAGTGAAAACAAACATATTTTTGATTTATTACAAATAATGAATGATACTTGAGACACAGTTCAGAAACTCATGTAGTTTTTTATTCACGTATATGTCATACAGTCTTTGAAAATACAGTACTTCCTGCCACTGATCTATAATGCACAAAGTCAGTGCAAAAACAAAACAAAAATAATCTGTTTGGTTTTCAATGTCCCATAAAAGTATCTCCTAAAAAATATGATTTGAGCTTATGTCGACAAAAGCGCTATCTGCATCTATACACGTCTATTTCACAAGTTTGACACAAAATGGCCGACATGCTCCACTGACTGTACACTGTAAGATATTTGAAATGATCGACTCGTGGCTTTGTCAGTTTAAACCTTAAACATGCAGCGTTTTCTTAAGATTTGCTGCTTTCCAAACACACATGCACAACACAAAACAAAAACAGAACAAAAAATATACTTTGAATGAGGAGCAGAGCTGGACGTTACTTGAATTTCGCTGCAAGAGAAAAAAATAAAAGAAATGAGACAAAGGACCGAGAAACGTTGCAGTTTGAAAGGCCATGCTGTGAGTGAGGGAGCAGGAGATGCAAGTGATGTTTGGTTGAGAAATTATTTTGTTTGTTTTTAAGGGGTTGAGAATTTTAAAACCACACAGGGTAAACATTGCATCCAAAAAATATAAGCATTTTTTTATTACTTGGTGTAAAAAAAGAAAAGAAAAAAACGTTGATATATAAGCCCAAGCTCATTGTAGCTTCTGGGAGAAATTAATCATGTTTGTCTATATAAAAGCAAATACGTCACCATTAAAATATTTTTTTTTCTCAATAATGCAAAAATAAATAATTGAAAACATCTCTTGCTTCTCCTTATAATCAAAATCCAAACCATCAGAGTCCACGCAGTCAGAGCAAACAAGCACAGTGATGAAATCCCTACAGGACTATGGCTAATAAGTAGTACAGTATTTAGTACTTCGCTTAGGGACAGCTTTATTTAGTCGATTTATTGTTTAACTCTTCCAATGTCCATCTTCTTGCAAAAAAGAACAATTCCTACAACAAGATCCTGGCACTTGTGACAATTATCGAAAGGCATTTCCAAACAATAATATTTTCATAAACGTGGTACCATAAGTGTAAAGACGTTGTTACTATTATTGCTGTAGATTTAATAGGGTTATGACAAATAATACAATTTAAAAAACACCATGCAAATGTACAAAAACGACATTTTTAGGAGGAAAAGAAGCCTTACTAAATATAAGTATAAGGAGTGGGAGGAACTCAAATCAGCAGCTGAAAGTTTATGTCGTAAAACATCATAACATCATAGTGCAACAATCTCTGTAGTCGATAAAGTACGTGATCAAAGTGTGCCTTAATAACTCAGTTCGGAAAATTTGTCCCAACTCCAGATCTTGAGCCAGGTTTGGTCTGGGGCTGCACAATATATCGCAAAAATTATCGTTAGCGCAATATCAGGAAGCCACGATATAGCGCAAAACAGTGAGGACGTCCAAAAGATCTTTTTTTCATCACGGCCTAAAACAAATGCAATGCAACTTTAATGTGACTTAAAGTTTTCAAAAAGTGCAGTTGAAGTCATTATTTTTCTACCCTTCAAATGCAACAATGTACGCCAATGGTAGAGTATTCTCGTCATGCCTTAAGATTAGCCATTTTTAATTTGTTATAACCAGTAACACCGAGTTACTTTTACCCCAAATCGTGTAGTTAAAGGCACTGTACCTGATTTTCTAGTAGTGGAACAAATTTTGTGTTGTCTTCCTTTTGTATACTGTAAACTCATACATAATAGAAATGTAATTGCAAAGCATTTGCATCAATTGTATGAACTCTCAAGCGAGTTTTCGAACATTTCTGTGACAACAACCCTGAAAAGTGATCCTGCAAGTTGTGAAATGTGCCGATAAATTCTGGGAAGAATTGGGATACTACAAATATGTGAGAAAAGTTAGGAAGGCCTTTGACCACAACATAATAATTTAGTGGCTTCTTCTTTCATTGTTTGTTAAAAAAATCAGGTGTAGGGCCTTTAACCTCTTAGCCATGACATTTTAATACAATTGGATCAAATTAAAAAGCAAAGCAAGCACCTTGTTGAAATGGTTTGTAAAATATTGCAATACTATCTTTATTGCTAAATCAGCACAGTTATTCAATATCGTACGTTTTCCTCATATCGTGCAGCCCAAAACAAAACATGGTCTAATTTGCGGTAAACCCCTCAAAAAAAAGCTTTCAAATGACTGCCTTCACCATTTGGGAATCACAAAGTTATCGTACTAAAACTAATACTAATCTACCAGTAAATGTTCTGGCTTTTAAAAGCACTTTTACCACATATATAATGTAATCAGTTTGTGTAGCTACTCCCACTCCTGTGTTGCGTGTGTTATTATCATAGCGCGCATGCCCCGTAGGAGAACAACAGTGACAGGTTCATCAAAGTCTTAAGTTTTTACATCTACATAAATCTACATCGAAGTCTATACAGTGTCGTGTGCTATGTACATTTATACAGACTCCTCTTTGTGCCTCGTTACAAGTTCAAGTACAGTATGTGCACGGTTTACAGATGAAAATACGTTTATGCTGCGTTCATGGGGCTCTTGTTTAGATGGGAAATCCCAAAGACAGAATATGAATGTACCTAATACCAGACTTTACCTGGAGTAAGCAAGTACACTGACACATTGGTATTTTTCATTTTTGAAACTTAAAATAAAGGTTTTTCGTTGAGGAAACATTACAATATGATCCAGTCAATTGGGCCTTTTTTAGACTGATGAAATAAATAATCAGAAATATTGACATTTACCAAGGTTTTTGTTTTTCATGAAGTGGTCAAGACACATTAAAATGCAATCCACTAATCTGCAATCTTTTTTCAATCTCCTTTTAAACATAAACCAAACACCCAAGATTAGTGAATAACCTTTCTCTGCAAGTGTATTGTATTACCTTTTAACGCCCCATGATTGCAACATAAGATGTCTATATTAAGATGTGGTTAAATAACACAAGTAAACAACCCAAAACATTGAAAAACACATTTTACTTAAAATGGTAACACGCTGGTTCTCTCTCTCAAACTAAAACAGTGGAAATAAATAACAACGCAGATCTTAAAGGGACAGGGCAGTTATTTATAAGAGGTGGTTTTCTTCCGTACAGTGCGGGTTCAACCGAAACCGATTGTATGTAAATGTGACACAAGAACAGCTTCATCGTAGGAAAGATTTTCAAATATACTGTTAACTGGACTGGGTTGATATAGTTTAGGAAGTTTCACCTCCTTCTTCAGAGGATTGTGGGCCAGATCTTCCACCTGGCGCAAGGACAGCGCTGCTCCAAACGGGCTGGTCATCTTCCATGTGCGCAGCTGTTGTGCCTGTGCCATTGGCGAGAGGGCGTTTATTAAATTAATAATTTTTAAAAGTAGGATGCTTCTCTTGGCCACTTTTTTAACAAATGTAATGGGGACACTGCAGATGTGGCACTTTTTGTTCATTGTGAATGTACAACGTATGTACTGTCTGCGCAGACGAGTGGCCCTGTAGCTCAAGACAAATTCCCCTCTGAGGCTAATAAAGTTTATCTTATCTTATTAAAAAGAATAGGTCGACTGAGGCGTGGTTTGTTCCACATAACATCACCATTGGCCACGGATGTTTCTTAAGCCCACGTACTTCCCACTTAAATGCGCCAGGTCTGGAGCTGAAAGATCTCACAGTGCGCTCCTACTAAGCACAAAAGATTACGCTATAGTCTGCGTTTAGAAACACAAGATGGGGCCCTGCATGTCTAATGAAAAGGGTAACTTGTCTTCCACTTGACTAAGAAAAGAAAAACATCCTCACCTCCATCACCCCAGTTCAGTCGACAATGTTGGAACATCTCTACTATGATAGACCATTATATGCGTCATATTCATGGATTTCAGTCATGACTTTTCCTGTTATGAACGCCATTTTTTAAGACTTTGATCATCCAAAAAGATACAACAGCAGTGTTTTATTACCATCAGCGCCACAATCCTGATTTTGCACCGCTTGAAACCCATGAAAAGACTGCCTTTTACAAAACACCGGGCCGTCCCTTTAAGCACAATACAAGCTCAATGCATTTCACACATATTTGTTATTATATTATTGTTGTAAATAAGTTAACACAATCCTCTGGCTAAAAGGTGTATTGATAAAATATTCTCACGGCCGATTATATGTATAAAACAAAGGAAGTCTTGTGTACGTGCCTGTTTTAAAACGTCTGAAATGCGGATGTAAGACGATGCGGTGAATGTGGTATAACAGCGCTGAGGTAGCTGTGCTCTGCCTGAAGCAGAAAATAACGACAGACGCATGGAGAACAGACGGACGACTACAACCGGCACGCTTCAAGTCAAAGGCCCGGGATTTTACAGCGAGTGCAGACGAGACAATTAGTTAACTGTGGGTCCAGGAAGTGGTCATGTTCATTCATTTATTCCTATGATATTATGTTGAAGTTTGATACTTAAATAAATCATTATCTTCTATTCTTGAGCAATGAATGGATTTTACCACATAAACTTATATATTTTGCCCCCTTTCTAAAAAGATGCCTTTACTTACTATTACTGGTTTTCACATTACCTTGTTCTTCTTTGATTGTACATTAAATTCCTGACTATTTGCACCCTCTTAAGAGCTGTTGTAATAAGTGAATTTCTCCACTGTGAGATCAGTAAGATCCTATCTCATCTCATATGTCACAAGGAAATTGTAGTAAGATAAGATTATGTGTTATTAGTGTAATCATTGTGGATAATAATTTTTAATCAATAGATCTCGGGATTGTGTCGTCAAATCCGCTTTTTCTGCAGCTCTTTTCTCTACTTTTTTATATCAGTCTATGGATAATGTTTGCTAAATGTTGGATTTCTATGATAAAACATTCAATTGCAAACTCTTTAGAAAGACATGTATATCCTTTTAGTATCAGCCTGCAACATAATAATTCTATCCACACATATTTGAAAGAGGTCTGAAAACTTTCTGCTTCCATGTTGCTCCTTTTGTCACTTTAAAAAAAGAAAGGAAAACAAGTCAAATGGGCAATGACCGTCCTCTCCTTCTGTATGAAGACAAACCCGACACCTCTTTTTACAAGGTTTGAAAAAACTTGAACTATGGTTTTTCCTCACTTTAAAAACCACGGCAAATCACTTGAAGCCTGTGCTCTCCTGAAAATGCATCTCTCCAAACGCACTACATTCTCGTTCCCCGCCCCCAAATTTTAAAATACTCCTCATTAGAAAATAGCTTTGTACATTCTCTGTACAGCTCTTACGCCTTTTTACGTGGTAATTTCTAGCGGCTCACAATATGAGCCAATAGAAATAAAAAAATAAAAACGTTCTTGACAGTGTCAGGCGCTTACATTCAACATTCAAAGCCAGGTGGCGTCCGATTTTAAATACAGTATCTATCTGCTAAAAAGTGGAAGAAATTTAAATACGAACATGGGACGTCCCGTCAGTCTTCCTTCTCACCCAACTCTAATAATAATTCTTCCAGTCCAGATGTGTCTTCTCTGTGATAAAAGTTAGTCGATGTTGATTGTTAAGTCCACTCCAAACGGTGCTCGGGGGGACAGAGGGGGGTGAACGGGTCAGCGCCACAGGGAGGCGAGGTTAGTGTTTTCGGGGAGGTACACCCACAGCACCAGGGGCAGCGACAGAGCCACGAAGGGCCAGGAGATGCCGCTGGCGCAGTGGGGCAGGGAGCAGCCTTTGGGGGACGCTCTCGTCAGGTGTTTACCCAGCTCCAGGTAGTTCCGGGCCATGAACTTCAGCAGCTCGTCCAGGAGGATCACGGGAATCGAGATCTTCAGCACCATCAGCCACTGCGTCGAGTCCAGGGGCGTGATCTGGAAGATGACCTGCCACAGAGCGGGGGAAACTTTATTACCAGCACCACAAGAGGTTAATAACTTACATAGGCCAGACAGAAGGGTATCTTTACGTTTTGTATAGAAAGTCAGTACCAAAATCAACGACAGTCTAGCTTTAATTCATTTACTTAGTTTGTTAGTTATTTGGAGACAACAGGAAACATTAGAACAAAAGTATTTTATAAAGCTGAAAAAAAATATATATATTTAAAAACATGAACAGAAATATGTTTTGGACCATCATCTTGAATATTGTATTCATCTCTAAAAGTTTTAAATTACTTTATTAAACCAAATTGCCTTTTTGCCCAGCAAACACACACTGAAAGTTTCAAACATTTACTCAATATCTTTCAGTCACTAGAAGACTTTTCATATTGCACCGTGTTTCACCTGTAAGATAATCACAGTTGCTATTCAGTCATTAGCATTTTAGACGTTTTTATGCTTTAAGATGTTGCTGCACTTTGTGCAGTACCCTGTATTTGTAGTAATGAGAAAGGAAGGATAGATGAGCAGTTACCAGTTTTGTGATTTCAATTTAGATTCAGGTTGACATTATTTGCATTAGAAACATAATCCAATATGCCGGCGGGTAGCGTTTTTGTCACGTGACTCACAAAAAAAAAACCACAATTGATTAAAGCACCATTATATCAGATAGTTTACAATTATTCAGACAAATAACTAGGCCTTACATGGGCCAGACCGCGTTTGCTCTGCCCGATCCCGTCAGATTTCGGAAGCAGGAAGGGCCCGGTTGGTACTTAGATGGGAGACGGCTTGGTAACACCAGGAAGCTTGGGTAGTGACTGAGTGAGTGGTCGGTGTAGAAGGATAATATTAAATCACTATTTCTCATACTGGGTCAAGCTGTAAACTCGTATTATCCGTGGGTCAAACTGTACGGTCGTACTATCTCTGTCGTAGCCTTGACTGTGGTGCTCTGGCGCCACTGAATGTTTTGCCTACGTATCGGTATGACGCGCTTAGGCGGTATTTATCCCCCTGGTGTGGAAGCATAGGCAGACTTGAATGGTGGGACTAGCGCAATGTCTTGTATTCATGTCTCCGGGTCCCGTACGATGGTAAATAAACTTCTCCTGTATAAGACATCCTGACTGCTGCCTCTTCTTCTTCGGTCCTCTCGAACATCAATTGTTATTTCTCTAACAGTCGGTGGTGGTCGGAAGGGCCGATGGCACAGATTGGCCGCCTCGCTTCCGTCAGTCTACCCCAGGGTAGGTGTGGCTACATACGTAGCTTACCATCACAGAGTATGGCGTGAATGATTAATGGACAAAATTTTAAAGCGGCTTCTCTATGATAAAAGTTAGTTGATGTTGATTGTTAAGTCCACTCCAAGAACACTTGTCTGCAAGTTCATGATTGATATACTGTAAATGCTTTATAATCAGATGCAGAGTTTTTCCCCCCCACAAATGTCTGTGCTTACAATGTAATAAAGAAGGACAAAACAAATTTTGTTCCACTACAAGACAAAAAGAAAAAATCAGGTCTAGTGCCTTTAGCAATTTGCAAAATGTCTTTAGAAAATGTTTTAAATACTACACGAGCTGCTTGAAGCACATGAGAGAAACTCACTGGCAGAGGCTCGACGTAGAGAATAAGGAAGTGCAGAGACATGGAGAGACAGATGGCGCCCAGCAGCCAGACGTTCTCCCAGGGAGGCATCCGCAGCAGGGACTGGTTCTCAGACAAACTGCAGCACAAAACACAGGTTAAAAATGAACTACGAGACATTCATTACTCATTTAAACATGGAATACCAACACTGACCTGTTGAGGGCGTTGCACATCTCTATGGTAACCAGCACAGACAGCGCCATCGTCATGGGATACGGAGACTCAAACACGGTGCAGTCCAGACCCTCAAAGTCTGGGCTGTCAGAGTCACACTGCAGGAAGTGGCTCTAAGGGGGAACAGAGATTCAGCTCAGTCCTGCAGTGAGTGGGATGAGTTTGTTCTGGAGGTAAACTGGAGCTATTTTTAAACCACAAATGCTGCAATGCTGTCACTCATCTGTGCCCGCTCCTCAGCTTTTCAATCTTAACCATAAACATGATTAAAATGCTAGATTTCAACTTTGTTTGGTCATTACAGGGCACTAACCAGTTGGTAGAAAGTGATTTGAGGTCCGTCATCTGCAATGATGAACCACCAGGCAGCGGCGCCCACCGTCGCAGCTCCAACGTAACCTGAACAGAGCACACAATGAAATAAAATAAACTTTAAAACCATACCTCTGACATATGCAAACATGTAATAAACATATAATAGCAGCAGTAGTGAAAGTAATGTTATATAATGGCTCTGTTTATATCACTCTTTTTAAGTTTTCAAAGCGCTTTGCATTTGTCCATTCATTCTAAGTTTCTGCTGACCTCCAATGGCGAGGTATCTGAAGAAAAGCCAGCCGGAGATGAGCGGCTCTTTCGCGTTTCGTGGCGGTTTCTCCATAATGTCGAGGTCTGGTGGGTTAAAGCCCAGAGCGGTGGCGGGAAGCCCGTCAGTGACCAGATTCACCCACAGCAACTGCACCGGGATCAGCGCCTCCGGGAAACCAAGAGCTGCCGTCAGGAAGATACTAAAAAGACAAAAAGCATTATCTATTACAATCAAAAGAAAGACAGAAAAAGTTAAAATAATGACATAACATATTTTTTGGCATGTTGCCCAGCCCTGCATTCAAATTCAAAACAATACATGGAGGTGTGGCCTAGCCAAGTGGGAAGAAAACCTCTCAGGGAATCACAATTTCCCCCCTCTTTTTAGCCGTTTTCAGGGGACTATAAACATATCTAGCACACACCATTAAAGTCAAGCCAAGAGCGTATCCATATGGATGTTTGTTCAGAGCAAATTGTTCAGAAGCGAAAAAGTGCACTTGTTGCTAATGTTAGCATATGTAGCATGAAGCTAACGTTAGTTTCCTGGTTAGCATTGTCAGTTTTTTAAAATATTTATGGGCTGTTTAACCACTCTGCTCTTCTCCATGTCTCTGTGTCTTTATTTAGTAGAAAAATATATGTTAAAGTAATGGTGGAGTAATGGAAATGTTTTCCCCTTCCTTGATTTACCCCGTTGGCTGCTTCGAACATGACCATATCTGGGCAGTTCCAAAGATGCTGTCTGTATCAATATCTTGTGTGCACTGACCAGACGACCTCCCCCACATTAGAGGAGATGAGGTATCTGATGAACTGCTTCATGTTGTTGTAAATGGCTCGTCCCTCTTCAACCGCTGCCACGATGGAGGAGAAGTTGTCATCAGCGAGGACCATCTCTGAGGCGGATTTGGCCACAGCAGTGCCAGAGCCCATTGCGATGCCGATCTCTGCCTTCTTCAGGGCTGGGGCGTCATTCACACCATCTCCTGTCTGAGGTCAGAAGAACAGTAAACCTTTAGGTTTTTCTTGGGTATTATCCTACTTTGTATTCACTTTTACCATATTTAGCTTTATAGATTTATTTACTATCAGTTCATTCATCCTTCTCTGAAACGAAATCAAGCTTTACCACTGACCATAGCCGTGATCTCATCGAACCCCTGTAGATACTCCACGATCTTAGACTTGTGTGAGGGTTCGACTCTTGCGTAGCAGCGGGCGCGGGTCACGGCCTCACGCTGTGCCGCGGGGGACAGATCGTCAAACTCTCTCCCGGTGTAGGCCATTGTCTCCACGTCGTCGTCCTCGTTCAAAATCCCGATGCGGCGACAGATGGCGACGGCAGTGCCCTTGTTGTCGCCGGTGATCATGATGACGCGGATCCCGGCCTGACGGCACAGGTTGATGGAGGCCGCCACCTCCTGCCGCGGAGGGTCCAGCATCCCCACGCAGCCCACGAATGTCAGGTCAGACTGGACAAGGACACAGCACATAGAATGACTTTTATATCAATCTTTAAAGTGAAAAACACACATGGCAAGGCAAGTTTAATGGAAGTGCAAAATCTATTGAAAAGATCCTTTATTTAACAGCTTAACCCCCGCCTTAACCAAGTGCATTTTCTCCAGTTCAGCTTCACCCAAATCTAAAATGTTACAGCCTATAAGGCCAGTGTAACGCCTCATTTGAAAGTGAAGACCTACACAACTAATTTAAACAGATCATTTTCCTGCATCTTTGTCACTTTTTAGACTTTTGTTTCACATTTCTGTTATTTCTTTGACGCTTTTCTGTTGTGCTTTTGTGGCTTTTTTGTTGTGTTTTTCACCAGTTTTTCATCACATTTTGTGTCACATTTTAGTCACTTTTTCATCACCTTTTTCTCGCTCTTTTGTTGCATTTTCATCCTATTTTTCGTCTTATTTTGTTGCTCTTTTGACACTTTTTTTCAAGAAACGTGTAGATTTGGGTGAAGCCAAACTGGAGAAAAAGTGCTCGGTTCGGGTGGGGGTTGAGAGGTTAACCAGAATAATCACATGTTTTTTTTAATGGGGAACCCATAGTACTTCTAATAAACCTTCTTGTTGACAACCACTGTGCCGCAGCATTTTGGAAGAGTATTTCAAAGTACTTCCAGATAGTTTTAGCTTTTGGCAAAGCTTATGACTTTCATAAATTAAAAGGCCAGATAGTTAAGCCATAAATTTCTCCTGTAATATTTCAATCCACTTTCCACTGACTTCTCACTTTATCGAGGTTGGCAAATTGGCAGGAGCACGATCATCAAATCATAATGTTCATCAAATTAGACTAAATTAAATTGTGATAGAATTTATGGCAGTTGGAACAATCCTACTAAGCATAAACGTCTTTAATACCTCATAACCTGAGAACTTGGTGGTGTCCGCCAGCACCATGTCGTCCATCTTTGGGGGGGTGTCCCTTGTGGCCAGGGCCAGACAGCGCAGCGTGTCTCGGCCCGTCCCATATTCACGGATCACAGACAGGATCTTCTCCTTGATGCCTTTGGTCAGAGGGACTTTGGAGTTGCCCACTCTGACATGAGTGCACCGGTCGATCACTCCCTCCGGGGCTCCCTTCACAAACATTTTGCCCATTGAGGAACGGGACTTGTTGGGGGTGCAGTAGACGGACATGGACTTTCGGTCTCGTGAAAACTCAAGTGTGAACTCCTTCTTCATCAGCTGCTTGATCACCTGCTCCAACACAGACACAGGATTAATCAACGGATCAGATGTGATTTAAACAATAAGCCACAATGTTATGTGGTTAGGTCAGGAACAGTGGACAGCTGCAAACATGAACAATACCCTAACTATTTCACAGTGTTACAACCACTGAAAGTATTTGATTTTGCATTTTGTTTTTAAATTGTGAATGATTAATGACTGCTTTATGCTTTATTGAATATTGGTTTTAACTAAACTCTCTCTGTGCTCACTTTGTATTTCTTTTTACACAAAATGTGCCTTACAAATAAACATGCTTGCTTGCAGTGCAGCGCCCAGAGACCCATTGCCAGAACTTGTGCTTGGCTAATGGTCAGAATCCCCAAAATGGAGGATTTAACTTCTTGTGCACATTTTGGGTTGACCGGAGTACATCCGTGTTCCCTGATCAGATGGTATACCTCAGCTTCATTTCATTGCAACATCGTTTCTTATCACACCAAAATGTACAGCTATTATCTGACATCCTGATCTCCCGAGTGCAGAGTCAGTCCAGAGCGCTGACTCAGACACATGTGAAGCTACAGCGTGGGCCGCGGTGGGACCGGTGTCTGTCACTCACAGAGTTGCAGGCGTTTGCTCGATCGATCTTGGACAGACTGTGCACTTCAGTGTCAAACACGTTCATTTTCTCCACCAGGCAGGTCAGGGCGGTCTCTGTGGCCTCACCGACTTTTTCATATACTCCTTTCACCTGGGAATACAAGACGTTTACAGTGCATGTTCTCAGTGTAACTCAAGCTGAGGATTAAAGATGTTTCTACCTCATTGAAGTCCAAAGAGGAGTCGTTGCACAGAGCGCAGATAGTGGCCAGTTCAACCAGGCCATCGAACTGGGAGGTTTTCACTTGTTTACCGTCTTGGTACCTAAAAAGAAGCTTAGCATTATTCCACAATATGGCCAATATGCAAATGTTTAACAGTTTTTACATACTTATGTTTAAATTCAATATGCTGTGGCAAAAGGCTGTGTGTATTATCACAAGTGAGTCACATATTTACAGTGTTCTTGATAATAATGTGCCAATGTGAATCTGCAAATTATAATTAATCACTGTCTATAATAAAATCTGTATCTAGAACCTTTTTTACATTAACATGATTTATGTGTTGGTTTAAGAACTGCAGTATCCAGGGACTGTTTTCTGTTTGATAAACTGCCTGACCAAACAAAAGTCACCACCTAGCTTTAACTAACTGTTCTGACCTGGGGTTGCTACAGTTGGTCAGGTTTAGGTTCAGCTAGGGCTGGGCAATATGGACCAAAAGTCATATCCCGAAATATTTAGGTTGAATATCGATATATGATATATATCCCGATATTTTTTCCGCAAAGTGAAATTAAATGTTAAGTCAAAGTTAAAGCCAAATACGAGTAGTTGTATTGAAAACTCACTATAAATATACACATAAACACTGTATAACAAAGCTCTGTAAGGTGCACAAAAAATATCTTAAATAAAGATAGCCTATAAAATGTTACAGTTACTATATCGACATATGCGATATGGTCTAATTCTCATTAAAAAATATATCGATATATCTTAAATATCGATATATCGCCCAGCCCTAGGTTCAGCAACACTATCTTTAAAAAGAATGAGACCTGAACATCCCTAATGAGCAGGTTATTACACCAATGGGTTTGTTCTTCCCTGATGACACGGGCATATTGCAAAGATGTCAAAGCCAGGAGTAATCAGGCTCACATTGTGAAAGAGCGGTTCAGGGAGCTTGAGACATCATTTTCCCACATACTAGATCGGCCGCCACAGAGTCAGGATCTTAACCCCATTGAGAATCTTTGGGATGTGTAAGATCTTGGTGAAAAATTTATGCCACACTGGATCTTTTCACATTGCAGAAGCTTATTGAGACAATGCCACTATAACGAAATAATAGAGCGTGTAGCAACCTTTTTTTGTTCAGGCAGTGTATATACTTTTATATACTGTAAAGACAGAACTATTTAAGCCAAGGAAATATTGCTAAACTACAAACGTTTATCATATCATTTCTGAAAGTTGAAATTAATGTTCTTGTTTAGGTTGCCCTTTGTCATGAAACTTTGAAGGTGGGAAAAAGCCACATCAAAGCACAATAGAACAAAACACTGATTTTGGTTCCCAGTGCCAAATTTGTTTGTATGTGTTATCTCCAATAAATCATCTTTGACTCAATTTCCTGCTCTGAGACTATGTAAAACCGGTGTTTGTTGCACTCACACTTCTCCCTCTGGAGCGTACGTCGACCCTGTGACGGTGAACTCGCTCAGGGAGCAGCTGTCCCCTTCGGCTTTGTGAAGGATGAACATCTGCAAAACAAAAACAAACCAGAATTTTCCCATAAACGGACACTCTCAGCAGCATCTCGGACTGTTTCACATTTGTCCCAGCAGGGGGCAGTAACGGCACCAGAAAGTAAAGACAAAGAGGAGCGTGGGCCAGGAGGAAAGAGACCAATGCTTCCACAGAGAGAGAAAGGGCTTTGACTCATCATAACTTTGTCTAAATATCACTTTTCGACATTCAAAAACTCTTCAAACTATTGGTCTTTTAACGAGCCGTTTAATCTCCAATATTGTGAAGCTATAATAATGGTACTAGAAATCAAAACATACTGTGCTCTTATATATTGGGATGAAGATGAAACTGTCAAAAGGAAGCGCCGTTTAGTTGCATTTTTAAAGAACTAACAGCAAGGGAAGTAAAAGCATGAATTACAACAAAGTAAAGATCTAGCTACTGCACAGAACGCTACACGTAAATGTTAGATTTCTTGCTTGTTATTGAGTCCACTCCAAGCCTCTTATTTTCCCACTGTAAAATATAATTACGTATAATTACGTCGTGTTTTTCCCCATAAAATGCAAAAGTCTATTAAAAAGCACTCCTCTGACATAAAGGTGAAGTAACAGCGTTGATTTTCCTCGTCAAGTACGGTGTGGTAGACTTTTTTTTTTGTCCCACTAGGGAAATTGACCCATCCATCAATGCCACTGGGGCAACCTGTCAGGAGCAGTATACCCTTCCTCTGATCTTGAGCCAAGGTCCCGGTTTGTAAGTTGCAAGCGTTAGCTTTGTGTGCATGCTTTCGAGGTTGATGGGGAAACCAGAGGAGCCTGAGAAAATCCACTATCGAGAACAGTTTGTTTGGAGCAAAGTTTACACTTTGTATGAAGGAAATGGAATCTAATGCTCTCAGAGTTAATTTGTGACAATAAACTGGACGTTAAAACACTATGATAACGTGAAAATGTGCAGTTACTGTGGCTGAAAATGCCTGACCCTATTGTCACTTAAATAGTCTGTTTCTATGTATCCATCTATAAGGGTTTCTATAGGCAGCAGTAAATCAAATGTAATGCTTTTAAATGCCATTTCAATGCCCAAATACTATATTTTTATTTCCACAAATGCAATAAATGTGTGCATATTCTATTTCTTAAGATTTACAAACATTCCACCAAACAGAGGAATGTGGGGAAATATTGATATTCAAAAGCAAATTGGACACAACAAGCAACTTGTGAGCGAAAAATTGTGGACAGTTTCTGCCAAAACTGCAGCACTGGAAAAATGACCGTCTTAAATGTGTTTATGTTGAATCTGAGACTGTTTGAACAAATCTAAGATAAAAATGCTCATACCAATGGAACAAGCATAAACCCCACTTGAAATTAGACAAATTAACTTTACTTTTAAAAAGATTCCTTTTTCACTTGAAATTTTACAAAATAATCTGAGTTAAGAAAAAGTTGACTTGTTTCATTTAGCAATAAGAGGTTTTATTTAATCTACAACCAGAAAAAAAATCTACTCAAACTTTAGATTTAATCTCTTAATTCAAGTAATCTTAATTCTTCCTTTAGATGATTACTCTTTTTCCAGTGAGATAAATATGTTTGAACGTAACTTTTGGATTTTCAACTAAATTACACAATAATAATTGTTGAGCAATGCCATATTTTCTACGGCAACGTATTGCATTCATTTGAAAAAAATAAAAACGTTTTCTGTTTTCACGAGAATAAAAAAAAGTTTCTGTTTTTACGAGAAAAGTTCTGTTTTCATGTGCAAAATAAATCCTGTTTTTCTGAGTTTTTCTGACCAAAATTAGTAAACCCAGGAGGTGACATGAGTGAGGAACGGTGACATGAGTGGTGAAGTTAGATGGACATTCAGATAACCTATTCAGATAGCCTGTTCAACATTATGTTGACTGAATCCGACACTACTCAAGGCTTTAGTTGGTCAAAAACTAGCCTAGCCTTCGAACAAGCACAGCACAGGCCAGGGTAATGGTCTAGAGTGAGCCGGTAGGGAGACATGCTTGAGACGGCTTGCGCTTAGTACTTGCTGGCGGTGCTCGGTGATGGCTTTCCACTCTATTAAGGGACCGTCAACAAATGACTATACTAAACTCAATGGAAAACATTTTTTCTTCAATAGCTTTATGGGCATTTTTATGGCCCCATATTGGTACTCCTTCTCGACAATGGGGCCAGGGACTTGTCAT
Source organism: Proterorhinus semilunaris (assembly GCA_021464625.1). NCBI lineage: Eukaryota > Metazoa > Chordata > Actinopteri > Gobiiformes > Gobiidae > Proterorhinus > Proterorhinus semilunaris. The sequence continues at coordinate 26,488,405 of CM038345.1, read as the reverse complement.
TCGTTTTATAAACAATTTTCCTTTTTTTTTTCCGAGTACCTTTTAGGGCATTTGACCTACTGAACTTTAGTATACTGGGAGAAATTACTTTTCTCGAAAAAACAGGATTTTTTTTGCTCATAATAAAAACAGAACTTTTCTCGTAAAAACAGAAACATAATTTTTTCGAATGGATGCAATACGTTCCACCCCAAAAAAAATAATTCATGCCAGTTTGAGTTGAATTTAGAGCCTTTTGATGACTTTTAAGGCCTTCATTGCCTTCATGCCCCGCAAAAACCCTGTATATCCTCATCTCACACTTTCCCCCAGGCATATCAAGAGCAGCAAATATCTTTTTCTTATCTAATCTAGGCAGCTTGGCATTTAAAAGGCTGCATAAACGTCGTACAAAGGCAGAGCTATTCATGAGTATTAAAATGTACAGTAAACCGAAGACAATTTACTACACTGAGATCCATGGATTCAATTTGCATGTGTCTTCAAAGACTTCAGAGCCCGGGAGAATAACACTTTGTCTGAATGGCCCGCTGCGGCTGCCTATAAATCTCTAAAAGCCAATTGCTCAGGAGTTTATCAATGCCACAGAAACGGCACTGAACCCCGGCAAACGTGGACAATACCATCATTAGTGCTGCAAGAATAATCGCAAATGAGCTGAAATTTGAATGGTCAGTCATTTCCAAACTCCATAACGTCTTTAGCAGTTCATATTTTGGTCTTCTCTCAATTGTTAATAATCCTGGACATGTTAATATGTGCGTGATACATTGATAGTGTATGTCTTCTTTATGTTGGACCACGCCGCAGCAGGATGCCACACACAGAAAGCCAAGGAAACGCTTGCTTGGATGTTTTTTTTTTCTCTCCCTCCTCTCAGTGACGCAGGGAAAGTTATGCAACAGCAGCAGTGCAAGTCACCGGTACTTCATGGAGATTACAGACAGCTCCGTCAAAAATGACCTCCTAATATAAACGCTGGATGTGTCTGTTTGCTTTTGGGGAGTTATCAACTTGAATCTCATGGAAGAAAAGAGGGGAAAACAAACAGCAGAGCCCCGAGCCGCTCAGCAATGCACCAAATGTGTCAAGTCTCTCATGATGCCTTTTGTAATGCAGTTAGTTCAATGTGTCAACTGTGTCCTGCAGAGGGGGCTAGTAAGTTGGTTTTACTAATGAAATACGTTTAAAGATATTACATTAGACTCGTGGGATGGGGAAATAACATACATTTGAGACTGACTGACTTACAATATGCATGTAAAGCATTTCTTTTACGAGTGAAGAGGAGAGCGGAAGGAAGCGAGAACTGTGTAGTTAACTCAAGTAGAAGTAAAAGAGTATCATGTGGCTGTTTCGTCTCCAGTGGGCACACAAAGCACATATATATTTGCAGTAAACACAGACACAGGAGGCGAGGCCATTGAAGTAAATGAGGCGGGTTAGTAAAGTGTCTTGCCAAATTTCTGATTCTTGGGGAGGGTGAAATAAGTAAAGTTTTCTTGAAATAAGTCCTTGATTTCAGTGGCTAAAGAAATCTGCCTGGATTATGTTTTCTGAAATACTAAAGTGAATATACTGTACTGTTAATGTTACCTTTCCTCTGAATGTGCTTTTCATGTGGTAGAATTGACTGTAAAGTGAACTTCTTAAGACCCTCGTGTGTGTTTTTCCACTCACTCGGCACACGGACATCTGGTTGGTGGTCAGCGTCCCCGTCTTGTCGGAGCAGATGACCGAGGTGCAGCCCAGGGTCTCCACAGAGGGCAGGCTGCGCACAATGGCGTTTTTCTTGGCCATGCGGCGCGTCCCGAGTGCCAGACAGGTGGTGATGACGGCGGGCAGTCCCTCCGGGATGGCGGCCACGGCGAGGGCCACGGCGATCTTGAAGTAGTACACGGCGCCCCTGATCCAAGAGCCGCCGTGCACCGGGTCGTTGAAGTGGCCGATGTTGATGATCCACACGGCGATGCAGATGACGGAGATGACCTTGGAGAGCTGCTGCCCAAACTCGTCCAGCTTCTGCTGCAGAGGCGTCTTGTCCTGCTCCGTGGCCACCATCTCGTCACGAATCTTCCCGATCTCGGTGTTCACACCTGTCGCCACCACAACGCCCACGGCTTTCCCAGCCGCGATGTTCGTGCCCTGGGAAGAGATGCATGTTTTTAAAGCGAGAGAAATAAAGACTGTGAAGTAGGAAGTTGCCAAATGTGGGAACTGAATTTGAGACAAAATGTGATTAAACTATGTAAATCTCAAGTGTTGATGAGGTGCTTATCAATGGACAGGTCGACAGCTTTCTGTGGCAGTTACAGCTCAGTGTTTGGATTTTCAGGGAAAAAATCTGAATCTATTGTGTGCAGAACTGGAGAAGAAAAAACATCAATTTGTTTTTGCAGCTGAGGCTTATTTAATGGTGCATTATGCAACATTTTATGCGAAAAAAACAAAACAAAAGTTGATATTTGGGCGTAGGGCTGAAACAACTAATCACTTAATCAACAATTAATCGATTATTGAAATAGTCGAAAACAATTTTAGTAATCGATTAATCGTTTTAGTTTAGTTTAGTTTATTTGTTTATTTGAGCAGTTGAAGTTCTGCTCAAAAGGAGTGGGCCGAAGCAAAAGCTAATGAGCGTCCACCCCCGAAATCAGTACAATAAAAAATAACATATCACAATAGTACAAAGGAACATATTACAAGAACACAGGAACACAGCATGCACACAAACACACAACGTACCCGTTTGTGATTTAACTTTACACATTATCAATCATACATTTAGCACATCATATTTTGATTGTGATCTGCCTCGTTAGCAAAAGAGAACCTGTTACACTTACAAAGCGGCTGTTTGAGATGTTCATATAATGAACAGAAACAGAAGCTCAGCTCAGCTACAACAACGCTCGCTCTCATTTCATGTACGATGTCTGGTACAAAGCAAGTGACAAAAGGCGATCATTACTTAGTTACAGATGGTTATCAATGCCAAACACAGTTAACATTCCCGAAAGTCACTAGTTTTGTGTTAAAAGAACATTAATATACATATTACAGACCACCGTGACCAAAAGTAAAGGCGCCATGTTGACCACGCAGCTGCTCGGTCACTACCAGTCACACAAACATAAACCTTTTTTCCGAATAAAAAGTTGCTTAATGCACCTTTAAAGTCTATTTTGTATATGTCTATGAACCGTGTTGTTGGGATTACTCCATTAAAGTAATCTAACTACTGATTACTCAGTATAAAAGTGATCTCTTATTTGATAGCTTTATTTCAAAAGTAATCTGATTACTAATTACTAGCTACTTTAGTTTAAAAAAAAGGCCAGGCTGTTTAGACCTTTAGACACTTACTACTACCGTCTTGTTCCCTGCACTAAACCGATAACAGACCACGATATTCTCTGCTTTAGATGAGATTAGCGTAAAATAATCTGTATATGTTTTTTTTTTTTTCAGACAATTTATGAGTAATAAGACGTTATTAAAACATTACAAAAAGTTATTGTTTCGATAAGGAATTGAAATCTTATTAACAGTTTTGCAATTGTAATCCTCTTTCATTAATCTGCACCACAAGCAACACTGTTCATGGACGATATTAGTTAAAGCCACATTTAATGGGTAATTAAATTTAATAGGTAAATAAAAAAATCAGAATAAAAAAATCAAGATGCAACAAAATAAGTTGTGTTCTGGATTTAGCCTTTCTTTATACTTTCTCTTTGTGGTACAGTATGTGATTACAATAAAACAATGCAATCTAAAACTACTGGTTATAAGTAACAACTCAGGAAAAAAATTCCTTCAAGACAAAAGTTAAATCAATGCCTTAGCCCTTTAAATATGTTTATGGCTTGATTGCAGTCAGTCTGGATCATCTCAGTCACAAGTGAATTAAACTATAGTTTGAAAGGAAGTGACGCCTAGTTTTCTTTCAGTTCATGTTTTCCTGTTACTAATGCCAGTAAAAAAAAAGCAAGCAGCTTCACAGCTCTACCCAGCACTGGCAGCCTCTTTAAACGCACTGTCTCAAGGCTAATAAGACGTTACGAAGCACTTTCAAAGGAGAAAATGATGGTGATTGTGGCGAGAGTGAACTCACAGAGAAGAGCATGTTCTTCTTGTCCTGATTGACCGCTCGAGGATCAGGAACAGGATCCGTGTGTTTGATCACGGACACGGACTCGCCTGGAGGAGAAAAAGTATTTGTTAGTTAATTACTGTCAATAGTTAGATGTGTTACAGTTTGTGTAGCGATTGGTTATACAGGAGCCTCATTATCAAAGAACAAAATAGTGTCTTACCGGTTAAAATGGACTGGTCGACCCGCAGAGTGGTGGACTTGATGGAGCAGATCCGAATATCAGCGGGTACTTTATCTCCAACTAGGAAAAAACACAAGAACACAACACATCAGTACACAAAGAGGCATTTGAGTAAAGTCAGACCACATGAGTAATAAAAGGCCTAGGCTCTAAATCAATGCCAAAGCTGTAAACTCTTGATGATGCCAGGCTCATTCTTTTTGCTAATATTGAAGTTAATTTATATGTTATAAACTGGAAAACAAAGACATGTCGCAGCCGTGTTGAGACGTAAGATTAGTCGCAATCATAAATACTAGTTTTTAGGTAATAAAGCATATGTCCCATGTACAGAACACAATATGCCGTCTCCTTGGAGCCTGTTGTCTTGTCATACACGGTTGGTCAGGTCTAGGTTCAGCAACACTATGCCCAAAGAATGAGATCCACTGAATGACCAGTTTATTCCATAGATGGATTCCTTCTTCTTCCCTGATGGCACGGGCATATTCCAAGATGACAAAGCCAGGATTCAGTGGGCTCACATTGTGAAAGAGTGGTTCAGGGAGCATGAGATAATTTTCACACGTGGATTGGCCTCTACAGAGTCCAGATCTTAACCCCATTGAGAATCTTTGGGATGTGCTGGAGAAGGCTTTGCACCGTGGTCACACTCTCCCATCATCAATACAAGATAAGTGAAAAACTAACGCAACGCTGAAGCTTATTGAAACAATGCCACAGCGAATGTGTGCCGTCATCAAAGCTAAAGGCGGTCCAAGAAAATATTAGAGCGTGTGACCTTTCTTATTTTGTGGCAACTTTTTCTTTTGGTCAGGCCGTTTAGCAGTTAAAGTTAGGGCGTCCTTTAAGGAAATGTGTCCAATTCATTTGACACTTCCTTCAATACTGATGGGGAAACCTGTCAGGAGCATGTTCTGGGTTGATTGTGGAAACCAGAGCACCTGGAGGAAAGGAACCCCACCCAGGCATGAGCAAAACACGCAAATTCCACACAGTCCGGGACTAGAACCTTGGACCTTCTTGTTTCGAGGCAAGAACACTGACCACCACACTGATAAAACTAACCACACACACACTAATACAATTCTTACTGCAAATCCCACTATCACAAGAGCAGTTGCCTCACAGCGCTGCACAAATATTGCTGATTTAACAAAACAGGACAGGGAAATGGGGATCACATTCAGAGCTGTAACTGTTACTTCCTCATATTTTGCGTGATTTCGTTTTTTGTCGTTGCTTTTTTTTTAGATGTAGTTGTAAAAATGTAAAACGAAAACATTAAGCCTCGAGGGAAACACCTGCAAAGTCTTTGTTTGCGTTTAACTTCACAAGACAAATTGCTGTGAGCTTTGTTGTTGGCAGTGGCTCAGGTCTGGAGTAAACTGAACTGGCAAAGGAGGCTCATTACGGGGCGGGCATTGAGCAGCGTAGACAGGTCTTTGGAGGGGAGTGAAAGGAGAACCAAATAAAGCAGGAAACGAAATAATTGGCAAGTCTCTGAGGAGAAGCCTTATTCTGGAACAGAGGGACGTCGCTGACCCATTTTGGCTTCCTATTGGCACAGAAAGGCTCTCGGAAATGGGGAAATGGAACACTTCCACCAGCCTTCATATAGGCCGAGTCAGAAAGAGACAAAAACTGTGCCCAAGAATTAACTTCAGCCAAGAATATAGTACTAACGGGCAACACAGGACACCAACACCAGAGCTAAACATCCTAGAGGCTACGCTTTATTTAAATACTGACTTTAGAGAAACTGTAAACTGTATCTTAGTAGAAGAACACAACTGCAAATCAATCACCATTAACCAACTACATTATTTACATCCATTTACAGCATCAAAACCCTAAAGACAACATACATTAAAAAAGATCCAAATGGTAAAACATTGCTGTGCCAAAACTTAACATGGTCTAAAAAAAAGTTAATTTTTGAAAGGCCTTATTAAAAGGTTGGACCATGGACAGCACACGAATGACCGACAGCTGAGCCAGATCTGTCAACAGGCTTTGACCCATCAAGACAGACGAGGCTTTTCTGAGTAGGACTAAAGCACTGTTGATACTGTAGTAGTCGTGATTCACAGCTAGAAGGTCCCAGGTTCGATTCCCACCTGACGGGGCCTTTCTGTCCAGTTTCCCCTACCACTAAAAACATGTACAATAGGCCAGGATGAGAGTGTGTTTGTGAGTGCGAGTGTGGGACAACGGATGCAAAATAGCCCATGGCTACAATCCGGCGCGGCGTGTTTACATGCATGAGACCCATGTGTGTTTATTAACATGCACTGTCGCAACGAAATAAACAAATAAATAAATAAAATAAACAAAAAGTGTCTTTACTCTCCTCAGACCTGACTTGTAACTTTGCTGGGAGTTGAAAAATGTTTTTTTTATTTTTTTTATAATCCACTGGAAGGCACGTTGGCTGTGCATTCGGAGCATGCTATTGCTGGCTTGTTTGCTTATGTTTAGACTTTGACTACACTTTTAGTAGTTGCGAAAAACATATAGCCTGGAATGGCTTTAATAAATTAGGGGGCCACTGCGGCTCTGACACTAAGACTGTCTGATTACACAATTACTTTCTTGATGGTTATTTAAGCCTTACTTCCTCTGGTCTTACAGTTTGAGACAAATGCATGGATGGAGCCAAGAAACATGGCAGAATGGGCCTATAGCAGACTCCCGTCACTGCAGAGGCACCGAGGCTTTGTTACAGCACCGACTGATGAAGAGCCCTTATATCATCTGTCCCTTTGAGTCAACATCCGAATTGGTTTGGGGCCAGCGGCTCCTCAGCACCGACACTGTTCAACTGCGACGCTTGCCAACAAACAAACAGACAGTCCCGATGTTTTACAATGACAAATGCCAAGACCTGTTGAGACGTCACGCCCAAACCCTCTGCCTGTTAAAAGGTTACCATTTGCTTTTTTTGTGTTGGTTCTGATGCTTTTGGCATTTGTGGACATAAATGGTTAACAATGCCTCAATGTCAAAAGCTGTTTTTCCAGACATTTTTTTATTTTTTTATTGTTGTTGGAGTGTTTATAAATAATGATTTCTTCCACACATATGCTGCCATTTACGCCAGGGGTTGCCACAGTGGTGATTTGGAAGATCTTTTACATTATCCCTCCTTAACGCACAAACCAGCCACATTACACACTCCAATGACAGTCATGTTAGCTGAATGCTTACCACTGTCACCACAAACTTCATGCATTATTTGCTTTTCATTATTGTCCTTGTGCATGGAGTAAAAAGTGTAAACTTTCAGAAAACAGCCAAGAAACCGACACATAAACCTCATTGTTCATTTCAAGGCGAGAAGGGTTCCACATTAAATGCTCTTTCTAATTTCTATTAATAGATAGCCTATAATTGATAACTTTATTGATCTTACAATGGAGAAAAGAGGACCAACTTTTTCACTACAGGAACTACTTTTAAGAAAGTCTCTTGGTATTGGTTAATCTAGGATATCGGCAGATACTCAAACCCCCAGTATCTGTATTGGAAGTAAAAGAGATTGGTGCATGTCTGGTCTAAACTTGAACAATTAATAATTATTATGAATCTTTAAGGGTCATTAGAAAATAGTCACTCCACTTAGTTGTCTTTCCCAGTATCTTATGGCCTGAAGCAGGGTATATGAACATCATCATGTGGGGAAAGGTTTTAATCTGGACATGCAAAGAAGAAACAGGTGACCTTGAACAATTACAGAGAGTCACACCCTTGAAATGCCAACCGCGCCTTCTAAACCGCAGCAGTGGCAAAGAGAGGCAGCGATGGAGCAGGAGCACGTGCTGACACCTGTCCCGGCCGTGTGTTTGGGGGCGGCTTGTGTTTCGGGACAGGCCTCCTTTGAGCGGCCCGGGAGGTGCATGTGCTGATGGCAGGCGAACAAAGCACTGACCTCCTGTTCACGTCGAAAGGGCCATTTCTGAGTCAACGAGGGACACATGCAATTCACGCACTCCGCTCCTGCTGATCCTGTAATGAGAGAAGTCCATCCACTGCCAGGCGAATGTGGCAAAGTCCTGATGCCTGAAAAGGATCTGTTATCGTTCTAGCTCATGTTCAATGAGACTTTAAAATAGGTATTGTTATTGGGTATTGTAATAATGTAGAGTTCTATCTTTTTGCAGTCGACGTGAAGAAGCAGTGGGCATGATCGTATTGGTGACATGTTTATGCTTACAAAGTTAAAAAGACCAACCTAACATTGAGTTGTACATGTACATGAAATGTCCCATACAAATAAACTTGCTTTGCCTAAACTAACCACTCATCAAAATAGACTTTATGGATACAGACGGCATCTCAGGAATTACCCATATATGGTCAGGATCAGAGCAGTCAGAGGGGGAAAATGAAACATCCATTTCTCCAAAACTACTTTAATTATGAACATAGTTCTCCACCCAATAAAGATGCAGAGACATGGACTGCTTGAGGGGAAGACAACAATGGTAGGATTGGCCCTAAATCCAGTGTTTGTGGTTTGATTTTTGTATTTATTTATTGGTTTATTTAGTTGGGACGGTGCATGTTAATGAACCAGCCACTCCGGATTGTAGCAATGGACTAATTTGCATCCGTTGTCCCACACTCGCACACACACTCTCATTCATTCTGGCCTATTGTACATTTTTTAGTTTGTATTTTTTGCTATTGAAATATCCAAAACAGGGGTTTCACACGAATGGCCGGGCGATCAGCAAGATGCGTTTAGATCCACGCTTTATACGTTTGTGAGAAAGGCTTTTCCTCTTTCTGTCTGACTCAGCAAACCTTTGGCAAACGTTTAGAAGACGAACAAGTCTGAGCATAGGTACACATGCCTGAACTCATTGTGTTGTTGACTTTGTGGGCTGTAATCCTGTTGGTAGTGAACATAGTGGTGGTTATTCCTCAAGGCATTTACAAAGATGACGGAGCAGTGTTTGCATCACACTTAAACATGAGCGATAAATATTTGTTTTGCTTTGTCCATGTTCTACTGGACTTCCTGCCCTGTCATCTCCAAACGCGTGGCCTGTGCTGACTATGAGCCGATTACACAAGCACCATCTTGGCTCTGCTTTTGTCTGTTATGAATCTTAAACAGGGAAAACCGGGCTTAGCGCACGCAGCACTCAACGGTTTCTGTTGCTGTAGAAACAACTCATCCCAGGAATAAAAGGCCAAAAAGCTCTAGTCAGATGGAAACTAATCCAGAGATGATTCAGCGGACAGTAAACAAGCTTCAAAAGCAGGAAGATAGTATCAACACAGGCACTGTGGGGGGATAAGACAGGAGAGGGGGGGATGAACTTTGGACTTTTAACATTCTCGGGAAGTTACTAATAAAACATTGGTGAGGAAGACGCACTGTTGCAAGTTCAAGTGCATATGCGCAGATTTTTATGCTTTTGAAAATATGACTTATTTAGATGGATGACATCAGTTCTAAGTAATCATTTAAAAAATTGAAGAAATGTTGGGAAGAAAAGTTATTTTCATTGACAGGAAGTGACAGAGATAAAGCAGTTTGACTCATTTCCCCATTGACATAACATGGTCGGCACGGCAACAGATTACAATTATTTGCCTCTATCTATGTCACTTCCTGTCAGTGTCCAATAAGGAAGTGAAACTATAACCACAAAAATTGTCAAACTAAATAAAGCTGGGTACAATATTTAGCGAAATCTTTTATATAATTGTCTTAACTATGTTTAAGCAAAAATTGTGTCTAATGTGACAAATGCACTTTAAGGTGAGTAACACCTAAAAAGGGTTTACAATTGCTATACATTCACAGATTGTTACTGCAAAATAACTATGTAAAAAGAGAACTACTAAAGTCATTTTTGTAAAATAACCTTTTGTGTTTAAAGTGAGGGAAGTAAGCTCAAACTGCAGTCTCGGTCTACTCCATTCGAATACTGTCAATAATTTACTTAGATTTTGTTGTACGTCTTGCAAGTGCAGGCAGCAAAGGTTTTCTAAAAAGTAGTGATCTAGGCTGGTTTGTTAATAATTGTTAATAAATAATGTCCAGGTGGCTACTTTTGGAAACCTCTGCTTCAGTGGAAATCTCATGGGTCATATAACTTAAACATGGGTAAAAGAAGCAAAGAAGAAAAGTTGTGTCAAACAAAAAATAAATAAATCAACAGTACATCGCATTAAAGTTGCAAACTCAATTCCTTGTCTCCCAGTAGATTGATCTTAAGGGTTAAACATCGGCGTTATTGAGCGGGTGGCAGTTTTTCCCCAGCTCCTCTCTGTCCGACGCTGCTGTCTCGGTGCAATGTGTTCGGAATGACAAGCGCCGCTCTTTGTGCATACTCCATGAGCTCTCTCTGGTCGGCGCGGCCCTTCCTCCTGATCTTGCTGACAAGTCTTGACGCGGTGTCAAGCGTCCGACCACTGCCACCGCCGAGGGACGCTTGCCAGGCCGCGGAAAATACCACATGCTACGGTACATACTACAGCTGTGATGGGTAGGGTCCCTGTGTGTGCGTCCACAAACTGCTTCCCTATAAGGCCATGTCTGTCCAGCACAATCGCCCCCCCCTCCCCCTCCTGCCGCAGCCGACCCCAACAGCTTCACAGGCTGCCGGGAACACGGAGCTCCTGATCAACAGACAAGTAGATAGCTTTCATTGACATCGCTTGGAGGGCAGCAACTATGTGTAAATATAATAGCCACACAACTTCTAGGAAAGAATCAGCTCACTCCAACCCTGTTCTTTCAGATCAGGGGAAAACAAAGCTCACTGTCGTTCAACGGTGCTTCAGACAATGCTGGAACATTGACCTGGCAGGCTCCGAAGCAAGTGTTACTACAGTGTGACGACATCCAACAAGGTCGTGAAAACAATGTAAATTTAGAAACAGGAACAGACATCATCACCGACAGGCAGATGTGGAAGGTACACACATTACTTCACAAGAGGGAAACTTGTGTCGGTGTCTAGTTATTTTGAATCCACTAAACTAAAAACACCGGGGGGAAATTAACTTTTTATTAGATGACAGGTGCTATTTTGCTCTGAAAGGGGATAAAGATGCTAAGAGGAAGAAATCATAATAAACTGCATGAAATAACTGCAGCCATATTGAGAAGATTAACATTTTTCTTCAAGTATAACAACAAATTTGAGGACTCCCCAAAACACATTTCTCCATAAACAAATGCAGTTGCCTTTTCCTGTGGCATGAATGAAGAATATCTCGAGATTAGGTAAGCAGAACATGTCCTGGGCTTCACTGCAGCAATGCAACCCAGGTCCAGTTGCAGTGCCATACATTACCTTAAAGTCTGATGTGTCATCATTTGGAAACATGAATGCCCTTTTTATACAAATAACACCGATCAGTGTGTGACAAAGTTGAACCAATTGAATTTGCGGCTGCACCAAAGGGCCGTCCAATAATGTCAAGTCAAATAAAAAGTCATTGCGGATCCAACTTTTCTTTTAACACTGCGCAACTTTTTAACAGCATAAACCTCCCATGCTTGACTGACAGCAGCGCTTTATAAAGTAGCCAGAACTGGTATTAACAGGATGTAGGTGAGTGTTGAGTAGGAGGCAGTGCTGAAATACAGATTAGCTTTGGGCCATTCCTCTCACGGAGCAGCCGCTACAGCAGCAGAGGGTTGACTGGGTGTCCTCTAGAAGCTCTGCAGCGCCTGCGTCATCCCCTCCTCTGCAGGCCACGGGTCACTTTGGTGCCTCAGGAAAACATTATATTTAGATGTGCATATTTGCGCTGATAATTATCGGACACGGAATTGTGTCGGACCGAACGAGAATATCTCATTTTAATTTGACTTAGTTTTGCCGTTTCTTTCGTGACTCAAGATTCAGCTCACAGTGCCCAGTTCAAACACATCCAGGAGCATTAAACCGTTAAATATTAAGTTAATTGACTGTTAAACTAAAACAAGAATCACTTGTTTTTAGAGGTCAATTGATTCATGAACAGAGCTGCACAATTTCAGAAAAATACCAGTTTGCGGTATTTGTGAAAATTATGGTGATGATTTGTGAATTATGCAATGCTTAGTCCACAGTGAACATTTTTGACACATTAATGAGACGTATTAACGTTTTAACTACTCTGCAAATCCAAGCATCAAATGCTTTATATGTTTTTGTCTAAACAACACCGTCCATGGGTTTTATATATAATGAAGCCCCCTGCGAGCAAGATATTTTGTCATTTGAAGTTATAACATGACCTTAATAACTGCAGTCCTTGCATCCAACGGTTTATTACGTCTTCACTTTGGCATAACAAGGTAAAAGTTCAAATGATTTTATTGCCATTATACAACAAAATTCAATAGATCAGATGCAAGCCCTATGAGGCAACTCCTGTTGTGATAATGGGCTATACAACACCATTGATTGATTGATTGATGCAGAAACTACTAAATAAAGGACACAAAATACAAGACGCTGTTTAATTATTTGACTCAGTAACTGCAGTCTTTGAGATTTGCTAATTGCAACTATTCAAACTGCAATTATTCATGTAATCCTGCAGCCCTAATATTATGTATTGTAAACACATATTATACACAGGGAAGTTCATACGGGGGCCTACTCACAATTACTTTCCACTCGTTTTGTCCCGGCATACTGCAACATCACCATGGCAACCCAAGACTGCCTTTCAAGGACCAAATTTGTACAAGATGAACAAAAATCGAGGAGTCAGAGAACATGCTAAAGGAGCCGAGCTGTCAACAATTATCTTTTAGAATAGGAATAATCTTATATTCGTTTACATTATCAGCCGTGGGACAGCCGTAGAGTTGCCTTGAATTGTTTAAGAAAAAAAGAAGAAAAACGTAATTATTCATAATGTTTGTTTTGCATGGGGCTATTAATAAACCCAAATAAAACTATACTGGGCTGGAATCAGAGAATGCAATTTAAAGACAGGAAAAAGTAACAGGGATGAGAGAAAATATCTTTTTTGCATTTCAGTAAATTGGGTGTGAATGTATTTGACTACCAGTGTTGTTGGGATTACTCCATAAAAGTAATGTAGTTACTTCATTGATTACTTCATCAAGTAATGGGATTTCTAGTTACTTTAGCTCTATCTTGCATGACCGAGAAACAAGATAGAGCCACTGCCTTCACTATCACATGAAAGTTATGACACACTGCTAAAGTAGATGGTGAGGGACAGGCAGGGTTATTGAAAACACTGTAAGTCATCTCTCGGCCCACTCTGACAGTCAAGTTGTATGTGACATTTACTGAGGCCCTCACAAATAACAAACCAGGTCTTGAATATTTATAGAAAAGTCACAAGTTTCTTCACCGCATAAATAAGTGTGACTTGCATGGCTCTGCTTGTCATGCGTGTAAGTCGGAGGATTTGCGCCTCTTCCCGACAGCAGTGGTACATTACATCATTGTATCAAAGCATACTAAACACACCGCTGTATAAATATGCTCGAGGTCCTGTCAGAAGTTGATAAGTTGCACGCAGAGTTAATTGACTGATACTGTAGACAGAGCTTAATATGGTAAAGCAACTGCACAGAAAATAATTGGGGAAAACCGCAAAGGAAATGTTTTGTTGTTGACTGTAACAATGCACAGCAGCGCGTTTACAGCCAATTATTGAAAATCCATAGTGGATTGCTGCAAAGTCACAAAGATACAGATTACATCTTAATAGAGGGCAGTGATTCAATATTTTACAAGAGCAAAGGACAATTAGAGCAGTCTTCCACATGATTAAAAGTATTATATAAGGACTATACATTACATATTGACGGGGCAGGGCACCAGAGACATTTTCCAGTGACAATGCGCACCGGCAAAAGCAGGACTTGCATCTAATTTGGCGCACAGTCTTTCATAATGATGGCGCACAGTCTTTCATAATGATGGCGCACAGTCTTTCATAATGATGGCTGCACTTGACATTGCGCCTGCGCTCGTCCTCGTGAAGGTGACTGAGGAGTCCTGCAGCACTCTGCCTTTCCGACGTCAGCGCAGCACCACTGTTCCCCTTGGCCTGCAGGGGGAGGGGACGCTCAGGGGTGGGCCCGGACACCTGTCATCTCCACGACTGTCACTGCTGCCTATAAATACGGCATGCCATAATCTAAACAGCGAATGAAGGCTAAAAATATGAGACTGCTCCATGCACTGAAAGACTGCATCACTTCGGAGCTTCGGGGTTAAACGGAGGTTTGTGATAACGGCATACCGACACATGCATCTGGAAAGTTATGTGAGCACTACTGAAGGATGCTTCAAAGGCACATGATCTACAGGCACTCAGCGGATTTCGGATAATTGACTTACAACCAGTTGTGTCAGGACATACACTTCAAAAAGTGAATATCAAGCATGGGTTTAAATGACTGAAATCGAGAATGTTTATCCCTTTTTTTTGCGTTTATCACTCATTTAGAGTATTCTTGATCAGACCAAGAATACTTTGCTTGTTTGATGACATTTCATATTATAAGACTACCAATCGGATAAGTCACATTTTCTAACCCCATTGGCAAAGAAAATAATCTTGAATAAAGACAAAACGTATTGAAACGAGACAGAAACATCTAAGAACAAGTGAAGTAATCTAGGGGAAATGCCCAACTACATCTGATCTAGTCAAAACAACTCAAATTTAAATTATTATGCTCAAAATTGAGACATTTATACTAATCTAGTTATTTGTTTTTTGCAGTGTAGGAGCATGCCTCGGATGCTATGGTCTGTGCTAAAACCTTTCAATTTATTTCTGCATATTTTGTCAAAATGCAATGGGCAGCCAGTGACCAAGCAACCAGGTCAGATTGATTTTATTACAATACACTAAAAACGTTTGCTATAGCAGCATTATTGCCTAAGGCAATACACATCGTACACCCTGAGAGGAGCAGTGAAAAGCAAACTCTGCAATTGGCAAGTACAATTTTGGTTGACAAAGCCAACTCTAGACAAGCACTTAAAAACCCAGATATCTGACTTTTTTCTGACAAACAATGAAGAGAGCACGTCATTTTCAAACGGTACGTTGTGGTCCAAAGGATGAGTTAATAAGCATTTTTCACAACATAAAAGGGAGCAATACCGTCACAGTAATATTATGTATAAACAACAAGAGAGTTATAGTGTGCTTCTATATGGGTGGTTGGTTGGGTGGGAATTGTTTTTAATCCGTAAAGCACTTTGTATTACAACTTTGCATGAAAAGCGCGCTATAAATAAAGTTTTGATTTATTTATTGGAGAAGTAGCCAAGTGTGCAATCAATAAAAAGGTTTTACAGTTAGATGCATAGTGCACAAAGGTCCTTTTCCCCACAAATCTAATCTAAACAGGTATAGGGCCTTTGAGACATACAGTATCTTTTGGAAACAAGTCAACTTGGACAGTTTCCCCCAGTAGCCTTTATGGAAAAATATTCTTTCCGGGCTTAAAATAACTTCAAAGTGCCGCTTACACAATCAACCATGCCCCTAATCGCAGGCGGTTAAATTAGCGATTAAAAAGAAGCTAGCGGGCTCTTACAATAATCAATGTATTACTGAATAATATCCACAGAGCCACGGCAATACAGACACAAGCGCCTGCAGACGAGGGAAACTGCCTGGACACAGAGCGGTGGCGAAGATTATGGACGCAGTAAATGGGGCGTTAATGCTAATAACATTTGAGCTGGGCCCTTTGAGACAATGGGTTAATAAGAACATCTGAAAATACACCGGTCGCCCGGGGTGACTTCAGAGGCTCATGGGAAACAAGGGGAGGTTTCAACTCGAGCTAAATGTGATCTGTGACCATAGTGAGACGGGCATCTGTTTCAAAGTGGGCTTCTCCTGAACTACTGGAGCTAGAGAGGCCCATCATGCTCCAGTATTGAGCCCATTGTTTGCGAGTTGAAAAATGTTGTAATGTAATATGCAAAGGAGGCAGTTTGTGCGCAAATGAAACAAAGATTTATGGAGAGGAGGTTCAATGTCCAATTTGTTTTCTAGTGAGATACAAAAATGTCTTTCCTCGTGGGGGTTGTAGCCAATAATCAATTACATGATTCGGCCCCGTGTCGACAATCACTGCTCTGTTCGAAATTAAAACTCCTTCTCAGCGACTCCCACATCAGCAATAGAGTTTGGGATGATTTCACTGTTACCATGGAAATCCGCCATGTTTGCAGGTACTAGTAAACAATGTCCATAGACTAACATTAGCCAATAACAGTATAAATAGAGGAGATTTGGAATAACTCTGTCAGCTAGAGTTGTTTGAATGTGAACGATAAGTATTTTACCTTTTACACTCTCCACTAGTTTGTTATGGAAAAAGTCCGCTGCTAATCCCATAATGCATAATAATCCCGAACTCTATAGTCAATGACGTGCACTCCTCTACTTGCTGAAGAGCTCATATTGTGTAATAAGAAAGGCCTTTTGAAGGATTTACAATAACACGTTGACAAGACTGAAGGACAAAAATTCTGATACCAGTACTTGAACGATATTTGGTTTACGATACCGATAGCTGAACAATATTCTTTTCGATGCCTTTACAATGTCAAGGGTGTCCAAACATTTTTTTTTATTAAGGGCTGCATATTGAAGTTTATATGGCGTTGAGGGCCACACACCGGTAGTCCTTGAAGTGAAACATTCAACTGGGTGCATTTGAGAAAGGTTTAACTGTGTCCCACACCTTTATTAAGACTTAATGCAAAATGATGATGACACTATAATCATGCAGAATTATTAAGTTTTCAGTAAAAAGTACCAGGGGTCTCCAAGTAAATTTCCCTGGGGGGCAAAATATATCAGGGTTGTATTGCCTGTTAGAGACCCCAAATCTATGGAAATATACCAATTCAACAAGAAGCTTGAGGACCGCACTTTGTGCACCACTGAGCACTCATATAGAACCATAATTTGTGTCATTTATTTGAGCTGAAACTACTATGTAACTTTCTTTAATGCTGTCCTTGGATCCAACAGGCATCAAACTTTCCGATACCTTGTTTTCAGATACGAGTAGTACATAAACATAATTTTCAATACCATACTGGTGTCTTTTAATGGTATCCAGCCCTAATTATAAATGTGTTTCAACATAAACTTTATAAGGAATTCAACCTACCGGCCACCTCCACGATATCCCCCGGCACGAGGTCTCTGGCTTTGATTCGCTGCACCGTCTTTCTGTCCTGACGATAGACTTTGCCCATCTCCGGCTCATACTCCTTCAGTGCCTCGATGGCATCCTCAGCGTTACGTTCCTGCGAGAGGAAATTGTCAACACTTGTCTTAAATAATCTGATAATGCTGAGAGTGTAAACCCAGACAGAGCCACTCCTGTCACCACATGAGGGATTTAGGCACTTCAGTGTTTAGAGCGAGTGGGTGAAGCGTTATTGAATGTCGTTTATTTTAGCTTCGTAAGTTTTGAGTGTGTGTGTAAATAAATGAAATGTTGTTTGGAATAGATTAAGTAAAGTAAAGTATTCTCTATTACACAAATGAATACCATTTAGTGTTCACTATTGTATTAGATATGAAAATAAGCCAAGAGAAGTATAAATTATATACATTTTTTTTTTAAATAACATCATGTGAATTATGTAAAATAATGGTGCAGATTGTGATACAAGAGTCAAATTAGGCATGAATGACCCTGGATTGCACTTGCACTGAACAGAAAAACCCATTAGTTGCATTAAATACTTTCCAATGTTTAATGTATTAAAATCAAAACATCAGACCTAATAATGACATATCAGTTTCCTGATTATGTAATAAAAGGAAAGGAAGGAAATATTATAAGGAAATGATATCAGGTGATGATATAAGGAAATATCATCTGTCAGAAAGTATGAGTGCGTATGATTCTATCATAGTCTTTCGAGCAAAGCAGGTCTCAAGAAAATGTTTTTAGGAGCTCTTGGACTAAACAAGTTCAACCAAAGCGTTATGGGCCTGGGATTGGCTGAAGTAAACTCTGACTAAAGATATTAGTTATCATTATCAGAGTCTGACTTTTGGTTATGTATACTTAAACCATTTTTTATTTATTGTGCCCATACTTTTGCAGTGCCTAATGCACCTTTTAAAATATTCATGCCAATACGGTGCTTGTAAAAAGTAAACCATTTCCCCCAAAAATGCCTCTCTACTTCTGATTGTTATTGACAATGTCTTACCTGCCACACTCCAACGATGGCGTTAGCTATTAGAATGAGCAAAATTACAAAAGGCTCCACGAACGCGGTGATGGTCTCTTCTCCCTCCTCAAACCAGGCTAAAACCTAAAAAAAAGAAAAGAAAAGGACAGACAGGTTTAGAGCTACATTTCAAATAGACAAACTGCATTTGGTTTATCAAACAATTGCACATATCAATAGGAAGCCAATCTAAACAGAAGCTACAATTTATAAACAATAATTACCCGGGTAAACCCTGGCCCGCCAAGCAATTTAATCTGGCCCGCCACTCATTTACCATTAGGCTTGAGAATAATTTTTGACACTTTGAAGACGCAGTCGCGCCCCTTTGAGTAGCGGCGAATTGGCGCCGTGACCACCAGCCAACCACCAGACTGTGCTGAGAGGCCGGCTCTGCCTCTGTCACACGGAGTATGAAGCTAAACTAAGAAAACAGGAGGCGTATCGTTGGACAGAATGACGGATGTCACAAAACAGGACCACGTAAGGACCACGTGCATCGTGTTTTTAAAGTCTGCGCTATCGCAGAGGCAGGGCTCCTTACAGGACACGTCTCTCTTCAAAGTTTAAATGGGGCTAAGTAGGGACTTCAAGGTAAGTTACAGCCATTGCGGATGTGTTTGCTAAGCGGATGAAATAGTCTCTACTAATTAAGTGCATCGCTTCCTTTCCCCTTTGCATTTCCCACAAACGAAGTTTGAAGGGAAGTGTAGAGGTACTTTCTGTGCGATGGTAGAAGTTAACGAGGATAAGAAGTTGAATAACCTAAATAACAAAGGACACGCGCATGCTTCCCCGCGGAGTGTCACTGTCATTAACCCTCTGATTCAATTCAGGTTTCTCATGTGGCCCCTTGTGAAAATCAATTGCCCACCCTGCTATAGTATATGTATGAACATTGTACTGAAGGTACAAACGGTATGGCACAATATTCTGACGGTGTTGTGTAGCTTTGAACAATATGAAACAAGAATGCAAAAGTAATGTGTATTTCCCTTCATTTTATCAGCCTGTGTGGAGCAGAGCATTAGGCCTATCTGCAGTATCTAAATTAAACTTTCTGTTTCAGAAAGTGACGTATTGCCACTGCTCCCAAAGCCCTGGTCCCACAATGGCTGTACCCTCTAATCTATCACTTTGAATTAGAACATCCATTACAAGTTTACTCTGATAAAACTTTTCTTCTGCGTGATTTTGCAAACATCCCGTAATACAATGAAGCCAATAACCTCAGTGGGTCTTGAGCATCCGGCTGTGTCAGACATCGTAAACGAAACATTTACGGATGCAAATTCAATCAGTGCAATTAGATTTTGTAACATTAGAAAATATTAGGATAAGATTATTTACAAATAGGTACAAAATTCTGTTCAGAATCTGAGCAGCAAGAGCAAGCGCCAAGCAGTTCATTAAATGATATTGGCAAGGTGAGGCTTCAATCCAGCAGAATAGTTAATATACTCTCAAAATATCATAAGTACGTAGTTACCCTAGCATCTTGTAGGTTTCTGTTTCCTTAAATAAAGCTACTGAAACAATTTCTTGTGGGTTTTGCATGATACAGTTGATCTCTGTATCATGCAGTGTTTTTTTTTTATGTTCAACGCTGTCCATCCCCAGTCATTTTTATGTCACCCTGCAAGGCATGGCACTCACTTTTCAGTGAGGCCTGGCATAATAATTACTATATTGATCGTTTAATAATTGACAGACGAATACATTTTGGACTCAATATTTATCATCTGTACATTTATTAGCATTTTTGTCTATGTAATATTTTAATCGTTATTGAAGAAAATATTGTGAAAATGTTTGTTTCAAATATATTAAGATTTTAAGGCTTTTTACATTTAGAAAAAAACATTGTGATTTGTATTCTTTAAAGTTATAGTCGGCATAAAGTGGTCCTCAATAACATCGATTTAAGACATGTATTGCATAATCACAATGACTATTATTCAATATTGATCAATCTCGATTTTCAATTTTTTTTTTTATTATTATTAAAAAAAAAATAATACACTTAGACATCTCTTTTATACAAGCCTCAGCTGAACAAAGGCTTTCCTCCAGTTTAATTTAACGCACAGAAATCTTCCATTGTCTCTTCCAAACTCCAAAACTAGGGGCCGTTTCTGCCAAAGAAATGTCTGGAAACCTGTCGATTATAAAGTCCCATGACAATCATCGTCATGGGACAATCATCATTTGTTATGGTGACAGGCCTAATTTTAATCAAACAGTTAAACAACTGTTAAATATTCAAGGGGCACGCTGGCTTGTGACTGAATGCACGTTTGTCCTTGAAGAGACATCTTTCCTCTATATTTGATCTATCTTTGAGGCAGTTAATGGGAAACCTGTCAGGGCGCTGCACTCCTACTACTTCACTCGAGCAAGCAGGAGGATTAGCCTGTTAAACATGTTTTTGTGTACCTTGGCTTGCACTTGCTCAGCGCAGGTAGGATTTTAACCATCTTTAGAACTGCTGAAAGTTCATTTATCCAGGTCTCAACAGAAAAGTGCAGTGAAACGCATGAGTGGACTTTGGGCGTGGCTGTTTGTCTGGGGCAGCCCCTCCCACTGTGGGGTGATGGCCCGTATTTGGTGCTGAGTGGCGCGGGGGCAGCTCTGTCAGACAGAAGCCACTGACACCTCTGTATCACCTGACCGCGCTGTACATACCGGCCCACTCTCAGGGGCCGCTTATCGCTGTGCCTGCCATCTGTTACTGCACCGGGCTCTGGGACAACATTTGTTCTGGAGAGACCACTACAAGTATTTAATTCAGCAGCACACGCACTGAAAGATGAATATTTTACAGTGGAGTGTGTTATTGGGACAACTCAAGATGATTATTTTATTCATTTTAATTCCGTTGGTGATGCTGAACACAAAATAATACCCATACAGTTTGGTTCAGTGGAAACGTTTAATGCAAAGAACCACCTAAAAATAAAAATGTTGTTCTTTTGCACATCACCAGAGCTAAACCAGGTCAATAACAAAAAACTTGGGATGAACCTTATCTAAAACAGAACTAAACTATAACTATCGTAGTTCAAATCTAGGACTCTCCCAAAAGAAAAAAATAAATAAAAAGCACATAAGTACATATAAACATAGCATCAATAACACATAAGTTGTAATAAACAAGAAACGCGAGGATAAACAGCTTACTTCTGTAAAATTACAAAATTACAATAAAAAATGTGTAAAAAATGCAACTAAATCGAGCCAAAAATATATATTTTTGTCCATTTATTGAACAATGATATAGTCATTATGGTGACGAGCCTTGCCTCAATTAACACTATTTAAGCTGTTTTGAAATGTAAACTACAAGTTTGTCAATCAGGCTAATCGTAAAATTATGTCGCTAAATGTATGGTTGATAATGTAATTGCAATAGGATAAATGTAATTCATAAACGGGTACATGCAGATGTATTTTGTTTGTGTGTGCCTGGGTTTGGAAAACTGAACACGTACATTTATTCTCTTATTGCTGTGGAAACAGACACATGCTGCACAGGTAGTTCATGCGACTGATCACGGACTTATTACGAAGTTTTATTATAGCTGTTATTACTGTAATTAGTATTACTCCTTTTGGGGAATGTCTACAGTACATGCTTTGCAGTCATGTAATTTTCCTTAATGTAGATGCCATCTTGACATTTCGACCCCTCCCCTCAGGGAGGGGTCTCCTGGTGGTTCCCAGAGTCAATAATAAACACAGTGAAGCTGCGTTTTAGTTTCATGCAGCAAAAATCTGGAACAGTCTTCATGAGGATGACTTGAACTGAAAGTATTTTATCTGCAATGTTCCCTTTTACTGAAAACAATTAATTTTATGTTGATGTTTTATCTGCTTTCTTGTAATTTTATGCAACTGTGAAGCACATTGAATTGCCTTGTGTATGAATTGTGCTCTAAACTTGCCTTGCGTCTTTGTTACTTTGCTGTTTTTCCTTTTTTACATTGTACTGTGAAAATGAGATTTATATTGTATTTATTTTGGGGGTAGGCGCTCATAAGCTTTGTGCTTCAGCCGACTCCGTTTGAGCAGAATTGACTCGATTGACACCAAGGAATGGGGCAATAAAAGTATATATTTAATTGCCGATTGTATTGAAATGTGATTTCTGTTCTGTGCACTTAACAGAGAATCGGGAGCTGACTGTATCGTTCTTTGTTTGAATAGCCATAGATGCCCTCAACAGTTTAAAAGGGCAGACAGAGTTGACTTTTTGTTGTATGATAGTAGTTACAAGAATGAGAATGAGAAAACTTTATTAGTTCAGTGAAGGGCAATTCTTTGCAGCAGCGACCCGGCCATTATTCTCCATGTTCTGCATTAGTGATCAGCTTTTGGGGACTATTGGAGATTGTGTGGAACAGCAGTAACTGAATAATTACTGAATGTGGTCAAATAAACCACTTCCAGCTAAAACAAAGGGGCTTTTAAAGAGTAAAAAAAAAAAAAAAAATCTTTATGTTTTTACAAGTCTATAGTCACAATCAAGCTATTATTTTGCATTTTGCTCACACACGTTTCTGGTAATCCACCTTAAGCATCAGCATCTAATTAGCCATACCTCCTTTGTCGTCTCCTCCTCACTCTCAATGAAATGTATCCAGTGTCAGCAGCAGCAGAGTCATGACTCATGGCCGAGCAGCTTGTCAACATAAACGTCTTACTTGGCATTCGGCAATAGGTCGCAACTTAATGCTACCGCTGCTGTTGTCACCATTCCTCAGATGGCGCTCAGCTGTTTAGCCGCTGATCACACGCTGTAATATATGGCCTGACCCCCGGCGCGTTACACAAACTGAAGACGCTGACACCTCCATGCTATGCGCTGCATAAACTGTCCCCTGCCATTCACGACACGGGGCTCAGGAATAATCCCCACGCGATTGGGAGTTGACATAAACGTTCTGTCAGCGAGAGACGGAACACATCACTATTTATAGGAAGCAACTGTTTGTCCTGAGATTGCCTTCCGCGTTGTAGACTGAACCCGGTTTGCGGGGTTTGTTTGAGGAGAGCAAGATCGAGGCGAGTGGGAAAGAGTAAACAATAAAGAAAACACACTTAAACGCGTGATCATTACGGCCCACTTTCACGCACAACAACCAAGGAAAAAAGAAGGTAATAGACTCACTGCATAGATGTGTTGTAACCGCGGTTACAATTATTTCAATTATTCACAATCTAATTCAAATTGCAATTTTGATGCTCATAAATAACAAGCTAAAACTGAAGTTACTTGGCTAATACAATATTGACTGCAAACAACAAAATATCAGCTTTCCATTGCTCTCCAAGGTGGTAACACTTTATTTTACACTACCCCAATACATAGTACCAACAAAATTTAGAACAATATAATGTACTCTGTAATGATGTGTAATAACTTGTTCCAGACACAATGGAATAATATTTATTAGTACTTTGGAGGAACATAATGTACTAGGCAAGGCAAGGCATGTTTATTTATACCGCATATTTTGTACACAAGGCAACTCAATGTGCCTTAGACCCCAACTCTAACCCTAACCTTAAGCCCTAGCCCTAAGGGGGTATGTCTTATTATTAAAAGTTATGGGTTAGGGTTAACAGGGGTTACAGATTGTTACAAAGCAGATTACATTGTACTCAATTCCGTTAGGTACCAGTGTATCAAATCAAGTGTAATCGAAATGGTTTCTCCCACTGAAAATGGTTCTGTGAGCCACTTTTGGGTTCCGACCCACTATTTGAGAACCATTGGTCTACACAACATTCTGAGAAGCATGTCATTCTTGTATT
The DNA here is from genome assembly GCA_021464625.1 of Proterorhinus semilunaris. Classification (NCBI taxonomy): domain Eukaryota; kingdom Metazoa; phylum Chordata; class Actinopteri; order Gobiiformes; family Gobiidae; genus Proterorhinus; species Proterorhinus semilunaris. The sequence continues at coordinate 26,464,011 of CM038345.1, read as the reverse complement.
AGGTTAAAAGTGCAGCATAATTTATCTTTTTCATAAATGTCAATGCAACCGTGTGTTAAAAATGCGCACCGTGGACCAAATATTGCATATAAAACATGAAATCGCAAATTATAAATCATGCCTAATCACATGATCACTATTTACAACAAAGATACTCTAGTAAAGTACATTTGTATCGAACATTTTACACCATGGATCTTGTCCAGCCACACACTGAGAAGGCTCTTTTTCTATTGCTTTGACACAGCCACAGTCTATTAAAATAGGACCTAAAGGCAGGTTTGATGGAGGACTTGGTTTTGCATGGTTACAAGGGATTCAAATCTCTGCTGAAACGCCCAATGAACACCCCGATCGGCATTTTGTGCTTCAACCAACCAGAAGCTGAAGATTTGCATCTATTGCAAAACACTCTAGACCCATGGTTCTCAGACTATGGGACGTGTACCTTATATTATTATTGGGCTTCTTCAGGTGGTACTCGGGGTCATCTGTTATTCTAGACTTTATTCATTTAGTCAGACATTATTTCATTTATGCTTTAGTAATGCTCTTAAGTTGGGTGTTTTTCTGTTTTAGAAAATGTACACCCAGTTTAGAGATAAACTAGTCAATTATAGGTCTATTTTAGACCCTTTAGTCCTGATTTGATCTAGGCCTGGTGTAACTTGAAAGGTCAATTATTTTATGAGATTGTGATTGTACGAGAACCACTGCGCTGTGGCATTTTAAACCAACTCAATACAATAGAGAAATGTAGTGAAGGTCAAGGTCTGAGGACTGCCAAGAATAACTAACCTTTCGTACAAAGTGATACAAAGAATAAAAAATACTTACAAAAGATATGCAAGCGGCCAATAGAAGAATTCTCACTAGTAAGTCTTCGAACTGTTCAAGGACAAGTTCCCATAAAGATTTGCCTGAGGAGCAGAGAGGCTGGTAAGTGAGAGGCACAAAAACACGTGAGAAACAATAATGCAGTCGTCTGGTCTTACCTTCTTCTGCAGGTAATTCTGTGTGACCGGGGAAAAAGAGATGGGACAGGAAAGGCACCGGAAAAAGATAAAAAGAGACATTAGTGTTGAGTCATTTGAAAGGATGGATGTCCTCTCGGTTCCCGTTTGGTGAGAATGAACACAGGGAGAGCAAGAAGACGCATTTCAATCAAATCGATGTTTTGACATTTCTGTGTAAATCATCTTTAATAGTCAACCAGATCTATATGTGGTTTTCTTATGATGTTGTCAATGACTTTTTTTCTTCAACAAACAAATAATAATATTTTAGTATTATGTGCAATGATTTATACTAATATGGCACAGGCTTTTGGGTTGCACTGACTTTATAGCACAGTAATAGTGTGGGAATAGCGTGATAACTAGGAATAATGAGTATGTATTTTAAAGCTTGATATTTTATATAATTATTAATAAAATACTAGCACTGTTTACCGGTATTTTACAGCCTTTTTTTCTGGATTAATCATACAGTATTACCATGAAATACTAGAATGACAGGTGTGTACGTAGTGCAGTTATTTACATATCATAATTCACTTTAAGTTAGTCACTTTAGTTAGGGCTGGGTACCAATAAAAATAAATTATACAAATTGAAATGAAATAGTCGTTGCTCTGTTTTATAGCTCTAGATAACAAATATGTCAGTACAGGTATCCAAAAAAATATCATTCAGGTATCGAGAACCAACTATTGTTAAAGTACCGGTATTGGGAATGTACCAGTACCCAGCCCTACTTTTAATCGCCTTGCAGTTTCTATTTCTATTCCCTATTACAGTGCTATTACTGCTGTAAAGTAAGGTACTACCAGTTTGTGTCATCTGTCAGGGCTTGGGACCAGAACACAGTGCTATAGCGCTTGTTTGAAACCCCCAATGGTTCCCACAGATTAATAATTAAAACTAAACTCTATCATCTCCTGAAAAGTAAAGGTCTAGTGGAAGTTAAAGTCAAATGCTGTGGTGGTGGGGCAATAGTGCCCTGAGTGTTATTCATATAAAACTGCTGTTTAAGCCCGGGACAGCAGAGATTAGCTCTGGAGGACAGTGTTACCCAGTGGCCCTCCTGCCTCTGCGCTCTGTCAAAGGCCTTTTTGGTCTCCGGGCACTGAGGTCGATCTTCTTCTACCGTAAGAGTGAATTAGACACCGCGAGCTAACAAGGGACGAGTGAGGTAACCGTCTTATCAAAGGAAACGTGTTACAAGCTGTGAAATACGGGTGCAAGGTTTCGTAATGTCCATTGAGAAAATTCAGCCCATTGTGAAAGAGCAGAGGACATTTTTCCCCCAGACGTAAGCATCTGGGTATTGACGTTGAAATCCAGATCGACAACAAATTGGTTAGATCTTAAGGACAGTTATGGGTCACTACAATCCTGTGAAGCCAGACTGTTGAATGGTAAGAGAGCTTTGATTAAATAGAGTGAATGACAGACATTATTTTTCATCTTCATTGTGTTAACAGAAAGCAATTTTACTGCCATATGAAAAGCCATTGTAAATATAATACCAATAGGAGTTTGACGAGGATTAGAAGATCGTATCATATCTTTTACTGTCCTATTGTCCCATTAATAGCCAAACATTGCTTCCATCTCATCTGTGGATGTACTGACCATTGACATTGACAAGAATCAGCAGTACATTTTGGTCCTGTACCGGTGTGAACATTGCGGTCACAATGTTAAACAATACCGTATAGACTGCCAGGACTGAACATCGTGCTCGAGGTAATGATTAATGTACTTCTGGGCAAAACGTGGGAACCCTGCAGTGACGTCAGACAGGTGACTGTACAGAGCCAGTCAGAGGCAAAGAGAGAGAGTGACTTTTAGTCCAAATCCACCTCCACAGGCTCACAGCAACAATGACAAGACAGGTTTTACACCCGGCCCCAACCTCTGAAGACGAATTGGATAATGTCATTCTAAATGTCGAGATCAAGAGTGCGTCGCTGCTGTGTCTTGGCAGTTCTTTTATAGCCTATACTTACGACTGGATTTCAAATTTAGACTCTTTCACGCTTCATTGAGAGATTTATGTTGATGTATTTGTAAAGAACAGGTTATGAAAACATAACTCGAGGTATTACGCAAACTCTCTGCAACACTGCTTAGACCTGCTGCTTCTCTGATAAATGACATCTCCAGCCTGTCATTCTCACTTCCCATTGAACTCTCGCACAGAACACATATTTGAAATAAAAAATGTCCTACCATTCAGGCCCCATTTCTCCTTCTGCCGCTTCACCTCCTCCAGGGAAAGTCCTGTGCTTTCATTGACGCAGAAATAACTGTAAACTTCTTCCACACTCTTCGTGTGTGCGTTCTCCATGGCGAACAGGCAGACGGCTCCTTCCCACACAGCGTTATCCAAAAACAACCTCCGCTGCCTCACAACGATCGATAACGTTTGGGGATCAAGAGTTTGCCAAGTGAGGGCTGTGCATTCACTCACTCAACCGGGTATCGATGGCTGCACACCGCGGAGAAATGCCTCCTGCTGCCCCCTTCAAGAATTTGATCAAAGAGAAAAGGGCGTCCGAGGTCCGACTATGATGACAATCTCTATTGTATGTCCAAAAATGGAGGGTAAGAGTCTGCGGCTGTGTCCAGAGTGGTGTCGGACCGCATTCACCCGGTGCCGTGCTTTCCTCACCGTGGCGCAGCAGCTCTCTGTGTTGCCACACGACTCCGGCGGTGTGGTTTATCAAAGCTCGGCGCTCTCCCTCTTCCCTGCGCTGCATGTGGACTCACACCATTGGACGAGCTGCGTCAGATAAGTTCATACCAAACTGTGGAGACGCGGAATAATACAGGAAGTAAGTCAGGAAACAGGCTGCGCGGTGGAGGAGGAGGGTACCATTAAAAAGTAAAACTTAACTATCCTGTGTTAAAGATATGGATATCCATACAGTTATGTGTCATATTATGTTAGATACACTTTCACCAGTCATAATTAGTTATGACTCATCACAAAGGCAAATTAGGATATCCATGTTTGTTTGAGTATAGTCAAAACTCAGTTTTGTATAGCCTACATAAAACATTTTCAAGATATCCTAAATAAAGTACATATCTCAAATTAGAATAACATTTGGTTGTCTGTATAGAACTAGATTTATTACTTGTCATAATTCAGTTATAAAGATAAGTGACTGAAATACGACAAGTCACAATGACATTCCGGAAATGCATAATGAAATTATTATCCTCGTGAAAACTGTATTACATATCCAGAATTTCTATTAGATGTTAACATGGCCTGCCATATTGGGTTCTCTTTTTGATAAACCACTGTAGACTTTGTTGATGCTTTCAGTTTTACCGCAGTTCAGTTGCATACTCCAGAATGTTCCACAGCATGGCTTTACCGCTCTTCATTTTCTCATCTGAAGCACTTTGAATTGCCTTGTGTATGAATTGTGCGCTACAAATAAACTTTCCTCCTTGCCTATTTTCTCGTTTTTATATGTGTGAACATTTTTACGTTGCCTATCTAAACATTTATCACCTGATCCATCCTCAAAGTCTGATATATTTTACTCAGCGAGACTGTTGCTGGTTGCTTTCAGCTCTAGACAGTTTGTGCTCAGCTGAAAAACTGTTACCATAGCAACGTCTCGTTAGACAACAGAGATGTTCTTCAATGGAGGAGGCTGCAAACATGTAATGTAACACGTCCAACATAAAGTATATTGTAAACACATTAAAAATAAAATAGGCCCACTTTGTGGATTAGAGACAATTGTGGTTGAGCATTTCTCCCATAGCCCTTGATTCACACTGCTTTACAGCTGTTGTGGCTTCCTCTTAAAAAAAAAAGTTCCTTATAACTTTAACTGTTTAACATAAACATTTCTAGTTCAAATGAAATAACAACTTTGGCTCTTGCATTTGTTTCTAAAAATAGTTTGCAACTCAAACTGTCTTGAATTATTCTTATCCGTTTGCCTCATTGCATAACACCACCACTAATAACCAGAACAAACTCCCAACACATGTAGCCACACACACCCACATATCTCCCAGATTGTAGGCATCCCATTACAAAAGCCCCATGTCTTATTCTATTACTACCTCATTTACACTTGTCGAGGAGGGCCCCTGTTCTTGCAGAGTATTCGCTCAGCCTCCAAATAAAGCACAAACAGATGACTGAATTATGACAGAGGGCTTTACACAAAAGGGAAAATAGTCGGTTCAGAAAGTTTGTTTCAATTTTGTTATCTGGCAGACTGATACTCACAAAGACAATTCTTTTCTATTGGAAATTATTCAACAGAGCACAGATTGCAACTCGCTATCAAAAATAAAAATTGTAAATGGTTGTAGGAAAAAAGAAGAAAGGTGGTAGTTGGTGTGAAAGGTTCAAGAAAAAATGCTGTTACTTAAAGGCCCTGTGCCTGATTTGTTTTTATTTTTTATTACACACAATGAAATAGGAAGCCACAAAATGTTTACGTCAGTTGAGGTCCTCCAGTAGCATCTGAATTTGTCACAGGGCTGACTTCATGAGCACATTTCATGACTTGCAGGGCCACTTTTCAGGGTTACTTTCACAGAAATGGTAGAAAACCTGCAAATTCCTAAAATTGATACAAATGCTTTATAATTAGATGCACAGTGCTGTACCCACGAATGCCTGAGTTTACAATATAATAAAGAAGGACAAAGCAAATTTAGTTTCCTAACAAAAAAAACAAAAAATCAGGTATAGTGCCCTTAATCAACCTGAGCACTAAGACAATCAGGTGTGACTTTGAATTGAATGAACAAAAGTAAAAGCTGTGAGATTTTATGGGAGGCCACAAAGTCAACACCACCTTAGGGGATCTCTGTTAGATCGCATCATCTGTTGACACGTCTCAAGCAGCTCAAAGTACCATGAAGTGCCAAGCATAATAACATAGCGATACTCAAATGGACGAGCTGCCTTTTCACACTGTTCATTTGATCCTTCTGGCTTGAGACTTGCTAATAGCCTGTCAACACTGGGTTAAGTTTATGTGAGGGTGATGGTCAAATGTACTGATCTACACTTATTTGAAGACCTATGTGTGAACAACATTTAAAGTTCAAATATTTAGGTTTGTCACAATGAAAAGGAAGCAACAACGACCATAAGATTATGTTTAAAAGCTAGTTATGTTCAAGTTACATAGTGATGTTGTGGAAAAGTACAGTGTGTTGGTTGCATCATACGTAACTTGAAAGTGATCTCCAAAACAGGGCATGGCACTTTGTCCAAGGTCAAAGTGTCTGTTGCCAGAATTAGTAATCCACTTTGTAACCTGTTATCTTGAAACACTCTGGCTGTAAGTGTATCCTTAAAGATGTGTCAAAACTGTGAGTTTCTGAAAAAAGGGTTAACAACACTGCTTTAGAAAACAGTTACTAAATTATTTGATACATGTGGAAGGTACGATGGGACAGTCTTTTAACCATAGTCATTTGAAGTACTAGCCGTCAGCACACGCAGTTTGAAGAAGCTGACAGAAGCATTAAATCAGTGGCGCTACATAGGCCACAGTCAGTTTGTTTGAGTCATAATTATATTTTTCAACATAATTAGGTAGCTCTTTTCGTCACAGCACAATATTACGATGGTATTCAGATTGGAAATAGCATGGATTCAAGGTTTGCGCTGCTTCTCCTCCTGACATCTATTCCAGCTGTCATTTGAGAGATAGCCTTCAGTCCCAATGAGTTTATGAATGGTCAACACTAAAGTCAATATATATTCCCTGTTTACTCATAGAGACTACAGTTACATAATACATTGGCTCATTCAGTGAAGCGAGCTGATGAATAAGAGCGGCGAACAAGCACATACACGCAGAGAACACGTATGAGAACACAGACCGGGCTGATGTAGGTTGGCCCAGCGTGTGTGACTGGGAGAAATGACAGCGGGCATTTCACAACACAGTTTTTTTTAAATATTATTTTGGTCGTGCCAGCTCCCAGTTTGGGCATATACTCGTGGCTGCGCCAGTGGGACAAAGAGCCACTACAAGCCGGCTGAAGAGCCACATGTGGCTCCGGAGCCGCAGGTTGCCGACCCCGGGATACACTTAATAATTTATTTCATGACCAATCCTCACCAACTAAATAAGGATCGTAAAACCACTAGAAAATGGTTAGTATTTTCTTGGTAATGGAAACCGGGCTGCAAAATACATTCGTTGTTATTAGTATTACTAGTTACAATACTATTTCCGTCTTATTACTGTCTTGTTACGGTGCTGTAAAGTAAATTGCAACACATAAATTGCCATGGGGCATTGGGTGGGACTGAAAAGACTTGGATAGGATATTAGCACTCTAAACGAACAGTCATTTTACAAAAGCTATGTTTTTTCCCTGATGCCTGAGGTCACAACCTGTTTCAGCCTGCATTTACAAACAGAGAGAAGGGTGAACTCAATTCAAATTTAATTAGCAGTCATTAATCGAAGTCATTAATCGACCGGAATCTGCATAGTACACCGTTTCTCACAGATATCTGCTGAAACAATGGTGACACACACGATTTATTTATTATTAACATATTTTGTGTAGTAAAAAAGCCACTTATTAGCTATACTCAATCATGAAACAATGTTTTTTGACCAGTATAGCATAATTTGTATGTTTAATGACAAAAAAGTATAAAAGCTATGGGTGTTTTCCTCGACAGTATTAATGGGATACACTGTAGTGCTATCGTTACAAATAAATATGTGAGTAATCTATGCAGGAGGTCTAGTGAAGTGTCAGTCCTCACAGCACCATCCTTTCCTCTCCTCCCTCCTGAATGACTTTGCCGATAGACGTTTGGTTTTGGGCCTTTATGAAGCACTGCTTTTTGCACTCGATCAGTAACTCCAGGTCCTTCCACATCTTCATCTGCTCCATGTTGTGTCCGTGGTTTTCCCGCACCGTCTTTTGCTTTTCACGCAATTTCTGTATTTTCAGAGTGCAAAACCACAATTTAGTTTTATTATGTATATTTAAAATAACTATGTTATAAAATAAATATGTTTTTGGTCTTACCTTTCCAAGAAGTTCCTGCTCAGCAATGTTTTTCATGTACATTTCCCTTCAAAATTAAATCAGAAAGATGGAAATTGGGTGTAAGATTTTTTGCAAACTCTGTTCAAATGCAGAGTATACATTATTAAATCAAAGTCAGTATATTAGTTAGACTACATTACAACTGTAGTTACTCTACCTCCCTCTGCTGAAGTGTTCTTTGTGTTGTTGGTATGGGGTTATCAGACTATCCTGAGGTGTGGCGATGATAAAGACTACAGTCACGGTCAGTCATGTATCTGCCTAGTGTAAAATGAGCCTTGTCCCGGGGCAGATGGCAGGCCTGAGCTCACCTGACCGTCTTCTTCCGCTCCTGCGGGTCTGAGGACACATATGCCTTCATCTCGTCGGCCGCTCGCTGAATCTGCATCTCAATGATCTGCAGACGACAGGCACAGCAGGAGGGAAGGAGGTCATTCACAGCAAAGCAATTCACCGGTCGCTCCTCAAAATATTTTAGAAAAAGCTGCTTATTTTGCATCTTTCACTTCAAGGGTAAATCATATAAATATGTAAATTAGGTGTCTGATGGTACAGAGGCAAACTGGATTGACCTATCAATATTCTCCTCTAATTCAAAATCCAAAAGCCAATGCCTTATTTCTATAAATAATGCGAGCGACCGCAATGTCGTCACGTCTGGGAATATGAATATATTAGATAAATAGTTCTATGATGGGCAAAAAACACGTTCACAAACAAAGCTATGTTTCAACAGCAGTGAGCGTTCGATGTTTCTTCACTGAGGTTTACTGTATTGGTTGTTTTCAGATTCTCAAGTGTAAAGACAAAGTTTTCCCTATCGATTACATTGTATTGTCATAACTAATATCCAAAGGTAAAAATCCCAAAGTTTTGAACCTGAACATGTGATCAGCTCTTGAACTTTATTTATTGCCACAAGAATCAACAGGTTAACAATTGTAATGTTTACGTGTCTCCACAAAATAATATAACCCTATGGAATGTTATGGAACCATCAACATTACTTATTATATTTCTGCTAGGGAATGCACAATAACTTTAGAAACATCTAAATGCATTCAAGGGTACTGGATTTTATTCCAGACCAAAAAACAAATTAGTTCACCTGGGACTTGCTGTTGAGATTATGATATCTGTTCTCATCTTGAGCCGTCTCCTCCTGTAGCACTTTAACGTCCTGTAAAAGTGAAAATAAAAGCTCTCAGAAACACAAAGTAGCTGTCACACAGTATTTATTGTGATAAAACTGTACCTGTTCCAACTTTGAGCAGTTGCTCTCGAGGCCAGCAGCGCAGCGTTCATACTGGGCCTTCTTTTCGTCGTACTCCTGTCTCACCTTCTGCTCACAGAAACGCATTACAGTATAAACATTTACTAGTGTCCATGTGACATATTGCAATATTTAGTTAAAGTATGACCGGCAAAAGTCCAATTATTTTTCTTTTTACACTGGAACATCACTTGGGTTATAACAAATGTAATCTGATGGCATTCGTTTTATCCCTTCTCAAAAGGATATTATCACCGAGATACACTTAAACTGTTTTCATGCAAACTTAAAATGTACTCCAAATGCTAAATAAATAAAAGGTAAAAGGATTCTTGTCTCATCAGCAATAACACGTAGCTAAGCAGGCTCCTCAACAGACTGTTTATGTGTTGGTGCTACAGTGCTTCATCAGGAGACATTGCACCATAAGACGGATTCTGGGAACGTGTGTAGGAAAAAGTAATCCTCCTTTTTAGCTCGGCGCAGTGAGGGGCTTTCCCATCGCAAACTTTATTTATGGACCATCTAAATTATTCTTAAAGACCTATAAATACATCACAACAGGTTTGCGACCGCAGTAAATCATAGCTCCACTTAATCATGAACTGATAGTTTATGATAAGCCAGCACTATTACGTTATATTATGTTATGCCTGTATATGTACATTTGGTGGCGTCTGTGAAGAATCATGGAACAATTCATGCTTTTTATCGCAGTCTGCGCTGATACTGCGAAAGATATTGGTGATGTAGGCAAATGAAATGTCTATAGTTAAATTAGCATTGGACTTTTAGGATACGTATCACTCATCAGAAAAAGGAATGTTTGTTGTAAAGATACGTACGTGGTTTTGCTCTCTCAGTGATCTCAGCTCCTTTATCAGTGGAGACAAAGCTTCCTTCTTCTGTGCGATCATGTAGTTTAATTTCTTCACCTGTCCAAATGGGAAAAAAGTGCATTTTATGAGAACGTGACCGCTTTGTCTTTCCCGTGAACGTACTGCATGTGTCAGCCCTGTGATCAACTTTCCTGGCTGACAATAGTCGCTAGTGTAGACAAAGGCAGGAGAGAGATCAAAACCAGTAATTTACCATTTCAGACATGTCCTCCAGTGTCCTGCCTTTTTTCTGGTCCAGTTCACTTTTAATCGCAGAGACTCGCTCCAGTTCTTGTTGTGTGCTGCTGTAGCCAGAGATCCCCCTTTCAGCTTCTATAGTTTCCTGGAAAAGACAAAAGCTTTTGTAGGAAAATTAAATTACAATGAACTAGAGAAATACAGTATGTTTCAAATGATTATGCAAATTGTATTTCAGTGCCATTAAGGTAAAAAAATAAAAATAAAAACGTTTTTCAGTAAAACTCATGGATGGTATTGTGTCTCAGGGCTCTTTGAATCACTAACAAGATGCCTGGGATGATTAGTTGTCAGGTGAGTCCAGTTAAGGGAAAAAAACTGAAAAAGGGCATTAACCATTATTAAGTAGACCACCATTTTCAAGCAATATAGGAAAGAAAAAGGATCTCTCTGCTGATGAAAAGCATGAAAAAGTTGAATGCCTTGCTTGGACTAGGTATGAAAACCTGCAATATTTCATAAAGATTAAGGGTAATCATCGCACTGTTGAGATTTGTGGCTGATTCAGAGCACACACAGGTTTGTGCAGATAAAGGCACAATGAGCACGGTTTCTGCCAGACAAGTACATCAGATTAAGAGAACAGCTGCTACAAAGCGGCAAACAGGTATTTGAAGCTGATGGTGCCTCTGGAGTCTCCCAAACATCAAGGTGTACGATCCTCCAGACACTTGCAGTTGTGCATAAACCGTCTATCCGGGCTCCCCTAAACTGTTAATTGAATGCGCATGAGCAGAAACGGCTGCAGTGGGCCCAGAAATACAAACTGTTTCAAACGGTCTTGTTATCATGGGGAGAAAGCTGGTCGGCCCCTTCAGGCCTCTGCATCATTGGCTGCGATGGGCATAAGAGGAGAGAAACTCATGATATGGCCCCCATCCTTCCCTGACCTCAACCCTATTGAGAAACTTTGGAGCACCCTCAAGCAAAACATCTATGAGGGTGAGAGGCAGTTTTCATCCAAACAGCAGCTCTGGGAGGCTATTCTGACATCCTGCAAAGAAATCCAAGCAGAAACGCTCCAAAAACTCACAAGTTTAACGGATGTAAGTATTTTGAAGCTGCTATCAAATAAGGGTCCTATGTTAAAATGTAACTTGACCGGCTAATATGTTTTTGATTGAAATAGCTTTTGATTTCAGCAAATATGACCATAATGCAGCAAATTCAACAAATGACCATTTTTAGTTCTTTACAACCTATAAAATGTATTTAAACGCTGCTGTGCATAAAAATGTGCACAGCATTTGAAGTTGTTCATTATATTATTATATATTTAAAAAAAATACTGTTATCATTAGGAGGTTTTTTCAATCATATTCAAATGACTTGAAAATTATGCTCACTGTCATTTGAGTTGACAATTTAGAAAATCTGAGAAAATATCATAATTTCGAACATCCTGTATGCCAAAAAAATCACAATTTTCTTTGAGCCTAGATCAGAATTTGTATTTAATATTTCATGACCACATTGAATTTTTAATATCGTTATAATGCAATTAAGAAGTAACTAAAGCTATCTACTTGCAGTTCACACTTCACTGTGAACGGGTAAACTCCCCAGTCTCTCCCTTAGAGCATGACAAGGCTGATGAACAGGGGAGAGAGGGGGAAACATCACCTGCAATAAGCAGAAAAGATCTGGGACACAATATGACGCTTTCCAAATTGGTAGATTGTCACTGGAATCAGACCACAAATCAATGTTTATCATTATATCGGACAGCCCTAAACTGAAATAGTAATAGTAACAGTGCCTGAACTAAAATCATATGCTTTTATAAAGTGACTTATAGCAGTGTTCTGTCCTTATTCCTTTGTCCATATGTGCTGATCCTGATCAATTACACAGAAGCACTATTTCACCAAAACATTAACCAACACAATTGTGTCAAAAAGCAGAGAGTGGACAGCAATGTCCAGATAGGTACATTGTGCATAAAACATTTTTTTTTTCTCTCAATACAAGCCACAAAATAATGAATTTAACCACCGCTGAGTCACTACTGGTAAATGCATAAAACACCGTCAGAATACTTCTTGTGAATAACTCTCACTGGAATAATCTTCTCTAGATTATTATATTACTGCTAGAGTCAGTATGACGACAAATGCCCACTTTAACAATCCTAATCATGTGACAGGCAGAAATAGCAGCTGGTCTCCTCTGCGTCACTCGGCCGATCGGTGCGTCAGGTGCAGGGGATAGAGAGAGGTGTGAAGCCATTTCTAGGAAGCTTTTACCACTGCTCTGCTAATGCACAGCCCGTTTGAATGGACTGGTCAAATGAAAAAGAGACGGTTAGAGGAAAGCTTTCCTTCTGAAGTTTTGGGTACAGGTTCTGTTAATGTAAAAGCTATAGATGCTGGCATATTTGTTTGTCAATAGATATATATTAGATATCAATCAGATTATAACCCTAATCATTGCAAAGGATCATATCAACAAAAAAGTAAATTTGAATTTCAAGATTCAAGATTTTTTATTTGTCAAACCATGTGAATGGTTTGAAATTATATTTCTCTCATCCTTGATTGTGGAGCAGGGGGTGGGGGAAGAGGGGTGGGAGGGAGGGCAGGGAGTTCAGCTTCCCGATGGCCTTGTGTATGAAACAGTTTTTAAGTCGACTCGACCTGGCCTGTAGATTTAGTATAATCTATTACACAAATAAATGTTTTAAGATGACCAGGTTACCAGTTTCTTTTGGACGCCCTCGTGTCTCTTGGTGAGAATATCCACTGTCCGCTGCAGAACTCCAAACTCAGTCTGAAGCTCCGCCATCTCCTTTTGCTTCTTTTTGTATTGTGTTCCTTTGCTGCGCAGCCTCGTCACCAACCTTTGCATCTTAAAAACAAAAAAAATACATTTAATTCATCTTAAAACACCTATTGTTCATAATCCAAATGAAATGTGATCGTGTTTGGATTTGCAAATATCTATGAGCCGTAATAGTGGTTGAATCCAGCAAGGGCTTTTATGCGTTACAGTATTCTGCACAAAGTTGTTACGCTTCTAAGTACACTTACTAGTGCAAGAGAAACAAAGCTGGTGTCTGTGCTCTTGTTTGCTTCTTAACTTGACACTTAAACACAATGTAAAGGATGAGTTGACAACTGTACACCTGGGTATCTTGTATATTTAACTAATGATCGGAAAGCACAGCATTAACTCGTCTTGTTCGAACTTTTTATATTTGACGTTCATCGAGTGAGGAAAATCACTTTCAGCTTCATTCAGGACCTTCTTGTTTTGTGGTGAAAGCGTGATCCCTTGTGTAAGACATTTACCTCTGAAATATTCATTTATAAGGTAAAATTTGTCTGACGCTATGTGACGATGACATGCAATTGTGAGCAGCTGAGCCTCTATAAAAAGCACAGGGACAAAATGACGTTTAAACTCTGGTGGTGGGATTACACAGGAAGCCCAGAGACCGTGATCTGAAAGGATCATTCGAGTTAGTCAGGTTCACAGCCAGCGCCAAACTTCAAACAACATTGTGTGGAGGAGTAACTTAAAGTGCATACACTCCGCCCCCCTCCCCCGGTTTGCTCATTTGGGACACAATGAAGAGCAGCTATAAATTAATACGCACTAGAGAAGCGGCCCAGAAATTTCAGAGTGGGGGCCTGTGAAGCTCTCATTGTGCACGTCAATTCTATTGTGTATTTCGGGAAGTCAAGGGCAGACACGATTGAGAGCGGAATTAGCACAGACGAGTAGTGTTGCATTGTTATATAGACACGAGGTTCAGTAGGGAGCAACTGTTGGTCAGGAAAACTCGTGCGTACAATGTGAGAGACAACTGATAAAAACTACAACAAAAGGACAAAGAAATACCTGAAGGTAGAAGTTCTCGCCCCGACATTGATCTTTCTTTTCAAGGGTAAATACTCTGTCTAATGATCTTCAAAGGAATACACAAATAAATGTGAAAATTTGATGACCCCATGTGGCTAGAGTTAGTATCCGATACCTGGCAATATTAAAACAATGCTTTTATCCTCAACCTTTCTTGATAATGTTAAAATTCCATTCAAAGCTTAAGTCTAAACATTGGGATAAACATCCACTCCTTACTCCACAGACAGACATATTAGTAGGGAACTGCTGATAACTTTGTGTTTATCAAATAAAACACAAAACTATGAACACAGTCTGGCTCCTTCTTCAAAGATTAGGCCCTTGCATGGTCATAACCGTAAATTAACCTCGTCTGTTTTTAAGTTTTGTGAAGGGTATGAGCCGGAGATTGTGTCGTCAAAGCCGTTAAGTATCCTGGGAATAGAAGTACATTCTATAATAATAATCAATGTAGATTTTGAATTGTAAAATACTGGAGTATTTTTTTAATGAGAGTATTTCAGTGTTAGATGTTAACCGTAGTGGCCTGGCAGCGAATGGACTTACTGTATTCCAATTCAGGCTCTATTTTTTTTTTATTGTGTTTTAGCTAATGTTAGGACAATGTTCGCTAGTTTCTCACAAAATGGATTACTTTGACAATTGAAAGATTGAATCCCAAACTACTGTGAATAATAAAGCTGGTAAAATATGTTGTATAATAGTGCAGAATGGTTCAAAGATCCAAGCTTGAATTGAAATAAATGACTTCTAAATATATCCAGTTTGATGAGCGGTCTGATACAGTGGTCTCGGGTTTCGAGCAGTGACGCGCAGAGGCAGTCATCTCTGAGTGAGAGCCTACAGTTGGTGGGAGGCATGTGGTGGTGGCACATAACCAGCAGGATGGAAAATATCTCAGATAAAGTGATCATCTCCTCTTTGGCTCAAGGCCCACAACGACCGAGGAGTTTGATAAGCTGCATCCACTAAACATTTTCCATTAACATTTAAGTGCTGTCTTTGTGCTCATATATATATATATGAGCAAAATTTGAATATTGTACTTTCTAAATATTCTTGCCTTTGTGATTCAGTAAAATGGCAATTCTGATTATTACAGCAAATCGTAGAGCACTAGTAGTGTGTAATGGTACAATACACTAGTGATGTATTGTACTGGAGGTCATTTTGGTGATTGAAGCGTAACTCTGCTTCTTTGGACCTACTGTTGTATGACTTCTACATCCCTGTCATTTTACATAGTCCAGGTCTACATGCAAAAGTGCTTCTATGGCAAGTTAACATATACAAATGATTTAGATTTTCCATTTGATCTTAATAGGGTCCTCTGTTGCGTCAGCTCGGTCCACATCCTGCCTCAGAACATGGAAACCTCTTTGTCTTGATATAAATAACGTCAGAAGGTTTTTACGACTTGAGCAGAGAGGACAGTGATTACATTAAAGATCAGAGAAAGGTCCATCTTCATGAGCGCGCGCCTCTGATAGCGTTTCTCCTCCTGCGCTTTCTCTGATGTAATCTATTTTTAGGCCAGTATGGGAACCAGCAGGAGAGAGACGGAGGGGGATAAGAAACTTTTGCGGCTGCAAGCTTCTCTGTGTTTGGATAAGAACAGAAATAGCATATTTTTGCGGCTTTGAAAATCTGTTTGCAGGCAATTTTCTGAAGTTGATCCAGGGGTTGCCTCAATTGTTCAGAAGAAGTTACTGGCAGCTATTGAGATAAGCAGAGGTGTTGTTACTTATAGCCAGTGTTTGGAATAATGCCGTTTAAAAGAACGGCGTTAGGTAACGACGTTATTTTTTCAGTAACGGAGTAATCTAATTCATTACTCTCCCCGTCGTAACAACGCTGTTATCGTTACTGGGTCAACAAAGTGGCTCGTATGTTACTCGACTGAATGAGCTCCGCGGTGTCAGCATGGGGAGAGCAGCGGAGAGGGTGGGCGGAGTTTCACGGAGTCTCACGCTGCCTGTGTGTAGAGCTCGTGCTCTCTGCTCCAAAAACTACGTGTGTCCCCGGCCCGCGGCTCGTCCTCCCCACAGCGAGGTGCGGCCGCGGGGGACAATCAAGTTGATGATCATTGATCTAGTGTTGGAACTTATTTTTAACCAAAAGACGCGTTAGTACATGTTTCTTTTACTCCTGTTCCTCCCCATTCTCTTTGAATACGGCCGTATTCCTACATTAATTAAACAGCGGCGCAAATAATGGTCAATATGAACATCTTGTACATGATAGTACATATACAAACACCTGTCTGTTCTACTCATTTCAACTGACTTTTAAAAACTGCAACAATAAAAAAATAAAGCAATTTTTTTTTAACAGTAACGCAAATAGTTACTTTCACTGGTAACGAGTTACTTTCATTATAGAGTAATTCAGTTACAGTTTGGAACAACTAGTGAGTAACTATAACTAATTACTTTTTTAAAGTAACGTTCCCAACACTGCTTATAGCCATACCCAATTAATAGAAAAAGCATTAACTAATGGGGTTTTATTGGTGAAGAATACTTCTTAAAAACGTTGGTCTTCACTGTGAGCGGACTCGTGTTTCCTCAGACTGATGTGGGACAGTTTAAGATCACTAGAAAAATGGCTGAGCAGACACAAGAACTCCTTTCACTTTTGCGCTCAATCACGACTTTTATCTGAAGGAGCTGCGAGTGTGTGAACGCAATGCACTGTTTTCTCGCTTTGGGATGGCTCTGTCTCGGTACAGTGTATTAGTTTAGTTTAGTTTATTTGTTTATTTGAGCAATACACCTTGTGCTCAAAAGGAGTGGGCTGAAGCAAAAAGCTTATGAGCCCCCACCCCCAAGTGCAATAAAATGCAATAAAATAAAAAAGAACATTTCAAAACACTACAAAACATTACAAGCAGCTACATTCGTACAGACCAACTTACAAACTTACAAACTTACAATCTTACAAAAAATATATAATAATAATAATAAAATATATGAACTGTTTATATAATTAATTGTATAAAGTACAAAGGTACATTAATAGATAAAGGTAGATTGTATAAAGGTACATTAATAGATATTATAATCTGAGATCTTGATGCTTTCCAGTTGTCATTACCATTCTCAGTATAATTTTAATTTGGGTTTAATTATCATTATCATTATTATATATTTATTTAATTGAGTTAAATGTGAAGTATGATGTTCCTGCATAGTGTGGTGCATTAAAAGTATGATGTTCCTGCATAGTGTGGTGCATTAAAAGGCCAGAGAGTGAGCCAGATGAAGAGGGCAGTAACTCCCCTTCAACAAACCCCCACACGGCTGCCCTAACAGCTGATTTTGTAGAATATGTTCCTATGCTGAGTGGTGCATTAAAAGACAAGGTTTTAAGCCCGTTGGGAGGATTCCTCTCAACAGATCCATAACCTGCCAACCCTAATTCTCCATTTGTGAATTTGAGCAATAGAATGACAACCGTTCCAAGCAGCAACACTCTTCCTTGAATATAGAGGAAAAAATACACATAATTGATTCTACTGCTCCCCCTAGTGGCAACACATTTCTTCTTGTCTGTATATTTCAAGAGTCTTTTGTTTGTATTTATATTTGAACAGGTTAATGTTTGGACATCGTTTCAAATCCATCTCCAGTTTATTCCACAATTGTACACCATTAACTGTTGGACTAAAACTTTTCAAAGTTGTGCTATGTTTCTGAATCCTAAAGTTTAATTCATCACGTAAATCATAACAACCAGTACGTTCTTGGAACCTTCTTTGTATTTGGATTGGTAACAATTTATACCTTGCTTTGAATAACATCTGTACAGTTTGGAACTCAACAATGTCACAAAACTTCATGATCTTTGATTTTAAAAATAATGAGTTTGTGTGGTCCAAAAACCCAACTTTATGAATTACTCGGATAGCTCTTTTTTGCAACAATATTATTGGTTTAACTGTGTTTTTATAAGTACTACCCCAAACCACAGTACAATAATATAAGTAGGGCAAAATCAGAGAACAGTATAAGGTATGTAGAGCTTTGATGTTTAAAATGTGCTTTGCTTTTGCTATTACTGAAATGCTTCTAGAAATTTTCGTAGATATATATTTAATATGAGATTTCCAAGTAATTCTGTCATCAATAATCACACCGAGAAATTTGATTTCATGGACTCGCTCGATAACAACACCCTCTATCTGAATTGCTTCCTGAGCATTGGAATTACAGTTGCCAAATATCATCATTTTGCTTTTACTCAGATTTAAAGATAATTTATTTTGTTTGAACCACTTATTGACACTTTTGAGTTCCAAGTTAACAATCCGACACAGCTGCTGTAAGTCGTCTCCTGATGCAAAAATATTTGTATCGTCAGCAAACAAGATAAATTTAAGTATTTCAGACGTTTTACAAATGTCGTTAATATACATATTAAACAATTTTGGGCCCAGAATAGAACCTTGAGGTAAACCACAGACAATTTGTCGACAACTCGACTGATAGTCACCGATTTTCACACACTGTTTTCTATTTTTTAAGTAACTGGTAACCCACTGTAGAGCTACCCCCCTAATTCCATAATGTTCTAGTTTATTAATTAATATATCATAGTTTATTGTATCAAACGCTTTACTCAGGTCAATAAATAACCCTATTGCATATTTCTTGTTATCTACAGCATTAGTTATTTCTTCAGTTATATCGAAGAGCGCGTGTGAGGTTGAGTGATTGTTCCTAAACCCAAACTGATTGTCCGAGAGTAAATTACACTTTTCAATAAAGCTGTCGAGTCTAGAGTTAAAAACCTTTTCTAAGATTTTAGAGAATTGCGGTAAAAGGGAAACAGGCCTGTAGTTTGTAAAGAGATGTTTATCTCCTGCTTTGAACAGAGGAATCACTTTTGCTACTTTCATACCATCAGGAAATTGTCCAGTTTGCAACGATAAGTTACAGATGTAAGTTAACGGCTTAGAGATACTTTCAATAACACTTTTTAAAGTTTTCATATCCATGTCATGGTAATCGGTCGAGGTCTTATTTTTACACCCTTTAACAATGTCCAGTATCTCCTTTTCCTCCACAGGTTTGAGGAACAGGGACATAGGATTTGCTTCTATCAGATCACAATTATAGTTCTCAACATTTGCAATTTTTGCAGCAAGGTTCGGTCCAACATCTACAAAGAATTTATTAAATGTTTCGACAACTTCATTCATATTATTTAAAGTGTTATCCTCATCTTTGAAATATTTTGGATAATTAATCGTTCTTGGTTTATTTCTAATTATACTATTTAAGATATTCCATAAACCTTTAATATTATTCTTATTGCTATCTAACAATGTATTATAATAATCCTGTTTACATTTTCTCATGATACCTGTCAGTTTATTTTTATATTTCTTATATTTATCCTCAGCTTCTTTTGTTTGGTTATTTATAAAGTTTTTGTAAAGATTATTTTTTTTCTTGCAAGCATTTAGTAAACCCTTAGACATCCATGGTGTTTCTTTACACTTTCTGTTTTTACAGTGTTTCTTCATTGGGCAATGTTTGTCGTATACCTTTTGAAATACTTGCGTAAACTCATCATAAGCCATATTCGTGTCATTCTCTCTGTACACAATACTCCAGTCTTGAGCTAAAAGCTCCTTTTTAAATGCATCAATAGTTTTCTCTGTTTTTACCCTTCTAAACCAATACTTATTTTCCTCCTCATCTTTTACATATCCATTTTTATACAAAACGAAAACTGGAAGGTGATCACTAATGTCATTTATAATTAACCCGCTGACTGTATCATTTTCTATTTCATTTGAGAAAATGTTATCTATCAAGGTGGCACTATGGGTTGTTATTCTACTTGGTTTGGTTATTAGAGGAAACAGACCTATACTGAATAAAGTATCTATAAATTCGTCCGACTTTTTATGTTTATATGGGTTTAACAGATCGATGTTGAGGTCTCCCCCCACAAACATGACTTTATGATTTAATCCTGAAAAGTGCTCCTCCATCCAATTTGAAAAAACATCTATATCAGAGCCAGGTGTTCTGTAAATACAACTTACAATAATATTTTTCTTTTTTTGCCTTGTAATCTCTACAGTAAGGCATTCAAGTGTATCATCCACCACCATTGTCTTATTTTGCATTACTTTATAACTATAGTTGGAGTCTATAAACATAGCTACGCCCCCTCCATGCTTGTTCTTTCTGTTCATACTTATAAATTCATAACCCTCAATAGAAAACTCAAATTCTCTGTCATTATTAATCCAGGTTTCTGTGATTAGAATGACACTGAATGGTGTGGAAAACTGTTTTAAGAAGCTTTTGATGTGGTCAAAGTTTGCATAGAGGCTTCGACTATTGAAGTGGATTACAGTGAATGCCTTAATGTTCTTAATTTTACTATTGTACAGATCCTCTGTGTAGTATTGACAGTCATTGGTAGCTCTAGTAAAAAAGTTATTTTCCGGGTCGATGTCGATCTCAGTGTTCTGTAGGTCGTATTGTGAGAATGTAAAATCCTGAGTGTTTGCTTCAGCAATTCTCCTTATTGAAAAGTCCAAGTCGGTGCTTCCTATAGAACTGTATGTATTACTAGACATGTGAAATTATGTGTTTTTTACATACCAAAATCCATACGTTTTCCCGGTGTTTATACTGGATGTGGTGTACTGCTGCGTGGACGTATAATAAGTTTATCATATCTCAAGAAGGCGATCTCCCCCCTTTCTCGTGCAGCTCTCAGCTCCGGCATCAGTTCTTTGCGTTTTCTTTTTATTGATTCCGTGTAGTCCTCGTTTATGAAGATTTTTGTTCCTTTGAGTCGTTTGGCGCGCTGCAAGATTTCCTCGCGATCCTTCCACCTCAGTAGTCTGGCGATGATGGGTCTCGGCCAGACTACTGAGTATGGGGTGTGATATATGATCAACGTCAGGAGGATGTTTGGAAGACGGCGTGAAATGAACAAACCAGAAATAGCTTGTGCGACTTACACCATCCATGAATATATTTACACACAAGATCCCATTGTGATAGAAAATAAAGTACATAGCATATTGGCTATGGGCAATCTAGAGCACCTGTATGGAGGACAGTGGCTGCCAAAACAATAAATAAATATATAAAATAAAGAAATGCATGCATTTATTGTAATAAGTGCATTTATTTATTTATATATTTATTTATGTATTTATGTATTTATTTTTGTATTTATTTATGTATTTCTCTTAATGTATGCGCATCATGGGGTGGGTCTGGATGCTGCTGCTGTAAGGTGATTGGTTAATCTTTCTCCATGCACACATGCCTTGTCCAGCATAGACACTGCCAAACACGAGCTCTGCTTCAGGCTATTGACAGTGACACAGAGCGGGTCATCTTGTGATTGGAGGATCGGCAGTTTGAATCCTGCAAGGGCACACTGTCGTTGCTGGAAAGCACTTTGAGTGTAGAAAGGCGTCAGTGGCGCAGTTGG
Organism: Proterorhinus semilunaris; assembly: GCA_021464625.1. Lineage (NCBI taxonomy): Eukaryota > Metazoa > Chordata > Actinopteri > Gobiiformes > Gobiidae > Proterorhinus > Proterorhinus semilunaris. Next base: position 26,442,184 of record CM038345.1, on the reverse strand, counting down.
TAGAGCTGGTAGTCTCATAATCGGAAGATCAGGGGTTTGAATCTCGCCTCCAGCATAGACATGGCCAAACATGAACTCTGCTTCATAGTCTAGCGCTTTTCCACCTACATTAGGCACTCAAAGTGTTTCCAGCAAATATCCACTCACCCTGCAGGGTTCAAACTGCCGATCCTCCAATCACAAGATGACCCGCTCTGTGCCACTGTCAATAGCCTGAAGCAGAGCTCTTGTTTGGCAGTGTCTATGCTGGGCAAGGCATGTGTTCATGGAGAAAGATTAACCAATCACCTTACAGCAGAGGCTATGATTTGCATACATTAAGAGAAATAAATATATAAATAAATAAATAAATACATAAATAAATAAATGCATGTATTTCTTTGCAAATGTTTTCTTATTTATTTATATATTTATTTATTGTTTTGGCAGCCACGGTCCTCCATAATATGACTTTATAAAGACTGAAATAATGGTGATCTGGTACCAGTGACCACATAAGATGTTCTGCTGCAGTATTTTGGACGTACCTCTTCTCTTCTGACCACTCGGTCTCCGCCATGGTCGCCCCTCTGATTCAGCTCTCTCTCCGCATTGGACAGCTCCTCGCGCGCCTCCTGCAGCTCCTCAGCTTTGGCTTCCTTCTTACGGATAATTATGGAAGCCTACACATTCACAGCAGGACAGTGTTCAGACACCACAGGTTATGCCCAGCATAGTAGCGATGTACTGTATTTGTATTCCAAGTTTCAGCAACATCACAACCCACTATTCTCCTGCAGTCCAACTCGAGTAATCATTTCAGGATAAGGTTTCTACGTATACCTGTTGCCGATATAGTGTCAGTTTGTCATCCATGGGGTCATTCCTCATCATCCTCTTCTCGATCAGGTGATTTATTTGTGAATCGACGTTTTTAATCTGCAAAAGGAACTATTGTTACAACATCTACAATAGTAATTAGGGTTGGGTACCAAACAAAAAGGTTTAGGTACCACTGGTATCGAAATAATAAAAGTATTGAAAGCAGGTACCGAATATAAAATCTGTCAAGTTTTGATGCTGTTGGTCGTCAAAATTTTAAAGTAAAAAAAAGTGACATACAAAAATGTGGAAAAACGTGGAAAACATTTGGATACATGTGGGGTTCAAATTTGGGAATAAACACGTCGAAAAATTGGTGGAAATTTAGGTGAAAATGTGGGAACATTTAGGGGAAGAAATTGTGGGAAAAAACAAGAATTTTTGGAAAGTGTTTTTTCTGCCCCTTTGTAATTAAAACGTTTATTGGTTGTTTCACCGCAGACAAATGATACAAATGCAACAACAATTAAATGAAAGGAAATGGAATAAATGGACATTATTAATCTGTTTTATATGACAAATAATTTAGCAGAGGTATCAAAAAAATGTGTTCAGGTATTGGTATCAAAGTAGCGGTATCGACATTTTTTTTTATAATACCCAGCCCTAATAGTAATAGAGTTAAATTTTTCAATAGTTTGCTGATTGTTACCTTGTCCTCCAGCTCTTGGATGTCAGTTTGGCCCATGGCAGGTTCAGACACCACTTTCTCAAGATACTGCACTGTTCGCCGCATGCTGTCGAGCTCTTTCGGTAACTTCTCGAAAACCATGTAGGAGTTGATCTTAATCTCCTCTTCAAGTCTCTTAGTCAGGCCTGAGGGAGGAAAATTGTTCAAATTGTAATTCACACTAAACTAAAACCAACTGTTATTTTTGAGAAGGATTTTCATTGGAGCTACAAATAGACACAGACAGACAACCATCTCACAGTCATTCACTATGGACAATGGCCAGTGCTGCTCCATTCATCTAAATGAGTATCTACTCAACTTACGTTGACTGAACTCATTTGGATTGGTACTCTTATCAAAGGCATCAGACACAAGAGTTCATATCTTAAAAATCACACAACATCAGCACTGTAGAGGGTATGCAGATGATGTCATAGTATGGCAACAGAAGCCAAATGAGTGTTGATGTGTAGTAGCTATGAAATGTGTTAGTCATTGTTTTGGGGAAATGTTTTAAGTGCATACCCTCGATCAGTCCCGTCGCCAGATGTCAGTCTTAAGGGGGGCATATGAAATCTACGAGGGGGCACAATTACTATACACTCTACTGTTTTTGGACCATGTTTTGAATAAACAGGAGAGCGCGTGGCTCGGTCAGTGCTGTGGGCGCATCCACTTTTCAGTCTTTTTCAAGCCTTCAGCAGTAAAACGCACACATCGAACAAATACGCAGGGTCTTTTTCACGGACTTCAGCGCTTTGTAGTAAAATACAGATTGCTTATTACCAGCCCGCACCTGTCACTGCCTTTGCCCAAAGATGCTCATGAGCCGCTGCAGAGGGACAGAGAAAGGGACGGTGGACTCTCAGAGCGAGGGATGAAGAGGGAAAGTGTCTATGACAGGGAGACGCTGAGCTGAATGTGAGACATTCTGTTAATGGGAGGAAATAGCTACTTGTTGTGGAGTTTGTGCTGGTCTCTAATCGGGCAGAAAGCGCAAAAATAACACTGCGCAAATTAGTGATACGTATCTTTGCCCAATTTGTGGTACAATACAGTAATTCTGCAGGCCTTCTAGTGGTTATACTGCGTATCACGTAGACTAAACCACTGTCTGGGGGGGCACAAGCATCTTGGGGGACAGGCACGGCCCCCTATGGCCCGCCCATAGCGACGGGTATGCCCTCTATACGTATATTTTTTGTTGTTGTCAAATGCTTTTCGGGTCAGCCACAGTCAAAGTGTCATAATTGATTTCTCGTTGTAACACCCATGCAGATTAAAGATTTTACACAATATATATATACCTATGTTAACACGTCTAAGTAAGTTTAATTGGTAACCTGCCTTAGGGGTGTCGAATTGAGCAAATTTTGTATTTTGGACCCTTCTATTAGGAAAGAATAGAAAATTAACCATTTACCTTTCATGTCAAAATAGCGACAAAAATGAGGCAAGAACAAGGATGAAAATGCAACAAAAGAGCGACAAAAATGACAAAGTGACGAATAAGCAAAAAAAGGGAACCAAAGAATAACAGAAAAGTGTCAAAAATGTGTGACAAAAAAGCAACAAAAACACCACCAAAGAGCGACAAAAAAAGCAATGAAAAGTAATGCCAAAAAAGGTTGAGACAACATGTAAACAACGCAAGGAAAAAGTTCAGTTTAGATTCATTTTGGTGTTAGCTTTCAAATGAAGGTGTAGACCGTAAACCTTTAGATTTGGGTAAAGCTGAACCGGAGAAAATTATGGCAGGGGTTAAGAGGTTAAAAGGGTAAAACCTTGGTAGTTCAGTGTAATATGTGAGAAGTAGGGATACCAAAATAGGCCATGTGGTAAAAATATTAAGTGATACTATTTTTTGCAATGAGGCATCATTGAAAATTGAATATTTATGGGCCATAGCACTGACATAAGACACATACTGAATGTTTTGTTTTTTCTATCATTTCACAATGGTGACAATTAACAGAAAAAAGTGTTTTGTGGCGCATAATCAAAAACAGGCAAACCATGAACACATTTCTTTTGTCTTGAAGACACGTAGTGTCCGTATTCAGCACATAATGTGGACATCATAAGCTTACAATGGTAAATTTTTGCAAGGCTCAATACTTCATGAAAGTAAGATTTCTGTAAACAGCATATTCTACAAATCAAGGAAATAACAAAATCTAAATTGAAAGTGTGTTGATTTTTCATGTAAGTACAAATGTTTTGACACTTGATTGCGGCTGACCTGTTTTGCAAATGTACAGTACTCTGTTGTTATCTTCGTAATTGTCTTGTAAATCCATCTGTAGTCTTTACGATTAGACAAACAGACACCCGCAGAATCTTTAATCTTTAATCTTCAACTATATCAAGATTGTCCATCCATTTTAGGAACTGCAAATGTGTAAATCTCTTCTCGGGCCAAAGAGCCCCACATCACATGGAAATAAAAGAGGGCAATTTAACATCAGATAAGCGCCATTACTGGACTTCAAAAGGTGCGTATTTCAATAGAGCATTTGAGCAGATGAAAGGCTATTAACAAAGAGACTCCCCATCGCTCCGCTCTATCTTTGGACCAGGCGCGTTACTTACTCTCTGGATTGGCATCTGCCGAAGCCTTTCGCAAATCTTTCAACTGCTGCTGCGACCTCTGGAGCCTCTGCTCGGCCTGGAAGAGCTGGGGGGAAAAATACAATGAAAACATGATATGTATACATGTTTTTGAAGAACTGGGTGATATAGTATAATGTAGTAAATTAATTGAGCATGTGTGGTCCAGGTTATTTAAACTGGAAAGTTGGAATGCATTTGGACCAACTAACAATTAAAAAATGTCTGTGCTCCCTCTTTCATTGGTTGTAGACAAAAATGAAAGTACCGGTAGTAAACCTAGTTCGCATGACGACTTTTGAAAATGTTGTAAATACATGGAGAAAAATGTATGGTTAATTTCAAATAATTATGTTGAAGTGTAGTATTAAGTATAGTAGGGTTTGGGTCCTACATTGTTTTGACTGCTAAACTCTAATTATTAAATCATGAAAAAAACATGCCCATAATCATTTTGTCATGTAATGCCACTCTACTTGCCACTTTTATTCTTAAACTGGTGTTCACTGTTTTTTTTTATATACACTGTGGGCCCAAGAGAAGAACTGAGTAAATCCAGACTTAGGAGAACTAACAAATCAAAAGATAATAGAAAGGCTCCTCTTTTGACCAGATAGAGAAAAGCCTGACTGTCTGTACATAGAGATAAGATAAAGCATCTCTGCTTCTATTTCTGTAGGCACACATATTTACTCTACAGGTTATAATCTTTCCAACCTTTAAAGCCTTCATCTTCATACAAACTTAACTATTACTGCATTTTTCAACAAAACCTCTCGACTTCACTCTCCCATAACAAAAGACCCAAAAGTTCAGAAAGAATGGTGTTTTCAACATAAACCATAGGTTTTATTATTTGTTGCATAAAAATAATACTGTACTATTCATTTGTCAAACATCAATGTCAATAAGTATATACAAGTGTAATGTAACGTGCTTTGATTATAGTGCTAAAATAAGCTGCATTTACCTGGTTCTTTTGTTCTTGTTTCTGATGGGCCAGTGCCTCCTCTCTCTCCTTCTCCACTCTGAGCTGTCTGGCCTGCTCCAGCATCCTCTGATGATTGGACACTGACTCCACCTAGTGGTGATACCATAAATAACAACAACATCCTGCGGTCTTTTGAAACAGTGGAGTCATCTCACAGCAGATTCACATTTCACATTTTCACAAGGGCTTAATGCAAAGACCTATCATATCAGCACCTCATTACACAGCATGGTTAGCGCCTTAAAGCTTGAGTGGTCAAATAAAGAAGGTGGGAACAAATGTAGAAGATCATGTTTTCATTCCGAGGGCACCATTATAACTTTGTAAATCCCTAACAATTTTAGGCATCACGAGAAGTAGAGGCCTCGTACCCTCTTCCTCAGCCTCTCCACAAGTTTGATCAGCTGGTCTTTCTCCTCCTCCATTGCGCTGATGTCCTGTGAGAAGAAAATAAAAATAGAGAGGTTATGATTACATGGCCCTAGCAATAACATAAAGGTGTTTTTGCATTGGGGGTCAACTCTTAAGAAGAGATAAATAATTGTAACCCTGGTCATTACACGTATAAGCTTTTTTATATTCTATCTTTGTGACTTTGCAGCACCCAATGAAGGCTGCTACTGTAATTGAAGAATAAATACAATAGCCTAATTTTTACCCTTCTTATTTCTGCTGTGGAAAAGCCAGATGTTCTCAGCTGCTCACACTCCTTGTGATAGGTTTTAAAGCCTTCCACCAGTTCTTCATACTGTAACGAGATACCGGTTCAGCATCTGTTGGTTTTAATAAAAACGTACAAATCAAAACATTCAACTTTCGAACAAACCTGATGGTAGGTCTCACTGATCACATCGTCCTGCAAGAACTCAGTTGGTATCTCCAGTTTAACAAGATACCGGGCCAAATATGCACGCTTCTTCAGCTCAGGCACCTTCTGCAGGAGCCAAAAGAGGATGGGGTGGACCACAGGTTTACTGCCAGTAACTAAGCCCTGCCTGAATCTGCTCCTGCAATACATCGGAAGCAAAGGTTAAATCAGTCATCAAAGTAAAACATGGGTAGGCTATAGATTGAATACTTACACATCAGACTGGTCTCCAGGTGGTGGTTTGTACTTGAGCATTCCCAGGAGAGCACACATCCTTTTCGTGGTCTGTTCTGGCATTTCTTCACGGATGTCTATCGCGTGCTGAAAGTAACATACCAAAAATACAACAATCTACTCAAATACAGTGTTATTAAAAATTGCGCATTGTTGCGAGAATTACAGAAACAACTAAACAGTTTACCTTTGGGTCAATTTCAGCCAAAACATCGTTTAAAATCTGCAGCAGTTGCATAGGCTCTAGGGAGTCAAATGTGATGAGATTCACATTTTTCTTAAATGGGTCTCTGTTTAGTTGATCAACAATAAACTTGAGCTGTTCACTCATTTTGCTGCAATGTGCGGTGTCCTTTAACTTACGCTACGAAAAAAACGACTAACGTTAACTATTACTAGCTCAACAAGCCCTCGTCACGACCTCAGTTTATCGTGTATTGGATTAAAAATACAAAACCTGATTTAGAAAAACTGAAATTAAGTATATTCCGTTACATTTATCGATCAAAAAGCATACTTTATAGAGCGCTGGTGATATTTCAGCTAACAGAGCTAACAGCGCGTACAGAGCTAACACTAGCCTGAGAAGAAGCTGAAGTTGTTCCCATGGAAACTGAGAGCGAAGTAACCGGAAGTAACGAGGCAGAAATATATATATATATATCTGATTTGCTGGGGAATATGGAGGATTGAAAGTGCCACAATTAAATAAATAAATACACAATTAAATAATTAAATAAATGTGTCATTAATTAATTAAATGTTTCATTAATTAATTAAATGTTTCATTAATTAATTAAACATGGAATTAAATAAATAAATGCACCATTAAATAATTAAATAAATGTGTCATTAATTAAATAAATGTGTCATTAATTAAATAAATGTGTCATTAATTAATTAAATTACCAATGATTCTGTGTAAAAAAATATATATAATTATTTATCTATTTAATTAATTATTTCATGGTCCTGTGTTGCAGTGTTTCATGAATTAATTTTATCTGTCAAACTCGCCCATCAAAAGTTGTGGGCGGGCTAATGGTGCGTTCCACTTGATCTCGGAAGTCGGAATTTCCGAGCTCCGAGTTGGAAATTACAACTGGAACGCGCACCAACTCCGTAAGTCCGACTCGGAAACTCGGGACAGAATCAGCTCACCCGAGAAGGAGCACTGCTGCGCCCGACGTGACATGTAACGCATGTAAACCTTCATTAAACCACGTTATTTGGCAGATGTTTCCCAAATAAACTTGGGGATGTCAACGCGAAACGGATAAGCTTTACTGCTCTCTTGCTAGCGTCTTATTAACGGTAAAAAAAAAAAAAAAAAAGTTTTAACTAGTGCTAAATTATCACTGTATTTATAACAATTATAAAAAATATTACAATGAAGTTTCCCTGTAAACTGATGATGCTCGAACATGAGAAACAAAGTTGTAACTTTTACGGACGTGTCGACCTCCGATGTTTCCGACCTGGACAACTGGAACGCAACAACTCGGAGATAACGTTTTATCCTGGTCGGATTTTCCGACTTCCGACATAAGTGGAACGCACCATTAAGCCTGGTTAACTCAAATCTTGTCTAATCCATTGCTTTGGCCTGAAGTGTTTTTTGGAAACATGGCGGCTACGCTGATGGAGTTGGTGCGAGATATTTTAGACCTTGCTGAGTATGTGGAAGCAGGACCTGCAGACCCCGAGCATATACAGAATAAAGCGGAGGAATTTATTGAAGTTCTTGGAGTTATTTCCGCACTTTCTGACCAAGGCATTGACCGTAGAGTGACCGAAATTTTAGAAGAAGTACTCTACAGGGGTGCTAGTCGGAATGTGCCGTTGCCTCAATGCCTCGGTCGCAATGTACCGCATCCATTGGTCTGAATGTACCGCATCCATTGGTCTGAATGTACCGCTCGAGTGGTCTCAATGTCCCGAGCGAATGGTCTTAATGCCCTGCAATTAAACAGCTGTTATATCGGAGACTTTTACGTTAAAAGATACCGTAAGATAGGGCTCCACATATTAATGACATGTACGCGTTTTAATGCGTCACATTTATGTGGTTTATCAACATTTTGAGATAAACGTAAAAAGTGCAAAATAAGTGTACAACGACAAGAGAGTTTGTCTGTATAACATGATCCGCCAGCGTGAAGAACCACGTAAGTGTGGTTGCCTAGTTACACTAAAGACATTAGTGTATAAGTGAACATGTTTTTGAGCTACCGTTGTGTTTTGCCATATATGTACATTATTTAATTTATAATTTAAAGCTAGATAACCAGTTGGCTATGTTACCCAGCTAGCAAATGTACATATTGAAAACTGTTGAATGAAAAACATTAAATCCACATTACACGTTCGTCTAATGTTCCATTAGAGATTACTTCAGGATGCACTGATTTAACCAAATACAGATGAGAGCAGAAATGACATTTTATTGACTTTGTTTTTCTTTAGGTAGAAATGTGATTGGTTTGTGTCATAAAATAACCAGTCATGTCACCAGATTTGAAGTAAACATGTTCAAAATCAAATGTGATGGACATGATGTGATTCAGTGAAACTGCTTTTTACCCTTAAAAAATACAGTCATGACATGCCATGTCTTTACCTTCTTTAGACTAGGAGGGAAATTCTTAATACACTGAACAATTCTAAGAAAACAGCTGTTTGGGTGTGGGACATTGAGACTAGGAAGTGGGACATTGAGACTAGGAAGTGGTACATTGAGACTAGGGGTGGACCATTGGCGCAGTGGGGGCATTGAGGCAACGGTACATTCTAATTCAAATGGCGGATAGCTACCAATCTAGGCGCATTTACCGCCACCTACCGGGCGGATGAGTGCTCTTTACGATTATTGAGAAACAGCGGAAACAGCAGATATTAATTAAAAAAAAGTTATTTCTTGACATCCCTTGATGGAGTGATCGAGGCTTGTGTTTAGTTGTTTTTGCTTGAGTATTCAAACCTATGTAAGGGAGAATAGCGCCACCCAGTGTATCGGAGTATGTTCACTAGTCTGCATCAATCCATTATTCTGGAGTTGATTTGCCTTGACTCGATGAGCAGGATGACCAATCAGGTGTTAGGACCCACCCCTCAAACTTTGATGGGCGAGTTTGACAGATAAAATTAATTCATGAAACACTGCAACACAGGACCATGAAATAATTAATTAAATAGATAAATAATTATATATATTTTTTTACACAGAATCATTGGTAATTTAATTAATTAATGACACATTTAATTAATTAATGACACATTTAATTAATTAATGACACATTTAATTAATTCATGACACATTTATTTAATTATTTAATGGTGTATTTATTTATTTAATTGTGGCACTTTCAATCCTCCATAGGGGAAAAGCTGTTTACATTGTAATTATAGTACGCGGTAAACTAAATAAATAGGAAACATAAAACCCAACGTTTTGGTGTTTTCTCGAAATAAAGACTCGGAGCACTTGTAATAAACACTAGAATCCAACAGGTGGCCGTAATGCACAACTGTACGAACGTTTATCGTTTTATTTCTTTCCTTTTTTGATATATATTGGAGGGAGCTATTACTATTCATTTGGAGTTTAACATTTTGCATATAGAGCGATTTATCCTTTCGTATATTTCGTGTTTATAAAACATTGACATAAATGTGGATGTGGACAGAAATTTGGTAGTATTATCTGGCAACCACGATGAACTTCTGAACCGTCAGGTGGCGACATTTCCACACGACACGAGGCACAACTTCTTTCAAAACAATGCACTTTCAGGATTGTCGTTGTTCAGAGCATTATACAACAAACCCAAAGGTCTGTCGGATCAAAAAGATGCCGTGGCGCTGACTAGTCTACACCTTTGTCTTCTTTGACTACATAACCAGCAACCCACCGTGGTTTGGTATGGCAACTTGATGTTGTATTATAAGGGAGAATCTTTTTTTTTCATGGAGACGCCGAGATTTTGATTAGTTTCCTGATCTACCTGCTGCTGCTAAACTAATAGGGAGTCAAGACAGCTACTTCTCACCATGGAGGTATGAGTTTCCCACGGGCTTTAGTGTGCTATCTTATCTTTGTTTACAAAATATAGAGACTTGGGCAGCATCGCGAAAAAACTGTCAAGAAACCCTTTGTGTGCTTTATTGTGTGTTTTATGTTCTATGTAACAAATGGAGGAATCCTGGCGCTTTTGTGGATGATCAACTTAATGTTTTTGCACGGATATTTATATGTTGTGTTATCTTCTTTCTATTTATGTAGCCCCTCCCATCTTGAACTGTGACTGGTCGAGGAACACAGACAGCAGTGGATCGTGAGTCAGTCTGACAGCTACCACTGAGCAAGACAGGAGTATCTCAGGAGAATTGGCAGCACAAACTTGGGCATTTTCTCACGCTGCTTTGCTTAATGGATTTTGGAATTTCCTTTAAATTAAATTGTGAGATCTCTACTAGTTAGGTAAAGAAGATTACAGCGTGTCCAAGGAATACTCTCATGTTATTCACACATAGCAATGGAAGTTATGAAGTATTGTTATGTCACCGTAGCCCTGGATTTTGACAAGTTAGTTCTTGGTTGACTTGGGATAAAAGTGGCGAAGATGGTCGAACCGGTTGGATTTGTGGAGGCGTGGAGAGCCCAGTTCCCTGAAACTGACCCTCCTTCTATGGATCTGAATTCGATGGGTGAGATTGAGCAAGAACTGGACAAGTGCAAGTCATCCGTCAAGGACTTGGAGAAGGAAGTGAACAAAGAGCGCTTTCGCATGATCTACCTGCAGACTTTACTGGCAAAGGAGAAGAAGTCATATGACGGGCAGAGGTGGGGATTCAAACCGGTGCTGCAAAACAACAATGAAGTGGACAGTGGCCAAGAAATGAAGATTGCCAACAAGCCTGTGAGGTGCAAGTCGCATCCTCATGGGGATTTAGCCAAGAGTAGGGTGTCCCCTGTGAGGCAAGACGCAGATGTTTCGGATATCCCAACTGGTCCAGGGTCTGTGGCAGCAATAAGGTCCAATTTTGAGCGCATTCGAAGAGCCAATTCTCACACAGGTGCAGATAGCAGAGGCGTGGCGGTGGTTGGAGGTCAAGAGAAGCCGTTTTATGTCAATATGGAGTACCACCATGAAAGAGGGTTGGTTAAAGTGAATGACAAAGATGTTTCGGATAAGATAAGCACACTTGGTTGTCAGGCTATGCAAATGGAGAGAAAAAGGTCACTTAATTCGCTGCCTATGAACCTGTCTGCTGCCACTAATGACTTAAATGCTAAGTTAGTGCAAAGAGGGAGGTCTATTGAAGGGAATAGCAGTTCCAATGGGTCGCTGAATGAACAAGACAGTAGCTTACAATCAGAGAAAGACAATGCAAGTCCAAAGCCGACAGAGTGTCAACCGTATACTACTGTGTACGTCGGTGGGATGATGCCAGAAAGTGAAACAAAAGTCATTAATATCAGAGACAGGGCAAGTGAAGAGGATGCCAATCTCACCTGGCCAAGGCGCTCCTACTCCCCTGGAAGTTTTGAGGAGGGCTACACACCGGACTGCAGCTCCAACGAGAACCTAACATCCAGCGAGGAGGACTTTTCTTCGGGCCAGTCCAGCCATGTGTCCCCTAGTCCCACCACCGCTTACCCCGTGTACCGCAGAGACAAGAGCCGATCGCCCTCCCAAAATTCCCGGCAGTCGTTCGAGAGCAGCAGCCCCCCCACGCCGCTGTCACAGAAGAGGGGCAAACAGCAGGGCCAGGGGCAGGTGGTGGTAGTGGTGGGTTCAAGGGGGCACAAATCGGGACAGGTTTGGCCCAGTGATGGAGAGTCCACCACATCCAGCAGGACGTCCCATGACAACAGCCTTCAGGGAGATCTGGGTATGTTTCACACAGTCACACACGCAGACTCACTAACTACACATAGTTGTGATAAAACAGGTTTGCTGTCTTGAATGGACTATTGTTATCTCCCGTGTGTTTCTATCATGGCTAATGCCTCAAAACCCAGAAATAATTAAAGTAGGGGTGGGAAAGAAGTGATTTTTGTGATGCAATTTGGGAATTTTTGTTTATTCTGGCTCTATGATCATAAACAGACACATGCTGTCAACTTTCCCCCCTACAAACCTCTCCTGTCGGTCTGGCCAGAGGAGTGTGGATGCAGCACTGCCAGTTTGTCCTGCTCTGAGTGAGTGAAGGGAGGCTTTAGCTAGTCAAAGTGAAGCTTGAACTCTCGCAAGCAGATGGGTTCAGTTTCCTCTTAAAGGCGATTTAGAGTTACTCTGTGTACATCTGAATCGTGATCTGAATTTCTTGTTACCCATAGCCGTCCCCTGTTTTTATGTGATGAAATATACAGTATGTAGCTGTAACCTTGTTTATTGTGTACGTTACTGAAAACAAAAACAAAACTGTTCAGCAACACTCTGTACCCAAAGAATGTCAGCTGAGTATGTCCAGGTTACTCCATCTTTTTCCCTGATGGCTTGGGCATATTCCAGGATGCTTGATAAGTGGAAGCTCTGCACACCTGAGTTGGCAACAGGTGCATAGAAGAATAGAATACTTAACTTGAAAAAAAGGCTCCTGCACACTGTCTCATTCTTTTACTTGGCTTTTATTGCAGCAACGTTTCGGTCACTCTGACCATCATCAAATTTGAAGACAGCCCCTTCTGCTTGATCATTTATTGCTCAGGGACTGCTCCCAACAAGCAATATCCAATCCGGAACAATCACATAGTATACCTGATCATAGCACCCAATAATCACCAATATCACAAAAAATCATGCCTTCACAGCACATATAATTAGGCAATTCACTTCCATAATAATTACAAAATTATGCATATTATTTGAAAACCAAGAACTTAAAAATCTGACATTTCTAGATGTCAGAAATCATTTAAAAAGGTTTCACGGTGCGATCAAACATACTGCAGCACAATTACAACATTACACTCAACAACAGTTCGTCATTATATGTGCTGTGAAGGCATGTTTTTTTGTGATATTGGTGATTATTGGGTGCCATGATCAGGTACTATATATGATTGTTCCTGATTGGATATTGCTTGTTGGGGGCAGTCCCTGAGCTATAAATGATCAAGCGGAAGGGGCTGTCTTCAAGTTTGATAAAGGTCAGAGTGATCGAAACGTTGCTGCAATAAAAGCCAAGTAAAAGAGTGAGACCGTGTGCATATTCAAGGATGACAATGCCAGGATTAAATATTGTGCGTAGTTATGTCTTGTATTCTTATCAACTAGTTGCCAGCTCCACCTCGTTCCACGTGATATACTGCACATCAGTTGCCTTTACTGTATAACCTATCCATGCAGCTCTCTCACCCTGACTTTGCTTTGCCCTCTCTCTGTTAAGCCCAATAGGAGACAGTGGCTGCCCCGAGGCTCCCTGACCTAGTCCTCCCTGAGTGTTTTTTGTGTCAGCCCCTGCTCCATCAGAGTAATTAACTTAAAAGGGTCTGTGTACCGTGATGAAATTAGGTAGGCTTTTTGTTGTCGGGAGGCGGCGATGAAAAAGCCCCTGACAACTCCATTTAAAAAGCGGAAGGAGGGGCTTAAAAGTGTGTCACGTTGCTTTGTGATCAAAACGCCTTTCCTGTTGTTGCACGCGAGCACAATAGGGAATCGCTCATTGGGAACTAGTATTGACACGGTAACAATATAACAATGCTGAGTGGGATAAGGAGACGGGCAAAGTGGTCCGACCAAGGCTAGGCAGTCGATGGGACATTTGTCAAATTATAGCAAAGCTCACATAAGAAAACAATAAAAGCATATTGTTTAAATCACATTTGTGCATTTCGGAGTGAACGATATGTCCATATTATAAACACGTCCATTATGTCACGTTTCTGTTGAATGTAACTTAATGTAACTTGCTGGCCTCTGCTCCCGTTATTGAGCCCCTATCATGAGTGAGTGACAGGTGTTTTTAGCCAATCACAGTGAAGTGTGATCAATCCGAAGACGCAGATGCCGTTAGTTCTTTTTGTGTGATGTGCACGAAAGGTGATGAAACTAAATTCCCTTTTACAGATATTTTTTTTTTCTTGCAATGGAATAACATTTGTTTTGTTCTGCACGATATTGAAAAAAACCTGTGATATATGTAATACATGTGTGCAATATTGCAAAAAACAATAGTATTGCGGTATCTAACTAAACCATTTCAACACTGTATGTTCCATATAATTTAAACACAAATCGCAAGTAATTTGTTTTTCAGCAAATTGTGTCAAAACAAGACTTCAAATAACACAAAATCAGCACAAAAACGAGGCTGAAATGGGACTAAATTAGGAAAAGTAGAACTAAAACTGAATTTTTGCACATTTCTAAGTTTTGTGCATATTTGTATTGTTTGTATTGTATTGTATTAATGTATTGATCTAAGTCAGATGGAGGTCTTTTGCAATATATTGTGGCTTCTTGCGATACGGATATTGCATCACCTAATATTACGATATGAGATCTTTTGTGATATAGTGTGCAGCTAGTATATTCACTATCTTGTAAATTTGAGTAAAGACCTTTGCGCACTGTGCATTTTGAGCTACCTGGATAGATGTAGTTGTTTACAGGACTGAAAATTGTGAAACGTGCTTTGCTTATAAAATCCTCCACATAAAGAAATGGGATGCTAGAAAAGTTAAAAATGAGTTTGAACCACAGCTAACAATTAACCCTCCTGGTTTCATTTTTGTAAACAAATAAAGCTGACACAGCTTCTAAAATAATGACATACTGTAGCTTCTAGTTGATGATCTGGTTTGGTTTTGTATTCAAGTATCAAGTTTTGATTTGATCCTGCTTTAGTCGTATAGCACTTATTTCTCTTCCTGTTTTGTACAATGGTGTGGTGTTCATTTCAACTTAAAAATTTCAAGTCTAACCAAATGTGGTGTTACAAAGAGACTGCCAAATGGGACTAAAATATTTAGTCCGCAAATGTGTTGTTACAAAAGTCTAGACCAGCTTTTTTGCAAACAATAACCTCCATTGTCAGTGATTTGCAAATGCTGCTGCTTTGAGGCCAAAATGCTGTGCAGAAAGATGATTGGAGCGCATTAGGAGCTGAACAGGAGGGAGACTGCGGGCCACGGTCCAAAAACACTGGTGTCCCGTGTGTAGCAGATTAAGTCAAGCGTGTTGTTACATAAAAAGATGCAGTCTAAAGCTCCTGGACACAGGGCATTTGATGGATAAGCAGGCAGTGATATAGTCAAGAAGAGGTCTCTGTGGGATTTGGATTTAGCATTTGGAGACGGTGCATAACCAAATCAATCCTCAGTATTATTAATTAGGGCAGCACAATACGCCGCTAAATTATCTAAATTCGCAATATTAGGTATCGTAAGAAGCCGGTATCAGATATTATTTTTTGCTTAGACCACTTAAACTTGAAAATGTGCAAAGTTTCAGTTTTCCCAATTTAGTAACATTTTAGCCTTGTTTGGTCCCTAAATTCGTTTTTCTAGTAGGGCTGGGACAAAATATCAGATCGCAATACTTTGTGCTGCAATACCAAGTATCTATACTTTATCAAGTATTGCAATACTTGTGTTGGAGGAATTTTTATCCTGCACTCCTTTGTTTTCCATTGACAGTTACACAGCACTTTGTTACATTTTGTGTTAATTAGGGGTGTTGAAAAATATCGATCCGCTGTTATATCGCGATATTACGTTGCGCGATTCTCGTATCAATACATAAAGTGTTGATATTTAAACATCTATTTTGGGGGAAATATTCATTGCAGCATCTCTCTTTGGTCCTGCACTTTTACTCCCACCCACTAGAAGACAGCGCACCGCGCAGCCCGCTTGTGTAACACTAGAATCTAGTGAGAGTTAGAGAAACCGTTTACCATGGAGGAGAAGGAACTATGAGACGCTCCGGGGCTCTTTTAAAACTCTACATTTGGCCTCACTTTGGCATTTACAGCAAAGACAGAGACCTGGATAATTACGAGAGCCACCAGCTGTGGGCATATGTTGCTGAGTGTGTCGCCGCTGCGTTCGGAGAGGATTTATCTTCGTAGCGTTTTATTACGGAATTAATCGAAGACTAGGGGAAACTAAATACAGCATGCTCATGTTAAACTTGTGTCTAGCCACTGCAGTACTACGACACAGATTTAAAAAGAGCCTGCTGTATTTAGTTTCCCCTCTGCTTCGTTTATGTGCTACTGCTAACACAAAAAGATTTCGAAGAGATGAGCGCTATTGTCACGGTGATGCCCGTGTTGTCATTCCCTGATCTACGAGTGACACCCGTTGTGGAACAGATAAGATTTTAAAAGCCCCGTCTGAGTTATTGTATATTTTAATGGATGAAACCCATAATAGTTATTACTGCTCGCTAAGGACTCCCAACTATAGAAATACTAGAAAACGTGCATCCCCAGTAATTGCTTTCATTACTATGTTTCCAAGAAATCTGTTTTCCGTTCAAAGTTACATAATCACCATACAACACCACATTAGTGAAAAGCATTTATATCATAAGATAGATTGATAGATAGATCAAATGTATTTGGTGGACTAGTTTACTGAATAGTTGTTTCCAAAGTAGTAAAAAAATAATTGCAATAATCGTCTAATACTTCAATATCGGAATATATCGTATCGTATCGCGACCCTTGTATCGGGATACGTATCGTATCGCCTGAGACTAGGCGATACACACCCCTAGTGTTAATGTACTTTTCAACACTTAAATGTCAAATGGAATTTGGTTTAGACTATGACTTTTTGCACATTTTATAAGGTAAGCACATTACTTACCATGATAATTATTTACTGTATAACTATTCATATCTGATCGGCCTTTGAGTATCGTGATACGTATCATATCATGACAAAGTGGATCGTCCCAGCTCTAATTTCTAGGTAATATTTTTGACTGAATTTGTTAAAGAATCAAAACAAAAACAAAGGGATTGTGGTTAAATATTTTAGTAAAATATAAATATCAAACGTAACAATTTATTCTTGTATTATGTGGCATCCATATTATTTTTAGATTTTCATGTAAGGGGCTTTTCTTTGGTTCCCTTTTATACTTCTGCCTTCTGGATCCATCATCAGAGCCAGTATCTGCCTCGAATGCACTGATTTTGTTTCTTTACTGGTTCCCTTTCCTGTACATACAGTAACCTATATACAACATAACTAAAGCAATAGATAACTAGCATTAAATCAGAGCTGTACTCCAAAATGCAGTTCAAATGTGATAAATTCCTAGTTTGAGTAAGTGTTCCTCTGTGTCATGTCCTGAGTCACTGAGAAAACATTGAATTAATACGTAACCTGGGCTGGCGTGGATTGTTTGCAGAGTTGGTTAAATCCCATAAAACAGGGGAAAGGTTAGGGATTATCTGTAGCAAACAATGTTGTACTTCAAATTCAAACTTGGAACGAAAGCTTTCCACAAAAATCAACAGTTATTAACAGTTTTGAACAAGATGGTTGCTTTTCTTTGGTATCAGGTTTTGAAGTCTTGACATTTTATCTTTGTGTTAAAGCATTAGTTTGTGCGTTCGGTCTATGGTTAGGATCTGCTTATTGCCAAGTTTGAGCAATAAACTCTTTGTTGTGGTTTGTGGCCACTAAAAATGAGTGGAAATAGTTTTTTTTTTTTTATAGGTTGATCTTTACAGAAAGGGCTGTTCGCTCAGTAAAACGTGTTAGGCGTTGTAGGAAGGAAAGTTGTACATACAATCCTGTTTGTTGTAAAAAGTCGCAGCAATGAGGCCAAACGTCTCTAAATGAAGCATTTTAATATGGATTTGTATGTTTATATTTGTAACCAGGTCCTGGAAAGACTGACAGAGATTCATGTTTTAGAGTTTGCTGTGGCACCAGTCTGTTTCTGCCAGGGACAAATGACTGGATCAACCCATGGAGGAAGGTAGTACCTCGATTTAGCTTCATATTTTTAGTTTTCTTTTGGCTTGATTATATTTTGATCTTTGGTTGCCACGGTGAGCCAGCTGCACAGGAACATTTTATTGATTTATTTATTTAGGTTTTTATGTCAAATGACCTTCTTGGTGGCATTGTGTTTTGCAGAGGAGTAACATGATTTCTTTGACATTTAAAACAAATGTCCAAATCTTAAAATAAATGAAGCACCTTCACATGTGCTGAAAACAACCAGCTTTTTTCTTTCTATTAGAAGTAGCCTAGAATATTTCAGTTCAATGTATCAGACACAAAAACTTTTACTATACGCCTTTATTATACTTTTCTTATGTGAACTGTGTAGGGCTGAAACAACTAATCGATTAATTGATGACTAATTGATTACTGAAATTGTTGACAACTATTTTAGTAATCGATTTACCGTTTTCTGACTCAAATAGAGCAAAAATTACATGAAAATATATGTATATGTTTATAGTTTGGGTCTGTAGTGTTTTGTACATTGTAAATTTCATGAATATCTTTCTGTGTCTCATCCAATCAGAAAGCAGAATTAGCACGAAGAGCCTCCTACAAACACTTACTTTAAATATACTCCAACATGTCCTCAATCAGCTCCACTTTAGCTTTATGTGATAAAAAAAAAAAGAAGAAAAAAGAAAATTTTCCTACACTATTCACAGCCAAGCGATTAATTGATTTATCGTAAAAAATAATCGTATCATATTTGGCTGAAATTGTCCACAGATTGACCTCAGAACTCATATTGGCTGGATGCGTCTAAAGAAAAACCCATATTGGTCGACTCAACATAATAATTTTCATTTCCGAGATAAAGCTGCATGAAGAAAATTCATTAAATAGAAGCGCTAACCAAGGTCTAGTTTGAAAAAGAAATGTACTTGAAAACTCATCTTTGTGAGGAAGAAAGATGTTAGGAATGTGGTAATACGGTTAGGTATGAGTTTAAAAATGGGAAAGAATCTGGAAGAGTGAGGGTGAACGATGGTTGACTTCTGGTTTGTGTTTGTAGGTCATCTGTGAAGCTGGTGGTGGAATAGCGGGTGATTAGTTACTAAAGAGGCCAACTGTCTGACGGCTCTGTTTTGCCATATATAATTAGCATCACCACTGTGACAGCCTGTGGCCATAACTGCCTGAACTAAAGCTAAAGCAGGGAAACAAGTTAAACCCAGGGGAAATATTACAACCCAAATTAGTTTGATTTGATAAAATCCCCCTGGACACATTCAGCAAGTTTTTTTTTGGCATGGTGTATTCATTTTGGGGGGGGAGTGTAGCTGTAGCAAATCAATAGTGACCGGTCACTATTGATCCCTTTAAAGTGCACTTAGATACAGGGTCACAGGGTGTGCATTGTATAAAATGGATCCACCACATGGAAAAAGCTGTTTGCCTTATTTTTCCCTCAAGGTTTTTCCAAGGTTTTCAAGGTTCAGTTGACTTGACTATGAGAATCATCACTCTATAACTTTGTATATTAAATTAATTTTAATTCTTAGTTAACTTCAGCATAAAGGAATGGTTTTATCGGCACTGCTTCTCCAGTGATCTGTTTGTGGGCCACAGAATGTAAAGTCATTGTTTCAACTAGTTCACTTCTTATAGTTTAAAATGGAGATAAGCGTGTGTTTCAAGCCGCTTTATGGTAAGCACCGAGCAGAACTGATACTAAGGGGGTCATTTATCAAGAAAGGAGCTAAATGGCTTCTTAAAAAGAAGATAACATATTTTGTGGGCGTGCTGTATCTGATTTGATATTTGAAATGATGTATAGGGCCACACATCTTGATATGTAAATAAGAAAGTGCTGCATGAGTAAATAATGCACCAATGACTCTGCTGATGCTCTACTTTTGCACATGCTACTCATTTTGCACATGAGCAAACGCTTAGTAAATGACCCCTTTAGTGGTTTATTGTGTTTACATCACAAGTGACAAAAAAGTTGCTTGTTTCTTTGTTAGAAATAGCTATATTATATTTCCAAAGTTTCCTCCCCTTATTCCCGATCACAGCAAACCTCGCTACAGGCTCTCCCTCTCTGTGCATGTAGCTGTCGGAAATCGGCGCTAGTGTCTGAAGTGACTGCAGTAGTGTGTTCTTTAAGCAACAAAGCTCTGGTGGATATTTATGCGGGAGGGGCTATAAACCAACTGGGTTGCTCTTTGATAAACTGAGGCAGGTACCACGAGTAGTCGCAACGAGAGATTCAAAGATGCGCAAATGACTCAAAACACCACTCGAGACCTGTTTTTTTTTTTTTTTTTAAATGAGGGCTCCGCATTATAACATGGAGTTCTTTTAATAGTTACTGAAGTCCTGCTGTGTGTGGGTTTTTCTTCAGCTACAATCGCTTTATCCAGTACTTGCTAATCTAACATTAGTCTCTACATTTAGTAACACTTTAGTGGTTAAGCCTGGAGTAACCCTGTCTCTCCTCGGTGCAGTAGACCGTGCCTGTCTGCGTTAATTGAAAGCGTGTGTGTGTGTGTGAAAAGGTGATGAGGTCGCTCAAATGTTTTGGCTGGAGCCCAGAGGTTGGCACTGAAGTCTTAGCTCAGCACCACTTGAACTGCAATATCATGAATACTTTACGTCCCTTTAGGAAACCCAGACAGGGCTGTCATTGTACCTGGATATTATTGGAGGTTTTTGTGGTTGTGAGGCACTAAAACGTGGTCCTCTCCCTTTAAATATACTGTGTAAGTGTGCAGACGAATGAAGTTGGCCTATAAATTGCCAGTGAGGGTCAAACCAGGACTAAATTTGGGAAAGATTAGACTAAACGATGTAAACAAAACAAAAAAAGCTGATCCAAGACAGATTAAAGTAAAATGGGCTAAACTGTAAAATAGGACTAAACTATAGGCTTAATACCGAACTCAACCAGTCCAGGACTAAACCAGGACCCAAATGAGGTTCCTACTCGTTGGACCTCATAGCGTAGTGTTAAAGGCACCTGTTCCCCTCTGCAGACACTAGGCAGAGCTGGCAGGGCTTCAGTGAACACGGCCAGCTGCTCTCTCAGTACAGGAGCATGAATGGGCTTTTTGTTCCTCCCCATCGCAGCAAACCACTTGAGATAAAATTACAGTTTTTCTTACTTACTTGACATTGGAAGCAAAGGTGGAGACTGTGTAAATAATTTGCACGGTTGCGTTTTTCTTTATAATAAGATGTATTGTATTGGCCTATTTAAAAGACATTCAGGCCACCATTGTAAATAAGAATCTGTTAACCTGATACTTGCCGTCCCCCTGATCAGGGAGGCGGGGTTAAGTTTAGGGGCAGGCGTTATGCTTATGATTAGGGTTAGGAACTGCAAAAAATGTGTCGATCTCAGTCAGATGGAAGGCTTTCTTGGGACTTCTTGCAATACGGATATTCATATTGCATCACCTGATCTCGCGATACAATATATTTTGCAATATATTGTGCAGCCTTAATTAAAAGTTTCAATGTTTGAGTCCAGCATTATAGTTGCAACTTTCTTGTTACAGGTTTCTTCCTGGTTTACGGTTAAGTGCAGATCTCGTTTTTAGACTTGGTGATTCCCGGAAAGCCAGATGATTTATGAGATCCACTGTTTAGTGACGTGTTTGGTTGGCATGACATAAATGCCCCTTTTTATTTGCCTGCTTTCTCATCCTTCACCTGTATAAGCTTCTGGGAGCCCACGGAAAACCCAGTTCCTATAGCAGCCAGTACAACAGCTGTGAACCAACATTAATTTCCTTCAGTCGGACTCTGGAGTGTCCAAGCTCATGCAACGCTTTTCGTTTCATTAGCCGTTTCCCCCCACGCCTTTAAAGCAGCTGAGGCATTCCTCTTGTACGCACTCACACAGGCAGCCAGTGGGACAGAGGGCTCTTTGAGTGGGACCGACCCAGCCAGGTTATGGGAGGGTTAGGGAGGCAGAGGAGACCAAGCTGAGACTATAGCCAAAAGACCTGCGCTTAGTGAAATATCTCAATGATTTTGTTATTGCCATACTCGAGCGTTATTTATTTTTTGTCATATTGTGCAGCCCTACTTGATCATGTAAATTAATAGGACTAACTGTGTACATCATAACATTAAAGGGGACTTTCTATATAAATACGTCCAAGCATCATGTTGCATCAAGTCTTTCCTTTCATCTCTTCAGCCATAAACCTCATGCTCTCATGTGATGCATTGTCTGTATATTTGCACACACTGGATGAATTAGGAGCCTTTGATTCTGTGTTTTGCTCCTCATTATGTTACAGCGGCCTCTGACCAGCCTGAGCTATTTCCACACTCGGTGATTAGTAGGTGTGTTTGGGCGGGACGTCCCACTCCGAGCCCACGCTGCTCAGACTGGCACTAATTTTAGGTTTCGGTTCAGAGGCTGCAGGCTGGTGGCCCCACTGCGCACAGGGGGTTTAAATCTGTCAAATGCATTACATAGGGGGAGGTATGATGAGCATTTTATTTTATTTATATTAATTAAAGGCCCTGTACCTGCTTTCTCTGTTTACAAACAACAAAGGATACATTAGAGGGATACATTAAAAAGTCCAAACTCATCCTAACATCCCAATTCTTAACATTGATGGGTTTATTGGCATGTTTTACAACTGGCAGAGTCACTTTTCAGGGTCACTGTCACAGAAATGTTAAACTATAGCCTGCAAGTTCATGAAATTTATACAAATGCTTTATAATAGGATGCACCGTGTTCATAATGTACGTACACCGAGTTTTGTTCACTACTAGAAACAAGATCAGCCATAGGGCTTTTAATTTGATGGCGCACACAGTTTGTCCTATTATTTGTATATTACCTGCCAATAATTTTGAACACCCATTTAGACCATGAATGATGTACAACACTGGCATTTGTAGATAGTGAAGCTTTTCTTTGGCCTGCATTTGGAGGGTCAGGCCCTTGATCTTCTGACCATGAGGAACATTGTCTCTGCACCAAACAAACTTGCCTACCCCTGCAATAGTGTAACAGGCATTAATGTAATAATGATGCAAAACAAAACCTTGACAAAGAAATACCCCAATCCAAGTATTGAACCTTCTTACATATAGCAGAGGCAAGACTGCTAACCACAAGGCAGGCCTGCGTAATAAATACATGTTGGATTAGAGATATATTGAGAAAAAAACAAAAACAATGTGGCCTTTTACCATACACAATTTTTGTCATTGAAGCCTACAAATTAAAAACGTCCTGATTTGGAGCTGATTTAGGTTTGATTTGGACACACCTAATTACTTGACAGCTTATATTAGTCTACATGGGAAAATCCTTCTTCACAGTGGCTCAGTAATCATAGAAAAATAAAAATGTCTATGTCAATAATGAGTTTATATTAAGACTGATGCCTCACAGCTGATCTCCATGCTTATATTGTTCTTTTTTTTTTTTACAAAAACTTTATTAAATGCTTGTAAACAATTTACACATATATACACACACATTTTGAAACAAAACTTATGTAACATTTAAAATTTCAATAATATATTACAATGTTAAAATGTCCCAGGGTAAGTGAAGTTGAGTGTCCAGTGATTTTCTTCTTTTGAGTTCAGTAATGATTTGTTTGGCAACTGTGGCACTGTCAATGAAGATTTGTTTAAGAATAACTTTTGTCCGTGTCTTCCATATTTTGACTGTGACAATTGAAATTGCAAGTTGAAAGAGTTCTGTTTTTTTTGGTGTGAAGTTATCTTGAAGAAGTCCATAAATGATTGAACGGTAATTGATGATAAAAATGAGTCCAATCCTTTGTAAATGAGTCCATATTTCCTGTGAGCGGATGCAGTGAATAAGTAAATGATCCAGAGTTTCGTCATTATTGCAGTTTGACATCGGGCATTTTTTTGTAGTGACATAACAGCTCCAGGAAACGACAGTTCTGACGGAGAGTCTGTTAATGGACATGAGCCATCGGTAGTCTCTGAGGGACTCATCCATTTTTTTGTCATTTAATAATTTTAAAACACGATTTGAGTCTCCATCATTAATATTCTTATGTACAACAACATTTCCATACAGTATATTAGACATTTCACTGTACAACATTTTTGCCGTCAACCCACACCAATCCAACTTAAATGTTTGAGTAAAATCACCATACGCTAATTTATAGATCGGCATTCCTTGTCTTGCCCTACCTATTTTCTTGGTCCACATTTTAAGTTCTCCCACCCATGGGGCGCGTCTGGCAATGGCCAGAGCAGTGTTCTTAATAAAGGCAATTGTTAATTTTAAATCGACATTTACTGCCCCCAGACCCCCCAGTGATGTGGCTTTAAATAAAATGTCGCGTTTAGCGACTTCTCGAGTGGTGTCCCAGATACACACAGTTTATTTATTTTTGCTATACATTTTTTTTTGAGGTGGAAAAACAGTGGCAAGGAACATCAGTTTTGATACAATAAATGTTTTAATTATATTGATTTTAAATTTATAATTAGCTTTTTTATTTTCCCATTTTTTCAGTTCATCTTTAATTTCTTCAAGCTTTAGTTCCCAGTTTCTTTCAGTGGTTTCGTTACAAATTTTCAGACCAAGAACTTTAATTTCTTGTTTAGTTTGGATGTTAATTGGAACTTTTTTGTTTTCGTCACCGATCCAAACGGCTTCAGATTTGTGCTGATTTAAAACTGCACCTGAGGCGTCCTCGTACATTTTTAGGACAAGATTTAGATGGGTAAGTTCGCTTTGATTTTTGATGAGGACGGTGACATCATCAGCATAAGCTAAAGCCTTGATGTTCTGAGCTGAACCTATGGGGATACCAGTAATATCTACCCTGTTATTAATCGCTGAGATGAGTGGGTTGATGGCTAAAACATAAAGCGCTGCACTGAGTGGACATCCTTGTTTTACGCCTCGATTAACATTAATTGATTCAGATAAAATACCATTTACATTTATAAACATAACAGACTTAAAATACAAACATTTAATCATATCAATACATTTAAGTGGAAAACCATATTTCTCCAAAACTGTCCATAAATATTGTCTGGACACAAAATCAAATGCTTTTTTTTGGTCTAAACCGACGATGTACACGTTTTGGTCGTCCTTCGCTTTATGGAGCAGTTCTCTTAAAGTGCAAATATTGTCCCACATTACACGACCTTTTATTGCACACTTATATTGTTCTACCTGCAGCTAATCACAGTTGCTAATCATTCATTAGCATTTTAGGCAACAGCTACTTTTATGCTTTAAGATGTCGTTGCCTTTCTGTGACTGTAAAACGTGAGAAAAGTAGGATAGCTGAGCAGGTAGTAGCTTTGTGATTTCAATTCAGGTTCAGTTTGACATTAGAAACAAACATTATCCGATGTGGCGGCAGAATAGCTTCAGTTTAAATTCTTACAGATTTGAATTTATCCTAAAGTTGATGTTTAGTTGTTTATTTACTGTCTGGCCTTCATTTCCAGTGTGCTTTCCCACAGCTCGGTGTCAGTCTGTCGTTGCCGTCCTTTCTTTGGCCACTCTCCCGTTTCCATAGAGACCGGTGCGCTCAGAGGGGAATCCAAACAGCCACCAACTTCTGCGTTTAACAACATCACACATCGATGTTTCTCACATTTTACCTGAAAAGGCGCCACAAATCTCACCCCCATCTATACTGAAAGCATTACAGTAGTGACCAAACGCACGTCATTCACTGTAAAGTCTTCGATTTGTTAAATTACAGATTTTTTAATGTCGTTTTTGGCCATTTTTATAGGCTCTATTTAATAATATGCAGGATCGGTTTGCTTTTGTGACAGAAATAGTGTACATTAGCAAAGTGCCCTCTGCGTATCAATAGTGAAGCAATGTTTCAGTTTTGATTTGTTTACTGTCCGGGGTCTAAAAGCCGTTATTGATTCGCCCTTTTCCAACTGTCAATAGTGCAATATCCATCAACATTTTGTCTCATTTCTTTCTTTTGCAAAATCAATGGCAAACCTAGTTATACACTGGATAATTTGGATCCCCCTTTTGTTTTTTAGCAGCTTGTTGCTACAGTGATTGTCAGTCAGTCCCTCGGGCTGCGCATCTGTGCCAGTTTTTCATCTGTGTGGATTAGGATTAAAGAGCTGTCTTTGCTTTGTCATCCGCTGGACTGGACACTCATTAAACTGCCCTGAATGCGGCTTTGTTTTGTGGACTGAGGAAGGAAACATGCTTCGTGATGACAGATTACGCTCCGAAGAAAGCAACACGGAAATTTTTGTTTCACTATACACCCTTGAATGTGTCCTTGAGGGCTATTTTAGTCTCACCTGCTGTAGATTGTGTGGGAAAGTACCATCAATGTAAATTCATTAAAGGGATATTTCTTAAATAGTAATAAAATACTCTTTTATAGAATAAATGAACACAATTGTTCTGTTTTCTGGTTCTAAATGACATAGTTATAGGTATCAAAAAGAATTTCATTCAAGTATCGGTATTGTAAACAAAGTATTGTTAAAGTAACAGTATCAGGAAAAATGTAACTGTACTCAGCCCTGAATGGCAGTAACGCAAACTGTTTGACTTTTATTTTACAGGGAAAGTTAAAGCAGAAATTGATGTTAGTCACAATGCTCTGTAAGATCTCATTACAAGCTTTACTCACTCAGTATAAGGAAAAATCTCTCGGAGTGCCTCTTAAAGACAGGGAAAAGTTAATTTATGACTGAGAGGTTGGGACCCCAAAAGGTGCTGTTCAAAACATCTTCAAAGGGTGTTTTCGATAAAAAGAAAACGTCCATAAATTAGTTTAGTATTGGTACATAAAATAATTGTGCAGTTCCCAGCCTTGTAGTGTGACTGTGTGGGTTGAAGTTCAATTAATCTCTCACAGTTTACTGGAGAAAAAAGATGTGTATGATGTACAGTGCCTTGTGAAAGTACTAATACACCTTGAACTTTTGCACATTTTGCCATGTTTACAACCCTAAACGTAAAGATTTTATTTTGATTCTTTTACTGAAAGTTCACACACAAGTAACAGACAACTGTGAAGTGAAAGCAAAATGATACATGATTCTGTTATTTTTCAAAAAATAGAAAAGTGAAAAGTGAGGCGTGCATAAGTATTTATACAGAATGAAATAATACTTTATGGAACCCCCTTTTGCTCAACCCCCGATGAGGAAAAACAGCCCCATAGCATGATGCTCCGCCCACCATATTTGACACTGGGGATGGTGCACTCAGGACGATGAGCAGTGTTAGGTTTGTGCCATTCATCTGACCAAAGCACCTTCTTCCACATGGTACCTGTGTCCTCCATATGACTTCTAGTAAACTTCAAACGGGATTTCTTATGGCCTCCTTTCAATAATGGCTTTCTTCTTGCCACTCGTCCATGAAGGCCAGATTTGTGTAGAGTACGACTCTAGTTGTCCCATGTACAGATTCCCCCAGCTCAGCGGCAGTACGTCGCAGCTCCTCCAGAGTTATCTTGGGGCACTTGGTTGCATTTCTGACCAGTGCTCTCCTTGTTCGGTCTGTTAGTTTAGGTGGACGCCCGTGTCTTGGTAAGTTCGCAGTGGTGCTATACACTTTCCATTTCCGAATAATGGATTGAACAGTGCTCCGTGAGATGTTCAAATCTTGGAAAATCTTTGTATAACTTAACGCTGCTTTAAACTTCTCCACAACTTTATCCCTGACCTCTCTGGTGAGCTCCTTGGCCTTCATGATGTTGTTTAGTGACCAATACACTCTGACCATTGCTCTGAGGCTCTCACAGAACAGCTGGAATTATACTGAGAGTAGATTACACACAGGTGGCCTCTATTTAATGGTTAGGGCAAGGTGTGAACAT
This sequence comes from Proterorhinus semilunaris, assembly GCA_021464625.1. Classification (NCBI taxonomy): domain Eukaryota; kingdom Metazoa; phylum Chordata; class Actinopteri; order Gobiiformes; family Gobiidae; genus Proterorhinus; species Proterorhinus semilunaris. Next base: position 26,414,152 of record CM038345.1, on the reverse strand, counting down.
TCTGCAGTCATTAGGAATGTTATAAAGGCAATTTAATGCACTCAGAAAATGCTGTATGAATACTTGTGCACGCCCCACTTTTCACTTCTCTATTTTTTGAAAAATAACAGAATCATGTATCATTTTGCTTTCACTTCACAGTTGTCTGTTACTTGTGTGTAAACTTTCAGTAAAATATTCTAAATAAAATCTTTATGTTTATGGTTATAAACATGACAAAATGCAAAAGTTCAAGGTGTATTAGTACTTTCGCAAGGCACTGTATTCTAGTCTTACCGTTTGCGCAAAAGCCTGTGTGAAATGGAAGTTCTTGAAAATCACAGACCCGGTGGCCCTGGCAGCAGCTGTCCAGAGCAGGTCTTATGTAACGGCATTAGTACGTATTTGTGACAAGCTCCTTTTAATCTGCATCTCGTCGTGTGTTGAGTGTGACAGAGGGAATATACTGTATACTGAGGCTTTGGGAAATGACCATTTATTCATTCACTGCAGGCAATCACCGATCATCATAAGCTCCTCTATAGGATTAAGTGCTTATAGCTTAGTAACATCAGCAACAGTGGCCAATGTGGAAATGGTAGCTGCAGCATTAATGACAGTAGTTGTGGGAGTTTGGAGTAAAGCTGCACATTCAAACAACAAAATCACAATTTCAGTGTCTGCAAAAATATGGTATTAGCTGTGACAAGTGTATTTCTGTGTGTTGTTGAAGCTATGAACTTATTAGGCAAACTGCTGGTATGTAAATCCGATAGCCGTGATTGTAGAGGAGTCTCTTTGTATGTAGCGGTTTTTGTTTGTAAACGGACGACCTTGTGAAAAGCCTGTTTCCGCTCTGAGGATGATGAATGGGTGAATTTTCCGGACAGTCCTGCCTCGACACTTCCTCTGGCTCTTTTGTGAACACCACTGTCCTACATTGTCCGTTTTGTTAGCGGACACGCTTACTGCCATGTTCTGAAATGGCACAATGTGTGTGAATCTTTCATTGGACTAGTTTTTGTAATTTTGATGGACGGGCTAGAGCTAGTGTGGTCCTCTATAGCCTCTTTCAAGCACCCTTTTGCTGCAGGAGGGCCAAGAGTTTGCCAGGGGTTTGGTTACTCGGCCTGTCACGATAACAACATTTGAAGTTCGATATATATTGAGGCAGGAAAATATTGCGATAAACAATATTATTGTGGACCATTTCATATAGAACCAGAAAACATTCCATTAAAGACTATTTATTTTAAAAGTGTATAATTTGAAGGCCATACCGCCTTTGCTATGCCTGATCTCAGAAGCTAAGCAGCAGAAGGGCCTGGTCGGTACTTACATTGGAGATCGTTTGGGAACACCCGGAAGCCTGGCTGAATGTAGTGAGTGAGTGATTGGTGGTTGTCGGAAAGGCCGATGGCACAGATTGGTTGCCTCACTTCTGTCAGTCTACCTCAGGGCAGCTGTGGCTATAACAGTAGCTTGCCACCACCGAGTATGGTGTGGATGAACAATGACGACACTGTAGCGCTTTGAGAAACTTGGTAATACAGGCTTGTAAAGTGCAAAACGGCATTATTATTATTTATTTGAGCTGAAAAAAGCAATTAAACTTTGTCTCTAATAATGTTATTTTTGGTACATCTGCTTTTGATATTTATTTTTTTTCGATACCAGTAGGCTCGAAGTGTTTTTTTTTATTTTTATACCATACTGGTATAGTGTAACGTTATCTAGCCCTACTGCTGTTGAATGTCTATTCTTGATATTCACGTTATTTCCGGCTGCTAACTGTCCTGTGCAAAAGGGTTTCCCAAACTGTAGCTTTTTTTTTTTGCTTGGAAAGCTACAATTGGTCAGATCCATTGACGATGGATGATTTTTCTCATAATTGTTCTCAAAAAGACTAGTTTGGTCTCTCTACCAACTACTGTTAATGAACAAATATAACGGTAGTCTAATAAAGTCCATATCAACAACACCCCTAAATCAAACTCCTAAACTTGTCACGGTTCATCCGCTTTTAAACCTGCTTACCTGCTTCAGCCCTACGTTTAGTATACTCGTATTGTTTAGTTCTGATGGTAATTGAAAGCTAATCCGACTATACCATTTAGCCCATTTCTTTCAGTAACGTGTCTAATCTCTGTACAGCACACGTGTCCTCTCTCTCGAATTTCCCCTAAGCTTGTTTGGTTAACCCTGCCCTCTCCTCCTCAGGCTCAGTGGGCTCACGATCTCCCCTGTTTGTTTGAGTTCATTGTAAAGAAAAAACACACACACTCTGAGTCTGGATGTCACACTATCCCCTATCTCCCTCTCACAAAGCACTGCAGGGGAATCCTCTTTTTTTCCTGTTTTGAACCAGTCCCACTGCATTCACAAGGCAGACTGACAGAAAAGTTTATCTCAATAAAAGCAACAATGTGGAAATTTGTGATAGAGTTGACGCCTGCGTTCTGTAATATAATTAACGTGGCATTGAAATCTTATAGTGGATGTACAAATGTATATTTATGTTATGACTCCGTGGTCATTTTAAAGCCTGACAAAATGCAATAATAATATTTTTAAAGGTTGTATAGAGTAATTTAACTTTTTAAATCTCCATTAGTTTACAATTGCTGATTTGATTGATTGGATTTATTTGAGTGATTTTCACAACAACATTATTACAGTGCAGAAAACAAACACAGCAACAAAAAAAAACTCAAATGGAGTAGGCCGAAGCAAGAAGGCTTATAGGTGCCTACCCCCATATTCAAGATTAATTTACATTCCGGATACAGTAATACAACATCTCATGTTTACATACAATACAACACTTTACATTACAAATTCCTGAATTACTTATTTTTATTTACAATTTGTACTTTTTTTCTTATTCCTCATTCCTGTTCTCATAATAACCATTTCCAATCAGTATTTATAAACACCAGTCACCATTCTATAGACCCTTTAACTGCTGACATCAGCTGGAGGCAGGAAGTGATCAAGAGAAATAAGATTAAACTAAAACTAGCCATTTTAAGTGTAAAACTACAACTGAAAAATGTGGTCCTGTTGTGGCTTAAGGTGCAAGATAGAGAGGAATGACATTTGAGACGATAAAATAAGGTTTATCTGATATGTCCAAAAACAGTTAGACATTTGTTTATCGTTACTATGACAACAGCTACAATGAAAATAGATAGGAATCGCGCTTCCTGCCTCCAACTAAGCCCGGAATGTTTACAAACAAGTGCTGGGCTGCCCCCCCACCGGGCCCAGTGGGGGGCAGCAGCCAGTTTTTCCTATTAACAGCATTAGCTGAAAAGAAAATTTATGAATTACAAAAATGATCATCAATATCAGTCACTGGGTCCATAGTCTCTCTGTACAAGACCAAAAATTTCCTCAAAACCAAAATAATTTTTCCTCCATATAATAGTATTGGCCTTTGGAATGCTGTGATGTCACCTGCAACCCAGCAATTAAAGGGTCTTTTAATTGACTATTAATTTAGTTATAATAAGTATTACATAGTCAATACGACCATTATTATTGTAATTCCCATTTCCATTGCCTTGTTTAGTGAGGTGCCTTAAAAAGCCAGGGTGTAATATGGCCAGTAGGTAGAGGGCAGTAGCCCCCCACCAGCAAGCCCTCACCCTGCTGCCCCAACTAGTTGTTGGTGTAAGGCAGTTCTGAGCCCTATACTGGGTGGTGCATTAAAAGACAAGATTTATGAAAGGGGGGGGGCCCGTCCAACAGGTCCATCTCTCGCCGGCCCTCGTTCTATTATGTTTAATAGTGACCAGTGGAAACCGGCTATTACAGCATTGTGATTAGCTTTTGCGTATTCATTTCTCTCAGTTCCTATAATTCATAATTTAAATTTAGGGGTTGGTGACATTGGTTCTATCAGCAATGATGTGGTTAAACAGGTTCACAGTAATAATCAGGATTTTAGGAATGCTTTAGGAAAGTTAATGAGTTCAAACCGTGGTTCAAACTTTGTACAGAGCCTTTCCTAATGGCTGTAGGATTTGTTCTTAGTGGTTTAAAAAGACACTACAACTACACGGCTGCTTATGAACATGCCATTCCTCATATGTAAGAACCTACAGGTGGCCTGTGCCAGTACTAGTTAGGACTTGGTTGGGGACACCTGCTGAGATGGTGTTGATTTGAAGATGATTTTAGCCGTAGGACTTGGCACCCATTGGGGTCCCTATTGGATTAATTGTCCTGAGAACCAAAACAAGAAATGCTACGTTTGTAAACATAAACATTTTTACAGTTTCTTTGATCATACTGGAAATTAGTCTTTTTCTACCAGACTTTCAAACGCTGTTGGCTCAAACGTGCGAGTGCAGTTTGGTTTCACCTCTTTGTTTACTTGTTTATTCCGCCATCTGCGCTGACGTCTTCATGATAAGGATCTCGATGACGTGTATCGTGCTCTGACTCAGTGCGCCGACAGTGATTACAGGATAGGCACGAGGCCTCTTCCTTTTAAAACGTCCAAAATCCCACAGACAGAGGAGTAATGTATATTTTGGGACCAGTTACACTTGTTTTTCCATGACATGTTGGGCTGCACGTGTGTTGTAAATTGTCTCCTTGTAAACAGCTGGTTTCTGGTGTCTGAAGCCGTGTGTTAGTCACTCAATGTAAAGACAGACGGCGGAAACGGCTGAACATGTTTTTGTAATTTAAACTGCGAAATCTCCAACTTTTATTACACACGTTTTACCTGACATAAGCTGGAAGCGGTGATTTTGCTTGCCTTGTATTTTTAGGTGACCGTTTGTCAATATTTCTTGAAGTAGGAAATGTATACTTTTGTTTCTACAGAGAGGTAAAAATATAGTATTTTTAAAGTAAGGGCTTTAATTCCTTAATGTTGAACACGGCATAGATCATATTTTTAGTGAACCCGGACCAAGCTGGGGAGATCTACATGGAAAACATGCACACACGTAAATAGGGCTGCGGAAAAATGGCTTGAAAAGAGTTAAGACATTTGATGCTCTTCTTTTTCAGCAGGTTTGGACTGTCTTGAAATATTATTGCCAATGGAGCAAGCATTAGATCACTTCAAATCAAAGAAATTACCTTGAACACTTAAAATTAGACAAAAAGACTTGAGACAAAAAAGTCAAAAGTAAGAAAAGTCATTCTTTTTCGATGGCAATAAAATAGTCCCCCTCCAAACCTCCTGAAAATGAGCACATAATTCAAGCACTTTCTAAGATAAGATTGCATTAAAAAAGGTATGGTACTACTGGCACCAAAATGAAATTTGGTTTTGTGCAATAAAACACAGCTGGGGTGAGTGTTATCCATTGTTGCCACTTATTTTCCCAGACTTATCCCTGGCCCTGGCACCATCACTCGGCGGCTGGTACACACTGGAGATCTGGGTCAGCTGTGGTTTTATGAAGGTTAAAACAGGATTTGATATGAAGACAGCGCTCTCGTGGACAATTTTCCGAGACATTTATGTGATTTGTTCAATTTGGGTCAATGGGGATTTGGATAATAAGTGTTAGACCGGAGACGACCTAAATGGTCAATAAATTAGATTGGTTAATAAACTGTCATCATTACAATTACTTATCATCTTCTTTGTCTCTCTTTTTAACCACAGAAGCGCCCTACAATGACACGTGCTCCTCGTACCCGTTTGACCTGGACCAGCCCGATTACCAGACCCCGGACTCGTTCAGTGGGTCCCCACCTCAGTCCCCGAGACGCCGGTCCAAGAGCCGCAGCAGCCGAAACACACAGTCCAGCGGCTCCCTCGAATCCGCTTTGTCGGTAAGGACGTGCCACTATCATGGACCAAAGTACAACAAATACTTCAGTACTTTTACTGCAGTAATACTTGACCAGTAGTATCATGTCCTTAAGTAGCGTAATTGGCTCAATTAGAAGACGCATAAAAGTCTCAAAAGACGCAAATGTCAACGGGAAATAATGGCGCTAATGTTGTAGTTTGATTAATGCGTTTTCCACTAGTAAAATACCTTAAGGGTAAAAGAATCCAGACGAGGAATATGCTACTCCCACAAACTTTAATCCAATTTAGTCTCTACAGAAGGGCCTACAGCAGGAGGGAGTGCTGCAAAACACAGGGGGTAAATTGAACTTTTGCGCTAACGTGTCGTGCTCCTATATTTTTGTTCTAGCTGTTCAATTACACTGCATTGTTTTAATTCCAATAACTTAGTTTACAGTACTAATACAGTACCTTCTTACATGGATTGTTGTTATGCTCCTTGCCACTAACTTTGTCCTTAGACTAATATTAGCCTGTGCTTTTCTTTCCTTCCTGTTTCTCTCTCAGGTCGAGTTGGATCAGGAAAAAGGGCTGGAAATGCGGAAGTGGGTTTTGTCTGGAATCCTGTCCAGCGAGGAGACATACCTCAGCCACCTGGAGGCACTTTTAATAGTACGTTCACGTCTGAAAAATAATTGTTATTGTAATGAGTTCATACAGTGGAATCGAAACACTTCTTGAAAGGACTGACAAAAGAAAACCTGGCAGTTATCAGTTATATTGTGTCATTTATTTATTCATTGTTTTTAGGGCTGAAATTCAAAATATTAAAATCGAAAAAGATATAAACGATATAGATTTTCATCAATAAAACTGCTCTTTTGTATTATGAATTTATTTTTCTGAAAAATGCTTAGTTTTCACCTAACTCATAGTTATATCGTATCGTATTGATATCGAGATATCCTGCATGAATATCGAGATATGAAATGTTGTCCATATCGTCCAGCCCTAATTGTTTTTATCAAATGCAAACTCCGCCTCCACGTATTTTATGTTATTGTGTGCAGCCGATGAAGCCCCTGCGAGCGGCGGCCACCACGTCTCAGCCCATGCTCACGGTGCAACAGATCGAGACCATCTTCTTCAAAGTCCCGGAGATGCACGAGATCCACCGAGACTTCTACGACGCGCTGCTGCCCAGAGTCCAGGACTGGAGCCAGCAGCAGTGTGTGGGCGACCTCTTTCAGAAACTGGTATGTGGGTTATTTCAAGCGTTCTTACTTATCCATCTGTCTTATACAGGTTTTTTTGCCTTAAGTTATATTTAGAGATGAGCAATATATTGTCTACAAGATACTGTTTGGAAGACAGACTATATTGTTAACTGCTTAACCTCCACCTTAACTGAGCACATTTTCTCCTGTTTGTTCAAGAAGCTTTTAGATTTGGGTAATCTAAAAGCGTCAAAATAGCGACGACAATGATCTGTTGTTGTTGGTCTTGGCTTTCAAATGAAGCGTTACTCTGGCCTATAGGCTGTAAGATCCAGTAAAGAAACTTAAAAAAAAAAATAAACTTCCTATAGATTTGGGCAATGCTGAACTGGAGATAAATTGGGGAAAAATGTGGAAAAAACTGTGGGAAAATGCGGAAAGTACTGTATATTTTTATATACACGTACACACGTTTGATCTTTGGTCAATGTAAGGCGAACTGTTGCACCCAGAGGGAAACTCAACTTTATTTTATGCAGCTCTTGAACGTGCTACCTAAAACTAGTGGGATTCCTTGATCCGAGTGTGAACACACCCTTATTTAGCATAATTTCTTATATGCCAAATGAAGCCCAGAAAGTAAATGCTGTTTCTCATTTGTCCATGGAGTTGAGCTAGTTAAACAGTATGTACTTTGCAGATACCTTCTAAGTCATGTAGTAGCACAGACTTGTCTAAACACATCAAGATGCATAAAATGTGCTGAATTAAATGATTTCTCTTTTAACCCCAGACAAAGAAAAAATTTGTAGATTTACTTCCACAGCCCTCTTCCAAAAAGTATGATATAACATTATAGTTATTTGTAATGCAGATTAAATCTCATTAAAAATGGAAAGGGGAAATAATTAGTTTGACAGGTAAGAATTTGTCTGTCACAAATAACAAATTCTCTCAATAGAAAAAAGTGTATTGCCTGTGAGTTTATCCAACAGACCTCCATGCAATAGTACACACTGGTCATTAGCACCTAATTCCACGCTCTTTAAATGTCAGCAATAGTAGAGGCTTTAGGGGCCAGTGAGTTGGTAATGCTGTGCCGCACATAAGACGTAATAATAAGCCCATGGTGCACCACACATGAGGAGACCGCCTGGAGTCATGTCCCGCTCAGATAAAAGCCACGCTCTCCACACGCCGCGCAGTAAAAGAGGAACGAGCCAAATGCTGAATAGGAGCTAACTCAGGCTTTGAAAGGAACCAGTGTAAATGTGTTTTAACGGTGTAGAAACGCATCTAAGCAGGACAGGCTCTGATGATGCAACCAAACCTCTGCAGTACATCGTAAAATCACTGACCATCTTCAATCTAACTGAGATTTAATTGTTTATTTTTGGGGTAACAGCAAAATTTACAGCGTGTTATGCTCACCTCCGATTGCAGTTGCATATTTTCAACACTAATTTGACATGCTGAACCAAGTATTCAGGTAACCATGACATGTTCTCAACTGCAAAAACTCACATTCCCTTCCTCTCCCTCGCTTCAGGCCAGTCAGCTCGGCGTGTACCGGGCCTTTGTGGACAACTATAAAGTGGCAGTGGAGACTGCGGACAAGTGCTGCCAGGCAAATGCCCAGTTCGCCCAGATATGTGAGGTATGTAACAGGGTGTCCCGTGGCAGTAGTGAACGAAGGGGTTTAGCGCAGAAGGGCTCGCACATTTTTCTATTACTCATAATTGTGTGAATCCTTTTGTGGAATGGATTGACTTTTCACTCATTAATTGTCTTGTTTTTTTGCAGAATCTGAAAATCAAAAGCACAAAGGACTGCAAGGATCAGTCAGCTAAATACTCACTGGAAAGTAAGTAAGATCTACAGTGGGGGTTGTCTATTTTGGAAAACTATCATTGAGATTTTATCTACTAGAACTGCAAATGTGATTAGGTTAGACTTTTTTTTAATTTTAGATTCAGTTCACAAAACACATTTAAACACACCCTGGAGCTAAACACTTAGGGGAAGGCTGTAATATGAATGAACTGCCAAACTAATACAAGAACCACAAGCTTGTTCTATGCCACACATAATCAATCAAAAAAATCAATCAATCCAAACTTTATTTATAAAGCGCTTTTCATACAAAGTTGTAATGCAAAGTGCTTTACAGATTAAAAACAGTTCCCGCCCACCCAGCCACCCACTCTTTCAAATAAAAACAGACAATGATACTGCTCACCCCACCCCCCTCCCCATAGCCACGCACACACACACACATGATGAGATAATGGACGTAGGGCTGAGTCTGGGTATAGATGAACCAGGTAAGGAAATACCATCAGATGCGTCGTCTACACCGGGAGCGGCACATCAGCCACAGGGCACCGCCAAAGGACGCCCAGCAGAGGCGCAGCAGAAACACCACACCTCCATCGGGGCACCCAGAGGACAGCGCCCACACAGCCACAGCCAACCGCCGCTCCCAGGGCAGAGGGCTCCCTCAGAGGAAACTCTGGAGATTCTAAAAATGCAATATGCAAATTATAACATTCAAATAAGATAAATAAAAACAAATGTAAAACTAACTAAGAACCAATATAATAATAATTATAAACATAAATAATAATAAAAATGGATATCAGCTAAAGGCTAAGCTAAAAAGGTGGGTCTTGAGCCTGCTCTTAAAAACATGAACGTTCTCTGCGGTCCTGAGCTCCTCCTCAGGTCGTTCCAGAGGCGAGGGCCATAATATTGGAAAGACGCCTCGCCGTGAGTCTTTCTGTTGACTTTAGGAATAATTAGGAGAGCCCTGCCAGAGGAGCGAAGGGACCGTGAAGGTTCATAAGGTAAAAGCAGTTCTGAAAGATAAGAAGGACCAAGACCATTAAGACATTTAAAAAACATTAAAAGAACTTTAAAATCGATCCTGAAACACACGGGGAGCCAATGCAGCGACTCTAAAACCGGTGTAATGTGGTCCCGCCTCCTGGTCTTCGTCCGGACACGAGCTATATTCAATATACTATATATTATGTATTATCCGTGTACAATTTAAATGCTCATCTTGGGTCTTTATTTATGTGAAATGATTGGTAAACCTGTTTGTTAAATGTGTTTTTCCCCCCACAGCTCTCCTTTACAAACCCGTCGACAGAGTAACTCGCAGCACACTCGTTCTACATGTGAGTCCTCTTAAATCTTATCAATACTTCAATAACTTCTTCCTTTTTTACTGAGTTTCGTTGCTTTTCTCCCAGGACCTCTTGAAGCACACGCCCTTGTCCCACCCGGACCTCCCTCTGCTGCAGGACGCGCTCAGAATCTCCCAGAACTTTCTGTCGAGCATCAACGAAGAGATCACGCCGCGCAGGCAATCCATGACGGTCAAGAAGGGAGAGGTTAGCACAAGATCCTTACAAAGTCACCGCTTACGTTTGTTTGCATTCACGTTGACATTAGTACAAGTTTGGAAACTCAAACTCTATTGCTTTTGGTCTTTTCAAAATGGTCAAGCAAAACTGAACTACTGTTGTCATATTTTTACATTTTACACTTTTTATTTGCGAAAAGAAAAATATACATATAATAAATGTAAAACGAAAGTGAACGGGGTTTACAGAGTGACGGGTCAAAACATGTCTATAATTGAACAACTTAAAATATGTTTTTGCCCTGCTATAGAATTTGGGAAAAATCCTATTCTACAAACATTTGACATGCGTATCTCTGTTTTGTGATTGCCGTTATTTGTCGTGTCTGTTCACCTCCAAAATTATATTCAAACTAAGCAATGCCAAGCCACTTTTTCTGTACATAACTCACTAATTCTATGCAGTGGATTCTTACTAGCGACACTACAGTCATTTGTATTTACATTAAAGGTCCTATGCCTCTCTTTTCCAAAGAGTTACATTTTTTATTTTTAGTTCTGGATCAAACTCACTCCAAACTTTTCCAATGAATTTGCAACATCCCAATTCTTCACCAGAAAGAGTTTAAATAAGTAAGTGCTTTATTTGTCATTGTACAATTGTACAATGAAATTGCGTTCAGGTGTTGGGTTTGTCCTGAGCTGCTGCAACTCTCTGCGCCGCCATTGTGGGCCAACCTGACCAGCGTGTTTTTGGAGGTAGGGGAAACACCGGGGCATCCAGCGGAAACCCGGCGGTAAACCGGTGAACCGCCTCCTGGGTTTGTCCCTGTTTCAGAGCATGGTGTCCTGCACTGGTCACCTTCTCCACCTCCTTTTTCTCCCTCCATTGCGCCATCCCCTCTCGCTCCTCCCCCCTCCTCCTTCACCTCTTGACTCTGACGCCATTCTTCACCCGAGGGTCACCTGTGAACCCTAACCTTACAGTTGCACCAGGACTTGGTGAAAGACTGTTATGTTGCTGTATTCATTATGTTCTGGGAAGAGCGTAGCAGACAAATATCAATTAAGCGCACCTTACTAAAGGCCGCACCAGCTAAATGTGCGGCCTTGTACACATACAGGCCGCACTCAAATACAAGCCGCTGGTTTTCATAGTGCCGTGCATCCGCTCAGAGCGGCCCAGGGCGCAGATGAGGAGGAAGAGACACCTAATCCCGGAGAAAGGTGCAGTTGCGGGCAGAGGGAGGGCGGCAGGGACGGCGGTGATAAACGCGTAAAAAAGGCAGAAATGGCCAGTGTAGCCGACCTCGATGTGGAAGTGTAGAGGCCAACGCACCAGAACACGGCGCGCCGCGTCACGGCACTTCAGAGGCTTTTCTCAAACCGTGCGGGGCTTTACACACGTGATTTATACATTTATCATAAATAAAAGAAGACACATATGTCCGTGTTGTAAGAGAGAGAGAAAACGTGGCTCTTGTTTGTAGGTTAATAGCGAGTTGGCGACAGACCCGAGTTTAACATGCTTCCCCTGATGCCTGAGCCCTGACGATGGTTTCTCCGTCTCCGCGGCTTCTCTCTTCCCTCCAAACAAAGTTCACGGCGGTCTCCCTGTCTGTCATGGCCAGACCCGCCTCTGTATCTCTGCAAGATGGTTAAAAGCCTGTGTTTTCCTCCGCAGCGCCACGTCTGGATTCAGCAGAACCGTGGCGCGGGGTCCAGCGTCGCCGCGCATCACTGTAACCTCGGTGTGCGTTCTCTCAAAGAACGTCACGGTGTTTCGGTGTACGTTGGGGCGAGCAAAGCCCTTCGACATTTAGGCTAAAGTGAGCCTTCATCATTTTTTTTTTTTTTTTATAATTCAAATTTTTTTATTTGATTTTTACAACTTTAAACACTCGAACTACAGTAGTCGTAGCTTCCGACCTTACATACTTTGTGGGCCAATAACATATTTAAAAACCAAAAAAAAAAAGCCTGTACATCAGACATACAAAAAAAAGAAAAAATTCTGAAAAGAAAACCAAAATACAGAAAACACTTTGTATTTATAATTAGTCTGACTCAACAATCTTCCCCCAGGATTCATTAAAAGTATCCATATCATCATTTATTCTAGACAACATTTTTTCATATGAAACTATTTTAAATATATTCTCTTTCCACCTTTTGAGTTCCGGAGGAGAAGGGTCCTTCCACACACTCAAAATTAACCGTGCAGCTGTAATGACCCCTACTTTAACAACAATATACTCGTATTTATTTACTCCCTGGATCACTGACTTATCTCCCAGCAAACATAACCTAGGTGACTTTGGTATGGTCATGCCAATCCATGTACCAATATGATCTAATACTTGCACCCAAAAAGGGTAGATTTTATTGCATTCCCAGATAGCATGCATAAACGTTCCAGTGGCTGCTTGACATTTCCAGCAAGTACCATTTACCATAATTCCCATTCTTTGAAGTCTAGAGGGGGTTAGATACCACCTATGTATTAATTTATACTGAATAAATTTCCCTCTGGCCTCCTTAACAAATTTACAAGAATTTAATAATATTGTATCCCATTCCTCCTTACTTATGGTACAACCCAAATCGTTTTGCCAAATAGTTCTTAGACTCTCACATATGCCCTTTCTTAAATTATTCAGCGATTTGTATAATACTGCTGCCCTATGCCCACCAATGGACATTTTACAGAAGTCCACCACTGTATTTGCTTCCTGTGTAAAATTGCCTTTGGTAATGCAGTTCCTCAATTGCAAATACCTCCAAAAATTACCCCTTCTTTCCAAACTGTAGTTTAGTATCAAGTCATCAAAAGACATAAGCACCCCATCCTTATAAAGATCCCTAATTAGGTGTATTCCTTTGTCAATCCACTCCTTCCAATAAAGCGTTTTTTTCCCAATCCGTACCGCTGAGTTATGCCACAGTGATGCATAGGACTGTCTCAAATGTGACGCTCCACACCATTTATGCAATTCTCTCCATACATGTTTTGAGAAATTAAGTACTGGGTTGTCCCGAAGTTCCGGTTTCCCTGTGATTGACTCTTGGGTTAAAAACTCCAGAGGTGTAAAGGGATCCACCAATTCCTGCTCGATCTTGATCCAACTTAAATCAGGTTGAGACTTAGTCCAGTGTTTAACAAGTCGTGACATTTCAAATGCAAAGTTGTACAGTCTCACATTCGGAAGAGCCATTCCTCCAATGTCTCTTGAGGCCCACATTTTCTTTATATTTACCCTGGGTCTTTTCTTGTCCCACAAAAACTCTTTTACCATTTTTTCAAATTGAACAAATATATTGGATGAGATTTTTACCGGTAACATCATGGAGACATAATTAAACTGTGGAGTTACTACCATTTTGATTACGTTAATTTTTCCCCACACTGAAAGTTTTAATTTTCCCCACTTTTCCAAGTTTGTTTTTATTTTCTGTAGTAGAGGGGTCATATTTGACAGCATTATTTCATCCAGATTTGGACTCAGAAGAATTCCTAAATATTTCATGCCTGAGGATAACCATTTAAAATTAAAAGCTGTGACATGTCTAGAATGGCATGATGCCGACAGAGGCATACTCTCAGATTTATTCCAATTTATCTTATAGCCCGAAATCCTAGAATATGATTCAACACATGTGAGTAATTCTGGTAGAGACCGTTCAGGATCGACCAACACCGCTAAGATGTCATCAGCATATAGAAACAACTTATGCTCACTGCCCCCTGCATCTACCCCTTTTATGCTTTTATTTGAACGAATCTTTAGAGCCAGCGGTTCTAAGAAAATAGTAAAGAGCAACGGGGATAGGCTACATCCCTGTCTCATGCCTCTGGAGAGGTCAAAGAAGTTAGACAGCAACCCATTAGTCAATACTGCAGCCCGCGGACTGGAATATATAGTCGACACCCAGTTACAAAATCCCGGCCCAAACCCACATTTTGAAAGAACAATCATAAGAAAATCCCATTCAACACGGTCGAAAGCCTTCTCCGCATCCAGGGAGAAGGCCGCGACCGGGTCCAGACTAGATGCACTTTTATGCATAATATGAACGAGTCTCCTCATGTTATCACCCGAGCATCTATTTTTGATAAAACCAACCTGATCAGCATTAATAATAGTAGGCAGTACGTTTTCCAAACGAGAGGCCAGAATCTTCGTTAGGATTTTACAGTCTACCCCCAAGAGACTCACAGGTCGGTAGTTTGCTGGATCGGAAACATCTCGATCTTTTTTGGGGATTAAAGATATCAATGCCTCATTGAATGAACTTGGCAGAGAGCCCAATTCCAATGCTTCTGTATAGACTTTGTGCAGAATTGGAGTCAGAATATCAATATATTTCTTGTAATATTCAATTGGAAAGCCATCGAGGCCCGGTGACTTCCCATTTTTCATTGATGTGATGGCTGCTCTTATCTCCTCCTCTGTAATGGGGGCATCCAATTTATCTTTATGTTCATTAGTGAGGGTTTGAAACTCTAAACCTGAGAAAAAAATTCCAACCTCTTCTTCACTAATTGTGCCTGCTGACTTGTATAGATTTTCATAAAATTATTTAAAAATCAAATTTATTTCTTTTGATGAAGTTATCGTTTGGTCATCTTTTTTAATCATTGTTATATTGTTCAGATTATCTTGCTGTTTCAATTGTCTGGCTAATATTCTACCGTTCTTTTCCCCTCCCTCATAGAACTTAGTTTTGAGTCTAAATAATGCATATTCCGCTTTCTTATTATAAATATCGTGTAACTGGTATTTCATTCTGCAAATAGTGTGGTATTTATCATCAGAAAATTGTCTTGCCAATTCCTTCTCCAGTTCATGTATTTCCTTATCTAATTTCTTCACTTTTTCTAAATGATCTCTCTTGATTTTTGTAGCATATGCAATTATTTTACCTCTTATATATGCTTTAGAAGCTTCCCACACAGTTGCAACTTTGTCTGTGGATCCCATATTAATATCAAAGAACATTTTCAGATCTTCTGATAACTCTTCACAAAATAATGTATTCTGTAAGAGCATCGTATTAAGCCTCCAACGTCCTTTCTTTGACTTATCAATTTTCAAGTCGATATGCAACTCAACCGTAGCGTGATCACTGATCGCTATCGTCCCAATGTCACAACCCACCACTGAATCTACTAAAGTTTTAGATATCAAAAATAAATCTATTCTTGAGTACGTTTTATGGCAATGGGAATAAAATGTATAATCTCTTGTTGAAGGGTTCACTATTCTCCATATATCGACTAAGCTAATGTCCTCCACCAGCATGTGTATTGCCTCTCTGTCCCTGGGTGTGTGCCGACCTCTTGAAATACTTTTGTCCATTATTCCATCCATCACCTGATTGAAATCTCCCGCTAAAATCACCTGTCCTTCTCTATTCCCTATTACACTATTGATCATATGAAAAAAATTTGGGTCCTCTATATTGGGTGCGTAAATATTACAAAGCACAATTTTAATTCCATTAATCAGGGCTTCCACACAAATAATTCGGCCTTCTTTGTCATTATATTTCTTTATTAATATAAAGCTTAAATTTCTGTGTATGAGAATCATAACACCATTTCGTTTGCTTGAATACGAGCTATGGAAAACTGTTCCCACCCAGTCCCTTTTAAATTTCTTTGCCTCATCTTCTGCCATAATATGTGATTCCTGAATGAATGCTATGTCAGTGTTTTTAGATTTTAAATATGCCAGAACCTTCTTCCGTTTAACTGGATCACCACACCCCTTTATGTTCCATGATGTTATATTAATGTACCTTGCCATTATATAACACAAAAACAAATACTGTTCTCATATCAATGTACAGGCAATACAAAACACTCAAATATGTCAGCCCCTTTACGACTACTGTTCGAGAAAACAACATGAACCAAATAAACACAACCTCTTGCTTAACAACGTAGAACACCGCTGAAAAGCACCCCCACCCCACCCCCCTCATTAGCCCGAACACACTCGTGGTCCGGGCCGCCCAAAATTTACTTGGTCCGTGAGACAGTCTCCTGTTGACCGACGGCACCACCCCAACACAGCTCCCCCGAACCCATAGTTTGTAGATTTCCATTCACTTCCCTTTTCAAGTAGAGTTAAGTCAGTTGTTGAACAAATCTGTCTGCATCCTTCCCGTTAGTAAAAGACTTCTTCTCTTCATTCCACGTAAAAACAAGTGTAGCGGGGTAGATCATTCTGTGCTTCACCTGGAGCTCTCGGAGACGTTTCTTCGCTGGACCGAATGCCTTCCTCTTCTCCGCCAGCTCTTTTGTGACATCTTCGAAAAATGAAAGCTTATCGCCTTCCCAGTGTAATCCTCGCTTCTCTTTGGCCATCTGTATTGCCTTCTCTTTAGCAGAAGAGCGCAGAAAACGGACGACTACAGGCCTGGGTGGTTTAGCGGCGTCTGGCTTAGGTACGGGAATCCGATGGGCACGTTCAATCTCAAATTCACTCCCAGTGAAACCGAATGCATCAGCTAATATCTTCTCCACGTACTCCACCATTTTTCCGGGTTGTTCCGAACCTTCTTTTAGACCCACAATTCGTATATTGTTCCTGCGACTTCTGTTCTCCATCTCTTCCATCCGCGACCACAATTTCTGCACTTTTTCTTCACATTCATCCAACTTTGGCCCGGTCTGAGCATTAGCGTCCTCGAGGTCTGATATGCGCTGTTCCGCCACATGTAGCTGCGTTTGCACTCTCTCCACCGAGTCCTTAAGTTCCTTCGTTGTATCTTTGATTGTGACTACATCCGTGGCTACACGCTGCAGTGTAGCATGCATCACTCTCATCTCTTCAAACATAATAGCACTTTCGGACTTTGTATTTTTCCCGTCTCCTGCCAAATCGTCTTCCGTCGTTGCAGTTGGTATAGCGTCACATGGCGTGTTGCTAGCTTGCTTCCTAGTAGTTAGCCTCGTAGTTGTTGCTCCTTTGAAAAGGCTCGTTTTATTACTCCCTGACATCTTTGTAATAGTCGACATCTCCCAAAAAGTGTAACACACGACAAAACTGCAAAAAATATAGCTTTAACTGAAGTGAATGTTTCGGAAAATTACGACATTAGGAATGGGTTTCAAGAGCCAGGCTAGTGCGCGGCCATCACTCTCGGCGGTCCCACGTGACTCTCTGCCTTCATCATTTTAAAACTTACTCATCTACTGTTCCCGTCTCACTTTTGCGTTTACTGCTAGAGATGCCTCTAGTGTGGCTCTATATTGGCCGCATCGTCATATCGGCCGCAGGGTTCAAAGCGTGGGGAAAAAGTAGCGGCAAATAGGCCGGAAATTACGGTAATCCATCTTATTCTCCAGTGAACGAACATTAGCCAGAACAGTAGTAGAAATAGATGGCTTGCCCGGATACCTCCTCATTTATCCATTACAAGCACGTTCACAACTTTTTGCTAAACCAGGCTTTATAAAACCTGCACATCTTTTTTTCTTCTTTAGGTGGTGAGGTATTGTCAAACCTGGACTTTAAATCTGTAACTGGACTAAAGATGTGTTTATTGCTCTCACTTAGTCTTCGCCCAGTGTTGACTTTACTTGGTGTATTTTATTATTCCTTGTATGGACAAAAATGTACCTTTTTGACTCTATCCTGAAATGATAGTGATTCAGGTGCATTGATGTCAAATACCAAACCAGATTTAAAACCCTTACAAAGCATTTTATCCTCAATTTATCTCTAAATGTCAGTGCTTTGCCCCGGAAATGCTGTGACCAGTGGCTAGTTATATTGTGATACACAGGAACATTTTGTCTGTATATATATTTACATGATTCACTGCAGTTCGACGCAATCGTGAGTTCCAGGCTATGCTCGCTGTTTATAATTTACCTCTAGCAGTGGCTGTAAGTGTGTGGGGGTGTTCTGGTCATAAAATGATTCAGGTTGCTTGTGACTCACCGCTGCCTGGCTTCGATCCTTAAGGAAGTCAAACAATAAGAAATCTCGGGACAAAGCGAAGCCTCCCATCCTCTCTCCCAGCGCAGCACCCGCGTTTGCTTCCCAGAAATGTCCCGCGGAGAAGGTTATATCAAGTGTCCATCTCACATATTATGGGTGTGGCGTTGGATTCCCTTTAGGAAACTACACACGAATTCTACGGTGATTTGATGTTGTTGCATGGAAGTGTCCAGCAGGAAAGGAAGGCAAATCAAAGTGGGAGCGTATCCTTTTAGATTGTGTGTCCAGGTCTACAGAATTATGGATGAAAAATGAGTCATATGTTTAAAAGAAATTCTTTTAAACTTTAAAACGGGCTTCTGGGACTTCTCATGTTTATTGTTGTACCACTCAGTATAATGCAAATGTGCACACTACATTAGGACTGTATTATTTGTCTGAAATAGGATCATTATACTCTAATCACTAGACATGACTCAGTAAAATGCAACCGGTGGTTTTGTACCTTAAATCTTTTTCTGCATCACCCTGATTTTTAGGATTTATGCTTGTTGGAAAATCTAAAACCTCTTATAAATGCTCACAAGTTGTGCTGATTCTTGTATGAGGAATAAAATAAGGCTCGATGGCAACACATTTTTTATTGACTTTCTTTGCCATCTTTAGCACATTTTTGATTGTTATACCCAAAAACACTTTTATGTCAGCAAACATAACATTTGTTTTCATATTTGGATTCCCACGGGACGTCGAATCAAAGCATGTTTTTACTTTGGTCTGTATTTTGTCTTGCGTAAATCCCACAAAGAGATCACTGCTCACCCAAACAAATACATGACAATACAAGTTTAAGAATACAAGTTTGTTCCCGTCTGTGGCCGTTGCTATTTTTATTTGCTTTCCCTGTAATTAAGAAAAGCTTGGTGTTTAGTCCTCCCACATGTACAATCGAATACATTTCATTTTGAGGGTATGTTATTTACCATTGAATTATCGAGCTGCAAAAACAATGTACGGATACATAACCAGGACAGTGGGAAATGTTTGAGGGCTATCCTGTCTGGAGCAGGCCTAAATCACCTTTGAAAAAGCTATAATTTCCTTGTTTTTGTTGAAGCTTGTTTTTTGAGAAGGGTCCCGCATGAACAGTGTCAACCAGAGACTTAGGACAGAGTTGGAACGAGTGCTGTGCGAATTTGTGGTGTCATCTTTTGACAGTGAAAAATAGAAGATGAATAACCTAAATAAGTGGCAGGAGTTTCATACAATAAAAGTTTTTTTTTTTTTTTTTTTATGCAGGAAGTTGCTTTTACATACATTTTAGGAAGTATTTTTACAAACATATAAAGTTGAGGTGTACTTTATTGTCCCCTACTCATCCCTCAATGCCACTGGGGGCTGTCTGTAAGGAGCAGTGAGCAGCCGCAGGGCAGTGCAGCTCTTTGGTCAGAATCCCCCATTACATGTGGAAATCCAGAGCACTTAAAGGAAGCCAATCTAGAAACTTGGAGAACATGCAAACTCCACACAGAAAGGCCAACACTGTCCGGGAGTTGAACCTTCTTGCTGTTTGGCAAAGACTGCAACCCACACAGCTACCGTGCATATTATTGCAGTAGTGTCTATTGGCATTTAACTGGGTCCAAACTTGCATCAATTAGTGTTATTAACTAAGTAGACTTTTTTTTAATACTTTGACCAGAATCTTTTTTTTTTTTTTTTTTTTATAACGACAAAAACCTTTTGTCAATTCCTAAGTCAGGGGAGGAAAATAAAACAAGTTATTTCTTGTCCAAAATGATTCGTCCTTTAATGCTTCCTCTCTGGAGTGAACACAAACTACAGCAGCCCAGAGGTCGCAGGTCAGTAGGAAATGAGGACGCAGCAGGAAGAGTGTCTCAGTGCGGTCAATGTCAGGTTAGCACCCCCACAGTCAATGAAAACAGAAACATGTGGACTGATAATCCTGGCAGCTGCAAGAAATTACTGTTTTTGTTCAGATAGGGCTTGTTTTAGGAGGGGAGCAGTGTTTCCCAACTGATGGGTCAGAACTAGGGCTGTAACAAAACAGTCTGTCATGAAATCACAACATAAAAAGTTTTCTCTCAATAACTTTTACTCTTAAAGATTCTAAAGAACATTATTTTTTAACCGCGTCCGAGACCATCATTTGTTGCTAGGCTTCAGTGTGGTACTGTTTCTGCACATATTTTTGTAAACGGGGAGACTATTTCTGCCTCGATCCTTTTACAGTCATTTTAGATGTTCATATGGGGCATTGGTGACTACATTTACATGACACTTCATGAAATAATACTAGGCTAGTATGAATTATTGGACTAAATCTAGAAGAAAGCTAGTAAAAATGTATGTGTTGACTTACAACTGACAATTGCAATTTTTGTGACTAAAATTAAAAAGCCGGGTCTCGTCTCGTGTTCCCAGCACAGGCAGCTGCTCAGAGATTGCTTCATGGTGGAGCTGGTGGAAGGATCCAGAAAGCTCCGTCACGTCTTCCTGTTCACGGACCTCCTGCTCTGCGCCAAACTGAAGAAACAGGCCGCGGGGTGAGTCACGTGACGCAACCGAACTGATCACAGAGCGGCGCGGGGTCAGCAGGGCTCACACGAGTGCAGACCAATGGCCAGAAACCTACCAAGGACAGATGACATCATTAGTCAGATGAAGACAAGGGGACGAGACAGCCCTTCAAATTAATTAATGGTGCTATTACTGATTTGATCCACAAACTTGCTATATGTCCTTTAAATTGACAACAGTCACATGCTGACGTACATCTCTTTTTGATTGTGAGAAAATAATCTCACCTTTGTTGCTGACAGAGAAGAGCTTGAAATCTGCCTTAGTTTCATGCAGAAAAATCTAGTATTTGATAGACATAAATCAAATGTGGTCAAAGCGTGGGCATTATGTCAATATTTAAAAGGTAAGTTCTATTCACTATCAAACTCATGCCCACCACCTCTATATTAACTTTTGGGCTCTTTTTAATGTTGATGATGTCACATGAACTCTCAGCCTATTGCTTTGGATCTGGCTGATGGTTTACATGTAGTACTCCTGAACTTTAACCTCTTAACCCCCGGCATTACCATCTTAAAGCTTCTTACAGCCTACAGGCCAGTGTAACGCCTCATTTGAAAGCTAAGACTTACAAAAATAATCTGAAGATTTTGCCGTGCTGTAGCCACTTTTTCATTGCTTTTTCGTCACATTTTGTTGCGCTTTTGTTTCTTTTTCATCACTTTTTTGTAACTTTTTGTCACGTTTTTGTTGCTTTTTTATCACTTTTTTGGTGGTCTTTTTTAGTTCTTTTTTGTTGCATTTTTGAAAGTTTGTTTTCACTTTTGTATGCTTTTTCATCCCAATGAAATTGCAAGTTTTACACTTTTGTGTCACTTTTTTACACTTTTTTTGTTCTGTCTACATTTATGTTGCTTTTTCGTCGCTATTTTGATCCTTTTTTTCAAGAAGCTTTTAGTTTTAGATTATGCCTGGATACCTGGATAATAACTGGAGAAATTGTGTTTTTAGAACATATCCAATTCAATCATAGTATGTGTCAAATAAATCTCAATGAAATCTTGGTGTAAATCTGTAACTTCCTCTGTGCGCAGGAAGGGGCAGCAGTACGACTGTAAGTGGTACATCCCGCTGGCTGACCTGACGTTTCAAACTCTGGAAGACTGTGAGTCGACCCCGATCCCCTTGTTCCAGGACGAGGAAATCGACGCTGTGAAAATCAAGATTTCCCAAATCAAGAACGACATCCAGCGAGAGAAGGTAAACAGAAACATTTACTCAAAACAGAAGCAGGAACTATATGCACCATGTGAAACTGTGCGACAAGGATCTTCGTCTAGACGCAACTGAGTAATTTTGACCAGAGGAAGAAAGGCTAAAGCAGATGTTCTTGTACTTGAATGTGGGGATGTCAGTATTAGTATGACAATTATTGTGAAAATAAACATTGCAGTTGGTTAATAAAAAGCAGTGAGTCACCTCTATTCGCGTTCAATAGATTACAATTCCTAATGACTAAGACACTAGCTGTGTTTGGATTATTTTGTCAGTAGTCTAGTGCAGTGGTTCCCAACCTTTATTTTCTCGTGTACCCCTTCGAGTTCTTAATTGCTACTCAAAGTACCCCTAAACTCTAAGGTGCAGCCAATTATTTAGAAAATGATCTGCCAAATTTAAATTTATTGGTATTTAGTTGTATTTATGCTGCACATATGCAGAACAGTGGGTTGAACAATACTAAAACAACCCTGTGCAGATGACGGCTGAATTCATTAATTTGTCTATGATTTAAGCTGGGCTATTATCAAACAAAGACATCTGGACTATTTGTAATTTAATACTTGATTTCAGCATTATTTTGTTGTTTACAGAGGACGACCAAAGCCCCCAAAGTGATCGAGCGTCTGAGGAAGAAGCTGGCCGAGCAGGAGTCCATGCTGCTGCTGATGTCGCCCAACATGGCGTTCCGAGTGGCCAACAGGAATGGGAAGGTGGGTCTTTCTGTGGTTTCAGGGAGCTACATATTTAACATTGATGTAACACGTGAAACCAGATTACCGTGAAGTGAGGTTTCAGTTTCAAGATTAGCGCTTAATTTTTTTGTTTTTCTTTCTAATGAGACTCCAGTTTTGACATGTAAAACAAAGTGAAAGCCCATTGGTGAATTTATTGAAAGCAACTCTTTTCATTATACGAATAAATTGAAATACTGTAAAAGTGATTATGACTGAAGTTAATGTTTTATAATTACTTTCAGGTGGTTACCAAGTACAAAATTGATCTAAGATATGTTTTTTCTTACTTTGGAAAGATATTTGAGACCTTTTAACTCTAAAAAGATGTTTCAGACCTTTTTTACAGAAGTTACTTACCAAATACCTAGAATGCCTCGTGTTGTTGTGCAAAGTAATATGTGCATCTACTGCCATCTGCTGGTCATAAACATGAACTTAACAAAACATCTTCACAGGGTTTTACGTTTCTCATCTCCTCTGATTATGAGCGCGCCGAGTGGAGAGAGATTATTCGAGAACAGCAGAAAAAATGTGAGTGAGCCTCCTATATTGTTTCCTGAAAACCGGACCATATGAGTTCTAATTCTTGACTGATTTGGTCTTGCAGGTTTTAAGAGCTTCTCCCTAACTTCTCTTGAGCTACAAATGCTCACCAACTCGTGCGTTAAACTCCAAACGGTGCACACAATACCCATGACTTTGAGCAAAGAAGGTACGTTTCACCTGGTTTCTTTATTTCATCACATTTTTGATGTTTGTTTTTAATAAATGGTTTTCAATTTCTTTGCAGAGGATGAGTCTTCGGGCTTGTACGGCTTCCTGAATGTCATTGTCCACTCGGCATCAGGCCTCAAACAGAGTCTGAGTATGTTTATTTTTGCCTAAACTAACTAGCTACGACAAACAGTCAGACTTTTTTGAGGGGACAGTACATTTCCATTAGTTACAAGGCGGACCACACAATTACACTTGATTCAAGAGGGTTTTGTGTGTCGATCTATTGTTAATCACATCTACCAACGCTAACAGGTGGCACGTGTTTAGGTTCTGTCTTCTCTCTCTCCCTTTCCCTTCTCTCTGGGCGGGCAGCTGTTGCAGAGGGATTAGCCAGGAACACTGTGTACAAGCCTCTTCAAATATGTCTCAGCCAACTCTCCACTGCGGCAGCTTAGTGTTTCTCTTAACTTTCCACCACAGAAACAATGGCACAATTCAACGCAATACTCACGAGACTAGGTTACTTCAAGCTGTGAATGTTGGTAGAAGAAAGGCAGTGCCATTGAAGCTACTTTGTAATGTCCAATGGACTTAAGTATTTTCAGACCTCCTGTAAGTTCAAAGGTAGTGCAGCCTTTTATACATCTGTAACTGAGTAATGTGTGTAATTGTCTTTTCAAGTAAAGGGAATAAAATGACCAATATTTGATCAGAAAAGACCTACTGAGATTAAGCCCCAAAGGAGAGACCCTATTGTTTTTGTGGTAGGGGAAAACCATACAGGGTTTTCTTGGGGCATTAAACAGCATAAAATGTGATTCAAACTGGCATTAAATCAAAATATGATTTCTCCTTAGAGACAGAACTAGGGCTGCACAATATATCGCAAAAAATATTGTATCGCGATATTAGGTGATTCAATATCTGTATGTCAAGAAGCCACAAGGCAACATCATTAAAGTCTTCATCTGACTGAGATTGACACATTTCTTGCAAACTCAGACAAAAGCAAACAATGCATTGAACGTATAAATGTGTGGAAGTTCAGTTTTAGCTAAACATGTTAAATTTTGTTAAAGCTGACACTGTCTTGCACTGTCTTCACCTAAATGTGTATTGAGCAATTGAAAGATGGAAGTGGAATCTAAATTAGTGCAAATTTATTTTGGGGTGGTCCCCCCTGCTTAGCTTTGCCACCGCTCAAAACTGTACACGGGCGTGAAACATGCATATCATTAATCTGCTTGAACAGTTTAGATGTGCAGGAGGGATTGTGAGAGATAGTTTGGGCCACAACAAAAAATGTCACAGGAACAGGAAAATGCAGGTACCCCAGCTCTAAATTATATCCCTGTTTTGGTCCTAATGTAGTGTTATTTTAAGTCTTGTTTTGACACAATTTGCTGAGAAACTAGTTACTTACAATTTGTGTTTAATTAGAATTAAACATCGTGTTGAAATGGTTTAGTGAATTATCGCAATAATATTGTTATCACGATATTGCACGGCCGTTTCGCATTTCGCACGTTACTTAAATATTGTTAAGCCCTGACAGAACCCATAACAATGACATTAATCAACTATTTTTACTGCATACATTTGTCAAAAAACCCAAATCTATGGTCTAAAACTAATACAGCAGCAGATCTGACTCAGGTTTTACACAATCTTTTGCTCAAAAATTCTTTATTGTGTCCAATTTCCCCTCATTCCCCTGTTGGATTTAATGTTTGAAAACTTACAAATTAGATATACCAAGATTTGTGGCATTAGAAATATAATATTTAGACTTTAAAAGCATTGAATTTGAGTTTCTGCCACCTGTAGAAACTCCACATAGAAAGTCTCACATGTTCTGGGAATCAGATCCCGGGCAGAACCTGACCTCAAATAAACACTGACTGAGTTTTGATAATAGAGACTGACTGGGTATTTTGTGATTGGTTAATATTGGTCGTCAAATGAGCTACAAATGGTTTGGTTAAATGTGGCTCATCTGTTGTAGACCTGTACTGCTCTCTGGAGGTGGATTCGTTTGGATATTTTGTGAACAAGGCCAAGACGAGGGTGCACCGAGACTCTGCTGAACCCAACTGGAATGAGGTAGTCTCTTCATGAAATATCAAGAGTAATCTTAACATGATCATTAAAAGTAACTAGATTTTTTAACTTTTTGTCCCAGGAGTTTGAGATTGAGCTGGAGGGTTCACAGACTCTGAGGCTGCTCTGCTACGAGAAATGTGGCAGTAAAAAGGCCATAGAAGACGGAGAGCTCACAGAGAGGATCCTCGCCAAAGGACAGATCAAGGTATGTCTTCAAAAGCGACTGTGCGGCAGTCTCTCAGTTAGTGTTCACCTACTGATTCAAAGGTCATCCCCGCTCCCACTAGAGCACACCAGTGTTGTTTTCTATAACGATATCATCCCGTTGACGCTCTTTGGGGACTCAAACATGACGAGATATTCATGAGCCTACGTTGAAGAGACGAGACAAAAATGGGAGAAAGTGTTTCATCAGACCGTTCACAATCAGAGCTTGTGTGCGGCAGGCTGTGCCCCTCTCTCCCACTCGCTCTCCAGTCTGATGTCACAGGGACTTTTCTCTTTTCTCAGGGCAGTTTTTCCCCAATTAAAAACGGTAGCATATGAAGACAGAAAGCATGTTGATGAACGAATGTGCAGACGAAAAAATCTCGAAGCGATGATCAGAGGATGATGAGAACGTCCAAAAGTCATGATCACATTGTGCCTATTGTGGTGTAATCTGTCTGTCAAAAGCTTAGTGCAGCCTGTCAACCTTCATCCCAATTTCCAATACTTATTTTCAATACTTATCTAATTTCATATCACATTTAGAAATGACTAAAATGTGACTAAAACTAAGAGGACTGACAAAAACACATTGCATACTTTCCATGATGGGAAAGAATATCAAGGCCCAGTGGAGGTGGAAAAGCACTTTATATATTGAAAACATTTAGTATTTTTGCAAAGCGGTATAAAGCAAAAAAAAAAACAGAATTAGTCAGATTGTGAATAAACTTATTTTAGTCCAGGTTTGGTAACTGTATTGCACTAACTGCTTTTAACGAATTAACCTAAAATTCCAAGGAATGAATGACCACGGACATGAACAGTGAGCTGCAGTGCAAATCAAAACACAATTCTTTTATTAAAATTACACTTGGATCTATTTCCAAAACTGCTCAGCTCTACCCTGTGCTATGAACCTTTGGGTCAATCCCTGCCTGTAGTGCGGTTCTTCATAGTCGCAGCTTTCATCTGATAAGGCGTCGGTGGGTTCAGGAGCCTCACCTTTTTGTTGTGACAGAAGAGGATTAGGACCAGGACTTGGACCAAACCTGGCCTTTGGCGTTGGCCCCAAACCGTGACTTGCTCCAGATTGGCTTTGATCGGGAGTGAAGGGATTTCCCAAACGGACAGGTGGCAACAGGGAGGCAGAGACTTAGAAACGGAAAGGCTGAGGAGAGAGCGCTGGCATCCTCAATGTGCTATTGGACCAGTAACAAAAAGCAAGTGTTTTAAATAATGTGTACTAGTAAATGAATGTTGGACCAAGTAACAATACAGTTTCAATGAACATACATTTCTCCACCGTTGAACAATAATTTAAACATTTTCTCACCAGTACAAATAAAAGCAAGTTTATTTGAAAAACTGGGGTGAACATTGGCTGATTAGTTAGTTCTTTTGTCTCTCAACAAGGAGCTGGAAGCTTTTATCCTAGAGTTTGCAACTTAATAATAAACTGTAATGGGCCTTCATTGTAATTTCTGTACAATACACCTGCAAAAAGATTAATTTAGAGTTTAGTGGGCTGACACGTCTCTGCAACATTGCGTGGTGGTCGGGGACAGTGCCTCTGGATTGGCAGACCGGGGTGGTGGTCCCGCTCTTTAAGAAGGGGGATCGGAGGGTGTGCTCCAATTACAGAGGGATCACACTCCTCAGCCTCCCTGCTAAGGTCTACTCCAGGGTGCTGGAGAGGAGGATCCGGCCGATAGTCGAACCTCGGATTCAGGAGGAACAATGCGGTTTTCGTCCTGGTCGTGGAACACTGGACCAGCTCTATACCCTTCATCGGGTGCTCGCGGGTTTGTGGGAGTTCGCCCAACCAGTCCAGATGTGCTTTGTGGATCTGGAGAAAGCGTTCGACCGTGTCCCTCGTGGTGCCCTGTGGGGGGTGCTCCGGGAGTATGGGGTCCGGGGCCCTCTGCTAACGGCTGTCCGTTCCCTGTATGACCGCAGCAGGAGCTCGGTTCGCAGTAAGTCAGACCTGTTCCCGGTGCACATTGGTCTCCGCCAGGGCTGCCCTTTGTCACCGGTTCTGTTCATTACCTTTTATGGACAGAATTTCTAGGCACAGCCAGGGTGTCCGGTTTGGGAACCTCAGAATCTCATCTCTGCTGTTTGCAGATGATGTTGTTCTGTTGGCTTCATCAAATCAGGACCTCCAACGCGCACTGGTGCGGTTTGCAGCCGAGTGTGAAGCGGTCGGGATGAGGATCAGCACCTCCAAATCTGAGGCCACGGTTCTCCACCGGAAAAAAGTGGCATCCCCGCTTCCGCTCCAGGTCGGTGGGGTGTCCTTGCCTCAAGTGGAGGAGTTCAAGTATCTCGGGGTCCTGTTCACGAGTGAGGGACGGATGGAGCGTGAGATCAATAGACGGATCGGTGCGGCGTCAGCAGTGATGCGGTCGCTGTATCGGACTGTTGTGGTGAAGAGGAAGCCGAGTCAAGTGGCAAAGCTCTCGATTTACCGATCGATCTACGTTCCCTCCCCCACCTATGGTCATGAGATTTGAGTAATGACCGAGAGGACAAAATCGCGAATACAAGCGGCCGAAATGAGTTTCCTTCGCAGGGTGGCTGGGCGCACCCTTCGAGATCGGGTGAGGAGCTCAGTTACCCGGGAGGAGCTCGGAGTCTAGTTGCTACTCCTCCACGTCGAAAAGAGCCAGCTGAGGTGGCTAGGGCATCTGTTCCGGATGCCTCCTGGTCGCCTCCCTCGGGAGGTGCTCCAGGCATGTCCCACTGGGAGGAGGCCTCGTGGAAGGCCCAGGACACGTGACGCTGGTGGGACTATATCTCCGAGCTGGCCTGGTATCACCTCGGGGTCTCCCCAGAACAGCTGGAGGAGGTGTGCGTGGATCGGGAAGTCTGGGCATCTCTGCTGAGACTGCTGCCCCCGCGACCCGGCCCCGGATAAAGCGGAAGAAAATGGATGGATAGAGTTTAGTGGTAGAAATTAGCGCTGCAAGAAAATTGTAAACGCTGCAATTATTTTGATTGTTTCTACGCAAAGTACATTTTAGAGAATAAGTAAGGTATTCTAAAATAAAAATACAATCAATCAATAAAACAAAAACGAAAATACTTTGAAAGGTATGTGATGTTTTGTAACCGATGAGCAGCAGTCTTTTAAATACAAACTGAATCAATCAAATCTAATCACAGTATTTGTCAGAAAAATTGCAATTTTTCCAGAATGGTAATCTAACCCAATAGCCTCCTCTAGTCCTATTTAGACCTTGGGTGACCTGTAGCTGTAGTCTCTAAGTCACGGGCCGCGTGCTCCTCTCTCCTTTTCTCCTGGCGCTGGACGGTGACAAGTGTGAGCTCAGTGGAAAGAGGGTAGGAGGGGATTCACCGCTTAATCCCCAAATCCATCTGGGACAGGAACAACAGGCTACAGGCAGCGTGGTCCGCCGCCGGCTTTGTTCTCCGTCCTGCTCATTTATACCGAATTTGGAGTTTGACAATGGACAAGGATTTATGAAGATTTGAATGGACAGTGCAAGATATTGGCTCAATATAACTCAAAATGGTGGTTTGTTCTGGAGTAGATTTAACTTGGACGAGTAAGAAGCTGTGAAGAAGTTCAGTTTTTTTAATTTTTTTTATATTTAAAAAAACAAGCTGGACTTTTTTTAAGCATGGGTGACTTTGATCCCAATTGTGAGAGTATGGAGGAGGTCAGTGGAGTCCTGGAGCAGGAGAGGGACCCGACTCAAAGGAAAAGCCCCAACACAGGAGCTCGACTGTGGGACAGAGTCAAGGGGACACTCCTTAGACCCAAGGTAAAGGATAGAGCTGGAGAACTGGTTAAAAAGCTTCTGTAATCCTTTTTTGTACAATTAACACAGTTGACTTAAAAAGATACTAGACAAAAAAAAACTACACAAATCTATAATTTATGTTTTATAAAGCAATACCTAATTTTAAAGTAAAAAATTCCTCACAGCTTAACTGGGAGCGGGACGTCTCCAGCTTGTCTCCTTGGAGACTAAAGGCAGCCAAATGTGAGCTGTAAATGGGTTGGCTCCTCATCCAAATCCATTCTTTGATTACCCACTGCAAAAATAGCTTGTGGCTTTCTTTCTGTGTCGAGCTGGTCATTACGAGCATGTTTTGCTTTGGAATCAGTACGATCCAAAATGTTACTCAGTGTGCCTTTAATGCAACTGATGTTTTAATTGGATTTGTAAAATCAATACTAAGTTATATTTAATACAGTGTTTTATTGTTATTTCTCAATGTCAATATACAAAATAAAATACCACTGTGTAAGACCTGTGAGAAAGAAAACGTTGGACATCACGATTCTAATAATTAAAAATAGATGAATAAATAATCCAAATAAAGAAACTACTATTAATATTTTGAGCAGGCAGTTGTTCAAATTTTTTTATCTGGATCAAAATGATGCACAATCAGGTAATCCGTCTAACTTTTATGTAGGTTTTCCAAAGCAACATTGGATTGGATCACCCTGATCCAGATACAGTTTTCAAGATGACCAAATCCGGATCACCAGTGCTCTAAATGAGAGAACATATCACAGTGTGGGCCACCAGGACTGTGATGGGGTCACTTGTGACCCCTAGGTGTTTTTATTTTGAGACGAAACACAAAAATAACAAACATCCACTTCTATTTAACAACAAATATACATAAACAAATACATTGTGGATATTTTGAAAAAGTCCAATAGTTAACAGAATAAAGAATGTTCAGGGTTTTTCATCCGAGTAGGAGAGACCAGCATCTTCAAGCCCTGCTTTTAGGAGGCGGATATGAAGTTTTGCCCTGGTTTGCTGAAGTTTGGCCAACTTGATTTGTTCCTCTGCCAGGAGTGTTTGTGCTTCTGCTCTTTCCATTTCTCGTTTAAGGAGTAATTCATAGGCATCATTATTATTTGGCAAAGGTCGCTTCAAGCCTATTTTCTGAGCTCCTGTGACTGGCTCTTTCAGTGAGGATCTAGGTTGTTCTTCGGTAATAGGGCTGAGATCCAGAGTAAATGTTTCGTCTGCATTAGGAGGAACTGGCTGATTTTCCTCTTCAATCGTAGGCTCACCATCCCCAACAACACCTTGAATCCCATTCAAAGCTTTAGAGTTCTCACCTCCAATGATGTCCAGAACTACATCTGTGTATTCACCTTTCTTAAAGGGCGTGTTGCCTGTTTGGATGTTTTTTGCTTCAGAAAGGTCCTTTGTGGCTCTGGCCCGCAGATTCTTCCATCTAAATTTCACCTGCTCCAAGGTCCTATTCAGGCCAGACCCCGTTGCATTCACATTCTGGGTGATTTCCCTCCAAATGTCTTTCTTCCTTTTGTTCATTCCACCCACAACAGAACTTCCTACTATTGAGGCATAATGGCACTTTACACCCTCCAGCAGGGCATGGGTTTCTGCAACAGTGAAATTAGGTCCTTTTGAGTCCATGGTTCCACCTCATCTGTTGTAGTGACCAGTTTTGCTACATTTTCTTCCTGAAATCCACCCTGAAATCCTACCCCCTCTTGGGATCAGGATAATCCTGTTTTTTTTTTGGATCAAAGTTATCCAGATCCTACTGAAATGTTTTGAACAACTAAAATCCAATCAGATTACCTTTGAACAACTGATAATACAGGGTCAAATATGACCCAGTATCAAATAAACAAGTATTTGAGATGATAAATCAGTCTCTTTGTTGAAAAATAAAAGTACTGTAAGATGGACAATGAAAAATAGAAAACATATTGTTGTTTTAAGCTTAGATGTAGTGTTTAGTGAAACAGCTTTATGTTTTGCCGGATCCGTAAATTGTTGTTTTGCTCTGAACAAAGGATTATCTGAATGGGATTTTGATGTTGTCGTTGGCAAAACATCTGCCGGACTGCACTGATACTATGTTGGACTTTGACTTTGACATGTACAACAAAAGGGATATTTTGTGCTTTATTATGTACAATGTGTTCAATGTAAATGTTTTTTGTTGCAGATTAGCTCGTAATCTTGATTACAAAATGTTTTCTTACCGGTTGACTTTTGCTAATTCAGATCAATGTTTTTTTCTTTTGCAGTTGGACCCACAAACTTTACAAAACAAAGACTGGCAGAGGACTGTCATTGCTATGAATGGGGTAAGATAAAAGAGATGGTTTTATCTCTAAACGCCTTTTATACAGTGGAACAGTGGAACTACCAGCCTGGCCCACGAGATTTACTGTTCATTTTGTGGTTGGCCTAGCAACAAGGTTCTAAGCATGTGCGTGTTCTTCCAGTGTCTGAATTTTGTTTCTTCTTGTCACTCCATTTTCCCCGTATCATTCCAAAACATGCGCAATAGGCTTAAACCTCTCACTCTACTCTTGATTATGAACGCAACTAATTGTGAGCATGAGGACGCACTACGGGGACAATAAAGTCTGCCCTGTCCTTAAATTATTTCAGATCGAGGTGAAGTTGTCCATGAAGTTCACGAGCCGAGAGTTCAGTCTGAAGAGGATGCCTTCGAGGAAACAGTCGGGAGTGTTTGGCGTAAAAATAAACATGGTAACAAAGTGAGTGTTGAACAGTGACTAACGCACGAACAAAGCCATTACTGTTGTTCTTGTTCACCCATTCTCCATGTGCCTTTGTCAGGAGAGAGCGCTCGAAGGTGCCCCTGATCGTGCGGCAGTGCGTGGAGGAGATCGAGAGACGAGGGATGGAGGAAGTGGGGATCTACAGAGTTTCTGGAGTTGCGACAGACATACAGGCCCTAAAGGCTGCCTTTGACACGAGTATGTTTCATTACGTTGTCTTATTTTCATATTTTTGGTGTCAACTCTAGATTCATAAATAAACTGACACTGATGAGCTAAACATGCTCCTAGTGAGTCATCTGTGACCAAATGAACCATTGTCCTGGGTCAACTATATTTAATGTTTTTTTGTAAAATGTTTTTGTAGATAATAAGGATGTGTCTTTGATGATGAGGGACATGGACGTCAATGCCATCGCTGGAACACTAAAGCTGTATTTCCGTGAGCTTCCCGAGCCTCTTTTCACTGACGAACTCTACCCGAACTTCGCTGGAGGCATTGGTCAGTGGCTTTTATCATTTACCTTACTTTAGCATTAAGACTATGATAAAGTGTACTTCAACAGTGGAATTAAAGTTGATGTGTGCGTGACAGAAGCTTTTTTTTTTCTTGGAGCTCTCTCCGACAGTGTGGCCAAGGAAAGCTGCATGTTGAACTTGCTGCTGTCTCTGCCTGAACCCAACCTGGTCACCTTTGTCTTCATACTCGACCATTTGAAAAGGTAACTTAAAGAATAATTATAATTCTGTGGTGCAGCCTTCATAGTCGGGTCAAAGTCTTGGACAAGGGGTGTGGGAATAACCATTTGTTTTTATGATTAAGTGGTCGCTTCTCATTTTGCAGAGTTGCTGAGAACGAAAGCATTAACAAGATGTCGCTGCACAACCTGGCCACAGTTTTCGGGCCCACGTTGCTTCGACCGTCGGAGAAAGACAGTAAACTCAACAGCTCACAGCCCATCTCCATGAGCGACTGCTGGTCTCTGGAAGTCATGTCTCAGGTAAAACAATTACATAATATATTTACTCACAACGAGGATTTTCTACAGTGTTTTGGCCCCACATTTGACATAAATAAGTGAATTCTTCAATAAGGGTCTGAGTTGTTCTCTTGTCTCATAACCCTTACCATCATAAGCCTTTAGTGGCTTTTTCCAACAGTCTTTCCCTATTTCGCTCCAAAAACATGTTATTCTATTATTTATTTTACTCATTTGTTTATTTTTTCAATCTAACTGTGTGTAATAATGATCAAAACGGGGTACATAAAATCAACTAAACTATATTTAAATGTATTTTATAACAAAAACCTCATTGAATGATTTGTACTTTTTTTGTTTGGCCATTGTAGGTCCAAGTGCTCCTGTATTTTCTGCAGCTTGAGGGCATCCCGACTCCGGACAGCAAACGCCAGAGCCTTCTCTTCTCCACTGAAGTATAACAAGTACAAAGTTCTCCGCAAAATAGAATAAACTGTCCACATACATGAAGACTCAAACGGAAGCTGCAGAGCCACCGCTGGTTTACTGAGAATGACGTTGCATTGTTTGACCACCAGGGGGAGCCATCAACACGTATTTGGTCCTTTTGAAAATACTGCCGTGTGTTTGGTTTGCCTGTTAATTCATCAATACTTTGGCATTCCCACTTTTATTTTTTCTTCTTCTTTGTTTCTTTTTTTATTTTTTTAACTTCCTTTGTTCTGTCACTGTGCACATTTCTCAGTTCTAAAAGGAGGTTTACTTTTTTTGCTGGTTAAGATTTTTGTTTTTGAATGAATCATTGCACATTGTTTTCATGTTTTGGTAAAAGCTGTGCCAACGTTTCCCTGCTGATGATCAGTAGAGCATTTCATTTACTCTTTTGTTTACACTCTTTTAATATGTAAAGTGACAGAGAAGTTGTTGTCACTAAACATGCAGGCATGTTGAACTTATAAGTGTTACATAACTGTATATATAGGTTCTTTCCTTATTTGGTAGGGGTCAGTGAGACTGTAGTTCCTAATAATCATCCACCAACACTGAGGCCATGTCCAGACTAGCATGTTTTTTCAATTTGTTTATTCTGTATCACTTTTATATTTATCTTAAGGGTGGGCCCACTGAGCTTGTAAAAAAAAGCTTTAGGAAAAGATGCTAATATGTAGGGTATACTTAATAGCACAAGCCCGACTTTTGCTAAATTCAAGAATAAGTTTGCATATGCTACGTCCTACAGTAAAGATGGACCAAACATACACAATTGCATAAACAAACAAACAATTTTCCAGTCTAACTAGAGCCCGAGCACGAATGTGTGTGAGCCCCATTTTATCTGTGCACATTATTATTGCTACATTATTACTTTGATGCATATTGTGTGTGAGGGTGTTTGAATTTGGTTTAAGTTATCCAAAGATGCCCAAAGTAAAAGTACATTCAGGCAAATTGATAAACTTTTTATCTGGTCATTCAGTATAAATTTTAACAATTATCAAAAACTAGCCAATAGGTTTCGGTCGCTAAAAATGTACTTTGTGTCATGACAAATGTATTTCTGTGTAATACTGTTGTTTAAGCTCTTTTATAAATGTCGTTTTACATTTTATTCCTTTTATTCTACCTGATTCTATTTTAAAATGAAAATGTATTAGTGTTGACATAGCCTCTAATGGTGCTGTTGAAGTCATGATGTCATTACTCGTTCAACTTATCCCTTGTATCAGTGTTAACACATTCCTCGTGTATTATTGAAACCATGCATAGCACATGAACACTGCTGTAGAAATGGAGAGATTAGTCTTATCTGTAAACTGTTCCTCACTGGACTTTTAGAGACCCATATCTGACGCTGGCTGGTTATTACTAGAATTATCTTCCACGTTCTCAGTGTTACTTTAAACCTCTGTGAAAGCACAACATGTCTCCGCTGCAAGTATTCGACCTTGTATTAGCTGCACACACTGTAACCGACAAAAGCAATAACTGTATGACCGCTGTGTATCATATGTAAACGTGTAAATAAACTAGGCCAGAATATACAACGGTGAGAGAGTTTTGATTGAGAGTTGGTGAAGTCTCAGGAGACTCTGCAGTCCCAGGCTTTGTCAAATGGTGGATCAAGAGTCACACATAGTCAGCTTTTTGATTAAAATTTTGTTTTCATTGTTTTTGTTTTACTTTTTTGTAGAGTATGACAAATTGGGATAAATAATGAAGACTTGAATATTTTAGTCAATGCCAATATATAGAATAAAGTACAAGCACTTATTTTATTACAGATATATTTATTTGGTATTGAAAATTACCAAAACAATTAACAAACGTATGTCTTTTCTGTGAGTGGTTCACCTCTCCCAAGACCTGACAGCTCGTCTCGATGGAAAGGTTGACTAAAGCCCTCCAAATAGAAATAAAGCATAACTAACCTTAGCCTTAACCTTACATACGAGATTTAAATAGGCTCATCCAAATCCATTCTTTGATTATCCAGTGCAAAAATAGCATGGACAGTAAGAGCATGTTTTGTATTGCAGTACAAACCAATATGTTAGGCAGTGTGCCTTTGAGGCGTTTTAGGGTTAGTAAGCTCATGTAAATATTTTTATTTTTTAAAAGCCAAATATGCCTATCTTTGTTAAAAATTCAGTGTTCTTGTTTTTTGGAGTTCAAAGCTCAATAAACTAAGCTAGGAATTAGATATGAATAATACCTCTGTAAAAAGCAAAATATTGTTCAGTAGCCTATACAACAGGAAAACGTAATGTCCCTAAGTGCTGCCTGAAACTTCCCAAAAGTGAACATTGCTGTAGTGCGGAGTATGAATCTTCCCTTAACTCTATAGCAAACTTTACTTTACCTTACTTAAAGGTACACTGCGTAACATTTTGGACTATACTGTTGCCATCAACACAAAACATGCTCATAATGACCAGCTAAACATAGAAATTTCAGTGGGAATTCAAAGAATGGAATTGGATAAAAACCTAACCTGTTTAAATCTCAAATTCTGCCGACTTTAGTCACATCTCCATGGAGACGAGCTGGAGACGTATCCACTCCTGGTAAAGTTACTGTCATTTCTTAGGAGAGCTGAGCCGCTTACAGCAAAGGCACTTGTTTGTTTGTACATTTATGAGGTATTTTTCAATGAGGAAAATATCTGCTATAAAATAAATGCTTGTATTTCAATATTATTTATTAGGTACAATTCTCCGGGGTGTGGCATTAAGTCTGTAAACATCTTGGAGGCAGTACTGTACAGAGAGGGCTCTGTCTGTGTGCAGCAGGGGGGGTGATGCTGATGTGGTGATGCAAACACAAGTGGAGAGAGGCTGGCTTTCACTCGGACTACAGTCGCTCATTCTGCAGCTGCCAACTCTGCGGAGCTCACAGCCGCGACCAATGCTGCCTTTCCCCCCGACTCTCTGCAGCTAACACGCCATATCCCGACCCAATGACGGGGCACTGGAGGAATAAATTCAAAGGGACATAAATGGAGGCAAACGAGGTAGGAAAACCTTCAAACAAAACGACAAAGCTCTTGTGTTTTGCCGGTGATGCTAACGCTAACGGATCGGGTTAGCAACTTTAACGTTGCCGAAGCGAAATGACAGCTCAAGTTCAACACGGGGTCACAAGAATCGTATAAACAAAGTGTATTATTCGGATTAAAAGTGGCAATATTTCTGAACTTGCTTCGTGCATGGGGAGAGTAAAACGGTTGCTTTTACACCCCAATTGTTTTTTACTACTGATACAAATTTACCAAAATTGTAAACATCTCAACCGGATATGCCAGGTGAAGTTTAAGATGACACTGATTTACTGTTATTAAGATACTACATTTTAAAACAGTGGCATGACACATAACATCTACGTATTTAAACATTTTATATTTTGTGGGTTTTGTCTCTTCTGCTCGATTACATGTCTATATTTTGTGCTTTGAAATCCATTTGTGGGCTTTTGTTGTGAAAAGGATTCGCTTAACCGGAAATGTGCTACTTGACATTCTCTGGCTAATGCTAATGCTAACTCCCTTCATTTATTATGCTACTTTATCTATTACTCACCACATAATTTAGGGGAAGTTTCTCGAAACCACGCATTACACTGTTTCGCGTCATATGTTTATTTTTTAATTGAAGTTGTAAATTTAGAGAAAGCTACCGAATTTCTGTATTATGTTAGCCTCTTTTTCTTTTGTAGGTGTAGCTCCCTGAACAATGTACCACCAACCCACTAAAAGTCTACACTGTTTATGTTGTCAGTTGTCTGTCATTGTAATTTTGTTTGGACCCAAGAATCTGCTATTGTAATGCCAGATTCCTGTTCTTTCTCCCTTCTTTCGCAGCTATCCATTGGCCAGGTCTAAATATTTAAAATCAGAGGTAACCAGAGATGTGCTGAAGTTTTCCCAGGACCAATGATTGATGTTTGGAGTGGTCTGCCAAAATAAATTCCCTGTCAGCTTGTATCCCATGACCTCAAGAACTAGTCCATACCCTCGCAGCCATAATATTAGTCCCAACATCCAAAAACAGTGATTAACCTTGAACTGTTACATGTATTTGGCCTAGTTTACTCGTGTTTCATTGGTCACTTTGTAATTTAAGATTGTCAACCTTTAGAGACAACAAAGAGCAAAATGTTTTCCTTGCACAATCTTTCACTTTGCTTCAGTGTTGGTAAAGAACGATTGGATAATTAATTGTGACAACCGCTAATTCTCGTTCTTAAAGTCGAGTTTATTGGTACATACATTACATACATATGAAGATATATCAACAAAACACCCAATTTGTCATAGTGACGTTGTTAGGTGTGGCTGTCTGATTAAAGATGTTGTTTGGAGAAGATTCTGATTCAACCTGCCAGTCTTACTTTTACCAGTCTTCATATAGCCAGCTCCATCTTCTGTAGTAGCTTACCAGGAAGTGTGATGGAGCAAAGAGGGTTAATTTGCTTTTAAACTCAGTTCATAGAGATTGTTCTTGTCCCACAACCAACATTGCATTGACTACTGCTGCTGTTGACTTGGGAATTATAGGTCTGCACCATCTATTGCCATATTGAAGCCACAACATATCTTATATAACATTTAAACGTTTCTTTTTTACTGACGGTCTAAAACAAAAACACACAATAACTTCAAAATGTAAATTCAGTTTTAGGCATGGTTTATATTTTTTTAAATCCTAATTCAGTCTTCTTGTAAGTCCTGTTTTGACACAAAGTTTTGAAATTATACATTTTTAAATCTATCTGTAAATCCTTATTAATAAACAACGAGACGTTTTGTAATCTGTTAATCCACATTGATAATAGGCGTCTGTGTGCCTGTCGCCTGGAGGCTGCTTGTCCTTGTATTGACCTTATCATCCTTATACATATAAGCATTTTTTCTATACTAGAAACGCCACAACAGGAAGCTGATGTTATGGCACGGATGTGCCTCCCAGCAGTTAAACCAAGAATGAGGAAGGCCAGCATCAAAGGGCTATTTATGAAGACCCACCTCCCAATTTTCCCAGAAGTAACTTGGAGGAAAAAAAAAAATCTTCTTTGGCAGCAGCTTGTCTCTTTGTTCAGCTGAGTCTGTAATGAACACTAGGCACATTTGTTCCTCTTGGACCCGGTCCACTGCATTCATCAGTGGTGAAATCAAGCCCCCATTTAATTTGAATTACAACAAGTGTTACAGTCTCTACGGCAGAAGGCTTGTTATTGGACCAGTGATGGTCATCGATGGACTTATCTGGCCATTTTTAAATACGTTTGTTACAGGGTTTTTTTAAGTTGCAGGTTGATTGGTAATGGAGAAAAGTTAAAATTGCAAACAAATAAACAACCACACTATTTATGATTGAACAGAAAAAAAAAGATGTATTTGATTTACTTAATACTTATTTTGTTTGTTTTGTTTCTACTTTTGACTACTTTATTGAGGACTTGCTACCTTCTGCTTAGTCCACCTACTTTTTTATGACTGGGGCCGTGAAACCCCAAAGAAGAGGAGTATAATGAATTGATTAAATGTACTACTATAGTGCTTATCAATTGAAATTGAGATTAGATAAAGTAACCCGTTCATAGGGATTATACTGTACAGCTGTTTGTATTTGTAAATGCTTTCTATAGTTTTTAAAGATTGAGTTTCCGATAAAACATAAGACTAGATGAGCTTTTTGGCTTATAAAACATGTTCTTTTTGCATAAGCTTCACCAATATTCCACTATCTTCATGTCATAGCATACTTTTGTCACGTCCTAGTAAAAATAATCTCGACAAGCTTGTATCTTGCAACCAGCTGTTTTGTCTTCCATCGACGCAGCATTGAAATACCACTGTCGACATGCAAGCTTGGCTGAGAGACAGTGGGGAGAGTCAAATAGCTGACTTTGGCCTATTTAGCTGCTCTGTTGCTCTCTGCTCTATTCATCCCCTGTGAAAAGATGAGGGCTGAGCTAAAAGTTGCCTCTGACATCTGCTTTGACGTTCAGCTATTCACAACACTGGGGAGTGGAGTGAGCAGTGCGTTTGTCAGTAATGGATAAAAACGCCCTGCAGGCTCTCATATAGTGCACTAAACCCAAGTGTTATCAAGCAAGTGATTATTTAGGATTCCTTAGATTGCACGGACATTACTTAAACTTTCAATTAAGATAGTATTTTGAAAACCTGATTTAATGCTCAACTCTTACAATATTTTGGTTTCAAACTGATAAAACCCCCCTCTGTGTCACTTTTAGGTCCCAGCCTCCATTCGGTAAACACTGTTTTGGTAAATTACTGCTATGCCATAATTACACAGTAGCTCGATTTGCTTAAAAACTGCATTGAAGTCGCTGTTTTGCCTTCCCTCTCGGTTTTGCGAGGTGCCAGACAATAAGTGCTGAACTAACACCCTTTGAAACTGTTCAACTTGAAGCCTTTGTCTCTGTGTTTTGGTTTTGTTCTAAGTCTCAGGGCGGGGGAATATTTTCAGATGGGGCTTGATCTGCTCCAGCATCTGTATCTCATTTGAAACCTTGAATCATTTTTGTTTATTTATTGGAGACAGAATGACACCGCAAGGGTGAGCCATGCAAACATTTGTTATTATGGCACTCTGTAGGAAGATTTATTTACTCTTTCTGCATCAAAAATATCATAAGGCAATCCTAATATATGTGTGTCTAACAAACTGAACAATTCAAATAAAGGAAAATCTTTGCCTGAAGAACAATGAGAAGAACCTCTGCCAAGGCACTGGTTCTTTCCCATAATTAGAGCTCTTAACCCATAGACCTACTTAAAGTGCATGACACATTAGACACATTTTTGCTAAAACATAGTTAACGCAATTATATTTAAGATTTAGCAAAAAATCTTTCTTTAGTTTGACATTTTTTGTGAGTTTCACTTCCTTATTGGACACTGACAGGAAGTGACATAGATGGAGGCAAACAATGTTAAACTGTTGCCGTGCTGACCATGTTATAGATACAGATGGCATCGGGTCATACGAGGGGCCGTGGCCTCGCTGAGGCTGTTCTACTGAACAGATTGTTCAGTAGAAGCGAAAAAACGGCAGTCATAGCTAGCGTTAGCATGTAGCATGATGCTAACGTGAAGCATCATGTTATCATTCTCTGTTATTTAAGTAATTTATGGGCTGTTGAACCAAGTTTTGCTTTTTTTTTCTTCTTAGTTTTCCCAATCAATTGCTTCAAACATGACCATACTGTATATCTGCGGTTCCAGAGATGCCGTCTGTATATGTCAATGGGAAATAAGTCAAACTGCTACGGAACTTTACCTCTATCTATGTCACTTCCTGTCTGTATCTTAAAAATAAAAATATATTTTTCTGCTCATCATTAAAATTGCTGCTTCACTGAAATTGTTTTAATTTTTCCTCTGTGAAGCTCCTTGTGCACCTTTGTGGCTGTTGTTAAGGCTCTAAACAAATGAATATTGATTGATTTGAATGACACTAAAGATATTTTGCTTGTAATGATACAAAAAAATCTTCATCTCTTATTTATCATTGATAAAGTTTTTCATTTGATAAGACACAATTCCTGACACTTTGTCAAAATAAATTCACAAAACCCCGCCCTCTTGTACCGTTCCTTTTTAAGTTTGTTGTCAATCCTCACACACACACACTGCACTAAATCAATTGCTGTGAATGGCAATGTGCCCAGTGCTCTGAAAAAAGGAGGGTGACAGCTTACAAAAGCTATATGCAAAAATATTGTAGTGTTTCAGGTTTTTATTTTCAAAATAATATTTTTGAAAGATGTGGCCAATCAGTTGATGATTTTTAGCAGTACTTGCTCCATCCCGCTGTGCACCTAATCACTTTTATGCATTTTGAAGCATAAAATCAGGTTATCCAGAAACTTGGACATAAAAATCTGTAAACGAAGCACTTTATAAGGAGTTGTTGGTTGCTTTTGACCAGTTTTAAATGCACAAGAAAAAATGCAGTTTCCAGCCAAGCGTGCAAATTAGTTATTTGAATCATGTGTCTCCAATCGAGTGTTCAGGCCAGGTTTAGAGTTTGGCACAAGAGTTTCATTAAATTGTTATTAGGCGTCTTTTCGAGGGCATTGGAAGAGAACCGAGGAGAGTTCTTGCTCGTTTATAGACGACTGTATTTTTGACTGGGAGAGTTTATATTCATTAAAACGCAATTGCTAAACATTTGTGCACAGTAAGTTCCATTTAACCAAAAAACTGGTGTCAAAACAAAACATCGAAAACACAAAATCGTAAACAAAACAAGGCTAAAATGGAACTAAATCAGGAAAATCATGACTAAAATTGAACTGTTGTACATTACCAGTTTACCATGTGTTTTCGGCTCCGTTTGCAAAACAATGTGTGAAACGTCGATGTATTTGGGCCTGTTTGCCATATGGATATTGTTACCTGATATTGTGATAATAATTTGGCAATATTGGGTTCAGCTCAACTTGATTTGTTGTGGGTTAAACTGGACTTGGTCAGAGATGATGATAAAACAACCAAAATACGTAAATTCGTAGAAACTGCAATATTACGGATTGATAGGTGTTTAAATGTATTCCAAAGGTTTGTGTAGGTGCTCTGGGGAAAGGGTTCCAAATTGCAAAAAAGCGGCAAACCCAGGCACTGCAAACAAATACGAGCAGCCCTGCTTTTTTTTGCAATACTGTCAATTCCTTTCAAATGTCTTAGCAGTACACCCAATTGAGTCATATATGATGTACCGCACTGGCATAGGTTGAAAGCAGTGCTTTACCTCCGACTCCACCTGGGGGGTTTGGCCCTTTTTGTTTAGTGCTGTGTAGCTTCTTGACTGTTCTGAAATGTTCTTAATCCTAGTCGTTGTGTTAGGAAACTTCTTGTTCTTGTGCAAACTGGTCCTTCTGCAAACCAAAATGTATTCTGGATTATTCATTTCCCCCTCATTTAATGATGGGTTGCTTGAGTACAGCTGATCTAACCCTTAATTGCATTTTATATCAA
Organism: Proterorhinus semilunaris; assembly: GCA_021464625.1. Classification (NCBI taxonomy): domain Eukaryota; kingdom Metazoa; phylum Chordata; class Actinopteri; order Gobiiformes; family Gobiidae; genus Proterorhinus; species Proterorhinus semilunaris. Next base: position 26,371,228 of record CM038345.1, on the reverse strand, counting down.
TTTGAGCATATGAATCTTGACAATAAACCTTTCATAATTTTTCTAAACTTTCATGAGTTACTTTCCAATAGCATCCCACTCTCTTGTCTTCAGACCCTCCGCTGGGGTAAGAAAAATCTCCTAAACAACAGTGAAGCAAGTACTTGACGTCTTTTCTGCACCTCTGGACATTTAGCCGTCCACACAGCCCTCTCCGGAGCATCCATGTTGTTGGTGCAGCTGTCTCCCACTGAACTGGGCGGATACTCTTCGCTTTTACAAACAAAGCAGCGCCATCTAGTGGAGTAAGTGCAGTGCGGGTTTCCCTGTGTGATGTTTATCTTCATTCCTGAGTCTGAGGGTGGTCCACATCAGCTGCTACTGAGGCGATTGGAGAAGTGATTAACAAACACGGCAGCACTTTTATAGTACACCGTACCTCCTCCAGTGTAAACAGCAGGCTTCCCACAGACCCCCCCCCCCCCCCCAAAATACAGCGTTGTTTACTGCTGCGATTTGATTGTTTACTTAAATTTTTTGATTAATTGTTGAGTTAAATGTTGATTTATAAGTGTCTGAGCACTGGTTAACCAATGGAGCGGAATGGAGGCCGTCATAAACTTTTTGGACTTTACAGTGATACAGGAGACACAAAATGCTATTAAACTAAGTATGGATGACAATCTCTTTCAAGTATAAAAAACATCCACATTCAAATGAACGGGATGTGAATGTAAAAGCATTATAACACAGATTTTGAAACTACAGAAGGAGTTTTTTTTTAATGAAGAATTGTTGCTGGGAAACAGAAGTAGCGTTCCTCTGGTGTTTTCTGAATTTAAGTGATCCTGTATAGCTGATTAGAACTACTTTACTGCTGCTTTAGATTCACCTGCTACAAACATCGATATCCATTAGTCCTGTTAAAAAATGGGTTTGAAAGTAGATCTGTACCTGTTCTAAAATGTAGAGTATTCATCATAAAAATGTACAGTACTTTCCAGGTCTGAAAGCTACATCACAATTTAGCTTAGCTTTGATCTTAAACCTTTTAATTTGTCCCACATCGGGGAAATTGCATTACACATAATAGACTTATTGTCTGTCTTAAAAGGCCCTAAACCTGATTTTATTTCTAGAAATGGAATGAAATGTATTTTGTCCTCAAGTATATTGTAAATTCAAACACTTGAAAAACAGTGTGCATCAAATTATAAAGCTTTTGTATTCTTTTTATAAATTTCCTGGCTATTTTTTCTAGCATTTTTGTGAACGTGATCCTGAAACGTGACCCTGCAAGTTGTTAAATGTGCCTATAAACTTGTCCCTGTGAAGAATTGAGATGCTACAAATATATCAGGAAAGTTAGGAATGATTTGGACACACAACTAACATTTTATTTTATTGGCTTTCTCTTTCATTGTTTGCAATTGTTACATATAAAATCAGATATAGGACCTTTTGACACATGTGTTTTCAAACTTTTTTCACAAGTTTAATACCGTGTTTAGGTTTCAAATAAGACAAATAAACTATAACTATCCTTCCTCATTACCAACATTTCCTGAGTTTTAACCATCCTTTTGGAGATTATACAATATACATAATTTTTCATATTTGTTAATTTGATATGCTCATTTTGAGCTGAGATACGCTGAGAAGGAGCCTGCAGTGTGTGTTCACGTGTCAAATGTGATCTCACTGTTTTGGGAATTGCTTTTGTGGAAAGAATCTCTCGTCTTCTTGGAAAGCCGGGTCGATCCTTCTTTAACTTTTCACCTACCGTCGTGTGAGTAACTATTATTTTTTTTTCCCCTCTTTTTGCTCAGGGCGAGTGGTAAATGCGGCGCCGGAGGTCTCAGCATGAAGAAGTCGGTGCGTCCCGCGGCGTCTAAAGTGAGCGCAGATCGGGGGAAGACCGAGGGGGCTGTAACCGCGGGCAACGCTAAACCTGCTGCTAAGAACAACACTTCCCTGTCCAAGGTGAGGGAAATACTTGTGTGTAACAATGTGCAATTATTTTATAACTATCAAAAAATGTGCCAGACTGTATTGAGCTCCCAGCATCTTGAAGATAAATGGAAACCCAAAATTATATGATTCAATATTTTATACATTTTAAAAGAGCTAAAGTCCTGTAGAAAAGTTTTTCAAAGTTGATGACTGGAAAAACTGAAATAATCTAATTGGTTTACGTTATTGGAATAATGTAAGAATTAAAGATACTGATTTTGTAGTGATGGGCCAGTGTAGCTTTGTGACACTTCAAGGCTTTAATGGCAAAAAGTCTCGTAAAGATTCGAAGCCTCAGAGCTGCTTCATTCTGTTTGAACACTGACATCTTGTGGACAAACTTTATTATTGCGACTCCTCATAAACACGAGTGAAGCACTAATACAATCAATAGAAGTTTCAAACAGGAGTGTGGCGTTTTCATTATTTGCACAAACAATTTGATGTTGATGTTTGAATTATCAGATAAATCAAAGGCCAATATAAATAAGAGTCTTATTTTCATGAACATGGAAGTCAGAGCTAATTTAGTCAACTGTTTGCTGTAGATTGTGGTCCCTGCGTTTACCATGGTCAGACATAGAAAACATGCACCATTAAAAACGGGGGAAATGCTGCACATTTACTAAACACTTACGGTGGTTTAGCGCTCAAAACTGTCAAGAGAAGACACTGAAACACTCTGAGCCAATGACCCGCTTTGACACTGAACCACGACGCCAGAGTGAAGCACTTTTTGAGACATTGACGTTTGAGTCATGCACCAGCAGGAAGAGTGATAGAAGCTCAGGGTTGTATGATTTTGCTTACAATATTGTAGAAATGCAACTTTTTTTGTGTGGAATCATTTAATAAACCTTTAAAACAGCAGTTCCCTGACACAGAGCAGCTTCGCCATCTATGGAGTTGACCTCTTTTTTTACCTTGTTGTTGTGAGAAAACAATGTACATTTATTTTTAGGTGAAAAGCAGTGATGATCTTTTAGCTGCAATGGCCGGTGGAACCGCTGCTCCGAGTGCCGTCTCCACAAAAAACAAACGGACCACCACCACCATCTCCGGGACCACGGAAAAACCAAAGACCACTTCAGGTACAGAGTGAATATGCATCAATGGGAAAGACCTTAATATGGAACATAAAAAAGAAGGAGAGCAGAAAAGTTTAACTTCGACGCTGAAGGTGGTCACATTGAGGGTTATTGAATGGTTTCAGACACCTACACTCTATTTTTTTTAGTTCCTAGTGCAAACAGACCTGTAAGTTGTCAATCATATGTTTACATTTGTGGCATAATTTGTTATACGCAATTTCTGTATTCTGGGCCGTCAGTGGTTGCAGTTGCCCTGACTGAGCTGACAGATTGAGAAAAGTTAGAGCCCATTTCCTTTGGAGTTTGACATTTGCTTACATTAGTGACTGTTGAGTTTTTGTCAAAAGACTGACAAAAATGTTCCTCTTATATTTTTCATAATGTTCTGAAAACAAACAGAAGCAAGGTACGGTCATCCGTAAGCATTTTTTTTTTGGTCTTCAGCGGGAACTTCGACCAAGCGCCCCACATCCTCCACGTCAAAGGAGTCCAGTTCGTCGCGAGACCGTCTGAGGACAACCAGGGCCTCCACCAACAAGAAACAGCAGCTCGTCTCCGGTTCGACGGGCGCAGAGGGGGCCGCCAGCAAACGCTCCCGAGGCCAAGTCGCGTCGGAGTCCGAAAACCGAATGAGCAAATCCAAATCGGAAGGACAGATCAGTGACAAGGTGGTGCTGGAGTCGAAAGTTCAAGACTTGCTGGGACTGGCCAAAAGCAAAGATGTGGAGATACTGCATTTAAGGTGAGGAAGTTGCAATGTAAACTACAAAACCTTTTGTTGTTTTAGCGTATGATTATTATATTAGTTTAGCTGCAGTATGAATTTCAGTTTTCTCTCAAATGATGAGATTTTTTTGTTTTTAAATTGTGTTTTTAGGAGTGAGTTACGGGACATGAAGGCTCAGCTGCACACGGGAGACAAAGACGTCCCGCAGCAGGACGTTTCAGAGGAAGAGGAGAAGCCCATAGTATCTGCCATTACAGCGGCCGACGTGGAGTCCACGCTGCTGCTACTTCAAGACCAAAACCATTCCATCCGAGAGGAGCTGAATTTTCTGAAAAGCGAAAACCGGATGCTCAAAGACAGGCTGAATGCACTGGGGTTTTCTCTGGAGCAGCGCCTGGACGGGGAGAAGCTGTTCAACTACACCTCACTGAGTCCAGACCTGGCGGCAGGGAGCGGGCAGAGCGATGGAGGAGGCACAGGTGAGCGACCGGGCCCAAGTACCACCAGGAGTAAAAAGACCACAGCTTGTAAACATCTGGGCCATATTCCCGCGCTTCCCTTTGATTTTCACCTTACCATGGGCTGGATACCGTTAAACGATACCAGTCTGGTATCTAAAAAAAGGTTTATGTACTACTGGTATCGCCAAAAAAGTATCAAACGTGTACCGAAAATAAATATGAAATCTTTATATTCAAGTTTTGAGGCTGTTGGTCATCAACATTTAAAAGAAAAAAAAGTGAAACATAAGTTGAAATTTTTTGGGGGGGGAAATTAATCTGTTTTCTGATTCTAGACATTTTAGTAAAATTTAGGTATTGAAAGAAATAAAAATCGTTCCGGCAGCTATATCCAAACCAAATATGGTTAAAGTACTGGTATCTAAAAAACGGTACCCAGCCCTGTTACCATCTATTCCCATTCTACCTGTAATGACATACTTCTTATTTTCGAAGGTTCGGCTCCTGGTTCCTTGGAAGACCTCCTCACGGGGCACCAACACGGCGGCTCGGCAGACAACCTGGACAGTGAATCGAGCGAGGTGTATCAGGCCGTGACCTCCAGCGATGACGCCCTGGACGCCCCGTCGGGTGCCTCGTCCTCCTCCGAGTCCGAGTGCGCCCCGAGCCGCGACCGCTCCCGACGGGGCAGCAGCGGCAACACGAGCGAGGTGTCGGTCGCCTGTTTGACCGAGCGCATTCACCAAATGGAGGAGAACCAGCACAGCACAGCGGAGGAGCTGCAGGCCACGTTACAGGAGCTGGCCGACCTCCAGCAGATCACGCAGGAGCTGAACAGCGAAAACGAGCGCCTGGGCGAGGAGAAGGTCATCCTCATGGACTCCTTATGCCAGCAGAGCGACAAACTAGAACTGTACGGCCGGCAAATCGAGTACCTCCGCTGCCTGTGTGAAGAGCACCACATTTCGTACGCGTTGGAGGAAGACATCAAAAGCGGGCGCTACTTGGAGCTCGAGCAACGCTACGGCGAACTCGCGGACAACGCGCGCTTCGAACGGGAGCAGCTTCTCGGGGTCCAGCAGCATCTCTCCAACACGTTAAAAATGGCAGAACAGGATAACGCGGAAGCACAGGAGATGATCGGCGCGTTGAAGGAGAGAAACCACAAGATGGAGAGGATCTTGGAGTCGGAGAGGCAGGACAGGGCGGCGATGGCGGCGGCGCTGGACGAGTACAAAGCAGCGGTGAGCAGCGACCAGGCCGAGCTGAGCCGGTGCAGGGCGCAGTTGGAGCAGGAGAGGCAGAGGGTGGCGGAGCTGTACTCGCTGCACACGGCGGGGGACAAGAACGACATCTGTCAGCTGCTAGAGGGAGCGCGGCTCGGGAAGGAGGAGGCCGAGGCCAAAGCCGCCAAGATGCAGGAGGAACTGGAGCAGGCGCACGGCGAAATGTCCACGCTACAGGAGGCTCTGAGTAAGGTGAGTCAAGGCAGGTTTGTTTATGTAACCTTTCACAGACCTTTTGAAGCACTCAGTCACTCAGGAGTTTACATCGCAGTGATCGTCATTCGTTCAGTTCAACCCAGTTCAGGTGACTTTGGATTTGACAGGAAAATATCTAAGAGACAAAAATGGCTTGTTTCAGTGCCTTCTGTGCCCTGACTAATTAATTGTCTGGCACAAATATCTAAATGAGTGCTAAAATTATCTAACTGACCTCAATACATGTAGAACAAAGGCTTTTAGTTCAGGTCATTCCATTTAATTAACCTTCCATTTAGCGCTAATGAAAGAAAGAGGCATTTTAGAAAATACCACTTCTTTCCCGGTGCATGTTGATCGTATTCCCTATCTTTCAATAATGACAAAAATGTGTACCATAACTGTGTAAAAAGTTAGTTGCTTTTTGTCCAAATACAAGTAGAAGACTAAACTACTTATAACATTACAAATTGACTTTTACACCAATAGCATTCTCTCATTGATATATCAGGTTTGTGACTCGAATACTATTATACACATAGGGGGTCATTTATCAATTCAAGACGGATGCTAAATAGCCAGTGCTGGCTGGAAAACGGCAGCTATTTGTTAGCATTTAGAAGAAACAATGGTGTCCGAGAGGATAGATGAAAAGGCGTCTGGATCTCTTATGCAGGAGAAGTTTATTTACTATTATGCGTCATATTGTGCGCAAGCGAAGCATTCACAGTTACGGCTCTGACAGAGATGGTATGACTGTGACCCAATATGATAAATAGCAAATTCATTTTATTGTCTAACAGGCATGTTGCACTTGATGTACAACTTTTACTATATTATTCTCTTAATACAAAAGTCACAAAAAAACAACTAAAGAGTGATGAAAAAGCAACAAAAAAGCCACAAAAAAGTTTTAAAAAATTAAAAAAGTGACAAAAACACGACCAAAAAGCGATGATAAAGCAACAAAAAAACACTTCCAAAATGTGACACAAACGCTGCAAAAGAGCAACAAAAAGGCGCCGGAGAAGCAACAGTGACAAAAACACGACTAAAGAGTGACAAAATGCAATGAAAAAGTGACCAAAACGTGACAACAAAACTATGAAAACGTGACAAAAACACTTAAAAAAATTAAAAATAAATAAAAACAAAGATGGACGACAAGTGGGCGACAAAAAGGCGGCGACAGCTCAACAAATAAAGCTCTGATCAGTTTGGAAGGCCTTAGCTTCCAGATGGGGCATCACACTGGTCTATAGGCTGTAAGCTTCAGTCCAGAAGCTTTTAGATTTGGGTAAAGCCGAACTGGGGAAAAAGTGCTCGGTTAAGGTAAGAGGGTAAAGCCCCAAATCTGAACTGTAAATGAGAGGATGCTGCGTGATTGAGAAAATTGTTCTAATCCACTGTCGCATGTGCTACTCGTTTGGCACATGAGAAACTGCTTGTTAAATGACCCCCATAATCTCAAATGTTAAATCAGGTTATTTTTCAGCCTGCACTTGCTGTTTAGCCCCCGTCTTAATGACCACCTCAGAGCGCTTCCTGCAAACATTACCTTTAAACACAGTATGTTTTGTATATTAAGTATAATTTCCTTTGTGAGTCCATCATATTCGTCTAAGTAATGATCGCGTTTGTGTAATTCCCATGTCCTTAGCTGGACCAGAACTATCGCGAGTTCCAGGAGCAGGCACAGCAGCAGATGTCCGAGCAGGAGCGAGCCTTAGAGAAGCAGAGGATGGAGCTCCAGGAGAAGGACACGGAGATCGCTGACATGAAGGAGACCATCTTTGAGCTGGAGGACGAGGTGGAGCAGCACCGAGCGCTAAAGCTACACGACAATCTCATCATCACCGACCTCGAGAGTGAGTGGGAAATATCTTCACAAAGTCTTAAGCCGTGGGAAATGTCGCTGTTGTAAATCTGACTATTTTAACTTTTCTCAGACTCTGTGAAGAAGCTGCAGGACCAAAAACATGACATGGAGCGAGAGATTAAGATTCTCCATCGACGGCTGAGGGTAAGGGTTGAGTTTGTGCAACCGTAAATAAAAAGGAAATCAAAGCGCGCAACAACAAAGTTTAAACACATTGAGGAGATGCAGCTGATGGTGAAGCAAAAATATCCCCAAGAGGCTGCAATTCACCTCAGAGAATTCTTAATGTCTCTTTTATCTTTTTTTTTCTTCTGGCTTTTCCTCCTTTTATATAAAAGATTTGCTGTTATTCACAGAATACAAATCTTTCGGTTCTACAGAAAGACAAGTGTTTGTGTTTTCGATCAACGCAAACAGGATTTTATTTTCTTACCATTACAGGGTTTCCGCGGGGAATTCAAAGTAATTAAATGTATTGTTAGGCCTGCCGCGATAATTATTATATCGAGTTATCGCTCGATAAGTAAAATGAAGGACGATAACATTTTTAGTCTCGATAAATGCACGTGCTGCGTGTGCTTAAAATAACTACAGAAACATGAAGCTATCACAGCGCTGAGTGAGCGGAGCGTCCATCCAATCCGTGTCCCTGTCCATAAAGACGGCATTGAGCACATCAGCCGTGTCCCGCATGTATCCAGCAGCGCTGCTTTTGGAGAGAGGCGGGGTGTAAACAAAGTGCCGCTACTACGGAGCTGCTGATTCCGACACTTTCTGTGAACTTTAACGCGGAGCAAGAGGGACTCGTGAGAAAACATTTGGAGTTCTAGCCAAAAGAACTCATCAAGGAGAGAATAACAACATTAATGTGACTGCAGGTATGTTCAACATGAGAACGAAACAAAACCACCGCCCAGTCAGTGAATCAAAGCTAACTAGCGCTACTGTTAGCGAGAGGAACCCGAGCGCTTTAGCCACTGTCCAAATACTAGCGCATAGTCCTGAGAACATTACTCAGTGCTTAGGTCTACATGTTACAGAGAAATGCTGCAGCGGTTTGACAAACAGTCAACAAGTTTCCCAAAAAAGCTGCTTCACTCCGACGGCCGTGTGTACAGGAGGTTATATTTTAAAAGAAAAGGAAAAAGAACACAACATATGGCTACTCTACTTCAGCAGTAATACAGTATTATCTGAATCCATAATATATTGTTTTTGTGAGGAAATATTTAACCAGAATAATGCAGATGAAATATCAATTGTTATCCCAATTGTTATTGGGATATTTTTAAAGATGATACTGTATATTGACTATTTGTTGTAAATGTTGTGACAGGCCTAGTTCAAACACAGAACCTGGTGAGAGAGTAAGTTATGTTAAAGGTTGAGAAGCACAGATGGAAACAGTGTCCTGGAATATGTCGACCCTTCTAGTTTGCACTTTGTTTGTTATAAGGTGTTAATATTGAATGTCAGAAGTTCAATGCATTTCAATTAAATAGTTGCTTACAGTGTTCTTTTTATTGCCTACAGTATTTGCATTATACTCAATATTATCGTTTATCGCGATATTTTCTGAGACGATATATCGTCCTCAAAAAAACACTTATCGTGGCAGGCCTATGTATTGTGCCAAAATCAATGCCTTAGATGTCGTTAAAAAGCATTTAATTTGATACACACTGGCATTAAATGTACATATCTTTAAAATCATAACATTGCTCAGCAAGTTCATTGAAAATACCCAAATTATCGTGGCTCCCAACCTTTTTTGCCTCGCGAAACCCCATGAGTCGTTAATTTTTGCTCCGAGTAAACCCACCTCCAGAAATCTTGCCAATATTTTCACAACGTGGCCAAACTAAACTCAGATTATCCCTATTTTTTTTTCAAAATTAAAATATTCTTTTCTCTTTTATTTATTTTTTAAACCTCTTAACCGAGCGCATTATCTCCAGTTCAGCTTTACCCAAATCTACGAAACCCATTTAAACGGATAATTTTCCTCACGTCATCGTTAAAAAAATAAATAAAAGTTAATCGTTTTGTGTTTTTGACGCTATTTTGTTGCTTTTTCGTGCTTGTTTTTGTAAAAAAAAATATATATTGCTCTTTTATGTGTGTTTTTTCCTCACTATTCTGTTGCTCTTTTTTGGCACGTTTTCATTGCTTTTTTTCTCAGGTCGTTGTTAAAAATAAGGATGAAAATGCAATAAAAGATTGTCTAATTTTTGTCGCCGTTTGACACTTTTCAAGAAGCTTTTTAGATTTGGGTACAGCCAAACTGGAGAAAATGTGGTCAGTTAAAGTGGGAGTTCTATAGCATTAAATTTGACATGCTCCTGCCCGTATAAACCCTGCATTAGTGGCTCTTTTTTTATTTATGTCAAATTCTGCTAAAACAGGTCGTAGTGACTCTAATGGATTTGATTCCTTCACCTACTGTAGTAATTCCTGATTGGCTTTGTTTGCTTTCATTGTATGTAAAGTTTAAATTGTTTCCTTGCTGCTATTTGTTTATGTAAAATGGCGAGTAAATTATATAAAATCAAATATAATTGACTGGTTTGCTTCAACAGGAGGAGTCCATGGAGTGGCGTCAGTTCCAGGCCGACCTGCAGACGGCTGTGGTCATCGCCAACGACATCAAGTCCGAGGCTCAGGAGGAGATCGGAGACCTGCGGCGCCGCCTACAGGAGACTTTGGAGAAGAACGACAAGCTGAGCAAAGAGCTGGACGAGGTCAAGAGCCGCAAGTGAGTTTGACACAAAGACGGGAAGAGGGAGATAGAGACGTGTGGGTCACTGTGACATGAAGATTTATAAACGATACTCAAGGAGAGCACCGGCTTTTCTGGGATATTCACTACGCAAAACATGAACACCTTCAAAAATGTAAGGGGATTCATGAAGAAGACGAGAGTGGGCCTGCAACTCTTGAAACGTTTCTTTATTCGTGCTTAACCTTTTTTCCAACATACTGCGTGAACCACTTCTCATGTTTAAACCATTCAAATATCTCACACATCCTTTCTCGTGTCCCATAGGCAGGACGAGGAGCGGGGCAGGGTGTATAACTACATGAATGCGGTGGAGAGGGACCTGGCCGCGCTCCGTCAGGGCATGGGCCTGAGCAGACGATCCTCAACCTCCTCAGAGCCGTCGCCCACCGTCAAAACCCTCATCAAGAGCTTCGACAGCGCCTCGCAAGGTCTCACTGCAACTTCACATTTAGCCCTGACACATTTATTCAGCTACTGATCTTTGCATGTACGCTGCACTATGTACTTTTGCGCTATATTATCTCTCTTTAAAAAATCTTAAAATGAGATAAAACATAATCTAATCTAAAGTCCAAAGGTAAATCGTAATATATAATAACATAATGTGCTTTTTATTCTAAATTGGAGAAGTAGGATCCTCGCCCACTGCAGCGACAGTGACTCCTCCGACGGCTTCAGCGGCTCCTCTGCCCCGGACGCCCCTGAGCCCCAGCCCCCTGAAGACGCCCCCCGCTGCTGCAGTCTCTCCCATACAAGTACGGAACTTGAGTTTGGGCTGGGTCATGTTTCCTGTAACATGTAAACTACCGTAGAAACGCATAGAGCTAAGATTTTCCTTTTCTTCTTTGACAGAGACATTCTTTGCCTTCGTCCATGTCGGCGGCCAAACCCCTGTCTTCAATAAACGACAAGAGAAACACTTACACAGACATTTCCATGCCAGGTACAGTTTTAAAGCTTTTGTTTGTTTTCTGATTTGTGACAGAGGAAACTGGAGAACTGAAAGAAAGCAGGCAAAGGTAGAATATGCGAACTCTACATCAAGAGGCCCAGGAATTGAACTTGCAACCTTTGTTTGCTGTGAGGCAAGAGCTCTGTCATCGCACTGCCCTTCACTGTCATGGTAGAATAGAAGCTTTACGCTTTGGTTTATATACTTTTTAGGAATTTCATCAGTCTGGTCTGTTGAGCAAACTATTATCAATTACATTTTCATTTTATAAAACATTAACGTTATAATTATGCAACAGAAACTAACTCGCCTAAAAATGAGAGTTAAACTATTTTCGAAAATAACTCGAAATACAGTGAGACACAATTTACTTCAAAAATAAATTATTACATTATTGAGTCGATATAGTCATTATCCGGACAGACCTACAGCCTACACAGTACTAAATTACTACTAATCACTTGTATACTGATGCTCGGAATGGGGAGAAGTAGAATTTATTGACCTCCCTAACCCTAACCCTACAAACCTTACATTACAATAATCATGAACCATCATTTAAAAAGTGTATTATTATTGTCTAAGACCCAGCATCACAATTCATTCTTACAGTTTTCTTTGCTCCGATTAAGGGTGAGCATCCCTAATTTAGTGTTTTCTCTTCTGCTGAGAGTGTTTTCTCTTCAAGCCCGAATTACATCCAAGAAGTTCAGCTTGTCACAGTGACTAGCTCTGCTGTTATGAGAAAAATAGTGAGGTATTTTTCTTGGAAGTTCAGATAAATTGGATGTACGGCCTGTTACAGTCGGTCTCATTGTGAACCGGATGCAGCGTGGACTTTATGGGGACAACGTTCTGACAAAGTTTCCATCGAGTTCAAGTGCAGCATGTGAACGTGCGCACTGGGCCGTAGCCTCCGAGGGATCAGTTTATTCTGTGCTTTAATTTATTATTTCTGTGCCGGGGGAGCGGGGCCTGGTGCGTCCGTCAGAGGAGCAGGAATGCGGCCTCTTTTTCACCCCGCGCCACGTGCGATTTCTGAGGAAGTCCCACATCATCGTCTTGTGTTTAGAACGTGCGGTAAGTGATGTGTGTGTAATGTGTCCACAGCTGACCACTCGTTCAGAGGACCTGCAGCCGCCCGGCCCCAGTCCGCCCTTCAGAGAGTGTCCAACATGGACTCCGCCAAAGCAATCTCAGGTCAGACATGTTCTGTAGAGGACTTTGTACTGTGTGTAAAAGCTATGGTCAAGTGATGTGGACTTTGTATTGTAATATCTTTGTCCCGTCCATGCAGTGTCTCGCAGAAGCAGTGAGGAGATCAAGCGTGACATTTCGGCTCCAGATGTAGCGCCCTCTGCTGGCTTGATGACCCTCAGCGCAGGCTCCTCTCCATTGTCCCTGTCCTCCTCGTCTCCCACTGCCTCCGTCACCCCGACAGCGCGCAGCCGACTCAGGTATTATCTGTTAATTTGTTTTATTGTGAGCGATTGTAAAGCCCTGTGTAAAACAACCAAACTCAAAAGAAAAGAACCTTCCATTCCATGAATTAGCTCCAAGTACGCTGTCAGACAAATCAGTTGTCAAACACATGTTACTTTTTTGATTCACGGTTTTGGTTATTACTTGTGGTTTGCGTAAAACCGGGATCTCCAACCAGCAGCTCTTCAGACACATGTTCTGTTTGTTCTGAACATGCTAAGCACAATCTGCAAAATCTGAAAAAGTGGATTCACTTCTGTTATTCAACTTAAACTGTGAAACTAATATATGACAGACTCATGACATGCAAAGTGAGATATGTATAGCCTTTATTTGTTATCATTTTAATTATTATGGCTCAGCTTGTAAAAACCCCAAATTAAAAATCTCATAAAAAAGCATTGAAAGTCATTACGTTAATTTTGGCCAAAATCAAGGCCTTTAGATGTCGTTAAAAAGCGGTAAATTGGGTTCAAACTTTATTGGAAAATGTAACTCAACATTTTTTACTGTATAAATTCATTGAAAATACCAAACATGTTCAGCTGCAGTTTGGGCTGATATCGACCATATTTTTTTTACTCAAAAGTTTCCCATTTTGTCCAATTGTCTCTGTTTGATTACATGTTTTCAAATTCTAAGAAACAAAAAAATGTCTACGTTTGTGGCATTCAAATATAGTATTTGGGCATTAAAAAGCATTGAATTTGGCTGTATAATCCCTGATAAAGATGGCAAGGTGTAACACAATCAGACGTGGGCAGGCAATCAAACTTTATTTATAAAGCCCTTTTTATACCGAAAGGTATCACAAAGTATACATTTTTTTGTATAATATTCTGGTATATCCTTTGGAATTTTTTGTTTCTATAATTTATGCCGCTTCACACTTGGTACTCGCAGAACTTGTATAACATTTTCCCCAGCTCCTCTTTTACTACATTTTATTTAATTTTAAAATGATTTCAAAGCAACGTTACTCTTACATGAGCAAATATTTTTTACTATACCCACCTCTGAATACAGTAGAGAATCCTGTGTTAATGTCGTCCCAAATTTGGGGGGAAAGAAAGCAGCACATTGAGCCTTAACTTTAGCTTGAAAGAGCGGTATGTGTTTATTACTTAGGATTATCTTTCTAACATACGTCTTCCCCGTCTTTTCAGGGAGGAGCGAAAGGACCCCCTGTCCGCCCTGGCCCGCGAATACGGAGGCTCAAAGAGAAATGCCTTGTTAAAATGGTGCCAGAAGAAAACAGAGGGATATCAGGTGAGGAGCTGATTGAAAGGTCTCTGCTCGGGTAAAAGAAAACCTTATCATGCGCAGGCTTTTCATCTCCGGACCATCGCTAAGTTCACTCCTCCTCCTTGTCCTCACATCGTCTGCTATCCATTTAAAGGAAAAATTTAAAGCTTTCTGATGATTTTTGACCAGTGTGTATAGTTTTGCTCTTTTGACTGTTTTGTTCTCGATGCAAATGCAAAAACATGTTGAGGTGCACCACAAAAGGCTTTACTATGATCCCTAAGAAAAAAGACATAAACAATAATGGATTTGCTGAGGCCTGTAGACTTCACTGAGTAAGAAGACACACCTCATTTATAATTATGTGCTGCATTTTACTGCTCAGTGAAAATGTGCTTGACGTGAACGTTTTACTACATTTCAATGTGGTGTTGCTAAAAAATGCTTCTTAACCTGCCCCTTTGCTTTGGTTTAATGGTCCTGTTCCTCCATACATCAGGGATTTTCTGTTATTCAATTACCAAGGGAAGACTTACGATTGGGCTTTCTAGTTTTATCTATCAACATCTCTCTAAACAAACATGTCTAATTCCAGTCTGACGCTCGTTTCATGATTTGAGCTGCAGGGGTCGCGTGAGGTCAGGGCAGGTCCTTTTCGTTTTGTGGCCAGACCGATTTCTTGCGTCAGATGTTGGTCAAAGATTGTGTTGATTTTGGAACGGGGCCATTTACGGTCTTGTCAGTGTTTTTAAAAAAAAAAAGGTAATAATTGAAACCATGCAGATTGCAGGAACCCAAAGGGACCAAAAAGGGATCTGCTCTTACAGCTACATGCATGGCGTAGGTTTGAGGTGAACTATAATGAGTCGCAAACGTTTTAAAAGTACGGTAGACTTTAAATCTCCTCGAAGAGAAGTTTAGCTACTGTGGACTGTTAAAATAAGTTGGTTGTTACCATGTGATAGTGATGCCACGTCAAAAACATAACATGGAGTAGTATTTCGCTTCATTCATTCAGTTTTTAGTAACAATGTTGTTATTTCTTTTTCTGCTTCAAACCGTATTATGTACAATGTTATGTTGTTGTCCACACATTTTAATCTTACAAATCGACATGACAGCCGTCATGACAGCACTCAAACGGGTTTGATATGTTCGCATGCCATAACTGTTGAGTAAACACTTATTTTATTCATTTATTTATTTACAAATCGTTCATTATTGTTGATATCAGAGACCGTTTTGTAAAATGGGAATCCCCGGAAGCGTGAAGCTCATAAATAGGAACTCACAATTAAAATACACATCAACACACACTGGGTCTTGCATATTGTCATTTTGAATGCTTAAAGTGCATAATAGACACATTATTTTTGCTAACACATAGTTAACACAATTATATTTAAGATTTTGCCAAAGATTGTACGCAGGTTTTTTTAGTTTTACATTTTTGCGATGTTTTATAGTTTCACTTCCTTATTGGACACCGACAGGAAGTGACATAGATAAAGGCAAACAATGTTAAACTGTTGCTGTGCCAGCCATGCTATGTCAATGGGAAATGAGTGAGTCAAACTGCTACAGAACCTTACCTTTATGTACCTTCCTGTCAGCAGCTTAACAATTCTAATAAAAACACCTTTTCTGCCCAACATTTCTTCATTAAAACGGCTGCTTCACTGAAATAAAATGATAATTATGCAACTGATATCATATTTTCAAAAGCATTAAAACTCGTCATATGCACTTCCCTTTCCAATTCCCTTTGTTGCCAATGGAGGAGGACGTTCAAGTCAAACTTTGAGACGCAAACCAACATAGCCATTGGGGATAAAGGCTCGTTTTCATACAGAAATTGCTTAATTATAGTGCGTGAAATGTCACTTCTGAAATGCCCAAAGGCGATTTATAAGGAACAATTATCCTGATATTTCCCCTTTTAAAGCACATTATGTCATGTGGCAATTGACTGTGGAGTGAAACTGAAAGCAACACATTCTTATTATAGAAGTTAAAGCTAGACCAGACCAGACCAGACCAGACCAGTGTGTTCCCCTTTCACTCGTACGGTCTGTCCTTGAGTAAAACTATAAATCTACAGCATCCATTGACTGACATCCTCTAAACATGACGCAGTATTGTTCTCTGCTGACCTAAAAGCCAACGGCCCGTAAATAAAACACATCTGCAGAGAAAGTATGTTTTGATTGTCCTTTTAAATGACGGAGGTTGTAGTTTCCATGGCGTCGTTATCCCTTTTAAGGAAATTCGCTTCATTTAACTCAAACAATATGTGTAAAACAACCGAAGCACGTTGTAGACCGCAGTTGGAACGAGACTGCTGCAGACACACGAACTGTTCGATGTGTTCAGGTTTGGAGTTTGTATACAAAGCAATTAAATAATGTGATTAGAAAAGGCCCGACCTGTTTAGTGTTAAGTTTTATTGGGCGCAGCGGCAGGTGGATTTATAGTTATGATAATGATGTTAAGAGCTCATAATACTGACATTTACATTGCACAGTTGTAATTCTCCCATGGGACACAGCCGGTTTTCTCAGAAATTATCTCAGTCTTGTTTACCATGAGAAGATTTTCACGTAAAACTTCAATAGCATGCTAAGGAAGCTCTGAACCTTGTTATAATGTTGTTTTATACGTATTTGTCAGCTTGTTGTGATCCAGGGGTTTGCAAGTTTACCGACTCGCTGGATGATTTTCTTTCAGATTCAGGATTTCTTTATATTCTTGGTAGATTTGTCAAGACAAACAGTAGTAACACTTATCAAAAACGCAGATAGACACACAGACAACATTAGCATATTGGCTCATGAGGACGCATGATAGGAAAATCTATTTCAGTGTCACTGCATCAACAATAATAAATGAATACATTAATTATTTGGTCTATTATCAGAATAGCTGCTGCGGGAACAAAGACGGGCCCGAGCTTCCACCTGTTGACCCAAACTTATCATTGTTTTTTACAAATTTTTGTTGGAATATATTTTCTAAGCAAAGGGCTCTAGGAGAGCGTCCTTTGGGGGAGTTTTTAGTCTATTTCTCAAAACAATCTGAGGAACCAGAGGATACAGGCTGGAGGGCTGGAATTGGCCCCCGGGCCTGATGTTTCCTACCCCTGTTGTAAACCATGATGCTTCATGAAGTACACACTTTGTCAGTGACTCAATTGCCTTTTTTTTTATTATTATTATTATGGTTTAGATATACTTTACTCAGCTCAATAAGAGTAAAAAAAATAAATACAAAAATCTTCACTACAGTGTCACTCCAGTCTCCCAACAGGTGTAGACCTGACGATTTAAAACACCCATGAAAGAAAAATGAGATTGGCGTATATTGAAATTTTGAATACCTTTTGAGTGCTTGCACATCTCTACATCACAGTACCTTGTCTTTTTTTCCCTAGAACATTGACATCACAAACTTCAGCAGCAGTTGGAACGACGGTTTGGCCTTTTGTGCCGTTTTACACACGTATCTGCCGGCCCACATCCCCTACCAGGAGCTCACCAGCCAGGACAAGGCAAGCCCTGTCCCACTAAAACAATAACGCACCTTTTTTACTGGGTAACCTACATGTGTGTTGATCTATGTCTTTGTTGCAGAGGAGGAACTTCACGTTAGCTTTCCAGGCTGCTGAGAGCGTGGGGATCAAATGCACTTTGGTGAGATTTATCACCTAAGACCTTTTAAAGTAGAGCAGCGTAAATCAGTCATCTTTAAGTGTAATGGACGACCTTTCAGATTATATCTAGGTCATTGTGCTCCTGAAAGCAGATGTCAAACAAGGACCGTTTATGTTATAGCCACTTTAAATCACATGCCAACCCTGGACACAGTGAAATAATACAACACTGGAGGCTTTTGTTATACTTTGGGGGAAAATCTGAAATTGTCAACTAATCTATGACTTGCTAATTTAATATAATTTACAGCTGACTTTATAGTTGGAACGCGTAGATTTTAGGTGACCTGCTTTTGATGGAAAATTGAATTAATGGAAATTACAACTTTCTCTATTTGAAGAGGGAAGAAGGAAAGATAATAATCTGGAGAGTACAAATTTGACTAAATAAATTAGTCTTTAATCTAATATACATAAAGTATTTAGATAAAGCAATAGTCCATTTCAGGTTCGTTTTCGAATAACCAGAATACTGCTCCAAAAAGATGAGGAAAAATGTAAATACTTAAAAAATAAAAAATAAATGGGTTTTGCATCCCCTTAAGTTTTGAGCCAATTTTGCTTCTTAAAATATAAACTTTCACCTTAAAATTCCTCATCTTCACAATAATATGTTTAATTATTGCACTGATTCAGTGTTACCCTATACAGTATATTCATGGCAAATTGTAATTTCAAGGACTATTTTCTCAAAATGTATATATTTTTTTCCACATTGGTGCAACAATATCTCCACATAAGTAGCCCCTACAGGCTTAACATTTTCCAAATAGTTTGAGGATTTTTTTTTTTTGTTCAGAGGGATTCTTTTAATATCTTATTCCTAGTTTGATTTATTGAGTTTTAAATGTCAAAAAACAAGATGAAATTCAATGTTTTACCGATCTTTCCACTAATAAACAGCATATTTTAAAACTAGGGTAAACAAGGAATCCCCTCTTAAAAAGTCTCTAACTAATATGTCAACCATTACATACATACATTCAAACCATTATTCAGATTTGGGGAAAATATGGGAAGTGTTGGGCATTTTTAGGCAAATTCCTTATTTTTGTATGAAAACAAAATGACAGAAAAGTTGCAATACCGTTTTTTTTTCTCATTTATCCCAGTAATTAGTTGCAAAAGTTTCAAATCGAAATCTCTAAACAGTTTCCCTATTCACCTGCGGCGTCTCACCTTATATCCTCTCACAAGCGCCAAAGGAAAGGATATTTTACCACATTACTACTCCAAGAAGTAAACTTTAACTGATTGAATCTCTGTAATTACAAATAACAATATATGCACGTTTTGCTCAGTATCTAATTATTCCATTGTTTTTTCCTCCCAGGACATAAACGACATGGTGCACACGGAGCGGCCGGACTGGCAGAGCGTCATGACCTACGTTACAGCCATCTACAAATACTTCGAAACATGACTCAGAAATCGCCACGAAACGACACTATCAACCAACCAACTGCAATTCACCGCTACAATCAACTGTTTTACCTCACGCGTCCCCCCCTCTGTTACACAGTCTTCATCTAAATGGACTTGAATTTGACTTTGAACAACACTAAACGCGGGGGACGACTGTTCTCCTGAAGCTACACTTGCGATAAGGGCTTATTGTCTGTATGTCTATGCTGTTACACTGGTTAAAGGCACAAGCGCTACATGTCTGCGAACACTAGAGCATACGAGAGACTCTGTTCATTTAAACAGTAAAAAAAAGAAATAGTGCCTTTTTAGCCTTTTCCATAATCTAGTAGCTATTATCTGCGTTTATGTATTTAAGTTTTTATTTAGTTGTAAAGGCATTAGGTACAAGCCCGACACCAACATTTTGATTCTGGCCGAAGCTGAGCACACACTTTAGCCTGGCAGTCGCAGAGTTGTGTCTCGCCGTGTGGGGGGTTCACGACTGAAATCGCGTTGGAATCGTGTAATGTGGGCGACAGTCATTTTTTATTCGCTCTGAATTCAGTGTAGTGTGAACCCCCCATTCTTTATAAAATCATTCAAGACTGAAATAACCATAGTGTGTGTTCAGCTTAAGGCGAAGCAAACCGCCTTACTGCGTCCAGGGATTTGTAAATTGATTTGGCGTCGTTTTACGTCAGTAGCCTTCCCATTTATCTTGCAAACAAGGGTGCACTACTGGCTTGTTCCTAGATTATCTAAAAAAAACTAAGCAAAACGCTACATATCTGTAGTAGCCATGAGCAAAGTTGCCTCTATAGAAACGTATTAAGTGCCTGTTTAAAAACCCGCAACAGTTTATGAAGCTGAGGAGCAAAAATTGCCAAAATCTTTAGTTTTAGGGCCTTCGACGGCATTATTATTATTATTATTATTATTATTTTTATTATTATTTCAGTATGAGACTGAGAATGGATAGAAAAGCACAGAATCGGATTGTATAGCACCAGTTTGCAGTTTCAAACATAAAAAAAGAGCATTACGTTAATTTGACAAAAATTTGCGAATGGAAGTTGCTTATTTGTCTTTTGAGCTGGACTTTTTTTTTTTTTTAAATGCTACACATTGATAATATTCAATGTGGGTCAATATCAGCAGGTGCAATGTTTCATAGCAGTTTCAGTTTTGCACATTTTTACCGAAACATAACTCAGATTGTGCCAACGACTTCCTGTGTGTTTTTCATTTTTAACCTTGTTAGCCTGGTCAGCCTTTCCCATTCATTACACAGAGTTAAATAGGTCTAAACTTTCACAGCATAGCAGCATAGCTTTATAAGACAGTGGTTCTCAACTGGTGGGTCGCGAGCCTTTCCCAGGGAACATTTCTTTCAATGGTTATAGTGAAAAGATAAAAAAAAAAAAAAAAGGCTCCAGTTGAGAAGCGCTGTTCTAAAAGCTGTGATTTGGACAGTATTTCAGTCTAGATGACGACATTGTGAAAACCTAAGCTGCAATACGTTTCCGAGTGGTTATCCCTTGCATTTCAACGTCACAAAGCCCTACACTAGCTGCCACATGTTATAAAAAAACACTTGTATAATGGCTGACCAAGTTCTCTCAAATGTTGCCGCCTGTTTTGCGAAAAATATGTGCCTCGACATACCCACACATGTATAACATTGTATTTATTTGCATTATTTCTCCTATGTTGTCAGCTCCCTTTTGTGTTTGAAATGAAGCAGCTGCACTGAGATAAGCTTTTGAAGTCAGTTTTATTTTTATTTTTTTCTTGCCTTAATAATCAGAGATACTGTGATTCTCCTGTTGTTAAGATCTCTTCATCCCGGACCGTGTTGTAGAGCGGATGTTTTTAACCTCTTAACCGAGAGTGCATTTGCTCCGGTTTGGCATTACCCAAATCTTCTTGGGAAAAAAGTGAGGATGAAAACACAACAAGAAAAATGAACAAAAGTGATTCATAAAGCAAAAAATGATCAAAAACACGACAAAAAACCTACGAAAATGCGTTGTGTGGGCCTTAGCTATCAAATAAGCTGTTACACAGAAGCTTTTAGATTTGGGTAAAGCCGAACTGAAGCCAATCCACGGCAAGATTTTTTGGTAAAATCTATTTGTTTTGAGGTATCCACAGCAAATCCCATACCTCAAATTGAGCGTTTGACATTGTTGTTCAGGGTTTAAGTTCTCTGATGGAAAATAATCATCTCCTGGGTTGCAGATTCCGAAAGGCGAGTGATTTATGTATTAGTGTAAGTTCATCTTCAGCCTTCTCTCAAATGTTGCCGGGTCTTTTCACACTTTTCTGAACGGAATCATGATTTTAACACCACAAACCTAATCGCATTTCAAGATTCAAGATTTTTTGCCATTTTGAGGTCTTTTCCCGATTCAAAACATGAAACCTCATTTTCTCGGTGAAACATCTACAGTTCATTGTTAATATCTCCGTCGTTATGGTCACAAAGTTCAGCGTCTTTCTCTCTCAGCACATATGATCTACACTCACATGATTGTCTCATTAAGGCGTCCAAAAGTGGAGACAATATTCAAAAAGATGTGCTCGATGTTGGTCAGATGAAAGGAATGGAACGATCAGGGAAAAGTGTGAAGAGATTCGTTTCCACAACTGTGTCTCTCTCCAGTTGAGTTGTACCGTCCCCTGCCCTCAACTGAAATGACCACATGACCTCCTTGACCAGTGGTTCCCAACCTTTATTGCCCCACGTACCCCTTGAGGCATTAATTTATACTCTGAGTACTAGACTGTCATGAACCTATTGATGACATTTGTGCGCTTTCTTTTTCAAAAACCCCTTTCTTTCCCATATAACACAACCTTTCCAAATCACTTTCCCATAATGAAGTGCCTGACAATCAAAACGAGTTGCTCTCACTCTGATCTGTGACGGTGGCACAGTTGGTCGAGCGGGTCGTCTCATGATCGGAAGGTCGGGGGTTCGAATCCTAGTTGCACACTCGATTTGTGTCCTTGGGCAAGACACTTCACCACCCACCTTGCCTCCAGTGTCTGCGCACATTGTTGTATGAACGAGAGCGTGAATGGGTGACGGGTTCCTTGCTGTAATCTTCATAAACGCCTTGTGTTAAAATGTGGACTGAAGATGTGACGTCTGTTCATCTGTGGCGGGTACACAGCGTTTGATTTGAAATGTTCAGAGTTTACTGTGACCGACAAATCACTTTCACAACTCGCGCCTCTGTTCTCCTGCCCACATCATCACAACCCGCCTTGCGAGTTTAGAGCGAGCTTCGGGTTTCCTGTGCGTGGGTGTCGCTTGTCGCCAGATAACAGTCTCGTGAAATTTGAGGCTTGGTTTTGTTGAAGGCTAATCATGTAAAATAAAAAATCCATTCAAAGATCAGCAGCAGCTTTAGACAGGTGGTTCAGTTTGGTCAGGCCTCTCTCATTCCCCCGCCAGCACGAGCGTTTTATTGCTCCCACGCAGAAAGTGTAGGAACAAAATGTTTTTCTGATACGCCTGATATGGCGAGCGATCTTATCAGTTAAGTGTATGACTCTAACATTTTAAAACATGATCGCGACTGAACCGGGGCTGCGTAAGTACCTATAATTACAGTTTGATGAAGTGTTTGCAATTGCGCTCAGATTTTCTGTTGCAACATTTGAGATAAGGCTGAAATATGAACAGCTGAACTAACACAAGAATCGCATGCATTACAGATCACCAATTCTAAAAAAAAAAAACTATAGAGATGTGAAGAGATGATTCTGACTTCTCTGATTCTGATCAAGTGGAGTCACCCACTGCACTTGCAAAATAAAGTGTTTGCTTTTACATTTCAATCCAATTCACGAAAAGGAAAAGAGAATTGCTCTAAAACATAGTAAAGTAAAAAGTGTGTCAGCCTTTGGCACTTGCACTTTGGTGAATACACTCTTGCTGTTCTAGCTACTACACTACCGGTGATCTGACACGTTTAAGTGCATTATGATTAGTTTTACCTTTGGAAACTTGGGGGAAATGGCTTTACCTTAAGAACCTGGGCCCTCATCATTACACTATTCCATTTATTTTACTTGAAAACAAACTTTTAATTCCACTGAAATGTATTTTGTTTCATTATTATTTCAGCTATTTGCAGCGCACAGCTTAAAATGGACTGAGATCAAGCAGCGACGAAAGATTCCCTCAAATGAGTTTGTGTTTTTACTGAGGGACTGAGCTGCAGTATTAGTTGGACACTACGGCGATGATCAGTTGATGCTTTATTTTCGTAT
This sequence comes from Proterorhinus semilunaris, assembly GCA_021464625.1. Taxonomy (NCBI): domain Eukaryota; kingdom Metazoa; phylum Chordata; class Actinopteri; order Gobiiformes; family Gobiidae; genus Proterorhinus; species Proterorhinus semilunaris. The sequence goes on along the minus strand of CM038345.1, from coordinate 26,347,736 downwards.
AATGCTCATTAAAGACTATTGGAAGAGATTCATTGCTTCTTGATTTAACCTTTGCTTTTGGAGAATTTATTAAGTTAAAAGGCTCCGGAGAATGTCTTTCACAAAATAATTGGAGAATTTGGAGCATGGATGAAACTCAAAACGCTCCAGTTAAAAAGGTTAAAATATTGATACAGTTTGCCCACAACATGAATTAATCTGACCATCTATGGGTCAAAATGTGACACTGTTGCCATAGAAATGAAACAAAATATTCAGTGTTTTGAATGGCCAAAAGTCCTGCAACCGGAAACTCATACATTTGCTACAAGCCTTTTTAGACCTTTTTTTTGCTCCATTGTGTTATATTTCTAATGATTGTATCCAATTCTCCCATTTTTACAAGGCTGTTTGGTTATTCTGTGATTAGTCAACTTAAAGGCCATATACGTGGAACAAAATGTGTTTCATCCTCCTTTAGTATATTCTACACACAGACAATTGTGGTAAAAACACAACGCATTCAAATTATATTATAAAACATGTGTATCTATGCCATGAGCTTGCAAGTATTTATGTGAAAATGACCCTGAAAATTGTGAAACATGCTTGGAAACTCATCCTTGGTAAGAATTGGGATGTTGGAAATGTGTTAGGAAAGTTAAAAATGAGTTTGGCAACTAGCACTAAAAAAATACTTTCTCCATCATTCATTGTAAAATAATAATAATAATAAACAGTTACTTGAATACTGAGTGACTTTGAGCATAAAAGTCTGATTTAAATTTCAGTTGTGACATAAATGATAGTGTGAAAATCTTATTTACATGTATTCAATGTATATGTTTCTGAAGAAAAACACAAACCACACATAATTTAGGTCGACATGAGTCTTTTGTAACTTTCAAATGTACTCACAGTGGCACAAGTAAGAGTAAAGATACTTCATTATTACTCAAGTAGAAGTAAAAAAGACTCATTGTTATATCTAAGTACAGTTTCTGACTTGAATAGGCTCTGGACTGACATTTTTAAGGCTTTTTCTTATGTGTGTAAAAAGACTAATCCAATAACATTAGTGTGTGGGGTTCTTTCAAATCAACATGGTCTGACTTCATTTCAAACCAATGCTTTTTTCTGTCTTATGGCCCGAGGGTTAATTGTTCTTCAGTAGAAAGATTCACACCCTCCTCTCATTCACTGACTGAGAGAAGTGGTGTTTACAGATGGAGCATTTAAGATATAGTTTGCAAGAGTCTCAAAGTATTATAAAACATGGTCACCCTTTATTGAATTTGTGGAGAAGTTGCCATTTGCTGAGGTATGACTTTGCATGGCTGACTGTTTTTAGCAGCCATAAAACTGATAACATAAAATGCCGACAAGATATGTGACTTGTGTTTGTTTTATGTATCTTTTATTTGTTTGTTTAGTGTGTATGGACATAATTGGATCTGTTTGTGAGCAACATGTATGTGTATCATTTTCAAATAAAATTAAAGGTGCATTATGCAAGTTTTTGTGTGAAAAAAAAGTTGATATTTGTGCGTATTTGACCCAGTGGCTGTACGAGTGGTCAGAACGGCGCCTTTATTTTTGGTCACAGTGGTCTCTACGACGCTCCAGGATCAATTGTTTTGTAGGTTTTCTGGTGGGATGGGCCGTCAGCAGTAAAAACCTTTCAAACAGTTTATCCCAGTGATGTGTGGTGAGGTTTGTTGCTGGTGAGGCACATGCTATTGACTAAACCAAACTGCAGGAAAAAATGTAACCTGCTGTCTCTGGTATTCTCTTACTTTGAAATAGCATTCAATAGCAACACATTTAAACATAAAATGTAGGACGTGACACAGCGCCCCCCTCGTATCATCAGGGCAGTGCATTGGATAGAAAACCAACGCGCCCAACAAAAACCCGTTTACAAATGTATTTTACTTTTAGGGTGCGAAAAAAGCCCTGAACAGGACAGAGCGCTGAGCGAATGGGCCGAGCTCGTGCGGGACGCTGCAGGCTCGCCGCCGCTCCGCCCTCTTTACACGATACAGACAACTGATAAACATTTGGGCATTTTTTAACCACGAGACTGATTAAGATCATAGGAAATCCCTATCATCTTAAGAGAAGGGACTTGTTTTTATGAAGTTTATAGTATTTTTTAAGTTTTTCCGTGATGACTGGGGAGGCCTGGCCTCACCTGCCTCCCCTGACCGCAAGTTACTGGTTTATCCTGAAGCGTCTTAGAGACCACTGTGATGGAAAGTAAAGGCGCCATGACATTTTCTCACAAAAAGTCGCATAATGCACCATAATACTGTCATATTAAAAAAAAAAAAAACAGTACATTTTCTCTTTATACAGTTACTACTTGAGTAAATGTAACTGAGTGCTACCCGCCTGTGTCTATTTATGTGTTTTCCATTAAAAGTTCCTGTAATTCAGTATCTTCCTATCTTCCAATCTCCAAACTAAAATTACAGGAAGGCAGGTAAAATTGCAGGCATCAATTTCAAAGTAAAAAAAAAAAAAAAAAAAAGGCACTAACCAGGATGCTACAATGACATCAGAAACATACGTATAACTCCTCCACGTGCCTCCTCTTTCGTCTGTTTCACCAACCTGCGCACGGCCCGCCCATGAGATGAAGATGTTTCATGACAGAGAGGGGCGTGTGCGACGATCTGCGAGAGGGAAAGTTTCATCAGTGTTTGCACAGTCTCTGCCCGGAGGCTGAAGACTGCGCTGCGTGGATACTTCATTCAGCCAGGTTTTATTCGTGAATCCTCGCGTTTACACGTTTACTTTGTTAACCTGTGATTAGCGCTTGGATACATTTAGTTTGAAGACGCACCAAGACAAACTTCTGCTCAGTCTGACTCCTCACCAGAAATAAGGTAAGGCTGCTTTCTGAATTTTGATTACATTTCTGTGTTTTATGTTTCATTGTGTCTTATTTCAGTGTATGCTCTGGCATTTAGCAACTCAAACATTCACAAAAACGTCTTGGAGAAAACGAAAGCAATTGATTGATCATGCGCGTCCACATGGTTTCTACTGTGAATCATCTTTTTGGAAATTCACATTGTGTTTCCACGTATGCGCTCATGGTAATTACCATATAGGAAACTCAGATAGCCATGTAGGAAGGTAGTTTGCTGTTATGTTAGATGCTGTAATATTTCTTGCAGTTGTTTTTTCTTACACTACTTTCTGCTTGAGTGATACTGGGTCCCCACGTTTTTAGGCCCCCCAAACTTTTCAGGATCCCTTTCTGTAAAATGTAATTATTAAAATAATAATCTAAGGTGCAAAACATTTAAAACCTGTTTTAATGATGTTAGTTTGGATACTGTATCTTGATATATGGCTTAATTTCACTTTGAATATGCCGTTTTTAACCTCTTAACCCCCACCTGAACAGAGCACATTTTCTCCAGTTTGGCTGTACCCAAATCTAAAAGCTTCTCGAAAAAAAACGAAGACGAAGACAACAAAAGTGACCAAAACAGCGATTAAAGTTCAACACAAAAGCAACAAAAACTCGTTTGTAGGTCTTAGCTTTCAAATACACTGGACTATACGCTTTAAGCTCCTTTTAGATTGGGGTAAAGCCGAACTGGAGAAAATTCACAAGGTTAAGGCGGGGAGTAGAAATTAAAAAAATATTGTCTCAAAATCATTGGGTCCTGATCCCCACTTTGGGAACCACTGCTGTATCACACTGAAGTAGCGGTGCTCTTACTTACTTTATTTTATTTCGGTGACAAATACTTTTTTCTTGTAACATATCTTAGAAATGTTTTGTTTTATTTAATTTGTATCATGTAGTCTGTAATAATGTCTTATTGCACCATTTATATCAGATTTCCAACCTCAAATATTTACTTAGTTCTCGGGTTGAATGTTTGACAGTACTTCCATATTTTGGTTGCTCTACCCACCCCTGCGTATGATAGAATAAAGTGAATTTCACCGGCTATTGAGGGACAGAATGCAAAAATCCAACTTGTTGTGCATTTCTGAGGAAAAGCGTGCCATTAGGAAGGAGTTAACCGATTGTTTTATGCTTCCTCCTGCTTCTGGGTGTGCCCCCGAGTGGTTTTCATTATTTTGTTTGGTTGTTTAATGTTCAGGTTGGACATCGAGTAAAATCTGTCCCTAAAGCAACAACATGTGTCTGTTCAGGATGTGCAGCCCGGATGTGGCAACTGCACCAAACCTGGGTATTCCACTATAGGCAGTCAAGCATTAGATATTGAGATTAAAGGGAACTCATCTACGTCGAACATACACAGAGAACGGGAAGTATTTCACTCTCAAACCCTCAGGGCGTAATTGAATGAAATCTCAAAATATGTGGAGAACGTTTCACTATATTGAAGGATTAGAGTTCAGTGACTTTGTGAATAGAGGTGTAAGGAGATGATGAGAGGAAAGGCAGGGAAGGGAGAGAGTTCATCTCCCTGACGGCCTGGTGGATGAAGCTGTTCTTCCATCGACTGGACCTGGCCTGTCCACCTCGCAGGCGGCTCCGTTCTCGGGCAGGGACGTAGTGTTTGTAGACCGGTTGCTAAAAAAAGAAGTCACAGTTGTGTAATAGCGGAACAAATACCAGAACAAATTAAAACTTAGATTAGATAAAGAGACTGGCGTTGAACCACTTGATTTGCCGTTTAAGTTCCAAAACACAACACTGGGACAGAAATGTCACAAAATACTCAAAGCCGGAAAGGTAGATTACACAACATTGCACATTTTATGATATTAAGGTAAGGCAGTGGTGGGATGATTTTCAGACAATATCTTTTACATTTCTGACATTGAATTTGACGTATTGTTGATTTAAATCAGCATATTTTAGTGAAATTAGGCCAAATATCAAAATACGGTAAATTAACATAATGAAACCAGATTTTAAATGATTTGCACCTAAACTATTATAAATGCTCATTACAGTTTACAGAAGGGGGTCCTAAATAAGGCACTGCTTTGGTCATCCCAGGTGTCTGTGGTTATTCTATTCAGCCCCAAGCCCAGATAAATTAAGAAATCAGCCAGCCCCGCAAAATGTATTTTATCATCCATAACAATCCAAATAGTCAATTTACACCATGCCAACTCTGCCAAATGATGCCGACATTGTTTTGTAGATTGATTTAGCCAAATACTTAAAGACGAGGCAATAAAAGTGCAATTTCCTTCCCCTATTCTCTTATTTCGCTTGAAAGAAGAATAAAAATAGATTCCGGATGGATAATTTGTCGATTGGACAACAAGTACTTACGACAAGTACAATTTAGAAATGCTTCCTCTAAATCTACAGCTAAAGTTAGACAAAACAAGTCCAAATTCCACCTAATTTAGCTGCTGTAGTAATTAAGTAATTCATTTGAGACTTGTATCCCCCAGGCTGTATGAATTGCAAAAAAACGTCCACATTCTTGCGCGTCTTTGTCTTCTTTCGGGACGCCCCGTTTTCTTTGGATGGTTTGCAAACATTGAACCAGTTATATGATCCACTGGGACATAACTTCAGACAGGGTTGTTGCATAATTGTAACATTAGACTGAGATACGACGCCGAATGAATGAAGCTCTTTAGGGATCGAGGCCAGACAAAAGCGACTTTTACTGTAAGTTTCCTTTGGGGATTTGTGGGATAAACGAACAACAAGTATCAGGCATTCGTTTATCTGGTAATAGGCTTCACCCAGTTGTGAGGGAAAGAAATCAACTCAAATGTGCTAGACAAGTCCTGAAGTTTTCAATGTCTATCAAAGAACCTGGTTATAAGATCAAAGTGTCAAATATTGTTTAGTCGTGTTGTAAGTGCCACAAAATAACTTGGAAGTAAGTGTTTGGAAATGGTCGACCAGTGAGTTTATATACAATTAAATACTGGACAGTTTGAAGTGTATACTCTCTTTAGTCACTACATAGAGAAGTTATCTGTGTCTTTAAAGTCCAAACATGTTGATTCTGTCAGAAGCAGAACCCAAGTTTGTTTTGCACAAACTGTGATAGTTTTTACTCCTTTTAAAACTGATTATCCATCTGTGACATTAGGGCTAAATTACTTTTACCTGTTTCTCTAGTCATCAATATTCGTAAGAAAATGTGAAATACCAACCACAGGGTATGAGTAGTATAATATCATAAACAATGTTACGGGTAATGTGTTACAAAGTGACAAGTTACAAAATTACTTCTTTTGTCACTAAGGAATATAGCATATTACTTATATTACCATAGTACAAAATACCGGAATATATTAGTCATTACAATTTAATTAACTCGAATGCCAAAGTTCCCCCAAAATAAAAGCAGCATCAAATCAAGTTGAATACTGTTGTATCAGATCTGCAGTTGTGTGTAGTTAATGTCGTCAAAACAAAATACGAGAGAAGGAATACGACCGCGAAGGAAAAGGAAATCTTTGACTGCACTCTTTCTCTGTGGCTTTATTACTATTTTCAGTTTATATTTGGTCAAAAGTAACTCAACTCAGTAGTGTCACTCAGCTACATTTATTAAACAGTAATATGTGATAGAAACATATTACATTTTAAAACTGTAACTACTAATATAGAATATATTATAATTTTAAAGTAATTTGCCCAACACTGTTCATAAGGTATTTAAAAAGTACCGGTAATGTGATGATAGATTTAAAATGCCAGAATAATGCGTTATACATGATCTTATTGAAAGCGTCCCGTGTGACTTGAGGCGTCACACCAGTTCAAAGACCTCTCTGTTCCTTCTTCAGAAACAAAGAAAGCAAACAGCACTTTCTGAAAACTTCTTTTACCACACTTTTAATATACTGGGCACAGTTTGCACTAAACGCACACGACCAGTCATATGTTATGAACAAACACAAGTTTTGTTTTTATTTAGATTGATAATAGCAGTAAGACACGGTTTCCTTTGTTGACACTGTCCGAGTAAAAATATTATAAAAACCTCTGCAAGAATCTCATCCTTTCATGAACATGTTTGCTGTAAACTATTCGGTTTGCAGATTTTATACATGAATAATAAATCTTAGAGAGTTTTTGTGATTTTCAGAGGACATTATGTCACCCAAATAATCACAGTCTTTTCGACTTTGCAATCGACTGAGCTTCACGAAAGCAAGAAAGGAAAGGAAGAAAGGGCAATTTGAAAGCTGAAATGATCAGACTTAAGTAGTCCAGTGGAACTGTTTCTCTGGATGTTTAAAACCTTTAAAACAATGTGGTTATCAACTGGTGGGTTGGACTCGGGACCCAAAGATGGGTTACGGAAACATTTTATTTCAATATATCTCCTATAAAAGTATGGAAACACCTGAATATGTAAAAAGTGACTGTTGTTTCGATTATAACTTTAGCTTTATGTGTTTATTTAATGTGGGGAAAATACAGTATTTTACATGATATAAGAACTTTTAATCCTTATTTGGGTCGTGCCTTGCCATCCGAGGATTATGGTGGATCCTGAAACCATCTGCTTTAAAACACAGAGAAGCATAACTGCAAATATCAGCCGATAGCACCGAGCGCTCACAGAGCACTCTGAAGAACATGTCTTTATACACGGGAGCAGCATTATTATATGATAAAAGCTCATACTTGTTGATTTAGGAGAATACGTCTGTTTAAACATAGAAAGTTGATAATGTGTGGCTCGTGTTCGCGTTCAAAGCCCGAGATTAAAAGTATTTTGCAGATGAGCACTTGAAAAGAGGAAGAGACATGGGCCACAGTTGTTTATAAAAGCTTGTCTGGAAACGGCACACATTTATTCCTAGATGTCATCTTAAGAAGTGTAAACTCTCCAGACCTGACCAATGACGCTGCACAGAGTTAGACAAACATAGCATACAGTATATAACGGTAAAATCACGTGACTGTACATAGAAGTTGTTTTTTTAATGACATTATCATTATTAGCACTACTTCTCTCTGTTGGCACTTTGTAAAATGACGTATGTCTGAGGGATATTTTCTAGACAATTACACTTCATTAAAGTTCTACTTCATAATATGATGGCTGAGGGGTCCAAACATAGTTCAAAGAGGCTGAATGTAGCATAATGTATGACGCCGAACCGCATTAATTAGAAGAAAATTGTAGCAAGGTCATGTTAAGTCCAGTCCAGACCCAGCCCTGTCCTCATCCTTTGCAACATCACTCGCCTCAGTGAGTGAGCTTCCCAAAGCCTCAACAGTCCTTGTCTCGGCTTCCTCTGGTCTCTCTGGAGGATATTTACAGATGCACAAAAACACAACGTGAACATCTGACTCTCCGGCCACAGTCTGCTCCCTCTGCTCCACATGAGGTCAACAAGACTTGTTTATGGAAGCCTTAGCGGTCCCACCAAACTACTACTGCTCTCCACAATAAAGACATAACAATGAGTGTTCAAAACTTAAAAACATTATCTCAGAGATGCCAGAGAGTCTGTTGTTGTAACAGAAATAAATGATTGTATTGTTCAGTTGGTTTTATCTTGTAATAGGTGACTCCAATTTTGGAGAAGTTTGCTTGAGCAAAAGGCCACTTTTACAGAAACACAAGCACCCAGATTTTTCAATATGTAACCCATATGTAAATATGTTCAGTTTGTGTTTTTAAGTTGCAAATTCAACAGAAGTGAGAGGAAGGTTGTCTATAGTAAATAAGAATTATCACAAGAATGGGATAACTGCTGTACTATGTAATATATATATACAGTATAATATAACCAGTACCGGTCAAATTGAAACGCGTTCATATGTATTGCTTTTATATAGCGCTTTTTACCCAAAGCGCTTTACAGCAGGGAACCACTCACCCATTCACACCTTCATACATACACCAATGTACGAAGACACTGGAGGCAAGGTGGGTGAAGTGTCTTGCCCAAGGACACGATGACAGTGTGCACCTGCAGGAGTCAGGGTTTGAATCCCTGACCCTCCGATCTTGAGATGACCCGCCTTTTACTGTTACTGAATAAACGTACTCAGATTCCTACTTTGAGTGATGAAACGTCTTCTCTCAACCTCTGTTTTGGCATCTGTGTCTGTTCCACATAACGATTATTCAGTTACTAAACTAGAATTATTTCAATGATCGATGAGTTTAAGTAATTCAAAAAGTTCTTTCACCTCTTTGTGACTATATAGAATAAGGGTGACGTTATGTTCATACCTCTTGTTGCTCTGTTCTATTATCGCTCCTGTACCAACACCTTTCCCTACAGTTCTTGTCTAGATGTCTTACATTTGTATGTGCAGCAACTCTACATGTATTTCGCTCCGTTTAGCTATTTCATCTCATCGGCTTTTCTACAACATTATACATTTCAAATAGTGGCCTGGTCTCTGGTCATTGTTTTCATCAACTTCTCCAAACTGGTTGATAATTAGGCCCCGATAAACACTTTATGGTTTTTGCTAAGTTTTGATTTTATTGTAGGTAACACTGCTGAAACTGACTTCCTCTTTTTACTTCTCTCTCTCTTGTCGGCAGTTACATCATGTGTCTTGGCACCATGTCAGCTCCCTCAGAGGCTCATGGGAAATAAACGGACGCCACAAATGAGCTGAACTTGAAGGCGAGAGATTTTTAACAACCATTGAACACTTTGTACAGTTTTATCTCTATGGAAGACTCATCGGAGTAAACAAAGCATTGGTTTACAGCAGGTTTTATTGCGCTGTGGAGGTCTGTGCGCAGCTATGGTCCTACTGCCTTCAACTTTGACCTTCCCGCTGGCCTCACCATGCTCAACGCCCTCTCCATCTTCTACATTGTCGTGGAGCTGCTGATCGCTGTTTTCTCCGTTCTGGGCAATGTGCTCGTCTGCTGGGCCGTGGGTCTCAACTCAAACCTGCAGACCATCACCAACTTTTTCGTGGTGTCCCTGGCCGTGGCGGACATCGCGGTGGGCGTCCTGGCCATTCCCTTCGCCATCGCCATCAGCACCGGTTTCTGCTCAAACTACTACGGCTGCCTCTTCATCGCCTGCTTCGTGCTGGTCCTGACGCAGAGCTCCATCTTCAGTCTGCTGGCCATCGCCATCGACCGCTACATCGCCATCAAGATCCCGCTCAGGTGAGAAGACACTACATGGTTGGGTTTCAGATTCTTCGGGACCCAACATCACCGTAGACCATGTAACGTCAGGCCCTCCAGCATAGAACCTCTGGAGAAATATTCTTACACAAATCAGAGAGTACTGTAACATTTTTTTAGTTAAACTACTTTAAAATTTGAGAAATACTGTTAATTACAAAATGTCCAAACTGAACCCCCCATTTGTATAAAGTGGTGCTTTACTTTGGACTTGCCATAGAGTGACGAACCCAAAACAGAATAAAACTTGTTATATATAATGTAAAATGTCTTACCAATTATTGTTGAATAAGTTTTAACTCTCAGGTCGTGTTCCAATACTTTTCTTCAGTAGATAAATATTGCAAGAAAGGCTTGTTATTTCGGAAAGGCTCGCAACCCACTTAAAAGGTTTCCGCAACCCACTTTTTTGTTTCCTCCTTCATAAGGGAGACCCCAGTTATAATTGTGTTTTCATAAAAGTTTATATGAAAATCTGCAGAGGTTGAACTTGATCACTGATGTGAGTGACAAGATCTACCAAATGAACGAGGGTTTGCATCATTTTTATTTTAAATAGAAATCTTAACATTTAAAGTCTCAAAAGAACAGTTAACATTTTCCTACCTCAGCGCTGACACTACTTTGGCTTCTGTGGCCATTCTGTGACCTCACATGCATACCCTCTAATCACTTTACAGATTAACAATAGTCTCTAGGTTTACATTCTAGGACTTGATAATACCTCTAATACAGGGTCTGAACTTTTTTTCCACTTGGAGGGCAAAAAGAGCCAATGATGTGCCAATAATATTTTGCATGTAACAAAATTATGCCAAAAGAAAGCCATGATTAAGTTTCCTTCTATGTGCTGGGAATGACTGGTTTAATTTATCTTCTAGCTACTACTGACAGTATTTTCATTATAACTTCAGCCTTCTCTCTCCATATACTGTAGTACAGTGACAGTGGCTCAGATGGTTGAGCGGGTCGTCTAATAATGGAAAAATTGGCATTGAATGTCGTCGGTGCAGACTGTTGTTTTGGCTTTGGGCAAAACACTTCACCCACTGCCTGCATGGATGTGGAGTGGTTAGTGAGTGGTTGCTTGTGGTCAGAGGCCGATAATGACTACAGTGTAGCGCTTAGAGAAACTTGTCAACACAGGTTTGAGGTTTGTAAAGCGCAATACAAGTGTAAGCCATTATTATTATAATTACTACTTTTGAAAACAATCTCCAAACAGAAAATATACAGATGTTGAACCAGGTGAATTATGAGGAGAGATCCAAACGCCTTCAACTGATTCTACGATACAATTCATGGTGATTCTAAACGCAGACTACTGTATAGTGTTACTTTTTGTGCTTAGTCGGAGCACTCTGTGAGATCTTGAAGATCAGACCTAGCGCATTAAGTTGGCTGTAAGTGGGCAGGACAGACTCCTATGGCCAATGGCGATGTTATGTTATGTGATGTAGAACAACCTTTTTACCAATTACCACTGAGTGCAGACTCGGACCACAGCGGGACCAGCTGTACATCTTTCTCTCGGGACACCGGACATGGACAGTGTTTATCTCAAGTACTCGAGTGCTTAACTCACGTTTGACCAATAGAGCTTATAAAAGCCCACAATACTAAAGGAAGAACACGAGGCAGCGCGATGTAAACGAGGAAAAGTATTTGAAGGCTGTCGTATTGAGGGCGTCACGGTAGCGCAGCGGTTAGCGCTCGTGCTTCACAGCAAGAAGGTCCCAGATTCGATTCCCATCTGGACGGGGCCTTTCTGTGTGGAGTTTGTATGTTCTCCCCATGTCTGCGTAGGTTTCCTCCAGGTACTCCAGTTTACCCTACAACTAAAAACATGTACAATAGGCCAGGATGAAGTGTGTGCGTGCGTGAATGAATGATGGAGGTCAGAGGACTGTTGGCATAGATGTGTGCAGTCGCGACAGCGCTTCTGTCAGTCAACCTCAGGGGAAACTAAAGCTACATACGTAGCTTAACACCACCGAGTATGGAGTGGTAAGCTACCACTCCATACTCGGTCCTTGCACCAGGCAGAAGATTTTGGCCCATAATCACTCGAACGTTCTATTCTTATGGCTTTTTGAGATGTTGGAATAAAGTTGAAATGAACAGTGGATTCAAAACCTATGCCAGTTTGTGTCACTCACTTCAATTTCCGTAATTTTTCAGCTAAATATTAGTCCTGCGGCTGCCGCTGAACCGACCAAATCAGCGTGATTCATTCATAATTTTATTCAATTTGCCTTTAATCTCTCTCCCAGACGTCTCATTCTCACTCAGTTAATTGCATTAGTTTTCCGACAATAGCAGCCACCAAATTTTGTCTCATAAGAAATATTTGCCTGCAATGATGCCTCCTAATGCGCATGTCATTAGTTACAGTCCAGTTTAAAAAGCGCTTTGGCCCAACTCCGGCCCTTGATCAAATAAAGATGGTTGATAGGCAGTAATTCAATTTCTCAAACTTAATGAGAATTTTAGTGAGATCATAAAAGAGCGTACAACCCCATCAAACTTGAGGCTTATACACATCCGTATCAGAGGGAAATCATTTACAAATCATTCCAGATATAAAGCTTAGATACAGTAACTGAACAATGACAAACTGTAGATGCAGCGTTACCACCAAAAACTGCTTTAATGCTTCTACAGACTGTGTATGTGCAACTTATTTTTAGTAACAAGACCATTAGTCTTGCTCTTACCATTTATCTGCTTGATTTAGAAATCTCAGATCTGTCTTTTTTTGTTGTTCCTGGAAAATAAGTACCGGTATGTGATAAGTAAATTTCTCAACATAACATTCTTCCTTATTAGTCGATATGTCATGAAAGTCTCACCATCAAACCTCGTCTTAATTTTATCGACATGTGGGTAAAACGGGATTGGCTCCAGGCAGAAAATATCCAAAAATGCCTCTCCCGAAGGGCAGTGTCTCTCCGGAGCAGTTAGGCGAATGTGCTCTGATGGCTTTTGCAGACGGCGTATCCTCAGCATAACCCCGTGTACTTTTACTTTACTTGTACTTTTACAATCGCGCGTTGGATGCTGTTCGTAAAGATTTTGAGACTGTGATGACTCAAGAGTGGGGATACAGCGAAGTCTCTGAATATTAGGGCTGAAACAACTAATTGACTAATCTACTGCGAACTGATTATTGAAATTGTTAACTATTTTGGTTTTCAATTAATCTTCTGGTATATGCACACACATCTACTTTCTAATGAAGCATAGGTTTTCTGTTTTAAAAATGACGTAAAGGCACACACATTTTGGATTCTTCAAAACTAGCTCTTAATGACCAGCCAAGCAGGAAATGCTAATTAAACCAATAATAATTTTGCAGTGGAAAGAATGGATTTAGATTTGTTTAGGTATTTTTCATGATGAAAATATCAGTTATACACAATTAATACACAAGGCAATTCAAAGTGCTTCACTGTTGCCTAAAATGACAAGAAAACAGATAAAACCAATCCATAAAACATCAACATAAAAATGTATTAATTACAGTAAAAAGCAAGAGTACAGATAAAATACTTTCAGTTTTCATATGCACGGGTAAAAATAACTTTTCAGCCTGAATTTGAACATTGTCAGAGTTGAGGCCTGTCTCACATCCTCATGAAGACGGTTCCATATTTTAGCTGAAACTGAAACGCAGCCTCACCGTGTTTATTATTGACTCTGGGAACTAGCCTGGTGAGACCAGAATGATTCCCCTCTGTATTTTTATCCAGCGGGGGATCAGTCTGGTCACCCCGTCCTCGTTCGCGGCTTCCGCAAAATCAATCCGTTTACGTGCAATCAGATTCGTTTATTCGCCGTGACGTGTTGTTAGCGAGCAACGTCACTCACGGGACGCGGAAGTCCCTCAATAACAATCTACGAACGATGCACGAAAGAGAGAAAGCGTGTCTCCAGTCGGCGGTAAATGACCAAAAGACACATCGACAGTAGGTGAGTTTCGTTATTCATAATCCTGCGCAAATATTAACGCAAAACCGCTAATAACACCAAATCAACAGCAGACGCCCGCCCTTCGCTGATTGGTTTACTCCGCTTGCTGTTTACTTGCGTATCTACCACTGTGGGAAATGGATTCGACGCAGGGGTGACCAGACTCACCGGCTGGTACAGCGGTGAGTCTGGATTTTTCCAGGCGATCTGGGAACCACCAGGAGACCCCTCCCTGAAGTTCTCAGGGCCCGAGATGGTTCGTACGGCTCTAACATGTCAGAGATGAATTTTGGTGCTAAACCATGAAAAGACTAATACACTCGTATTTCCTGGTTCTTGTCAGGACTCAAGCAGTACCGTTCTGGATGTACTGCAACTGTCTATTTGCAAAGATTTCTATAAAGAAAATAAAACAAATCTTTGCAAATACAGTGCCTCTACTTCTCCATACAGCATAAATTAGTAACTTGTTGAATGGTAAATAGACTCAACTTATATAGCGCTTTTCTACCTTTATCAGGCCCAAAGCACTTGCCATAAAGTCGTTTACACAATAAGGTACAACTTACCACAAACACACTGGCTTCTTCCTGTGTGTGTGTCTCTCTCTGCAGAGCGTGGGTCGGTCTTCATTGTTTTTTGCATGAAATTGTAGGGGGCTGTTCATGGACGTTAACCCTTTGCACTTTAACTTCCCAAGAATGCGATTCAACAAGTTAAATCTCTCAGCTGCTCTCCCACACTGCAGCACGGCCAGACCCGAAATAGACCCAACACAAACTGCTGCAGGGACACTTGTAGCAGTGTAAACCGCCAAAATCTATTGTACACAAGTATTCGCTAAACAAGGTTGGTATGTGAACTACACTGTAAAATGTAAAATTGTTTCAACTCAAAAAACTAAATCCAAAGGCTGCCAAGAAATTGTATTCTGCAAAAGTGAGAGCTGTGAAATTAAATATTAAGTCAAAGTCAAAGCCAAATACTAGTGGTTTTATTGAAAACTCACTGTAAAATGTAAAAACAAACACTGTGTAACAAAGCTCCGTAAGGTGCACACTGGAATAAAATAAAATAAGTTAAATAAAAATAGCCTATAAAATCTGTTTCTGAGGGCTGCATTTATATATAAAGAGATAACAAAATAAAGTGCTCCGTTTAAGATAACCTTTTTTTTTAAATCATCTAGAGATCTCCTGTTTCTTAATAGTTTATCTGAAATATTCCGATATACGCGATATGGTCTAATTCCATATATCATTTCAAAATATATCGATATATCGCCCAACCCTAATGTGAACCCTTACTTATTAATACTTATTCATTTTAAAAGAGATTGATTCATACGTGGAAGATCAAATATTCCATGAGGTGAAACGTTTGAGAAGCATGGTCCAAAATGAAATTAGGAGGGAATCATGTGTATGGAGGACCATGGCTGCCAAAACAATAAATAAATATATAAATAAAAGATAAATTTTGCAAAGAAATGCATGCATTTATTGTAATAAGTGCATTTATTTATTTATTTTATTTATTTATTTTTTAATGCTTTTATTTTTTTATTTACGCATTTATTTTTGTTTTATGTATTTATTTATTTATTTTTGTATTTATTTACTTATTTCTATATTTATTTCTGTATTTCTCTTGTAGGCAAATCATGGAGTGGGTCTGGATGCTGCTGCTGTAAGGTGATTGGTTAATCTTTCTCCATGCACACATGCCTTGTCCAGCATAGACACTGCCAAACAAGAGCTCTGCTTCAGGCTATTGACAGTGGCACAGAACGGGTCAGTTTGAATCCTGCAGGGGCACACTGTCGTTGCTGGAAAGCACTTTGACTGTACAAAGGCGTCAGTGGCGCAGTTGGTAGAGCTGGTAGTCTCATGATCGGAAAGATCAGGGGTTTGAATCTCGCCTCCAGCATAGACATGGCCAAACATGAACTCTGCTTCATAGTCTAGCGCTTTTCCACCTACATTAGGCACTCAAGGTGTTTTCCAGCAAGTATCCACTCACCCATTCACACGCTCATTCATACACCAGTGTACGCAGACACTGGGGGCAAGGCAGGTGAAGTCTTGCCCAAGGACACAACGACAGGATTCAAACTGCCGATCCTCCAGTCACAAACTGACCCGCTCTGTGCCACTGTCAATAGCCTGAAGCAGAGCTCGTGTTTGGCAGTGTCTATGCTGGACAAGGCATGTGTGCATGGAGAAAGATTAACCAATCACCTTACAGCAGCGGCATCCAGACCCACCCCATGATTTGCATACATTAAGAGAAATACATAAATAAATACATAAATAAATAAATAAATAAATAGAAAAATACAGAAATACAGAAATAAATATATAAATAAATAAATATATAAATAAATACATAAATAAATAAATATATAAATACATAAATGCACTTATTACAATAAATACATGCATTTCTTTGCAAATGTTATCTTTATTTAATTTATTTATTTATAAATGTATTTATTGTTGTGACTTGTTGTTACGAGTAAAGTTTGTTGTAAACGTTTGATAAAAATGGTGATCTGGACTATTCAATACCAAACAACAAAATCATTTCCAGATTTGTAAAAACAATTATTACAAACAAAAAACAGTAAAACCAAATAAAAGAGTAAAACACTAATAACAATCAATGTCAGGTCACCCCTCCATCACTGAAAGGTGATCCAGTGGACCCAGTTTTTTTTATAAAATGGTGCATATTGCGCATTTAATTCTGCCGTGTAAAATAAATGTATTTTGTGTTTTGTAACTTACTTCTTCATAATGATTTCTTTTTATATGTTTTTATGGCATCTTATTTGAAAATATAAAAATGTTCACATTAGTTCATGTTTTGTTTCCCATGATTTATGTCACCACTGGAATATGAATCAAACTTTTACGCTCAAACATTTACTCAATACTCAAATTATACTCAAATTTTACTCTTTCCTGAGTACATACTATATTTTGGCCACTCTACCTGCCTCTGTCAGTAACATGTTACAACAACAGACAGATCTCCGTTTTGGGTATTTTAATAGGGACAGTGGAAAGAGGAACTAACTGAACAGATACAACCTGAGAAGTTCTGCCGACACTGTGCGATTGTCACAGTGTTGGATGAGGTGGCACAATGATTTTGTCTTGTCCCTGTCAAATTAGTCTAAACTGTTTTTTCCATTGCATCACAAACACAGCATTCATTAACTTAATCCTGTACAAAACAAAGGACAAAAGTGCCACCATAAAATGTATATACAGTGCCCCCCTCAAACCCAGACCATAAACAATAACCAGGAGGAACATGTTGAAATTTGACTCACAGTTTGTAAATAATTGACCCTTTTTTCAAGGTATGATTTTTGACTCTTCAAATAGTAAATTGCACTAAAACACATGTCTTATTTGTGCCTCGTGTGTATGTGACTCAGGACATGTAGCCCCCCACAAACCGACACAGATTTCATATCCTTCAGACTGATGGATTATCTCATGATTATTTTTAACAGACTTTAAAGTGTGAACAACAAACAATTGACTGGCTCCGGTCTACACAGGTTTCCTCCTCAACTTCCTCAGAGCATCTGCGCATCCTGGACACTTAACTTAATATGGACATGGACTGTGACATGTACTCAGAAATTAGAACTGTTGGGGTTCGTTTGTTCCTTCATTTTGTTTGTCGTTGTGTTTTTGGGCAAGACATTTCACGTACCTAGCGGCAGCATGCTAATGCTAACATCAACTAAACTAAATCACAGAAACTATGGTTGGGTCACCTATGATGTAATGTGGCCCTTTGTAGAACATGAATTTCTGAGTATGTACAAAAAAAAGACTCTCGAGAAAAGAGACCATTCAGTTTTTCCCCCACAGAAGCCACATTAAAAAAAAGTCACTTGGTATTGGTTGATATCGGGTGCAGCAGACACTCAAACCCCCAGTATCTGTATCGACATCTGAAGCAAAAGAGCTGGATTGGTGCATCTGTAGTGTGCATCTAATCATAATGTTTCTTTTACATTATACAGTATTGCTCCCTGAAACATGCAAAATGTTCTTATAAACTCATCCCTGTGAAGATTTGTAATGTTAAAGATTCAGTAGAAAAGTCCAAATGGGTTTGGACTACAACTAACTTTAAAAATGTACACCCTATGTTTTTCAAAGTTTTTTTATGCAAATTTATATTGGTGAACTGAATATTACTTTACCCCCTCTACAACAAAGAAAACATAACTGCATTGTAATACTAAGTCTTATTGTTTATCTTGCAGGTACAACAGTTTGGTGACGGGAAAGCGCGCCCAGGGCATCATTGCCATCTGCTGGCTGCTCTCTATAATCATCGGCCTGACTCCCATGGTGGGCTGGCACACACCTGATGACCGCGACCCAACTTCTACTCCCCCTACCCCGCCCTGCCCCGCCGGATACATGAAATGCCTGTTTGAGTCTGTCGTGGATATGAGCTACATGGTCTACTTCAACTTCTTCGGCTGCGTTTTGGTGCCTCTGCTGCTCATGCTCGGCATCTACCTGTGCATCTTCATGGCGGCGCGTCACCAGCTGAAACTGATCGAGCTCAAAGTGGTCCACGGAGAGAAGTCCCCCTCCACGCTGCAGAAGGAGGTCCAGGCCGCAAAGTCCCTGGCGATCATTGTGGGGCTGTTCGCGGTTTGCTGGCTTCCCCTGCACA
The DNA here is from genome assembly GCA_021464625.1 of Proterorhinus semilunaris. Lineage (NCBI taxonomy): Eukaryota > Metazoa > Chordata > Actinopteri > Gobiiformes > Gobiidae > Proterorhinus > Proterorhinus semilunaris. The sequence continues at coordinate 26,328,966 of CM038345.1, read as the reverse complement.
TAATCAACTGCTTCACCTTGTTTTGCCCCCCTCCCAAATGTGAGCGCCCGCCTCTTTGGGTCCTAAACGTTGCCATACTCCTCTCTCACGGCAACTCCGTGATCAACCCGTTCATCTATGCCTACCGCATCCGAGAGTTCAGGCAGACCTTTCACAAAATCATTCACCGCCATATTCTCGGACAGAAAGAGCAAATTCAGAGCAGGGGAGGCCATCGGGCGTCCATTCACACCAGCATAACTGACTTCATAAGGATAAAGCCGAACGGACTAAATATGGAGGTGTTCCCGGAGCCCAGAAGTAACGGAAACAACTGCGAGTGCTCGTATCGGTGCCACGGCCCGACGTCGCCAGTGGGGGGCGGTCTGATGTCAGTGGCGCACTCGCCTTTGTCCATCGTCATCTCCTCCCACTGCCCGAAAGCCAAACTACGGCCTTTACAAAGCTTGAGTCACATTCAAGCCCATCAGTGTTTAAAACACGCGGAGGAGCCGGTATCACAGCTTGCGGAGGACAAGCAAATGCAGTTTACCCACGATGCATCGCTGCTGGAGTCTCAAAAGAGACGAGTGGAGATCGGATCGTGACAAATGCAAGAAGAGTCGTTTTGAGACAGTATTACAGTGGCGTTATATAAAGTGAAATGAAAGGCGGTGGAGGTCTGAAGAATTCGCCTGGTGTGTCGCCGGTTCGAGCCCAGCCTGCTGTTGTTGTGTCCCCGGGCAAGACGGTTAACCATGGGCGTCAGACTGGGGTGTAAGGGGCCCAGTGCAAGGGAGGTGCCCTCAAAAAGGAAGCATTGATGTACACAATCGAGCCTTTTCATCAAACTGTGTCAAAACGTGCGATCTTGAGATATGGATATTGTGTCCCTCGGTACTTGAATTTTCAAAGCTCGACCAGGACTCATGTTTCTTTGTAATTTAATAAACGTTTTCATTCGTGCGAGGTCCAACACATAATAATAGACATTCACTGTAACCGCCCTGTCTCTGATTTTCATTTGCTTTTGGACAATGGTTTATAAATACTAAGTGTTTACCTTCAGGGATGAATGTTTAGTCTGCACTACTGTCTGCACCATTGTTTTGCACTGTTTTGTGGAGGTCCTCAAGAAAAATGTATCGGACCAAAAGCTTGTTTAATAACTGCATTTTCACATTTTGTCGCACGCCCATGCCCTCAAGCAGCAGATGTATGAGAGTTTTGGCCGAATTGTGTCTGGAGTCGACTGTGTCCTATAGTTGTTGTTCCGTTCACGATCACAAACATCTACGAGGAAAACTTTTAGATTGTCTTTAATAACATTTAAGAGGTTTATTTTATGCAACAGATTGACTTTTGAGCTCTTTGCTGTAATGGAAATGATAATCAAACATTGAGTTGTGTTTTGTTTCTGTAGTGCTTCTTTTATAATCACTAACTTTTCCCCGTGTTTTTAAGTGAAACAATTATAGATCCGTACGACTATCATGCTCACCAATTATTTATTACGTTTTAGAGCCTTAGCCATTCATCAGACTGTGTTTTTAAAAAGATCTGCAAATGTACATTATCGGGTTCATCTCCAATATCAAGAAATGTTTGGAAAATGGAGAATAATTGTGGCAAAAAGTAAAAATGTATAAAATATCTGGCAAGAAATTGGGAATAAATTGGAAAAATATAAAGGGAAATATTAGTAATAAACAAAACAAAAATAGGAAAACACATTTTTTAAACATTGGGCAAGATTATTATTATTTTTTTTTCAGTACCTGCGATTATTTTTTCGATACCAGTAGTACCTAAACCTTTTTCTCCAATAGCATACTGGTATTGTTTAACGGTACCCAGCCCTATTGTCATCCAAATCCATTATTTTATTATCCACTGGAAAAATAGCCTTTTTGTGTCGCTGGTCATTAGGAGCATTTTGTATCGCTGTCAACAGTATAATGCCAAAGGTTACGCTGTGTGATTAAAATAGCGTCTATCAAGATTAGATTTGGGTCTCAATTTTAACTGTACTCGATACTTATTAGGTTTTAAAACGTAAGTGTTAGAGAAATAACAATGATGCCCGAGAGGATTGATGAAGAAGAGGCAGCAGTCAGGATGTCTTATACAGGAGAAGTTTATTTACCATCGTTACGGGACCCGGAGACATGAACTCAAGACATTGCGCTAGTCCTTCCATTCAAGTCTGCCCATGCTTCCACAGAAGAGGGATAAATACCGTCTAAGAGCGTCAGACTGATACGCAGGCAAAACATTCAGTGGCGCCTGAGCACCACAGTCAAGGCTATCAGAGATAGTACGACTGTACAGTTTGACCCACGGATAGTACGAGTTTACAGCTTGACCCAGTATGATAAATAGTGATTTAATATTATCCTTCAACAGTAAGAACCTAAGTGCAGCTTTATAAAGGGCTAATGCTGCTTTCATGTGGTGTCAAAATTAGGATAAATTCTACGCCTCCTCGCGTCGTAATTCCCTCTCGAAAAGTGGGGAATAATTTTGATACCCAAGTTTCCAAGATCTGTGACCATGCAGTATGACAGAGAGCAGCGATAACACCTCTTTTATGTCGTGGCCATCGACAATAGATTAATTATTGTGTCCTACTTTTTTGTCCCAGTCATTATTGAATTGAACACAAGCTTGTCATTCATACCTTCAGATGTTTGTCTTAACATGCGCAACATCCTCATTTTATCCTTTCACTATTTCTTTTATTCTTCTGTAAGCCCGCGCTGAACATTATGGGGGAAGCCACCCGCCCCTCAGTCCATTCTTGATTTACAGTTTATGCTTGTAGCGGATTGTGTACCGTAGTTCGTTACCTGTCGTAGACCATTTTCTTACTTGATTGAACATGTTTACGGCAGCTGTTTCACAAATGTATTTGGCTACAAAAACACTTGAACACATTTCCTGGACTGGTGGGACCATCTTTCCCAAAGCAGCATAAATAACATGGGGCTTGTAAAATTCTTCTTGACCACTTGTACTTGTCAGCATGCCCTAAATCCCTGTGTGAATTGCCAGTAATCTCATTCATCTAATCTGCTTGTACTGTTTGTCTATTGTCACAGATGTTTTCCCTTCCTCAAACTGTAAACCATCCAGTAACTAAACTATTTCTTTATCTGATCAAACACAAATGACTGTTTTGCCGTTTATTATTTTTCCTTCTTTCTTTTATCATGATTCCCAGTCGGGTTCAAGTTTCTGTGCTATGACCCCAAGACGGTTTATGAAAGTATTTTAAAAAGACCCCGCAGAGAGTTTCATGTCCTCGATCTATTCTGTTTTTGTGGCAAAGTACGGTCAAGTCAAAGGTCACGGCAAAAGCTACATTTGAAAGGACTTCAAAAGAGCATTTCATTATTTAACTCTGCATTGATTTTCATTTTAAAGCCACACTGCAGAAGATGGCAAGTCACAAGAGAAACTTTCATCACCGTCACAAAAACATGCTCTAAGAGTGATCTGATTTTTGCAACATGTATCGAAACAAAACACTTGGAATATGATTCATACAGAAATAAAAAGGAGAAGCGGCATTTGATCCTAAGTATGCAGACAGTGAGCAAGCCGGCTAGTCCGTTAGCCTGCTCAATGTACATCGAGGGCAGGGAAGGGAGGGAGTTCAGCTTCCTGATAGCCTGGGATAAAACTGTTCTTTAAAATCAGTTGAGTTTCTGCTTTTTGTGGGGTCGGATACACAATGGCCACTAAACCTCATCTTATAATATGTTAATGATAAAGAAACCACAGAAATGATATAAATGCCACATAAAGGACAAAACATACCTCGCCATACTTTAGTATCAGAATCAGAATAGATTTTATTTGCCATTGTTTGAGAACAGGTTCACAAGCTAGGAATTTTTCTTGATGCTCACGTGCAACATAAAACATATAACACAGAATTTAGATAAAATTAAGCTATAAAACTTTAAACTATAAGGCTTTAGGGGGCATGCATAAGGAATATTAATAAATAAGATACAAAATAAAAAGTAAAATATGGTAAAACGACAACAATAGGCTTTGAACAACAGTGGGATTATATTTACAGATTAGTATGAGTAAAAAGTAAAGTGATAAGTGACAGCAGCGGGTCTGAGTGTGGACCCACCACACAGTGCATCCATCCATCCATCCATTTTCTCCCACTTGTCCGTTGCCGGGTCGTGGGGGCAGCTATTGGAGCTGCCCAAGTCACATTGCACCAGTCCCCTATGGCTCCTCCTGCAGGTGGTGGGTCCACGGGACACAGTGCAAACGAGCAGATACATCCATGAGTCTGTGACTGAGTTATAGGATCTTGTTATTGTTCATGAGTCTGATGGCGGAGGGGAAAAAACTGTTCAAGTGGTGGGATTTATGGGTCTGGATAGACTGTAGCCTCCTGCCTGAAGGGAGAGGGGTGAATAGTCCGTGTCCAGGGTGAGAGGGGTCAGCTGTGATCCGACCCACACGCCTCCGGGTCCTGGAGGTGAACAGGTCCTGGAGAGATGGGAGCTCACAGCCAATCACCTTCTCCGCCGCACGCACAATGCGCTGCAGTCGGTGCTTGTCCCGTTCTGTAGTGCCGGGGAACCACACGGTGATGGAGGAGGTGAGGATGGACTCGATTGTGGCCGTGTAGAACTGCACCAGCATCTTGGTTGGCAGCTTAAGTTTCCTCAGCTGCCACAGGAAGAACATCCTCTGCTGGGCCTTCTTGATGAGGGAGCAGATGGTTGGCTCCCAGCTGTAGTGTTATTTTAATTGTTTCAGGTATTATTGCCTCTAGGGGTCACCATTTTACAGTCATATCGAGCCTTTGCTGGATACATCTGTGAAACACACAGCCTCATACGTTTTCTTCAGTAGTTGTTCTGAAATATCCTCAAACTCTCTTTGTTTAGGAGCCGCTTTCAACTGTCGCCTCGTTCTTTAGAGCGGCTAAAGAAGACTGAAATATCATCGACTGCCTAACGGACACAAGAAGCCTCTTAACCTGAACCGAGCAGTTTCTCCAGTTTGGCATTACCCAAATCTAAAAGCTTCTTGAAAACGGTGTCAAAAGAGGGACGAAAACGAGGATGAAATTGCAACAAAAAAGTGTCAAAAACGTGACAAAGTGATGAAATTGCAACAATAAAGCAAGTGACAAAAGAGCAACTAAAACGTAACAAAAGAGCAAAGCAAAAAGTGACAAACAAGCGATGAAGCAAAAATGTGATGAAAAACAATAAAAAAGACACAAAAAGTGACAAAAAAGTGACAAACTCAACAAGAGTGACACATGTTTTAGGAGAGGTGAGCGACTCACAGCAAAGGAACATGTTTGTACATTTATGAGGTATATTTCAATGGTGAAATATCTGTCATAAAATAAATGCTTGTATTTCAATTTTAGTTATTGGGTAACATTCTACACGGTGTGTCTTTAAGACAATCACAAAAACTATTTTAAACTAGTCAATGAGAGAAATTGATTAGTGTTACAGCTGGGAAAAGAAAAAAACCTCCCTGTCCCTCATTTGGGCAGCCTCTGCTCTTCAAAACCTGTGCTGTTTATAAAACTGCACTTGTCAGGGGTGCGTTGGCTTCCCCAGTATGGACCCAGTATTTACTTGGTCATTTGAGTTAGTTTGAAGTGTTCTTTTTGTTTTGTTTTTGTTTACTCTGCTGTGGTGACACTTATGTTGAGTAATCTAATTTGCTCCATTGTCCTAGTTTTGTGAATGTGAAGGGTTAGCCACACCCACGGACAAACCTGAATGGGAACGATTGGTCATTGACTAATGAGGGCAGCGTAAAAGAATCACGGGAGCAATTTCATGAGAGGACTTGGGGACACAGGAGCCACGGGGACAAACTCTGTAGCTTGTTGGCAAACACGCTCCACAGTTGGCAAGATGGCATCTAGGAGCGATATTCAAAAAGGAGCAAACAAGGATTTTAGAAGTAAAAGAAAGAAAAGAGTTATCAAGTTCCCCCCATACGACCTAAATACAATACACTGGCTCCGATTGTCATATCCCATTCCTCTGCAGATGGTAATTTGGCCATATTTGTTTATTGGCTTTTTTAACACTATATTCACAGAGTTCCTATATATTCAAGAGGGGGCACACTGCTTTGAAATATATTGTCTTCATTAATAATATCAAAACATGTACATTAGGTGGATCCTCCAGCCAGGTGATTCTGACCATCAGCCTGGCTCCACATCTGGACAGGAGTTCCCGGGCGCTGCTCCAGCTGCCCACTGCTCCTTACAGGTTGTTCCAGCGGCGTCGGAAGGGTGGATCAAATGCAGAGGACCAATTTCATTGTGCAGTTGATGTATGACAAATAAAGCACATTAACCTTAACTTAACCTTTACAAGCCAGTGTAGAAAACTTCCTCAAAGCGCTTCAGTCACATTGTTTCCTTAAACCTCCCAAAACATGTGGATAGTTCTAAAATCAGTTTCTTTGTGTTGAGTTCTCTCGAAAAAGAGTAAATTGACTAAAGGGACCACTTTCGCCCGTAGCCAGTCCGTTTGGTTCCAGGTAGACTCCTCAGAGCCAGCCCAAAATTGCAGACTCTGTACCATCTGAAGAAGCCCTAGTGTTTGGGAATCACTGGACTTGCAAAAAAAACGAAAACAATACAAAACAAAGGATCTCGTCTAAATGACTCACAACTATTTGACCTGTAGGACCATCACAGGAACTATTTTAAACTAGTCAAGAGAGAAATTTAAGAGTGGTGCAGCTGAAGAAAAAAATAAATCAACACTCCCCTGTCCCTGATTTGGGCAGCCTCTCTGCACTCACAACAAAGGTCAATTATTCAAACTTCCCAATACTTTCTAAATAAGCTGTGAACAAAAAAGACAACACAAATCAACCATATTTACATCAGTTTATTTATCACTGCTCTAAGTGCTTCATGGTGCAGCACAGTCAGAAGGACCCCGCTGCAGCACCGTCTCACCTCAGCTGGAGCTCCCCTCTGTGGCGCCTGTGCACTCCAGTGACCTGCCACCTCCAGCAAGAGAGGAAGACAGCAGGTCGGCTCACGATCAGAAGGTCAGGGGTTGGATTCCCGGCTCCTGCAGAAGCACACCGTCGTTGGGTCCTTGCCTCGGTACCTGCAAACATTGGTGCATGAATGAGTGTGAAGGAGTGAGTGGTTCCTTGATGCAAAGCGCTATATACTGTAAGTTGAGACCATTTACCATTTACCAAGAGCGGCGGCCTCCTAAGAAATCACAGGTCCCACGTCCCTCTGGAGCTGTGTTTGTGTGGTGTTGGGCCAGGACGCCCTCTACTGGTGCGATGTTCACTCCCGGATGTGGACGGCTCCATGTTTCCTGTAAACAAACAAAACAAACACACACACACCCTACCAAGGAAAACACACGTCTTTTCATCTTTACTATTGTAGCATTAGATGAAAATCATGCAGCAGTTTTGATTAAGGTGAATTTTAAATTAATTCTATTTTTATTCATGATAATAAGCCCCGTCTATACACGTTTCACACCTTTTGGTATTATTGACAAACCAATCAAATCAAGTGCAAAGAGGCAAGTCAAATCTTTTTATGACACAATACATTAAAAAACAAGATAAACGGGGAAGGAGGGAGTGTCCCACAAACTGATGAGTTCATGGACAAACCCAAATCTCCGCATTAGTTTATCACAGTCAGTAATCGTCTCCAAAGACACACTACCTTACATTACAACAGTCAGCCATTCACCCATTCACTCTGTCCACCCACACATCCACACTGGAGGCAAGGCGGGTCAAGTGTCTTGCCCAAGGACACAACAACAGTGTGCACTGCCAGTATAAGAGATCGAACCACCAACCTTTGAGTGTTAGAGGTCAAACTCTACCAGCTGAGCCACTGCTACCCCATAACAGGAAAAACAGGGATTGTCCGACCAGCTGGTCAACAAACCCAGACCTCCTGATCCAAATGTTCAGTTCAAACACAGCCAATATAGACGTCACATGGAATATTTACACAAAACGCACAGAGAAGGAGTCGCACCGGCAACTATCGGGCTATGGGGCGATCCTGTGTGGAACTAGTTACGGCACACGTCTACAACTGCAGGAAAAGTGCTAACACACCGAGTTGAAACCGTTGTCTTTTTCTCTTAAAGCACACACAGCTATGACTAAGAAGAAAAAATGTACGAAATATTGGAAATATATCGTTTTTTAAAACACGCACACACCTACCTTTACATTTTGAAAACTGGAAACACGGCTCCTACTACATGAAATATTTTTTTTGTCTTTTTGTTTTCAACACACACAAATACTACTATTACTACAAGAAAGATTTTTTTTTGTCTTTGTTTTGGAAGCACACACAGCTATGACTAAGTAATGACTATATACAGGGTATAGCGCGGCGATGTGGAAGGTGGTAAATGTCGCCGATACGTTTCCAGGTCCAAAGCTTTGAGGCTGAAACTCAGTCCTCGTGTGACTCTGGGTCCTGGAGCAGGTGGGGGTAGTGGAAGTGAATAGCAGGTGAAGCCTCTGGACGTTTTCTTAAGAGGAGAGACGCGGGCGCTTGAAGTCGTCCTCCTCGTCTTCGTCATCTTCGTCCCGGCTGCGCTTGGATCCGCCGAGGGGCAGAAAGTCCGGAGCAGGACCTGAAGACACATCCGGGACGGGACGGGAGGGTCCAGGGGGAGAGAGCTGACGGAGGTCCTGACGGTGAAGCGCTTCCTCGAACATCCTCTGTGCTGCGCGGAAGGCTGGAGACGGGCTCTCTGCTCGCTGCTGTGGGGCAGGGATCTGGGGAAGACCCACTGGCTCCACAGCTTGAGCAGGAGGGGCCCGCCAGCCAGCCCAAAACTCTTCTGGAGGGAAGCGCTGGTCGTCCTCTTCACCTTCTTCTTCCTCCGAGAGACTGCTGTCGCCAGAGTCCGTGTCCTCCTCCTCTTCGCCAGAGTCTGCAGAGTCTTCCTCTTCCTCCTCTTCATCAGAAGACTCTAGGAAAAAAAAAGGAAAACCATTTACCCCAAACGGATCGATGTCGTCCTCGTTCTGCCACGGGGCGTCCGCGTCCACCGGGTCTTCCCACAGGTCGACAAACGGTACGTCCCACAGAAGGTCTGAAACATACAAACATAAGCAACTTACAGGAACATGTAATAACGATTAACCAATTTATATTAGGCAAGGCAACTTTATTTATACCGCGCATTTTGTACACAAGGCAACTCAAGGCAATCCAATCCACTTTATTTATATAGGACAAGCGTTTCCAAAGTATAAGATCGACAGTATATAGGAATTAAAAATAAAAAAAGATATAATCAAATCGGTCATTCAACTAAAAACATAAATATGTTGATATGAATATGAAAATATTATTTCTTAATAATAAAACATTAAAAACGATTGCAATAAGTAAGTTAAATATTACTGACCTCAGTCTGGTATCTCTTGCATAAGTTCACAGGGCACCTGACAGTGCCATCTAAACCTAAGAATGCACTAAAGTCCACTGAAGCAATATTGATCAGCTTTTAAGCATAGCCAATACATTTCTGAAACAAATCTGCCAGTTTAGAATGTTGGACTGGAAAGCTTACGAAGCTTATTATGAATTTCGATGCCCAGAAACTAAACTTCCTTTGATTTCCAACAAATTCCTTGATAATGTTTTACTGAGGACTCCTACTGATAAATTGAAGCAATTTTTTGATCAGGTTTTAACCAAGCCCGAAAAGAAATCGAGTGAAAGTTGCTCACTAGCTAACTGTAAACGCCACTAGATCATCAACTTGACCACTCTCGACCAAAACAAGATGCCCAAAAACTAAACGACCTTACTTTTCCAACAAATTCCTTGATAACATTTTACTTAGGACTCCTACTGACACATTTAAGCCATTTTGATTAGATAATAACCAAAACCGAAAAAGAAATCGTCGAGTGAAAGTAGCTAACACCTGTAAAACTAACCATTTCGTCAACTTTACCACTTTTGGCCAGAACACGACGCCCAGAAACTAAACGACCTTAGTTTTCCAACAAATTCCTTGATAACATTTTACTTAGGACTCCTACTGACACATTTAAGCCATTTTGATCAGGTAATAACCAAAACCGAAAAAGAAATCGTCGAGTGAAAGTTGCTAACTATGTAAAACGGCCCATTTCATCAACTTAATCGTTAGCAAAGGCCTCATTGCCCTGACACGGACAAAACTGTTACTACCATTGAACATTCAAGCTATTTTACCGATATTTGTTGATATACAGTCGCATAATTTAAAGATACTTACCACGAAGAGAGAGCTCCAACTCCAGATGTCCAGGTGCCATTGTTAAGTGTTTGTCAGTTCGTAAATCTGCAAAAACACACACACAACCACAGAAACAAAGTGTTAGAAAGTGTTTTGAATGTGTATTTGACCAACAATTGACATAAACCTATTAAGAAATGAAAATACAAACCTCACATGAAATCTCCACTCCAGGGTCGAAGTGGAAAGAAAGATTCTAGCCAAGTCGCTCTTTAAATAGTACCCTGTTGCCATGGCAATGACGCAGTGCGTGTTTATCTGGATTTTTAAGAAGTACAATTAATTTGTAAAACAGGATGGAGAGCCTCATAGCAATAGCTTCTTTTTATTTTTATTTTTGAACCAATTAAAACAGTTATATGTTGGGCGAGCATAGGCCTACCAAAAGGGGCGAGGGAGCAATCAGTTATTGATACAATGAAAAACAGGTCCCAGCATTGGCAGTTATGCCCCTAGTCCTGTCCATCATCCTGCTCTTGAAAGCTGTGTTGATGTTTCCTGACCTGGATGTGGTGCAGATGGTAGAGCGGGTATCTCATGATTGGAAGGTCGGGGGTTTGCAAGTGCAGTGTCGTTGTGTCCTTTGGCAAGACACTGGACATTTCTCATTAGTCCAGTGGTTATAAACCTTTTTTGTCTCACAACCAGATTATTCACAGTTTTTGGTATAAATCATAGAACTACATGGACAACAATTTACCAGTAGGTGCAGCAGATTCTTAGAAACACAGACAGACCCAGCATTCATGGTATGCATGCTCTTACTTCTGTGTAGTTGAATATTCAATTGAATGGGATGTGTTCAAAATAATAGCAGTGGGGAGTTCAATTGGTGAGGTTAATCATTCTGTGGAAAAACAGGCTTGAATCAGGTGGCCCTTATTTTAGGAAGTCAGCACATGTTATACATGCATTTCACTTTGAAATCCTGAAGAAAAATGAGTTGTTCAAGACATTGTTCAGAAGTACTGTGCTCTTTTGTTGAAAGGTTGATTGGAGGGGTTAAAACTGCTAAAATCATCTCCAACGTCATCTCTAACCCTTCCATAGATGAGCAGGAGTCCAGCTCCACTTGTGTCATTTGATAAAAAGACATAGCATTAAAAAAAGAAAAGAAATGGCATTCGTTCGAGTGAAGATAGATTTTCAAATCAAGTCATTGCAACAGCTATATACAGGAGTAAAACAAATACAGAAATTCTTACAATACTTACTTTGACACTTTTTCAACACTTTTTGGTTGCTCTTTTTTTGGTTGCATTTTCGTCACATTTTTATCGCTTTTTTTTGTCGCTTTTTCATCCTCATTTTTGACTCTGTTTTGACACTTTGTTCGAGAAGCTTTTAGATTTGGGTAAAGCCAAACTGGAGAATTGTGCTTGGTTCAGGTGTGGGTTATAGAGGGATGACTGAAATATGTACTGATATAGATTTCATACAAGTAATTGTGACCATTCTAACTAATATGAACTAAGGTGAGAAAGCAGGGACATTTGCAGTATTATGGGTCTAGACTCAAGGTCATTGATTTGTGGATCCATAAAATTAACTGCACTTCTCATATGCTGCGTACCTGTATTCTGCTACGTTACCACCAGATGGAGCTATTGACCTATGCGAACCCGGAAGTAGAGCTGTGACGTCAAACTTATACGTTTGTTCTGAGTCCAAACCATGGATCTATTATAATAACTGGATAGGACACTCCCCCCTTCCCCGCGCGCCGGTCGGCGGACGGCCACTAGATGGTACTACAGCAGCAAATTCTCATCGGGCTCAGAAAGGATTTTTGCCATAAGCGGCTGTGCAAGAAAAAACTGTCCGTGTTCGGCTGACAGGACGCCTACAACTGTCACAAAGGTCGGATTTAGTGTCGATTATCATCTATATTAACATCATGTACTTTTTTTCTCTTTAAAATTTGCGTATCGCCTAAAAAATACGTTTTTAAGGACTTAGCCGAGCTCCACTCTAGCCACGCTCTAGCTTTCTGCCGCGCTGATTGGGCAGAACTAAACACGTGTTGCCGTGCACGTGCAGAGCGCGCCCTCGATTTCCGTGGGCGCGCTCATGAAGGAAAACAACAGCATGGGGGAATCGAGAGAAAAGAGGAATTTTGCAAGTAAGTTTGCGCTGTTTGTATCACACAGAATGTATTCCGTAACTGTAAATGTTAATATACACCACGTAAATACTATTTCGATGAGACAGTTGATATATTGTAGCTTCGTGAAAAATAGAAACTACTACAACGAGTACCATTTTAAACTAACAGAACAATGCTATTCTAGAGGACAGTGTCCCTGTTTAATGTAAAATACACATACAGTATATTTTACATTAAAATACACGGTATGTGTATCGAATTACAATAATTACATAGCGTAACACATAGTGAGAAGTTATTTAACTTGCCAGACAAACTAACAAAATAAGGTTAGTTAATATGATCGAAGTGTACGAGGCCATCAGACGGTTCCAGCTATTTTGCCTCATATTTAATCTGGACAGTATCTTACTGGTTATGGTTAGGGGCAGGGGCAGGAGTTGGAAAAAGTTTAGAAACAGGAAAACAATTAAGGCTAAGGTTAGGAAAAGGTTAGGTTTAGGTTTATTGGGCACTATATAATAATTACGTGACTTTTTAATCAAGTTTGTTAAATTCACAAATTCGTGCTTTCATACTTGTTCACTAATGTATCAAGACTGGTGATTATAGTAACCGTAATAGACACAGTAGTCAGATGTATATAATTCTTATTTTGTCGTGTGATAATAAAATATGAACTAAGTATAATGAGGGTGATATTTTGGTTCTCCTTTCTTCACCTAGGTCGCCTGCTGCAGAGAGGAGTCTGCTGCAGTGGGATCTGCGTCCACTATGGATATGGAAGATGGGGCTTAGCATGAACTTCTTTGCTAACAGGTGATTACTAGCTATTACTTAAAGTTCAATTAGTTTGTTATGTATTTTATAGCCACAAATAAAACTGTAATAAAGTTGCTGCTCGGTAATTGTACCTATATTGAACAGATGCGGCCGTGTCCTGTCCCATCTCCTCCACACAGGACAGACCAGACTCTTATTATACCGTCTCCTGTTCTGCTGTGAGTGAGGTGCTCAGCACATGGCAGTGTTGGAACGAACAGAGGCCAACTACCAGTAGCAAGTAAATTACATTGTATGTAGGTCACATTCAAACTGTTGACCCAACTTCACCAAAATAAACTCTTTTGTCATCCACAGCATATAGAGCTTATATTAAAACCGAAAATGTCAAGTCTCGGTTTAAAGCCCCATCACCATGGCAACACAAGACCAGACAAAGACAAACCCAACTCTGACGGGACAACAGGTAAGATGCACACACAAAAAAAAGTATACTTTTCTAATTATGATTAGTCATGCAAGCTATAACTTCATAAATCACAACAGTGCCAAATTCAACTGTAAAATGTAAGGGAACCTATTCAAGTTAATAAAATAAAGGTCTATCAGGTTTCAGACAATAATAACTAGTTATTAAACCAACTTTGACTATTTGTGTCATGTCTAACCTATTCTCCGGTCATTTTCTCAGTTTCTCTTTTAGCTTAAGTGATGGAGCCAAAAGAATGGTGCCGTATGAAGTTGCCATTTTCACCAAAATGTGACTGTGCAGCCCTGGAAACAAAGTCTTGTTCTTGCTGTCAGAAAGAACTGCAGTAGCTGGTGACGCCCGTGTCCTTGGAAGATGACCAGATTTAGCTTTTAAACTCGGTTAAAACCAGTTCTGTGCCTCTTTACAAACTGCAGTTACTCCTTGGTTTCTTGTTGTAAGAGTCAGGGTCAGACTGGGCAGCTCAAGAGGCTATCGGCTAAACCTTTATGTGGTGAGAATGCAGGCGTTATATGTTATGTATATGTTATAGATGTTTGTCTTGTCCAGAAGGAGACCTATTCCAGTCTGGGACTGTCGTTGAATCTACTTTCCAATCTGACAGCAGAGAAAAAAACGTAAGGTGGTCTTGGCTGAACTTGTTGATCAGTAGAACAGCTTTGGGCATTATTCTTTTCCACTCTGAAGATATTACGGGCACTTCTGGAAATAAAGCCAATAATGTTCAGAGTGCAGAGGATCGCTGTTGTGGTTTCTTTTTGCAACTGCTGTCATCGGGTCTAAACCAATAACATTTAAAATTTGGGCAAAACCCAGTTTTTTTGTGTGTGTATAGTGTTGTAGGCCTTCTATGCAAATATGTTGGGGCACTTTTCTTTTTTGCAATATCCTTATTTTATTGTGTACATAAAAAAAAGCTTCATTGCATTTCAATTACATCTATTAGTTTCTGCGAAAATCCCAAAGACAATTGACATAAATGTTGGTGATTTATTTTACTTGAATTATTTTTTTAACTAATTTTGCAATTCTGTTACAATGCAGTAAAATTATTTTTTAAAATAACACTACTCTTGAGTACAATTTTCTACTCTGCTGATTTACTTGTGATGAATTGCTAGTCTGCAAATGTTGTGAAATACAATGTAATGTGGTTCCAAAATTATAAGCAAAAGCTTATAATTTGCATTATAATGTATTATAATGGCTCTTGTCAGCCTAATAATTAGAGGATGGTATTTATCACATTGCCATTGTTGATAATTATGAATATACGCATTGCAATGCTATTTTTGTTCTCATGTTCCATCCATAAAAATGCAAATGTCTATATCTACACACTATTGCCTGATTGTTAAGATGACAAAGTACAAGATAACATTTCAGTGTTTCCATGCAAGTTCAGCTATAAGGAAGCATTATAATAACAAAGGTATATATGACATGACATTTTTAATGATAGTACGTAAAAGAAAAGGCAATATGCCCAAACTACTATAAATATGACATTTAAATAAAACAGAATAACCAAAGGTAAAACTGTATGGTAATTGTATTGTAGGATTTCATTTACACACCACGTGTAAAAATGTGTCTCGTTCATTTCACGTTTGATTTCATGTCACGGCAAAAAGTTAAATGGATCAAATGCTGCGTTGAACAAAATTACGGTATTTAAAAACTTACAAAGGCATAAATGAACATTGATTTTGTCATTATGCTGAATAATAGAAGTTGGATGTATCTTTTAAATGTTGGAAAACGGTACAGATCTTTAAATACATCCATGCGTAGGGCAGTAGCTTGGAGATCTGGGTCTACTGCTCCGCTCACGGCAGCAGCCCTGGCTGAGTCTCTGCCTGCTCTCGTTGCGCTGTCAATTTACTTGACATGTGGTCAATTGTAGAAGTATAATTAACTTTGTAATTAAACGTTGGAAAACGGTTCCAAAAGTGAATAACTTTGATTGCATCAATGACTAGGTTGCGCGATCTAGACCTACTGCGTCTCTGCTGCGCTCTGCTGCCGAGCTGTGGTGCGCGTTCTCGTCGCGCTGAGAATCATGGGGATTGGCAATAAACATCCGCGTTTCTTTGTGTTTTTTATTGGAAATGAGTAAGGACCCTAATATGGCCATAACAATGAATAATATAAATTATACAAGTATATAGTAGCCGTTAAAAAAAGCTCTGGGCCCGATGGACCCGGAAGTAACGCGGAAGTAAGAATTTTTTCTGGCTCGCTGCGCCAATGAGCACAAACCATTGAAATCAACGGGCGGCCATATTGGATACCCGGGGCTTGGTCCAAACCAAAGACGTATAAAGTATCAAGTTATGAACGCCATTCCAGCTGGTTTTGTAAATTTGTGTGGGAATGATTTTCAGTTGTCAGGTGCGTCTGTGTCTGTTATCAAACCACAAGAAACATTATGTGGCAAAGTCTGTTTCGGGCCACGCAGAAACAATAATCGAGCAATTCGTCACTTATTCCAGAGGGAGATCGCAATAAAACCTTACGTGCAATTATTGGGCTCAATTCAAAAATGATATAGCTTGGGAAAAGGTCTGGCTCTTGCCTCATAAATATTTACTTAGAAACAAAGTCAGAGAGATTTCGTTTAAAATCTTACATAAAATTTACCCTGTAAAGCACTTTATGACAAAGTTCAAAAAAGACATTGATACGTCCTGCTCCTTCTGCTCTGCGCTGCCTGAAACAGTCCCCCACCTCTTTTGGCACTGTCACTACGCTAAAACCTTCTGGAAAGATGTATCAAAATTCATACACAACAAACTACATCTAAACCTAAATTTATTGTACGAGCATAATATGCTCTGCAATGTCACTTTATCAACCAACCACCTGAATTTAGTTTGAGAGACTTTGTGTTACATTCACCCACCACTACCCACACAGAAGAAGCAACGCCGATTCATCTCAGAACATCCTACTAGACCTTTATCAGGAAGAAAAACTGTTGTGCATTATTTTTGGATTTATTTATGTTTTGATTTTTGAGTAAATGCCAAAATATTTATGCTTTAAGAAGTGGACAATGACCACTCACAATGCTTGCCAAAACAATAAACTTTTATTTCTTTTTTCATAAAGTGCAAATGACACTGTGCATACTATGTGGTGCAGATTTAGAGGAAAACATGGTTTAAGAACAGATGGCGTTGAGTGTAAAAAAACAGTAAGGTTAAAGCATTGAATAATAAAAACTTGAAGGAATAAAAATCAACCTCCATGTGATGTGGTAAATATTAGGTATTGATCCGTTATTACTGAAATATTGATTCATATTCACTCAATTGGCAATTTTCTATGGCTTAAAGTAAAGTTGTAACTCACTTAAAGTATTTATATTATGAATTTTTAGGGGGGATGATGTGTAGAAACTGTGTGAGGTTTCATGAATCAGAGCATTGCAATAACATTAAAATACCCAAACACCAGATCTCTTCTGTTGTTTTTTTAAATATATTGTAAACTTATCTTTCATCATTCTTGTATGAAAAGCGCTCTCTAAGCAATGTTTGAGTGATTTGCTTTATTGATTGATATATACTTTTATTTTCAATAGTTTATTGCTTATTATTTATCATTAGCAAAAAACAACAATGGCAATAAAAACGATTCATACTCATACTGTATATAATATATATACAGTATATATATGTATATATGTCAAAAGATCCAGTGTTGCATTATTTTTATTTTTATTTTGTATATTTTATATTTTTTACCAATATCTAATTTTGATGATGGGAGAGTGTGACCACTACGCAAACCCTCTCCAGCCCATCCCAAAGATCCACAATGTGGTTAAGAACATTTTTGTCAAAATATTTTGTTGGAGAAGCTGATGGAGAGTGCACATTCATTCCACTGTTGAACAAAACAAGACATTTGGAGTTCAAAGGTGAGAGTCCTAGTTCATATACTGTAAAATTTCAGGTAGCTTCCCAGCTTAGCACGCACATTGATTAATTTACTTCTTCCTAAGGGTCAGGCCACCATTTTCTTAGTCTTTTCAAACAACTAGTGATAATCTTTTTGCACATTTTATGCAGAGCCGCTGCGGAGACTGAAAGGATGAACACATGTGTCCTGCCAAACCAAGAAGAAGCAGAAGCAAAAATGGGCATACACTTTGAAACTTTACATTTTTTGTTTAGTTTAGTTATCGAGTCAATTTTATTCGTCCTAAAAAAATACCACAAACCAAACTCCACAATCAAGACCCAAAGTAAAGCACAAATACTACTGTTATCATGGACATACTGACTTTTACCTCCTGACGTTGCTTACCACTGTTTAAAAGTATGACTTTATAGTATAACTATAGCCACAATTATTTGAATGCATGTGTAGATTGAGTGTTAAATGGAATCAAGAGGTAAGTCTTCAGCCAATTAGGAATAAAGTCAAAGTCAATATTTCCCTTTTTATAATTTAGTTTAAACACCCTGTCATTTAGTACAGGGGTTCGTCAGGCATAGACCCCCAAAATTACCAAGCAAGCAATTCGGGATTTCCCATTAAAGGTGCATTATGCAA
This sequence comes from Proterorhinus semilunaris, assembly GCA_021464625.1. Lineage (NCBI taxonomy): Eukaryota > Metazoa > Chordata > Actinopteri > Gobiiformes > Gobiidae > Proterorhinus > Proterorhinus semilunaris. The sequence goes on along the minus strand of CM038345.1, from coordinate 26,310,704 downwards.
CATTAATGTGGGAAAAAACAGGTTGATATTTGTGCATATTTAACCAAGTGGCTGTATGAGTGGCCTTTACTGTCGATCACAGTGCCCTCTACAACGTTCCAGGATCAGTTGTTTTGTAGGTTTTCTGGTGTCTCTCTCTCTCTCGCTCGCTCTCTCTCTCTCTCTCTTCCTCTCTCTCTCTGAACTTTTGGTTTTGTTGGATAACTCCTGTATCAGTGACAGATGAACTTGGCACAGACCAGAGAAACACGCCGTGCGTAAATATGGCGTCCTCGTGTGAGTTCGAGAGTCTTGAGAAAACTTTGGAGAGCCACATCCCGGAGGCAGAGCTCGCCGAGGTCAAGCGCATTCTGTTCGGCAAAGAAACGCAGTGAGTCCCCGCTGTACTGCATGTTTGTGTGGTGCCGTATTCATGATATAAGGCAGGCTTTTACTTTAACTCGTCCTGGGTCAATTATTACGCACACACTGGACTTTGGACAGTTTGTTCAGTCTTTAGGTTGCTGCTTATAATGATGAGCGTATGAAGCATCAACCCATGTTTCTGTTATATGTTGCCTACTGTTAAAAGCATATAGGTCTAATTGATATTAGGCAATAATAAGACAGATCAGTTCTATTGTTGTATTAGGCCAAAATATAAGCCGTGCTTTACATTAAATGGTGTTGCAATGGCATAATAACCAGGCAAAAAGGCTTCCTGTGGTGAGATTGACAGCGAGAAAAGGGAAAGAACATTCAATGGTTTATTATTATCATTGTTTAACTTATTTATAAATGATTACTCTGATAGGTTAGGAATGAGTGTTACTTATCTTAGGGAATGCATTCAGCTTTTGTTTATCTCAAAACACTGTCATACCGGCTGATGCCACAAGGTTGTGCTATTTTGTGTTTTTAACTTAACTTTTAACTTAACTTAGTCAATTTTGTTGAAGATAAAGCTGAATTTCTTTAACCATTTTTTTTAAATTTATTTATTTGAACAGGGACAGTGTACATTAGCCTCAGAAAGGAAAGATGCATTGTACCAGGTTATAGCACTTGTGCTAATTTCCACCTGCAGTCCCTGGGCCTATTGTACATGTTTTTAGTGGTAGGGGAAACCGGAGTACCCGGAGGAAACCTACACAGAAAGGCCCCGTCCAGGTGGGAATCGAACCCGGACCTTCTAGCTGTGAAGCACAAGCTCTAACCACTGTGCTACCATGCCGCCATTCACCAAAGACCCATCTAAAATTTAAATGTGGTTTATTTAATGGACCATAACTGTAGCTGTTTGCATCCTGCACCTTATTACTTAAACAAAAGTGTTGTTAAATTCAGTTCATTTATTTTCAGAATTTAAAAATATGTAAGGAAGTTAATGGTGAAACAGTCTTTTTAACCACCTCGGTTTCATCTCCAGTTCTTGGTCCAGAGCTCTGACCATATCGTGCAGCTGCTTGGTCTCATCGCCATTCCTCTTCATCGCTGTTTTGAGATCCTGTGTCTCCTTCAGCATACACGTCTTCTCTTCCTGAAGTTCAGACATGGCTTGTTTGTGGGAGGCCTTTTGTTGCACTGCTTCGTGCTCCACTTGTTCGATTTTCTTCTTTTTCATGAAGTTTGTTCAGAAAGTTTTTCAAGAGAAGTTTTCTCGGTCGGCCTCGAAGAGATTCTGACAAATCATCCGGCGCCTCAGGAGGGGGAAGCAATGCTTCACCCACACTGTTTACAGTGTGGGTGGGGTGGGGAGCTGCTGACCTCGACAGGGGATGTGGTCGGGCGGTGGAAGGAGTACTTCGAGGATCTCCTCAATCCCACTGTCACGTCTCCCGATGAGGAGGCAGAGGCTGGGGACTCGGAGGGGGGCTCGTCCATCACCCAGGCTGAAGTCACCGAGGTGGTTAGGAAGCTCCTCGGTGGCAAGGCCCCAGGGGTGGATGAGATTTGTCCCGAGTACCTTAAGTCTCTGGATGTTGTAGGGCTGTCTTGGTTGACACGTCTCTGCAACATTGCGTGGTGGTCGGGGACAGTGCCTCTGGATTGGCAGACCGGGTGGTGGTCCCTCTCTTTAAGAAGGGGGATCGGAGGGTGTGCTCCAATTACAGAGGGATCACACTCCTCAGCCTCCCTGCTAAGGTCTACTCCAGGGTGCTGGAGAGGAGGATCCAGCCAATAGTCGAACCTCGGATTCAGGAGGAACAATGCGGTTTTCGTCCTGGTCGTGGAACACTGGACCAGCTCTATACCCTTCATCGGGTGCTCGAGGGTTTGTGGGAGTTCGCCCAACCAGTCCACATGTGCTTTGTGGATCTGGAGAAAGCGTTCGACCGTGTCCCGCGTGGTGCCCTGTGGGAGGTGCTTCGGGAGTATGGGGTCCGGGGCCCTCTACTAAGGGCTGTCCGTTCCCTGTATGATCACAGCAGGAGCTTGGTTCGCAGTAAGTCAGACCTGTTCCCGGTGCGTGTTGGGCTCCGCCAGGGCTGCCCTTTGTCACCGGTTCTGTTCATTACCTATGGACAGAATTGTGATGTGATACAGAAATTATGATGTGTACAAAAGGGATTTATTCTCTAACTTTGCAGTTACAGAAGGCATTCCGTCCACGGAAGAGTAACTTCATAACTTACGAAATGCATTCAGTGACACATGCTTTCATTCCGTGGACGAAATGCATAATGGAATACATTTCGTGAGTCAGCAGTTTACGGAATGAATTATGTCTCATGATAATACATTACGTGGACGAAATGCATTATAGAATCTCAGTTGATTCTATGCAGACACTGGGGGCAAGGCAGGTGAAGTGTCTTGCCCAAGGACACAACAACAGTGTGCCCCTGCAGGACACAAACTGCCGATCCTCCAGTCACAAGATGACCCGCTCTGTGCCACTGTCAATAGACTAAAGCAGAGCTCGTGTTTGTGTCTATGCTGGACAAGGCATGTGTGCATGGAGAAAGATTAACCAATCACCTTACAGCAGCGGCATCCAGACCCACCCCATGATTTGCCTACATTGGCCCTCATTTATCCAACTTGCGTATGGTGAAATCAGAGCGTATGTGGGTTATACGAAAAATCACAGCCTGTTTTGGCATTTATCAATTTGAGCGCACCGGTCCGTACACCTGGCGTACGGTGCGCTCAAATCCTACACCAAGTCAAGAGGTGGTGTACACGACACACCAATTTAACTAAACACTAAACAGCGCAGGAAAACCGTTTCTAACAGCATGAACTGCATTACCACATCGCATATGATCCTCATTATTGATTTAAACATGAAACAAGGCGACAGCGTTAATGTTTATGGGCAGACTTTGATTCAATGCTGCGCTGCATCGACACGGGTCCGAGCCCAGAGGCTCAGTCCGGACCAGAGACACTAGAACCTGGACTGTGAACCAGTACGATGTTTTTTATATGTATATTTATGTTTTTTTTTTTTTTTTTTAACAAAATACCGCTGCATGCGCAAACTTTTTGTGGATTCCCCGCCTCACACCCGCGGCCGCTGCCTATGGGGCGCCAAATGTAACATGCCTTATTTCGTGGACAGAATGACTTTTGTGTCACGAAATACATATATTCATTACGAAATCACGTTACATCGTAACGCCATTTGTCCACGGAATACACAAATTGGGGACGAAATTACGTGGACGAAATGCACTATACACTGTAAATTCTAATAAGTAAAGTTTACTTGGTAGAAACCAGGAAATCGGATGCCCAAGAAATATCTTGTTCAAGAACACTTAATACTACATAATTCAACTATACTGTTAGCAAGTATTGTGAACTCAAGGTACACTAGTTAAACAAAATAGGATTTACCATTTTATTTTACACTTTGATTTGATTTGATTTGATTGATTTGATTTAATTTGATTTCATTTCTTATACAGCATACTATGCATATACTAGTTTAGTTAACTACTATATGTAAATGGTAAATGGTCTCAACTTATATAGCGCTTTTCCACCTACGTTAGGCACTCAAAGCGCTTTACACACATTCGTACTCTCATTCATACACCAATGTACACAGACACTGGAGGCAAGCTGGGTGAAGTGTCTTGCCCAAGGACACAACGACAGTGTACACCTTCAGGAGGCGGGATTCTAACCCCCGACCCCCCGATCATGAGACGACCTGCTCTACCATCTGCGCCACTGTCGCCCATATAAAATAAAATACTTAACTTCATATCATTCACACATTGCAAATTACAGAACACACACTGAAACAGACTAAAGTATAGTTTACTTGAAATGGTCCAGTGCCTCTCAATGCCCTTTCCAAGTGTGATGTCTAAACAGGCTCTACACTATGTTTTTGCAAGTAAGATCAATGTTTTGAGAAAAAACAAGTAATATTTAAAATGTGTATCCTAGTAAGCTCAATGTTTGCATTTACAGTGTGCTATCTCTGTCACGGCCTTGACTGTGGTGCTCAAGCGTAACTGAATGTGTTGCTTGCGTATCAGTCTGACGCTCTTAGACGGTATTTATCCCTCCTCTGTGGAAGCATGGGCAGACTTGAATGGAAGGACTAGCGCAATGTCTTGAGTTCATGTCTCCGGGTTCCGTAACGATGGTAAATAAACTTCTCCTGAATAAGACATCCTGACTGCTGCCTCTTCTTCATCAATCCTCTCGAGCATCATTGTTATTTCTCCAACAGGCACCAGGCTACAGCGTGGCAATTTAGGTCCGTTCTCTTGACGCGACCAAGGTTAGACGTGTTCACCACAGTTTACCTTAAGAGTCAGTCCTTTAAGAGTCATTCCTCCCCTTATTGGATGGATGGATGGATATTTCTTTTCATCACCAACAATCAACAGTCAACACACAACAAGAACAACAACAACAACAAGACAATTCTCACCCTACAATCTATCCTCGCCACCAAGATCAGATAAATTGTGTTTTAGTTGCTTTAACCTATTTTTCCATGGTTATATACCAGGTTATAAAACATGAAATATCTTTAGGCTATATCCAGTAGAAGCCTATGAAGAACATATTATTGGACCTCATTTCGAATTCACACATTGAGGATATGAATCCAATAACAATCACAAGCTGGTGATACTTTATTACTTATTAATAAATGTTACTTATTAATAAATGTTTGATCATTTTATTATTTCAGGAAGTTGGATCTGCCCTCATGTGCGGTGGAGAGTGCGTCAGAGCGGGAATTTGAGTTGAAGGGGTTTCGTTTCGAGGCGTCTCCCGAGCAGCTCAGAGCCCCCAGAGTGATCCGAGTGGGACTGGTCCAACACCACACCGTCCTGCCCACTGATGCCCCCGTACTCGAGCAGGTAATAGAGACAAATAAACAGCAATCCCTGCTCATTCATTGATATAATGAAGGGAAGAACAAATAAAGCAGTCATTATCATTATACCATATGAAATGAATAATGATAATATAGAATTTATGCAGAATCAATGTACTGGAAAAAGCATGTAACACCAGGGTTTATTGTGACCCATTCAATCAATGGCTTTTTGTATTTTATAAACTGCCTGACCAAAAAACAGAACGTATTAGGCCAAAATATTGAGTTATTTTAGCCTAATTAATCTGGAGTTGTTGCAGTTGGTCAGGTCTAGGTTCAGCAACGCTATGTGCCCAAACAATGAGATCAGCTCAGAACCTGAACATCCGGAATGACCAGGTTATTCCATCAGTGGATTTCTTCTTCCCTGATGGCACGGCATATTCCAAGATGCCAAAGCCAGGATTCATCGGGCTCCTGTTATGAAAGATTGGTTCAGGGAGCATGAGACATCATTTTCACACATGGATTGACTACCACAGAGTCCAGATCTCGACCCCACTGAGAATCTTTGGGATGTGCTATATGTGTGTGCTGTAATCAAAGCTAAATGCGGTCAACAATAACAAAATAATATTGTTATTGCCTTATTTTGTGCCAATGTTTTTTTGGTCAGGCAGTGTATTATTAACTTTAGTTGATACGTTGTGATCTTGTTCTCAGATCAATGCGATGCACCGTCGGGTTGGAGAGATGGTGGAGGTGGCCGCCATGTGCGGAGTCAACATCATCTGCTTCCAGGAAACATGGAGTGAGTTATGACACGATGAAACTAAAAATAACGAAAGCAATTTAAAAAAAACAACCTCATAATTAATGTTTGTAATATAATGTTTTCTTGTAGCGATGCCGTTTGCTTTCTGCACTCGAGAGAAAGCGCCGTGGACCGAGTTTGCAGAGTCGGCAGAAGAGGGGCACACCACTCGCTTCTGCCAAGAGGTGAACTACTCTATAGAGTACGGTCCATTAATTAGGAAAACTCTAAGGATAAAAGTAATTTGAATGGAAAGAGGCTGAGGAGGCTGATAGTTCTGCTCCTGGGAACCTTCAGGCAGATTGTTGGATAGAGCATTATTTTGTCCACGGATCCAAATGTCAGTGGGTCAAATTTTAGCTGTTACTATCAACTCATTTTCCCACTTGTTTTTCAGTTGGCGCGTAAATACAACATGGTGGTGGTGTCGCCTGTACTGGAGCGAGAGGAGCTGACGGAAACTCTGTGGAACACGGCTGTGGTGATTTCAAACTCCGGGAACGTCATCGGGAAAACCAGGAAGAACCACATACCTCGCGTCGGAGACTTCAATGAGGTCTGGACACAAGAGCTACTTAATAAACAGAAGTAAACATTTCCCAAAACAAATAAATATGAATAGATAATTCATTTAAAACGTGAATAGAATTTTAAAGTATTGTTAGTCTAATCAGAACGTACCTGTCAGAAAAATTGCAATAATTATTCAGCCCTGGTCTCTATTTTCTCTTCCTCAGTCGACTTACTACATGGAGGGAAACATGGGACACACAGTTTTCCAGACACAGTTTGGGAGGATCGCGGTGAACATTTGTTACGGGCGACATCACCCTCTGAACTGGTTCATGTTCGGTCTGAATGGGGCGGAGATAATCTTTAACCCCTCGGCCACCGTGGGAGCGCTCAGGTCCGGAGACGCAACTTACAAACAGGGATACAGTTAACTTTTGTGAGACAGACTACGGTCAGAATCAGATTAGATTTTATTGCTAGAAACATTTTTATTGGTGCAAAATGAAACATAAACTAGTAGTAAAAAATAAACTAGGATGAAAAATAAACACGAGAATGTAAAATATGCACAATATACATGTCCCGATATGTCATAGGATGTAATATTTTATCTACCCAAAGTAACACGGCTTTAAATACATCTGGTTGTCTACTTGTTCCAAAAGAAATACTGCACAGTTTGTCCAGGTTAATGCTGAGATGCTTGATAAAGTTTTCTCCTCAGTGAGGCCAACCACGTGTCTTTAGACCCGGTCCCAACCCCGTTAAAACATTCTATGAATCCTTTAAAGACGAACTATTACACATGATCAATTGCTCTCTTCAGACGGGGGTCTTCCCTGCTGCCTTTGTTAGAAAGCCAGTTTGTAACAAAGCCAGTTCACAATTAGAAAGTGGACCTGACGTTGGTACCAAAGTTTGATTTTAAAAAACAATTATCCTATGAAACAACTTGAAATACACATTTATTTTCAATCTGAATTTATTAATTTCTATTCACACAAATAATTTGTAGGATTGGGGGGGGAAACAAATATGTTAATTAGTTGTTTTCATGACAGATTTTTCCCATTTAATGAGCAGAAAATCCAGATTTGTACTGTATTTTGGGTCTCAAGTGAAATAAGAGAATGTACTGTATATAGCCCAACCCTGTCAAAATTAGAGCTAATGTTAACTTCATTTCCACAGTGAGCCCATGTGGCCGATAGAGGCTCGAAATGCAGCTATTGCCAATCACTGCTTCACCGGCGCCATCAACAGAGTCGGGACAGTGAGTCTTTTTATCCTTCAGAATAAACGCAAACATGAATGAAGTGTATTGTGAAGAGACTAAATATCTCCTTGTGTTTTTCGTTCAGGAGCATTTCAAACGTGAATTCACGTCCGGTGATGGGAAGAAGGGTGAGTATAGCAGCAGAGGATGTTTGTCAAAATTCAATGTTATTCCATAAACCCACTCATAGATCTACTTTTAAGTCTTCATTTCAGCCTGTAATCCCACATGGTCTTCACTAAACATTCTCCCTATGTTGCTTTTTTATTTTAAACAATTAGCCAAACAATCCTGAAAACCTTAACACTTACTGCAATTATGTTCATTCAAATGTATTAATTGTTTTCAGCACATCACGACTTCGGACACTTTTATGGGTCGAGTTACGTGGCTGCTCCAGACGGTAGTCGAACCCCAGGTCTGTCCAGGACTCGGGACGGACTCCTGGTCGTGGAGATGGACCTCAACCTCAACAGACAGATCAGCGACAAGTGGAGCTTCAAGGTAGAGCTTTTAAACCGAGTCCGAGAGATAGAAAGATGAAAGCTTCACTGGTCTAAGATGTTTGTGTAGTTGTGTCGGCAATGTGATGTTTTATTGTGCCCTTAGAGTTGGTCTAATTAGGCACAAAAAAGGCCATTCTAATCCGTGCGTTTTACTTATTTCTTTGTTTTCAGATGACGGGGAGATACCCAGAATATGCAGAGGAGCTGATCAAAGCCGTTTCTCCTGATTTCAAACCAAACATTGTGAAAGAGTAAATTAATTTGGATAGAAGTATAGCACAGGAATAGAAGTATGTTTAATCACCTGGTAGTTATATAGTTATTATGACTAAAGCCTCTGTTGCTGATCTTTCAATCTTTGATGGCATACATGTTAATACATGAAGTAAAGAGCTCAATGGTCCCGCCCACTTCTGGGCCTTTGGCCAGTGCCAGAAGTAAAAAAAAACATTGACTCTTCAAAAGTTTAATATATCAGGAGATTAAAAGAATGATAGCAGCCAATCAGCTATTTTCAGACTGAAGATGTATCCAAGACTTTATAAACCGAAATGTCATAAGAGCCTTTTGCCATATTTTCAAGTATTTCATATTCTTGTCAAATATTTGCGCTAAAGTTAATGGAAAAAATGATCAGATACGTCGAGCTCTATTAATGGATCTATAATTAATAAATGTCGCATCTGAAATGCTGGCAATGACAGATAATTTTGTCTTTTTTCTGGGGAAGGACTCCTAGACCCACATATATTTCCTTTTAATAAAAGCAATAAAATAAAAATATATTACATTAATGTTGCATCTTTAGACAGTATTATGTTGGCAATAAAGAAACAAAATGCATTATCCCTTGTTATCTCTATTATGCAATTCTCATCCAGTTATGTTTTTACTTTGCGATAAAGTGCAATGCAATTTATTTCAACTCATTCCCCAAAAACAAATCCGTTGCACAAGTTGGTTACATGTGTTCAAATCTTTTATTTACAACAGTAATATTAAATTACAGCTCTATTACAAAATAAGATGTGTGCCGTCTTATATATTTTTTCCCACAAGAAACAAAATTTAAATAAAACTTCCTTATGACGGGTTTGAAAATAGTGCAAAACAAAATACATAAAACATACAAAGCAACACAATAAGAGTAGAGACTTCCTGAAAGAACATGAACTCTTTTTTTCCTCTTTAAGTGACAAATTAAATGTTTACAGTAAATTTAATAAACTGGAGAAAGCTTATATCCTATATGTTTTATCTATCCGCAGAGCATTGCGTTGGACCAGCTTGTTTTCTCAGCAAAGGGATAGTTGAGGACTTTGTGAAGATACTTCTTTGAGAAGACTTTGGACCAGCAGAAAAAAGCAACATCACCTCAGTATAACATTAATAGGACTGCAAATTGTTATCGCAAAGTTGGTCACACGTCTAAAACAAAATCACATAAGCTGTGATCAATTATGGCAAGATCACAGAGTTCTTCCATCTGACTAACCAAAAGTACAGCCGTAGCCACAACTATTAACCAGACCGTCTGATATAGTCAATCCTAATCAAAGTACAGCAAGCAGCTCGATATTCAATTAACCAACATAAGATGCTGGTTGAAATGGAAAGAATCAAGACATAAAGTCGTAATGATCAGAAAATGTGCCCGAAAATGGTCATTTTCCCAATTACATGCAGGCAATTCACTGCAGCAATATTAGTTTTGAGGTTTTAGAGGGAGATGGTGCCCACCCAGCTCTGAATCCAGAAGTAAATTACCCATTCACTTTAAATTATAAAACAGTATTAGTTTAAAGACCGGACAGCAGACAATTTAAGGTAATTCATGACCGACTATGATCATAATCAACCAAAGAAAAAGTTGCCGGAATACTATTAAGTTATTTGCATCGGGAGTTACCACATGTTCATAAAACTTTCAAACATTTCCAAAAAGTAAACAGGAAAGGTGAGTGGGAATTGTAATTCAGGAACCAGAAATCTCCACGGTTGAGCGATTACTGAGCCATTGCTTTTGTCCACAAACTGATTCAGCTGATCATTGCCTTCTACGCAGAACAGAAAAACAAGAGCTATTTTCACAAAGGTCTGAACTATCCCTTTACGAACCGATTATTACCTGAGTGTTTCCAAAGTACACTTTCCCTTTCCCTGTTCGACCATGATTTTAAAAAGAAGATAAAAAATTATAATAAATTAAAATTCAGACTCGTACGCTGCACAGAAGTTATTGAACATGATCAGCCCTGAATTACGTGCACACAAATGTCATTCATGTCTCCATTCGAAACCCACACGAGTCATGAACACTGTTAGGCAATAAATGTATCATAATTAAATTCACTATAGCTTCATGTCAAAATAATAATAAAACAATATAAAACAAATTCATTCATACCTTGTAGACATCGATAATGTAATAATTACCAGAAATGTAGAAACGAGCGACAATAGTGAAATGAAATGGTTTCAAAATCAGACCTGCTCCTTCCTCAGAGGAGTCAGGTGCCGTTCGTGCTGTTGCTCGGCAAAGACACTTCGCCCTGCCTTGCCTCCAGCGTCACACACATTAACATCGGTGAATTACTGTGAGTGGATGAATGGCCCAAAATAAACCTTTTATAATTGGACTAAAAGGGAAAAAGAAGGTTTGAATTTTCTGTCTTGGTAACCAAAAGAATTTCCCCATTAAGTAAATTTCTTCTGATAACTGCCGCCAATAATGTCCTCATACTGTATTAACTAATTACATTACGGAGTTACCATAGATTCAACAATGTTCTTATCGCAGTGTCCAAAGTGTTTTCATTTTTTTGGGTTGAAGTGTATATTACGCCTGGGTGCATTTGAGAACCTTAATGCCAGCTCCGTCTAACAATAAAATATATTAGTTTTGGAGGTTTTAATCGCGTGGAATTATAAAACTTACAGAAAGAAGTACCATCTCTGGAGGTGTGTGTCTATTCCACAAGTCTGAGGGCCACCCCTGTCTTATAGTGAATTAGTCTCATTAGTATTTTATCAGATGCTCAAAGTTGCCTTACAATTTCGTGCATTATTCATTCCATAAATTCCCTGTGGCGAGCCATGTCACAGCTGCACTGACGGAAGCGAGGCTGCAAATCTACGCCATCAACCTGTCGGACCACCAACCACTCACACATCCTGGTCTACATGTTTTTAGTGGTAGAGGAAACCGACCAGACACGGAGAGAACATGCAAACTCCACACCAACCCGGGTCCTTCTAGCTGTGAAGCACGGGCACTAACCGCTGGGCCACTGCTTGAAATTGCCTGCTAATGATGACATTATTGGCCATTACTGCATTCTCAGTGGCTACAAACCTTAACACACAAAGGAACAACGGTGATGCCGCAGCCCGTGGAAGAGTAGCACCGAGTGGGACGTCCGGTGCAGCAGCAGCATAAATCAGGCCTGAAATCGTCCTATCGTACTTTAATTAAACTAAAACTCCTGGAAACATCAGTGGTCTTTGTAAATGAAAAGGATGTCCTCGTCCGTGCCGTAGCTGCGTCGAGCCTCTTCGAAGTTACCCACACTGGTGCTGCAAACTCCTACAAACACAATACACGGTTGATCTACTTGTGAAATAAAACAACTCTTTAATTTGTTCCTTAATTGCTCACTAAACCGCTTTACAATTACTATTAGTTCAATTGAAGTGACTAAAAATCAGTTTGAGAAAGGTGAAAATGTCATCAAAATATGCAAACATCTCACAAGAACATATGTGACTGACAGTGTTTTCAACCAAGGACTTTTAGTCAATTTGCACCAATTAGTCGTGAGTTTCAAGCGGTGCATTCATGAGCTGCACATGGTTTGCGACAACCTGCAGTAAACCTACTATTATTGGAGAATATGTACCTCCAAACAATTATCACAGGGCATAGGCGCCGATTTATGTTCTTTCCAGTGGGTGCGCAGTCCAAAAATAAAAATAAAATCACGGTCGAGATCGAACCAGCAGTCTCTGGGACCCCGGTCATATGAGCCCGGTGCTCTACCTATGGAGCTAAACGAATGACCGCACATGTACGTATATTGATTTTTATGAACCGCCTGCGCTCATGTATTTGGAGGAACCGGAGAAGCAGCTTTACAGGTTAGGCGATATTTATTGAATCATTTTGTAATCAATTTCACCTGGGTGCCCAAACATTTGAGTGGGTGCTCCAGCCCCGCAGAATCAGTGATTAACTTCTTACCTGTAATTGTCTGTTGCCAGAATCTATGTTGTTTGCAGACATAATGTTGACATAATTTATCCGTACATGGGTGATTGTAAAGGCTCATTCCTTTACAAGTCATTCACCTTTTGAATCATTTGACTTTAATAGACAATAGACCCCATGCAGAAAAGTTCTTGAGCCAAGTCAGTAGCTAACGGGGAACTAAGTAGAACTAAAAACTAGAGCCTTGCCCTACAGATTACTATGAGTGAATTTTCTTACGGTCCGAATAGGCCGGGTTATTGTAATAGATGCTGTCTGTCGTCCTGTTGAAGCCACACACCACCACAAAGTGCCCCTGGTACTCGGGTTTCCTGCAGAAGCACTTCTGTCCCACCGGAAGGAAGCAGCAGTACTTGACGGGAGACGAACACAGCTCACAGCAGAGAACCACTGCGTTCACCAGGACTATGGCCACGTGACCATCCTGCAGGTGGGTCTGGATCTCCTGCACTGACACCGAGCTACAGGAGGCACAGAAAAGATACGTTCATAGGCTGCATTCATTATGTTCATGTCATTATTCCAGATGCTTGTGTCCTCATATCCACCCACGTTCAGCTGTACTTGTCGTGCCTTTTTAACCCACTAATCCCCCCCCCCAGGCTACTACTGAGAAATGTTTTACTAGTATAATACCACATTGCCAATTATCAAATTTAAGTTAAATACCTTTTTTTCACTGTGACGCTTTTAGTCTCCGCTTTAAAAAAAAGATCATTCACTCTGTCTTCTTCTGTGTCAAAATGTTTCTTATAAAAAGCCTGGAAATAAACAACAAATAGATCATTTAAAATCACCCTTTCCCGTCATTACAAGTATTTTTTTTTTTGTTGCACCTGGTTTTTGAAGCCCTTGTCCACTCCCAGCGTCTGAGTGTAGAAGCAGTGCCGGACTCCGATGTGGTTCATGAGGTAGGCCAAATCTATTGTCCACACGCTCTCCGTCAGTTTGAGCTCCCAACACGCCCTCTGAAACTGATCATCATCTACGCTCTGCAAATATCTGCAGGAGTCACAGGTTTGTGTGTTAGAGTTTGGTCAGGCCTGTTATGACATTTGAGACCTCGTCTCAAATGTGAATGAACGGTATCCTGCATCTGTGGATTTTTAGAGATATATCTGAAAACTAAAAGAAGTTTACAGCGAACATATGGCCCTCTGACAGCCATGATCTACTATTGAACTCAGTACACAGATATTTAAAGCCTGTTCCCCCATGCCCCACAAAACTACTCAGCCGTTTCCACTTTCTCTACACTTAGATGGTCACCTTAAGAGTGAGCGGTAACTCAAGGACAAAGATAGAAAGGACTATCTTTTAAAAAACTGACTACACATCTCATCTATTTTTCTCAAGTTGCTGTTTGAGTCTGTTTGTGTTGACATTGCGGGTGACACAACAATAGTATATATTAGCGGGATTTAAACTATTGCATTAGTATGCTATAGTGGCTCTAACAACTGATTTAATCAATGATTTTCACCACTGAGTCTGATACTTCGTTTCCATCATGTATAACGTAACAAGTCACGTTTAAAGCATTAAAAACTCACTTGAGGACCATTTTGGAGCAGGCTAAGCCACAGTCCCAGTGGTACTCCTGCCGGATGACAGGTACAGCCAGCAGAACTACATCATCTGAACAAACACATTGCACAATGGATTAAAACTAGGAAATTACAGATTAATCGCAGTTGGTTAATCAAATACAGCACATCACATCATAGATTGAAAAACAATTAGCAGGATAGGTATTATTACATGTCACTGAGATGACCTGATGGCATGCATCTTCTAAAAGTTTAATAATGATCAGAGGGGGAAAAACAACTTGAAAAGTGAGTAAAAACCTGAGCTCCGAGATCCAATAAATACATAAAAAACAGAAGAGGTCACTAGAGACTAGCAAAATGGGAAAGGAAAGGTAGTAGCACTAGGGAAAGGATCTCGAGCCACCTAGATTAGCGTCATATGTAATACTTTTCTTGTGTCTCTTACCGGTCATGATTTAACAAAGATGTATTTTTAGGTCCAGTCGCTGCCACACCCGCAAACTCAGCCTTTGGTCGTGTTGAAATCGCTAACTTGGGTTTGTTTTGCTCATCGATGCTAACTACATGTAGCCGAACCCTCAAACCTACGCCGCATCCTCGCTACCAAAAATTTAACATTGTCAAACGCAAACACATTATTTAAGACCACACAAAGGGGAAATGTAAAAACAAAATATTATATATGTTGAGTTTTAAGAGTGTTTTTCTGATTTCTCAGCCGCTGCTGTTGTTGATGCCCACATTAAGACTCTTTGGTTTCACTCAATTGAATCGAACGGTGCGCCCCGTGCGGCTTGGAGTAGTGATTACAACTCAACCCCAATACTTATATTGTTAATGAATGAATGGATGAATTCATTAATTAATTTATTAATTGTATTAATTTATTTATTTGATCGGGACAACAAACATTAATGAACAATTATATACAAGATGTACACACATTGTAAGTATGCCAGATTATAGCAAAGCTAATATACATCTATAGTCCCGAGGCAGGTCACACAATAAGTAATACAATACAAAACACAATAGAAAAAACTGTACAAATTACATTTTAGTTAAAATGAGCACAGGACTGATTTCTTTTGAATCTATACAGCAGAAGACTATGTAAACTGATTCATGTTTGATATGGTTATGTATCTATATCTTAAACTATGTGTTGATTATGATTATGTATCCATCCATCCATTTTCTTCCGCTTTATCCGGGGCCGGGTCGCGGGGGCAGCAGTCTCAGCAGAGATGCCCAGACTTCCCGATCCACGCACACCTCCTCCAGCTGTTCTGGGGGGACCCCGAGGCGACACCAGGCCAGCTCGGAGACATAGTCCCACCAGCGTGTCCTGGGCCTTCCACGAGGCCTCCTCCCAATAGGACATGCCTGGAACACCTCACGAGGGAGGCGACCAGGAGGCATCCGGAACAGATGCCCTAGCCACCTTATGTATGTATATCTTAATTGTACCATAACGAGTTTCATAGAACAAACCGGAATGTAAACAAACAGCAGTTGTAAAGTTTGTACATAAGTTGAACGGGGGTAGGCATAAATAAGCATTGTTTGCTTCAGCCTACACCTTTTTGGGCATTTATTGTGCTTCTTTCTTTCTTTCTTTCTTTCTTTCTAATAACTTGGAATTGCTCAAATAAACACTTACTACTGTTTAAGTTTTTTTTTTTAAAGAGTTATAAGTCGGGTATTCTCTTATATCTGTCGGAACAGATATAAGAGAAAGATATTTTGGAACAGCCAGCCGACTGTTCCAAAACTGACCTCCTCTGATGGACAGTGCAGTTTGTCCAAATGTTGTTCTTCTGTGTAGGAGACACCTCACCAAATGAATCAATGAATGAATCAATCAGGACTATCTTTAATTGCACACAGTTAAAATAAAAACCGAATATAAACGTGTAGAATATCAAAAAGTCAACATTGGCAGTGCATATTTACAGTCCTATAGTGTAGATGGTTTATAAAGTGACACTGATATGAATGACACATTAAAAAATTAAATCACTCTTTCACAGTGCATTTTCTGCTCATATTCGGGGTTAAATTGTTCCCTAAAAATATAGTCTGGCCAAAAGTGGCATAAAAGGATCTCACTAAGCGTTGTTACAAACAAACCACCCATGGTTAATATGGAGGATTGAAAGTGCCACAATTAAATAAATAAATACACCATTAAATAATTAAATACATGTGTCATTAATTAATTGTTTCATTCATTAATTAAATATGGAATTAAATACATAAATGCACCATTAAATAATAATGTAATTAATTAATTAAATATGGAATAAATAAATCAATGTATTATTAAATGTGTAATTAATTAATTAAATTACCAATGATGCTGTGTAAAAATCTATATATAATTATTTATCTATTTAATTAATTATTTCATAGTCCTGTGTTGCAGTGTTTCATGAATTAATTTTATCTGTCAAACTCGCCTATCAATGTTTGAGGGGTAGATCTTAACATCTGATTGGTCACCCTGCTCATCGAGTCACGGCAAATCAATTACAGAATAATGGATTGACGCAGACTAGTGAACATGCTCCGATAGGCCGGGTGGCGCTATTCGCCCGTACGTTGGTTTGAATACTCAAGCAAAAACAACTAAACACAAGCCTCGGGCAAGTAAACCCTGTTCTGTTTGAGCAAAGCATCGGAACCGTACGTCTTGACATAGCTCTCGCGTCTGTTGACGCTGCTTCGAAGTAAGCAGGGAAACATCGGCCCAATCTCAACTCTACCCCTTTCCCCTCTGTTTTGCGCTTTCACGAGACGAAAGGGTGTCGTCAATTAAAACAGTCCATTGTTATAAACTTGTCAGTTCTACGTTTTCGCTTTGCTGCTGCGAACGCTCCGTTTATTTGCGCTGTTTCTTTCCAAACTTTTGATATGTCGCTATTGACATGACACACGGGGTTCAGTGCCTCGCTGCTGCGCCCGCTGTCTCCCCGTGCCGCTGTGCTCTGAGCCCGGGTGGGAGACTGTCTGTCCCCGCTCTGAGCGCACTTCAGCAGCCTCCGCTCAGGCCCGGGGCTCAGAGAGGAGTCTGCAGCCGCCTGCCCCCGCCCTGAGCGCACTGTGAGCGGGTCTACCTCTACCCGTCCCGCTATGTGTGCACTATATGAGCGGATCGGCTGATCTCTCGCAGCTCTGGCTAACGGGCCGCAACAACAGAAGTAGTTCACACGGACGGGGGGAAGGAGAATGTGGCGTCGAAATAGATGAAGCAGAAATAGATGAAAATGTGTCTGTTACAAGTTACAGACACTTGATGAAAAGTACAAATGTTACCATTATATTTGAGGATGCCAGGCAGGCTGAGTGCAGGCAGGAGCCACAGTATATTTGTAAACTTGCTTAATTTAATTAATATTTTTTCTTGGGAAAACTAACAAACTATACTAAAATTATTGATAACATTGATATCAATAAAATCTTATCAATTCCCATCCCTAGTCATGAAGGTCCTCCATCATCGTAGCCGCCTTGTTTCCAAACACTTCAGGCCAAAGCAAACTTTTGATGGGCGAGTTTGACAGATACAATTAATTCATGAAACACTGCAACACAGGACCATGAAATAATTAATTAAATAGATAAATAATGATATATACATTTTTACACAGAATCATTGGTAATTTAATTAATTATTGACACATTTATTTAATTATTTAATGGCGTATTTATTTATTTAATTGTGGCACTTTCAATCCTCCATAGGTTAAAGGTCATACTGATTTAATGAACACATTAAGGTTAATGTGGCAATGATTAATTTTCCGACTGCTTTCCCGAAAGGTCACTCCAAGAGCCATGCAAAAACAATATCTGTATGTGTTGTACATTTTAACGTTTGCCTTGGAACAACATGGATACTAAGTACAAGTCCAGCTCTATATTTAAAATGTCACATGAGATTATCAATATTAAGATTAGTATTCAGTCATATCATGTCATGTCAAGATTCCCCATGTGTCAGAGTTGTCCCACCAGACAACTGCCCAGAGCCCAAGGGTGGAGATGGGAATATATCTTAAATGTGAGAGAGTAAAGTATTTTCAGTTGTCATCTGCACAAGTAAACATTTACAGCCTGGATTTGAACATTTTATTTTTTATTTATTTTTATTTATTGGTTTATTTGGTCAGGACAGTGCACGTTAATGAACATACATGGGTCTCATGCATGTAAACAAGCCACACCGGATTATAGCCGTGGGCTAATTTGCATCCGTCGTCCTCCATGCGCGCTCTCAAACACACTCTCATTCATCCTGGCCTATTGTACATGTTTTTAGTACATTTATAAAACTCTTGTTAAACTTATGACATTTAGGTGATGTTGTATTTACTTTGAACTTTATTTTATTTACTCCGAATCACACATGACTTGACTACAACACTGCAATGATACAGAAGAAAAGTGTATCAGCTTAATGTAAAATAAGAAAGTTAAATTTCAGTTTTTCAGCGTGTTGTACAAATCAATGAAGCTGAAAGAACGTTTCAGGAAAAAATACATTACCAATTTACTCATTAAGTTTTTCTGCAAAGTCATGGCATAAAAGGATCTGATTTATCTGCAATGTGTTTTCCTGTGGTTTTCAATGGTTTACAAAAATACAAATGAACAATGAAAACACTCCCATAAAAATACCTCTATTTAATCATTAAAACAGCCAAAAAATCCTGGAGGAAATAGAACTGCATAAAATACCTTTTTACTTCCTTGAATCACCAGTTGCTCATTAACATTAGAGCATATAAAATGTAAGGATCACACAAACAGTGAGAGGTCTCTCTGTCGTCTTGGGGCAAAGAGCAATTCCAAAAGTTACATTCTCCAAAGACCACTTCAGAACTCAGACAGGTGAGTAATGCAATGCAAATTGATAGATAAGTTATCGGTAATATTCAACTTTTGCTTTGAAAGTACACAGAAATTAATGAAAAATCAAAATACATATTAAGTTTGATGAAAATTCTACTTATTATGATGATGTTTCCATCAACTCTAAAATGCAAAAGCTCAAATTGCTCGTTTTCAATATCAAAAGGTCTGTTGAAAATAGTGATCATTTCGAAGAAGACAGAAATTTAAATAAAATGTTAATGCTGTCACTGCTCCTGGTTGCTTTGGGTTTGATGGTGGATTTGCTCACATATTTTTGTCTCATGTAGCAGAGATGCCCAGAGCCGAGACTATGATTTTGTCCATTTCCAGGACTCGGCTCAGACTCAGACTTGCCATGGCATCGCTGATGTCTGTATATCTGTTCTAACAAAAAAGCTTAACCTCTTAACCCCCACCTGAACTGAGTAATTTTGTTTCCAGTTTGGCTTTACCCAAATCTAAAAGCTTCTTGAAAAATGTCACAATGTCACAAAAACACAACAAAAGTGTAGGAAAATGTGAGGAAAACACAATAAAAAAGCCACAAAAGAGCAACAAAAAAGTGGCAAAAAAGGAATGAAAAAAAGAATGTGACAGAAGCAACACACGGCAGCAACAAAAGGAAAACGATCAGTTTAGATGAGTTTTGTGGGTCTGAGCTTTCAAAAGTGGCATTACACTGCGGCCTAAAGTCTGTCTTCTCCAGTCGAGATTATTTTAGATTTGTGTAAAACTGAACTGGAGAAAACGCACTTGTTTAAGGCGGATGGTAAGGGGTTAATCCACAGTTTTCATTTCAAAGCTGTGAGAAGACACAGGAGAGTCCAATGACTATATATATATATATATATATATATATATATATATATATAACCAAAATAGAAGACAAGGCAAGTTAATACATAAAGTATTAAGTGCTTTGACATCTTTAACCGAGCACATTTTCTCCTGTTGGGTTTTACCCAAATCTTAAAGCTTCTTAAAAAAAAAGTGTCAAAACAGCAATGAAAGAGCGACAAAAACACAACAAAAAAGTCACAAAAAAATGTGACAAAAACGCAGCAAAAAAAGAGTCAAAAAGCAATCCAAAAAAAACACGACCAAAACACCTACAAAAACAAGACAAAAAAGCTTTGATGACGCAACAGAAAGTAAAGTGCAGGTCTTAGCTTTTACATGAGGCATTACTCTGGCTTAAACTGCATAAGCAGTCGAGAAGCTTTTAGATTTGGCTAGAGCCAAGCTGGAGAAAATGCACTTGGTTAAAGCAGGGGTTAAGAGGTTATAGAGTATGTTAAAGTACAGGAAATTATGCTTAAATAATATCAATACATGATTGATTGATTTGATTTAGATTTATTATTGTGTCTTGCACATAAGTGCCCAGCCCTCATGGGCTTAAGACACATTTCAAAACAGAATTCAGATGACTGCCAGAGTAAATTCACAGAAACTGTACAATTAATCAACAACATCCACATCACACAGGAGGATACAAATTAATTTGTCTTCGATCCCAAGCTTTGGCGATTTAATGCCCTAAAGCAAAAACATGCCTTTCAAAAAGCTGCCTCAAAATGTTATCATGTGGAAACCAGAACACATCAAGGTTCTCATGTTGCACCTGTTGGAACAAAATTTCACCAAATCAGAATAAAGTGGACAATACAAAACAAAATGAAACTCATCTTCGACCACTTTTAAATCACACAAAGTACAAAACCTCTCCTCCTCAGGTAGACCTTTGAACCTGCCCACCTCCACTGCCAGAGGCAAAGTGCCAGTTCTCAGTTGGGCACAGAGGGACCTGTGTTTTCTACTTAGATTTAAGAGAATATATGATTCAGTTTCATATTTGTCCTTAAACTGAATATAATGTCTTAATTTTGTTTTTCTACATATATCATATTTCCATTGCATTTTAAAATCAATTAACAGCTTTTCATTTAATGATTTTAGATTACAAAGCAGTTTATTTCTATAAATGTAATTTAGATCACAGTTTGAAAATATTATTGCCATTTCTTTGGCCCAAGGATATTGATTTGAACAGTCCCACATAAAGACCTTTATTGTCAATCTGTGCTCTTGCAGCTGAGTGAGGCGGTTCCACAGATGCATCATTTCAACTCTCTGCTTTATAATGCATGGATCCCATCCCATATCCCCCTCAAGAGCTAGTTTAGTGGTAAACTTATGCAAACCAAGGAAAATTTGAATTGCCCTATTCTGAAGAGCATTAATACATACACTTTCCTTAAAGACCCACACACCCGCCACATAAAACAGAACTGAATCAACCATAGAATTAAATAATTTTGTAAATACCGAAAAAGTTAGGTTGTACGATTTTCATCTTACTCACTATAGAGCCTAAAGCCCTCCCTGCAGACTCCGAGAGTGACTTAATTCCCTCAGCAAAACTCATGGTCTCATTAAAGATCAAACCTAGATATTTATATGAACATATGTAATCTAAACGAGACGGACCATACATAAAACTATAATTACTTCTCAATTCATTGCTTTTTCTACAGTGCATGATCTGTGTTTTATCTTTATTTATGGCCGAACGCAATTTTTCACACCATGCACATAGGATACTTATCATTTGTTGTAAATTTGATTCAGACTCCGCTAACAAAATAATGTCATCGGCATCATCAAGAGACTTAAATTCATATCATTAATATGAATACCAGGGTTTCCTTCATTAATTTTGTCTACCAGGTCATTAATATATATCGAGAAAAGGGACAGTACATCGCCCTGCTTTACCCCAAAAGGAGTAGGGAACCAGCCGGTTTTTAAACTATTACTCTGCACACACGCGATACAACATAGTAAATGAAACATATTATTTTTTTATTTTTTTTTCAAAAGATAGAAAAGCCCAAAACCTTTCTTAGTAGCTTGCCCAAGACTTTCTACATTTTAACATATACTTATATTTTACATTTTTAATGTTATAAACATGCTGAACACAATTTGCAAACATGTGGGTCAATATAGTAAAGTATAAGTACAAAACTCAGGTGATTTTCTTTTAAATCTATCTATTTATCTTGCCTAGTTCTCATATTTGAACTTCCCCAAAGTTGCATTTTGCTCAAGTATCTACTATCTTTGAAGCATAAGAAGCTCTTCGACATTATTCTCACGTAAAAGTAACTCGAGACCCCTGGCCTAAATACACAAATAGCCTATAAATACATAAGTAAATGAAAGTGAACTGAAGCTAAAGTAACTTTTTAGTACACTTCATGTCCTGAACAATTAGAAATAAGTATTCATGAGTATTCACAGTTTTATTTTCTTTACAGAATGATGAGGACCTCCAGAGGAGTCATCATTGCCTGTCTGCTGACACTTACAGCGCTGAACAGTGTTTCAGCTTTTCAAGAGATCGACTCTATAGAGGATTTGAAAATAGTTTATTCTGACGAATCTCTGCCTCTGCACAGCATCACCCTGCTGCACTGGTTTGCCAACAATGTGGACATAGAAGATAATACGGTTGTATATCTGCCCTTTGACCCAAATGGAGATTTTGGTTCTCATTACTATGACAACAGTGACAATTTGCTGCCCCCACCCCCTCCAAGACAGAATTACTCCACGATAGGCAATGTTGATCCACCCCCTATGGACAGATGCCCCTATTACCGGAAGTTGCCTGATTATGTTCTCTATCCTTTACGAGTCATAGAGCTGGCAGACATAAGGAGAAACATGGATCGCATTATTGTCCAGACCTGTAACTTTAACAGAGTTACACAAATGTATCTCACCCAACATTACTTAGACTACGATCAAGGCTCTGGGTACGACCCCAATAACACCTTTATTATATCCACCAACCTGCTCCGAGAACTCAGACTGTTTTCATTCTCTGATACACGATCACTGCAGGAGATGTTCGACCAAACCATACCTAACTCCGAGCTCGATGTCCTCATAAAGATATGGGGCATACCCCAAGCACGTCTTGGACTGCTGTACTTAATTGTGCTCCCTAAAAGGACAAACCAGATTGGAGTGTGCCGCTTAAACACTCAGGATGTGGAAATTACAAGTGATTTAGCAGAGAACCAGGTGGATAAGGGGGGATAAGTCTCACATTTAAGAAAATTGAGAACAGTGCAGGCAGTTACGACACTTCAGTGCCACTGAATAAGGGACTGCAGGTCAGGCTGCACAAAGTAGAAGGTAATGGAAACCCAAACCCCGTTCCCATCACATGTTATGCTCAGCTGCAGCTGTTTATGGGAAACGGCAAAGCTTGTTTTCGGCTCTATATAAAGAAAGGCTGCTATCAATGGAAATCAGATTTTTATAACTCCTGGGTCGGGTTGTACACATCTGCTGATGTACCCACACCAAAGTACCTCTGCGGGCAGTGGCAACGGGCAATTGAGTTTGAACCAGGCCTGGACTCTAGTGAGAATGATACTTTTGAGTACTGCACAGGTACCAGAGTCACTCCAGGCCTCCAGGCACGATTTATGATCAATAACAATGAGGAAAAAGCTCGCACTCCAGAGTGGAGCTAGACATAATCAAGTCTCTTTTGTCTCCTGATAAAAATGTTTAATTATCTGTTTGTCAATGAGCTGATATGAATTATAGAAGTGTAGATGTGGGGTTGACAATATGAACCCGCCTTAACACATTGACTGTAAAGCTGTGAATTAAATCTTTGTTCACCATTTTATAGTGTATCGATAAACATAATTTCTTTTGAATATTTTGAATAACTAATCAAACCCGGGACGGTTAGTGATTCAATTGGTGATTTATTCTTTTGATCATTTTACTTTGGGAATTTGTGTTATGTTTTTGACATATTCAACAGTAATCATATAATATACAGTATATGCAAAAGTATGTTAAATGTGTTGGTTTTAAAATCTGCTGTGATGGTAATAAAACAAGCAAATTCTTTCACAGTGTAAAAGTGTTTTTGATCTTCAGATAAACAAAGAAGTTAAACAACAATTAAATCCACAAATAAATAAGAATTTATCACTGAGATAGATACAAATGGATGGATGCATAGACAGAGATACAATTTTTAGTGGATGACAGTCCCATAAATGTGTAGTGACAGGTTTGAAAATAAAATATACACTTACAAATCTTGTTGTCTGTAGTCTCAGAAAAAGCTCTAGTAGAAGCATTCAACCATTGACAATAGGTTTAACTGAGGTATATTAATCACACACAAATGCCCAGTGTAGCAAAGATAATCCAAATTAAAACTCATACAAAGAACATTGATATTTAATGTATTTATTTTTCTTAATTTGTAATTGTTCAATAAACACTCCAGCATAAAATAATAATAATTGACAATCATTTAATGTTTGGGCTTTACAGGGTTTTAAGACTCTTGGCACGTGGCGCTGTCCAAGGTGCTGAAATGACCGCAACACAATCCCAACAGGCTGTCGGTTTGACTGCGTGAAGTGAGAAATGTCATATTTTATTTGCCGATGAATCACTGAACTGTAGACACAAACAGAGGCAGAGAATAACCAGTTAAGTGCATGTACTTGAGTATGTCTTTGAAGTAACTGTACTTAACACAGTGATTTTTTTTTTTTTTTTTTTTACATCTACCACAGTAATATTATTCTCACGTAACCGCTGCAAAATGTTTGGTCAATTGAACTAACTGAGCTGATGCTTTGAAAGGTGATTTGTTATGCACGTTATATATCTTTTCCTGTTATCAAAAATATAATGGTAAAAAAACACAAGTTTCAAATTGTAATTTTCATTCTTACACATTGAAAAAAGCACCTATTTCTTTCTTTATTTGGTCAGGAGAGTGCATATCAATGAACACATAAATACGCCACACCAGATTGTAGCTAAGAGTTTGCATTTTCTCCCCGTGTCTGCGTAGGTTTCCTCCGGGTACTCCGGTTTCCTCCGGGTACTCCGGTTTCCCCTACCACTAAAAACATGTACAATAGGCAAGGATGAATGAGAGTGTGTTTGAGAGTGCGCATGGGGGACGAGTATAGAAAGTATAAATGTATATTTAACTCTATGAATGGGAAATGAGGGCTTCTGTTTCAAATCTTCAGCTGGTTCCACTGGTGGTCATTGATATATGTAGAACTGAAAAGTAATGTCAACATTTTTACTTGAACTAACAATTGATAATTTCTGAAGTCAGTGCTCCCAGATTTAGCCTCTGCGTCCTCCTTCAGATACGTGACCTTCTGTCTGCTGAAATAATCTCTTTTACTCGTCAACAAGAAACAGTGCCATGGGCAAAGGATGACTTTAAACTCTAAAGTGATTTAATGTCTAAGTTTGTGAGTAGGCTGATCAGAACAAGTTTGTACACTCATGTTATATATTTTATGTTGTAGACTTTGCTTAAAATTTTGAAACCATAAGAGATAGAGACTAACCATTTTTGTTTTGGAATCTGCTCATTTTTGTCTTTCAAATTATAGACCAATCAGTGGGACAGGTAGGCAGGTTTAGACCACCTCCTTAGTGATGTCAACATTTCAAAACATGTGTCATTGAAAGCCGTGCGCACCAAGCTGTAATTAAGTAAGTGCTTTATTTGTCATTGTACAAATAACAAAACGATGTGTTGGGTTTGAGCTGCTGCGACTGCCATTGTGGGCCGACCTGACCAGCATGTTTTTGGAGGGCGGGGAAACCATCTGGAGGAAACCTGGCTGGCTGCCTTCAGTCTCCTCTGATACGGTGCAGCGCCTCCTGGGTTTGTCCCTGTTTCAGAGCGTGGTGTCCTGCACTGGTCAGCTCTTCCACCTCTTCCTTCCTCTTCCTCCTCCAGCTCCCAAGGCTTTAATTCATGCTGTTTATTATTGTTATTGACAGAAGTAGTATGTGGATCTAAAACCTGTGACTTATTTTTGGCCTAAATTCTGGGACTTGACTGAAGCAAACTGATTATTTGGATTCGGCTCAGATGTGTTACTGTAATTTCTGAGACGCAGTGACTGAACTTGAGATTCAGGCCTAGTAATGGTGGTTGAAGTACTTGTTTTCATTTATTTAGACAGCTATTTCAAAACCAACACAATTCTTGTCTAGATCTGGACTGATTGACACTAGGACTAAATCAGAATCAGAATAGGTTTTATTGCCATTGGTATGAACAGGTTCACAGGAATTTTACTCGGACTGGACATGGACTGAATGAGACTAGACAGGATTAGTGTAAAAACCCAGTGTGTCAAAGTTTGAAAGAAACTTTAGTGAGACGCCATAGATGCCAGCTGCACTTTCTCTCTCTCTGTCTTCTTTATGATTCTCTCTCAATGTTTTGCTGTTGACCTGAGGCGGGGCATCTGCATCTCTTTCAACTTGCTTTACTTGAACCTCTTCATCTCTTTCTCTGTTTCAGTGAGGAGGAAAGTGTCACAGAAATAGCCTAGGCCAGTGGTTCCCAAACGTTTTGGAGCCGTGTACCCCCTGAAGCTTTAGGTGACGAGTCACGTACCCCCTACTTTAACACGATGAATATCACAAAATAAAATATCTATTTAATATCACAAAATAAAATATCTATTTAATATCTATTTCATCCATTATTACAGTGAAGCAAGTTTTCCAAAGTTTGTGCACACATTTTTGCTCGCCTGAGTGATAGGCTATTAAGAATGTCTTATCCTAAATAAATACAAAAATATAAAATGAAAATGTCAGTTTTTAATTGTTTTGAAAACCAGGCTGTTGGTGTGAATGGGTAACGCTGAGTGTTTTGCTTTTTGTCGCCGTGACCAGCTCAGACACTTGTGACCCGCCGTGGAATCCAAAGACACAAGTCGGCAGCCTGCGTCTCGAGAAAAATGTAAACAAAGTTTTTTTTTTTTTAAATTGGTGATTTTCACTTTTTTGCAGAATCGTTCAGTTGAAGTCACGAAGAAGCCTCTCCATGTTTAAGCTAGCAGTATTGGTATATTTAAAAGTGTAAACTTTTAGGTTCAAACCTGCTTGTTTTTGGGAGATTTTGGAGCGCGCTGTAGGGGCGTGACTTTGTCTGTGTGTATTTACATGCTGAGGAGGAGGAGGGGGCAGCACAGCCACACAGACTCTGCGCTCTGGCCCCGCCCCCTCTGCGTCTCCCTCAGTCGTACTGTCAAAGGTGAATGCGCTGGTTTAAGATCTCATTAAAGCGAAGATCATTTATACGCAGGACATTACAATCTTTGCATGTGACAGAGACAAAGCCACGGCTTTAGCGGCAGAGGAGGGGAATGATGCGGCAACAGACACTTGTCCTTCCTCTCAGTCCTCGGATCAGAATGAGAGGAAAACTCCTGCTGTAAAACGCCATCAGTCTGACGGTGCACGCACAGGCTCCTCTCTCTTTATGACCGATAGTAAATTGCATCTCGATTAAACTTTGGCGCGGTTCATGCTAAAGGCGCTGCTGTTGTAGCGTGGGCTGACGCACAGCCTCAGCTGCGCTCCCGGTCTCCGCAGAGTTTTACGCACTCGGGTCCAAAGCGGCTCGGTTCGGTTTTAGAGTGGACACATTTAGGTCCAGAACAAGCTCATCCACATCTGAATTAGAAGGCTCATCTGCCTGTATAAGCGCGTGTTTACAACATTCATTTGCGCAGTAAAGGATTCAATGTGTTAAAAAAAAAAAGCTAACATTTTAGAAACGGCCATGCAGGTGGGAATCCCTCAGAGAGAGAGAGAGAGAGAGAGAGAGAGAGAGAGAGAGAGAGAGAGAGAGAGAGAGAGAGAGAGAGAGAGAGAGAGAGAGAGAGAGAATATTTAATAAATAGTTTATTAATTAAAAGATTATATACTTTAAATATTTTGTAATAAAAGTATGATTTACTCGGGTTACTCGTGGAAAACAATAAAGGGTTTATTCATTTTCACGTTGCCCTGCAGGCAACCTCTTAAAATCTTGGGGTGGCAAACCAAAACTAGGTCTAGAGCGGCTTGCCTGGCTGGCTGTGAATTTGGGCTGAAAATATTCATAACTGATACTACAGTACTACAATTAACACTGGCCAGTGGGGTGGCCAATGGGGTAGCCAGGAGTCGGCCAGGAGTCGCCCTGGCGGCGCCACTGGTCATGAAGCCAGTTCTTTCACATGTTTTTAAACTGACATCTCCATAGAGCAATGACTCACTGTCAGAAACTTTGTCGACTGATTGATTGAAAGATTCCAAACCTAAAAAGGAAATGCACCAACATTCAGAACAAATACCGCATACCAAAGTTATTACTTCCTCATGTTACCAGCTGGGACAGAAAATCAATGACAGTTTTCTGAAGTTTTGAATAGTCAAAAACAGTGTGGCGTAACTATTGGGAATATATTCACTCACTGTTTTTCTCCTACAGAATGATGAAGACATCCAGAGAAGTCATCAGCCCCATTCTGTTTGTGCTCCTTTTAGCACTGAGCTGTCAAGCTTTTAAAAACCTCAACTCAATAAATGAGCTCAAAATACTTTATGTGGTTAGATTGAGACCTGATTGAGATCCTGCTCCGCTGGTTTGCCAACAATGTGATCATCACCAATAACAATGTTGTACGTTTGTCGTTTAATCCAAATGGAGGTTTTGGTTCTTCAGGACACAATTACTACACTATAGGCAATGTTAATGTTGATCAGCCCTCACAGGGAAGATGCCCCTTAAACCAAAACTTACCTGATGGTGTTCTTTATCCTTTACGAGTCATAGAGCTGGCAGACATAGGGATAAACATGGGTCGCATTATTGTCCAGACCTATAACTTTGACAGAATCAGCCAAATGTATCTCACCCAACATTACTTAGACTACGATCAAGGCTCTGGGTACGACCCCGAATACCAACCTGCTCCAACAACTCAGACTGTTCTTATTCAACAACAACCGACGATCACTGCAGGACCTAAGGACCCGGTTTGACCAAAACATAAGTGACTACGAGCTCGACGACCTCATAAACACATGGGGCATGCCCGAAGCACCCCTTGGACTGCTGTTCTTAATTGTAGCTCCACAAAGGAGGAACCAGGTTGGAGTGTGCGGGTCAAACACGCGCTGGACTCAGGATGTGAAAATGACCAGTGAGAAGAATTTAGCAGTGAACACGTCAAGAGAGTGGCACAACTGTGAAACACAGCAGACCCTCCTTGAAGTGATGACTGGAGACAATGGATATGCTAAGATTGTTTGGAGGAATGTCACAAAGGATCAGCTAAATGATGGTGTGGTTGTAGTACTTTTCAGAAACCAGACAGACAATGGGGAAAGTTTCATATATAAGCAAATTAAGGCAGTTATGGCACATCAGTGCCACTGAATGAGGGGTTTCAGGTCAGTCTGCAAAAAGCAATGACTTGGTATTGGTCACCAACACTAACAGAAGAAATGTGCAAAGGCAAATAATTTCAAAGTCCACAGGCCGTTTCAGTGGCAGGTTATGCTCAACTGAGGCTTGTTGTAAAAGATGCCAAAGCTTGTTTGGCCCTTTTAATAAATAACAGTTGTCAGTGGAAAACTGACTTTTATTATTCCTGGGTTGGGTTGTACCAAGGTGATGAAAAAGCCAACAACAAATATCTGTACTGGCAATGGCAATGGGTTATCAAGTTTGAACAAGGTCTGAACTGTGGCGAGTATGAAACCTTTACATACTGCACAGGCACCACAGTCACTGCAGGTCTCCAAGCACGATTTATGATCCAAACATATGATGAAATAGCTCGCACGCCGGAGTGTCAATGGCCGAGCTGATACAAAACATAATCAAAGATCAACAAAACAATTAATAATGTGTAATCAGAAAAGTTTGTTTTGTTTTTATCTCCTAATTAAAGCATCATCTGTAAGTGAAAGATACAATATGACTTATTCAAGAGTAGATGTGTGTTTAGATAGACATGAAACTGGCTGAATACATCGACTGTAATGTTGTGAATGAAATCTGTGAACACCATTTTACATAATGTCTTTCAAATATGTTTTAATTTAATTTCTGTTTGTGACCTTTGGTATCCTGAAGGCCACTTGCAACTTTGCAAAATTAATGCAAAATGTTTGTTATTGACTTCATGACTTTTTTTTCTCTTTTGATCATTTTAATTTACATTATGTCGTTAACATATTATGTGCTTGTAAAAAATTAAGCTTATATTTGTATGCACATTAATTCAGCAGTAATCAACTAAATATAATAGTATATGTTGAATGTGTTTGTAATCTGCTGTGGAGGGAATAAAAAACAACTACATTATTCGTGTAAGTGTTTCTGATCTTGAGGTATATAAAAAAAACAGAAAAACTTTATACAAAAAAGAAAAGAAAAATGACACTGCGAGCCGTGTAAAAGGTTCCTCATTGATCTTTGTGACTATGGTAGAAAAACAGTCGAGGCGGATGGACAGACAGTTTTTTAAAATCTAATCCTATGGTATCACTGATCACTATCGCCAAACCAGTCCCTAGAATTTACTCATTATTTTACGATTAACATAACATCATTAACTTAGCTGTTACTTTGCTTTAGTCATTAACACCAGCTCTGGTTCAAAACAAATGAAACTACACATACTTCCAAGTAAGTAAGTAAGTACCTTATTTGTCATTGAAAGTATAGCACATTATCGAATTTGAAACAAACGCAACCAGTATACCTTTGTGATCATCAATTAGGTTATTTTAAGATTCAATGAGACAATATACAAATGCATGTTTGTTCATTTGTATTCATTTTATTTATGATAAGAGCAGGGAGTCTAGAAAGTATAGGCCAGGGGTGTCCACAAATGTTTCATCAAGGGCCGCATTTTGAAGTTTGTACGGCATTAAGAGAGGTTTTAAACGTGTCTTACACTTTAATTTCATTTATTTATTCATTTGAGCAGAAAAGTCTTTAAAAAATGTTTACAGAAGAAAGAAAACAAAACAAGACTATTGTGCACAAAAGGAGTAGGAAGAAGACTTGGAATCTTAATGCAGCTCTGTATCTCAGAATATTCGTTTTTGAGGCTATAATTGTGTATATCCTCCTGACTACCAGGGGGGAAAAAATTGTCTAATCATCTTTTTTTTTTTATTCCCCAACCCAAAGCCCCACCCCTTCATATTTGGTATCATTGAAAAGCCCTAAATGTCCTCTGTAGATAGCAAAGGGAGTTAATGCAGTAGTATGGAGTGGGTAAGAGATATTGAGGTTTACAGATGTCCTCCACAGAGGACAAATTTGAACTACTGGTAGTCAGGAGGATATTGATTAGCTTTGCCGTAATAACTACCATCGTGTGTGAGCTGTTGCTTCAGGTATATCTTTAGTTGGTTCCATATGTGGCCATTGATATCTGCAGAGCAAAGAATAAAGCATATAAACATTTTAAGCAGAAAGGAAAACGGTTGATCAGTGGTCGGTGCTCACAGATTCAGCCTCTGCGTCCTCCTTCAGATTCGTGACCTTCTGTCTGCTGTAATAGTCTCTTTTACTGGTGCACGTCAGCAAGAACCAGTCTGCGACCATGGGCACCTGACGCAGCACAAACAAACAGTTAGCACTGGCTTCATTCACGTGATTATTTTGCCTTAATTAAGAAGCTGATCACAACATTAACCTTAGAATTGTAATGGTGTGTCATGTGTTAGTGAGTGGTAGTGGTTGACAAGGTCATTGATAGGGCTGGGTAAAAAAAATTCCAATACTGGTATGTTAACGATATTTGGTTTTTGATATTGATACCTGAACAATATCTTCTTCAATACATATACTAAAATGTGTCTAGAACCAACCAACCACAACAGAACAATAGTGTTCATTTATTCCATAAAATACAATTTCTTTTACATTTATATTATTTAATTGAGTTGAAACAACAACTTTATTTCTGTCCTTGCATCAACAGGCATCAAAACTCAGCCACCGCAGAATACAGGGAGTGATTGACTGATTCATGAAATTGTGAAGAGTGTTTGGAAAACTGGAATATTGGACCAATACATTATTTATCATTATTAATAGTAAGTTCTGTCTTAATAAAAACTAAACAACTGTTACAAGGATTACTTTAAAATGATTTGCTTAAAATATGCAAACCCAAACTGCAGAGAATTTGTGAAAATCAGTTCTTATGGAAAAAGTAGCTTAAGGCATTTCTTACAGAACATAACAGGTACTCACCAAACTAAGAAAGGACAATGCTGCACCCAGGTTTACAATAGTGGGGACAATGCCAAATTTACCAGCCTGCAAGAGTAAATAGTGTTCATAAATAAATTTAAAAAAAAACGTTATACATACAAATGATCTTTTAAAAGATACACTCACAGTCCCAAACACAATAATATCAAACCGGATTCCATACGCTTTGGTCAGTGTTCTGCTCTCGTCTCCTTCAGGCGACTTGTAATATTTAGCAAACCTAAAAGACAAGTTTAAAGAAGAAAGATATTATTGTGAGATAAATTATGCTCATGGAACAATGGTCTTAAACTGCATTTGTTTATTTTGTGATAAAAAAAAATATTGTTTATTAATTTATGTATTAAATACATACATTTTTATTTAATATGGACGTAGCAATGGCTTTGGACCATAAACCTAATATTTATAGACAGTCATTGCTCATTTGCATTAATGACTCTAGTTAGGTCGGCCTAAAGGGGCTCTCGACCTGAGAGCCAAAAGTCAGTGTGAAACGGGTGGTCCACCGCTCTGTGGTTCGGAGCGGGTGTGGTACGTCTCTCTTTCCCGTCTTTCCCTTCCTGCTGCAGTGACATTTTTCTCTTCATGAACCGATTAAAGTGCATTTCTCCTCGCTTCATGTTAATCAGCCCCACTGTATTTAACCATAAGGGAGAGGAGTGGCCATAGGCGTAACATTAGGGAAGAGTGCACATAAGTGTGTGTCGGTGCATTGACAGATCGATGCCTGTTGTCATGGGAATACGTTCGTTGAACAGCTGATCGTTGTTATGTGGCTGATGGTGCGACGTCTGGTGTGAGCGTGGACTGAACTAACTTTGGAGCAAATGCAGTTCAAACTTGGGCGGTCTCGGGCCGACCTACAAGGCGCTCGAACATGTGTGAAAACGGCCTTAGTCTCCTCCTAAGAGCATGTTTCAAAACAAAAATGTGGGAAACTCCGCCCCTGTGAGGCGGGCTGAGCAGGAACGAGCCTCTACAGCGCTCCAGGGCCTGTCAATCACAGCCCAAAGCTATATCTTTAAAAATGAATGTAACATAAAAACAGCATGGTTAAAAATATTGTCATGGGAATCAACAGTATTTTTTTTTAGAAACAATAAAAGTCTTTGGAGCCAGGCTTTTAAGTTTAAGTTATTGTATCTTCTGCAGTTCTTCGCCCATTGCCATGGACGAACCAGATGTATCGTGCTAATTTTCAGCCCAAGTTTCAGCTTTAAGTTTACAACAGGATAAATAGCAACATTAATATAAAAGGTATATTTTTCTCATAAGATCAACTTTGGCCCCATTTTAGCCACTGGTTAAGCTCTCTGCTAAAGATGTTAATGTTAGACTGCAGTTTCAGTCCAGGTTACTTTAGCACCTGGAGATGAAGCTGGACTGTCTTAACTTTGGGAGCACACAGTCCACAGATGGAGGCTCTGGTGGAGGGTCTGAGAGATGCCTGACGTCTCACCATGAGGCCAGAAAACAGCGGTGACACACAAATGTTCTAATATTTAGAAGTCCATTTCAAACTTTTTACTCAATTATAAATTTTTGTACTGTATGAAATCACAAGGATGTCATCTCATAGGTTTCTTGTCCAAGATGTTAATTTCCTGCAGATTCTTGGACAAACCAGATCGAAAATTGGACTAATCCCAATATAAAACGGGAGTAGCCCAAGAATACACCCTGGTCTGACTCAGGATTGCACTACTACGTCTAAAATAGTCTAAATGCGAACATGAAAGCAGCTGATCTAAACTAAAACCAGAACAGTTTGAGAAACCGAGGCAAAGCCATTCATTACCTGAAGTTGTATCCAGGGGCGACGTTATTGGTCGGGTTTTTGATGTCCAGGCGTCTGAAACTGTATTTGGGGAAACACTTGTCTGCCCACCACCAGTCCAGGTCACAGCTCCAGTCAATCAGGATCCCCATAATACCACCCTTTAAGACATTCAAACATTAGTACAATATACATGTAGAATATATCAGAGCTTCAGTACGATCGAGTAAAGATGGTTTTGCACCTTGACTGCCATCTCCTGAAAGTCCTCTCCAGCCTCAGAAACAATGTGTTTGAGTCTGAAAATGGGGCAGTCGGGGTCAGTTTTACGGTTGAACTCACAGCTCCTCAGGTACGACGAGTTCACACGTATGTTCCTCCTAAAACACAGATCATGAAGTTTATTATAAATAGAAAATGTGCTGTGCGTTTTTATGCTAAGACTAACAATTGTGTTAATAATAATCTCACATGGAAGGGAGGGCTCTATAACCCTATGGGGATAAAAATTATCTATCTATCTATAAATGTTGAACCCAATATCTTTTGTTAGTTGTTGGGTCAACAAACTTGTCATTTTAATCTTATCTGACAACAATAAGGCCTGAGTGATTAAAAACTGTGCATACTTTTAGACAATTTGACCCATTTCATTTGTTTTGACAAAGACATTGAGCCTTGTGGCAGTTTTTGTTTCATGTGGTTAGTAATAACAGCGATATTAACCATATGTTAATATGACAGTTCAAAGCAAATTACACATAATTAAATGTCTAACCGATTTAAGGTAAGACACTGCAGGGGAATAGGGAACATTTAGAAATGTAGATTACTGGCATGAATATGAGAAAAAAATTTATTGCAAGTTTTCTGTCATGTTTTCAAATAAAAATAAGCATAAGGTCTAAAAATGCCCTAACAATTCCAATATTGTCAGCGGCGAAATCTAAATAATGGATTGAGCCAGGATTAAAATTATGGTTTCATTTTGTTGATACCATAGTTACAAAGACTTTTTCAGAGTGTATTTTGGATATCATCTTTAGTTTTTAAATAAGCTGTTTATTAGAGAGAAAATTTAAAACAAGTCGTAATTAAATTTCGACTTGTTTTTTAAAATTCAAAACTCAACAAATCAGGTTGGGATTAGATTTTTAAAACATCATGAGAGAAAAATGCATTTTGAGAAAATGGCCCTTGAAATTACAAATTCCCATATAAACCTATGGAGAAACATTGAATCAGTGCAATAATTAAACATGTTCATAATACAATTAGGTAGGTTTTATTTTTGTTTCCAGGTGTAAATTTACATGGTAAAAAACCAAATAGGCGCAAAACAATAAAAAAATAGTTTTGTCTGCAGTGTCTCACCTTAAGGCTTAGTTTTGATCTATTGATACTGTATCTATTGATAGGTTTCACAATGATGTAAAATGAAGACCATCCGAATAGCAATTTCAGTTCAGTTCCGTTATTTGTTAAATAGGATCCATAATGTAAGTAGTGTGACTGAAACCCATCTATAGAAGAAAACTGCGCAAATCCAATAAGTTCATGTTTGGGGATACATACTACAAGCGAGACTTAGCACAAGCCGTCACCAATGGTAAAAAAAATAAATAAATAAATAAACCAAAAACTACATATACTTTACTATACATATACTTCAACTCCTCAGAGCTACAAAGTTCACTCACCTGTGAAACTTGAATTTAGGATATGTCACGCTGTTTTTGATCAACACTGTGAAGTTTTCTGCAGAGGCCAGAAGAGCAGGGCTACGGGACAATACCAGGTTACGTACTTTACATTGAAATAATAATATTTACAATTAAATATTAAAACATTTGAAGTCCGTCTCACTTTGGCAGATCAGTGTTGTTCTCCAGTGGACACCATGAAAACACCTGACAGGTTTGGACCGTCTCGGAGAAGTTGACACACAGTCCGGTCTGTACGCCTGCAGATAAAAAAGTACTTAGACAATGCACCCATTTTTTCCTGTTTTTAAAGAAGCAGCAACTGTTTCTTTCTTCATTCAAACGGCCGACACTTTGAGATTCATCCAAATGTATAGAGACTGGCTTTTCCACAAGTGAGTAAAGAGGGCTCAGGGCAGTGCCACACAAAAGAGTTCTCTTCACAAGAGTTTTGGATGAATCTCGAAGTGTCATCTGCTGCAATGAAGATATATTGGTTTATTGCCGTGGTTCTCAACTGGTATGGATTTGGAACCCACCATTACCCTGGGATAACAAGCCCTGACCCAAAAACGACTTGGAGATTTTAAGTTTTAAGTTATATAAAGCGAGAATTACTGATGCTAATATTCCAAATCAAAGTATTAAAAAGCAGTAATTGGGAATATAATAGAGGCATTAATTTATTATTACTTATTTATTATTCCAGTGGACAAGACAAAAAAAAAGAAAAATCATACACACACTATTTTTAAAGACATAACCAGAACGCTGGGGCAGATAAAAAGGAAATAATTCCATACGTGTCCAGCAGAGGGCACTGACATAAGAGATCAGGACATAAACAGCACATTATAGCCACATGGTAAATGGTCAGTCTGCCCCAAGGCGGCTGTGGCTGCAATCGTAGCTTATCACCACCGAGTGTGGAGTGAATGAATAATGACAATGTGGCATGTTGAGAAACTTGACACAGGCTTGTAAAGCGCGATACAAGTCATTATTATTATTAATTTACTGAAAAATGTTTTCGCAATAGTATTTTCCTGTGTGTTATATGTGGCCCGTGATCCACCGTGGGAGTGGAATTTCGGCCCCGGACCCAAAATGAGTTTGACACACCTGTTTTAGAGGGATATAAGTCAACATTTCATGACCAACCAGGTTCTCTCCGAAGCGTTGTTTAACTGAGGAAAAGCGTCCAAGTCCCGATTTATCAGCCTTTGTAATTATTACCTACCTGAATGTTTGAGGACTCCTGTTCATTTTTATCTTTTTTAGTTTAATTGCGTAATGTATTATAGAATTAATCAGAGTGCTGATGGGCTGTTTTTCTTTTCTGCGAACTGATAGCATGTGGCAACAAGACATTTCACCGAAACTTAACAGAAGTCATACTAATAGGTGTATTTATCTTAGAATGTTTGATACTTCTGCATTCCTAGAATCACTTGCGAAAGCGCTGATGCTGGCGTGATCACTTCTGTCTTTCAGACAATTTTACCCTTATCTTCCCTCATCACTTCACCAAACCACAGGGCTCACTTCTGTCTTTTCTTTAAGACCAGATGCTTTCACTTTTCTTCTTTTATTGACCCTTGAATAACCTGGATTGATCAGAAAAATACCACATTTCCGCAAAGTCACCTCCTCCAACAGCAGCCCCCTTTAAGAGACTTCATAAGATCGGGCTCTAAGCTTCTTGTTCAGATGTATCGTCGCTCCAGTCAATTAAATGACAGCAAAGACAAAATCTCTCTCAAACTCATCTGTTTTTGCTTTTACTCTTTTTAAAGGTTATTTACTGCAACAGCACTGATAGTCGGACTCAGACAGACAGTGACATCTTCCATGAAAGTGGTCTCTCACTGTTGTATTAGCTGCAGACCTAAGGTAAGAAAAAACTAAATTACTTGACTTTACTTTATTTGTCTCTCTTGGGAGAAATTTGGTTCAGACTGGGTCTTTTAAGACACCACAAATACAGGAGACCCTCTCCATGTCACCGGCAGGACAGCTCCATGTTTCTCACTAAACAACGAATATGAATAAATAGAACAACCACACTTGATCATTTTAACCTATACATAAATACAAATCTGTCTTTATTCAGTTTCATTCCACATTCTACTTTAGGACAGATTAAAGAGCAGGTCTGCTGTGTCACACATTACACATTTTCTCAAACAAACAAAAAAGACAAGACACATAGACAGATGTGATCAATAGCAGATCTGAAGAGAATTTATTCCGACAAATCTCTGCCTATGCACAGTCTCACCCTGCTGCACTGGTTTGCCAACAATGTGGACATTGACAATAATAATGTTGTACGTCTTTCCTTTAACACAAACACAGACTTCGGTTCGGTTCTGGGTAACGTTAATCGACCCCCTGGGGACATGTGCCCCATTTACAAGAACTTTCCTGAATATGTTCTTTACCCACGAGTTATAGAGTCCAGCGGCACAGGGAGAAATAGAGATCGCATTGTTGTCAGTGTCCAGACACAGACCTCTTCCGCTCACACAGTCAGTCAAGTGTATCTCACCCAACACTTTAGGCGAGAAGACAATCGGGGCTCTGGATATGACCCCGATCACACCTTCCGTATATCCACCAACCTGCTCCAAGAACTCAGACAGTTTTCATTCAACGACAACATACCATCACTGCAGGAGCTCAGGAACCAGTTTGACCAAAACATAGATGACAACCAGCTCAATGACCTCATTAACGTATGGGGCATAGACCAAGCTCCTCTTGGACTGCTGTACTTAATTGTGGTCCCGCTAAGGAGGAACCTGGTTGGAGTGTGCGGGTCAAACAGGCGCTTGGCTCGAGACTTGTATGTAAAAACTGCAGGCGAGTGGCAGAACTGTGCAATTCAACATACACTTGTTCAAGTGATAACTGGAGGCTACGGGAAAGCCAAGATTCTTTGGAGAAATGTTGCCGGGAACCAGTTAAAGGATGTGGCTGTAACTCTTTTCAGAAACCAGATGGATCAGGGGGGAAGTCTCACATTTAAGAAAATTGAGAGCAGTGCAAGCAGTTTCGACACTTCAGTGCCACTGAATGAGGGACTGCAGGTCAGGCTGCACAAAGTAGTAAAGTCTTTTTTGTCTACTACTCTAAAGGAAGAAATCTGCAGAGGCAAAGAATTTAAAAGTCCACACGCTGTTTCAGTCACAGGTTACACTCAGCTGCAGCTGTTTGTGAGAAACAGCAAAGCTTGTTTTCGGCTCTATATAAAGAAAGACTGCAATCAATGGAAATCTGATTTTTACAAATCCTGGGTCGGGTTGTACACATCTGCTGCAGAAGACACAACTCAGTACAGTACGTGGCAATGGGTCATCAAGTTTGAACAAGGCCTGGATTATGATGAGTATGATACTTTTGAGTACTGCACATGTACCACAGTCACTCCGGGCCTCCAGGCACGATTTATGATTAATAAAGACTATGAGGAAAAAGCTCGCACTCCAGTGTGGCTTTGACTGAGCTACTAGAAAACACAATGAGAGGTCTCTTAAAAAAAAATGAAAAAAAATAACTACACACAATGTATGGTTTGTGAGTTTAATGATTTAATAATTTGACTTTGTGTGAAATTCTGTAATAAATAATGCTTTTAACGATATTGGGCATTAAAAATGTTTTTGGACATTTGTACGTTTTGTACGAGCAGTAATCACCAAATAAAGCAAAAATAAAATGTTAAATGTGTAAAAGTGGTTTTCCATCTTCAGATTAATAAAAAATCAAAACACTTGCTATAAACAAACAACCGGATAGATAGATAGATAGATAGATAGATAGATAGATAGATAGATAGATAGATAGATAGATAGATAGATAGATAGATAGATAGATACCATTTCTCTGGGGGTCGTTGAGGCCCTCGATGCAGTCACAGTCATCCACACAAACTGTAGAGGGACTGGGAGGCTGAAATATAAAATCGATTCTATAGTTTTCAAGCACTCTGTTTTAATTTAGCGTATTACTGAATGAAAGACAATAAAACAAAAGTAAAAGATACATTTTCAGTGGGTAATAGCCCCATTATTGTGATCAAATGAGGACAGGTTGGCAAATAATGCACTTAAAATTGTAAATGTTAATACAGTTTTCCGTCACTTAGCATTTACTTCTCCCGCAATACTTACAAAACTTAAATTTTTGAATAAAATTCGCCTCTGCTCATGTGATCATTGTTGACTTCAGTAACCTTTTGAGTTTTTTGGGGTTTTTGCAACTGCAGCATTTACATCAAATTAGTGAAAGATTTTATGAGGAAAAACAGTGTCACATGTTCACAAAGATCCACTGAGGTATAATTGCATCTTGGATAATTGGATTGTTGTTTTATTTGAGTAAGGAGAGAAATAGTATTTTGAAGTTGAGTACAATATAGTTTACACTGCACCGTCAGTAACGTACCTCAGCACAACGGGACTGAATCTGGTCCGGTGTAACAATCATATTCGTCAGCACGAAAAAGGATTTATCTCCCTATAAGGACACACAATACAGAAATTTGAATAAAAAATTGGTGCACTTTTGACTGCCCTCCTGAGGGTTGCTCCATCAGCAACCCTGATGTTTTTTCACACACATCTTAACAATTTACCCAGCTTTCTTTAGTTTTACAAATCATAAAAATATATATATATATATTGAAAAAGGTAAAAGGGGTATAGATAAAAGAGTCATTTAAATCAACACTTGAATTCATTACAAATAGCTTTTGACCATATTTCGAATGTAATATCTACCATATACCAAGATCAGATTAAAAATTTGCTCAAAATGCAGAAGTAAGGCTAGTAAAGTAGTAAAGTAAGACTGCCAGTATTTGATGGTTATGTTTAAAAGTATCACAGCTCCATTGTAGTTTTTATACCTGAGGAGGGATGATGTAGTCGGCTGCGTCCCAGAATCGAGGCTCCTGGTTGGACACGTTGGTGAGAGAGAAGCCCTTGACTTTGGTGGTGACGGTACTGAGCACCGAGTCCCTGTCCTGATAGGCCCTCTGTATCACACACACATATCTGCAAGACAAAAGACAGCAAGTCAACATAAACAAAGTACTTCAGCAATAATGAGAACCACAGCCGCCTAACGGGGGAAGAAACCTCTGTCCGTGTTAAGTCCTTGTCTTATGAATTATAGTTGTTCATGTTTGAGTAATCCTGGACAGGACTTGCCTTCCACCAAATGACGTCCTTTGTTCAGTGTTTTTAAAGTGCATATGACACATTATTTCACACACAATTTTGCTAAAACATAATGAACACAATTATTAAGATTTTGTTAAACAAAATTACCCAGCTTTCTTTAGTTACAATTACAATTTTTGTGATGTTTATAGTTTCACTTCCAAAGCTAAGGTGTTCACAAGTATTTATGACTGAACACTTCATAATAATGTACATACAAAAATACAGTCCAAACTGGGGATGTAG
The DNA here is from genome assembly GCA_021464625.1 of Proterorhinus semilunaris. Classification (NCBI taxonomy): domain Eukaryota; kingdom Metazoa; phylum Chordata; class Actinopteri; order Gobiiformes; family Gobiidae; genus Proterorhinus; species Proterorhinus semilunaris. Next base: position 26,269,440 of record CM038345.1, on the reverse strand, counting down.
TATTGGCACATTTGACGCAATAGTGACGCAATATCCGTATTATAATACATCACAGAATCTGGGAGCAAAACATTTTTCACAAACACAATCTAACAACAACGCAATTTAACCTAAAAATGTAGAAAAACTCATGATTTCGGCATAATTTTGTTGAATTTTATCCTTGTTGAGCCCCAAATTAGTATTCTTTTAAGTCTTGTTCTTACATAATTTGCTGAAAACCCAAATTGCTTACGTTTTTTATTTCTTTGGATGTAGTGTTGAAATGGTTTAGTAAAACAAATTGAACATATAATTGCAATCCTATAAACACTCTTATTTACACTCTTGCAGTTTTCTTCATGTCACGCAGCCCCATTCCAAACACGCTGTATGCATTTGCTGTACTTACACGAGCACATAGAGCACCACCAGCAGCTGAGTGAATCTGAAGACGCAGCCGACGTGCAGATTGGGGATGACCAGAGTTTTGTGGGTCTTATAATCCAACACATAGTGAAGAGTGTCCTGACAACACGTCCCGCTCATATCTGCTCCTGTTCGGACTGCTCGCTGAGGGACAGACTGCGATACTACTATTCAAATGTGATACTCACGTCATTTGAATCACCTGAAGCATTTTACAGCCTGGAGAGACAGTTATAGACCAGTGGATCTAGGCTCAGTGGTACATGAGACATCATTTTCACACATGGATTGGCCACAGACACCAGACCACTCTCACGTCACCAATACAAGATTTTGAGAAAAAAAAGACAAAATGGGATCTTTTGCCATTGCAGACTGAATTATTGAAACAAGCGAATGTGTGCTGTAATCAAAGCTAGAAGTAAATGGTCTCATATCTCTTATATAGTGCTTTTCTATAGGCCCAAAGCGCTTTACAGCAACCAAATATTAGAGCTCTTTTTGTTATTAGTTTTTACTGCTTATTGTACGATATTAGTACCTACAGATGTTAATGAGTATTAAACTAAAAGTAAAAAACATCTATGTAGCTACGAGACTTTTTCCTATGTACAAATTGTGAGTGTTGCCCATTAGAAGTCCTCTCTTTACTCAGTGGCAGATACAGTAATGCTAGTGTGTTAACAGTTGACTTATTTCCATGGTACTTTGAGATATAATGCAAAGTCTGGAAGATTATTACAAGGCAGATACTGGATAAAAGCACTAAAGTTGGTCTAGAATTTCCCTCCTGTTTTCTTGCTCTTTTGGTATGATCAAATTATTACTTAATACATTTTTCTAGAAAGGCTTGAGATTATACTATTTAGATCAGTCGGATAATGTCATTTATGCATTTTTGTTTGTTTTGGATATAGTTTACAGCAAGTTTAGATATAATTTAGTCCAATTTATATCTGTTTCAGACCCTTTTTTACACCCAGTTTAGTCCTGATTTGATCTTGATCTAGACCTGGTGGTACTTGGAAGGTAGGGGGCGGAAATTTGCGTGAAAAGTTTAAGACCAGAAGAATATTTTTAATTCAAAGTAACCATATAAGTTACTGGGCCGGCACATAACATATTTTGCAACACTGACTTTTATTAACACCAGACACAAACAAATTGGTCAAACACATAATATAAACATATCTTTTTGGTTTAGCAACAGTACTTTTCTTTATCTGCTCAGGGAAGTTTAAATGGCTACACAATATTTAGACACCGAGTAATGGACCGAACAAAAATAAATCGCTCGACATTTTCAAACTCAGTCAACAGCTTCCTTTTCTTTCATATAGAAAAACAGCACAAATGTGGTGGAAATAGTAAGGCGCGTGATATGTGACGACACAATATCGTTCCACACAACGAAGGTCGGTAGGTCCATAATAACTAATGTAGCACATGTAATACACCGTTTTACAAAGTTACTATTAGCAATAAAAGACAAGCAGACGCCACTATTATCAGTATGTTTTCTGATCATTTGGTCCATGTAATATGGAAAGTCAACATGAAACTATATACAGCTACTTTTGTACCTCTAGCGCTTTGGGTTCAAGTAAAATGTGAAGGCAGTAACATCATGACGAGAACAGTCTACAGAGAAATAGCTACAGTAAACATTACCATAACAGTTCATGGTGTCAGAGTACATGTTTAAAGTCGACAGATCATGCATCATTGAAGGTTGTACAGCAGAATGTTATATTTTTAAGAAGCTTAAAAAAGTCGATTTTGCATGACATGTCTCCTTTAAAGTGGGGCAGAGTGGACAAACTTTTATCTCATCTGGAGTTGGCAATAAAAAATAAGAAAAATATATTATACATACAGTACCGGTCAAACATTTGGAAACACTTTTTATGTTTTGGTTTTTCTTTATTTTTAACACTATTTACATTGTGTGATTCTCATTGTAGCGTTAAACTATGAATGAACACAGGAAATAAAAAAAAGTGAAATAACTCAAAACGTTTTTTATTTTATTCTATTTTATTTAATATAAAAAAATGACCTCTATTCTGTTCCATTTGTTTTATTACTATTCATATTCTACGCCTCCTGATGTAAACAAGTACATTTATCCATTGTGAGATCAATAAAGTTCTATCTTATCTTAAATTCTTCAAAATTGCCACCCTTTATTCTTGGCATTTACTTAATGAGCTTCACAACGCCGTCACCTGAGATAGTTTTCAACAGTCCCGTCACTGTGAAGTGGAAACCATTTCTGGTGACGACATCGTGAAGCCCATTGAGAAAATGTCTAAAGTGCAAAGCAGTAAACAAAGCAAAAGGCGGCTATTTTTGAAAAATCGATTTCACCTTTGTTTTTGCGTGTGAATCCCTTAAGCGAGAATCTGCAATGTAAATAGTACTGAAATAACAGAAAAAACAAAAAATGTCCACACTTTTGGCCAGTAGTGTATAAATAAAAGTACCAGTAGTGAGGCAGTAGTGACTTGGCCTTTCCGCACATGCACATTCTTAAACTACGATAATGTTTTTCCTCAAAGATATAGGGGGTCATTTACCAAGTATTTGTCACTTATGCACTTTTTTAAGTCACGCAGTCTTCTCTCATTGACGTAGCAGATTTGGGGCCCTAAAACTGAAATACAGGCCATTTCAAATGGTAAATTTGGTGCAACAAGTCCCCAAACCTACGTGCTCCTTTCCAGCTTGCATTCATCATTTACCACCGGTCTTGATTAATGACCCTCTTTGGTCTTTACGAAATGTGTGAACTATTATTCTGTTTTATTGTTTGAGATTCTCATTAGAATCAAAGTTTCAAATCAAAGTTATAGGATTAAATAAAGTTAATGCATCGTAGATCCAGAGAAAAGTGCAAGTACCGGAAAAGTTCGGTATCGTTTTAAGCACTGGTAGTTCATCTCGAACCACATCTTTAAGTACCTGGTTATATGTATAAAATAAATAAAAGTGTGCAGTAAAGTGTAAAAGTAAAGTGTGCAGTGAAGAAAGAAAGAGCTACCTTGAGTTAAAAGTGGAATAAATTAATTTGATTTTATGACCAAAAATAAAGTAGTATTTTACACCATTCACCATGCAAGTATATGGACAGAGTAGTTCTTATAAACACTCATTTGAAACACCTTTGACACAATCTATTTCAAATCTACTTTGACTTATTTTTTAAATAGACAAGGACAGTTAGTCATTGAAATTGATTTAAAAAAAAAAAAGAGTGAACTTATTAATTCAAGTGAGACTCGCTTCTTGAAGTTGAGGCTGGCACTATAAATCAGTGCATATGTAGCTTTGAGCACATCAGTTTTGGAATTATACGGACACACGTTATTGTTCAACACCCGGCGTCTTTGAAATAATTGATAGACTTTCACAAATCAGATTCGCCCGAAGTCAAAATCCACCCCTTCGTGCAGGTTGCGCTCGTTGGCATTATCAAAGCTGTTCTTTCCATGTATTTGCTTGAGGTGTTTCCTCAGCACGGGCTTATGGGCGAACACCATGTCGCAGTAGTTGCATCTGTGCGGTTTGTCGCCGCTGTGAAGGTTCAAATGATCGAGCAACGAGCATTTCTGCGTGAACGTCTTTCCGCAAATCTTACACTGAAACGGTTTGATTCCCGCGTGGACCCGCATGTGCCGATGCAAGTTGCCCTTTTGCGTGAACGTCTTGCCACAGAGAAGACACATGAACAGCTTGTGCATTTTGAGGTGGTTGGCGTAGTTTTCGAGCTGCCGGAAAACCCTGGCGCACTTCGGGCACTGGTGGTACCACTGCGGAGGCTTGTCGTACCCTCTTTGGTGAGTTTTTTCGTTTGACGGAGAAGACGGAGGCGGGCTTAAAGTATAGTTTGAGAGACCAGGCGCCAAGGCGGCGTCGCTACCTCTACTGTCCACCGTTGAATTGATGAGCGAATGTTGCGGCTCGGGAGATCTCAAAGCAGCGGCTGGACTCGCTGGAAATTGACCCGCGATAGCATTTTCTTCAATTTCAGACACAGACTCCACTTTGACTATCGCGATATCACTTTCCTCTGGGTGTTTGAACTGCCTGTTGACAAAACCCGGCGGCGTTTTGGGCTCGATTATTACATCATCGTCATCCTCCTCCTCTTCTTCCTCTGCGTTGTTCGAATCCTCGTCCTCGATTTGCTGAATGAGCTGCTCCTCGCGGATCCGCTCTGTCAAAGCGAGCGGAGACGCGTCCTTAATTTTGTCTCGTCTCAGATCCACTGGGAGCTGCCGCGACGAGTGTGGTTTGATAAATTTACTAAGCGCCTGCGTGCACTGCTCCACGATGTGTCCCATTTGGAGAAAGCTGGCCACAGTCAAATAATGCACCAATTCTAATTCGGGGAACTCCAATTGTCCCGTATAGCACGACAACAGCAGCTGTCTACCAACCTCTGCCTCTTGTATCATGGATATTTGGACCTCCCTCGAGTCTTGCTGCAGGATAAATTGATCCCTCAAAAATGAAGAGCCAGCTGCGAACACCACTTTGTGTCCTGGGACGTCCAAATGGTTAATGCGAACAGTAACGTCACAAAATCGTCTCTGGTGGCGGAGCAGGTTCATCTTCTGTAGCATGGAGTCTCCGAATGTGGCAAAGCGAAACTGCAGGATCACCTGGTTTTGAGCCATGGCGAAACAAGAGTCTTTTTAGCCAGAAGAATGGGCCTGCGGAGGGAGAGGAAATACAAAATTAAGCTACAGCAGAAGATTCTGATTTTATTTTAGTCAGACATGACAGAACATAATACACAAGATAACGCTTTAAATATGAAAGGTATATATAAGATCTAGGTGTCATTCTATTTCATAGTTTTTTTGCAAATGAACCAAGCATATTTTAGTGCTCATTGTGTTGCAATGAGAAAAGGCTGATGGCATATTGCACTATTGCTTGAAATTGTACCAGAGTAGTAGCGAAGACTAGTTGTAACTGGTGACTGTGTTTGTTTACCCAAATTAGCCAACACGTGCATCTTCCTGCATTCACTGCACTTTGGGTCGAAGCAATACACACAGATTAGCCAACATTAATACTATCGTAAGACAAACCGTAATGTTAAGCACTTTTGCGGATAAAAGACAATTGAACCTGTTTCGAGGGGAAAATGTTTTAGGATTGTGGAGATGTTTGGAAACAGTTAGCTAACAGCAGTTTAGCATAGCGTTACTGTACGAATAATGTAAATGGGTCTAAAAAATACAAATACACTATGATAAATAAATAGTTAGTTTGCAATCATAGACACTAAAAACCTATGCATTCAGATTTATCTTAAGACCATTTTCCGAAGGAGGTCGTTTGATGCTAACGACACATCATAGCAGGCACGAATTCATTGCTCCAGTATCACATTAGCATTATATTTTTACATAAGTCTTCAACAGCGTGTATACCTGTTTGCAGATGTTTGATGTTGTGGTGTTTGATACAGGTTTGGTGAGGGTTTCAGACGTGGACAGAGGCTGCAGAGGGACACTGTGGTTTCTTCTTCTTTTGATGCATCATGCAGCTGTACACTGGTGTGCTGCCCCCTACATGTGATTCACATAGTGTATTACATATCTGCCTAGGCTAGAATGAAGTGTCACAGAAAACAAATGACTTGGTTCATTCTATTCTCCTGCCAGTTCCATTTATTTTTCAAGTTATCTTCGTAAGCCTATTTACAACAAGACTTGAATAGATGACACCTCCCACTGTAAGGCTGAGGCGCTCTTCTGACAGGTCCGTTTAACAGTACCCAGTCCTGCACATTTCAAACAAGAACTATAAGATTAAACCTGCAATAGCTCTATACAACAACCGTACACAGAAATGTGTCCTCTGCATTTGACCCATCCTTCCGAAGCCGCTGGAATGCATTATGGAGCAGTGGGCGACGGCAGTACTGCGCCCGGGGACCCATCTCCAGATGAGGAGCCAGACTGATGGTCAGAGAGTCACTGGCTGGAGGATCCACCTATTGTACATGTTTTAATATCATTATTATTCATGAACACAACATATTTCAAAGCAGTAGGCTATGCCCACTCTTATTTGAGTAGCCTATAGACTAGGCACATCAGGTTACAAATGTGCTAAATTGTTGATGCATTGCTAAAATCTTCGATGTAATAAAATACATTATTTTAACCAATCAGGCTGTACATTAGGATATATTTAATCATAGCAGGAAAGATTCTCAAAAGTCACAATCCATCTACTTCAAATGTTGTTGGCCAACATCAGAGTTGAGTACTCAGTTACTCTTTAAAGTAATTGCCCTTCTTGGAGTAGTTTTAAAATATGGTACTTTTTACACCTACTTGAGTAATATTATAATGAATTAGGGGAGACCGGGTATGGTTGTAACACTTTTTGTAGGCCATGTGAAGTATTGGTTCAAAATAAAAATAAAAAAACAAAATGAAGAACACAAACATTGTAGTCAGGCTCTCCATCTCGTTTTACAAATGAATTGTATTTCTTAAAAATCCCGATTGACACGTGCGGATCCGAACGTATCGTGCGTCAATGCCATGGCAACAGGTGTGCTATTTAAACAGCGACTTGACTAGAATCTAGTGAGAGATTACCATAGTAGATCCATGGAGCTTACACGTGGGGTCTGTAGTTTAGTTTTAGTTTAGTTTATTTGTTTATTTGAGCAGTACACATAGTGCTCAAAAGGAGTGGACTGAAGCAAAAGCTTATGAGTGCCCACCCCCAAGTGCAATAAAATAAATAAAATAATAATAATAAAAATTAAAAAAGAACATTTCAGAACATTTCAAGCAGCTACATTCGTACAGACCAACTTACAACTTACAAAAAAAAAAAAATATGAACTGTTTATATAATTAATATAAACAGTTCAAAAATGTATCTTCATTTCTTTATAAGTCCATGTCAATTGTTGGTCAAATTCACGTTCAAAACACTTTGTTTCTGTGGTTTTTGCAGATTTACGAACGAACTAACTACTGAACAATGGCACCCTCGTATCTGGAGTTCTCTCTTGGTGGTAAGTAGGGGTGGGAACCTCTGGGTACCTCACGACTCGATACAATACGCGATACATGGCTTGCGATATCGATTATCACATGATACGCCAATACTGCGATAATCGATATATTGCATAAAAATAATCTACAATACATCACGATAAATAAAAAAAAAAACATGCTACTTTTAACCTTATCGTCGCGCAAAGTATCGCGATATATCGGAAAATCAATATCTTGTCACACTCCTAGTGGTAAGTCCTATCTAAAATCCTGTATATCAACAAATATTGCTAAAATAGCTTGAATTTTCAATATTAGTCACAGTTTTGTCTGTGTGAGGGCAAAGCGGCTTTTGCTAAGCTAATATTTTGGTCAAAAATGGTTAAGTTGATGAAACAGTCAAGTTTACAGCTAACTTAGTTGGTAACTTTCACTCAACGATTTCTTTTTCTGGCATGGCTAATACCTGATAAAAATTGCTTAAATGTAACAGTAGGAGTCCTCAGTAAAATTTGTTGAAAAACTAAGGTATTTTAGTTTCTGGGCGTCTTGTTTTAGTCAAAAGTGTTTAAGTTGATGAATTGGTTTATTTACAAGTAGTAACTCACTCAACGATTTCTTTTTCGGGCATGGTTAATACCTGATAGAAATGGCTTAAATTCATCAGTAGGACTCTGTAAAACATTATCAAGGAATTTGTTGAAAAACTAAGGTATTTTAGTTTCTGGGAAAAGAAATTCATTGATGTTTTATGTAAGCTTTCCAGTCCAGCATTCTAAACTGGCAGAGTTGTTTCAGAAATGCATTGGCTATGCTTAAAAAGCAGATCAATAATGCTTCAGTTGACTTTTGTGCATTTTTAGGTTTAGAAGGCACTGTCAGGTGCCCTGTGAAATTATGCAAGACATGCCAGACTGAGGTCAGTAATATTTCACTTATTATAATTATGAATATTATTATTATTTTAATATCTAAATATTAAAATGTAATATTTTAACTTTTAATGAATGGTAATTAACATTAATTGGTTAATAGTTATTATATGTTCCTGTAAGTTGCTTATGTTTGTTCCAGACCTTCTGTGGGACGCTCCCTTGGTCGACCTGTGGGAAGACCCGTGGGACGCTCCAGAGAACGTGGTCGACTCAGACGAGGACGACTTGTTTGAGGTAAATAAGTTGTTTTTTTCCCTCGCGTCTTCCGACAAAGAGGGAACCCTCCTGTCCTGGTTGTGTCTTCAGGTCCTGCTCTGGATTTTCTGCCCCAAGGCGGATCCAAGCGCAGCAGGGATGAAGATGATGAAGACGAGGAGGACGACATCAAGAGCCCACGTCTTTTCTCTTAAGACGGCCTGACACTTCTGCTGGGACGTCCGGGGGCTTCACTCGCTAGTACTTCCACTAGCCCCACCTGGACCCAGAGTTGTCATGGTTCTGTCTTTGTTTAGTTCCCCCTTGGTTGTGTCTTGTGTTCCTGTTCTTGTGTGGTTTATTTTGACATGTCTGTTCTGTCTGATTTTGCTTTGCTTCCCCTGTGTTGATTGCCTGCCCCGCCCTAATGTGTGTCACCTGTGCCCCGTTTCATTGTGTATTTACACCCCTGTATTCTCCCTTGTCGGTGCATTGTTCCTGTTTTTGGTGTCTTGTATGTCTGTGCCCGTGTCGGCCTCCTGTTCCGTTCTCTGTGCCTGCCTGCCTGTAAGTTTGCCCTGTTGTTTTGCGACCTCTATGGACAGTACAAAAACAAGGACCGTGACATCGCCCGGTATGGGGCAACCGGGGCCCCACCCTGGAGCCAGGCCTGGGGTTGGGGCTCGAATGCCAGTGTCTGGTGGTCGGGCCTCTGCCCACGGGGCTCGGCCGGGCACAGCCCGAACGGACGACGTGGGCCCGCCCTCCTGTGGACCCACCACCCGCAGAGGGATCCGTAGGGGTCGGTGTGCAGAGAGGACTGGGTGGCAGTCGAAGGCAGGTGCCTCGACGACCTGGTCTGCGTGCGCAGCTTCTGGCGTTCGGGACATGGAACGTCACCTCGCTGGGGGGGAAGGAGCCTGAGCTCGTGTGGGAGGTTGAGAGATACCGGCTAGATATAGTCGGGCTCACCTCCACGCACAGCCTGGGTTCCGGATCCCAACTCCTGGAGAGGGGCTGGACGCTCCATTTTTCTGGAGTTGCCCGCGGGAAGAGGCGGCGGGCGGGGGTGGGTTTGCTTATTGCCCCCCAGCTCAGCCGTCACGTGTTGGAGTTCACCCCGGTGAACGAGAGGGTCGTGTCCCTACGCCTTCGGGTCGGGGACAGGTCTCTCACCGTTGTCTCGGCCTACGGGCCCAACATCGGTGCAGAGTACCCGGCCTTCTTGGAGTCCCTGGGAGCGGTACTTGATGGTGCTCCGGCTGGGGACTCCATTGTTGTACTGGGGGACTTCAATGCCCACGTGGGTAACGACAGTGAGACCTGGGTGGGGGTGATGGGGAAGAACGGCCTCCCCGATCGGAACCCGAGTGGTGTTCTGTTATTGGACTTCTGTGCTAGTTACGGTCAATGGCTGCTGACTGCTCTGCTTTTTGACTACGACACTGGAGGCCGCCATTGCTCCACCCTTGCTGTAGTACCTCCATATGACCGCTATTCCCCCATTGGAATGCATTGGACTTTAGACACGTTAAAAACAACTTTAATGCCCGGTGTCTAATGGTTTAGAAGTGGCTAGAGCTAGATATTCCTCCTGTGATTACGCTGGGTTAAAAACAATATGGGGCACCGGGCTTTTTATCGTAGTATAAATTTTAGAAATCCATAATTGCACGTGGCACCAGGACACCCTAGGCAGGAGGTCGATGATCGACTTTGTAGTTGTGTCATCTGATCTCCGGCCGCGTGTCTCGGACACTCGAGTGAAGAGAGGGGCTGAGCTGTCAACCGATCACCACCTGGTGGTGAGTTGGATCCGCTGGCAGGGGAGGAAGCCGGTCAGACCTGGCAGGCCCAAACGTGTTGTGGGGGTCTGTTGGGAACGTCTGGTGGATCCCTCTGTCAGTAGGGTCTTTAACTCCCACCTCCGGAAGAGCTTGGAGGTTGGGGACATGGAGTCCGAGTGGACCATGTTCTCCTTGTGGCCGTAAGGTCTCTGGTGCCTGTCGCGGCGGCAATCCCCGAACCCAGTGGTGGCGCCCAGAGGTAAGGGATGCCGTCAAGCTGAAGAAGGAGTCCTACCTGGCCTTGTTGGCTTGTGGGACTCCGGAGGCAGCTGAAAGGTACCGGCAGGCCAAGCGTGCTGCAGCTTGTGCGGTCAAAGAGGCAAAAACTCGGGTCTGGGAGGAGTTTGGAGAAGCCATGGAGGAGGACTATCGGTCGGCCTCGAAGAGATTCTGCCAAACCATCCGGCGCCTCAGGAGGGGGAACACTGTTTACAGTGCGGGTGGGGGAGCTGCTGACCTCGACTGGGCATGTGGTCGGGCGGTGGAAGGAGTACTTCGAGGATCTCCTCAATCCCACTGTCACGTCTCCCGATGAGGAGGCAGAGGCTGGGGACTCAGAGGGGGGCTCGTCCATCACCCAGGCTAAAGTCACTGAGGTGGTTAGAAAGCTTCTCGGTGGCAAGGCCCAGGGGTGGATGAGGTTCGTCCCGAGTACCTTAAGTCTCTGGATGTTGTAGGGCTGTCTTGGCTGACACGTCTCTGCAACATCGCATGGCGGTTGGGGACAGTGCCTCTGGATTGGCAGACCGGGGTGGTGGTCCCTCTCTTCAAGAAGGGGGATTGGAGAGTGTGCTCCAATTACAGAGGGATCACACTTCTCAGCCTCCCTGGTCTACTCCAGGGTGCTGGAGAGGAGGATCCGGCCGATAGTCGAACCTCGGATCCAGGAGGAACAATGCGGTTTTTGTCCTGGTCGTGGAACACTGGACCAGCTCTATACCCTTCATCGGGTGCTCGAGGGTTTGTGGGACTTCGCCCAACCAGTCCACATGTGCTTTGTGGATCTGGAGAAAGCGTTCGACCGTGTCCCTCGTGGTGCCCTGTGGGGGGTGGTCCGGGAGTATGGGATCCGGGGCCCTCTGCTAAGGGCTCTGTATGACCGCAGCAGGAGCTTGGTTCGCATTGCCGGCAGTAAGTCAGACCTGTTCCCGGTGCATGTTGGGCTCCGCCAGGGCTGCCCTTTGTCACCGGTTCTGTTCATAATCTATATGGACAGAATTTCTAGGCGCAGCCAGGGGCCGGAGGGTGTCCGGTTTGGGAACCTCAGAATCTCATCTCTGCTGTTTGCAGATGATGTTGTTCTGTTGGCTTAATCAAATCAGGACCTCCAGCGCGCACTGGGGCGGTTTGCAGGCGAGTGTGAAGCGGCCGGGATGAGGATCAGCACCTCCAAATCTGAGGCCAAGGTTCTCCACCGGAAAAAGGTGGTTTCCCTGCTTCAGGTCGGTGGGGAGTCCTTGCCTCAAGTGGAGGAGTTCAAGTATCTCGGGGTCCTGTTCACGAGTGAGGGACGGATGGAGCGTGAGATCGATAGACGGATCGGTGTGGCGTCAGCAGTGATGCAGTCGCTGTATCGGACTGTTGTGGTGAAGAGGGAGCTGAGTCAAGCGGCAAAGCTCTCGATTTACCAATCGATCTACGTTCCCACCCTCACCTATGTTCATGAAATCTGGGTAATGACCAAAAGGACAGGATCGCGAATACAAGCGGCCGAAATGAGTTTCCTTCGCAGGGTGGCTGGGCGCACCCTTCGAGATCGGGTGAGGAGTTCAGTTACCCGGGAGGAGCTCGGAGTCGAGTCGCTACTCCTTCACGTCGAAAGGAGCCAGCTGAGGTGGCTAGGGCATCTGTTTCGGATGCCTCCTGGTTGCCTCCCTCGGGAGGTGCTCCAGGCATGACCTATTGGGAGGAGGCCTCGTGGAAGGCCCAGGACACGCTGGTGGGACTATGTCTCCGAGCTGGCCTGGTATCGCCTCGGGGTCCCCCCAGAACAGCTGAAGGAGGTGTGCGTGGATCGGGAAGTCTGGGCATCTCTGCTGAGACTGCTGCCCCCGCGACCCGGCCCCGGATCAAGCGGAAGAAAATGGATGGATGGATGGATGGAAAATATCATTTTTTTAATGTATTTTTTTTTTTTTTTGTTGCAAGTAGGGCTTCTTCAGATGGTACAGAGTCATCTACAATTTGAGGTTCCAGAGAAGAACGCCTGCGGACGCACCACACATTCAGCTCTGAGGCTTTCTAATTTAGTAAAGGAGGTTTATGGTTCTCCAATCACAACCTTTGAAACTGTATTTTGGGAGACCTCCACACAAAGAAACAGCATTTAGAACTACCCACACAAATTGGGAGGTTTAAGGCAACAATCCGACTGTGAAGTGTACAAAGAGCCATATTCACCTTGACAGACAGCATCCGGCTCCTCCCACTGTCCATTTTCCAAACATAAAGACACACTTTTGTTCCCAAAGCGTCGATATCCAAAGTTACATTGATAAACAACTGAAGAGTTTATAGTGGAGTTTCCATTCCACCGCACTATCGCGCCAGGAACCACGTGGGGTAAACCGCAGGTAATTTCTAAAAAAAATAAAATAATAACTTGCATAAAATTGACTGCTAATTTATCATTTTAATAAGCTTTTTACCTTTGCACGTGATAGTTGCGTCGGTCCAGTAACCATTAATTGTACAGACAGAGACATCGCTGCCTTTGAGGTGATAAAATCCAGAGTTACAGAAATAAGTGACCGTGCTTCCTGGGGTCACGCTGCTGTTCCACATGTGGCCAGTGTGGGGCAGCAAAGGAGGGTCCTCGCATAAAATCTCTAGGTCAAAATAGTAAAAAATAATAAATAAAGAAGTGAAATAATAAGTAATACAGCTGAAGAAAGAAATTGAACTACACATGGTAATGTCACATGATGAGATTTGGGTCAGAAAGGATTGGGCTGATTTAAAACACTCTAATGGATGTTACAAATTGGCACTTTATTTTAGACTATTCTTTTCAATTTAACACAGATTATTAAAATGATTATTGATAACAGATGATAGAAATAACGCATATTTCTCCTAAATAGAGAATAAGGAGACCCTGTACCAGATTTGAAAATACATTTATTTTGTCCTCTTGAGTGTATTGAATATGCAGTGGTTGGTTAAAAAAGGACTGTCTGTGTAATTGTATTGCATTTTTAAGGGATTGTGAGCCTGCAGGCTAGTTTCTGTGGGTGTTACTGTGACGTTGAAAAAGTGACTCTGGAAGTTGCCAAATGTGGTTAGAAACTAATCTGTGTGAAGATGCGTTGTTGGAAAGTTGGGAAAGAATTTAGGCCACAACTAACAGTTTAAAGTTTAAACTTTCGCTCCATGTTTCATTGGCGTAAGAAGAAAAGTAGGTATAGGGCCTTTAAAAAGTGAATTTCAGTATTTAATGAAAAGCTATGGAAGGTTTTTGCTGCCAAATGAAAGCAAGAACTAAGATAAAACACATTAAGGAAGTGTGCCTCATGTAAATCAACTTCAAAAACCAAGTAACTCTTTGAGAATTACCTTTACATGTCAGTGTTGGCCGTGTCCATTCCCCAAGTTCATTACAAACCGATGCATTCTGACCTCCTCTGTCATAAAAGCCGTATTTACAGATATAGCCCACAGTGCTTCCAGGAGTCGAGTTCCCGTCCCACACTGGAACCGAATTCTCGACTATGGGATGTTTTCCACACAAAATCTCTAAAGAATCAAAACCAAATACTGTCAAAATTGATATCCATGCTCACTCATTTTGAGCACAGCCAGACGTTGCTCCGGAAAAGGGAAATACTCATTATCTTGGTGAGTCTAGCATTAATCTTTGGACATTAATTGTTTATAATTCCCGAATCAAATCTATCACAAAACCATTTTAAATGTTTGTTTAGTTTTTTTAATTAATTTTTTTTAAGGGATGACGACTCTGTTAATAAAGTTGAATTTATGATAGCATTGTCAAATTGCCGAATTGCCTAATTACCAAATGGCAAAAGGTAGTCTAAAATGTATGCGTTCTTCCCATGTGTCTAAATCCACTTCTGCGTTGCTTTCCAAAAAGATTACTGTAATATTATTTGTAAACACAGATAAAACTGTACAGTTTTAGCTCCTTGAAAACACATGACCTTTTTGTTTAATTAGTGAGATGCACTGACAGTGAGAGCAACACCAGCCACCGCAAGCTGCAAGATCAAAGCCACAGTGTGCTGTTACCTTCACAGACCATAGAGGGCGCTGTCCACAGTCCACTGGCCTCACAAACAGAAGAGTTTCCTCCTCTTCTCCAAATGAAGCCCTCATCACATTTGTACACAGCCAGACCTTCGAACGTGTTTTTTGTGACTGAGACCAACACACAATCTTTAGGTAAAGCTGGAGGACCACAATCAACCACTGGAGAAAAACGGAACAAAACAGAACAACAAATTAGCAAATAATTACAGGCCTTTATCTTAAACATAATAATTCATAATAATAAACTATTCGTCGCACCTCATTTACTTGTGTTACTTCCTGAATTACGTTAAAGATATAATTGCTGAATATCTTGGCATGTTTGTGTGGGCTCTTGGCGGTCCAGGTGGTTCCCATTGTAGAAATATTGCAAAGTTGTCGACTGGACTGAGTCATTGAGTTGCGGGTGTTTGCCTGTCTTCTCATTAATTGTTTAAAATTCCCGAATCAAATCTATCACAAACTCTCATTATCACGAGGCAGACATTTCAACTTTTCGCCTCAATCATTTCTTTCTCTGAATTGTAGTCACATAATTCCTCTTTCTGTGTTTATACCTTGGTAGAGGACAGCCGGGACGTCCCATTGTCCTGTTGCGTTACAGTGAAACACACCCCTCGTCTACACATTTCGATATCCAGAGTTACAACAATAAACCGCCTCTGATCCCATTTTACCGTGTTTTACTTTGAGGCCGATGCAAAGAAGGGCTTTTGAAAATGGAACAGACTCATTCCACATTTGTATCTGTTGTATATTTATCGAGTGTGTGCAGTGTGTGTGAATTTTACACCCCATTGCAACCCTAATAATGACCCTAAAACTAAAAGAGTGTCTCAGTCAGAAGTCAAAAAGAGTCAACCAATGACTTAAAACCAGCTTCAATCTTCAGATGAACGAGATCCGAGGCAAACATCCGCAACTCAAACAACCCAGGCCAACTTTGAAATAGGTAAAATTAACTTAACTTCTAAACTTCTTCTTAAATCTATAAATTTAATCCGCTAACTTTGCTTGTACCTTTGCACACAGACTTGTCTCTGAGCGGAAGAAAAGGCTCTGCTCCATCGTCGACCCTGAATCCATGTTGACAGCGACACTCGAAAGTCCCCTCCAGGTTTGTGCACTCGCCTCCCTCTCCGCACCCTCCCCTGACCTCGCACTCATCGATATCTGTGAAAGAAACAAAGTATTATGAAGTGTCTTGGCCAAGGATATAACAACTGTAAGGACCGGTCTGAGTGATGGAGGATTCTTTAAGTCTTTTCAGATCATTTTATATGCATTTAAAAGGTCCAGGGTATTCTCACTCACCCTGGCAGTTTGTCCCGTCGTTGGGAATGAAGGTTTCCATGTTGTTGGACGGCCTGTACCCAGACAGACATGTGCAGAAGTAGCTCCCGTACGTGTTGTGACAAGTTGTGTGTTGCCCGCAGATCTTCACCGAGCCTATCTGACACTCGTCTTTGTCTGGGTGAAAAGAGAGAAGAAAAAGGACCAGATGCAAGAGGTCCAATCATTTGGGAATTTACAGTCATCATGTCCCAGATAGAAGCTCCTGTTGCCGCCCACAATTACTGATCTCTGTGATCCCTGTGGTTGTGAAAACTAGTGATGGGTGGATCGATACCAACTTATCGATATTTAGAGGCTGGGGCCACTATCAAAGGTATTAGTATTCATGTCTAAACATTGATAGTTTCATTTCTTTGAATTATTATAATTTAAATCTAATTAAAGGTGCATTATGCAACATTTTATCCAAAACAAAAGTTTGACTTTTCAGTGACTCAGTGGCTGTATGCGAGGTTAACATCGCACCTTTACTTTCCATCTTGTTGGCTTCTAGGACGCTCCAGGACCAATTGTTTCAGGGTTTCTGAGAATTTTTTCTGGCTTGAACGTATATGCATAACCATGGAGACAGTTCAATCAGTTATAAAGCCACTGGATCCATGAAAGTTCAAATACGCATTATGTTGAAGGATAATATTTAATCACTATTTATCATACTGGGTCAAGCTGTACACTCGTATTATCCGTGGGTCAAGCCGTACAGTCGTACTATCTCTGTCACGGCCTTGACTGTGGGGCTCCGGCGCCACCGAATGTTTTGCTTACGTATCAGTATGACGCAATTAGAGGGTATTTATCCCTATTCTGTGGAAGCATAGGCAGACTTGAATGGTAGGACTAGCGCAATGTCTTGAGTTCATGTCTCCGGGTCCCGTAACGATGGTAAATAAACTTCTCCTGTATAAGACATCCTGACTGCTGCCTCTTCTTCATCGGTCCTCTCGAACATCAATTGTTATTTTTCTAACACATTAACATCAACCTTTTTTTTAACATAAGAATTTATTTTACTTAATTTTTATCAATCAGTTTAGGCAGGTGAACAAAATATGAGATTGTGGCTTTTGTCTTTACTAAAATGTATTTTAATGTAAAACGCACTGGTATCAGTGTTGCAAATCTAGCAACAAATACTACTTGATCTAATCCAAAAGCACTGGTATCGCCCATTTCTGGTACAAATACTATAGAGCTGGATTTAGGTTTATGGGATTAAAAGCACTTTTATTTGTTTAGATTAAAGCCAGATTGAGATCGCTTGGACATGAGGGAAAGTACATCAGATAGAGATGAAAACCAGAGAGGACCTTTGTGGATACAGTGAAAAGGGATCTGAAGTTTGCTGATGAAAGGGAGAATGAATATGGAAATGGTTTGGGGGCATACAATCCCATAAACAGCCAGGCATTGCATTAGAGTAGTTTGCTGTCATAAAACAAACATCCACAGAGAACTACAAAGCGTATCAAATTAAAAAGGTAATATAAAAATGGGCTGTTCTTGCCTGTTTTCAAAGCCGTGTCAATGAAAGCAGAGCGCTGACCTGAAACAGTGCTGATACAGAGGGGAGCAGTGAGGCTGAACCAGGTCGCACTCTGCGAAAAACCCCGGCACGAGCCCAAAGACACAAAACTGCTAATACTGGGAAATGCAGAGTGGAGGTTTGCTGCTGCGCCAATACTAACATTTAACAGTACAATTTATCGCTGATTCATTGAACACACAAGGTCACATAAGATATATTGGAAAACAGAAAGTAACACAGCCCTAATTTCTGTGCAAATAGATAAATAATAGATGCACCTCATGAAGTCAGCAGGTGGAACAGAGCGTTTTGAGGAAGGAATGCTTAAATTAAACAAAATACAACTCCAGGTTTGTTTATATGAACTATCAGCTAAAAAACAAAAGCAGCTTTAAAGATACTGTATGTTCTTGAGTCTTTTTACCTTGGCAGAACATGCGCCCGTTGCCCACAAATCCATATTTGCAGTTGCAGACTTTGCCCGATCCGTCCATTTTGTCGTCACAGGTGGCGTCGGCGTGGCACGAGGAGCAAACGTCCAGAGCCTGACCAGCAATCTGCATCACTGAGATACAACAAGATTACTCTAGAGGAAAACAAAAACTAAATACGGTAAAATGGTTAAAGATCTGCTTGCATAATATAGGCCTGATTCTGGTAACAGCACTTGGTATTGGTCTTGTCTTTCGTGGGTTAACTATACGGTAACGATCTCACTTTCCTTTGCTCATTTTTTTTTATGTGGAAATAAAAAATGTAATTAGCCTACTTGTCATAAATTTAGAATGCATGATGAATTAAATTAGCCGCTACGATAAACAGCTTTCTATAATCTCATAATTCCTCAATGCCACGCTGCAGTGTAGTCCTATATTGAGCCATTAATCATTTAAGCATAAGCAAAACCGTCGTCCCTGTAGGGATGTGGAGGGGATACACTGTTCACAAGTCACACAAAGTGCTTTACAAGGAGCAACAACAAGGAGTCATTCACTCCAGACTCGGTGATAGTAAACTTATGTAGCCACAGCTGCCCTTGGGGTCGACTCAGTAAGTAATAACAGAGTCATGGGAAACATGAAGTAACGAGGATGAGGCCTTTCCTTTTTCTATAATATTAACGAAAAAATACCAACCGTGTTTCTTGGTCACTTACACTGACTACCCAGGTGAAAATAAAATATACTTATTATACTCAAATTTAATATACTAAATATATTTTAGACATTATTGTAAAATAAACTTTAAGTGTGCTCTTTTGAAACAACTTATTTTGTGCTTAGTAAATTTAAGTAGAATTTGAATAGAATTATATTTATTTTGTGTGCTTAAATGGAACAACTTTATGTACGCTTACTATACTTAAAATATATTTGAATTGTATTTAATTCATGACCAAATAATACATTTCAATGTGACTTTAAGTATATTCATAATATCTTTGCATTTAACCTATAATATAAATCAAAATATATTTTAAATATCCAATAAGTTTTTCCATAATATACTTTATAAGCCTTTAATTAGTATTAAAAACAAAAACAAACAACACTTGATACAATGCAATCCACTTTATTATGCACAGAACAGTTGCATAACGTGCAATACACTGAACATTTTCTTATGTTTAACCTCTTACCTTCCACCTTTAACGGTTGCATTTTCTTCAGTTCAGCTTTATCCAAATCTAAAGGCTCCTTGACTTGAGCCAGTGTAACACCTCAAACCTACAAAACTGATCTTTTTCCATGTTATCACTTAAGCGTTTTTTTTCCCCCGTCACTTTTTTTTTCTTTCCATTTTTGTCACTTGTATGCCGCTTTTGTCAATTTCTTTGTTGCATTTCTGTCACTTGACGTATTTTTGTCTGTTTGTTGCATTTTTGGTGCGTTTTCAAAGCCAAACTAAAGAAAATGTGCTCTGTTCAGGTGGGGGTTAAGACGTTACGTTAACATAACAGTGGATATAACCCAAATTAAAATACGTAAAATGAACAATCAGCCATAAAATAAAAGTATTTATTTTCTCTTTTGGTAGAATTGCTCATTGTTGCACTTCCGTCTTAGAGCTGCACGCACCTCAGAAACTGTGGTTCCTGGAAATTGTTCAATGATGGCATCTGTAAAAAACATTCAAAATCAGTTATACAAATATTAGTGCAAAAAGAAGACTAAAATCACAAGTGATATTTAATCTGGGGACCACTAGTTTATTGGACGCTTTCGAATGTCTATTATTGTACCTGATGACATATGTCAGCCAAATGCTGTTCTTTTCAAATAAACAGTCGAGCTAAACTATTTTATGTTGTCATGTTGGTAAATACACTAGAAGCGTCCGTCTATCAAATAGTGCGTCATCGTCTTGCTGGTCCTCCCCGTTCTGTGATTGGTCCCCCAATCCAAGTGAACATTTCGGCCATGTTCCACAGGCTGCCGAGCAGTTTGAAATGATTTGAGCGGTGCAGGCAGCATGGGTGTTCCCAGGCTATAAGAAGACAAGCCTTGAACCAGATTTTAGCAGGGTGAATAAAAACACTCACCTGTTATGGCCTGCACTTTGGAAACATCCAGTTGATTTTTTTAAGGTTTTCCCTTTTCCGGATTTTCCAGTTAGGGTTGATGTTGACAATATCTCTTTAGAGAAAACAAGGACAGCTAATTCTTGTGTGTAGATGGTCATACGCGATCGATTCAGCCGATGAAAAGCCCTCTTTGAAACGGCAACATTGTTTCCAGGCAAGTAGTGCTGTGGGAGGAGAGAAAAGTAGGCCTTTTAACTACTAAAGCTACTCAACAAACAACAACAACTTACCATTTCAACTTCACTGTCAGATGACAAAGATGATCTACACAATGATGACACATCTGTTGACTGGGTGTGGGACATTGAGAAGGATGCTCTGATCTGCTCCACACACTCCTTCATTAAGTTTAAGGTTTCTGGCAGGTCTTTAAGAAAAAAAAAAACAATTTCAAAGCCAGGTTGTGATCAATATAGGTTACATGTTTAAAATTCCCAGGACACTTACCACGAAGGCATGACATTATCTCCTCCATGGTAGGAGCAACAGTATGACATCAGTTGTCATCGTCTAAATCGGGCTGGGAAGTCACCTGCTTAAATTTACTTGAACTTTTTACAATTACTGAGGTGTTCTTGACTTTTAAGATTTTATTATTCAAGTAAATAAATCGCGAACTTGAAGGACGTCATCCTTCTGCTGCTGAGCTGCTTTTCTTCAAATGTGGACCGGGGTGTACGGTGTACACATTGGGTGTACGTCATAGACTGTTAAAAACATGCGTACATACGCAAGACCGACTGTTCTGATTGGCTAAAGAGGAAACTGCAATCACTGCGATGCTTTGTCAGTATGAAACATTGTGTACGCCACTGAAATTGTTTCATTCAAACATAATATTACAGAAATCACAAGTATTTTTCAAATACATATAAGTTTAAATATAGAGATGATCTGTTTGACAATACTGCCTAAAGTACAACTCGAGAAGTATTGGATATATATATTTTAATATATTTTTTAAATGTGCATTTAAAATAAACTTTTTAAAAATACATAGAAATTGTATTTTAAAGAAATATATTACGAAGTACAACTTCAGTAATATATTTAACTAAGATCTAAAGTATATTTTGGATAAAATATATTGTTATAAAGTGTACCAAAATATATTATAAAACAATACATTTTAAGTATGATTTAAAAATGTATTTATTTTAAATTTATTTATCTTAATAAGTACATGCAAATGACAATAAATTCAAAATGTATTTCAGAAAAATGCAGCCTATTTAAAATACACTTAAGTATATTATTTTTTCACCTGGGTAATTCAGGGTTTCCATGGGGCATTGAAAAACACTAAAAATCATTAAACAAATCGTGCCAAAATCATTGAAAAACATTAAAAAAGCAAATACAGTACCCTATTTTAATGCCACAAATGCAGAAAAAAAATTCAGCGAATATTTCATTACCTAAGATTTCAGCCAAAAACTGCAACTGAACATGTACAAAGACGCCTGGAGGTACTTGAACACAGAGGGTACTGGGAATTACCTCATATTAAAAAAAGAAGGTGCAACTAAGTAGAATTTCATTATTACATTTAAAGAAAAGTTATTTTAATCCTGTTTTTCAGTAAAAGGTTTGACTGCGAGAGTATTTTAGCTACATTTCAAACATATTTTGGCAGGACCCTCCAGTTGTGGGGTACGCAAACGTATAAATTAATGCCTCAAGGGGTACGTGGGACAAAAAAACGCTGGGAACCACCAATTAAAATTCCATAAAAAGCATTACATTTGACTTGCTTCTGCCGTATATACAGTTCCCTGTTGTTGGTTATGATTCATGACAATTAACATCTGCTCTGCTAAACTGAATAAAACCACGCAATTATAGTTGCAGTGTTATTAGTTTGCCATAAATAAAACTCACCCGATGTAACACAGAGCAGAAATACAGCTACAGTTTTGTGCTTCATCTTTGAGTCGTCCCTCTTCACTTCTCCTCTGTTCCTCCAGCTTTCTCTACGCTCTCCTTCATGTTTTTTTTTTCTTTTATAGATGGCAGCAGTCGCAGTAATAGTAGTCGGTTTTATCCTGTGGTTTCTGCGGTTTTCTGCATTGACACGTTCAGTTACACAATGAAGCGGCGATAATGAGAACTGCGGTCGCTGATAAAAGCTATATTTGGCCCACTGATCTCCTCTCTGTCGAAGGAGGAGCATTTAGGCATTTACATGTAACTTTATATGACATTTAATTCAACATCTATGACCAAATATGAAGCTAATTTTGAAGCATATCCCACAATAAATAGTTTTATATAACTATTTTTCAAATCACAATTTACAGACTTCAAACGTTTCAGCCTTGGACTGAACAAATATGTTGAAGGTTTTTACAGAGGGATTTCTTAATATACAATTCCTAGCCTGATTTCAGTTTTGAATTACAAAAACAATGCAAAAGTTTATTTTCACAGATTGTTCCATTAATAAACAGCAAAACAAGAATCCCCTCTGGAAAAAGTCTTTGTAACTAAAATAAAACCATAATAAAAAAAACCCCGGCTCAATCCATTATTCAGGGGAATTTGGGGCATCTTTAGGGCAAAAAGGCCTTATTTTTATATGAAAACATAAAATGACAGAAAACTTCCTATACATTATGTTCTCCTGTTTATGCCAGTAATCTACAGCAAAAGTTTCAAATTGATATATAGTAGAAAAGGTTTCCCTATTCACCTGCTGCGTCTCGCCTTATTAATCCTGTATGCCACTCACTTGTTTGTCAATTAAAGCTTAGCTGAAAATAACTCTATTAATGAACTGTTTTGGGTCCACATTATGGTCAAAATATAAATCTAGACTTTGATGAATAACACTGAGAACTCAGCTGTTACAAATGAAACCTGCTGTTGTATAAAGTGTCATTGACCCGTGAGGCCTCCGTAGAGTTTGAAGCAGGGTCTGACAGTTGCTTAGTTCGAGATAAGAGTTTATCGTCAGGTCCAGAGGGACCTCCTGTCACTCAGACACACACAGTGTTTAGTCTTCATGTTAGAATTAATACAATTATCCACCATATGGGTCATTCTTTAAATGCGGTGCCTTTTGGGTATCATAAAATTCCCCCAAAAAATTACTCCTAAAATCAAGACTGTATACTTTATGAAAAACTTAATGGTCATGCTCATTATGAAACATTTTATAAGTTTAAAAAAAAAACAAAAAAAACTTCTTCCTAGCGACACACATTGTCACACTGTGTTAACCACAGAAGTATGTGACATTCCTTTGAAAAAGACATGACTAAAATGTGTTCATATATGGATTTTTTTTTTATATTTATGTTCATTATTAATTACACAAACTTACATAATCAATTCATGAATCAGTCCATTGACTGTGACTATGTTAAATAGGACTCCACTATGTTATTCAAATAAGGTCAACATAGTGGACACTAACACGGTGGACATTTTACAATAAAACTTGCTATTACTCTAGCTTGCATTATAGCAAACAAGATTTTGATAGTTGATGAGAAATTTACATTTTTACCCAAGAACATTTAAAAATATATAATTTGATTGTTTTCTGAACAAAACAGGGTCAACACAGTGGACGCCATAAGATTGACCACACTACACCTACTTCATAAAATGGCTAAAATTACATTTTTATACACATAAAAAGTAAGAACCTTTACCACAATCGAATTTCCTTCCACTGGTGTGACATCACATCAGAAGCTAGAGTCAAGGAGAAGTGGGTGGAGCTTACTTAAGCTGGAAGTCCGTTGTTGGTTGTTCCCAATGATATTACACAGTTCTATGTCGGACAGTGGGGATTTTTATTTCATCAGATGAAAACTCTTTCATCACCAATTATCATTTAACAGAGCTAACTATATTTCCCAATTAAGCAAGCATTCATGTGCATTTTCTAACTGGGAAAAAAGTTTTCCCCAGGTCCACATGAATGCGGCATCTGAACACATTTTATTTTTACAAATCAATTCATAAAATATTACAACTTACAATAAGATTTAATATTAGGATTAGCCTAATACAATAAGATTTTAAGATCAATAATAATAAGATTATTAATAAGATTAAGAATCATAAAAGCAGCATGTTTGCATCTTTTTTTTTATTCCATTATTTTGGAAGTTTTGTGTGCCTCGAGTTTCATTATCTCCTTAAAAATTAATTGAGTTACATACATTTTGTAACTTTTGTATACGTTTTGGAAGTTTTCTGTCTATATTTTTTGTGACAAATTTTGGATAATGGATAAAGCCAGGTATTTTTATTTTGTTGATTTAGTTACAAAGATTTCTTCAGATGGGATTTTGGAGTATAATATTTGAATAAACGAATAATTACTGAATAAATCTGTATACGTTCAAATTTCACCATACTTTTTGGGGGTTCTGACCTTCAAACCCCAATAAATCAGATAGGAATTAAATATTGAAAAATCCCTCTGAACCGTCATTGTGAAGATTGGACATATTTGTTTCCAGCTGAAAGTCTAGTTTCAGAGCGGAAACTGGCTCGAAACCTGACAATTTAGAAAATTTTGAGTTTTGCTTGTAGTGGCTCACCTTAAGTTTCTGTTCCCTAAACACGAGCACCTAACCAAAAACATATATGGTATTGACTGAGCACAACCCTTAACCATAAGAACCTTATTGGTCATGTGCGTGGGCCGGAGAGCCTTAGTTTGCCCACCTAATGTAAATCGCCTCTTGAGAATCTTGTGATGTCACGTGAACTGCTTTATCATATGGGTGACATACCTTCATCCACAACTGGCCCAAATCTGACATGGACAGATCTGGCCCAGAGCAACCTACGCCTCAACTGGCCCACATGTGGCATGCCTCATATGAGCCGTGCCATCATTGCCAGACCTGGCCCACGCCTGGTTGACATGTCATTTGCCATGTCAGATGTATGCCTGATGTGCCAGCTTGATGCCAGATCTGGCCCATGTCAGTCTGCTACCTGGGCCGCGTCGCGAGAGGTATGCCCGCGGTCTTCTCCGGCGGAGCCACGGACACAACAACCCGCGGTGCAGCCGGTGATCCCGGATGAGGGCGGGTAACAACAGCAGCCAGGATCCACTCCTGTCGGAGCGGGACCTGAACCCGTAGGTCAGCCCGTGGCCCTGGTCTCTCCTCCGTCCTCTCCACATGGCGATGTTTTCGAGGACCTTTCCCAGCTAGCAAATTTCTCTTGGGCCAGAACTGGCCTACAACCTTACGTTTCTTCTGGCTGACAACTGGCTAGTCCGGCGGCCCTTTACCGGGCCATAGGCAGCGTGTCTTATCGATTAACAGCTGCTGGCGCTCTAGTGGGCCACACGCTCCGTAAAGGCTTAATTAGCGAGAGTTCTCTTTTGGCCCCGTACTGGTTCATACACTTCAAATCTAATGAAGTTTAGAATGTGTTCTGGCCCAGTACTGGTTCATACACTTCAAATCTAATGAAGTTTAGAATGTGTTCTGGCCCAGTACTGGTTCATACACTTCAAATCTAATGAAGTTTAGAATGTGTTCTGGCCCAGTACTGGTTCATACACTTCAAATCTAATGAAGTTTAGAATGTGTTCTGGCCCAGTACTGGTTCATGCACTGCAAATCTAATGAAGTGAAAAGTTATTCTTGCCCAGATCTGGGTCATATATCGCAGTTATCAAAATGTCAACACAGCTGTCTCTATATGCAGAAGGAAATATCTACAAACTCTATGTACAATACAAATGAACAAACAGGGTTACAAATGATTAAAACACAATTTGCAATCACTAAAAAGTATCCATCTTAACATTTGCATAACAGAATAAAACAAGGATTAATGCGCTCAAAACTAAATTTATTGTTTACAAAAAAATATTTTAAATACAGAAATAACATCAACGCATTGAATGTGCTGATCAAGTAATTTCAAATTGCATATCCTAATCTCAGCACAGTAAGAAGTAACATTTGTTACTGTGAAATGTCCATGTTCCAGTAACAATTCAGAGGCACTCAAGTGACTAGTTTAACAAACCGCTCCCAAGTAAATAAAAATAACACGGTGCTCTTGCTGGTTTGTCTGCTACCTCTGCTCTGGTCATTGGCCATATGTCCATTATTATGTTAACCTTCCCAAGATCCCAGGCTGAGGCAGATGGCGTTTTTTTTTCTGACAGCACCTGTATTGATTGAAACATAAAATAACTGTTAGTGTAAATTGTTTTTAAAAATTGTTGGATGTACACAACTGCAATGCACAAAGCTCAACTTGACATAGATATACATTTGGCTTTGCAAGGGCTTTATAAACCAGGAGCTACCCTAATCAAGACCAGGGGAGCTGTATCTGTGATTAAATCTAAATCAAATCAATCAACGGACGTGTAACGGTAACGGCCCATTGCTATTTCCCCCTTAATACGTAACGTTACCAACTTATAAAATGCAGAAAAACACAAACACAATATTACAAAAGGTACTGCGGCTTAATTACATGCTTTAAACAAAATTATGTTTTGTTAGCGACCAGTTTAACTATGTAACGCAATTTACATACGTTAAAAACCCAAGACCAACTGTAGGCTACGATGACAGAAACGTTAACGGCAGGAAGACATGAGTCACACAAGCATTAAAAAAACTATGTCTTCGACACTGAATATATAGTTACATACTAAATGACAACTAAACAAAATAATAAAATTGTCCACTTACAGCTGAAAAATTGCAGTCAGTTCAGAGCAGCTGGGTTGCGCGTCTCATCTCCTCTCAGCTGGTGCTCAACGGCTGAACGACGTGAACTCTGACGTATTTGTGAAGTGTGTATGTTTGTTGGTTAATGTCAGTGTTTACCGGGCGGGCGGAGACATTTCAGCCATCGAATTGATTCTCCATTTGACTTATCTGAAGGTGTTTTTTCCCAATTGGCAATTACACATTTTAGGATGACAGCCTTGATAATACCGTAGAAATGTTTTATTTCGAGCAATACGTTTTGTGTAGGGTAATCCCCGCCCCTCTCGTTTGTCAAGGCATGACAAACCCAGTATATATTGGCTCACTCCTTGTTTGTTTGTTATTGGGCCAGCAGGTGGCACAGCTAGTATGCGCCACAGCATGTTCCGAATGCTGTGGCCTGCGTCCGTTTGAATTGTTATGGTGCAGACACAGCGTGTCCACTTGCGGCCCATTAGTCGTTTTACAACCTGAATACTAACACTCGATTTACTACGTATGGCTCGTTACTGGCCCAGATAAGAGCATACGGGTCGCCAGTCAGCCAGCTGTGCCACAAGAAAGCCAGAACTGGCTCAGACACGACTACTACCTGGGTTATGGAAGCCCAAATGACTCATAATTAAATAAATAAATACAGCATTTTGAAATAAATTTCATTTTAATAAATAACAGACAAATATGTAATATGACCATGAAATTGTAAAATTAAGTAATATTATTGTGAAATATATTTAATTATTCTTAAATATCTACTTTTTTATCATTAAATATTTCGTGAGGATTATTTTCACAATATCATACATTTTTAGATAATGCATTTTTATTTAACTTTTCAAGATTTTATTTAAAAATATATTTTTTTTCAATATCAGTTTTTATTTCATAATGCCCTTTTCCTCAAAGGCCAATTTATTTCATAATCTCCTTTTTCAGGAGAATGGCTTTGTCTGTCAATCAAAGCCAACAAGGCGGATCCAGTTAAGTGATTGGCTGCTCCTTTACTCAGACATGAGCAGCAGCACTTGCTGCATCGATTCAAGCGTGCAGCCGCCTCAGGTGGATGACACGTTGAAGAAAGAATGGCTGCGGGTGAGAAGTCGGTCTCAGAGTTACTCAGAGAAGTTGCTAATCGTTTGGATGGCAACACAAGGCCTTCACTTCAATCTGAGAGAGGTTCGCAGTCTGGTCTAAGTGTAAATAACAGCCCAGCATCAACACTACCAAATGCTAATGCTAACGCAGGCGTCCACACTCCACGAAACCCAGTGCAAGGTAAGCGCCACACACCCACACAAAAGTAAAGTAATTAAAATCACACTACCATCAAATAGGGAGAACATGTCTTAAGTTGTTAAAGTTATGACTCCTTGTTTATTATTGGAACAAAAATTGTAGTCATGTAGAAACTAATTTGATCTATTTTGTGCGTATGATGAAAGAACTGAGCAGATTATTTTGCTCTTTTAGTATAGTGGCTCTGACAACAACGAAATCATGATTTAAGTGATACCATCATTTTCTATTGTGATTGCACCTTAATTCTATGTGTCTTTGGCTCTTTGTTATTTCTCTGTTTTTTCACCTTTTTAAAGCAGAGATCGCAAGATTGTTTGTCGCAAGATTGTTTGCCCCATACAGAGCAAGACCTTCCTCAACACCACTTTCATCTCTGACCTCACAATCATCCAAGAAAGCCTGCCGTGTCACATACACGCACACATTCTTCTGCTTATGTGATCATATGGCAGACACTGTGCCAACCAAAGCAGTTAAATATGAACCAACAGCAGCTGGACTTGGGGAAAAACTGATCTAATTTCGAGGTGATTCTATCTGTCAGGGTTTAAGGAGTAATTTAGACATTTCAAACATAGATATGTATGGATATTGTATAACTATATGTAATCTGCTGCGCAGCAAGGGATGATGATCCACTAATCTTCAAGGCGACTATTGAGGACAACTATCCTCAGCTACAAGATACAGGAGGGTTTGAAATGCTGAGAATCTCGGGTACAACACAAAGTCGTAACCTGTGCTCAATCCCATGTCCGGACACTGGATATACAGTGCGCTATCTCCGCAGCCCTTTGACTGGAATTGGACAAGCAATGATCTGTATAAGGCCACTGCAGAAAAGTATTTCAATGGAAAATGTAAGTGATCGCATAAATTCAATTTAAATTGGCAATTCTAAAAACGATAAGTTGCCTCATATCAGTTAAAAACGTTTTGAATATTTAAACTTCAAAGTGTGTAGTGTGGTAAAGCACTCTGTAGAGTAAAAGTGAACTTTTTGGTACCATCTTTGCAGGTCATAACACGAACAAGCCGCCAAGTAAAGCAGCTGAGGAAAGGGCTCAAGGAGACCATGGTGTGGCTGCTACTAACCAACAGACCTGACATTATTCCCCTCTTCTTACCAAGGGAATCGGAGACTGTTCCCACTTGTGAGGTAAAGCTCCACCTTACTCTTTTTCAAATTTGAATGTTAAAAATATTCTGTTTCCAGCATATACTTGTACGCAAATCTAAGAGCAATCAAAACAAACATTTATTGGTAATGTACTGTTTGATAGTCTATCCTTGAAAAGATTGTGTGGCCTGTTATGGAAGATGATGAGGATGAGGAAGAATGCTCTGTTGAAGACCAGTGCAGAGTAACGGGATACCTTCGGTCTTTTATTGAAAATAGTAAGTCTCTTACAATGGATGGATGGTTACATAACGAACTCCGAAGAGTAGAATATGTTATCCAAAACTATTTCTTTCTGGCAGCATCATGTGAACAACACAAAGCCCTTCTCAAATTCTGAAAGGGATGGGAAGTCCTGCCCAAAGAAATGACTGTAGAAGTGGTGAATAGCCAAGGTCTTAAGTCTTCCACCTGTTTTGAGGTCCTGCGTCTTCCTGCACACTACCAGAACTATGAGTCATTTTGTGTAGACATGCAGGCATGTCTGAAATCCTCCGACTCAGGTTTAGGATTGATATTAACTGCAATAGAGTTCTGTTCTGTGTTGATTCTTTAAAGCATTGTGTGATTTCCAGTTAATTATCCAGACATATAACAGGGAAAAATACAAGTACAGTTAAACATGGCGGTTTCAGTAATGTAAAGTGACATGAGGGGATTTTTACATACAATGGGGTCCAGAAAACAGCTTACACAATCCCGATATCATAAACCTTGGTTGAAGAACTTGAATATGTTGGCAAATATTTCTCAATTTTACATATCATGGTTTTAAAAGGGATTTAATCTGTTAGCGCACACAGTATGTGAAAGCAAGTCACTGTATAACATTCAGAAATGAATGAAGGAGACAGACTAAAAAGTCATACAGTGTCTTTTATTAAAATGACACAGCTGAATGAAAAGTTTAGTTGCCACAGATGAACTGTATCAGACAATGAGTATGTATTTTAAATAGAAACTACATGAACAATGATAAAAAAAAAAAAAAAAGTGGTGCATCTTTTACTTTCTCAGTTCAAAGGTTACTATTAAGCATATGTTTGAGTGCATGAACAGTTTGGAAGTTGTTGATGGACGGTGACTATGTGGTCCGGTCCAGTCCACACCGTAGTCATCATGAACCTGAAAACAAATTTAAATGTTTTATACATAGTAGTATTACTGTCTCCTCCTGCTAAGCCAACAGGTGCACCTGGGTTATCCAAAGCCGCAATTGGGTCTTTTCAATTATAAACTATTTATTTAGTGTTTGACCCAGCAGAAGTAGACTTGTGCCCAATCAACACAGTAAAATGTTGTATGCAATAACACATTTTGATTAGAAACTTGTGTACCTGTGAAAAGTCATGTCCCTCCTTTCTGCCTGTAATGTGAGAGTTTCTGTTTTCCCATCATCATCATCTGGACCATGAAATGAGCCACCTTCACATTTTCACCCCCTTTGTCTGACCTGAGATTGGGGCAAGAAGAAATCAGATATGACTAAACAGTAAAATCTGTGTGAACTTCTGCTGGTATCTACAGTCTGGAAGAGCCCAGAAGAGGAATGTTGAACACAGGGCCAACCTGAACAGAACAGCCCCCATTAATTATTGTCCAATCACTGATCCTAACTGTGATGTCATAGTTCACTGTTCTGTCAATGGTTCTGTTCTGACTGACAGGCTTTAAGATCTGAGGCATTCAGTGACACTCTGTAAATAACACGAAACAGAAACAAACCATTGTTACCTTAACTGATCATATGGCAACACAATAAACCTGTAAACATGAAAGCAACATCACATGTCACCCAGTCTGTTACAATATAGATACTGGCAATATTAGATCCCAAGAGTAGAAAGTTAAAGTATACCAGATGATGGCACAGTTCAAGAATGGTAGTGCAGTTGGCGGCAAAATGGCTAGCCAACTATGCAGTAATGAGGCAATATGCAAGATAATTCTGTAGCAGTTTGGGAATGCATAATGTATCCATTTAAAGAGTACTTGAAGCTCCCATTTTAATAAGAGCTTTAGTGTAAATAAGCAATTCATAAATGTGTGGGGCTTTGAACGCATCTGTAGTCATGCCACCTGTGAAAACATGTAAAGCAACTGCAGTATGTATTTATCACTGGTATTTATCCATATACTGACAGCAACTACTGCACATACCGCTGTCAACAGTAAGTTATGAACACAATTTCAATGCATTTCCATTAAAATGTTAAAAGTAACTTACCGTAAACCTTCTTCCACCATTCTCCGACGAACAGTGCTGAGCGACACAGCATAAACGTTAGCAATACACCGGACAGTTATGCCAGAGAGCTCCAAAGTCCTGAGTGCCTCACACGGAATTTCAAGACGTGGACGGCCAGCATTTAAAGACAGTTCCTCCTGTGCATATTCCATATGGACCCGGTGCTCAATTGCTCTCAAGCTGTCGAAAAGTTCGCCATCAATGTTAGCATCCTGAACAGCAATTATCATCCCGAGCATTTCTGAAATCTCATCCAAACGAGTCAAAACAGCGTCTCCTGACAAATTGTCACGCTCCATTTGATCCGCTAAAGTCAGTAGAGCAGATGAAACTCCGCTGTAATCTCCTCTGGCTGCAGGCTCTGCATGTTGTAGTTACCCGCCGATGGTACGGCCATGACCGGTGTCTAGGAAAAGGAATCGATCTCAAAGGATCGAGCCGGAAGTCCAACCTACTAGCTTTGATTGACAGACAAAGTCATTCTGCTGAAAAACAACATTATGAAATAAATAGGCCATTGCGAAAAAGGGCACTGTGAAATAAAAAACTAATTAGTTTTTCTTCATAAAATCTTAAAAACTTAAATAAAAAGGCATTATCTAAAAAGTATGATATTGTGAAAATAATCATCATGAAATATTTAATGATTAAAAGTAGATATTAAATAATAATGCAATATATTTCACAATAATATTACCCAATATTACAGTTTTATGGTCATATTATATATTTGTCTGTTATTTATCAAGATGAAATGTATTTTAAAATGTTGTATTTATTTAATTAATTATGACTCATTTGGACTTCCATAGACCTTCCATCTGAACTGCTGGCTTAAATCCGTATGTAGACCTCTAACCTCTTTTATTTATAATGTTAGCCTTTTTCTGGACCAACCCTCTCATTTCCGAGTCGACGGCTTACTTCTGAACTTAAAGGGCAGCCGTCTGCTCACAAAGAACATGACCCTGGCAGTCCACTCCGCACCTGCACGCGGTTTGACACCGCTGTGCCTCCCATCGCTCACGCGCAGGTGCAACTTCCGCTCACACACCCCCTCCTATCGTTTCCACGCCCCCCTCACAAACCATTCCTGTCATCACTAGCAGAGAGCGGACACAACACAACCCTCCACGCAATTATCCTGTCCATATTAACTTCTTAAAACCCATCCCCAAAGCCCCACCACAGTCCACAGTTAATCCATCTCAAACCACAATAAACATGGCTCTTTTAAATGTCCGCTCTCTGCAGAACAAGTCTTTTATGAATGACTTGATTTTAGATAATAATCTTGATTGTTTGTTTTTAACTGAAACCTGGCTGGGTACGGATGCGACCGCGGTTCTTGCTGAGGCCTCCCCACCTAATTTTAGCAGCACCTTTTCAATAAGGAATGGAAAAAGGGGAGGTGGCACTGCTTCCAAATGTACAAACACTCTTGCCACCAAACCTATTTTATTTGATCCATTCCCCACTTTTGAGCACCATGCAGTTGTTTTTAGTAATCCCCCCATTTTATGTGTCACTATTTACAGACCCCCCGAAAAATGCCCTCTTTTTGTTAAGGAATTTTTATCACTTTTACATAGCTCTTTTATTATGATTCTTTTAACTGGTGATTTTAATCTACACATAGATAATCTTTTAGACCCTGTTGCTAGGGATTTTTTAAATGTTCTTAATTATATGGATTTTACCCAACACGTCACGCAGCCGACTCACGACAGAGGACACAGTCTGGACCTGGTCATCACGTATGGCCTGTCCACAGCTGTGTCTTCTGTCACTGACTTGGCCGTCTCTGACCATTACTGTGTGTTTTTTAATATCACCAGTTTTACCCAGCGGGAGACCTCGGTAAGAGCTGTGAGGAAACGTCATCTCACCCCTGAAGTGGCTGCAAATGTTGTTGTTTTAGAGAAATATTCTCCTATTGTTCTACCTGCCCCCTGTGATTTTATTATTGAAAATTTTAACCGCAAACTCAGGTCAGCGCTTGATTCTATCGCTCCTTTAAAATTCAAGAAACTCCCCACAAAACCAATTCCTCCATGGAGGAATGAGGAAATTAAACAACTCAAAAGACAATGCAGGGTGGCAGAGAGAAAATGGAGAAAACACAAAATTACCATAAACTACCAAATATTCCGTGAACAACAAACAACTTACAATAACACAGTAAGAAACACAAGAAACAACTACTTCTCAAAAATTATCAACAATAATAAAAACAATCCCAAGGTACTCTTCTCTACAATAGAACATCTAATCCAGCCATTCCCATAGTTCGGGACATTGCGGCCCCCTAATCAGTCCCAAATTTTCTCGAGGCCCCCCAGATACTAATAATTTGCTCTATTCAAAGTAATGTCTTATTATTTTACAGCTAAAATTACATGAAAAGCAACATCTAGCTATGATTGTGGGCTAAATACTGTTTTCAAACCATACATTTTAGAAAATAAATGTATTTTTCCTTTCAAAATAAGTTTATTTTAATGTACTTGTTTTGTAGACAACATTTGGGGGGCCCCCTGCAGTGCCTCTGAGGCCCCCTAGGGGGCCTCGGACCCCACTTTGGGAACCACTGATCTAATCAATCCTGATTTTAACAAGACCAACTTTGTGAGGCGTTTGCAGACCACTTCAGTCGAAAGATAGACACTATCAGATGTAATATTTTATCTACTCAAAATAACACGGTTCTAAACACATCTGGTTGTCTATTTGTTCCAGAGGAAACACTGCACAGTTTTGTCCAGGTTAATGCTGAGATGCTTGATAAAGTTTTCTCCTCAGTGAGGCCCACCACATGTCTTTTAGACCCGGTCCCAACCCCGTTTTTTTAAAACAATTCTATGGATCTTTTAGAGATGAGCTTTTACACATGATGATCTGCTCTCTTCAGAGGGGGTCTTCCCTGCTGCCTTTAAGGGGGCGGTGGTGAAGCCCCTGTTGAAGAAGAGCAATTTGGACCGTAATGATTTTAACAATTTTAGACCGGTATCCAACTTACCATTTTTAAGCAAAATCTTAGAAAAACTTGTTTTTACTCAACTTAGCAACTTTATAATTGCACACGATGTCCTTGAGAAATTTCAGTCTGGCTTTAGGGTAAACCACAGCACCGAGACAGCCTTTTTAAAGATTTTAAACGCTTTTCGATTAAATTATGATTCCAAAAGGTTGACAGTGTTGGTTCTACTGGATCTGAGCGCTGCCTTTGATACAGTTGACCATACTATTCTTTTAACTCGTTTAAAACACATCGGCCGCTCTGGTGTTGTCCACAAATGGTTTACATCCTACCTCACAGACAGGACATTCATGGTAAGTGTGGATACCTTCTCTAAATTCCATAAAATTACATGTGGTGTGCCCCAGGGTTCGATTTTAGGGCCAGTGCTTTTTAACCTGTATATGCTCCCTCTTGGTGATGTCATCAGGAGACATGGAGTCAACTTTCATAGTTACGCTGATGATACACAGTTGTACATCTCCATGTCTCCTGATGACACCAGGCCAATGGATGCACTTTTTAACTGCATTTTAAATATCAAATACTAGATGGCAGAAAACTTTCTCCAGCTTAACCAGGACAAACCTGAAGTTTTAGTCATCTAAGGCCCAGAGAGAGAAACCTTTACCCAAACTACAGTCATTGTCTTTTAATCCTTCCTCACAGGTGAAGAACCTGGGTGTGATTTTTGACTCTGAGCTGACTTTAATTCCACACATTAAGAATATCACAAAGATAGGTTTTTACCATCTAAAGAGCATAGCCAGAGTCCGTCCCATTCTCTCTCGGGCCAACACGGAGACGCTAATGCATGCTTTTATCACCAGTCGTATCAACTACTGTAATGCCCTGCTTTCTGGTCTTCCCAAAAAGAGTATCTCAGGTTTACAACTTTTACAAAATTCAGCAGCTTGTGTCCTGACAAAGACCAGGAGGCGGGAACACATTACACCGGTTTTAGGCCCTGTCCATACGAAGTCAAGCTGAGGA
The DNA here is from genome assembly GCA_021464625.1 of Proterorhinus semilunaris. NCBI lineage: Eukaryota > Metazoa > Chordata > Actinopteri > Gobiiformes > Gobiidae > Proterorhinus > Proterorhinus semilunaris. Next base: position 26,233,829 of record CM038345.1, on the reverse strand, counting down.
CCAAACGCAAAGATATTTTATCAATCCAGTGTATCGTCCATACGAGTCCGGCGTTTTGGGGGTCTGTAAACGAACATTTTCCAAACTAGGTCCCAGAGTGGAAAGATCTCAAAACGCCGTTTACGTGGCGCCGTTGTTACAACGTCTCCGCAACTTTTACTAAAACGATGACATCACAGCACAGGGGTGGAGTCTGTTATCCATAATCTACTGACCTTATAATGAGTTTTACTCATGGATCTATGATGGTTTTACTCCGCTCCGTTTTGCTCCACTGTAATCCGCAAGCCACAGGTGATAAGTAGAAAAACACGGCCGAGTCAGTCTCTGTTGTTGGACAGACAGTCAAAGTCCGGTCACTGACAGGTTTTTCTGCTTTAGTCCCCTTACTTCTGAAGAATAAACTCGCCTCCTCGTCTCTTCCGTAAATCATAATCCTTGAATCCGTTTAATTTTCACTGTTTACATTCCAGAAAGGTTTACTGCGCATGCGCCCTCTACATCTTGTTCTATTATCTGCGTTAGCGTCACAGCGCCACACACAGGCCTGGCAGATGAATCACACCGTTTTCACAGACCTGAGTCGACCCATGTGGACGCACACATTTACTAAGCTGGCTTCGTGCTTACAAAGAACGTTTCTGAAAATATAAGCGTTTTGTCTTCGTGTGGATATAGCCTTAGAGTCGCTGCATTGGCCCCCCGTGTGTTTCAGGATTGATTTTAAAGTTCTTTTAATGGTTTTTAAATGTCTTAATGGTCTTGGTCCTTCTTATCTTTCAGAATTGATTTTACTATATAAAAAAAAGTTTGATTTGATTTGATTTAATGTGCCAATGAAAGCAAACATGCAGATAGGCAGATAAACAGAATGATCAGAATATAGCATTTAGAGGAGGAGGCAATGATTTAAACAAAGCATCTGGCTGCAGATGATGGAGAGAGTCAGATGGGTATAGCCTCACATCTTCACAAGAAATGAATGATGTCACCTCCACTTTTTTCTCAGTGTAAATTAAAACTAAGGGATTAAGCAATTAAACTCAGGGATCTGCCTCACGGACTGGACATTGTTCCAGGTACAAAAGGGGTCCACTTCCATTCTCACCCTGTACGCTAAAGTACAGTCCGCTGGATTTGACCATGCAGTTCTCTATGTAAAATGTACCTTATTTTTTGATAAGATTCACAATTTTGACCGACAAATCTCAAATCTAAGGTTCTCAGAGCTGTTTTTTTTTTTTGAAGGAGAAAGCGGTGATCCCGCATCAGCGGAGGAGCACATAAGCTCTTTAAACAAGCAACATGTGTATACATTGAACATTCAAGCTGCATCCATGCAAGAGCTGGATAGGGTCTCGATCGCTTTGGCCATTTGCCTGTTTTATTTGTGGCTGCTCCATGGTTATACAGCAGTCGCAAGAGAGGGGCCTGCACAAGCAGCTTTAATTGTTACATATTTATTTATAGGTTTATTTGGTAGGGACAGTGCATGTTATTGAACACACCACACCCGATTGACAACATCCTGGCCTATTGTGCATGTTGTTTGTGGTAGGGGAAACTGGAGTGTGCGGAGGAAACCTACGCAGACACGGGAAGAACATGCAAACTCCACACATCGAACCCGGGACCTTCTAGCTGTGAGGCATGAACGCTAACCACTGTGCCACCATGCCGCCAAATATTTTCCTAAACATTGTACATGTATATTTCTCAGGATGAAAAAAGAGCTTAAACATAAGAAAACGTATGATGTTTTTATTTCACTTCTTGATCTTTGTCAAGATATTTTCTGTCACAGCGAGTCTTTCATACAGATCAAGCTGGTTCCATCATAACAACATGCATTTGATACAAAAAATAGAAAAACATTTGTGAAGTTTGTGTCCTCATGATGGCCTGTTATTGTGCAATAAAAACGTGTCCAATGAAGAAAAATGGACAAAAAACGTCTGATAAATGAAGTGTGTAAATGCCATCATAGTATCGTGCAGTGACAGCAGGGCCCCTTTGAGTGCAGTGTCTGTGTTTGGTCCACAGGTGGCGCTTCAGGAGACATCGGTATTTCCTCTTTGGACTCCGTGAGTGACCCGCTGGACGTGGACAGTATCCGGCCGCAGACGAGTTCAGCCGCTCTGCCGTCCATCGTGGAAATGTCTGTGACCGTTTTCTCCCGCAGAGACATGTCCCCATCGTCCTCATCGTCAATCAAAACAAACTCTTTCAGATAAGTCGCGCCTGTGCCCTGGATGCTCTCCTCCAGGATGTGAGCATCTATAAAAGTCAGAGTCGAAGTCTCCGTCATAGTTTCTGGAGGGTCCGTGGAGTTGTCATCTGCTTGACTTGATGTTTCCAGGATCCATGCTGTGTTTTTGAGGTCTTTGAGCTTCACGTCGGGGCTGTCAGGGGGGTTTTGAGGCGCAGTGTGGCCGTTTCCAGGGAAACTTTTGAAAGAGACCTTTTGGAAGTCTTGGTCGACCTGGACCACGCTGCTGCCCGTGGTAGAGGAGAGAGGGATGGGCTCCGCTCGGTTCTTGGAGCGCTTCTTCATCTGGGATTCTTCTGGAACACACTGAGAGACATATTAAGACTTTAGAAATCAGTTTTCAAGAGGGAAGGACTTTTACATTTTGACTACCTACTGCTACTGCTACCTACTGCTTTCCCGGAAAAATAAGTCTAATGGCAGCATGTTTTTGTTTCACGTCATTAACTTTATTCTTAATTAGGGCTGGGTACGGTTAAATGATTCCAGTATGGTATTGGTATTTAGGTACTTGTATTGAAACAATATTTGAAAAATCCTTCTATGGACGGACATTGCAAATTAGCCTTGGCTATAAATGTTGTAGTGTGATACATGTTTATTTTTCACACATGACCCTATCATCCATCCATCCATTTTCTTCCGCTTTATCCGGGGCCGGGTCGCGGGGGCAGCAGTCTCAGCAGAGATACCCAGACTTCCCGATCCACGCACACCTCCTCCAGCTGTTTTGGGGGGACCCCGACACCAGGCCAGCTCGGAGACATAGTCCCACCAGCGTGTCCTGGGCCTTCCACGAGGCCTCCTCCCAATAGGACATGCCTGGAACACCTCCCTAGCCACCTGAGCTGGCTTCTTTCGACGTGAAGGAGCAGCAACTCGAGTCCGAGCTCCTCCCGGGTAACTGAGCTCCTCACCCGATCTCGGAGGGTGCGCCCAGCCACCCTGCGAAGGAAACTCATTTCGGCCGCTTGTATTCGCGATCTTGTCCTTTCGGTCATTACCCAAATCTCATGACCATAGGTGAGGGTGGGAACGTAGATCGATCGGTAAATCGAGAGCTTTGCCACTTGACTCAGCTCCCTCTTCACCACAACAGTCCGATACAGCGACCGCATCACTGCTGACGCCGCACCGATCCGTCTATCGATCTCACGCTCCATCCGTCCCTCACTCGTGAACATGACCCCGAGATACTTGAACTCTTCCACTTGAGGCAAGGACTCCCCACCGACCTGAAGCGGGAAAACCACCTTTTTCCGGTGGTGAACCATGGCCTCAGATTTGGAGGTGCTGATCCTCATCCCGGCCGCTTCACACTCGGCTGCAAACCGCCCCAGTGCGCGCTGAAGGTCCTGATTTGATGAAGCCAACAGAACATCGTCTGCAAACAGCAGAGATGAGATTCTGAGGTTCCCAAACCGGACAACCTCCAGCCCCTGGCTGCGCCTAGAAATTCTGTCCATAAAGGTAATGAACAGAACCGGTGACAAAGGGCAGCCCTGGCGGAGCCCAACACGCACCGGGAACAGGTCTGACTTACTGCCGGCAATGCCAACCAAGCTCCTGCTGCGGTCATACAGGGAACGGACAGCCCTTAGCAGAGGGCCCCGGACCCCATACTCCCGGAGCACCCCCCACAGTGTACCCCGAGGGACACGGTCGAACGCTTTCTCCAGATCCACAAAACACATGTGGACTGGTTGGGCAAACTCCCACAAACCCTCGAGCACCCGATGAAGGGTATAGAGCTGGTCCAGTGTTCCACGACCAGGACGAAAACCACATTGTTCCTCCTGGATCCGAGGTTCGACTATCGGCCGGATCCTCCTCTCCAGCACCCTGGAGTAGACCAGGGAGGCTGAAGAATGTGATCTATGTAATTGGAGCACACCCTCCGATCCCCCTTCTTAAAGAGAGGGACCACCACCTCGGTCTGCCAATCCAAAGGCACTGTCCCCGACCGCCACGCAATGTTGCAGAGGCGTGTCAACCAAGACAGTCCTACAACATCCAGAGACTTAAGGTACTCGGGACGAATCTCATCCACCCCCGGAGCCCTGCCACTAAGGAGCTTTCTAACCACCTCGGTGACTTCAGCTTGGGTGATGGACGAGCCCCCCTCCGAGTCCCCAGCCTCTGCTTCCTCATTGGAAGACGTAACGGTGGGATTGAGGAGATCCTTGAAGTACTCCTTCCACCGCCCAACCACATCCCCAGTCGAGGTCAGCAGCCCCCCACCCACACTGTAAACAGTGTTGTACTTAATTTTGCCAATTAATTATTACTAATTATTATTATTAGGCTTTTTTACTTTTGTACCATCGGAGTTCCTTTATTTTATTTTTTTATCTGCTTTTGTGATAATGTTGATAAAAATGTTTTCAATCTCGCATCTACTGTTTTCTTGTCTTCGTGTATGGCATTGCAACTAACTGAAGTTTTGAGTTTCACACATGGCATTGTAATGGTCAGTTTTGCCAATAGCTGTAGCCCCTCACTGCAACTTTAAAGGTATTTACACATAAATGACACACACTAAACCAAATGAAAACTGCAAATCGCTGACAGTATTGGACAAAGTTGCAAGTAGCAGATCCCTCCTGAAATCCTCCACTCCTTCATTCACAGTCGGCAAAAATCAGTCTGCAGCGTCATGATCCGAGTCAAGGCACTTTCTTGCTCTGGAATAGAGTGAAATGAAGCTGTTTTGATGTTTTCAGCGCCTCAGAGAGTCTGGAGCTGAGTCAGCCCCAAAAGAACAAGCATATTCATTATCACTTCTAAAAGATGATGGTTGTAGTTTTTGTTACATAGCCTGCACTATAACTGAAAACATATATAGATGAGAACATTTCTGAGTTGAATTGAAGACTGCGACGCGCTTTAGAAAATGTTTTTATGCTCCTTCCTTCCGACTCAATCATCATTTGCGCCATGATGCTGCACACTGCATGTAGGCTGTGTTTAAAAATGCACATCCTTCTTTTAACTGGAGCAGATAATGCAGCAGCACGTGCCGTAGTGTGCAGTTTGGAACATGTCATTTTATTGCGTGGGTCTCTTTGAATGAATAAATAAAATAAAGAGGGACTTTTCAAAAATGCAGAAAATAACCCAGGAGGAACCGAAGAGCTCACATCACTGAGAGGAGATCTAAAGGCATGGGCCGACTTCACGCGACTAACGCAGCGACAGACGGATCAAACATGAAGCGCTATAGTAAATCTAATGCTGATTATAAAACGTGAAATACTGAGCAATTACTCAACGTATTCTGCGACTTATTCTATTTCAATACAGTCATTATGTGGGCTACTATCCATATTATGGTCGTAGTTGTATATTTGAGGAACACATTGTGAATTGCTGCAATTTATCCCTATTTTAATGTTACTAGAGTATACAACCACAACTACATTATTATACATTTTTACGAGGGCTGAGACAAAATATCGTATTGTGTTGTATCGCAATATGTTTTGCTGCAATACCAAGTATCGCAATACTTTCAATACTTGTGATTGGAGCCATTTTCCTCCTGCATTCCTTTGTTTTCCTTGACAGTTACTTTGTTACATTTTGTCTCAATGCACTTTTCAATCATATCACTTCAATAAATGTCAAATGGTTTAGAAACTTTGAACACATGACTTTCTTTTTACGCATTTTAAACTAAACATATTACTTATAATTACTCACTGTATTGCAATGAGTATCGGATCGGCCTCTGAGAATCGTGACACGTATCGGATCGCAACAAAAGTGGATCATCCCAGCCCTAATTTTTTACATACTTTCCGGTTTGTGATGATAAAAGTGGTTCATGCTGTAATGCTGTGCAGAATCAAATAATCAAAGTCAGCTCTATGAATTTGACTATATTAGGGCACAGGCTATAGCTCTCAGACAGTGCCTAGGAATTGACATCTGGCAATGGCAAATTATTATTATGGAAAGTAGTTAAACTTCTTCCACAAGGGTTGGAACTATAGCCTCATAGCCGCTTCTAATGAAATGAATTGACATTTTAGCCTTAAATAGCACATTTGACTCAAATCATCTACACTTCAAATTCACACTAATACAGACGATACCAAAAATATTCAATATGTGGAATATTAGATCTTATTTCTAAAGAGGCATATTTCCAAAACGTGTCCCACTGAAACAAGCACACACGGGGACCTAATATTTCCCCATATCACATTTTCAGATCAGATTTTTTGAACATGAATAACCAAATTGCTTATTATATGTGGCGTACATAAAGCAAATTCACATTTTCACACTCTCAAACCCACTATGCTACGAGCATTAATTATAAACCTAACCTTAAAACTAACATCACAGTTTGCTCAAATCTACCATTCCTCCATTGGATATGCAGCGTGCCTGGCAGCAGACTGACCCTCTTCCAGATGACTGAGTAGAAAGCCTGACAGAATCGGGACTGTATAAATTAGTAATGACGACTGATGTACGTGTTATAGGGGCGGCCACTCCTGTCCCGGCAACAAAAGATGAAAAATACATTTCAATTTAGCGCACGGGGGCTGTCCTGAGAAATGATGAGAAATAATGAAGCTTTAAACTGTGTCATAAGAAAGCAACACTGTGGAACGATTAAATGACTTTGGTGTTGCATCCATTATCCTTTTGGTCAGGTATTGTTCATTCTTTTTATTCTAGGTCAGATTCAGATTCAGATTAGGCTTCCAATAAAGAGCCAGGAATCCCATTACTATTAAGGATATCAGTCATAGTGAGTTGTCTTGGCAAATACTATAATGTTCCAACCTAAAGGGCTAAAAGCAGCTAAAACAAATTTCTTCGGTCCGTTTTGCTCCCTTCCATCATACAAATGTTCACTTGATTGAAATAAATCTGCCAAATATGGTATTTTTATATAGCACTGACTTAACGTTTCTCCATAGATTCATAACTGCCACTTTTATTTAAAGACTAAACATTATATCCAAAAACAAATATCCCATGAATTTAAACCTGGCTCTATCCATTGTTCAGTTTTGTCACCACAAATATGAGCCATTTTGGACAATGTTGCTCATAAAATGCTTTGAACAACAAAAAGAAGCAAAACATGCAATAGTTTTTCCCCCTTTATTGTTAGTAAACTACAGTGAAAGTTTCAAATTGATATGTCAACATTTAAATTATTTCCTCATTCACTTCAAGTTTGCGCAGACACAATATTCAACCTCATCGCGAGTTACATTTGGACCTCGCCCCACCAGTTGAGAACCGCCGGTAAAGACGGTCACTGACTCATTTGATCGACTGAACCCTGGGACATTTATCAGCCATTGTTCATGAACTGGATGAGGCTTGAAAACAGAAGTCAAATATTGGTTATGGATCTCACAACTACACGCATCGGTCCATGTATTTGTGTAATCCACTGTGTCCTAAAAACTACATATTTTACTTCTGCCTTTAAAAAAAAAAATCTGTACTATTTGCAGAAAAACAAACAGATCTTTTTCTTACCTTTTGCAGCACAGTTGACGTTTGTGTTTTCCCTCAAAATGGTTGAAATGTAGATCACATGTTAGTCCAACTCACACAGCTTCGGTGGTGGTTCTGTTCTTTCTGCTCACAGCTCATAAAGAATGAAAGAGAGAGAGGGGGAGGAGAGAAGAGAGAGAGAGGAAGGGAGAGGAGAAGGTCACGGGACGGTCCGATGATTGGAGTCACACTGGGATTTGTTTTAACTGAGCTTTCGTTACCAGCTGCTGCAGGGACTTAATGCACTTAATTTACAAAATATTAAATAATTAAAATTGTACCTTATGGTCACATTTATATGCTGCTTTAACACCTCACCGGGCGCACAAAGCACTTTTACATTTAGGAACCATTCAGCCGTTCACTCACACGTTGGCTTTTGGAGATAATTAGAGTGTCTTGCCAAAAGACACAACACAAAGGTTCTGGTGAGAGCGGAGATTGTGCTGTCAGCCTGTCAGTGGGTGAATGTGGTCTGGCTCCTGCTTCTTAAAGGTCCTATATCATGCAAAATCGACTTTTTGGAGCTTTTAACCATGTTGTTATGCTATTTCCTTATCAAAAACACCCCCAGAGTGGTTTTTGGATTCATTCACGCAGTTCTCAGTAATCCTCCTGAATCCTGCGCTCTGAGCAGCTGCTCCGCTCTCTCCTGGTAAACGACTGGCATGTTCAGTTGTGTCGTCACAGCGGAACGGAAGTGCTCGACGTCTGTAAGCTAATGCCTTACGGCATGATTTTTATTTGTAAAACAGTTTTTTTCATGATTTCTGTCGTAAGAAAAAATAAATAAATAAATAAAAAAAAAAAAAAAAAAAAAAAAAGGAAGTGCGTGACGCTGCGCTGCCCCTGTACCGAAAACAAACGCTCCCCCTGAGCGTCCGAACGGTCTGAACAGATGGTCATGTCATGTTGCACCGAAAGTTGTGAAGAGGGAGCTTTTTCTAACCTACTCTGGAGTCTGGACACCTGTTCTTTTTTTCTTACCTCACGATAATGTCATGGAGAAAACCGCGTTTGGCTGCGAGGACTGGACTTTATTCAACCTTCCCAAAGAAGAGGCCATAGAAGTTGGACTTTCCCTCCGGGATTCAGCGACTATCAGCCACAATAGTGTTTGTCTGTGCCTGTACTGATGGATGCTAATGAACCTTGGCCAGAATCAAAGTGGATTAACTTTTATAACCAGCGCAAGTCCCATAATGGAAACATCAGAGTGGTGAGTCATCAAACTGCATGTTAGCGTGTGTGCTAGCCATTTAGCCATGAAGCTGTGTTGCACATGTTAACTCCTTATAACAGCATCATGAAGTAACTTCACTTTCTGCTGTGATATATTTTCTACTACTGCTAAAGTTGTATGAGCGGCGAGAGGGGGCGGAGTTAACTGAATCCAAGCCTTTTGTCTTCCGGGTTGGAAAAATACCTCCAGAAAATACTAATATTTATCACAAAAATGAGTGCTCCGTAGTGGTAGAGGTACAATATATCATATAAAGGCCTATACTTTACTTTGGAATGGCTTAAAATAGCATGATACAGGTCCTTTAAGATTTGAAATATTGCAATCTCGAGCTTCGCCACAAGATGTCACCCAGTACCAAACATTAAACTCTGAGAGGACAGAAAAGCCTACGAGTGTCCAAAGTTTGTTTTATCATAGATTATATTAAGTTAACACATTTTATATAACACATTTCAATGAACCATAACAGTCACATCAACGTATTTTACAACCCAAACAATCACAGTCACACAATAGAAACAACAATGTTAAGAACCCCAAGAAAAAATGATGAAAACTAACATATTCGTTAAACATAATATAAATTCAGAAGCAAGTTTTAAAAGCGTTTTAAACTGGGTTGAGGATGAGCAAAATCCTATTTGAAGTGGCAGGTCATACCGAGCCTATATGGGAAATGGTCTCAACTTTTCAACCTCTAGGCCCAAAGTGCTTTACGACAAAGAACCAGTCACCCATTCACTCTCTCATTCACACTGACCCTGACACTAGAGGCAAGAGTGAAGTGTCTTGCCCAAGGACACAACAGTGTGCATTGTGGGATTTGAACCCCCGACCTGCCGATCATGAGACGACCCGCTGCCACTGTCGCACCACGTATTTTAAATGAAGGGCCACTGGATGGATTTCTCATTTTGACTCGTTACAAAATAATTTAGTGCAATGAACAACTTACTTGTGAGGCCTGAAACCAAACTCATTTACACAATCTTGATTATAAAACTGTACAGATTCTATAGTAAAGGTAGTTCTAGATTTCCCTTTTCACTCACACTAATCAGTTTTGCATCAAGTCTTTGGACTCCAAAGGCCCACAACTCACGGCTGCATTAGTGTTTCTGCTGTAACAATGCAGTATATTAAATATGTTTCTGTTCCATTCCCTTTCTGTCCTATTATAATAGTTTTATGTATAGTGAAAATTTTTTGTGAATACGGAGGCCCAAGATATTGTTTTTTTTCATTGTGAGATTAATTTAAAAAAAAATAATAATAATAATAATAAAAGTGGTACTGAAAAGTGTGTGCGGTAAGTTGCCTTTTGTCGTGAGATAAATTGAGAGAAGTGAAAACTTTTCTTGTGACGTCTATTTAGTGCATCATTTTACATGTAGAAAGCAATGTCTCGTAGCTTCTAGGGTCCACAATAACTGAAATAATTATTTTAATCAGAAAGGACATCTGGCTTTGTAACTAAATGTCAATCACAGCAGGACATTTGCTCTGGAATATTTAACAGACTTGATGAATTTGCAAGGACAGTCATTCAAAAACAATGGTGCATTTTTTGACACACTGGCCTAAGTGAATTCAATTCTGTCCAACTAAATCCTATACTTTCAAAGATTTACCAAGCCTAACATTGAATCTGTAAAAATGGCTGAACAGAAACAAAGGACAAAACCTTATTTGACCTTATTTAGGCTATTTGGAAAGAGATCACCTACAGATTTATTTATGCTCAAAATAAATCTAAAACAGTCACATATTCACCCCTCAAGTCTGCAAATTAAGCAAGTAGCTATAAAATTACAGTTTAAGCCAAAGGACTCATGTCACCTGACCTAATGTAACGCAACAAAGTAAAACAGCTTCTGGTAATTTCTCATATAATGCTGACTCCCCACGCTCTTTCACAGATCATATTAGGCCGAAGTTTAAGGCAACAATCCGACTGTGAAGTGCTTTGAAAACGTTGTCAACACTGATTTGTAAAGTGCACCTCAAATGTAGTTTAGGTTAAGGTGCGTTATTTGTCATTAACCTATTGCAACATTATTATTATATGAGCCAGTGAAATACACATATTAATTTTTTTAATTTTTTTATTCAAATTTTTTACAAATTCTCCATCACGACTTTTTAGTGTGTCATAGTTTCTTGAATAACCTGATGTAGACACACAAAAAAGCAGTTCGTAAGATAAAGCATTTGACGGGACAAATGTAAGGTACAGGCGACTTACCCAAAGTAACAGTACCCTCCCAAAATGGCCAACGCGACCAGCCCGACCACAGCAGCAGCCGACAGAGAAGAAACAGCCAGAACAAATGATAAACCTGTGGAGAATTTATTCATAGGTTTATTTTATAATGGCCTAACGATTGACCACTAGTACTTTCATCTGCTGAACAAACATGGCCTCACTTTCAAATAGGTTTGTAATCTATGTACATCCTCTTTTGAAACAACAGTGAACACTTTATCAGGAGCTAGGATACAATTTGTATTTATTACAAGACAAAATAAATAAAAAATACTTGGATAAATGTAACATAAATAAGTAAATAGGCTAAGTAAAATGCTCTGACCGACCTTTCACTTTTGCCCACAAGACGCATGTGCTTTTGGACTCCTGAAAGAGACCAAATTCACCTTATTTAATTCCCTTATCTTTCATTATTTATGAAGCAACATTATAAATGTTTCATCAACTCACTTTTCTCCATTCACTAACAGCTTGAAGTATGATGTAGTAGTCCTTGCCATTCTCCAGTGCTGCGTTCAAAAACCCTCCATAAAACTGTCCGTCCCCTACAGTAAAAGTCATCTCTGTGCCTATGTCTCTCACTTGGATATGAGCTGCAATGTAGCCTTCATTTTTCAATAATTTGGGAGAGGTGCAGTCAAAAACCATCAGGCCATCCACGGGAAGCACATATATTTGGTAGATGCTGCAACAGAGAGGATAATTCAAGTTACATGGTCAGATGTTTGTTAAGAGACAAGTACAATTTCCAAATAGTGCACCTTATGGCATCCAGTGTGTTTGGAGATCTAAGCAAAGTCAAGGTTGGAAGAGGAGTTTCAAATTCTCCGAAGTGGACCACAGGAGCTGCAGGCACTAGTTAAGAAAAGTTTAGGATTTTGGACCTTGAAAGATCATCCTCACGTTACACTTGTTTAGTAAAGCAGTGACTGTCGCCCAAAAAGATGACTTGTTTGTCTGTGAAAGGCGCTATACAAATAAAGCTCTTCTTCTTCTATTACCTGTTAAGCTGGTGTTGGTCAAGATGAAGGCTGTGAATTTGGCTGATGCTGCTGTCACTGAGAGGCTGTAGTTTGTCGCAGGAAGCAGGTTCAGGCAGATCTGCACACGATCTGCCTTAGAGCTCAAAATACGCCTCTGTTTGTCCAGAAAAGACGGCTGGTAATCTCTGGACCCGGCAAAACGGACCTAAAAACACACACATACAGTGCCTTGCGAAAGTATTCGGCCCCCTTGAACTTTTCGACCTTTTGCCACATTTCAGGCTTCAAACATAAAGATATAAAACTGTATTTTTTTGTGAAGAACCAACAACAAGTGGGACACAATCATGAAGTGAAACGAAATTGATTGGATATTTCAAACATTTTTAACAAATAAACAACTGAAAAATTGGGCGTACAAAATTATTCAGCCCCTTTACTTTCAGTGCAGCAAACTCTCTCCAGAAGTTCAGTGAGGATCTCTGAATGATCCAATGTTGACCTAAATGACTAATGATGATGAATAGAATCCACCTGTGTGTAAACAAGTCTCACAAAAAATTACAGTTTTATATCTTTATGTTTGAAGCCTGAAATGTGGCAAAAGCTCGAAAAGTTCAAAGGGGCCGAATACTTTCGCAAGGCACTGTATTTGCATATCTACTTATTCAGCATTAAAAAGGATAAATGATGCATTAGTGTTACAGTGTAGACTTCTGTAGACTCCTCGTATTTCTCTGCTTTCCAGTGAAGACACCTCTCATCCAGGACGTGTAAATGGTTGATTGGTGGCTTTATTTCTGCAGAGTGAAATTTGGTTTAACTGCGCTAATGTTTGCTGTAGCAAAAAGGAACAGGCAGGAGCAGAACTAAAACATTTAAGGATAAATACTCAAAACAATTCAATGCAATACAATGGGAACATAATATGGACAGCTCATGTTAGATGTTTTGCAGGTACAGAGAAGAGAGTATGACTACCTCTCTAGATTTTTAAGGGGCAAAAATAGAAATATTTTTTTTTATGTAAAAGAAAAATGCGAGCACCTTTGCTTTCCATCCCAGTGGCTCCTATGATGTTTCAGGATCAATTTTATTTCAGGTTTCTGGTAGGTTTTCGGAAGGGAATGTTGTAACCATGGAGACGGTTCAATCAGCAATGAAAACCTAAAAACGATTGATCCTGGAGCGTCCTACAGGCCTTCAGGATGGTAAGTAAAGGCACAATGCTAACTACCCAAGCATCCGCTGGGTCACTGAAAGGTCAAATACGCACTAATAGAAACTTTTTATTTAAAAAAGTTGCATAATGCACCTTTAAACAAACTGATTGTAAACAAGGACACAAGAATATTGCCCAGGAGACCGAGAAGAAAGGGTTAGATGAAGGCAGAGGAAGAAGTACTCACTAATGCATTTTATAGTAGCCTGGTTCCAAACGCCGCTGTTGTCACAAATGGAGGTGTAGGTGCCGGTCCAGCTGTGGTATCCGGCCTCACATCTGTGCATCACGACACTGCGGTTCAGCCAAACCACCTCCGAATGGGCCAGAGAGGGCACAGGGCCACACTTAGCTGAAAACACAAAATAACATGTTCTGGAGTTAAAAGCAATCTAGGTTCTTAAAGGTCCTATATCATGCAAAATCGACTTTTTGGAGCTTTTAACCATGTTGTTATGCTATTTCCTTATCAAAAACACCCCCAGAGTGGTTTTTGGATTCATTCACGCAGTTCTCAGTAATCCTCCTGAATCCTGCGCTCTGAGCAGCTGCTCCGCTCTCTCCTGGTAAACGACTGGCATGTTCAGTTGTGTCGTCACAGCGGAACGGAAGTGCTCGACGTCTGTAATCTAATGCCTTACGGCATGATTTTTATTTGTAAAACAGTTTTTTTCATGATTTCTGTCGTAAGAAAAAAAAAAAAAAAAAAAAAAAGGAAGTGCGTGACGCTGCGCTGCCCCTGTACCGAAAACAAACGCTCCTCCTGAGCGTCCGAACGGTCTGAACAGATGGTCATGTCATGTTGCACCGAAAGTTGTGAAGAGGGAGCTTTTTCTAACCTACTCTGGAGTCTGGACACCTGTTCTTTTTTTCTTACCTCACGATAATGTCATGGAGAAAACCGCGTTTGGCTGCGAGGACTGGACTTTATTCAACCTTCCCAAAGAAGAGGCCATAGAAGTTGGACTTTCCCTCCGGGATTCAGCGACTATCAGCCACAATAGTGTTTGTCTGAGCCTGTACTGATGGATGCTAATGAACCTTGGCCAGAATCAAAGTGGATTAACTTTTATAACCAGCGCAAGTCCCATACTGGAAACATCAGAGTGGTGAGTCATCAAACTGCATGTTAGCGTGTGTGCTAGCCATTTAGCCATGAAGCTGTGTTGCACATGTTAACTCCTTATAACAGCATCATGAAGTAACTTCACTTTCTGCTGTGATATATATATTTCTACTACTGCTAAAGTTGTATGAGCGGCGAGAGGGGGCGGAGTTAACTGAATCCAAGCCTTTTGTCTTCCGGGTTGGAAAAATACCTCCAGAAAATACTAATATTTATCACAAAAATGAGTGCTCCGTAGTGGTAGAGGTACAATATATCATATAAAGGCCTATACTTTACTTTGGAATGGCTTAAAATAGCATGATACAGGTCCTTTAATCTTGTTTACCCATGAAACTCCCCTGCATGTACTGTCCACTGGCTGGGGCCTCTCCCATCAAATCATACAAATAATGAAAATATATCAGCAATGGAAGTGTTTTCTTAACGTAGGCCTAACTTCAACAGATGTAATGGTTTTTGACATTTAATTTCCCCAAATAATTATCTCATGGCTTGAGCCTCTGACCAGAAAAAGTGCGGGACCCCCAGGTGGGGAAACGATAATCTAAATCGTAACCTTAATTAAGAGAACAAAACAATATGTGGTAAATATTTTTTTGAAAACCAGCACAACTTTTTCTTCTTCTCGGCAATAGTCTACAGTCCAGTCATCACTTTGTCAAAGTTGCTCAAATGTTCATAGTTGTTATATATTTGACATTATGTTGTTAAGTATTGCGCTGCCATATCAGAGTTTTGATAGTGCTACCTTTACAATTTACAGACACCTGCCCCCATTGTCCTGTGTTGGAGCATAATGATGCGTCTCTTTCGGGGTAAAATCCTTCGACACACTGATACAGCGCCACACTGCCCGGGTTAGTGGAGCCGTCCCATCGGAGGTTAGTGTTTGGGACAAGCAAAGGCCGGCCACAACTGATCTCTGCTCACAGCAACACAGTTAGTGCACAACCAAGCTTCAGCAATGTAGCAACATAATCAACAGTTTACCTACAGTACTGTGCAAAGGTTTGATCATGAGAATGTGTTTTAAGGATTTTAGACATTTTGATTGGAAAGCTCATTAATAAGGCAATTTGGGTCTGTGGTTCCAGATCACTTTACCCTGTCATTTAAGGATGCAATGATGCTTACTTTATTTAAAATAGCAAATTATTAGTTATAGTTTGGAATACGTTACAATTGCAAGACACATTGAAAGATTATTTACCCATTAATTCAGGTCTGGACACGCGTTATAGGAAGATGCCCTTTTAAAGTGTATTTCGTATTGTGTTCCTTTCTGTAGCATTCTTTAAAACACGCCTTGACTTTTACACAGTACTACAAGTTTATACAACCTTCACATGTTAGTTCAATGTCCTCCCAAAGTCCATTTTCTTCACATTTCGAGGTATTTTTCAGACCGCTGGGGTAAAATCCTGCATTGCACTCATAATAAACCGCAGCACCGACACGCGCTGTGCCGTCCCATATAGTTTTAGTGTTGGGTTTGTCCTTAGGCCTCCCACAATGTATTTCTACAGAGAATAAATTATAGTAATAACACAATATGACACATTTTATTTGTACATGGTAGACGTTTTTAGGTGAAATAAGAGGATGATTATGTAGCCTATACAGTTAAGAACAATGTTCCACAATAAGCAATGCAAATTCTCCATTCTTTCCCATCTGTACAAAGAGCCATATTCACCTTGACAGACAACATCCGGCTCCTCCCACTGTCCATTTTCCAAACATAAAGACACACTTTTGTTCCCAAAGCGTCGATATCCAAAGTTACATTGATAAACAACCGAAGAGTTTATAGTGGAGTTTCCATTCCACCGCACTATCGCGCCAGGAACCACATGGGGTAAACCGCAGGTAATTTCTAAAAAAAATAAAATAATAACTTGCATAAAATTGACTGCTAATTTATACTTTTAATAAGCTTTTTACCTTTGCACGTGATAGTTGCGTCGGTCCAGTAACCATTAATTGTACAGACAGAGACATCGCTGCCTTTGAGGTGATAAAATCCAGAGTTACAGAAATAAGTGACCGTGCTTCCTGGGGTCACGCTGCTGTTCCACATGTGGCCAGTGTGGGGCAGCAAAGGAGGGTCCTCGCATAAAATCTCTAGGTCAAAATAGTAAAAAATAATAAATAAAGAAGTGAAATAATAAGTAATACAGCTGAAGAAAGAAATTGAACTACACATGGTAATGTCACATGATGAGATTTGGGTCAGAAAGGATTGGGCTGATTTAAAACACTCTAATGGATGTTACAAATTGGCACTTTATTTTAGACTATTCTTTTCAATTTAACACAGATTATTAAAATGATTATTGATAACAGATGATAGAAATAACGCATATTTCTCCTAAATAGAGAATAAGGAGACCCTGTACCAGATTTGAAAATACATTTATTTTGTCCTCTTGAGTGTATTGAATATGCAGTGGTTGGTTAAAAAAGGACTGTCTGTGTAATTGTATTGCATTTTTAAGGGATTGTGAGCCTGCAGGCTAGTTTCTGTGGGTGTTACTGTGACGTTGAAAAAGTGACTCTGGAAGTTGCCAAATGTGGTTAGAAACTAATCTGTGTGAAGATGCGTTGTTGGAAAGTTGGGAAAGAATTTAGGCCACAACTAACAGTTTAAAGTTTAAACTTTCGCTCCATGTTTCATTGGCGTAAGAAGAAAAGTAGGTATAGGGCCTTTAAAAAGTGAATTTCAGTATTTAATGAAAAGCTATGGAAGGTTTTTGCTGCCAAATGAAAGCAAGAACTAAGATAAAACACATTAAGGAAGTGTGCCTCATGTAAATCAACTTCAAAAACCAAGTAACTCTTTGAGAATTACCTTTACATGTCAGTGTTGGCCGTGTCCATTCCCCAAGTTCATTACAAACCGATGCATTCTGACCTCCTCTGTCATAAAAGCCGTATTTACAGATATAGCCCACAGTGCTTCCAGGAGTCGAGTTCCCGTCCCACACTGGAACCGAATTCTCGACTATGGGATGTTTTCCACACAAAATCTCTAAAGAATCAAAACCAAATACTGTCAAAACTGATATCCATGCTCACTCATTTTGAGCACAGCCAGACGTTGCTCCGGAAAAGGGAGATACTCTCATTATCTTGGTGAGTCTAGCATTAATCTTTGGACATTCATTGTTTAAAATTCCCGAATCAAATCGATCACAAAACCATTTTAATTTTTTGTTTTTGTTTTTTTAATTAATTTTTTTTAAGGGATGACGACTCTGTTAATAAAGTTGAATTTATGATAGCATTGTGAAATTGCTAAATTGCCTAATTACCAAATGGCAAAAGGTAGTCTAAAATGTATGCGTTCTTCCCATGTGTCTACATCCACTTCTGCGTTGCTTTCCAAAAAGATTACTGTAATATAATTTGTAAACACAGATAAAACTGTACAGTTTTAGCTCCTTGAAAACACATGACCTTTTTGTTTAATTAGTGAGATGCACTGACAGTGAGAGCAACACCAGCCACCGCAAACTGCAAGATCAAAGCCACAGTGTGCTGTTACCTTCACAGACCATAGAGGGCGCTGTCCACAGTCCACTGGCCTCACAAACAGAAGAGTTTCCTCCTCTTCTCCAAATGAAGCCCTCATCACATTTGTACACAGCCAGACCTTCGAACGTGTTTTTTGTGACTGAGACCAACACACAATCTTTAGGTAAATCTGGAGGACCACAATCAACCACTGGAGAAAAACAGAACAAAACAGAACAACAAATTAGCAAATAATTACAGGCCTTTATCTTAAACATAATAATTCATAATAATAAACTATTCGTCGCACCTCATTTACTTGTGTTACTTCCTGAATTACGTTAAAGATATAATTGCTGAATATCTTGGCATGGGCTCTTGGTGGTCCAGGTGGTTCCCATTGTAGAAATATTGCAAAGTTGTCGACTGGACTGAGTCATTGAGTTGCGGGTGTTTGCCTGTCTTCTCATTAATTGTTTAAAATTCACGAATCAAATCTATCACAAACTCTCATTATCACTAGGCAGACATTTCAACTTTTCGCCTCAATCATTTCTGATTGAATTGTAGTCACATAATTCCTCTTTCTGTGTTTATACCTTGGTAGAGGACAGCCGGGACGTCCCATTGTCCTGTTGCGTTACAGTGAAACACACCCCTCGTCTACACATTTCGATATCCAGAGTTACAACAATAAACCACCTCTGATCCCATTTTACTGCCGCCATAGTCCACCTCTGAGGCCAAAACACACAATCTGCCAAGTTAAAGGCTTAGAACAGGCGTTTTATTAGTAAGAAGGCAGTTAGTAGAAAGAGTAATTGTGCTTCAGAGGTCAAAACTACAATATATTTGACACTACTCTTTTTTCCCCCTTAGTAATACCTTTTGAATGACTCTATTTAACAGTACAACAATATTCTTTGGGAAAATAGTAAATGGGCTTTGGGGTCATCTCAATTGTAGACTTTATTCTTTATTTGAGATCATTTCAATTTCTTCTTTTGTTATGGATTTAAGTTAGGCGTTTTTCTCGTTAAGCCATGGTTTATTGGGATTATTTAGTCCTGATTTGATCTTGATCCAGGCCTGGTGGTTTGTGGGAGGTCAAACTCTGAGAACCAGTGATCTAAACTGTACTCCTTTGTACACTGCTCATCTGAAGAAAACCAGAAAACCTACAAAACAATTCATCCTGGAGCTTTGTAGAGACCACCATGATTGAAAGTAAAGGCGCCATGCTGACGACTCATACAGCCACTGGGTCACTACCAGTGATGCCAGTAACGAGTTACTCTAATCTGATTACTTTTTTAGTAACGAGTAATCTCCTCAAACCTGTGGAGGAAAAGGAGATACTGGACATTGTTAAAGGGTGTAAAAATAAAACTTCGACCGATTACCATGACATGGACATGAAAACTTTAAAAACTGTTATTGAAAGTATCTCTAAGCCGTTAACTTACATTTGTAACTTATCGTTGCAAACTGGAACTTTTCCTGATAGTATGAAAGTAGCAAAAGTGATTCCTCTGTTCAAAGCAGGAGATAAACATCTCTTTACAAACTACAGGCCTGTTTCCCTTTTACCGCAATTCTCTAAAATCTTAGAAAAGGTTTTTAACTCTAGACTCGACAGCTTTATCGAAAAGTGTAATTTACTCTCGGACAATCAGTTTGGTTTTAGGAACAATCACTCAACCTCACACGCGCTCTTTGATATAACTGAAGAAATAACTAATGCTGTAGATGACAAGAAATATGCAATCGGATTATTTATTGACCTGAGTAAAGCGTTTGATACAATAAACTATGATATATTAATTAATAAACTAGAACTTTATGGGATTAGGGGGGTAGCTCTACAGTGGGTCACCAGTTACTTAAAAAATAGAAAACAATGTGTGAAAATCGGTGATTATCAGTCGAGTTGTCGACAAATTGTCTGTGGTTTACCTCAAGGTTCTATTCTGGGCCCAAAATTGTTTAATATGTATATTAATGACATTTGTAACACATCTGAAGTACTTAAATTTATCTTGTTTGCTGACGATACAAATATTTTTGCATCAGGAGACGACTTGCAACAGCTGTGTCGGATTGTTAACTTGGAACTCAAAAGTGTCAACAAGTGGTTCAAACAAAATAAATTATCTCTAAACCTGAGTAAAAGCAAAATGATGATATTTGGCAACTGTAATTCCAATGCTCAGGAAGCGATTCAGATAGAGGGTGTTGTTATCGAGCAAGTGCATGAAATCAAATTCCTTGGGGTGATTATTGATGACAGAATTACTTGGAAATCTCACATTAAATATATATCTACGAAAATTTCTAGAAGCATTTCAGTAATTGCAAAAGCAAAGCACATTTTAAACATCAAAGCTCTACATACCTTATACTGTTCTCTGATTTTGCCCTACTTATATTATTGTACTGTGGTTTGGGGTAGTACTTATAAAAACACAGTTAAACCAATAATATTGTTGCAAAAAAGAGCTATCCGAGTAATTCATAAAGTTGGGTTTTTGGACCACACAAACTCATTATTTCTAAAATCAAAGATCATGAAGTTTTGTGACATTGTTGAGTTCCAAACTGTACAAATGTTATTCAAAGCAAGGTATAAATTGTTACCAAACCAAATACAAAGAAGGTTCCAAGAACGTACTGGTCGTTATGAATTACGTGATGAATTAAACTTTAGGATTCAGAAACATAGCACAACTTTGAAAAGTTTTAGCCCAACAGTTAATGGTGTACAATTGTGGAATAAACTGGAGATGGAATTGAAACGATGTCCAAACATCAACCTGTTCAAATATAAATACAAACAAAAGACTTTTGAAATATACAGACAAGAAGAAATGCGTTGCCACTAAGGGGAGCAGTAAGATCAATTATGTGTATTTTTCCTCTATATTCAAGGAAGAGTGTTGCTGCTTGGAACGGTTGTCATTCTATTGCTCAAATTCACAAATGGAGAATTAGGGTTGGCAGGTTATGGATCTGTTGAGAGGGATCCTCCCAACGGGCTCTAAACCTTGTCTTTTAATGCACCACTCAGCATAGGAACATATTCTACAAAATCAGCTGTTAGGGCAGCTGTGTGGGGGTTTGTTGAAGGGGAGTTACTGCCCTCTTCAACTGGCTCACTCTCTGGCTTTTTAATGCACCACACTGTGCAGGGCTTTCATCATACTTCACATATAAATCAATTAAATAAATTATATAATAATGATGATGATAATTAAACCCAAATTAAAATTATACTGAGAATGGTAATGACAACTGGAAAGTATCAAGATCTCAGATTATAACATCTATTAATGTACCTTTATACCATAAAAGTAACTCTGTAATCACGGGTAAAAATATGCAAGCAATATATTAAGTAACAAATTTTTTTGACTTGCTTTGTATTAGACATCGTATATGAAACTAGATTGTTGTTGTAGCTGTGCGTTGTTCCAATTAATTATATAAACAGTTAATATATTTGTGTTGTTTGTTGTAAGTTGGTCTGTACGAATGTAGCTGCTTGAAATGTTTTGAAATGTTCTTTTTTTATTTATTGCACTTGGGGGTGGGGGCTCATAAGCTTTTTGCTTCAGCCCACTCCTTTTGAGCACAATGTGTATTGCTCAAATAAACAAATAAACTAAACTAAACTAATCTAACACATGATTATAATTACTTTTCCAAGTCACTGTGAGTTACTATTCTGTAATTTTCCTTAGGAAAAATGTATACTTATTTTTCTTGCATCTCATGGAGTGACATAATTATGCATCAAGTCACATTTTCAGCATGAAGACAACTCACGACATAGACGTAGATAACAATAGAGAAGGACAATGATCAAATCCATCACTATTCTGAATCTATAGCAGCATTGTTGATGTCGCTGTTAAAATGCACTTCCAATAATGTGAGTATTAGCAAAACCGGTTGTCATTTGCATTTTAAGGCAGGGGAGGTGATGTCGGCAACTGGTTAATGTAATGCATAAAGTAACTTGTAATCTAACTTAGTTACTTTTAAAATTGAGTAAGTTACTTTTAAAGGAGTCATTTGGAATCAGATTACTTTTTCAATTAATCTGTGGCAACATTGCATTAAAAGTTGCATAATGCACCTTTAATGCCAGAGTGAACACTTTACACTTTGATGTAAAGCTTAATGTGTCGACTGAACTGAAATAATAGTGTCCCTCACAAATTAAAATGGGGTGTGACACGTTATCTGTCTGACATGTGGAGACACTGCCATGATTGTCTTTTATACCATTTTAATTGTTTGTTTAGTCTTTTTAATTCATTTTTTTAAGGGATGACGAGTCTGGAATAAAGTTGAATTCATGAATCATTAAATTTAGATAGCATTGTCAAATTGCTAAATTGCCTAATTGCCTAATTTCCAAATGGCAAAAGGTAGTCTAAAATGTATGCATTCTTCCCATGTGTCTACATCCACTTCTGCGTTGCTTTCCAAAAAGATTACTGTAATATAATTTGTAAACACAGATAAAACTGTACAGTTTTAGCTCCTTGAAAACACATGACCTTTTTGTTTAATTAGTGAGATGCACTGACAGTGAGAGCAACACCAGCCACCGCAAGCTGCAAGATCAAAGCCACCGTGTGCTGTCGTTACCTTCACAGACCATAGAGGGCGCTGTCCACAGTCCACTGGCCTCACAAACAGAATAGTTTCCTCCTCTTCTCCAAATGAAGCCCTCATCACATTTGTACACAGCCAGACCTTCGAAAGTGTTTTTTGTGACTGAGACCAACACACAATCTTTAGGTAAAGCTGGAGGACCACAATCAACCACTGGAGAAAAACAGAACAAAACAGAACAACAAATTAGCAAATAATTACAGGAATTTAGGCCTTTATCTTAAACATAATAATTCATAATAATAAACTATTCGTCGCACCTCATTTACTTGTGTCACTTCCTGAATTACTTTAAAGATATAATTGCCGAATATCTTGGCATGTTTGTGTGGGCTCTTGGTGGTCCAGGTGGTTCCTTTGTAGAAATATTGCGAAGTTGTCGACTGGACTGAGTCATTGAGTTGAGGGTGTTTGCTTCTCAGCGGCTTCTTCTGACTCACAATATTCAATATTTAAGTCATCCTTCGAACTTGACGCATTAGCTGAGTGGTTAGCGCTCTTGCCTCAAAGCAAGAAGGTTCACTTCCCATGTGGCAAAATATTTAAAATAGGTGAATCCTACAGCCAGGTCAGTCTGACCCATGGATCGTCAACCAGTAGTTCTGCAGCCCTTTTTAGGTATAGCTAAGCTCTCCAAAGGCTTTCTACTTTTCTACCTGTGTTAATTTCGTCGACTAAAATATCTTGTCATAATTTTAGTCAAATGTTGTTGCTGACTAAAATTAGACTAAAACTAAATTAAGTTTATTATGAGACTAAAACTATTACTAAAATATTCAGATATTTTCGTCAACTAAAATATGACTAAATAAAAATGAAAAGAAGAGACTAAAATCATCAAAACAGTTGGAAAAAGTCTTATATCCTTTACGTTCACTGCCAAAGGAACAGGTCTGAGCTTTGTCCAAGTGGAGTAAACTGAAGCATAAAAATTTGATTTGATAGTTATACACTGGAATGTTTGTCACAGCAGAGATGAAAAGTCTCCAAGAAAATTATTTTTGCCAGGAGTTTAAAGAAGATCCATGTGGGTAACGACAGTGAGACCTGGACGGGGGTGATGGGGAAGAACGGCCTCCCCGATGTTGAAAGCGCATTTAGTACTGGACGAAAGAATGGAGACTCGGTCTATTATAATATAAATAATTATAATATAAAAATCATTGTTTATTTCCTATTACAAACTAAAAGCACACATACTGATCGGAACCCGAGCGGTGTTCTGTTATTGGACTTCTGTGCTAGTCACGGTTTGTCCATAACGAACACCATGTTTGAGCACAAGGATGTCCATAAGTGCACGTGGCACCAGGACACCCTAGGCAGGAGGTCGATGATCGACTTTGTAGTTGTGTCATCAGATGTCCGGCCGTGTGTTTCGGACACTCGGGTGAAGAGAGGGGCTGAGCTGTCAACTGATCATCACCTGGTGGTGAGCTGGCAGGGGAAGAAGCCGGTCAGACCTGGCAGGCCCAAACGTGTTCAGAGGGTCTGTTGGGAACGTCTGGTGGATCCCTCTGTCAGTAGGGTCTTTAACTCCCACCTCCGGAAGAGCTTCACCGAGATTCCGAGGGAGGTTGGAGACATGGAGTCCGAGTGGACCATGTTCTCCTCCTCCATTGTCGATGCGGCTGCTCGTAGTTGTGGCCGTAAGGTCTCTGGTGCCTGTCGCGGCGGCAACCCCGGAACCCGGTGGTGGCGCCCGGAAGTAAGGGATGCCGTCAAGCTGAAGAAGGAGTCCTATCTGGCCTTGTTGGCTTGTGGGACTCCGGAGGCTGCTGAGAGGTACGGGCAGGCCAAGCGTGCTACAGCTCGTACAGTCACAGAGGCAAAAACTCGGGTCTGGGAGGAGTTCGGAGAAGCCTCAGGAGGGGGAAGCAGTGCTTCACCAACACTGTTTACAGTGCGGTTGGGGGGCTGCTAACCTCGACTGGGGATGTGGTTGGGCGGTGGAAGGAGTACTTCGAGGATCTCCTCAATCCCACCATTACGTCTTCCAATGAAGAAGCAGAGGCTGGGGACTCGGAGGGGGGCTCGTCCATCACCCAAGCTGAAGTCACCGAGGTGGTTATAAAGCTCCTCGGTGGCAGGGCTCCAGGGGTGGATGAGGTTCGTCCTGAGTACTTTAAGTCTCAGGATGTTGTAGGACTGTCTTGGTTGACACGCCTCTGCAACATTGTGTGGCGGTCGGGGACAGTGCCTCTGGATTGGCAGACCGGGGTGGTGGTCTCTCTCTTTAAGAAGGGGGATCGGAGGGTGTGCTCCAATTACAGAGGGATCACACTCCTCAGCCTCCCTGGTAGGGTCGACTCCAGGGAGCTGGAGAGGAGGATCCGGCCGATAGTCAAACCTCGGATCCAAGAGGAACAATGCGGTTTTCGTCCCGGTCGTGGAACACTGGACCAGCTCTATACCCTTCATCGGGTGCTAGAGGGTTTGTGGGAGTTCCCCCAACCAGTCCCCATCTGTTTTGTGGATCTGGAGAAAGCATTCGACCGTGTCCCTCGTGGTGCCCTGTGGGGGGTGCTCCGGGAGTATGGGGTCCGGGGCCCTCTGCTAAGGGCTGTCCGTTCCCTGTATGACCGCAGCAGGAGCTTGGTTGGCAGGATCAGCACCTCCAAATCTGAGGCCATGGTTCTCCACCGGAAAAAGGTGGTTTCCCCGCTTCAGGTCGGTGGGGAGTCCTTGCCTCAAGTGGAGGAGTTCAAGTATCTCGGGATCATGTTCACGAGTGAGGGACGGATGGAGCGTGAGATCGATAGACGGATCCGTGCGGCGTCAGCAGTGATGCGGTCGCTGTATCGGACTGTTGTGGTGAAGAGGGAGCTGAGTCAAGTGGCAAAGCTCTCGATTTACCGATCGATCTACGTTCCCACCCTCACCTATGGTCATGAGATTTGGGTAATGTCCGAAAGGACAAGATCGCAAATACAAGCGGCCGAAATGAGTTTCCTTCGCAGGGTGGCTGGGCGCACCCTCCGAGATCGGGTGAGGAGCTCAGTTACCCGGGAGGAGCTCGGACTCGAGTCGCTACTCCTCCACGTCGAAAGGAGACAGCTGAGGTGGCTAGGGCATCTGTTCCGGATGCTTCCTGGTCGCCTCCGTCGGGAGGTGCTCCAGGCATGTCCTATTGGGAGAAGGCCTCGTGGAAGGCCCAGGACACGCTGGTGGGACTATGTCTCCGAGCTGGCCTGGTGTCGCCTCGGGGTCCCCCAGAACAGCTGGAGGAGGTGTGCGTGGATCGGGAAGTTTGGGCATCTCTGCTGAGACTGCTGCCCCCGCGACCCGGCCCCGGATAAAGCGGAAGATAATGGATGGATGGATGGAACTTCACTTAACTTCTAAACTTCTTCTTGAATCTATATATTTAATCCGCTAACTTTGCTTGTACCTTTGCACACAGACTTGTCTCTGAGCGGATGAAAAGGCTCTGCTCCATCGTCGACCCTGAATCCATGTTGACAGCGACACTCGAAAGTCCCCTCCAGGTTTGTGCACTCGCCTCCCTCTCCGCACACTCCCCTGACCTCGCACTCATCGATATCTGTGAAAGAAACAAAGTATTATGAAGTGTCTTGGCCAAGGATATAACAACTGTAAGGACCGGTCTGAGTGATGGAGGATTCTTTAAGTCTTTTCAGATCATTTTATATGCATTTAAAAGGTCCAGGGTATTCTCACTCACCCTGGCAGTTTGTCCCGTCGTTGGGAATGAAGGTTTCCATGTTGTTGGACGGCCTGTACCCAGACAGACATGTGCAGAAGTAGCTCCCGTACGTGTTGTGACAAGTGGTGTGTTGCCCGCAGATCTTCACCGAGCCTATCTGACACTCGTCTTTGTCTGGGTGAAAAGAGAGAAGAAAAAGGACCAGATGCAAGAGGTCCAATCATTTGGGAATTTACAGTCATCATGTCCCAGATAGAAGCTCCTGTTGCCGCCCACAATTACTGATCTCTGTGATCCCTGTGGTTGTGAACACAAGTGATGGGTGGGTCGATACCAACTTATCGATATTTAGAGGCTGGGGCCACTATGAAAGGTATTAGTATTCATGTCTAAACATTGATACTTTAATTTCTTTGAATTATTATAATTTAAATCTAATTAAAGGTGCATTATGCAACATTTTATGCAAAATAAAAGTTTGACTTTTCAGTGACTCAGTGGCTGTATGCGAGGTTAACATGCACCTTTACTTTCCATCTTGTTGGCTTCTAGGACGCTCCAGGACCAATTGTTTCAGGGTTTCTGATCATTTTTTCTGGCTTGAATGTATATGCATAACCATGGAGACAGTTCAATCAGTAATGATTGGTTCCCAGAGTCACCACCAAACACGGTGAGCCTGCGTTTCAATTTCATGCAGCAAAAGTCTGGAACAGCCTCAGTGAGGACATGAGACAGGCCTCAACCCTGAATATTTGTAAGTCCAGGCTGAAAGGACACCTTTTTACTGTTGCCTATGGAGATTGATTGTTTTTTTTTAACAAATTTCAGTATGTTCGTGTACATGCATGTGTATGTGCACCCATGTGTATGTATATATGTATGTATATATGTGTATGTGTATGGATATGTGTGTGTGTGTATGTATGTATGTATGTATGTATATATTTATATATTATGTAATTTTATCAATTGATTTGTTGATTTTTTATTGTGTTTTTAATGCTTTTTATTGTGTTTTTAAATGTTTGTTTTTATTGTGTCTGGTGTTGCTGTGAGGCACATTGAGTTGTCATGTACATGAAATGTGCCATACAAATAAACTTGCCTTGCCTAATGAAGCCACTGGATCCATGAAAGTTCAAATACGCATTAACATCAACCTTTTTTTTTTAAATAAGAATTTATTTTACTTAATTTTTATCAATCAGTTTAGGCAGGTGAACAAAATATGAGATTGTGGCTTTTGTCTTTACTAAAATGTATTTTAATGTAAAACGCACTGGTACCAGTGTTGCAAATCTAGCAACAAATACTACTTGATCTAATCCAAAAGCACTAGTATCGCCCATTTCTAGTACAAATACTATAGAGCTGGATTTAGTTTTATGGGATTAAAAGCACTTTTATTTGTTTACAGATTGAGATCGCTTGGACATGAGGGAAAGTACATCAGATAGAGATGAAAACCAGAGAGGACCTTTGTGGATACAGTGAAAAGGGATCTGAAGTTTGCTGATGAAAGGGAGAATGAATATAGAAATGGTTTGGGGGCATACAATCCCATAAACAGCCAGGCATTACATTAGAGTAGTTTGCTGTCATAAAACAAACATCCACAGAGAACTACAAAGCGTATCAAATTAAAAAGGTAATATAAAAATGGGCTGTTCTTGCCTGTTTTCAAAGCCGTGTCAATGAAAGCAGAGCGCTGACCTGAAACCGTGCTGATACAGAGGGGAGCAGTGAGGCTGAACCAGGTCGCACTCTGCGAAAACCCCCGGCACGAGCCCAAAGACACAAAACTGCTAATACTGGGAAATGCAGAGTGGAGGTTTGCTGCTGCGCCAATACTAACATTTAACAGTACAATTTATCGCTGATTCATTGAACACACAAGGTCACATAAGATATATTGGAAAACAGAAAGTAACACAGCCCTAATTTCTGTGCAAATAGATAAATAATAGATGCACCTCATGAAGTCACCAGGTGGAACAGAGCGTTTTGAGGAAGGAATGCTTAAATTAAACAAAATACAACTCCAGGTTTGTTTATATGAACTATCAGCTAAAAAACAAAAGCAGCTTTAAAGATACTGTATGTTCTTGAGTCTTTTTACCTTGGCAGAACATGCGCCCGTTGCCCACAAATCCATATTTGCAGTTGCAGACTTTGCCCGATCCGTCCATTTTGTCGTCACAGGTGGCGTCGGCGTGGCACGAGGAGCAAACGTCCAGAGCCTGACCAGCAATCTGCATCACTGAGATACAACAAGATTACTCTAGAGGAAAACAAAAACTAAATACGGTAAAATGGTTAAAGATCTGCTTGCATAATATAGGCCTGATTCTGGTAACAGCACTTGGTATTGGTCTTGTCTTTCGTGGGTTAACTATACGGTAACGATCTCACTTTCCTTTGCTCATTTTTTTTTATGTGGAAATAAAAAAAATTATTAGCCTACTTGTCATAAATTTAGAATGCATGATGAATTAAATTAGCCGCTACGATAAACAGCTTTCTATAATCTCATAATTCCTCAATGCCACGCTGCAGTGTAGTCCTGTATTGAGCCATTAATCATTTAAGCATAAGCAAAACCGTCGTCCCTGTAGGGATGTGGAGGGAATACACTGTTCACAAGTCACACAAAGTGCTTTACAAGGAGCAACAACAAGGAGTCATTCACTCCAGACTCGGTGATAGTAAACTTATGTAGCCACAGCTGCCCTTGGGGTCGACTCAGTAAGTAATAACAGTCATGGGAAACATGAAGTAACGAGGATGAGGCATTTCCTTTTTCTATAATGATAACAAGAAAATACCAACCGTGTTTCTTGGTCACTTACACAAACTAATTCAGGGTTTCCACGGGGCATTAAAAAACACTAAAAGTCATTAAACGAATCGTGCCAAAATAATAAAAAAACATTAAAAAAGCAAATACAGTACCCTATTTTAATGCCACAAATGCAGAAAAAAAATCAGCACATATTCCATTACCTAAGATTTCAGCCAAAAACTGCAACTGAACATGTACAAAGACGCCTGGAGGTACTTGAACACACGGCAGAGGGTACTGGGAATTACCTCATATTAAAAAAAGAAGGTGCAACTAAGTAGAATTTCATTATTACATTTAAAGAAAAGTTATTTTAATCCTGTTTTTCAGTAAAAGGTTTGACTGCGAGAGTATTTTAGCTACATTTCAAACATATTTTGGCAGGACCCTCCAGTTGTGGGGTACGCAAACATATAAATTAATGCCTCAAGGGGTACGTGGGACAAAAAAGGCTGGGAAACACCAATTAAAATTGCATAAAAAGCATTACATTCGACTTGCTTCTGCCGTATATACAGTTCCCAGTGCAGTAAAATAAAGTGTTATTAGTTTGACATAAATAAAACTCACCTGATGTAACACAGAGCAGAAATACTACAGCTCCAGTTTTGTGCTTCATCTTTGAGTCGTCCCTCTTCACTTCTCCTCTGTTCCTCCAGCTTTGTCTACTCTCTCCTTCATGTTCTTTTTTTCTTTTCTCAATGGCAGCAGTCGCAGTAATAGTAGTCGGTTTTATCCTGTGGTTTCTGCGGTTTTCTGCATTGACACGTTCAGTTATACGTCACACAATAAAGCGGCGATAGTGAGAACTGCGGTCGCTGATAAAAGCTATATTTGGCCCACTGATCTCCTCTCTGTCGAAGGAGGAGCATTTAGGCATTTACATGTAACTTTATATGACATTTAATTCAACATCTATTACCAAATATGAAGCTAATTTTGAAGCATATCCCACAATAAATAGTTTTATATAATTGTTTTTCAAATCACAACTGACAAAATGTCCACTTAAGTAGCATCTACAGACTTCAACGTTTTCAGCCTTGGACTGAATAATATGTTGAAGGTTTTTCCAGAGGGATTTCTTAATATCTAATTCCTAGCCTGATTTATTGATTTTTGGATTACAAAAAAATAAAAAAGGCAACATTTGAATTTTCACCGATTTTTCCATTAATAAACAGCTAAACAAGATATCCAAAATCCCCTCTGAAAAATCTTTGTAACTAAAATAAAACCATTAAATAAAAACCTGGCTCAATCCATTATTCAGGATATTTTTTTATATATGAAAACATAAAATGACAGAAAACTCTCTAAACATTATTTTCTTATGTTTATACCAGTAATCTACAGCAAAACGTTTGAAACTGATATATAATATAATATTGCATATTTCTCTTGTTTGTCCATTAAAGCTTAGCTGAAAATAACTCTATAAATGAACTATTTTGGATCCACATTATGGTCAAAATAAAAATATAGGCAAAAGATCTGGATATTGACAAATAACACTGAGAACTCACCTGTTACAAGTACAGAGATGAAACCTGCTGTTTTATAAAGTGTCATTGACCCGTGAGGCCTCCGTAGAGTTTGACAGTTGCTTACTTCGAGATAAGAGTTTATCGTCAGGTCCAGAGGGGCTTCCTGTCACTCAGACACACACACAGTGTTTAGACTTCATGTTAGAATTAATACAATTATCCACCATCTGTTTCTTTTAGATACAGTAAGTAAAGCCTCACTGCCCTATTACAGGTCATACGTATGTGGCCGTGTCACTGGAACAACTAAATGGTAATTCATCTCAAAATGTAAACTAACGTGCCAATGAGGAGGAGGCAATGATTTAAACAGAGCATCTGGCTGCAGATGATGGAGAGAGTCAGATGGGTATAGCCTCACATCTTCACAAGAAATGAATGATGTCACCTCCACTTTTTTCTCAGTGTAAATTAAAACTAAGGGATTAAGCAATTAAACTCAGGGATCTGCCTCACGGACTGGACATTGTTCCAGGTACAAAAGGGGTCCACTTCCATTCTCACCCTGTACGCTACAGTACAGTCCGCTGGATTTGACCATGCAGTTCTCTATGTAAAATGTACCTTATTTCTTGATAAGAATCACAATTTTGACCGACAAATCTCAAATCTAAGGTTCTCAGAGATGTTTTTTTTTTTTTTTCGAAGGAGAAAGCGGTGATCCCGCATCAGCGGAGGAGCACATAAGCTCTTTAAACAAGCAACATGTGTATACATTGAACATTCAAGCTGCATCCATGCAAGAGCTGGATAGGGTCTCGATCGCTTTGGCCATTTGCCTGTTTTATTTGTGGCTGCTCCATGGTTATACAGCAGTCGCAAGAGAGGGGCCTGCACAAGCAGCTTTAATTGTTACATATTTATTTATAGGTTTATTTGGTAGGGACAGTGCATGTTATTGAACACACCACACCCGATTGACAACATCCTGGCCTATTGTGCATGTTGTTTGTGGTAGGGGAAACTGGAGTGTGCGGAGGAAACCTACGCAGACACGGGAAGAACATGCAAACTCCACAAATCGAACCCGGGACCTTCTAGCTGTGAGGCATGAACGCTAACAACTGTGCCACCATGCCGCGAAATATTTCCCTAAACATCTTTCATACAGATCAAGCTGGTTCCATCATAACAACATGCATTTGATACAAAAAATAGAAAAACATTTGTGAAGTTTGTGTCCTCATGATGGCCTGTTATTGTGCAATAAAAACGTGTCCAATGAAGAAAAATGGACAAAAAACGTCTGATAAATGAAGTGTGTAAATGCCATCATAGTATCGTGCAGTGACAGCAGGGCCCCTTTGAGTGCAGTGTCTGTGTTTGGTCCACAGGTGGCGCTTCAGGAGACATCGGTATTTCCTCTTTGGACTCCGTGAGTGACCCGCTGGACGTGGACAGTATCCGGCCGCAGACGAGTTCAGCCGCTCTGCCGTCCATCGTGGAAATGTCTGTGACCGTTTTCTCCCGCAGAGACATGTCCCCATCGTCCTCATCGTCAATCAAAACAAACTCTTTCAGATAAGTCGCGCCTGTGCCCTGGATGCTCTCCTCCAGGATGTGAGCATCTATAAAAGTCAGAGTCGAAGTCTCCGTCATAGTTTCTGGAGGGTCCGTGGAGTTGTCATCTGCTTGACTTGATGTTTCCAGGATCCATGCTGTGTTTTTGAGGTCTTTGAGCTTCACGTCGGGGCTGTCAGGGGGGTTTTGAGGCGCAGTGTGGCCGTTTCCAGGGAAACTTTTGAAAGAGACCTTTTGGAAGTCTTGGTCGACCTGGACCACGCTGCTGCCCGTGGTAGAGGAGAGAGGGATGGTCTCCGCTGGGACATTTATCAGCCATTGTTCATGAACTGGATGAGGCTTGAAAACAGAAGTCAAATATTGGTTATAGATCTCACAACTACACGCATCAGTCCATGTATTTGTGTAATCCACTGTGTCCTAAAAAAAATGTACCTTATGGTCACATTTATATGCTGTTTTAACACCTCACCAGGCGCACAAAGCACTTTTACATTTAGGAACCATTCAGCCGTTCACTCACACATTGGCTTTTGGAGATAATTAGTGTAAGTGTCTTGCCAAAAGACACAAAAGTTCTAGTGAGAGCGGAGATTGTGCTGTCAGCCTTTAGGACCAACTGAGCTACTGCCCATACGACGTCATATTATTGGCCATTTTAAACTTATTATCACCTGAAATAATTTTTATTTTTTGCTTGTCTCATGCATAAATGTCTCATGCACTCATCCCATTGAAATCTTAAATCACAATTCAAACAAGAATTACATACATTTTTAAACATGTGTATTTTTTTTTTTTGTTAAGCTCAAATAGTGACCGTGTATATTAACTCTATTGACATAAAATTCTAATGAAAGAAACAAACACTCAAAACAAAAATCAATCACTCTTCAATCAACCACTTTTGGCAATATAAACAGTGAATGTGGTCTGGCCATAGACTGGTCTGGCTCCTGCTTCTTAAGATTTGAAATATTGCAATCTCGAGCTTCGCCACAAGATGTCACCCAGTACCAAACATTAAACTTTGAGAAGACAGAAAAGCCTATGGGTGTCCAAAGTTTGTTTCGTCATAGATTATATTAAGTTAACACATTTTTTATAACACATTTCCATTAACCATAACAGTCACATCAACGTATTTTACAACCCAAACCATCACAGTCACACAATAGAAACAACAATGTTAAGAACCCCAAGAAAAAATGATGAAAACTAACATATTCGTTAAACATAATATAAATTCAGAAGCAAGTTTTAAAAGCGTTTTAAACTGGGTTGAGGATGAGCAAAATCCTATTTGAAGTGGCAGGTCATACCGAGCCTATATGGGAAATGGTCTCAACTTTTCAACCTCTAGGCCCAAAGTGCTTTACGACAAAGAACCAGTCACCCATTCACTCTCTCATTCACACTGACCCTGACACTAGAGGCAAGAGTGAAGTGTCTTGCCCAAGGACACAACAGTGTGCATTGTGGGATTTGAACCCCCGACCTGTCGATCATGAGACGACCCGCTGCCACTGTCGCACCACGTATTTTAAATGAAGGGCCACTGGATGGATTTCTCATTTTGACTCGTTACTAAATACTTTAGTGCAATGAACAACTCACTTGTGAGGCCTGAAACCAAACTCATTTACACAATCTTGATTATAAAACTGTACAGATTCTATATAGTTCTAGATTTCCCTTTTCACTCACACTAATCAGTTTTGCATCAAGTCTTTGGACTCCAAAGGCCCATATGAATGAAACTATACAACTCACGGCTGCATTAGTGTTTCTGCTGTAACAATGCAGTATATTTAATATGTTTCTGTTCCATTCCCTTTCTGTCCTATTATAATAGTTTTATGTATGGTGAGATTAAGTTAAAAAAAAAAGTGGTACTGAAAAGTGTGTGCGGTAAGTTGCCTTTTGTCGTGAGATAAATTGAGAGAAGTGAAAACTTTTTAGTGCATCATTTTACATGTAGAAAGCAATGTCTTGTAGCTTCTAGGGTCCACAATAACTGAAATAATTATTTTAATCAGAAAGGACATCTGGCTTTGTAACTAAATGTCAATCACAGCAGGACATTTGCTCTGGAATATTTAACAGACTTGATGAATTTGCAAGGACAGTCATTCAAAAACAATGGTGCATTTTTTGACACACTGGCCTAAGTGAATTCAATTCTGTCCAACTAAATCCTATACTTTCAAAGATTTAACAAGCCTAACATTGAATCTGTAAAAATGGCTGAACAGAAACAAAGGACAAAACCTTATTTAGGCTATTTAGAAAGAGATCACCTACAGATTTATTTATGCTCAAAATAAATCTAAACCAGTCACATATTCACCCCTCAAGTCTGCAAATTAAGCAAGTAGCTATAAAATTACAGTTTAAGCCAAAGGACTCGTGTCACCTGACCTAATGTAACACTACAAAGTAAAACAGCTTCAGGTCATTTCTCATACAATGCTGACTCCCCACGCTCTTTCACAGATCATATTAGGCCGAGTCAGCGACAAATAGAGAATATGCTGCAGTTTGAAGCATTTGTTTTGTTATTCCTCTGTAAGTTAACGTTACGTGTTGAAAAAGTAAAGATCAGTGTCTGTACTATTAGAACACAAATCACATCAATAAATAGCTACAACGAGGAGTTAAAACTGATGTGAATGTGGGTCTAATAGTTTATTAAAGCTTTATGAATTACTTTTGTAGTTTCGATTCACTTTTACTTTCTCTTTTGCTGCCCTCACAACCTGCGTCAGACACGTTCACCTGGAGACACGTGACGTTCACACTTTGGCTGAATTCTGATTGGCTCAAAATCACTTGACTTTTTTCCCATCACTAAACCCAGCCCACATTTGATATAAACTGCGTGGATTCGAGTCTACAGAAACAGTCTCCGCCGCCTTTCAGGAAACACAAATATCTAGAGACTTGTTACTACAATGTTCGTCATGAAGGTGTTTGTTTTGGTCGCTCTTTTGGCCGTTCTTATAAATGACGCAGGATCAAGTGAGTAGCTACGTTTGATTGTTTCGTTTTGCTTGAACTGTTTATGGGAAATTAAAACAATCTTTTTCTCTTCTGTGTCGGCAGCTAAATCTACTATAGACTAAACAAACCCATTCTTTACAGTTTATTTTGAGGAAACATAAGTTTTTAATTTCTAATGGCACATTTGTAACACATGTATATTTACCTTTATCAGTCTGCAGTGTCTCCGTCACCAGGCCTCATTTCCTTGTTGAACTTAAGGTTATTTGTTCATGTTTTTGCTGCTGTTTCATTTTCTATTTCAAATGTAAAACACAACTGGATTTAGATCAGAGGCACAAGTTTCTTCTTTTAATTCTTGGATCAAATGCTATAAACATATTCTTGGCCTAACAATCATTTTATGACTTTCATTTTCACTCTACAAACTGTGGGTGATCTTTTACCTGGATACACCTGACGTTAATGCGCTTTCTGAATTCTGATTGGATTAAAAATATATTTTTACAGAGGCTAGTGTAGATTTAATTTCTTTGTTTTCACTAAAGAGAAATGACTGTTTAAATTCACAGATTCATGAAACAAGCAGCATGAGAAAATTGAAGAAAATGCCTGTTATTTCCAATATTACTAAACAGTAAAAACATAAACAACTGCATTACTTCATTGTTTCTGAATCATTCCCTTTATTTTGTGAGTTTAGGCGTCAGAGTGAATCTGTGGAAGTGTTTAGGAAGGAGCAGGACAGTGTTAGAGCTTTTTCATCAAGTATTTGGACAAAAAAGTAACATTTGCAGCGGCAAATAAAGACGGTCAGACTTGAGGACCAGCTGTATACAGGAGTTATGAGACGACTGTAGAATTCTAATATTTTTTGTAAATACTTGAAAAAGCTCTAACACTGTCCTGCTCCTTCCTAAACACTTCCACAGATTCACTCTGACGCCTAAACTCACAAAATAAAGGGAATGATTCAGTAACAATGAAGTAATGCAGTTGTTTATGTTATTTATGACTGTTTACTAATATGTGAAATAAAAGGCATTTTCTTCCTCTTGCCAAACGAGGTGAAAATGACCTCATGGTGAAAGAAAATATGTCAGGGCGTTAGTTTGAAGCGTCAAGGTTCAGGAAATATGCAGTTTGAAATGACATTTTAAATCTGTTTTATAGAAGTGTTTTGAAAAATCATGATAAATATGAAATAAATGGCAACACATTTTAGTGACTTGGCGACAGAAACTTGGCAATGAAAGGGTTCAAATATTTGTAAAAGTTTGATTATTTTTATGTATATGACAAGAGGAGAGTCAGACCTCCAAACTGAAATAAAAAGTAAAACAAATATTGTTCCTTCTTTGAGTTATAGCTCTCTGAAGTTACAAGCACATGTTTGTGTCGCAGTTCCCTTAACGTGAGTTTTTTACATAAACACATTTTAACTGAGAAACAAATCCTTCAGGTCATATCTCACAGACCTCAGGCTAATTTAATCTAAACATTTGATTAAAGCTGAACTCTCCACTTCTCCTCTTGTTAATATTGCTCTGGATGTAATGTGTTTGTTGTGAAAAGTCCACGGCTCTAAAACCCCGGTACAGACGACACCTTAAACAACCCTTCTCTCGTCATGTTCTTCTTTGATTCTCTGAGTGTTTTACATGAGGCAGAAATGACAATAAATAAATAAACTAAAAAGCTCTAATGACTGAGTTCAGGCCTGTGTTACTAAAACAGAACATGTTTGGTTAAGTTTGTAGAAATGTTTGACTTAAAGCTTTTGTACAATTTTACAGTTTGGACTAAAATGTTCCTTTTCCTCCACAGTGATTCACTCTCTGCTGTATTTTCACACTTCATCGACTCAAGTCCCAAACTTCCCTCAGTATGTTGCCGTGGGTTACGTGAATGGCCTTCAGATCAGTCATTATGACAGTAACACCAGGAAGTATGAACCCAAACAGGAGTGGATGAAGAGGATCACAGAGGAGGACCCTGAGTACTGGGACAGAAACACTCAGATCGGTTTGAATCAAGAGCAGGTGCATAAAGTCAACACTGACATTGTAAAAACAGCGCCTCAACCTGACTGACGGTTTGTCTGCTTCACTTTTACTGATCATCAGGTTTCATTTATTGTATTTAATTCTGTCGCTGAAAACACAATAATTGTTTTAGGAATATTTAGTTTACAATAATTTACAAATTTGAACTTCTTTTTAATTATTTTTCTTTCTACATAAACACATCTGTTTAACTCACACACTTTAGTTTTGTTTCCATAATGTCAGACCTGCCACAATAATTACAATATTCACTCACCGTTCAATATATCAAATATGAGCCATAATCATTTATTCTCAATATTTATCACATGTTGCTTTATTTGAACAGTTTTATTGTCAGTGATCTCCAACTGTAGAACAACGACCTGTGAGCTGTAAAGGCTGAATAATGAACAGATCTGAGGCATTATAAGAAACAACAGGATATTTTATTGAAGACATTTGAGGGTTTCTCTTTTCTTCAGATTGATTTCAGCTCATGTGTTAAATTTATTCACGGTAAAACATTTATAAAAAGCACTTAGTGAATGATAAAGCTTTAAGTTTATCAAAGGGACCGAGGCTTTAATATTCTTCAATATTATCAGACTTTAAAATGTGTTTTTGTGACAGACCTGCTGCACATAATGCTGATGTGACTTTGAATAAAATATGAAACAAACACTTGATAGTTTTATGTCCATCAGCACAAAGTGTAGAAATATGATCAATGAAAGTCTCTGATGTTGTTTCAGGACGACACATTCACCAGAAGATGTACGGTTGTGAATGGAACGATGAGACCAATGAGATTAATGGATATGAGCAGTACGTTTTTGACGGAGAAGACTTTATCGCCTTGGACCTGAAAACTGAGACTTTTGTTGCTCCGAGACCAGAGGCCGTCGTCACCAAACACAAGTGGGAGAGGATTGGAGCAGCTGTTCAGAAGAAAGACTACATCACCCACCGCTGTGTCGATTATCTGAAGAAACACCTGAGAAACGGAGAGAGCGTTCTCATGAGGAAAGGTAACAGGCTTTATATGTTTCACACCGTGTCATTCTTTTATCAATATTTTTATTACAAACTGATCAGCAATGTGTCTTAGTATTTTATTGTTTAGAACGTCTGTTGATAAATAAATATAAAAATAACAAAATACTTCATAACAATTGCTGTTAGATCAGAGATTTTTTTTCTGTAAAATTAAAACAAATAATAGAACAAATTCAATTAACTGAACGTTTTGAACAAAATATATATATATTTTAAAGTTTTTAGAAAAGACTGAAATAGAAACAGTTAAAGGCACTTTAACTTAAACATTGTATAAAGTCATACAAAATATTACCAAT
The DNA here is from genome assembly GCA_021464625.1 of Proterorhinus semilunaris. Lineage (NCBI taxonomy): Eukaryota > Metazoa > Chordata > Actinopteri > Gobiiformes > Gobiidae > Proterorhinus > Proterorhinus semilunaris. Next base: position 26,194,997 of record CM038345.1, on the reverse strand, counting down.
AAAAATCCAAGAAAGGTTTAAAAAACAGAAAGTCTCTTTAATCTGAAAGGAACATCTTTAATAAACACAGGTTCGATTCCAAAGCAGTGGAACAAACGTCACAGTGACAGGAATGAGTTTATGGAATAAACTTCAGAAAGAAATAAAAGAGTCAGAAACTCTCCTGACATTCAAGAAACACTTAAAGCTGAAATGTTAAAGACGTTTGAGAATTAGATTTGGACATAAATAATGTGAGATATTTGATTTGAACAAACATGAAAAGGATGGTTTTGTAAACTGTAAATTCTGTTCATGAGATGCACAAAAGTATCTGTAAAACTGTAAATATTTAAAAAACTGGACAAACATTAACAAAGTAATTGTAAATATTGACAAATATAACAGATATGAAGTGATTGTAAAGAGGTAGAAACCATAAGATTGTTCTTCTCTCTGCTCCTTTTCATTCACTGTATATATTTTTCTTACTTTTGAATGAAAACAAAAACAAAAAAACATTTGTGGAAAAAAACACTTTGCATCTAATTATAAAACAATTAATTGTATCAAATTCATGAACTTTCAGGCTGTTTTTCTCAGATTTGTGTAAACTGAAAAGTGACCAAGTTGTGAAATGTTCCTGTAAACTTGTCCCTGTGATGAATCTGGATGCTACAAATATGTTGGAAAGTTAGGAATGAGTTTGGACCACAAGTAACTTTTTAATTTATTTGCTTCCTCTTTCATTGTTTATATTTTAAGTAAAATAAATCAGATACAGGGTCTTTAACCCTCGTGTCATCCTTTAATTTTCGTACGTTCGTTATTTTAGTGTACAACAATGTACACGCTTTTCAAACTGCTATAAAAACCACATACTTACATCTTTTTTCAAAATGTTTTCCCAAATCTGAAGAATCACTTCTCACCTTCTCAAAACTACCAAACATGTTTATTTTGGGTTTTAACCCTTTGTTTGCCAGTTTCAAAACAAAACCTTTGAAGTTTGTGTTACAAAACAACATAAAAACCTCATTATCTATATAATAATGAATAGTAGAGAGCTGGGGCTTTGGTGGATTTTAGGGCCTTGGATGTGTCAAAGATGAGCCAAAAATGGATTTGATGCATTTGTAGTTTTTCTGTAGTGGACGATTCTTTATGTCAAAATGTTCTTGTCTCCATTGACTTCAATTATAAAGAAATTAATGACTTCCCTCTCCTATCACCATATAAAATTCATATATTTTATAATGTCAGCATTTCATTTTGAAGAACAAGAGTCAGATTTAACATTTTGACTGTATGTTTTCAGCTTGGACTTTGTTCCTATTGTCGGCAGATGAATGAAATTGTGGTATTTTCCCATTAGAATATAACGGGGCCTTGACAGAACCTGGGACTTTTCTGCCATAAAACTTCAGATTTTAAATCTCACCGCAATAGAGGGAAAAAGTAACATATGTGTGATGTCAGCGTTTCATTTGCAAGAAAAGGAGTTGAATTTGACATTTTCACTGCATTTCAGAATGTTCCACTTTTCTCACATTGTACACAGATGCATCTTCAGTCAGCTTATACTGAAGCTGTGGCCGAGGGGGAAACAATAGGATTTGTTTGCCTTTGTGTTTCCTATAAAATATACGAATAATTTTAAAATTAACAAGTGATTTATCGACAATAATGTTTAGTGTGAAGATTTTTACAGTTTAGAAATCTTAGAGTCCAAAAAAGCTCAGTGGGAGCGTCACAATCAGTGGTTAGTTTTGAAGCAGAAAAGTCTCTGTTTTGAAAACGAGGCCCATGTTTGTAAACCTGAGGGAAACACGTGAATAAATCCAGACTGCAGGTCTTTGTCCAGGTTTTTGTGTGTTGAGGTCACTTTGAGCTGCTAATTAATATTTTTGCACGGTGGTCTGGTTGTCACATAAACACAGAGTTTACAAACTGTAGAATATGAAACAACACTGGCATTGCCAACTGTCAAAAAAAAGTAGAAATGTATAAAAACAGTAAACATGTCAAATTTCACTAATGTTCTTCCAAATGAAACCCTGATATCACAGATTGAGTGATTTTATGCCGTATTTCAGTGAGATTTAAAAATTGAAGTTTTCAGGGTAAAGTCCAATGAAAATGCCTTATTTCCATTATATTCAGTAGGAAAAATTACAGTGATTTTATTCATATGCCAACAATGGGAATGAGGTCCAATCCGATGAAAATAAGGGTTAAACTACTACAACAATCACACACGTTTCAGAACATGTGATTTCCACTGGACTGCATTCATCGTGCAGCTCTACATAATACACAGACTTATTCACAGCAGAAAGACTCCAACATGAGCCTCTAAACTGCTCTGTCCCGCTGCCTCCAGAGCTCCCCCTGGTGTCCTTCCTGCAGAAGTCCCCCTCGTCGCCGGTCACCTGCCACGCCACAGGCTTCTACCCCGACAGAGCCGTGCTGTTCTGGACCAAAGACGGGGAGGAGGTGCACGAGGGCGTGGACTACTGGGAGATCCTGCCCAACCACGACGGGACCTTCCAGAAGAGCGCAGACCTGAACCTGACCTCTGTCCCGCACCAGGACTGGGAACGCTACGAGTGTGTGTTCCAGCTGTCTGGAGTGCCAGACAAGAACTACAGGCTGGAGAGGAGCAAGATCAGGACCAACGGTGAGGACGGCACAGATTACACACAAATCTGGCTTCGACTGAATGAAGTGACGTTATATAAGTTTCAGCCTCTTTCCCTCAGATCAGGAAGTGCTTCAGCTTCATTAGTTTGTGAAATAACTTTTAAATGTTTTGTTTTACAGCCAAGGACCACACCACCACCTACATCGGCGTCGCAGTGGCTGCTCTGGTGCTGCTCGTTGTTGCTGGAGTCGTGACTTTCTTCATCATGAGGAGGAGAGGTGAGAAGAACAACGTCTGAAGCAGAAATATTTCTACTAAAAGTGGTGAAAACTAAACTAACGTGTTGATTTCTTTTTCAGCTGAATGCCCCCCAATTTGTGAGTTACATCTCGTTTCGACTAATACTATATTTATTTCATGTTGTAAGTTTTTAATAAACACAATCAATGTTTTCTTTCCAGCTCAGAAGGATCTTCAGGCCAAGCAGAGGCTGAACAGCGACAACCAGGAGACACCGAGTGAGCGATGTAAGACTGACCTGAATGTGTTATAATAATGAAGGAGCTGCTTTAAGATCAAAGTCAAACAAACACTATTACAGTAATTTATTATACTGTAATAGTGTACTGTAATACATAAGCTGCTACTTTCTTCACACGCTTTGAACTTTGCAGCCTCTATAACCATGCAGCTAATTCACAGATTTTTATGACAATACGAGTGGGTCCTAAAATCCTCGGCTATTGATGAAAGAACTCCAAATCCAAACTTAAACCGGAACAGTGTGTGCAGATGAGGAGGGCGGCTGTAAAACACAGTCCTGAGGAGTCGCCGCTCTTCATAACACACTTTAATAAAAGCAAATGTACTTGTAAGCTTCGCTCTCTTGAAATATTTGACCAAGCACTAAGAGAAAAGTTCAGTATTTCCACTGCACTGATGCACCTGTTACAGCGTGGACAGCAGCGGCTCATACATTTACAATATTATTATTTTTTCTAATCATGTTGGTGCGGCTTTTCAGGTGCGCGCAATAGTCCGTAAATAGGAAATATATCGTTACTTTTGGTGAAATACTGGTTAATTTCTCAGCCCTAGTTAGTGTCATTAAAACTATTGATTCATACTGTATGTTGTAGACGTTGAAGTAACACCGTTTTAATAATTTTTTCTTTATTTCTTTTTTAGCTTCAGAAGATTCTGAAGTTACAGAGAAGCTGAACCCTGACGCAGAACGATAGTAAGTCGACTGTTTAGTGATTTGTTTTTTACTTTTAAATAATGACACTTTCACGACGCTCTGAACAAAGGCTGACACACGGCCGTCACTGTCACCTTGTGTTCACAGGTGGATTCTGAGCTGAACTTTTCCACTAATGGATTCATGAAAGGTTCACCGTCTGCTTCTCAACAACATTCTCTTCATTCGCTGCATTTTGTCTGAGCTCAATATTTGGAACGACTGTCTGAATATCGACTTTACGCTTCTGATCGATCGACTTTGAGCCGAGCTGATGCTAAAACTCATTCCAGCACGTTTTAAAGCTTGTGTGTTTCATTTAAGTTTTGATCCGACAATATTCTCATCGACGTACGTTGTCATATCAAGTGTGTCATTGCTGTTTCAGGAAATGCTGAGGATTTATGGTGTCGAGTCTAAAATATCAAGTCAAAGTCCACCAGACGTTCAGAACCAATAACGTCTGATGAACTAATAATGATCAAGTATCAACGTGACGCACTGTCCCTAAAACTAAATGTATCGACTAAAGTCTGAGTGAAATAATGTGATATAAACCATCAGAACAGGGAAAAGGATTTGTGGTTATGCTTTTAGTGAATGGATTGTATTGGAATAATGTTTTATGATGTAAAAGGTTTTGTTGAACTCATTGCTACATTCATTCATTCATACACGCTGTGTCGGGGGAAACGTATTACAAAAGTAACAAGTTGCAAAAATATATTACTATTTTCAGTAACTAAGGAATATCACATATTACTTAAACAAATACCGTAATATGTGAGAGTTATTACAATTAAAGTAGCTCAAGTTACAAGTGCATTTAAATGGTTTGAATTGACGTATGAATGAAAAAATGCCAAACTCCCCCGAAGAAAATGCAGCACCAGATCAAGCTGGACTCTGGTGTATCAGATCTGCAGTTGCTTTAATATCGTCATGACGAAAAATAAGAGAATGGGGAAAACGAAGGAAAAGAAAATCTGACTGCACTTTTGCTCTGTGGTTTTATTACTATTTTCAGTTAATATTTTGCTAAAAGTAACTCAGAAGTAACTTTACGTAGTGTAACTCAGTTAGATATTTGAAACATGTAATACAAACACATTATATTTTTAAATCTGTAACTACTAATATAGAATATATTTCAGCTTTAAAGTAACTTGCCCAACACAGTGTCCATGTAGCTCATATGCTTCATTTAAAACTATAAAGAGTTTTAGGCCTCACGGTTTATCCACAGTGTTTCCCTGATAATAATATTTTCCAGTTTTGTAAATAGTTTTGTTCTGGTTTGTCAAGTTTAAGAAAGTAGAGCTGATTTACTCGTTTTTTGCTGTGGTGGTGTTGATATAAGCTTTTAGAAAATATTTGTGAATATCTGATGATGTACTTTTAAGCTTTTTGCTTCAATAAAAGATCTGGTGAACGTGTTGTAGTCTCTGTTTGTTCTAATTCTCTTTTTATACTTAAATATCGCTAAAATATGTAAAGCTGAACAGACCTGGCCCTGAGACGGATGTGATGTGTGTGTGTCACAAAAATCAACTGCGTCCATTTTCTCCGAGCTGTTGTAACTGAAATAATTGTTCCCTAGACTTTTGTGAAATATCATGCACTTTTATATATTTTAGTTTAGTGCATTGTTTAATTCATTCAGTGTTTGTTTTTCAAGCACATGGTTAAAATCAACAGGTGAACAACAGCCGCTCAGATCTACAAATACTCAAATCCTGCGTGTGTCAATTGGCTTTAAGGCATATTTCCTTTAGTGATGTGTGACAATACATTTAACGTATGTGTTTCTATAAAAGCATATCAGTGTGAAGAATTAGCTCACTTTTTGGGTCCACAATCTATCAAAGTCTATCTAGAAAAATAGCCTTTATTTTTGATAGAAAATACATTTCACTCTGGCACAGGTTTTATAATTTGTCCTTCCACTAAAGAGCTGCAGCTTCCATGATGTTTCAGACTGAAGCAAACTTTCTGAGAGACCGGAGTCCCCTTTTCACTCGAGTCCCAGAACTGGACTTGGACTTTGCCTCGGCTCCTGTGAGTCCCTTCAGTGAACTGTGCAGTGACGCTGGCCGGAGCTGAGACTGGTGTCACTCCTGAAAACACAAAAGGACCAAGTTTACAATATAACATTTCAAAAGCAAATGGACCAAACAGTGAACTGACAGCAAAGGAGTGACACCGTTCCTTGTAACAGATTTGACCCTCACAAAGGCACTAAAATAGGTCTAAACTGGACTGAATAATGTCTAAACTTGGTGTAAATTATGTCTCAAGAGGAGGAAGAACACCTAACTTAAGACTATGAAAAATGAGATGAAAAAACATTAATAAAATCATCTGTATTAAAAATGAAATTTGCAGATGACCTGGAGTAACACCTTAACAAAGTAAAACTTGAACCATTAAAATATGGCCTCAATAAAGATGGAAAACAGATCAATGTATCAATAATAGTTTTCTTTGCTTTGCCATTTTACTCACACACATACTTCAAATAGTGTCATCATTATACAGTACTTTTGGTTTTGTTTCATCCTAAAGATTTGTGTATATAATTCTTTGGCAGCCTCTAGTGGTGATGGTGAGAACTACAACTTCTCATCCATTTCCTCACAATAAAACACAAAGTTGATCCATGTCGTTTCGCCATCACAAACTCTTCTGTAATGTTGTACTTTATTTAAGGCACAATTCCTTTGTTTTTTGTGTTAGTTTTAGCAAATGTGTGTCTTCTCTCACATCAAATATCGCATTATGTCAGCAATACACGCGCAGTTCTGTCTCTCCCACCTTTGTGCTTCTCAATTTCAGCCAAACAGACAGACAGCATCCAGAGCCGTGACGTCATCAAGGGTTTGAATCCACAAACCGCTGAGACGACACGCGACAGGAAGAAGTCGGAGGAGAAGCAAGGCATTGTGGGAAATGTGGGCACCTTCAGCTCAACTTGCTTTAGGTCCAACTGCCCATCTGCGAGCTCTGAAAACAGAAGAGGGACATATTTAACACTACAATAAGGTATAAGTGTGTCGTAAGGTTTGGGAACAGGGTTAAGGCGTGTTCCTGGTTTCTTATCTATCGCCTGTTTAGTGGATTTAATTATATCAGATTATTACCAGTCTTTTATTTATCGATGAACAGCCCTATAAATGATTTATGCTGCTTATAATTTGAACATAAAATCGGTAAATTAACAGTTTAATCCGTTTTATACAACCCTTAAAAATCGGTCTTTGGTGGAAAAAGGACCAAAAAGTGTCTGCAAATAATCATTGTAATTAGAGATTATTTCAATTTTGTTTTAAAAATACATTTACTGTAACTTTTTCATTTTACACTGTTGCATTTAAAGTGATTATTATTATTTTTTTTTCTTCGAATTTAGTCCAATTTGAATCTTATTTAGACGCTTTAAAAACACGGTTTGTCCTGATTTGATCTTGATCTACGCCTGGTGGTACTTGGAAGGTCAACTATCTCTCAGGTGGTACTTGGTGGGAAAGGTTTGAAAATCTCTGTACTATCGCTATGTTCCAATTTCCCTCTTAAGCCCCTCGTTCACTGCCTCGGCGTTTCCCAGTGTGCTGCAACCCTCCTCCACCTGGCCTCATCTCTACTGTTCTGTGAGTCTTTTCAGGTTGAATTACCTCTACCCCTGCAGTCGCCTTCACATCGAAAAGGAGGGTGGAATGTCCTAACCAAGAACAAAATGACAAACCGCCAATCTACAGGTCATTGGACAAAAGTCTTTACTAACTAAGCCAGAGACTGCAGGCGGTTCCTTGGCCTTTAGATTCGTCTCAGGTTGAGGTCATGAAAAATCTTATCTCTGCAAATTAAGCAGTAAGCACATGCAGCGTCCACCTGTAGGTAGGATACACACAAAAACACCACAATAATGTTTATTTGTCTAAAAATAAACGTGTTCGGAATCGTTGTTATCTTTTCGTGTGTGGGAGCTGTTGTTTTGCACTTGCAGGGTCCCGTCTGTCCCCAGCACAAGAAGTGGGAGGTTAAAGAAAAGAGGATTGGTAAAAACCCACTGAACCAAGTCCAGTGACGCATACGGCTGAAGTTTCTTGCTCATTTTATTGTTGTTTTATTCACTCAGATTGACAAACTCACCATCTTTCTCACTCAGAGGTGCTGCTGTGGTCCCGCTCTGGGCTTTGCTGGGGGACATCAGGGTCAGGACGCTCTCCCAGACCAGGCGGTGCATTCGGGACGTGGCAGAGAGACCGATGTCCACCTCCACACCTCCACTCACCGCTCTGTAGAGTAACACCGAGGCCCGCACCTGAAACGGGCCCTTCTTCAGCTCATCCACGGGCTCCTGCGTTCGAATGGACTGACGCACTCGGACCAGGCCTAGAAGGAAATGTTTGATCAGAAAATTACAATCTTGTGACTTCACGAGACACATGTTTGGATAATGATACTACTTTGTAACACTGAAGACATATTGCAGGGAGACATGTTTGTTTCATGGATAGGTTCAGTAATTACATATTAACCTCAAACCAGGTCAAGAGAATTCAGGTCTGCTGTCAACTTTGGATTTATGAGTTTATTGTTTGCAAGTTTGTTAATTAATCTGAAAGTGCTATGCGTGATAATAATGGTTAGAAATGTTTTTTGTTATACCTGCAGGACTGAGTTTAAAGTTTCTGTCTGTCATGAGCGTCAGCAGCAGTTTGAAGCACAAAGCCTCAGGGAAACACAGCGGCACGTCTCTGTATTCACTGTCGGGATAGTCCCAGCCATAACCGCCCACTGAGCAGAACCTCCTCAACAACAGGGGATCCAGCCTGGACACAGACAAAAACAGTCAAAGAAAGTAGTAATAATTTGGCAACTTCTTACTCAAATCGGTGACGTTCCTGACTCCTGTGAGCGAGGAGTTAATAGATTTAGGGCGAGACACTGCAGGTGAAAAGGGAAAATGTAAAATGTAGAGATATCAGTTTGAAACTTTTGATGTAGATTACTGACATAAATATGATGAGGAAATGCATTGCAAGTTTTCTGTCATTTTATGTTTTCGTACAACGATAAGACATTTTATTCTAATAAATAAATAAATAATGCCCAAAATGAAATCTAAATATTTGACTGAGCCAGGTTTAAATGTATGGGTTTATTTTGTGACATATTAGTTACAAACACTTTTTCAGAGGGGATTTTATATCAAATGAAGCCTAGGCGGTAATTCAGCCTAGACGAACACAGCATCATCAACCTTCAGCCAATGATCGCTCCCGAAAGGTCCACACCTCCACATCAGCATCAGAGCCGCACCTCCGTAGCAGCCAATCATCGCCATCGGTCTCGCTTTTAAGCGCCAGTAATCGTATACTGTTCGCTTCCCAGCTGCGCTGCGACCCGCCTCCACCCCATCTCCGCTCTTTCATCTCGGCGCTACCCGAGCATTTCGATGATTTTCTACACCACCACCAGTGTCCAGGCTCCGGGGGAAGACATCCCTAACTCCAAGCTGTTTAACTACACTGACTTGTACATCAATGTCTAACGCCGGGGTCTGATCGCCAAAACTAATACTCATCAATAATCTCCCTAATCACTGCTTTCGTCTGTGTGAGTCTATTTCAGGTTGAATAAGCAGTTTTAGCGGGAAAATCGGTAAGATTCAAGTTTTTCCTTTTTATTTTATTTTTAAAACTCAATAAATCAGGCCAGGAACTGAATATTTAAAAACAAAAAAAATCCCTCTGAAAAACCCTTCAAGCTATTGTTAAGTCCAGGAATGGAAAGTTTGGGGCCTTTAGGTCAGGGGTTGGCAACGTCAGGCCTGGGGGCCAAATCCGGCCCTGCAGCATAAAACCTTTGGCCCCAAGAGGATTTTGAAGAAATATTATTTCATACATCAAAGACCAAATACTTGATAAAGTATCAGTACTTTAAAATGTGGAAAATACTGTCAATATTTACACATTTCCCGGCAAAACACCCCATTAGGTCAGCTAGGATGTACAAAACTAATACAATTGTGAGTTTCGGCCCTTGGTGTTTTAGCAATGAAGCAAATCGGCCCTCCGCGATACCGACTTGCCTTCCCCTGCTTTAGGTGCTACTTATGTGGAGATCATAGATATAATATAATAAGAGGAGTGGAGATACAGTCGCACCAATTTGAGAAAAATGCACTTTTAGAAAATGGCCCTTTGAAATTGCATTTTCCCATAAATATATCATGGGGAAACACTGAACCAATGCATAAATAAACATGTTATTGTGAAGATTATTATTATAATTTTTATTTAATTTTTCTATTTCCAGGTAAAAAGTTTACATGGGAAGAGACAAAATTGGAACCAAAAACTTAAAATTGAAAACATTTACTTTTACCTGCAGTGTCTCCTTATGTTTAAGTGTTCTTAAATATCTCAGCCAGGGAGAAAAAAAATGTATTGGCCTAATAATTGGTAGGCTGTACTTCAATAAAGACAATCAAATCACTGTTACGATATAATAGTTTTTTCCCCAAAAAGTTTCCAGTGAACCCGAAAGGCCCCTCACCTGCAGCCGTGCACCGTGTACTCCAGAGTTGACTCATCTCGGCTGGATTTTACGCTGCCCGCTGTCCCACTCAAACGTCGACATAAATATCTAATAAAAAGGTAGGCAAAACTCGGCAGTCTGTTACTGTGAAGCTCTTTCGTTCTTAGCACATCATACGAGCAATAAACCTTTGCATAAACAAAGTACAGCGTGCAGAGCGAGAGCGAGGCGACCACGTGACTCTGCGTGTTCCCCATGTTTAGACATTAGGGGGGAAACACGCTGCTGTATATTCATTTGACTACGCAGAAAGGCTACAGGAAGCTACATTGGTTTGTTGCACAGTTGAGCAGCTGAACTTCCTAAACATTGCTCTTGTTCTTCACATTTCGTGTGGCTCTAAAGCGCGTTACTGCCTTCTTGTGGTTAACTTTTAGGCCATGGAAGTGCCAACCTAAAATTATTTCTGTTTAAACCCATTCTAGTGCCGAGATAAGGACCAAAACTAATTGAAAGAATACATAAATGATCAAATATTGTGTGATTGAGTTTTTATCCAAACTCTGCTCAAATCTGATCAACTTTTTTATAATCACGACGGAACCAGTCCATTAATTGCTTTCCATTTCTTCATCAGAGCCATATATGAAGCCAAGAGAAGATGTGACGTGGATTGAGAACATGACTGCCCAATAATTACTCTACAAGAATTTGACTTAATTTTGTGCTGAATGTCGTGAATGTTTGAAGCAAATAATATATTGCAGGAACTGTTCGGCTACAACACTGACCAGCATCTGTATGACCTTTGCCTCTCAATCAATGACCCCACATGTCACTCATTAAAGGAATCTGCAACATCCTGTGTTTTCAGCCATGTGCCGCATCCTTCCTCTGCACCATCAGCACCGCTGCAGCAGAACCATCCGACTCCTCGGCCCCTCCTCTTCACCTTCGCCAGTGTCAGGTTAGCCTTTGTGGCCCTTTAAGAGTTCTGTGGAGGCAGAGCTTTCAGGGCATTTGTTAAATGGGATTTTTCCACATCATTCTAGACATTCGACCGAAAACAATAAAAGATCTGCACAGCTTGTCGACTCCACCCAAAATGTATCGCTGTATAAAAAGTTATTATCATCATTATTTTGAGAAGGCTCTTTTATTAAGTAACCCCCCAACAGTCACTAGACCAACAGCTTAAGATCCCTCTTTGTTAATCATGATTAGTATTTGAATAATTTCAGGTGCAAAACATTTAAAATCGTGTTTAGTTTTACTTTATTTTTTATGCTGTTTTCAATTAAAATGACATAAAATGTAATGTCGTAACTTTAACAAATATTGTCTTATCTCGTGACCCCCAACTCAATGTCCCTCACTTCAAGAACCGTTGGCTTAAATAATAGTGTCCATAGCTGGAAACAAATAATCTATCTCCTGGGTTTAAATTGGTAAGTAATTTTCCCATTAGATCCTGCGCTCTCACCAACATAAGTGCCAAAACAATGAGGTCAGCAAACCTGTCTGAGTCACTTTTTGCCACTGTTTGCATGTTGGACTCTGAGGTTGAAAATGTGGCCCACTGTAGTCCCCCCCAACACTGTGCCTGTATACACAAGTACCAGGTTATTTCGTATTTTTATATAGCAGATGATGACAGTATAGCACTATTTATTTGTGCTGAGGTGAAAAATGTTGATCAATCAGTGAGCATGACACACCATTCTCTCATAGACTGACAGAGTCCTTTTCATGGTACGTTTGGGTGCATCCTATAATATTGACAGCAGAGGGCACTCTAACCTCAGCCATCGCACCTTCAACACAATCACGGAGGGGTTGACAGAAGTCCTCTCTTATAAATACTTAATGCTTTACCGCTGTAGCAGCAGCGCCAACCAAATACAACAGCTCAATAGTATCTGACAGTGCCCTGGTGTTTGCTTTCTGTGAGCCTGATTAATGCGATCCATACGACTGCGGCAACAACAGGCTTTCACAAGAGGAAATGCAGCTTCAGTTGAAGTTTCTTTCAACGTCGTATCATACAGTGTGTGTGAATGGAAGTGGCTGCAAGAATAAATAGAAATTAAAGCCGCAAGCGGCATCGAGAGGCCCTCGCGGGACGCGGTGGCCGGTTGACGCCGATTGCCGCACGCCGCCGCAATAACCGGGAGGCGCTGCCACGCCCTACGTGGTTATAATGTCGCTGCCACCCTAGGTCGAGATTATAAAAGAGCAAAGGCGAGAAATGGCGCCTTCGGCGCTGATTACTCTATTTTTCCCAAAATGGCCGACCACCTGTTGGTCGCCTAGCAACCATGTAATGGAGACCTCCCTTAGTGCCTCCATTGCCGCGCCATAACCCTACCGAGGGCGCCAACGTGGCCACACTACATTTTATTGGCCTGATGTGCCATTAATCTTTGTGAGTAAACATCAAAACGAGATTTTTCACGTCTCCATGTGAATGATGGCTCCAACCTGGAGAGGGCGCTAGCGCGCCCCAAATCTTTTTTATTTCACAAGCAGCATTGGACGGCCCTGACGGGCCGTACTTCAATGACTGCTGTCCACAAGCTCCTGACAGAGGGCGCTAACGCGCTGTAATCGTGTATAATGTGTGATATGCGGGTCAGTCCCATTGGAATAACATGGCGAGCCTCGGTCGTCTCCATGGCAACACCGTACAAAATACGGTATGGGTCTCATTGGCTTTTTTGACCGGGATGCCATCAGCTATTATTGTGCCGAATTTTATCCATTTGCGAGAAACTAATTTTTTTCCCATAATGCATTTTTTGTTCTCGGCCTAGAGGGGGCGCTATCGCGCCAAATCTCACTTTTTCACATTTGTTGTGTCCGGGGGTGAAAAGTCAATAAAATGTATATTTCCGATTTTTAATCGGAGTTCGTTTGTGCGAATGGGAGCATTTTGTTGTTTTCGGAAAGTCGCAAAAATCTTCGTAAAGATTGCGGCTTCGCCGCACACAAACCGTAAAACTTAGCCAAAAAATTTGGATAACTTTTGATGCCCCACATCTGGAGATGAAGTGGAGCGATTTTGGGCTCATTTGGTGAAACGCCCTAGGAGGAGTTCGTTAAAATGCGACGTCAGCGAAAACGCTGACTCACCATTTTCCCGACTTCCTGTCAAAATGGCGGACTTCCGGTTTGTCTGGGGGCGTGGCCACAATAATATATTTTGTTTGTCCTCACAGGACGAATGTCTGCACCGAATCCCGTCGCTCTGCGAAAAAGTTTATGTTGGCCCCCTCCCCATAGGCGCAATGTATTTTCACTTTTGTAGGTGGCGCTGTCGCGCCATTTTTTATCTCCCCAAAACGAAACACACATTTTAATTAATTTTTCACCAGATCTGAATTTTGGGCAAAGTTTGGTGAGTTTTTGACTATGTTCAGGAGGTCAAATTCCTGCTCAAAGAGCAGAAGAAAGAAGAAAGAAAGAATAATAATATTTCCTGCAAAAACAATATAGTCGCTTTCGCGACTACAACATATTATACATTTTTTGAAAGCTTTCGACTTCCCCCACGCACCGGTGGGGCTCGGAGGTGAATGACGAGCGCTTCGCGCTCGTCATCCACCTCCGTATGACAGTTGGCCATATACCCCCATTCATTTTGCTGCAATTACAAGTATAAGGGCCCACACCAGACGTGTGGGCAGTCACTGTTTTACACGGTGAGTTTACGTTTGACATGGGGACAGCGCTTCGCGCTGTTTTCGTGCGCTCCGCGCACCTCGGTACAGTGCGCTGTGCGCACTGCGTTGCGATTACAATAGGCCCTTGCTACGGCAGGCCGCTCGGGCCTAAAAACACAGTACAGGGAGAATATCAGCACAGAAGTTTGGTGTTTTCCTATATCACCCTATGACAGCACAAATAAGCTCTTCCAACCTTCCATACAGTACAATTGAGCACATAAGATCCCTGTTCTTCTTGATACTTCTATATTTGCTTGTTGTGTGCAGAATCAGGTTTCCCTTGTATCTGCCCAGAATTACTGCTCAGGTCATGCTAGATTTAGATTAATGATTACATAATAAAGATAACCTCTGTATAGCACCAATAGACTGCACATAACACATCTACTTTACAGACCATTACAATATTTCTGCAGCACAGGGCACAAAAGGGTTTCAAAACTATTGCAGAAGTTGAAATCTAAAAAAAAACTCGCTCAAGTATATACTTCATTGAAAAAGCAACAAAGAAAAAGCACAGAGCATATTTTATAAATAAACGTATAAATAATAAACGTTAATAGTTAAATAAAACATGCATAACTGTGAACAATACATGACATACTAAATTAATTGGCATCAGCACTAAACATGTGTAGTTACAAGAACACTTTTTGACCCCTCTTAAACGACATGATATCATCTCAAACCTGTGCCAGATCCGTCCTTTACCTTTTCCCTCTGTTTAATTTGAACAATGGGTCAAATCAAACAGCCTATAATATCAGACATTTTCTTATGTTCAGTTGCAATCTCACTTTTTTCTGGACCCATAGGAGCCCAGCGAGGAGTAACATGTAGCCGTGTTGATTTATTTGTGAAGTTATTTAATATAATCTCCATTTCAGTTTTACTACAGCTGTGTATTTGCCTTTTTTAAATACTTTTCCTGACATCCTCTGGTATAGAAAGCTGCAGTGAGTATCGCCGATAGTAAAATGATCCCGGTGTCTCCTATGTTTATGTGCACACGCCCCTCAGTCTTATACATGGCTGCAGTGCTCCTGACTTTCGCGTTTGAGGGGGGCATCTTACCCTTGCTGCAGTGTGTTCAGGACACTCAGCATTATCCTCACATGCTACGCTAGTATCATGCGGTATACTCCACCCCCCCCCCAACCCCGCACCCCCGCTCTCACACACACATATGCATACTGTAATTGTCCACAAACGGGTCGGCAGGGCAGGCACAATTTTTGGCTGAGTGTCTCGACTGCTCCTTCCTGAACCGCAGGGCTGTGGGACCTCTGCAATGCAGGAGTCTAAATATAGCGCAGGAATAAGAGGGGAACAGTGGGGAGACAGAGACAGAGAGGGGGACGTGTGAGAGAGGACAAGAGAGAGTAATGATCATAACATTAATATCTGTAGAGAAAATATAGTCTATTTTCATCTGATAAAGTTTTGTCCTGTGTTAATTTTATGAAGAGATCACTCACTCTGATTTAAGTAGGTTATGCTAATGAACTTTTATGCTCATTTTAAAGGGTGGCTATGCCTGAGAATATCTATCACGCTAAATTGACTTTTTTGTGCTCCTGTGTCGTTAAAAACATACCGGGAGGTTTGTTTTCTTTCATTCAAGTGTGTTTGTATTCATCTCAGCAAAACGCTTACACCCCAACCTGCTGATGTCACAATGTGGTGTTGCTCTTTGTTTTTTCCCCTCCCCTCACACTGTAACAATCAGCTACAGTGTATAGTTTTCACGTCCTTCTATGACAGTAGCGGATGGGTTCAGGTTAGGGTCAGCGTTTATCTGTGCTCCACACGTTAAACATTATTTTAAGTCCAAACAGAATGTACAAAATAAGGATGAAAAGCATGAATCAAGCATAACCTTGGACCAGGAAATATGCTGATTTTGTCTCTCAGTATTGACAAACTGTTTAAACATTATTTATCTGCCTAATAGAAACAAAACAGGTTGATCGACCAGAGGGCTATTTCATAAAACTCGCTCAGGAAAGCTATCGGCTTAGGTTCCAAATCCTGGTTTACGTGAGGCACAACAAGTCAAACTGAGATTACTGGGTTTCTCCAAAGGGACGCCGAGCTTGGCTAATCTCTCACTAATTCAAGACAGTAGCAGAGAGTTTGTCTTTTGTGCTCCTTTGATCAAACTGTGACCTTTACGTCCTCAAATCCAATTCTGCATAATCACTATGTGGGCCTAAAATAGCTAGAAGGTCTTGGGTTTGATCCCCGGACCAGACGGGACCTTGCGGAGTTTGTATGATCTTCCCGTTTCTGTGTAGGTTTCCCTACCGCTAAAACATGCACAATAGGTTAATCCTTCAGCGAGGAGATTCTTGCGGAGCGCATTTTTCTCCAGTTCGGCTTCACCCAAATCTAAAAGCTTCTCAACTGGAGAGCAACAGTGTAATGCCTCATTTGAGAGCAAAGACCAACAAAAGTGATTGTATCTTTTTCGTCACGTTGTCACCGCATTTTTGTCACATTTATGAAGCGTTTTTTGTCACTTTGTTGCTTTTTCATCGCTATTTTTCATTGCTTTTTATTGCGTTCTCGTCATGTTTTGTCACTTTTTTGTTGCATTTTCATCCTTGTTTTTGTCGCTATTTTGATGCTTTTTTCATCTTTTAGATTTGGGTAAAGAAAATGTGCTCAGTTTACGTTAAATGACTTGAATTGAGGAAATATATCTGGTTTGAAGCGTTTTTTTTAACTCATTCGTTTTACCTGATCTGACCAAGTTTACTTTGCTTGTTTGATGCCATTTTAGATTAGTTCTCCATAATCTCGCTTGAAATAATAAGGTAGTAACTCAGAACATCTCAGAACAAGGGAAATAATCTTACTGTACATCTTAACCAGTCAAAACAACTCAAATGTGGATTATTATGCTTAAATTGAGACATTTAATTTAATTCTAACTTTTTGCAGTGTACACCTTACCCCTAACTCTTTTTCTGGTTTCAGATACCTGGTTGCTAAAGGCTGTCCCTGCTTTAGTGGAGTAGGATTGAACTTCATCCTACAGGTACAAAAATACCACTTATTAATCCTAAAAATATATATATATTTTAGAATATTTTTGAACTTGAAGGACAATAGACAGCAGCATATTTAAGGCATGACAAAGGCCAAGACACTGGCACCAGAAGATCCTGAGTGATCCAACGTGGGCTTTCAATGTGGGATTTGCATGATCCACCTGATCTGTGTCATTTATTGAACACTTGTTGCATAACGACACAAACAGATCTGCAACTTTAGATTAACTGTCACCAAATGTCAGCGAATGCCAATAGTGGCCCAACCAAAAGACACTAAAGCCATAAATAACGTGGCTGTTCGATCCCGGCTTCCCCCCTGGACACACTGCCATTGTGTCCTTGGGCAAGACACTAAGCTTGTGCACCTGTGTGTGTCAACAAGGGATGGTGCCTTGATATAGAGCTTTGAGTGCCCAGTGGATTTAGAAAAGTGCCATATAAAAGCACTGCCACGCCCTGTGGAAAGCTATCGCCAAGTCTGTGTACAAAGCAAATCCTCTGAAGGAGCTCAGATGCCGCGTCCTCTCTAGACGTCAGCGTTTACATTTTAATATGACAAGATAGAAGAAGTTGGTAGCAGCGGTTTGGCATCTCTTAGTTTTACACACTCTTTTAAATCTCATTACTCCCTGTTAGCAACAACAGCGGCGCGCGGCTGTTAAAGGCTGAGATTGAGTAGTTATTGCTTTATCTCCAAACGTCTCTCGGGGAGGCTCCATTATGTATGTGCCTCCACCACAACAGCGCAATGTGCTGACAGCGGAGCTCAGCACAAATCTGAGCCAAGGACGAGCGGAGTGTGCCGCACAGGCCAAAGGGCTGCGGAGAGCACGGATTGATCGCACACCGAATTTTCTATAAATCTGCCACCCTGCCACCCGGGACGTCCGACAGCACAGCACAAGGCTCCACTCCAGCCATAAGTCTAACATGTCGAACCCAGACTAAAAGACATCAATCACGAAGTCACAGAGAGAGAGGCTGCACTGTGAACTGTACAGGGCTGTAGACCAGGAATAAGATACAACATGAAGACCAGGAATAAGATACAACATGAAGACCAGGAATAAGATACAAAATGAAGACCAGGAATACGATACAACATGTGCCGTATGTTGTGGCACATAACTGTATTCTTTTCTCCATAGCAGTGGTCCTCAACTTGTTGTCAGGATCCAAAAGTGGTTTTAGTGGTTATAGTTTTGACTGTTATTGTTATTTGTCTGTTTCTTTGCAGATTTAAAACAGTTTGGTCAAATCAGCAACATTTGTGCAGCCCAGTGAGGCAACTGCTGTGAAATACTGCCTTGTCATGGGACAAACCCTAAATCAGAGAAGTGTAGTTGGAATTGTTCGGACAGGAATGGCATTCACTGTAGAGGTGTTATAGATTTATACATGTTACGGCTGGGACAAAATATACTTTTGCAATATACCGTAATCGTCTTTGTTGTGACACACGTATCGTATCGGAAACCATGTATCGCAATACTTTGATACTCAACTCAGTTATTGGAAAAAAAAAACATAAACTAAAAAGCCAGATTTTAAAATGCTTCTGCCATTTGCACTTTCCAAATTGTTTTACCCGTGTCATGTCAGACGGATTTATATTTAGTTATAACTTTGGGAAATCCAAATTCTACAACTTTTGCAGTTTGTTGTAATGACAAATCATAAAATTCATTAGAATATATTGTGTCACTTGTATTATGATACAAATGTATTGCGGCAAAAGTCTATCGTCCCAGCCCTAATATCCTGTGGATCAGGACCGGCTCTTGCCAATTAAGGGCCCTAGAAAAGATAAGGTTTTGCCCCTGTGTGTGCAGACATTGATGTATGTAGCGCTAGCTGGACCATTTTGCAGATGGTCGTCGGTTAAAAAATGCAGTTATAAAAACTTGCATAACGTTTGTAAAGGAAAAAAGAAAATACCAACTCCTCATAAAAATGAGACAGAAGGTGTTTCATTGGTTGTAATAAGCCTTATAACTGGTTGAGGAGAGCGAAGGCTTTTTAAAGTTGCAGCAGCGTTTAGAGAAGAAAAAAAAACACTACTGCTACTCCGTTGAGGCGTACAATAATTTGTTTATGTACTATTTGTCTATTTCCTCAACAAGTCTATTTAGTTTTGCTCCGTCACCCCCTTTATCGCTCTATCTAGCCAGCGCAGTTTGTTTCTCCTTCGTAGAAAACAACATTTGTCTTGGGCCGGTTTCCTCTGCCTCTCTGACAGAGTTATTGATTGCGTGTTAGTGCTGATAATGTTTTTGCCACTGTGCTGCGGTACCACACAGCTACAGAGCGGGGGAGTTGGTAGGTGCACAGCCAAAAACCAATCATCCCGGGCAGTGCTTAATTTGTAAATTTGTATTTTCAGGAACACTTTTGGTTTGATGTGATGGATTCGGGGAACAGGCCAAAACATTTGCCGGAACTTAAACACCATTATTTCAGATCAAAGCTTTGATCGGATCCTTTACCCTGAAAAACTGAGAATTGGGGGAATGCATTCCCCCAAACGGGGGATCAAATTAAGCACTGGTCCTGGGCCGTGATAAAGCCCCGATAGGTGACAGCAGTTGTGTGGGCGGTGGGTCAACACTAACCGCGCTCCTCATTCATCTTTAGCGGGACCATTGCTCACCTGGGACCGTCCTGACACGGGACAATGAGATGAGTCGATAACTACAGCCAGCCGCAAATACTATACAGGCCCACGCCATATGGGCCTACACTATTTCTGCAGCAGAGGGGGACAAGAGGGACAGGGGCGTCTCTGAATATATATATATATATATACTAAAATTATATACATATTATTCTTAAAGCAGCTTTTAGTATCTATGTAAGTATAGCACATTTTTATGCATTGCAAAAGGAAAAAGATTGCAAATCAGCGTAATTTGTTTCTTTAGCAGTCCACCCTGCTTCACTTCACCATCTGACAAAGCTGTACATGCACCCGAAATGGGCATTTATTTAATTCATGTGAACAATCGGGGCATAGTCACATGAGAGTCACATGAGAGCTAGAAATTAGTTTAGGCAGCAGCTAACAGTTCATACTCTGACTTTAATGGCTTGAGAATGGGAGGCTCCTATAGGCGTTTTTATCATTCAAGACCGATTTACCAGATTAATTATGTAATTAATAAAAATGCCTTCACTACAAATAATTTCTTCTTAATTCAGTCTGTAACTTTTGTGTTACAAGCAGCATTTCTGCCCAGTCTAAGCACTTGCTGTGACTTTTTGCAATAGTATCGTGTGCAAAAAGTCCGTTCGGCTGTGCAGATCTGTAACAATATGTGTACACAGCAGTACGTTAGATATGTCACATGTTACATTAATATAATAAATTAAAGCCAATTATCAGCTAGTCCTGCAGTTTGGTCTTGAACACAAGATGACACTGCCCACCGTGATTTCCTGCACTTTTACCTTTACCTTTTGGTTACAAAAAGCTGCGAATAAAGACTAAGGCAATATTTAGGGTCTAAATTAGTCATGGCTACAGACTAGACCAAGACGTAAAGCTGTCTAAACCAGGACTTTATCAGATCACCTTTCACAAAACAGCCAAAGAGCCACAAGAGCAAGGCTATTCAACAAAGTCTGTGTATGTCTGGCTTAACTGAAATGGCTTTACTCACGGAGTTTAGGTGTTATGCATCATTTCAAGTTTCAATATTTGACCTTCCAAGTATCACGAGACCTAGATCCAGATCAAATCAGGACTGATCATGGGTCTAAAATAGACCAAAACTGAGCAAACTTTTGTGTAAACCATGTCTAAAACTGTAAAACTCCCAACCTAAACCTCCTAACCTACTTAAGCATAAGTAAAATATCTAATTAAAATTCAAGTTGACCCAGAGTGCCACTTGAAATTCCACCAGTGATCCACAAAGTTTGAGAACCACAGTCGTAAAGCATAAAACTGGACCTTGAACACCTCCCATAACTGCGTGTGCCACTGCTGCTGCAGAACCGTAGTGTCTTAATTTGATCCTTGGTACCCGTCTTTGCAGACATTATTGTAACGTCTAATTCCCTCCTCACACGGCGGCCCTTGTAACGCTCCTGCGATGATGGATGTGCCCTATATCGTTGTGGGACGTCCTGCTATGGCACCGATGAGCATTAAATGTGTTTTTATTCTCCCCTCAAGGACGCTCTGGCAAAGCTGCGATATTGCTTCATACATCAGCTCGAGTGAGTTAGTTGCAGCGGAAGACAGAAGTACAGGCTGCCGTGGTTGAGTGTTATTATAGCAGTACATTTTGACATATGGACACCTTGTAAATAAGCCTTCGAAATGACGTGAGCACATGCAAACAGGCTTATAGTGGAAGCATGTTATTAGGGTGATCCTAACGCAGCAGCAGTTAGTCCCTCATTTATTTGATTGCCAATTTAACGCACCATTTGCCGTGCGCCTTACACTGGGAGATTTCCTTTAGACTCTGCCCGCCCATGCAGCAAATACTCGACTGAATGATCATTTCTCATGCAAATCGAAGGCATTACCAGAGAAAACGCTGACGACTTGTTACAATGCTGCAGGCTGCCCAGTTGGTCATAATTATGCCATGGATACTATTAGCTGTTTTCAATATTATACCACTCAAAAAAAGTTACAGTGTTATTTGTAGAACTATACAGTGTTTTAGTGAACTTTAGGGGAGTTTTTTTGTGTGTGTATCTTTTGGATAGTTAGTCCAAGGGCCATGGATGGACAGATGGCCCTACAGTTGAAGGGTTGGGGGTTCAAATACACTGCCTTTTTACCTGGATCTAACTGTTCTGATCTAGGGTTGCTGCAGTTGGTCAGGTCTAGGTTCAGCAACACTACAGTATGTGCCCAAAGAATGAGATCAGCTGACTACCTGAACATCCTGAAACACCAGGTTATTCCATCAGTGAATTTCTTCTTCCCTGATGGCACAGGCATATTCCAAGATGACAATCATCGGGCTCACATTGTGAAAGAGTGGTTCAGGGAGCATGAGACATAATTTTCACACATGGATGGGCCACTACAGAGTCCAGATCTTAACCCCATTGAGAATCTTAGGCCTCGTTTTGTGCTGTGGTCACACACTCCCATCTTTAACACAAGATCTTGGTGACATCATTGCAGCGCTGGACTTTTTGATATTGCAGAAGCTTATTGAAGCAATTCCACAGATTAGAGTGTGACCTTTTTCATTTTAATTTACACCAATTTAGGTTTCTTTTAGGTGAACATCTGATTTGATCTTGAGCTAGGCCTGGTGGTACTTATGAAATGTATGAAAACCCCTGAACTAAAGAATTGTTACAAGTAGGTATTGAGTAGGCATTGAGTTGCCTTGTGTACGAAATGCGCGGTATAAATAAAGTTGCCTTGCCTTGCCTTGCCTTGCCTTGCCTTACTGTAGCGCAGGGGTTTCCAAACTTTTTGGGCCTCGACCCCGAACATCAACAGACCAACAACTCGGGGACACCAACCCCCCGACTGTAAAATATTATTAGTATTTAAAACATTTGAAATCTGGTTTATTGATGTTTGTGTTGATATGTTTTTATATTTTGCTTGATTTCACTCAAGTACAGTGGGAAGAAAAGTGAGTACACTGTGTGGAATGTCTCACATTTCTGCCTAAATTGCTCATGAAATGTGTTCTAATCTTTATAAAAATCACAAGAATTATTAAACTGTGTCTGCTTGAACTAATACCACCCAAACATTTACATCTGATCATGTTTTTATTGGCAATAACATATAAACATTCACAGGAGAGCGTGGAATAAGTGATTACACCGCCTGAATCTTATTTAACTGCAGCAGTTTTGTAAAGAGGAATGGTCCAAGACTTGTGAATTCATTTTTCCGTTGCTGATCGCACGTTGTCCGGGCCCTGAGGCAACAAAACAGCCGAACACCATGATTCTCCCTGCGCCATACTTCCCATTGAGGATACGGTTTTGATGTGATGGTGTGCTGTTCCATTTTTCCTCCGTTGAATAGTTTGGGAGGAACGCACAACGTCATGCCTGGGGGAAAATTGGAACAGCACACCAACATCAAAACCCTATCCCCACTTTGAAGTATGGAGCAGGAGAATCATGGTGTGGGGCTATTTTGTTGCCTCAGGACCTGGACAACCTGCTATCATCAATGGAAAAGTGAATTCACAAGTTTAACTAGATATTTTGCAGAAAAACCTTGAGACATTCACAACAGAAAAAAAGTATTAAATAGCTGGCTGATCCCTCTTTTACAGCAATATCTGCTTTTCTGTAGTTGGACCATTCCTTTTTACAAATCTGCTGCAGTTCAGGCGGTGTACTCACTTATTCCTCCCTCTCCTGTGAATGTTTACATGTTATGGCCAATAAAAATATGATGACTTGTAATTGTTTGTGTGGTATTAGTTCAAGCAGACACTGTTTAATCATTTTAGTGATTTTAATAAAGATCAGACCACATTTTATGACCAATTTGTCAGTAAAGCTGGTCGCTGAAAGGTTTAGGAACAAGACGAGGTCCCACTGCTAGAACTGAAATAGTTTATATCTGCTTGACATGATGGGTTAATTTTTTTGAACTGTGATGAACAAGGATAATGTTTTATATCAAATAAACACAGAGACATAGAGTGGTATTTGGTTAATAAATGTCTTTATTTGGCTTTGAGACTCAGACTGCGTGACAGAGCAGCACATACAGATCACAGTAGTTTTAGCAGGAATGGTTCGGTTAAGTGTCAGCTCCTCGTTTATCCCCCTTTTTTTTTAAACTATCAGACGAAAAGTTTGTGTTGTTGGTCTTTTTTTCTGCAGCAAATGATTAAGGCAAGATTTATAATTCACACAACAAGCAAAAATCTATTCCATCCAAGAGTCAGGCCATGCATTCAATACCCGTCGACTGGTCCATTTGTCACTGGAGGGAGAAAAGTGGCGGCGGGATCGTGACATAGTGCGTTTGAGTGCAATTAGCCCTTAGTTCTCACTCTATTCTGTTATATTTAGCCGTGAACTTAGTGCATTTGGACCAACCTGACAAGGACATATGGGAAGGTGTCAGTGTCACAGTCAGCTGCGGAGACACTTGAGCTAAATGGGGAACCTTGACTGAAGACGACATTACCATAGATTCTAACATGATGCAAGAAACTATAATGCGGTGCAAATCTGATGGCATCTTTCCCAAGATGATGATAATGTAATAATGAAGATCAATATTGTGGAGGTTTTTGAATAATAGTTTACAAATCTAGTAGGAATTGCTATTGTTACATGGATTCTCCAGTCAAATAGACACTTAATAAATCAGACTGTAAGGTAATGTCATATAAAGTCAGCATAGTAAATGTTTAAGCATTTTGTAGCTATAACTCTGACCTGTAGTAATCCTTTCAATCAGGAAAAATCCTTAAAATATTACTATGTATAGGCTTAAAATAACAGAACAAAATTACGTTTCCAAACTCCCTACTAATGTTCTCCGCCCAGACACCAGTGCCACACAGCTGTGGAATCCTTACTAAACCTGTCTTGTTCAAAGTGATTTTTGTGGCTAATGCAGTTGAAAATGCTTTCGTTTAGATGTACTATAAGTCTACGTGACTCAGATAATGCTGAGGATCAGTGACAAATGAACCAATCGAAGGGTGGGATATACTCCGTTTTCCCAAAACATATACTATATTTTGCAGCAGTGATTTGTAGTTAAACTCTTTATATGTATCATTCCCGGAGATGCACCACCCGGGGTTTCCAGCGAATGAAAACCGTGCCCTCCCCGTTACAATATATTATTTACCCCTTTCATTATATACATGATAAATCAACATTATTGCCGTGCCGTGACGCTACAGTGACAAAATAAAAAGTGCTCAAAATGGCAGCGTACATTTCGTTTGTGTCGTGGTGGGACTGAAGCATCGATGAGTGAGAGAAAGACGTTTTTTTTATATCATTATTAACCCTAGACCTCCATACAATTTGACACTATTAGGAAGGAGCTGGTAATTATAATACTCTTAAACCTTTGTTGTATGTAAAAATCAAAATAGCACCGTTACACGTTGGCTGTGTCTTTTGTTGGGTTGAAAGTGTGCGATTCTGAAAAATTGTGTGCAGGATTTTGTTGCTATTGATGGTGGTTTGTAGTGTTCATGCTCAGTGCATTGTCAATGAGAGATCATGGGGTAAAGCGATGCGGAAATCATCAAACTCTATCTCGAAGATGCATCGACAATTTTTAAGAGAAAGGATGGATTTTCTGAAATGGGACTGCACAGTTCCAGTTGTTCTCCAACACTTCTTGACATAATGCAACACAAGGCAAGTGAAGAGCTTGGAGCTATGACGAGCTAATGTTAACTTTAGCCAACATTTTTCTAAAGCCCACTCTAGTTTGCTATACTTTTCATTCTCAACTAATCTAATATTCAACCTCGAAGGACAACTGGAAACAGCATTATACTTAGATTAGATACTACAAAGAAGTAATGATTGAAATGTATACAGTAGGTGTCAAAAAAGTTAGCATCCAAAGCCCCAAAACATTGCTAACCGCTAACAACATCACACTAGTATCTCCCTGCAGCTTGCTAAATCTATGTTTCACAACTCCTGGGCTAGCACTTTAAAACCGCGATCTCTAACCTCTATGCTTCTAGTTTAATCGATGGGAAATGCATGTTCAGCGTGTGTTGCTTTTAGACAGTGATTTGGTGCAAGGGATGAGAGAGATTTGTAAAGGCTGTAGTCGCAAACAGCTATGAATGGGTCAATATAAGGTTGAATTAGGTTGGCTTTTTTACACTATGACCATGAAAGCTGGACTTTGTGCTATAAAATTACACGTCTATGTCTATGTTCTAAGCAATACCAAGGAAACTTCAGAGTGTGGGGTGTTAACGGGTGTGGTCAGGTGTAATGTCCCTTTGTAATTTCTAGTGAAACGTTATGTTGTCAATTATGACTTTGAGGCTAGTAATTTATTTGTGAAAAGGTGTTACTGCCTTGTTGATAATGTGTCTATAACTATAGGCCTGATGTTTTGATGGTAAGAGTTTATCTACTCTGAATGCTAAAGCGATTGGTAAAGGATCAGAATAGTGCAATACTTGAGGAGTTTGTGTGGAGTTGGTGGAGTGTGTTTCTCCCAGGCTACCGTATGGATTTGTGCTGAATGGCCTTTGATAATTATGTTAAAAGTAATGTGTTCACATTGCAAGTACCCAGTGCCCATTGATTGGTTGTGGTTAATCATTTAAAGAAGATGTTACACGTCATAAAAAGTTGCATAACATTGCTTTAAACCTCTCCATTTGACCACAGTTTGGACAGGTATGATTGGTGTGGTAATGAAATGTGTGTTGCCTGGCTTGAAAATGTACAAAAACGTTGAGGCTTTTGATTTGAAGTTACTCTGTGTTGCCTTATGTAAATATTCAGGATGTACAGATGTGTTTTGTGTCATTTTTGTCCAACGTTTCACTATTTAGTGTGATTTTTACGTGAGATTGTTGATCAAAAAAGTAAAATGGAGTGTTTGTTTATATTTATTTTTCTTGGTTTTACTCTTTTTTTTATTATTATTATTTGTATTGAAGAATGGTGAACTAAATGGAGGAATTGTGTTTTTACAACTTTGTACAGCATTTTGGAAAATATCATGTTTGTAAAATGTGCTATAGTCCCATTCATAGCGGCTCATGACCACAGCCCGGGCACAGATTTGTTTTTTACAGGATGGAACCCCCGTTCATCATAATGCCCCCCTGCCGTCCTGTAAAAAGCAAATTCACTGTGTGTGAGTGACTGGTGCGATGTGTTTTAGTTTTTGCTGGTCTTGGAGCTAGAGCTATCTTTCTCTTTCTTCTTATCCTTTTCCTTGTCACCTTTGTCCTCACAGTCTTTGCTCTTCTTATCCTGCTTCTCCTGCTCCTCATCATCCTGCCCTTCATCATCTTCATCGCCCTCTCCCTCCTCCTCGTCACCCTGCTCTTCATCATCTCCTCCCTCCTCTCCTCCCTCCTCGTCCCCCTCCTCCTTTTCCTCCTCATCCTCTCCGTCTTCTTCCTCGTTCTCTTCCTCCTCGGGTTTGGACCGGCGATAGGCTCCCAGGGCGTAGCTGCGGGCCGACATGTAGGAGTAGCTCGGGTATCCCGACTGGACCATGGACCCTACGGTGCTCAGGCGACACTCTTCGCCTTCCAGCAGCTTCCTGTTTGGGGCACACACACGCAAGCGGGACAGGGGACGGGTCAGTACACTGAAGATCAATTATGATATATTTAGCAACCGCTCTGGTGTCATCCTCTGTGTTGTGGGCCATTCAAGAAACATGACCACAAATCAGTGCACATATTAACAATGTAGAAGATTTACAAATGTCACCAAATTAATGTTTTTGCAATATTTTTGCAATATTTTTTGAGGCCATATCGATATCGCAATAAGCTACATCTGACTAAAATGTACTCATTTTTTCCCACAGCCTAAAACAAAACGCATGAAAAATATGAGAACGTTCCGTTTTGTTAATGATTTTCCTAATTTCCATTTACCATTTAAACTTTTGTAGGTCTTTTGTAAGTCTGACATAATTTGACAACAAACAAATTGCTGACCACTTTTGTCTAAATTACTGTATTAAAATGGTTTAGTAATAATGATTTGTCATTATTTTTGTCATTGTCACCATTTACTGTATGATATACAAATTTTGGCTGAAAACCTCTATGTATAAAATAAACCTACTACTACTACTACTACTACTACTCATTGCAAAATTACAAAGTGTTTCTCATAGATTTGTTCAGGATGAGTTTTTGGAGTAGTTACCATTATTGTGTCTATTTACGTAATAAAACAGTATAGCTACTTCTAAAGGCTTAGAATACAAGGTGTAATTCGATGCACCAATATATTCTGTAGTCAGTGGTGTGCCGTCAGGGCCAGCAGGGCCTTCTCTGCTGGCTTGGTTTGCGTTGTTGACAAATCCTTTAGCGAACAAATGCCACGCAAAAAGGCAGTTTTATCCATACGCTTACTGTCGATAAGTTTATATGGGTTTGACTGCGTGAACCCAGGTTGCTATTGAAGGCCCGGACTGAAACCCCACTCCCCGCCACTGTCGTTTGTTTTCAGGCTATGGGGGAGAAATGTTGGCTTTGGGAGCATAGTTTCCTCTATTTATGGGGAACACATGTGTTTTTGCTGTGTCATGCACCTGTAGGCTGCGATCTCGATGTCCAGAGCCATCTTGACGTTGAGCAGGTCCTGGTACTCGCGCAGGTGGTGGGACATCTCTCCTTTAGTGGTGCGCAGTGCTCCCTCCAGCTGCTGGATCGTGTCCTGCAAAAATCAATGACAACAGGGTAAAAAAACAACAACAAAAACAGAAGAGAACAAGTGATTCTGAACACAGCTTTGAGTCTCATTCAGTTTTAATCAAACTTTCAATGTTGTATCTGCTACTTGTGGTTTTTGAGCTGTAGAGAAAATTATCTAAAGTCCTTTTAGTCCTGGTCTATTTTGGAGTTAGTCCTTGTTTAGACTCACATTCACAGCACTACGTAACAATTATTATGTCTCTTTTCAGACAAGAATTTGGTATTTTGTGAAGAATTTGATTTTTTTATTTAAAAGGTTGCAGACTTTAGGTTAATTTAGTCTTGTATAGACTGTTCTCCACTGCATGATAATAATAATAATCTTAGTAAAATACTATATCTAAGTGTTCAAACTTTTGAAGACAAATTTGGTGCTTTGCTTGTCATCATGTTATTTTATGTCTACTCTGCGGTGGATACAAAATATGCTCCTGGATCATATGTAATTTAAAGTTAATAATCCTCCTTTTGAGAAAGCCTTTTGTTGATCTAATCCCTGTATCTTCTTTAACACTAAAGATCTGTCTGTTTTCGGTTTCCTTGGTTTCCTCACCTGCAGCTCTCCGATCTCCTGGTTGTGGCGATCCTCCATCTCTGCGATCTGCCTCTCTAGCGCCTCATTGTGGCCACGCAGGGCCTCGATCTCCAGAGTGCGCGACTGCACCTGACGGCGGTACTCGGTCAGCTCCTCTTTTGAATGTTTGATGGCGTCCTGGTTACGGGCCGCTGCCTCTGTCACTGTGGCAATCTTGGAGCGGTACCAGTCCTCGGACTGAGCCTGGTTTTTGGCTGAGAGGTTCTCGTACTGAGAGCGGATGTCCTTCAGAGCCGCGGCCAGGTCCGGTTTAGCCATGTCCATCTCCACTGACACCTGCAGGGGGAGACAGAGAGCAGGAGGGTCCATTGGCTGCACATTCAAGTGTATATGGCGTTTTATCTGCACAACCACACCTTTATTTTGGCTTTGAACCGTAATTCTCACACTTAAATGTTAGTTATTGAGGTAGTGTAGGGTGTATAATGTAGTGTTTCCCGATGATATAGGGCAGTGTTTCCCAACCAGGGGTATGGGGTACTCGAGGACTTGGACGGGAGTACTTGGAACTATTTCAGATTGAAAACAAAAAAGGGGAAACTGACCGTTAGTTTGAAAAGAAAAGCTATATTTTTGCAGTAAAATGTATAATTTTTGCAGTATCTTTAGGTTTATTTTTAACACAACATTGTCTTTGTATAAGTGATTGCTTTCAAAATAAACGGTAACAACTCTTGAGGTAGGAAGTAGACAGAGTACTTCTGAAGTTTTCAAGGGTTACGCAAGACAAAAAAGGTTGGGAACCACTGAGACTATGTAGCCTCTGCCCATGGTCTAATTCTCTCCCTCATCGTGGCACATGCGTAGCGCTAAACATAGTCTCAGCCAAAATCTGTGAGAAAAACTGTAATAATAATGTAACGACTGGAACGAACAAAGATTCTGAGAAAAGCCTCCAAAGATGCAGCTGCGGTTGGGAAAAAGTCACATCAATCAGGGGCCTCCACATTCAGCAAGGAAGAATGAAATGTGGAAAGAAGACCAACCAGGAATTTCGCTCTGCGGTTGCAGGTCAGACGAAAGGGACCCAAAGCCAGGTACATAACCACATTGCTGAAGGACCCAACCAACCTGGGAGGTCTATTGAATAGCAGGTGGGGCAAGAGGTGGACACCAGGCCCCTGAGTGAGAAACACTCCCATCCCAGCGAAGAAGCGCACCCCGCAAGAGAGCAAGAAGAGCTAGGAAGGCGTAAGAGGATCAAATGGCCAAGGGCACAAGATAGAGAAGCATGGAATCAACTCGACAACCATCTGAGCAGCATTTTGCAACACTCTATGCGGGGGAATGTAGAACAAAAGCTGAACACAATGGGGAAAATCATTTACAAGTGTTGCAAGGAGACTTTTGGCGAAGTGGAAGGTAGGAAAACGGCAGCTCCGACGCAAAAAGGAAGAAGGGAGGGAGGCATCTAAAAGTTATTGTGGGAAAGACGGCAGCTGCTCAAAAGGTGGAGGAAAATATCTGCCGAGGAGAGGCCAGGTCTAAAAGTGCTTTGAGCTAAATGGGATTCCATCACCAACAGTTAACAAGATGGAGGGCATAGCCAACAACTACATCAGGAAGTGGCTGGGGCTCCCTCTGTGTTTCTCAGATGCTGGGCTGTATGGGAGGAATGCGTTGCAACTCCCTCTGAGATCCCTCAAGGTTGGATACAGGCAAGAAAAAGCCTGCTTGGTGCTCAAGATCAAAGAGTCGAAAGATCAGCTTGTGAGGTGCATGAACACAGAGGTTCGCACAGGACGCCGCTGGAAAGCAGAAGAAGAGGTCAGGCGGGCTGTTAGCAGTTTGCAGCACAAAGACGTTCTGGGAAAGGTTCAGCGTGGGAGGTCAGGACTGGGTTCCGGGGACAAGACACTATTTTGGTCCAAAACCACAAGGGAAGTGGCTTTGGTCTTGTGCATGGTCTTCCACAACCAAAGGAAGATCATGGTGGTCGAAGAAGTCACGCATGCAGGGCACGACCAGCTATTCATCAAGGCAGTGTCACAAGGCAACCAAGGGGCTTGGACAAAATGGGACGCTATTGCAAGCAGGAACATCAGCGGAACAGACATTTGGCATCTCCCACAGGCTTGCCTAAGCTTCCTACTGAGGGCAACGTACGACACTCTCCCATGCCCTCGGAACCTTGACCTTTGGTTTGCGTCGGAGAACAAGTGCCCTCTGTGTGGAAGTGGTAGTGCAGGCCTTTGGCACATTTTATCAGGGTGCAAGGTGGCCCTGTCCCAAGGTCGCTACAGGTGGAGACACAACCAAGTCCTGTGTAAACTGGCGGAGTTGCTGGAGACCTGTAGAGTAGCTGCAAACAACACCAGGAGGATTCAGACACCATACCTCCAGTTTGTGAAATCAGATCAAGAGCACCAGGGACAAGCTGTCAGAACGCATATTCTTATGCCGGGTCAGGACTGGGAGATGATGGTGGATCTTGGTAAACAGCTGGTCTTCCCATCAGAGATCACACAGACGACACTAAGGCCTGACGGGGTGCTCTGGTCGAGGCAGCAGAAAAGGGTCTTCATCATAGAGCTAACAGTCCTCTGGGAGGAGGGAATCCAGGCGGAAAACGAGTTCAAGAGGCTGAAATACACTGAGCTCGCAGCAGAATGCAGAGGGGCCGGGTGGGCGGCAACTATCTACCCTGTAGAAGTGGGCAGCTGGCGGTTCGTGGGGTAATCCATGCTGCGCGTGCTTAGAGATGACGGGACCGCAGAAGCAAAGCTGAGGAGGGCCATTAAGGAGTTGGCGGAAGAGGCGGAGAAGGCAAGCTTCTGGTTGTGGGTGCGGAGGAAGGAGAAGATCTGGGGGACAACACCAAAGTAGAATCAGCTGCAGGGGGTGGCGGGGAGACGTCCGTATTCAGCCACTGCCCCCCCACCGGGAGATGTAGTGGCTAGGGCGCAAAACATCAGTGAATGGTGGTACCAGCTGATGATCCTGAACCTGACCCGAAAGGCACTGTAGGAGGTGCGTCAACCGAAAGGACAGTAGGAATAACATCACTTGTATACTCATAATTGTCAGACAATCACGTTTTTTTTTGCTTATAAACTTGTGCCGCTAAGACAGATACAAGGACTAATCTGGACTTTGAGGCCAGTAACTCACTCAAGATCCATTCATTATATGCTGCCATT
The DNA here is from genome assembly GCA_021464625.1 of Proterorhinus semilunaris. Lineage (NCBI taxonomy): Eukaryota > Metazoa > Chordata > Actinopteri > Gobiiformes > Gobiidae > Proterorhinus > Proterorhinus semilunaris. The sequence continues at coordinate 26,162,667 of CM038345.1, read as the reverse complement.
ATACCGTTGAGCAATGCATTTCACCTAATCCCTATGTGCATGTGTGGTGAATAATTACCACATAGTCATCAATTTGCCCCAAAGATACTTCTTAAGCCACAGAACAGAAAAAAGTAGTTTTGTACCTGCAGCATATCCAAGTATTGTGTGAACAAGATTATATTTTCACTTTCATTTTGTACCAGCAATTAAAAGAATAATTGACCTGTTACTGTAGCCCTTTATTTGAATTATGGTGTATTGTAATTGGTACATCATTTTGACAGGGCTATATCGGACTTCAGACTAATAAATTGTGATCAGTCAGGAAGCAATTCATTAAGAGCCTATTAATGTACTTCCTTTGACCAATTGACTTTATCGATTGTTACATGTTACTTTAAATGAGAAACATGGATTTGCTGGACGTACTTTACATCTCACCCTTTGACGTAAGGCTTCATACCCTTGGGCTAAATCTCCTACTTATTACACGTTTCGCCGCAGCCCATAAACTTCAGTAAACCAATACACCGGACAGCCGAAGTACCCCATCTGCTCCCCGTCACGTGCCTTTGCCTCCCCTCCGCTTCGATCCTCGTGCATTTATGTATAAGGTGTGTCCAGCGAGGTGATATGCAGCACTGATGAAGAGGCTGCTGACTCGGGCTGTTTGGTGCTGTGCTGTCAATCGCTTACAAGGCAAAACTGTTCCCCATAGGCACACACGGGCAACGATTATATCTACCCAGCAACTGATGCCTTAGCAGAGCGGTGTTTCTCAAACTATGGTACACGAGAGCTGCTTCTTTTGGCACTCTGACGTTTCTGTATTCCCAGTATTGTTTCAATTTAGAAACATTTTGATTGATCTTTTTTTCCTCTTTTGGGGTTTCCTGCTCAGACCTGGTATATTGTAGTTTCATTATTGTTTTAGATCTGAATGGTGGTGCTCAAAAAGAAGCTAAAAAGTTGGAAGACCACTCGGAGCAATCCATTCTCACGGCAACTTATTTAATGTCCAATGCCGTTGCAGGTTAAAGGGGCGGTAAAGCGCAGATTGGCAGGCACACTTCTGTCCGACTACGCACAAAAATGTATCTAGAAATAAGTAATATTGTCAATACGGACTGTATTTGAGTAACTAACTTCAAGACATCTGTCTATAGGCAAGGTTTTTTTTACAGTTAAAAGGAAAGACCATCAACAACTATCGTGTTTCATGTAAATTAACATTTTTATCTACTTTTGAGTGTTAAAAAAGTTGCCCCCTGGACTTATTTCTAGACAACTTTTTGCAGGGCTGTGGCTTAAGTTGAAACTTGTCAGCAAAGAGTAAATTAATAATGCCTATAAAAGCGCTGTAATATTAATCTAATGCTAAAGGTTACTTTGTGTGAAGCATGTTGGATGTTGTTACGTCTTGCACAGGTCTAGGGGCTCTCGACTCTTACACATGTCTTAAAACACTAAGACCGTAACTTGCTACAGGGCTAACTCTCGATTGAGGGATTCTTTTGGGTTTGAATACTAAAAATATAAACATGCTGTAAGTCATTAAAAAGTTAGTCTGATATAGTACAGGTGCTCGTCCTATAATTAGAATATCGTGAAAAAGTGCATTCACTTCTGTTATTCAACTTAAACTGTGAAACCAATATATGATAGACTCATTCCATGCAAAGTGAGATATGTATAGCCTTTATTTGTTATAATTTTGATCAGCTTGTAAAAAACCCAAATTAAAAATCTAATAAAATTAGAATATTTTGAAAATGGACTGTAAGCCATAATCATCAAAATGATAACAAACAAAGGCTTGACATTTGTCACTTTGCATGTCATGAGTCTATATCATATATTAGTTTCACGTTTTAAGTTGAATTACAGAAATAAATGAACTTTTTCATGATATTCTTAGGATGAGCACCTGTATATGATATTATTTGTGTGGGTTCTTACTCATAGTTTTATAAAAGTAGTCATCTGGATTGAGTTGCTTACAATAAAAGACGTTTTGCCTCTCATCCATTAGGAGAGGAGGGACACTAACAGCCACACCCAGTTAAGTTGACCCTGCCCTTCCCTACTGATGAGCTTTTAGCCAAGAGTACTTTTCTCGGCTACTTTAGTTTAGACTGTTAAAATAGTTTTTGCCCAAATATGGCATCTCAGATCTGTGAAAATGTGCTACAGTTAGAAGTTGATTTGGAAAAAATCTATGGGGGTGCGGCCCGTTGAATTGGTCCATAAACATAGTGGGTTTTGGAGTTGTTTTAAATTAGCTGTAACCCCTAATGTCGCTCAATCAGTTCCAGTCCTTTTCGATGAGGTGAATCTGTTGCTATTGTGTCTGCAATTAACTGATTTCAAAATGACTTTATGTAGGCTATTATTATGTTTTTTTTCTGGACCAACGAGAAACAAATGTCTGCCAGCATCGTGTACTGTAGAGGTTTTCTATTCTGTTCTATTAAGTAAAGTGAGTCAGATCTGCATATCAGCTGAAGGACGTCCACGCCCCTGTTTAATGCGCACCCCCTCCCTCTTCACTCCCCTCTCTCTACATCAACAAACAAAGTGGGTGCGTCAAAGTCTCTCTTCCATCACAGGCTGTTACCAGGGCAACAGGCAGACGCACGAGCCCGTTTCAAAACTTTATTCGACCCAAAGTGAATGTAAAATGAAACGTCATGTATGGAATGGCTTGTGTGAACACAGACAGGAGTGGGCTGCGGGAGTCTGAAGTTTGTGCGGGGGCGTGAAAGCGCGCGGGGTGCCGCAGAGCAGAGGCACGAGGCGCTACTGCAGTGCCATTAATTACCAGCCATTATCCGCGCGCAACTGGTTAAAGAACAGGGACGAAAGGCTCGTGCACAGTCGTAAACATCCCCAATATCAGTTTAGGTTATGTGCATTTGTTACCGGTTACTTCTAAGTTTGACCAAACGTTATGGGTAAAGTTGTGTGCAGCGTTTGGGACACGGTCGTGACCACTGTTGAGTTTTGAACACCTTCATAGAGTCAGGTGCGTGTTTGTCCACGTGCGGTACCTGAGTTGCCTGCAGTGACGCCTGTAGCTCGAGCAGCTCCTCCTCGTGCACTTTCCTGAGGAAGGCGATCTCGTCCAGCAGAGCCTCCACTTTCTTCTCCAACTCGAGACGCGCGAGCGTGGCATCGTCAACATCTTTCCGGTAGCCCTTGAGCGCGTTCTCAGCCTCCTCGCGCTGCCGGCTCTCCTCCTCGAGCTTTTCTCGCGAGCGGTCCAGCGCATCATTCATCTGCACGCAGTCCACGTGTATCTGGCTCTTCTCGTGCGTCAGCTCCTCCACACGCGCCCGGAGCTCGCGGATCTCCTGCTCATAGAGCTCGTGCAGGCGCGATGGCTCATTGTGGCGCTGCCGCAGCAGCGTCACCTCCGCCTCGAGCACGCGGTTGTGCTGCTCAAGGCTGTGCACCTTCTCGATGAACGACACAAAGCGGTCGTTGAGCCCCTGCAGTTGCTCCTTCTCGTTGGTGCGGACGATCTTCAGCTCGTTGGTCACCGCTGTGGAGGCGCACAGCTCCAGAGGCTCGTGCATAGCCATGGACACGCGGGACGCATTGGTCCTGCGGATCCCCGAGGACATGGACGGGGATCCGTACCGGTGATGGAGATTACTGCTGCGGAGCCCCGCGGAGTGCGCACGAGACGGACTGGCCATCGACATGCGCCCGGAGCGCGGGGCATCGCCGAAGATCTTCCGGTACGAGCTGGAGCTGTACACGTCACTGGAGAAACTCATGGTCCTGATGGGGCAGAGTGCGCGAGGAGCTGAGCGCGAGAAGAGTGAGGAGACAAAGTCAGATGCGCGTGAGCACTGCCAGGACAGGTGCCTTTATAGAGCGCGCGCGCAGCGCATCATCTGACGCAGGGCCAACTCTGAGACAACAGAGAGAGAGGAGGGAAACCTGCGGATTTGGCAGAATCACCCCCAGCACCACACCCCCTCGTGTGGGGTGCTCGAGCCACTCATGCGGAATCTCTGTTCAAAAAGCGCAGCCTCACGAGCAGCTATACTTCACTATTGAATAAAACACCCGACCGCATCAGTGTTGGGTTACACCGGTCCATCCCTCACTGGGACAGGTCCTTGTGCGTGCGTAAACTCCAGTGTCACTGCAGCCCTGCACGGCACGCGACAGGGGATCAATGGAAGCTGTGTGCGCGCGTGCTGCTGCAGTGGAGCAGGACTGTGAAGGTGCGGGACAGACAAGTATGAATCTGATGATCGGTTTGTGAACAGAGCATTCACACAAACAGCCTGAACAAATATGAGACTCGCTCGTCCACAATGTTCAGCTGCTCTCTATGCAGACTTGGTCTTGTGGGACAGAGAGCTGTGGCCCTGGTCCCTGAGGGGGCCACGCCCCTGAAGTTAAGGTGCATGAGGAGACCTGGAGCTGAGCCAGTCCCGGGACAGGTGCATGGGTGTTTCTGCAGCAGGTTCATGGTCTGCAGCGGATTCATATTAAAGACTGCGGCATCATCACTGTCTCCGAAAGTGCTGCAGAAGAGACCATTGTCAACCACAAACATACAGTACAACAACAACACTTGACTCGTTCAGTTCAAGAAGCCTTTGAGTTACAGTTACAGTTTCAGACCTACCACGATTTTTTTTTTAAATAGCCATATTTTTCTAGAAGAAGATCTTTATTTTACATTTTTAACTTTACTGTAAGGTGAACCTTATGTAAACTAAATGCATCTGAGCCCTTGTATGTGACATTATCATACATGTCACGTTAATAAGAGAGCTATTATTTTACGCACAGTATTCACTAACATATTACGCACCACTGGGCGGCGCTAAAGCTTTGTCAACTCACCAGCCCTCTAATAGAGACATATCAAAGTAAACACTTTCGTATCCGTGTAAAATGTGTTGACAATTCTCGGTTTGAATAGTTCTTCGAATAGTTCTTCAATGACCATGTAGCTATACGCATATAGCTTTAATCCTGTGACTATTTAACTGATTTAACATCCCCTCAAGGTCACTCAATATGTTTCCCAAACTCGGTATTAAATAGGCCTACTTAAACCTTTACTTATTCGGCCATTCTCTGTGCACTGTAGTTAAATGCAACAATGGGTCCTAAAACAATAGTCTACCAACAGGTGCCTTAGTGTTTTGCTTCTCTCTTTCAGCCATTTTGTCTGCAGCAGTAATAAAAACGGCTCAGAAGACTGCTCTGAAATGTGGAGTGTGACTCAGCAACTAAAAATGTAATCGAAGGTGGTAGTTTGCAGTTTCCTTCTACTGCCAGGTGCATATTGGAATGATGTATTAAACATTTTTCAGGGGAGATACTGCAGGTAAAACTCAGCTTTTTTTTTTTTTTTTTTTTTTTTTTTTACATTTTTACATTATCTTTCAATAGGCAAGGAAACCTAAAATGTTTAATTGGCACAGTAAGATGTTTAATTTTCCCAAAATGCATTTTTCCACATATTGTAATGACAACATCTGCTCAAATCAGCACAAACTTGGACCTCAAAGAAGCAATTTTTGATTTTTACAGATATTTTTTTTGTAAGAAAGACAAACAAGGATATGACAAAATGCTCACAGAAAAATCACATTTGTAGCCAAAAGCTATGTAGGCTACACACAGACAACAGTGTGACTGGAGAATGTAACAGCTTTATTGAATAAACACTATTGGTTTGACACTGTTGAATTATGAAGTTTTGCTGATGCCTCGTGAAGAGTGTGCACACTCAAAACTAAACGAAGTGGAGACTGTCAACAAAAACTAATGTGAGTGAATAAGAGTTAAAAGAGAGGTGTCCAAATTAATAAATAATCAAACTTCTTGGCACATTGATCTGTTGTTCCAAACATGACCATCAGGGGGTGCTAGTATACTACCAAGGAGATCTTTGGGAACTTTGACACCGGAACGTTGAATAGCACAACATCCTTACTTAATCATTTTTAGTACTTTTGAGGTGTTCTTGCTCCTCATAACAGGGAGAGTTTGTGGAGGCTTTCCATATGTCTGAGGTTCTCGATTTCCCCCATCAATCTAAAACATAGGCTAATCTTCAAGCTCCTGTACAAAAGATATATTTAACTAGACCTGAAGCAAATTCAGTCCAGCTGTTTACACACTCGCACATAAAGCAATTGATTTAAGTAATAAAATTAGCAATAGTAACATGACCTGAAGACTAACCTGCTCCAGTCTTTGAGGGGTCCACCCAGACCCCACTGCTCCCAATGGAAGTGAAGTGCAGGGTCAAATGCAAAGGACAAAATCCCTTAGAAATTAATAATAATAATAATAATGCCTTACGCTTGTATTGCGCTTTACAAGCCTGTATTACCAAGTTTCTCTAAGTGCTAGACTGTCGTCATTATTAATTCACTCCATACTCGGTGGTGGTGGTAAGCTACCATTGTAGCCACAGCTGCCCTGGGGTAGACTGATGGAAGCGAGGCAACCAGTCTGTGCCATCGGCCCCTCCGACCATCACCAAGCACTCATTCACACACTACATTCACCCAGGCTTCCTGGTGTTACCAAAGGGTCTCCCGTCCAAGTACCGACCAGGCCCTTCCGTGCTTAGCTTCCGAGATCTGACTAGATCGGGCAGAGCAAAGGCCTTTAACAGCCCTAAACCAGTGGTTCTCAAACTATGGTACATGGTAGTTCAGGTCATCTGCAATTCTAGATATTAATTAGAGATAATTTAATTTAATGCATTAGTAATGCATTTACGTTTAGATAAAGTTTTGTCGAATTTGACTCTTGACTGGCAGCTTAAGGGACATTATACACGAATACATAACACTAATTACTACATTGCTATTTGACCTTTATTTAACCAAGCAAGTCCCACTGAGATTTCAGAATCACTTTGTCAGGGGAGTCCTGGCCCCAAAGGGGGACCTAATGTCCATAGTTTAGCGGTAGGGGAAACCGCACCACACAGAAAGGCCTGACCCGGTCCGGGATCAAACCCAGGACCCTCTTGTTTTGAGGCAACAGTGCTAAACACTACACCACCGTGCTGCCCAAGAAATCCGCGTTTCTCAAACGTTTCACGCCAAATACGGTCCCACTTCATATAATGTTGGAATGTCCTTGTACCACCAGACCTTGATAAAAAAAAATGGGGACTTACTGTGAACAAACCACTTGAGAACTGCAGGTCTCGGCACACTTTGTTGACCCTGTTATTTTTCCTTTGCATTTGACCCATCCTGCAAAGCCACTGTGATGACTTGTGGGCGTCCAGTGTGTGGGGACCCACCTCCAGCTCTTGAACTTAGTTCATGGTCAAAAACATCCAGCTGGAGGATTCAATCTACTGAGTACATGTTATATTGGTTAATGAGGGAAACTGGAGTGGAAAGAAATCTGCCCAGACATAGCGAACATACAAACTTCACACAGAAAGGCTCTTCACTGCACAGGAATCGAACCAGGGAGTTCTATTCAGCCAACTCGAGCAAAGACTATTTGTCTTACCAGAACTGAACCAAGACTAAACTAAGTGTAAACCACTAACAGGACTATACATTGAACAAAGCACCATAAAGAAGAGCACATATATATATATATATATAATATATATATATTATAGTGGATTATGTCAGAGGCTGGTCTGGCAGATGGTGGGAGTGCTGCGGTCTCGGGGGAGAGTGCACATCACTTCAGATCACTCCATCCAAAGCACAACAAAAGGAGCTGCAGAGGCCTGTGCCTGACACTGAGAGGGGCTCCGAGGCTGGGGCAAGGCTCGCACCAACACCTGGCAAATCAAAGAGGGGTGACCGGATGAGGAGACAGGAGCAGATTGTGCCACTCACTCGAGAGAATGCACGAGCGATTACATGATGACAGGCAAAGGCAACAACTGACTAAAGAGGAAGATTATTATAGAGCAAGACAACAGCCTATAGAATGAGGATTTACTGTAGACTGGCCTAACTGCGCCCAAAAATGTCCTAAAGCCAGGAATACACAACCAAATACTGTACATGAATGTGCCTCCAGAAGCAGAGCCATATGTTTGTGTAAACTCTCAGTCACACTGGAGTTTTTATCATAGGCAATGACTCTTGAGCAAGGCTGTGGAAACCCAGGGTGCTGAAGGTGCTGCAGCACCCCCTGGTGGATAGTTTGTGTATTGTACGTAATATTAGTAAATTGGAAATAAGCACAGAAAAGGTGTTTTTGGGTCAATCTTGGCCCTCAGCACCCCCTAAGCAAAATACGTTCCCACGGCTCTGCTCTTGAGCAGTCATCTTCACACCGTAGACCGAATTACAACTGTACCTTCAGCTCTTCGAATCTCTACTGATCTCCAGTCATAGTCGGTGCTTCAAGAGCTGAAGGATAATCAAACACAGCCTCGGGACGTCAGTGTTGGATGAAATGGACCTGGCTTAGTTCTGGTTTAGTCCTAGTGAGTTAGTTTTCTCATCTTACCGCAAGGTCTTGAGACCGCTGTGCAGCATGTGTGCTGAAGACCTACCACTGAGCCACAATTCAGATGAATACAGAGAATTTATAGACAATCCATTACGGTTTTAGAGGTTGTCATGTCTTCACTGTGAGGACAAAATTAAGAGTGGTTCAGTTTCAGCATTCTCGATCCTGTTGCACTGAGTTACATCATAAAGACTCATGCACTGCATACAATTATTATACTTTAATAAGACTGCTGGCAATTGCAAGAACTAGTTTAATCCTACTTTCACCCTGAAGCAGCTGAATGACATAACAATTACCTGCAACCCATTTGCATTTATTATTGTGCTCTTGATTATAAACACCATCAAGCACAGAAGGAAAAAGGTACAAGAGTCTGCTTTAGAGGATATAAACGTTCAAGAACGAGAATGCAAACAGTACAGTATGCAGGTCGAACATGTGTGAATTCATTAGGAAACTCCGAAAGAGAAGCAACAATATGACTATTATAGTAATGGCCTTCCCTCAAAGCATCATTATTCATTTTGTGGTTAAAAACTACTATTGCAGCCACAGCTGCCCTGGAAAAACTTATGGTGGACAATCTGCTCCATTGCGTCTTCAATCACCACCAACCACTCACTCATTCACAAATGTAATCTTAGCTTCAAGTCCATTCACCTGACAACAATCACATCAAATGTTCCAGAATCCCCTCAGAATAAATATTATTATCTAATTTAACAAAATAAACCCGTCAATTTAAACTTGACTCTATTCATACATTTCTGACCATTTTAATGTATAAAACATAACATTTCTGTCTGAACATTAAATGTTAGAAATATGCAATACATGTTTTATACCTGTAATGTACAATAAAAGTTTCACCTAGTATCTTTTTTTCTTTTACCCCCGTGCGCCGGCAGTGTAAAGTTTAACCTAATATTAGCTGTTATTTTTTTGCTCTGAACATGTTGACGGACAGGACAGCCCGCCTGATCAACCTGTGGAGGATCTTTCATGTTGGCACTCCCTTCCCCCTCAAGCTCCAGAAGGATGCTTTCCAAGACTCCCATCCCCCTTTGTTTCCTCTCCTCCCTCCTACCCTCGGCAAGTGTGTGTTGGTTTATCTACATGGGCCTTTCCAGTCAGATGGCCAAATTATCATATAAAACTAGGATTAGGCTGTGAAACACTGGCCAACGCTGATCCCCCCGCTGTGCTTCCCTCTATTTGATGTGCAGAAAGCCGCCCATTACTGCCTCCACCAGCTTTGTATGAATAAATATAGACCTTTTGTGCGTTGGAAACCGGTGGGTTGGATTCCAAGACGAAAACTGTCATGTTTGTTCTGGCGAATTTAATTACAATGAAGCCTCAGTCGCGCACAAATGACTCAGGGCCGCAGGCTGGTAAAGAAGGGTTTCAAATCTTTATTTCTGTATCATCACTGGCAAATGTATAAATCGCATTCTCCCTTGCATTTGACAATTCGTTTCCGAAGGGATTTGTCTTCCACCCCGTGACGTTTTCCTGTCGTTTATCTTTAGAAGGCGGTGTCCCAAATTCTGCTGAATCTCAAAAAGTAAGTGCTCAAAACATCCAGTTATCATTGTTCAACAAGAAGACACATTCGATCAGTGGCGTATACATGTAGGAGTAGTCACTTGTAGTAGTGGCAGCATGAAGTCGTGTAATGCTTTAAGCGCCGCACTTGAGACGAGATGACAATGAACAGGAATGACGTCTTTGTCAATGATACAGCCCAAATGAAGGTTTCACGTTGGATCACTTTGTAAGACAGCATAATATTCTAAAGTCAGCCAATTCCATGAAACCTTATTTTATTACCGAAAGAACGTCAACTGCTGAAACGGGGCACAGATAAAAGCATAGCAGCATCACATCTCATCAAGAAGTTGGGACAGAGGCAGCAAAAAGTATAATATTCTCCCAAATGCAGCGACTTCACTTCTTTTACTCCTCTTTTTGTTGCCTTCTTATTGGATGTAAAGAACCCAGTTTCAATGAAATGCTGATAACGCTCTATTGGGAATAAAATAAGCTTGTAAACCAGTGGGTTCTGCTCAATATTTAGTGTGGGTCTCTTCTTGAAGACTTTCTTTTCTTACACTCGTACGTTCCACACTGGTGGTGTTTTAAGGCATGAAGCCATAAAGGTGTAAGTGAACAAATAAAACACATTAAACACGCACAATGCCCTGATGCTAAAAACCAGTAGCTTAATCAACTGGTGATTGAGCTTGTTCGTTTCCACACCTGCTTCGAAGGAAGGGGCAGACGCCGACAGCACCAGAGAATGTGCAGGTGGGACTGTAGCCAACGCCAGGTTCAACCAACAACATGGTACAGCGTTTTACAGGATGTCAAGTCTTGGGGTTTAGCTGCGGCGGTGTTAATTTTGACAACGTATTTTAATTTAGTTTGAGTCTTTTGACGATAATGGCATTTAGTTTTAGTCGAGATTTAATCGACTTTGCATTTATAATATTTAATATAATCTTATTTAATGAAGGTCTCTGCTTCATGTTTCTTCTCTCACATGAACAAAGCTCAGACCTGTTCCTTTTGGCAGTGAATTTAAATAGTACGAGGCTCTTTCAAACGTACATTGGAAGTTTTGATGATATTAGTCTCCTTTTCTAACTCTTATTTAGTCATATAAAATATCTGGACATAATAGTCATATTTTTTGTACGTTGAGACACGATCGGCACATTGACAGCAAAGTTATGGTCAGTTCTTCTCAATTGCCGATCAGGAGAAAGCCTCTTGTACGTGTTACTGTGCTGGAATAATCGCTCATGTAATCCCACTTCTTTATAATGTGGTCATATGTTTGAAAACCAATAAGAAAAAGTGCCAATTTTTCCTTTCAGTATGAACAGAGTATAGGAACCTTCTTGATGTAAGGCGAGAAAGCTAACCTATCTAGTATAATACGGAACGGAAGGCGTTGGGCATAATTTTGTTTATAAAACTGATTGGGTTCATCTTTAGAACTACTGACATGGTTTAGTCCTTTTCTAGACCTGGTTTTGACTCGTCTCTTATTTTCGATCAACTACTGGTGCTTTCTCTGCAGCACCCCAGTGATGGTTTTGAAATCTGTTTTTGGGCCACGTAATGTACAACCGGTCCTCTAGCTCGCCCGTCTGTACTGTACCATACTGCTCGTTGAAAACTGGTCTTTTTTTGTCTCCGTTTTGCTGCGGAGCCGACGCAGCGCGAGTGGGCGGAGGAACCACGCGCACATTCAACTCTTTCATTCACAGGCGGAACGCGGAACGAGCCTCGACGCACGACATCAATCGCTTTGCGCGACGTGATTGAGTGGACTTTTTGTGTGTTTGTTTTCCATTTCACCCAAACAACCAACCCACCCGACGTATTTTTTTTTCTTTCTTTTTTCGTAGGCATATATTTTAATTCTCTCTGAGGACAGTGACGTAACAAGTATAGGCTCGGAGAGGGCACTTTTGAAGACACCTGCCCACTCGCGTCAATACATTTCGCCCTGTTCCAGCGTGGCTAAACACTTTCAACGAAAAAGCAAAAAACAAAACAAAAGAATCACTCTAAACAATCTTATTTATATAGGGATTTTGATATGTTTTTACTTTTTTTTTGGTGTACTGTGTTCATGCGACAATGGAGACTTGCTTATGTTGTTAGTGATGAGAAGGTCGATCAAATATACCCAGAAAATGTTTAACACATTGGTAAAGCATTGGTAAGTACTATAATAATAATAATAATAATAATAAAAGGTGGACATATCATGCATAATTTGGCTCAGAATCCTTCTTTCAGGGACTTAGGCGTTGATATTTTTTACACTTCTGCATTCAAATACATTTATGCATGGGAAAGACGTAGGAGCAAGAGACTGGACTGGTTAGGATTTTGAATTGGCCTCGAGTGCAGAAAGTAATGGACATGACACGTGATCAAACAAGCTGCCCTTTTTTGCCAACGGTAGGTTAACAAATCTTCCCCTTAGAATTATAAGCTTCAATATGACAATTTTGTTGAAATTGAGTGATTCACAAACCCATTCTGTGCACGGCGTCAACGTCTTGTAGATTTTGGTGCATTTTTTAGGCTTTTTATGGGCAAACTTTAAACCTAAATTGCTCAGAACCGTATAAGTCAAAAGAGGCAAAATCGATGGCGCTGTGATGAACACACATGTGCACGTGCCATTTCCGGGCTTAGAAACGCTCAGAACCGTTTCGTGTTACGTTTCTGACGCCACAAAATCCAGGAAATACAGATCGGAGCGCCTCAAAAGCAGAAGAAGAAACGAGCAATGTAAAAGTTGCTGCGTGAGTGGCGTTTTTGACGTGGTTAACGCGGGGGGAAAAAGTTGACTTTGCATGACATGTCCCCTTTAATTCATCATTTGCAACACTTTCCAATCATGTGTTACTCATTTATAAGCACAGATGTGTTGCTGTGGTAACACTGTGCACCATCCCGGTGTCTGGTTAAGTTAAGAAACAGCTTTGGGCAGTAGTTTTCCTTCTATAGGGGCTAAACACTTAATATTGTAACTAACAAATGATAAGAAAAGCACTGCAAATGATGAATAACAAGTTTACCAATGACTTACTGTGTGTATCATATTGTTACCAAATCACCTTCTCAGTTTCCACTTCCAGCGTGTCTCTGTCTCTTTTATATTTTGATGCACATTTTTAAACCTTATGTAGTTTTTTTGTCCTATTCGATTAGGGATTTAAAGAAAGCTTTGGGGAGGGGGAAGAAAAACCAAAAGGACAATTTATTCAAACAACCACAAATAAAACAATGAGTTTTCCCTCTAAATAGGAGCACCATTTTGAGTTTGTGAACATATAGCAAAGCCAGGAGGCACAATTGTCGACAGTCTAAAGATGTGACTAGGCTGTGCAAACGTAAAAATACATTTAGGAAAAAACCTCTCAAGAACAGCACAAGAACGTAAGCTATGACTACTTAAATAGATATCTTCTATATATTTCATGTTGCTAATAAATACATTTTTGTTGATAGACATAGATCATCTCTCTCTCTTTCAACTATTTACATTAAAAACTTTATCTGTTGCTAAAACAATAAATAGCTATCATTGTGAAGGCAAGTCGAAGTCAGAGAGTGTTTGACATCTGCTGCGGCTTCTTTTCACAGGAGGCGCAAACGCACAAAGGAGAGTTCTATTCCTGACGTCCCGTGCGCGTTTGCGCCACGAAACCCGGCTATTTCACTTTCCGCCTCTAACTAACCACCATTTTTTTTTTTAGGCAAGAACAAGTACATCCAACAGGTATTATATTAATTCTAAAACAAGTTGCACCTGTCTTTTCTGATAAAATGAGCCGAGGATACGACAAAAAGGACGCAGAGGTTCAGCTTTGTGGCATGGTTTAGGACGAGGGGTCACGGCCCTCTAATGGGTGACCTAAAAACTTTAGTTTCATTTTTTATTATTTATTGTAAGACTTAAGGATTTGGTTGAAATAGGGTTAGGGTTAGTTTGGTGAAAAGGCCAAATAAACATTAGTTAAGAAGTTTGTTTATGTTTTCCACTTGAAATTATTAGAAGCACTAATTCAATTTCACAGTGGGGGTCCCGAAATGTTGGTCTGGTCATTTTTCAAGGGTCACAGCCCAATAGGTTGAAGTGCACACAATCTGAGAAAGGAAAAGCGAAAATTTAGCATCTTTTTAATACGATTTGTGAGCTTTACTAATAAACCACTTTCCCCACAATCCAAAAGAGTAATTTGAATAAACTCTGCTTTAAATTAAATGATCAGTTTCTTAAATTGTTAACACGGTAAGTCAATGAAACTTACTCGCAGTCATTTCTAGGTGTGATTAAAAGTACAAGGTTGCCCAGTGTCTGCATTTCTTTTTGCAACATTCATCACGTGAATCACCTGCCAAGTCACCGAAAACCATGCCAGGCCAAGCTGAACCAGGCCATCCCGCTCATAGTAACCAAAGCTTTTCTGGAATGTGTCTCTTGACTGTTTTCAGCGGATCGGCCCAAGATAACCTTATGTACCGGGGGCGGAGAAGTCGTGCACGTGCCCCCAAGTATTGAAACTATTGTCCCGGGACGACCCTCGGGTTTTCTGGCCCGTCGTCACTATCGGCCTGGAGTTGACCAAGGACATACAGTACACGCACGGTTATGGGATGGGTGCCACAGTCGTCAGAGAGAGCAACGAAAAGTTCAAAATAAAAAGTTATCTAACCCGAAAAATCGCCCCCTAGCCCCCTTCACAATCTCATGCTGCACAAATATTTTTTTTTAAAACTTTTTCAGTTTTTCTCGCTTTTTTATAGCAGGTGTGGACTTTTTGTTTTTTCTTTACAAGGAGGGAGGAGAGTTGCTTCGCACCAGGGGACGTATTGCTGATAACAGTCTAGCTTATGATCCCGACAACACTCGCACGATTACGCCTTCAAGTTAAACCTGCAGGGGTTTCTCAAAGAGACAGTGTAGTAAAAGATGTTTTACAAAATCTGAAGTGCAAAAGTCCCCCCGCGCAGATGTGGAACAGGGTGCGCGCCTGCGGTTGTTAACTTTAGGGGGAAAAAGACGGGTTTTCGTGTTTTGCGTTTTCGGACAATGGTGAATCTCGTAAGTGCTTCCCAAAGGCATAGAAAAAGAGGCAGTATGGGACATTGTGTGGCAACATTCTCTGGCTGAAAAGTTGTGTGTTAGTTTTGTGGCCGGTGGACGGACGGGACATCGGTGGGAAAAGGGCGGAGGGAGAAGACGGTGGGGCGGAAACTGGAGCGTCTTTTAAATCCCGCTCGTTTTGATTGGTTCACAGCAGAATGAGCGACGACTCCGGGCCTAGCAACTGTAGGTGTCTCAAAGTCTGGATGGACATTTTTGTGCGGACTTGGAGAGACTTGGGCCCACACTTGAGGCGGGTGGGGATCGGGACATGGGGTGTAATGAGGGACACTTCATTGGGATGTTCGGGATTGGGATTAGGAGGTGGTTTGGAGCATTTTGCGACTGACTGTTTTGAAATCTGGATGGGTGTTTGTGTGGACTTGAAGGGAATTGCGCCCACACTTGGTCGGACCAGGAGGGAGGAAACAGGGGTTGTGGGGAGGGGGTGTGTAGGGACATTTGGGGATGGGTTGGAGCAGCCTCGGACTGGATGGATGTTTTTTGCAGAGACAGGTTCCCACACTTGGTCAGTCCAATAGGCAAAAGGGCTCGGGACAAGGGGTGTTGGAGACACTTTGAATAGATTGGGAGACAAGGGGGGAGAGGTTTAGGAGGGGAGTCGGGATTAGGATGTGGTCTGGAGCAGTTTGGGCCGTTCCTGAAGTTGCTGCAGACGGGAGGCGCTGGAGTAGCCCTCGTCGCTGCAGCTGCTCCGGAGGCTGCCCCGCTCGTCGCCAGAGTCACTCACACTCGAGGTGCTCCACTCCAGGTCACCCAGCAGGAAGTCTGTGCCCTCCACGTCCACATCCAGGTCCTCCTCTGCGCACGGAGAGAAGGGGCGAGTTAGACAAGGCATGCCTATATGTAGAGGGTGAAATGTTATTAATTAGATGTAACGATAGAAATCTGCTATTTTGTGCCAAACTAACATTGTCCAAAGACTAGCATTAGCTGAAAATATTAAAACATAGAGAGAAGAGCCTTAAAATAACTCTGTCACTGCTGGTAAATACATCTTATACACATGTACACTGTAGGGCTGGGAAAAAATATAAAGTGCATTGCATCGGAAACCGTGTATCGCAATACTTCTGATTCTCAACTCAAATACAGAAAAATTATACAAATGGTTTTGACTTCAAGTTTTTTTTTGACAATTTCGTGGATTTTTTTTTCTTCAACTATTAAATAATAAAATCCAGTAAAAGTTATTATTTTTTTAAACTTAATGCCAGGGAAGGTCTTTTGTTTCCATAGTAACAGCTTCTAAATGGACAAAAGGCGGTTTATGAGCAACACTTTATCACAATGGACAACAGGACGTCTCCATGGGAACAAACTGTCTCTGTGCACTGGCCCTGTTTTAGGGGAACAGAGATCTCTCTCCCGGAGTTAAACCTGTGAGTTTGAGCGCGGGTTTTGTGACTGCCCGATCTCCTCAGATCTCGGAAGCTGAGCGCGGTGGTTGGAGCCTGGATGGGAGACTGAGGGAGGCCTGAGAGTGGTTGGTGGTGGTCAGACGGTTCAGATGTGAGCAGCCACTCGTCTATCAATGTACCCCAGGGGCATCTGTGGCTAGTTTCAGTAAGCAGCTTACCACCACTGGCCGTGGAGAGAATGACAATTTGTGCACGACTTTACAAATAAGATACGATTCCCTTTTCCTCCTTGTATACTGATGGCAATTGCCAGTATCTATAGCCTTGTCTTCATGTTCTCCACTTGTGTATTTTGTTTAGCTAATGTAATATAAGATTTGATCCCAAACACTATTTGAGCAAAGTACTGCATTTGTATATTGGATATAAGGCCTGAGTGTGCGCACCCTGGTCGGAGTCAGACTTGTCGGACTGTGTGGACCCGGTGCTGTCCATGCGCGTCCGCTCGACGCCCAGCTGCTCCAGGCGGCGCTGCAGGTGTCGCTGCTCACGCTGAAGCTGCTCTAAAGTGTGCTGCGATCGTCGGTCGCTCTCCTCCAACCGCTAAAACAAGCACACAGTTATTACACACACAAAACATTTGCACGTGCACCGCCTTTATGCAGTGTATGTAATGCTTTTAGTACAGTAAAATGACAGAGATGCAGTTTCTGACCATGAAATACTACAGGTCCCCATTGCTAATTTAACACTTAAACAATAGAACATGCACAAAGGCTAATCCTTCAGGGAGCTTCCCGCACTGTTGACTCGCTCACCTTGATGTGGTCTTTGGCCTTCATGAGCAGGCTCAGGGTGGTGTGCCGACTCGCCTCCGAGCCCAACGGTACCATGGATTTCAATCGCTCTAAACACAGCCGGAGATGTGCTCGTCTGTGAGGAAGACAAGACGAGACATAAATGTGGGTTTACAAAAAGCCTCTGTCCGCGATTTAACTACATTTGTTCCACTGCATCTTCTGCAAACCCCTACCGTTACATCTTTCCTGAATAGTATAGCAACTGCGATTTGCAACTTGTTTTTTAAAAGAAGTTTCAATTAACGATGCAGATTTCAAATATATCCAGGAGCATTAACAATTTAAACTAAACTTATACAAGAAATAAAACCCCATTCAGTTCTCTGCAGAAGACATTAACCGACATAACGGCAGCCTTTGAGTCTCAAAAACATCTACTTGTATAAACTGGCTGTGTTTTTTTCCAGTTGCAGCTGCACAAAGACCTGAGTTGAACGTTATCTTGTTCAAATAGAGATAACGTGAATTTAATTAGGCTTCTATGGTGCAGTAAAGTTATTGTACGTGGCGTGTGGGTTATGAATGCGACTCTGCGCTTTTGCTTGTCAAGAAATTGATTGAACTTTGTCTTTATTGAATAGAAGTGAGATCAATATTGCCTTTTGACCACGGTGGTAATGACCGGAAACTGTGGGGCAGCACTACTTTCTATTTCAGCAAAGGGTAGATACTTTTCATGAGTTTAACATTGCCGGTCAAAACTAATTTCTTGGGGTTCTACTGTAATCTATGCAAAGATGTTTCCAGCTATATATATATATAAGAGAGAAAAAAAAGCGATTCCCAATAACGGTCTTTGATATTGATATTGTGAGTTTGCGATGCCACTCCATAAAGCTGAAACCAAACAAAATTAGGAAAATCATGACTAAAGTGTTTTGCTTTAAGCTGTTGTAGCAAAACATTCGTAAAAAATGTAATGGAAAATCTCAGAGATTTGGAGATATATTGCAATTACAATAGTTATTATATACAACTATATTATACAAGATTATTCAAAAAGTACTTTTGCACAATAATAATCACTCCTTAGTTATTTTCTCAGCCCCTCCGCCTCTCCCCTGGCCTTCCTCGTGCTGCACTTCTGTGTTGCATTGGCAGCTGTTTGGATTTTAAAGGTGGGCGTCTGTGAGCACTTGACCTGCTGTTACACAACAGCCCACACCTCCGGCTCAGCGCGTACGTGTCTGCGAGCCCGGCGAGAGTGGGTGTGTGGCTGCGTCACACTGGGCCTTTTTGGTTACTGCTGAGGGCTTCGATTTGTTCCAGCACAGGTAACGCTCAGGGCGGAAGAGCTGCAGTCAAATGTGAGGACATGCTCATTTGACTGTGCACATCCCTGTTCCCTGTAGGCAAATTTTGAGCTTGGTTTTCTAAAGTTCAAGCAGGTGTTTTTATATGTTAAAAATTAGAAGCAAAATCTTCCCAACTAATTAAGCGTTAAGAGTGGACAGTGATCAAATCGGTGCATATCAAGCCCCAACACTAAACCAGAACTCGACCTGATCCATGTCTGCACAACTGATCCACACTGACAAAAATAAACGAGGACTAAACAAGGTCTAACCGAGTCTACACTGTGCAATCCCTGCGTCAAGTTAACGAAAGCGAACATTTTCCAGTTCATTGTGCTGCAGGTTTCAATTCATACTTTCAACGCTGCAAATGCGCCGTGAAAATGAAAGTCCCACGCACGTATTCAAAGCAGTAACAAGCAGCTGCGGCTCGGAGTCTGCTTCTCAGCTGACTCTGACCAAAGGGCAAGACTGTCATTACATAACGTGGCAATGCCCCGCACTGACATAATGCCCACAGCGATCCCGTCGGGGCGAGGTGCAGTTTGTCGCACAGCGGTGATCAACCAACCAGGCTCAATAACAAAAGCAGATCACATGACGCCGGACTCAGAGGAAGAAACGCAGCTGTGGCAAAGCGGACGAACTCTCCAGACTAGCCAACTGGATAGGTACGCTTCAAAATAGCAACACAATTATTGCACGCAGTGAATAAATAAATTAAATGTTTACTATTAAAGATAACAGTAAATTTGCTTGAAATAATTTGTGACGGCAAGTGGAAGCAGAGAAAGGGAGAGTGGACATTATGTTCTAAAAATGTTGTATTTTGTTATCAGTCACCTTGAGTCTCTCTCTCTCTAAAACCAAAAAATCAGGTTAGAAATCTAGGAGTAATCATGGACTCAGACCTGAACTTAAACTGCCACATTAAAGCAATAACATCATCAGCTTTTTACCATCTGAAAAACATTGCCAAGATCAGAGGAACAGTGTCAAAACCAGACTTAGAGAGACTCATCCATGCATTTGTCTTCAGCAGGTTAGACTACTGTAACGGCTGCTCACTGGAACTTCAGGGAGGGGTCTCCTGGTGGTTCCCAGAGTCAATAATAAACACGGTGAAGCTGCGTTTCAGTTTCATGCAGCTAAAGTCTGGAACAGTCTTCATGAGGATGTGAGACAGGCCTCAACTCTGACAATGTTCAAATCCAGGGTGAAAACAGCGCTTTTTACCCGAGCATATGAAAACTGAAAGTATTTTATCTGCACTCTTGCCTTTTACTGTAATTGATACATTTTCATGTTAATGTTTTATTGATTGATTTGTATCTATTTTCTTGTAATTTTATGCAACTGTGAAGCACTTTGAATTGCCTCGTGTATGAATTGTGCTCTACAAATAAACACGCCTTGCCTATTTTAGTTTTGTTTAAGGTACAATAGTGACTGGTTAACCACAAGCAGTTAGTCGCTCTGGTCCAGTGCAGAAAACACAAGACACACAGATGTTCTTGTCACTAGAAATGCTATAAAAACGATATACTGTAGTCCGTAGCCCCCTCTGGCTCCTTCATCTCTCGCCTCTCACCTACTAAAAACTAACACTAGGTCAGCAGACCTATGACGGAGACGCAGTAAATCAGCCGCGACCTTTGACCCTGGACAGTAGCTGCAGCCTCTAGCGAGAAGTAATGGCCCAGAGCTCGCAGCGGTGAAGAAAAAGGTGGGGCAGGAGTGATAAGACCGGGTCGTAATCGATTTACCATTCCTAAATGGTAAATTAATTATTATTATTTGAGTTAATAGAATATCCACTGCAAAGGACTAAATATTCCTGTCTCAACGGAGTCTCCGTAATGTAGTTCTGACCGTTCCAAACGCGTGTTGGGATGGATATGATTCTTGTAGTTCAGTAGTTCATATTTCTATTCTTTACATTATGTTAAAAATATCGAATGGGATCAAGAATCGAAACACTTTCAATTGCATTTGGAGGCATGTTTATCCTGCACTTCTGTGGTTTCCAGTAACAGCACTTTGTTTTGTGTTAATGCACATTTCCAAGCACTTCAATAAATGTCAAATGGCATTTGGTTTATAAACTTTGGACACATGACTTTTCACACAAGGTAAACCTTACTTCTCATATCGGATTGTGAGAAAAGTTAATCGTCAGCCCGACTAAATTGTGTTGCCAACTGAGAAATTGCAAAAATAATCCCCGTTGTCAAAACATATTTTTCCAAAACTGTTCAGTCATATTGGTCTTTGAATATGACTATGATTACATGTAAGGGTTTATCCTGTGCATCAACTTGATACATATAACTCGGCATACGGCAACTATTGTATCTGCACTTTCAATTGCATTTTTTTACTAAGTATTTATGTTTATTGCTTTAATGGTCTTCCAAAGTGCCATTTTATGTTGTTTACTTTAAATACATTTCTGTTCTGTAGAGGATTATGAAGCATGCCGAGTAAAGAATGGGCTCTAAAAGGCAGTGTTTATAGCACATTTATTGTGAATATATACGGGATATAAATGTCATTACTCTGTGTACTGTACACAGTGTGGAGGCGTGGTGACTTTTTACACACTTTTTAAACCATATTATCAAATCAAACTTGGCAACGATCACCATTGTTCAAAAGTTACCTCCTTTTAGAACAGGTGCTCTTCATTTTCTACTAGCCTAAGGCGGGACACACACACATACCATGGCCAGATTAAAGCAGTCCTGGGACATTCAAATACAGACAAATGACTGTTTCTTCACGAGTCTCTGTTCAAACTACACGTTACACCAACCAAACCTACTGAGCAAACAGACAACCAAACCACTGCAGAGTTAAGCTCAGGGCGGAGACGTGTTGCATTGTCTGTGCGGCTCGTGTGGCTGTAGTGTTTTTACTTTGTGAACAAGTTCCATGAGAAGAGACGACATTTTGACATAATTTGTAATAATAAAAAAAGATAAAATATTTCCTTTTACTGAAAAGTTTAACTGTAATGAAAATCAATATAAAAGTGCAAACCAATAAACATGGTCACCTATGTCATCTTGTAATTTTAAGAAATCTGTCCATTGGGCAAGATATTTACACTTATATTAAGATAAAAGAAATTAGTGCACTCAAAACTACACAACATTTTTAAATTTACTTGAAATAGAAATGTTGTAGTTGTTTTATCTTAATTTAACTGTCCATGGACAGATTTTTTTAAATTGGCCAAAATGACGTATATTTTGGGCTACTAACATATTAGGCAATTTTGGATCTTGTTTAGTTTTTCAATTAACTAATCCTAGTGAAAAATTCTGTAAAAACCCAGATTCCGCCTTGTTTTTTGGGTTCAGGCTTGGAATTAGATCTTAAAAATCTGGTTACGCCCAAGACTGGAAAGTTTGAAGTCTGTAAGAGCTACTTACTACTCTGTAAGTGCCTTTCAGAGGCCTGAGATCTTGACCCATCCCTATTAGCAAGATATCAAGGGGTGAGGAAAGCATTTCCTGGGTACGTAGGGCCTCAGGGGGGGCTTTTGGGGGGCTGCCACCGAGCGGCTAAGAATAGCCACTGGAAAAGATTCAGTGATTACTCAAAGATGCTCGAATGACTCAAAACACGGCTCCAGGCCTGTTTTTGATGAGAGAACAACATTGTAACAGAGTAAAAAGCTCTAAAATGTCTCATCTGTAACAAGAACATACTGTTGTCCATTGGTTGAAACGCCGCTGGCCATTCTTTTGCTCACGGAGACTTAAAACAAGAGTTAGTTCAAAGTGAATAATTCATGCAGCATTTGTGGGAATTCTTATTTTTCTGCTGTGCTGAACGGTCCTTGGCGTAACTGCGATCGCTCTGAGCCCTTGTACTCGCCAAGCCGATATTGCAGCAGCAGAAGAAGCGGCGGGCGAGGGGGGAGGGGAGGCTCTGGTGCGAAGGCTTCGGGTCTCCTCCGAGTAATGTACTTGGTGCCAGTGGACTCAGTGCTGGGACAGGAACTGGCAGTGAAAGTAGCCGCGAGTTGTAGAAGTTGCAGATCTCATTTTGACTGGAGCTGACGTCTTAAAGGCTTTCTCTCTAAACAGGCGCGATATGCACAGAGCTGGATCCCCGGGTGTAATGTATTATTCAGAGCGGGCTAGTTTTGGATCAGTTAGCGCGGTGGCTTTGAGCGAAGGCGGGGAACAAAGGCCAAAATAAGTTAATAAGACTTGGACAAGCGGGGCAATAATGGCTAAATGTTCAATTCATTTAGCTACAGCGACACGAGGTCTCAAGTGAAGAAAAACTATGACTATAGCAACCAGTCAAAAGTTTATTTTCTCAGAAATCCTGCCACTAGAAACCATGAATAGTCGCCCAGAGTCGCAGGAAAGTTGGTTGGGTGAATCTAAGTCTTATTTGGCAGAGTTTGTCATTTCTGATAAAAGCGTGTGTTAAAATCGCTCATTCAGTTCTATTGTGATAAACTGCTGCTTTTAGGGAAAGGACGGTGCAATAAAAAGCAAGAATTATGAACTGCCGCCAATATTCAAAGTGAAATATCAAGAACTTTTCTGGCAATTATTTGTTTTGTTGTTTGTGTGAACCTCAATCATTTGGCATTGCTGTACATACTTCAGAATTCTTCCAGGTGACTACTTGCGCTGCCTTCTTATTTTGAACTATCTGACGAGAGTTTGAGAAATCACAGATTGTGCCGGCTTGTTTACACGTCGGCCCAGTCTATCAATAGTCTTATTTCACAGGCAAGCGCGGTGTTTTGAAGACATTTTGGCACCTGATCCGTCCCGCTGCGCCAACTTGGATTTATTCCTACCAGATAATTCTGGCTCCTCTGACTCAAATCACCAACGGTGGATTGATGTTGGTCTTAGTAGCGTAATTAAGATATAACTCAGAACTACGTTTGTCTAACGTAGCGCTCTTCAGCTACGGTGACTTTTTTATTATTTTATATGTGATACATTTACTGTACTGTAATTATTTTCTACAATTGTCAGCTCCAAAAATAAGGTCAAAGTTTAAAGCCGCTCTACTCTTCCATGACAAGAAACAGACAGAGAAAAGTGTAAGGTACAAGGGCGGTAAGATGAGAGCAAAGTTGGAAAAACTGGCAACAAATATTTGATACTGAACCGATACCAGTTTTGGCTGTCACCGCTTTAAAAACACAACTTTCACCGACTAAATCTAAGTGAATATGGATTGTGCTCTATGTCATTGGAAGCTTAGAACTACGAGAATTCAATCGCTGAGTCAGGTCAAACTTATTTTTGATCTCCGCGAAAAATGGCGCGGTAAGCAGCAGTATGCTAAAGCTAGCAGAAACTAATCAAGACAGCTATGATTGGATCACCTAGAGTGGCCTAATAAAAGTTTATGAAATGCTGTTAAAGAATAAGTTGTAATAATTGATTTATGTGAGTTATTTTAATGCAGCCTAAACAGCCCATCATATATTTATTCTTTTATTCCCTTTTCAAGGGGGTCCTATTTATATATTTAGAGCAGAAAGTAATTCTTGTTTAATGCTTTTCCATTTGTTTATTAATATATAACCTATAACTGATAACATCTTGTTTGCAAGAAAAAATAAATAAAGACTTTATTCATCTCACAATGGAGACCAACTTTTTTACTCACATCAACAACTTTTAAGAAAGTCTCTTGGTCTCGATAAATATCAGACATAAGATACTCAAACCCCAGTATCAGCAGGATCGGTGCATCTCTAGTCCACACGATTCCCTATATCGTGTACTATGTAGTGGCGTTGTCCAAATGAACAGAGGAACTTGTAAAGTAGTGAGTACTGACCACGATGCATAAATGAATCATATTGTATTAGGCATGATGGTAAATCTTCGTTAACATGTAAGAGAAACAACATTAACTCTGTTGGTTCTCAGTCGTCCCAGAATTATCCTTTGTAGTATTGATTGTTGAGCGGTGTATAGGTTGCAATCTACTTTGGGAATAATGTCAATGCTTTCTTTTCCTGTCACAGACAAACGGGGAGCAGATGATGCTACATACCTGTTCTTCTCCATTTCGTTGTGCGTCGACCTGTGGAGACAAGCAAAAAGCACATGTTAGACGTTTAGCGCACGCATCCTAATAACAAGCCCAAAGGGACCGCATTAACAATAGCTCCGGTCCAAGGCCGCGCTGCGCAAAAGGAAAGAAGATAAAACAGCGTGGGAGTCCGTGAACAGAAGGCCTGACCAAATGAGAATTCAGGAATGAAATAAATACATGAAAAACATAGAAGACGAAGCCTGGACAGCAGAGGAAACTCGTGCTTTTTATGAAGCAGAGACTAACGAGGCTCGCGGGCCGCGGGTAAACATAGTAACAGTAACTATCAAACAGCACAGACTCGGAAGCCGTCATGTGCTCAAGTGTCCATCGCATAATCGTGGCTCATTACTTTTCTTTCAAAGTCTAGTCAAAGGATTTTCAATGCCCCAAATAAGTCCAAATTCAGTCACAGACCATATACAGACACTACAGAGGTTTGTAGGGGAAATTTAAGACATGCTTTATATGAAAAACAAATCTGTAGATCAGGGGTTCTCAAACTGTGGGGGTACTCCGAATCACCAGTAGATAAGCTTATTTATTAAAGTGATTTGGATTATTTATCATAACTATTATTCCTCAATATGGCGCTACTGAAGGATACTACTGAAAGTTTGAAACCCATGCAAAGAATAGACTCTGTTTCAGGGAAAGCTTTTGGCCAACTTCCCGTTGATCAGTGTGGGGTAAAGACTACTTCCTGTCCACATATTCACTTAAATTAAATATTAAAACAAAAATACTTCAAAACAGAAGAAAACTTGTCAGGCGTGTTTAGCCTTTAGTTTCAAAACACAGTTTTCTCTGTCATTAATTATTCAACAGCTGCTTGTTTTCTGTCACGTACAATATAACCATATATTTATTTTGGCGAAACACGGCTACCTCTCCATTGTTTTTATGCAGCATTCTGTGCACAGAGCCGAACAATATGAGCAGTAATAAACCTTACTGCACATATTCAGATACTAAACAATTAAGAACCATGCTTTCATCACAAGTTTGAACCACATGTTTCCAGGTTGAAAATAAATAATGCCTTGTACAAAAGTCTGTCTTTACTATATACACAAGGGTTTTTAGAGTCATAAATTAAACATGCAGTAAATTGCACGGCTTCTAATGCCAATTTTCTCCAACGAGTATTGCAATTTATGTTTTAAAATCAAGTTTAGTTCACATTGCACATTTCAGACACGTCCAGGAGCATGAAATGAACTGATGAACATTTCAGAACATGTTGTGAAGACGTTAAACTACAGGGTTAGAAAGCTTTACACATAAACGCTGTGGTGATATACAGTTCTCAGCCAAGGATCACATTGCCAACATTATTACAGTCTTTGCGATTCAATATTCGCAACCATTCAAACTGTAAAGTTTATTAGATTGAAACCAATTTAAAACAAATCGATTTTGGATTTTGGATGAGAAGTTCGGGTGTGTATAAGTGACCACCGCATTAGGAGATGGCATTTTGGTCTGCACCCTCCCCAAAAAAATGACATATGAAGCTCTTTACACACCCTGCCGGGACAGGAAGAAGTCTGGGACCTTCAAAAAATGGGTCAAGTGCAGTTTTTGGTCATGAATGGTGTGTGAACGGGGGAAGTGATGAGGGTAAAAGCCACAGAAGACGATACTCTCCTCTCCACCTCGCTGTGACCTCTCTAATATTAGCTCCTGCCTCGATGGCTGTCGCGGGACGGTCGCTGCCACGGCCACTGCAACTGGACCACTCACTCTAAACACTCATGACTGACACCGGGCTCATGGGGGACGCCAGAAGGGGATCTCTGAATGTCAGCTTGACTTTTCAAGAGCATTTAATCTTTGAAAGACGGGGTATTTTGTTGATGTGAGAAACTAAATGACTGCTCAGTGTGACTATAAAAGTTTCAACTGAATCTCAAATGCACTAAATCTTGCAGCCCTTCACCTTCTAAGACATAGAAGATAGAGATCGGGTAAGGGGTGTTCACGCGCTCGTGTGTGGCATGGGGTCACAGTGCCCTGTTATCTTAGCCGTCTCTTTAGAGGCTCTGGGGCTGGCCTCCCTCGGCCCGTGTGCATTCCTGTTCAGGGCAGACAGCCACTGGTGACGCTGCAGTGAAACCACTCCATTTACTGCCCCTGTCCTTTGGCCCTGTCCTGCCGGAGTATAGTCAATATTACTAACTTGTGTTTATCGTGACTTAACATTTTCTTTTAAATCAGTGTGGTTTTTTCATACCTTATCGTAACTATTTAGGCTGACCTTGCGTGCTGTTTGTAATATTTGCCCTTATAATTATATTAATTATATTTGTTTAGGGGAAATTAGTCCTTTACATCCTTCAACCAGTGCCTCAGGGTAAACTGTCAGGAGCAGAGGGCGATCGCAATGCTGGATCAGGATTACCCAACTGGGGGTTTTGGCCGACTACGTACATTTTAGTGGAAAGAGGAAACCGGAGTGCCCCGAGGAAACCTACGCAGAAACGTGGAGAATATGCAAAGCACAGAGAACTGGCACCATCTCGCTCTGAGGCGAGAGCGTTAACCACTGCGCCATCGTCCTTCTTTTAATAAAGTTCCTTCGGTAAGTCAGTGCCTCGGACGTTCTCCTTTGTTTCTTAACATTAACAACAGACCAAACCACAGAGTTAGACAGAGATCGCCTGCAGCGCCACTGTTTGACCACTGAGGGCGCTGTTTTCTGACTGGATTAGTGGATGGCCCGGACATCTACGTGGTCATGATTTCAGATGGAGTCCACTCTTTTTTGGAAAAGAAAAGACATTAACAAAAGAATAAACACAAATGTTCAGCCCACTCATTGTTTGATAGTGATCCCGTCTGTGGGATTGAATAATGCCACCCCTTTTTTTTTTATGTTACAGTAAAGTAATACATATCCAGCTGAACAAAAGGACACAGAATGTTGTGTCAGTTTTTGCCTACGCAGATATGAACAAAATGTGGTTGCGTGCTTTTATGAATTGCGTAGATTTGGTGAATAGTCTTTTCTTCTCTGTCACAGCCTTTTCAATGTGCCCAGGTTTGAGAGTGTCAGAAAGGATTCTTGTGAGCTTTGGGAGAAAAAGCGGGATTTGGCAGAGCCGTTTTCCTTGTAAAATGTGCTATTCACGGCTCAATTCCAAATAAAGCTCCTTATTTTAAAGACACCTCAATCTAAGAAAACCTGAGCGGCTCTTTCTAACCAAAATCTTTCTACGCAGGTTTGGTTAATTGGAGGAGCACAGTGACCTCATAATACGTTAAACATTATGCCTCTATCTGCAGGTTTTGTCCCAAAAAACTCTGCTTGTGAACATTTGGAGGATAATTTGTTACGATTTATAAATAGTGTGTTAGCCAAACTAGTAAATATGGGAGACCAAAAGCAGTGGATGATTAAGATGGAAATGTAAAATGGTTTAGGTTTCTCATTACTCCAGAACTACTCGAACATGTCATGGCACTCGGAGTCTGTGAGGAGGAGGTGTGATGCCACAGGGAACAAAGTTGAAACAGGAAGTCATTTCAAAATTATAATGAAAGTTTACCTGGGCTGGTTTGGGTAATCCCCTGAAAATCTGTCATATTTTTCTCTTTTATTAAGTCAGAAATGAAACAAAAAAAAAGGAAATTTAATGAGTCGGGAACGGACAATGTTTCTCTAAATAACCCAAAAATAGATGGTACAAAATTGGAAATTGTGCTTGAAATGCAGTCATTATAATGTGGTCCTAGGAAATCATGTTTACTTTCTTGTGACTAGGGTTGTCAAAAAAAAAAAACATTCCTCACTAAATCGATTCTAAAAGTAGTAACAAAATGAAATGATATGAACGTCAACTGTACAGTTACATGTTTCCAGTGTTGGGTAACTGAATACATGTATTAAGAATACTCATTGTGGGTAACTGTGCCGGTACAGCTACTCTTTCATTTGAGGGTGTTACATTCTTGAAGGAATACATCACAGGACATTACACTTCAGTTTCATAATCGTAACATCAATAAGAAAGAAAAGATCAAAAGCCGGCGACAAGTTTAGCTCCGTCCTTCTGGGCTGTGCGCATTTGCAAAGTGCTTTTTGGTTAATGCGGTGGTTCTCAATTATTTTTTGCGGTGCCCCCCTTAGGAAGAAGAAAACATTTCACGCGCCTCCCCACCCCCCCACACCCGCACACACACACACACACAAACCCCCACACACACCCCACCCCCCCCACAGTGGCTGCCACCCACCCCCTCCACCACCTGCACCTCCTTTAATGCACACTTCTCTCACTGCCCTGCATGGACCTGCCAGGTGAGATTTCTGACGTTTGTGGGCAGCCTGTAGTGTTCACTGGACGCGTCTCTACCGATACATCTGCATCTTTGGGTTAAAAATAGGTTTCCCACTATTGATCAATGATCACCAACTTGATTCTGATCCGTACCGGTCACAAACTGCGCTGTGGGATAAGGCGCGAGTATTTTTGACCAATCTTCACCAAATAAACACAGATTTAGAGCACACGAGTAGCAGCACTGTAACTCTTAACAGTTAATGTGCATCATTTCCCCTGAATTACCGGGGATCCCCTCGACTTTGAGGTGCGGGCTGCAGCTGCACTGATGCGCACACTTACGTACGCTTTCACAAAGCGGGATCCTTGTTGGCGATATTCAGCACGTTTTCACTGAAGAAACTCAAGCGGCTTATCAGCGTGATGGGGAGTAAAGTCTTCAAGTGACGCCTTCATTTATTTGGCTTCATGTTATCTTCACTGCCCACGTTTTTAGACACAGTAACACACGGTCACACGCGCCCCCTGGCATCGCTCGGGCGCGTCCCACTATTTGAGAACCACTGGGTTAATGGAAGGCGTTACTAAATAAACTTTAAGGAGAGTATTCAGTATTCTGTAAGTAAATACAATTTCAAAGTATTCTTCCCAACACTGCATGTTTACCGTTTGTACTTTATTCATGAATAGACTGTGTTTAAAAGGTATATTTGAACAATGTTTGATGCTTTGCTCTGCACTGCTCTGCTCCAACACCAGAGACTGTTCTTTGTTCATACAAGACAGAAACATAACGGTCAGGCCCCAAATACAGTAAGTAAATATTTTATATTGAAGGTGATATAGCCAAGTACAGTATAAGCATTTGACTATGAATACTGCAGCTGAAAATGCAAAGCATTTAATAAGAGAGACCTTTTACTACCATGGTAAAAAAAACAAATAAGCTAATATAGTGTTGAGTGTTCTGCATTGTAGATAATACAGTGCAGATGGAAAAAGAGACACAAGTTTACTTTAGCAAATATAGTATAAATCTAAATGGGGCTTTGTTTTACTGCTGTATCAAAATCAGTATTAAGGGTTTTTTCTAGTATCGAAATCGAGTTTGAAATGTTAGAATCGTGACAACACTGCCTGTGTCTACTGCCCTTAAGCAGAAGTTTAGTTTTTTCCTTCTCTCTGGCGTTTCAGTGATAGACGTCAGCGACCAGGATTGTGGAGCCTCTGATCTTAGGTTCAGCTGCACCAGATAAAAGGTCTGAGCTTCCATAAAGCAGATTCTAACGTGTTTAGATCTACGCTTTGAGATTCCGGAATTATCTTAGCCACGTGGCTGTCCCCCAGAGGTACTCTAAATGGGGAACAGTGGAAGCCGAACTCCTCCAGAAGCTGTATACACAAAACTAAATATTATTATAGTAGATTATTGCAATAATATGTTGTTTGACTAGAGTCTAAAAGTAACATGACTTTCTTCACTCATCACTGCGAAACAATCAAATGCATCAAATATAAAAATCGCTATAACGTTTTTTGTGAAAGTCGTGCAGCCCTACTTAAAACTGACCTGAAACAACAACTTGGTATATTACAATCATTCCTTGCCCCACAATATGAGGACAAAGATGCAACTAGAGCCGTGAGTGCGACATCTTGCAGATCTATATTTTACTATAACAGAAGATACCGATATTATGACGAGGTCTAAAGCCTGCTTCTAAACCATGTGTTGCCGAGCTTTGAAGCCTGCGTGTAAACAGCAGAAAGGTCTCCATTTTCCGCGCTCCACACACATGACACGATCCCTATGTGATTTCTATGGCGGCCTGTCGATACGCCCGCGGTAGCACGTCTATATACTGTGGCTGCAGAGTGGGAGAGGTCCCTTCATCTCTGTAATGGAGGAGCTACCGGTTCTCTCAGGAGGTGAGGGGGAAGGAGTATGAAGGGGGAGGGAAGTGTCACTATAGCACCAGTCACACCACGCAAACCAGTGCCTCATGGTGACTAACCCTCCCCCAAAACTGTTGCGTGATATGTAGGGAAATAGACCAGTGGGTGACATTACTGTAAATACACATGGCTGCCCTGTATTGGAAAGTCTGCAGCTAAATGAAGACATGTTTGATCGATAAAATAGGAACGATGAGCAATAATCATTCACAATAATGATAATATTCACAATGTCAATAACAAACGTGAATATTTTAGATGAAAGAAACCTTGATAATGTTTGATTTTATAATGTCCCTGAGGAATACTTTAGTTCAAATTAAAAGGAAAGTTTAGTTTACTGCCAGACCCAAAGCAGGTTTCATGGTGGACACAGTCAAGCCTCACTGTCCTATATTCCAACATGCCGACGGCGAACAAAACCCATATATAGCACTGTATTCTTTCATACGGGCCCCGCAGGTTAGGCGGTGTGTGGCGGGTCAAAGACACCGAAGAGCTATGCAACGAGAATACAAATACTTAAGCGAACTGAGCTGCACGCTGTGGCACTTAAGGCAAGAAAGAAGCAGGGGGGAAAATGGCGGCACTTCAAAGGCGTTCAAATATGTGAGAAATGTGTGCCTTCGGCTCGTGCTGAAGAGCCGCCATTGGGTGTAACTGAATCAAACATTTTTACGGTTGCAAATGAGCAGATCACAAAGCCACAATGACTGAAGTTCCAACGTCACTTCCATTTCTGTTTAATGATCTATTGTTTGGCCGGCGCAGGTTACATAATAACAGTGGTGGGCGAGGGAGACTTCCTGACCAACCTGCTGCAGGATGAGTGTAGATGAACCATACCTGTTGATGCGGTTTTATTAAAACAACAGCCACGTCACGGTCTGAAATGTGATCTTTTTATCAAAGCCACAAGGTTAAACTTTGAATCTAACTAAACAAACTTTGAATCTCACTTTCGGTTTTAATAATTTAAAAATATTTTTTTTTATATGAAACTGCAAATGTTAGAGTTCTTACTGTAATCATTATTGGGATGGTAATTGAGTCATCTCCAATCTCGCATGGCCCAGACACAGTCCCAAGAAGGAGCTCTAGTTCCAATTTTATTTTCATGTGAAGTAGTAAGTAGTTTGTTCATCGACTTTGGGCATAAATGATGACGGACATGCTCTCAGTTTATGTTCATTTATAAATGTATAATTTATAAAACTATTTTCACTAATGAGAGCTGTTGGCTCCAGTTTTGTAGTCATAACACATCACTGATATGACATTTTTCTCAATTTATTGTTGATTAAATTGAGAGCAAAAACTAACGATTAATCTGAAAATCATTTAATCAGCTAAGAATGTCTTTGATTAAAAACCAAAGAGAGGCACGTAAATATGAGATCTTAAGAACTGTTTACTCCAGACTTCAACGGCCAAATTAGTTTTTAATTACTCCGATAATTAATTATCACAACTCAGAGAAACGTTTCAGATTTGGCTAAAGGTAAATTAAGGAACTTTTTATGCAAAAAACAAAAAAACGTGATATTTGTGAGTATTTGACCTTTTAGTGACCCTGTGTGAGTGGTTGGCATGGTTCCATCAGAGGAGCTCCAGGATCAATTGCTTTTACACTTTCTGGACAGTTTTCACTGCTGACGGAGCCTCTCACCAGAAAACCTATAAAACAATTGATCCTGGAGCGTTGTAGTGACCACTGGGATCAAAAGTGATGGCACCATGCAGACCACTCATACAGCCCCTGGGTCACAAAAAGGTCAATGACACGCAAATATCAAGATTGTTTTATTACATAAAGAGTTCCATAATGCACCTTTAAATAATGATTAGCTGCTTGTTAATCTGACAAGTGTATCCAGTGTCTATAGGGATGAGATCAATGTTAAGTATGTCCCGAAGTGACATGCATCATGTCCTGGAGTGTCTATCTATGTTCAGTACATGATATCTGCACACGGGGTTGGCCATGGTAACAGAGCTATATATAAAGCTATTTTTAGGCAGGTTCACCTTAAATGTTCTATACATCCTGAGTGACTAATCTCTGGAGCCGGCTCACAGCCCGTTCACACCTCTTTAAGGCAAATGGACGGCCCGTCGAGTACATGCCGTCAACGAGACAGGACAACTGCAGAGAATTTTACATCCATGTCCCCACACTTCATGGTATTTTAATTATTATCATTGATTAATTGAAGCAGTCGCACAGTGATTTTTAAACTACAGGCTGACCACCTCAAAAAGTGGTACAAAAAAAAGTGACATGTTGTACGATGTGGTGGAACATGAAGCAAGGATTGGAGAAATTATAATGTCACAGAGCCATTTAATTATGGCTTTAGTCTCAGAATAAAAAGGGATGACGATCCATCACAAAAACGAAAAAACAAAAACACAAAGTTAGGAAACTCAGTACTGCACATTTTGTCATATGCAGAGTCAAATAGGATCCTGGAAATAGGTGGGCCCTTGGGACGGGGATGAAATCCCTGTGCACAGTACAACCTAAATAGCAACAAGTGGTCACCCTATGCTGGATGCCCTTCCTGCCATGTTACCGTGGGTAATAGGTAGAGCTTGTGTGGCATTGAAATTGATTTGATATCTTTTCAACCACAATTTTGGTATTATCTATTAACTTGTACACTAAAATGGTAAAGCATGGTCATAATTGTTCTACAAACTTAGATTTGCCAGTTTGAATCCAATGGTATGCTTCTGAATACCCCACTAAATAACTGCAACATTTTTATGACATACACTCATGATGATGCATCTAAGCAAAATCTACAGCGTTCTCCTGCTAGATCGTCGATTCAGAGAAGCATAACGTCCCAATTAATCCTGAACTTTGCTGCCGTCTCATCACTTTGCACAAAGAGACACAGTTTAACAAGTGTTACATCAGACACGGAGGCTGCAGTTTGCCCGGGGCCACGGACGACAAATGAAGCGAGACAATAGATTTGTACTTTTGTTTTTGGCATTTGTTAAGCTCTATTGCGATTGAGTTTATGGTTAACTTTACGAACATCATTATGTTGGTACTTGGGCCTCTTCGTGTGGGACTTAGGGACATCTGCAATTTTAGATTATATTATCATCATTATTATTATTATTCTAGCATAACACTTCTCTTTACGTAATCTAAATGAATTGTAATAATATGGCAAGAATACAAATGAACATATCTTGCCAAACTGAGGTGTGGGGGTGGGGCTGAGCCTAAAGCAGTCACCTTGATCGACCCACTTCCCATTTACGGCTTATGCTTTGGCGCGGTCACATGCACCCGCACTATGTCAGACGCCTGTCGTATACAAAGATAGAAAGGGTTGGGGAGGCATGACGTTAAATCAATATCATGACGTCGAAGCATTTATGACGAGTAAGGATTTAATTCCCATTTTTACCAAATAAAGTTAAATAAAGCATGGTTTTAAAACATATTTGAAGGAAACTGTACATTTCTTTGCAAGTTCTAGTGGAATATCCTATATCAGATTTGTTCTATACTATAACAATGTGCAAAAGGAAAATAATTTGAAGAAGAATGATTTCAGAAGCCCCTTATGAGAGACCAACCGGCCCGGTTACAATCGTGAGGCCGTCCTTCTGTGTTAATGGCACAGCCCAGCCCGATAAACACCCACATTATTCATATGCATTTCTGTATGGGGTCGAAAAAAGGACATTTCTGGCTTGGTGCGACACCAATGGCAAAGATGTGAGCACTTAAAACCCGGTGCTCGTTTAAAGCACAAAACATAAGAGGCGGCTTCAAACCCAGTTTTCAAAGCGGCTTTAAAAGAAATGTACCTGCTACTTGTGTTTTTCTTGCTTTTGCTTTTTCGCTTCAAGCTCTCCCTCTCTTGACTGCTGATGAAGGGTGGCATAGAGGCATAGCCGTGCTCAGCTTCTGCGGGCAGATAAACAACACACAGTGGTCACATGTTGGGCATGTCAGGCAATGCTGCATAGTAAAACCCCACAAGATCAAGCAGGAACAAGGAAATAAGTGGCGGGGATTACTGAATCTTTTATTTTCACGAGCTGGAATGCACCCGGAGCAGCCTTCAAACCGGTTGCTATACGTTTTTGCTGTAGTTCTCCCCTCTGCCTGGACAATGATGTCATCTTGAACTGAAATAAACCCACTAGCGAACCACAACAGAGGGGAAAGGAGGGGCTCCCATAAAAACATTGTCTCTGTGCACGTCTGACTGCATCTCCCCCTCACACATTAGGATTATGTCTTTTGAACAATCTGCCAATTAACGCAGATTAATGATTGGTTTGGTGTTGTGTTCTGAAGTATTTGCACATACTGACAGGGGTGCATTATGCAGAGCTGTTGTGAAATCCCTTTCGTGCTATTTTTTATGCAAACCACACCAAGCGAATGGGAAAAACAGGGCATCAAATATGCAAATGGATACCCTTTGAACTGGAAGTGTCATGACACAGTAAGACAGGCTGTGTTGTAATTACAAGGCATTATTAATATAAATGGTGGTTGGTTAATTGAAGAGATGGGCAACCACAATGTGATGCACTATTGAAGAGGAATTAAATTAAATATTTTCAAATGCAATGAAAGGGAAAAAGCAGCATGCATTATTAAAAGGCCAGGAACATGTATAACAGCTTGCAGCAGACACATCTTGAAAATAGGAAGGTATATTTTAAAAGCAATGTAATAAATGAGTGATATATGAAGCAGAAATGCATAAAAGGAACTGCTTTTCATTGAGGGCTGTATGTCTCTCTTATCCCTTACATCCAAATGTATAAGAAACTGTGTATTATTTACCTCTTTCCCTTCGGTCAAGGAACTCAGCGGCTTCAATCAACATCTGCAGCATTTCGACCGCCGCCATTTTCAACAATAACACTGATTATAATGAAACAATCCAAGAAGGGGATCCCGTGGCTGTGGCTCAAGCTTCTTCAGGGCCTGCACTGGCTTCCCTCTTGCTTCCTTCACTCAGGAGGCTGCTTTTTGTGGTTGTTTTTAAGGTATGAAGAGCTGGTCCTGCGACGCACAAAAAAGTGGGCTATTTAAAAGTTAAATGGCTGAACAGCGTTACGGACAAAAGGGACTGTTATAATGTCGTGATAAAGTAGGGTTTGGTGTCAAGCTTCAGCCAAATTCTTCTTATTCTTCTTGACCAAAAATGTTTATCGTTTGATGGCAGTTTTTGGTAGGAGTTTGAGGGGAAAAAATATATACAAGATCGTCGTTTCTTGTCATAAAATTAGAATAATAGACAAAAAGAAAAAAACAAAATGATAAGGCTCGGATGAACAGCACCCAAATGAACGATCAAAATGTCAAAACCTCGGTTGTTTATCAAAAAACAAGATCAACCGTGTAAAGTAGCAAAGCTGTCGCTTTCGGTTTACAGAGACTTGCCTGGAGTGGAAAAAGAGGAAAAAACGGAGGAGAAATGATGAACAGCAAGTGTTTATCAAACTGCTTCCAAATTGTGGCTTGTTGATCTGAACGACAGCTAACTACTGTACCACAAAGCTCCTGGCTGCGGCCATTTGATTGGATACTGGACATAACTACTCGTGCTCTCATTGGCTGGTTATCACGTCATTCATCTAAGGGGGTGGATCCTAGCTGCAACTGCAACCCTGGGGCAGCCATTTTGGATCTGAACACAAGTGAAAAAAATACGGAGTTAGTCGCTTAAACCTCATAATAGCCGAATATACACACAGCTATAGTCGCATATGACACGAGTTGAATGCATTGCGGGGCCGCATAATTTGTTCAGTTTTTTTATATAAGTGAAAATGGATTAAGAGGTGTTACAGCGCTCGATAGTAGCGTACTGGAGCAAGGATGCAAACTGAGGCATTCGAGTAGTTCCTCATGCGAGCGTATTTTGACATAAAACGCTCCCACTGAAATAACATTTTTATAACACACACGTTTGCGTTGATCATTTCGCAAACGCACTTTGGCAACACTATCATCTAAACATTGACGCTGTATGTGGAAAAATAATCGGTGCTACGTGGAGCCAAAATGGCGGCCCCTTTCCATGCCACATAGCCGCACGCAGCGATTGGTTTCTTTCTCGTGACTTCCACAGCTATTGGTCGCCAGGTCCACGAGCTCAGATGACAACGCCCGCCCGTGACAGCTGACACGCCTCCCTGGCCATGCTGCTTCGCGGTGGATCATGGCGATTGGCTGCTGGCCTGTTGTTTGTCCAGTTTAGGGATTGGCCAAAGTCACATGCTCGATTTTTATTGGAGAACGGTTCCCCCAATCTGAGGAACCTGGTCAAACGCATGCGCAGGAAACATGATACTTTTCCATCACTGAATGTTAGAAATATTTTTCATCAATTAAATGACTGCAGGATTTGAATACCATTGCATACAACGTGTAGACATTGTATTTAACCTAAGGTTCGTGGCTCGGCAAAAGCAATATTACAATAGATACTTGTTGAATTGACATCACTTGATTAGGGCAATGAACTGTTTAAAAGCATTTCATGGATAATTATCAAATTAACAATGATGCTACAAAGGCAGAGTGAAGAAAAATCTATATTTGCCATAAGTAAACAGGTTTATATGAACATATTTGACAATGCTTCTGCAACACAAGCCCTAAACGGTATAGTGGTAGGAGGACAGTGGTTTATTGCAGACATTGTCTTAACAGCGGTCACAACTTTAATAAAAACCTAACGCATCAAACACAAAACATAAAATGCAACATAAAATAGTGCCGAATCCACACGAGGGAGAACAGAGGTACATTTGTCCGGAAACGCAATAAGTCGTTGATAAAGTCTCATGCGATAAAATCCAGCGGTCTGTTGAATCCTCCTTTCCTGTTCATGTACTGCCTGCAAAAAATAAATATAAGAAAACATTACATCACTGTTACCCTCGCAACACTTGCAGATTACATCACTGAGGGCCAATGGGAGCGCGAGGAAGTCTGCATAGAAACACCTGCAGAGGTGATTGGCTGCAATAACACAACTTGATGCATGAAGTGCCCCGAGTGGGAGAAGACTGACAAGTTTACGTTGTACCCCAGCAATTATGCATTTTATCAAGGCCTAATCGACGTGTTACAAGAGAACTTGGACACCAGATGCCAATTTACAATACACATTTGGATTTCAACATAAATAAAATAAGTACTAAAATCAAAAATTGTGATGTTAGTTTGTGAACAAAATATCACACATGCATTAGGACAGAACTTAAACGTCTAATTCGTCTAATTGGGAAATAATAATCCTAATCATAATGCCAGACTCAACCAGGAATAAAACACTGATCTGCGTCATTTGAAAAAAACTAGCTCAAAACACAATATGCCAGGGGCAGCCACACACAGAACGTTTAGCTTTTTAATCAGGCTCACATTGCATTTAAGCTGCCAAACACCTTCGATCATTTCTGAAAATAGCCATGACTGAACTGTCAAACAATGGTGCATTTGCTAAATGGCTGACAGCAACATCAATGTCCTCACTGGCAAATAATGGAACATTTTATGTATCTCCATCTCACACACTATGGGAGTCACTGGTGGTACGCAGCCACTTCAGGGGGTATTCTCTTGTGCAGAGACGATTTAATAAATGTTTTGTTTCCTCTGTGGGTGAGGCCATGTGTATAAGATTTCTTTAGGTTTGATGGTGGTACTCGAACTTTGTTTTTAATATACGTATATATTTTCAGGCAAAACATTAAGAAATTCTTATTTACAACGATGGCCTGTCTAGTACATTTTATTTTTTTGACAACTGACCAAGTTGCATTCGGCTGGACCCTCCCTGGGAGGTCCCAATGTGGCTCTTTGGTCAAAAAGTTGCCTCTTACCTGCAATAACGATCTTGACTTGTCTCAAGTGCCACCCAAAGACATCCAAATGCTCAGTACTTTAAGCACCGGTGAAAACGTTTACTTGTGTATAAGCAGCATTCTTAACATCAAATTCTTCAAGGCTCATACGTCTTTACCCACCTGTACTTTCGCTTCATGGTGACGTTCACAGCATAAGCATTTACCGCTCCGACTCCACCACCCGCTGTCTTCTTACCCTAAAACAGAAATGACAGACACATATTCTGAATTAATAATTGTGTATGCGGCAACCATAAGAGGCGACCATATGTGCTGCACTTCAGAACATTTCTTTGTGTAAAATGTGCTGCAAAAAGAGTCATTGGATTTTGTTTTAATCATTACTACTACTAATAATGGCTGACACTTGCATTGCGCTTTACAAGCCCGTTTTGACTGGTTTCTCCAAGCACTACACTGCAGTCATCATTCACTCACTTCATACTCAGTGGTGTTTAAGCAACTGTTGAAAAATGTAAAAATGGAAGCCAAGTGAAAATAAACACACCCAAAAGGAAGGTAAAACTGTGTGCTGGTTCCGAAAATGACACAGTAAAAGTGTAAAATGAGAGTCCGCACAGCAGTAGGAGCTTTTATCTACTCACGCCATATCAAAATTGTCTGATTAAGGGCATGTAGCCCTGAAAAGAGTCCGCACCGCTGTGCGGACTCTTTTTGCATTTTTACTTTTGTTTCATGTTTGGAACCAGCACACAGCTTTACCTACCTTTGGGTGTGTTTATATTTACAAAGCTAATTTTCACTTAGCTACCACCAACTGATTCAAACACTGAATTCATAGACAGACAAGGTGGAGGAAGTGTTGTTTGGTTTTATTCATTGTACATAAGATACCCCTTTTTTTTTACTACTTAACTGTTAACATGTTCTGTCTATTTTGCACACCTTAAGTGATCTTATTAAGTGCCGAATGTAACAAGTGGACTTCTCCATTGTGAGATCAATAAAGGATTATGTTATCGGTCTTGCTCAAAGACACAACGACACAACCTGCAGGACTCTGAATTTTGACTGAAACTTAAGGCTTCTACGTGCGGCTTGGGCGACTGTTTGTGCAGAAAAGCGAGGATTCGTTGCACAGCGTGCACCGTGCGTCTCTCCTAGGGGAACGAGCTCCTTGTAAAAACCTGTGCACCCCACCATTTGTTTCTGCTTCACGTTTCTGTGAGTTGTTAAGGCGCGCATTAGATTGCCACATGTGTACAACATAAGCAGGAGAATAGTGGTCTACAAAAGCCACATATAAACTGTGTGCACTGTTTGTAAAATTCTTTAGAAAAGGAAGATGAAATTACATTTTTCTAAAACCAAATACAAATTTGGATTAAAAGGTTTTGCCAAAAAACAAATACTGGTAACATTACTGTGTAATTTTGAGTCCACTGGTGATCACTCAAATTAAATTTAGTTGTGATACTGTATGAAGAAGACAAATACAGTGCTCCCTCTTGTGGACGGGATGATTTCTTACCTTTGTGGAATTAAATGAGCCAAAGCCCATGAGTTTCATCATCTCAATTTCCTCTTCGGTCTTGCCCTCCATGTCCTCCGCTGTCAAAATATAACCATGGTTTATCACCAAATGGCACAATACACACATTTCATGGCATAGCAATCTTATGGGGACAACTGCAGTAGTTTACTAATTCTTTTTTTCCTCCAGTTGACCTCACAATAGTCACCAACTGTGAAGGACCATGGACTAATAGCTGCTTTTTGATTTAACTGTGTCTATAGCTTTAACTGTACAAAGACATGAATTTAGTCAAAATGAAGAATCTACACAAAATTGTTACAATGGCAAGACCCCAACCCTCTGCGCAAGTACCTGAGATCTCGATGGGCTTGGGCTGTTTGTCCTTGGACTCTTTGCGGTCATCGTCGCGTCGGTCCTTCGGTCTCAGCGGAGAGAGGGAGGATGAGCGATGATGTCGAGGTGGAGTCCTGTAGTGGGGAAACACGGCTGCATCACAAGTCAGAATAATCTGGATTTCCCATCTTCCACCTCACATAAATACTACGCAAACATTAATGTCAGGCACTGCCATCCTCAGAACATTAGCTTGGGGATTTTGCAAGCGGCCACTTGTGCTTAGTTATGGAACTCCAAAACATGCCATTGTTTTATTACTCGGACAAAGGGCATGTGTGCAGCTTCACTTCTTTACCTGGACCTCCTCCTGTGTGGGGATCTGGAGCGGCTCCTCCTGCGTTCGCGGTCCCTGGAGCGGTCTCTCTCGCGCCGCCGCCGTTCCCGATCGCGAGAACCAGAGCGTGAGCGCCTCCTCTCTGATGAACCACAAACACATACACATGCAGTTCTTATTGGCGTCGGCTGTTGTACAACCCACAGCCTATAATCAAGTCTTATTTTGATGGAGAATAGGGCGACGCAATATTTACAGTATCGCAATATCCATGTCACAAAAAGCCGCGATATATCGCAAAGATTCTGACATGGATCCAGCCTAAAACAAATAAGATGAAACTTTTAGTGAGCAAATTTAGATCCATTTTAGCCTCGTTTTGGTCCTGAATTAATGCACATATCGCAAGGTCTTTTTACTATTGTGCTGCCTTACTAAGCAGTTTGTTCCTCTCACAGCGTAACATTATGGACTGTACTGTACAGCTAGTGAGTAATCAAAGAATGGGTTTGGATGAGGACCTAACCTAGATCTCACATTTGGCATGACTTTAGTCACATCTCCATGGAGACGCTGCTCTCAGTAAAGTTACAGTCAGGTCTTAAGAGCCACTCACAGCAAAGACACGATTTATTCGTCATTTTAAAAGTATTTGTCAACAATATGAGCATCTGTAATACAATAAATGTTTGTATTATATTCTATTTATTGGGTGAAATTTTCCGCAGGCTTGAGACTTTATATTTCTCGACTAGAAAGGAGGAGGATCGCTGTTACTGTTTATTTCCGCGATTTTCCCCGGATGTTTTGATGACTGGTGGGCAAACAGCTGATTTTTCCGAGCTTGAAGAGATGTTTATTTAAATCACAGATCTTTTACAGCGCCGATCTTTTCACAGATGCAATGCTCTATTTGTGAACGATGCTTTTACCCGCCATATTATCCAGTTAATACTTTTGCGTTTCCCACCAGTGCCTCGGACGTGACGACACGGCGATCCTTCTTATGACACGACGCATTTGGCTTTATTTTCAACATATAATAAGTAGAACACACGTGTTATTGTGGTCCTTATTGATAAAACGATTGAATAGTTCGTTACATTATACTAGGTAGCTGTGAAAAAGCCCACAAACTCCGTGATTTAGATAAGCGGAGGTAATAGTCCCGATACGCACACTGAAACGGCTCTTTTCATCTTTTCAAAGGTTAGTCTATAAACAATGTTGCCTTGCACCAGAAACTTGGCATTTTTTTCTGGTACATTTTAATATAACAATTGCATCCCGAAATCAAGGGGTTTTAACGTATGTTGTAAGATATTTAGGAATTGAGTGACTTTGCGACCACTCAACTCTTTTCTTACCTCGTCGAGGCGGAGTTCGGCTCCTGCTCCTTCCCATTGTCTGTAAAACTTATCGAGAAATATTTGGTCCTGCCAAACCACACAAATTAATCAAAAAAGTGTCTCAAAAACGAGTTTCAAGAGCGTGGCTATTAGAAACGTCCACTGTTGTCGTTAAGAACGTACGATTTCCGGCATCCCTGCATACACTTCCGGTATATGTTTAGAAAACAGCGCCATCTACAGCAGGAGCTGACCAAAACCACCAAAACCCAAAAAGAAATTCAATCATCCAGTTTTTTTTTTATTTGAACAGGGACTGTGTACAATGAACATTAGCCTCAGAAAGGAGAGATGCATTGTACCAGGTTATAGCACTTGTGCTAATTTCCACCTGCTGTCCCTGGGCCTATTGTACATGTTTTTAGTGGTAGGGTAAACCGGAGTACCCGGAGGAAACCTACGCAGACACGGGGAGAACATGCAAACTCCACACAGAAAGGCCCCGTCCAGGTGGGAATCGTTTATCAATAGGGGTCGGGTCTTATCGTTACAAAAATCATGAAAGAGTAAATATCTCAAATATTTTATATTTATAAGGAAAACCGGTCAGATCGGTTGGCTGAACAGATAAAAGCTGTTGCCAGCCTCGGACCAATATAACCCAGGCCATGATCCAACCTCCAGGTACTAGTTTAGTAATATTTCGATGACATTTTCCTGCTTCTGCATAAATTGAAGTTACAAACCCAATGTAAGGCAGCAATTTTTACAGCTGTCCTCTCTCAATCATGCATATAAAGGGAGATGATTTCAGAGACATGCGTATTTTGAAATAAAACGAGCTTTAATGACTGGTACATGGAAACCTTGCAACACGCACTTATACATTCCTAGTAAAATAAATAAACTGAAACATCACGCAACAGCATTTCATTAACATATATTGGTAAATAAATAACACAAACAGTAAAAAGAGGTATTTTGCACACATACATTGGAAGTAAAATCAGTGGAATGTTTAGTACCGTCGGTAGCATCTTCTATATTCTGCAACTGCATTGACAAGCAACAGGATCATCATATTTTTTTTTGTAAAACGTTAGCATTGATAGCGCGGCGGGATTCAGTGAGAGCCAGTGTTATTTACTGCACAAATCAGGCATAACATCAACAGTTCCTTGATAAGACACTGATCACTGCAGACCGGGAGATAGATCTCTCACAAGAGCTGGGTCAAAATCGCAATTTGAATTGGCAGTCTCTCAAATAGCATTTTTCTTTTTTATTCATACAGTACAGATTTGTATTACGTATAAAATAAGCCAGCCCTATGGTTTTCAGACCAGTGGTTTTCAAACTTTTCACTTCTAGGATCACCTCATAAAATATTTGATGCACCACCAGGCCTAGATCACGACCAAATTAGGATTAAAGCAGGCCTAAAGAGTTTAAAGTCGAACTAAATAATGTCTAAACTGAGTCAATGCAGCATGACTAAAATTACAATGAAAAAAAGTCTAAAATTGGAGGTGAGTTGAATGAACAAGTTGAAGCAAATCATTGTGTTGGTATTGATCAGTGGTCATAATGTTATGCCTGATTGGTGTATGTTTTCTTTACATATTCCCTGCTGTAATAACATCAATAGCTTGAGTTTGTTTTTTTCCCCACAAAATTGGCATTCAAATTCAAGAGCACAATCAGTAGCTATGAGTTACACATTCAGCCTCTGCCCTAGACGTTACAAATTGGCGACAAGTTAAACTACTATCGACCCAAACCGTGACAGAGATGGTTAACGAAATGTACTACAATGTCAATATACATCATGTAGGTGGCTATGTGAACGGGTGCATAATTCGGTGGGTGTCCAGGAAATTTGGTTTAAAAATGTGGCAAGTAGTGCACGGGATCATACTAGCAATCCCAAAGTCGAAAACCAAACGTCCGATTATGGCTATACAGTGACCAAAGCAAGAGTGACAGTGAGGGGTGATGCGCTGAATTGTTGTGTCCAGCCTTGGTCAAATAGTAAGTGAAACAGCCTTTGTTTAGTGTCAAAAAGTGTTATTTAATTTTACGTGAGCTGATTTAGATGCACCATTTTGTTCAGACACTAAAGAAATGCTTTACTGTAGTA
This sequence comes from Proterorhinus semilunaris, assembly GCA_021464625.1. NCBI lineage: Eukaryota > Metazoa > Chordata > Actinopteri > Gobiiformes > Gobiidae > Proterorhinus > Proterorhinus semilunaris. Next base: position 26,118,076 of record CM038345.1, on the reverse strand, counting down.
TTTAACCCAAAAGGCTGCGTCGGTATTAACTCAAGTCTCGGCTTTCTCTTTCTGCTTTTTGCTCTTTTTCAGGAAAGAAGGTGGCTTGAACTTCTTTTTCTTCTTGGAGGGGGATTTAGACGGTGATCCCTCCGGAGTGTTGCCTTGCGGTTTGGCCGGGGCGGAGGCAGGGGGTGCGGACGTGTCGTTGGTGGTGAGCGCCTTCATGCCTTTCTCCAGCTCCTCCGTCGTCTGCTTCTCCTCCTCACCGCCATTTTGGAGCACGGCGTCGTCCGTCTTGGGCTCTTCTGAAGGCAACGAAACACAAGAGTCTCATAGTTAGTGTTGAGTATGAAAGGAAGGCTGTGGGGCAGCTGAACGAGCTGCAAATGCTGTTGTTCAGTAATGGTCTTTGCAAGCCCTTTGGCCGCCCTGAGGTTAACGATCAACTCAATCAAGCCATGCCTAAATTAATGAAAGAGGGTTGATTCAGCTTTATTTAAGCAGGGGAGTCATGGCAGCAAATAGGGTAAAACCTACACAGACATGGAATGAACATGCAAACTCCACACAGAAAAGCCGCCTCTAGATCTTAGAAGCAAACCCCGGATTGTCTCGCTATGAGGGTCTGCACCACAAGGATACCGTTCTGTTTTCTTGTTCTAGATGAGACATATTTTAGTACCGGTATTAAAAAAAACTTAATAATGTTGATCTATTCCATTTAAGACTTTTTTATTTTAGCTGAAACAACCAAATGCTTCTTTTAGTGCTGTCCCTGAACACAAGAGGATCAAAACTTGGTCTCTAAATATATATATATATTTTTAAGGAATCTGCTTTTGAAACCAGTACCACTTTATTACCCAGCCCTACCCAAGTGTCCCTGATGTTGTACTGCCCAGTTATTTAGGGCAGTGGTTCTAAACTGATCTGGCAATGGGGACCATCATTACCCCGAGATGACAAGAATATTAATTCAAACTCATACAGCGCTTTCTCATTTGAATGAACCGATAAAAAAAAAAAAAGACACACATTTTGTGGTTTTAGGCACTGAATAAAATATGAACTCAGCACCAGACATTTTAACAGACATTTTCAATGGATAAATACTGAAAGGACGGTTATAATAGTTCTGTGACCCACCAGTTGAGAACCACTGATTTAGGCCCTCTTGCACCTATTCTGATCGGAACCCAATTTTTTTATCCGGAGTGTGTGACTATAGTGTTATAAAAACAAATAACAGAAATGTTTTAAGCTCATAACTGGTATGGAATATATGGAACCTAAACTTATCACTATAACTAGACTTGACAGCGAATTAGATGGTTTTGCAAGCACTATCACAGTCTCTCTACGAATAAAAGAAATACATTGTTGCACACTCATATTGCAGATGTCATAAACTATATAGAGATGTCACAATAGAAATCTTTTTTTGATCTGTAATATGAGAGTGCCGTTTTTTGTTTAATATTTAAGAGATTTGTACTTCTCGTAAAAAAAATGTCTTGGTGTGCGTTACTTTTCTCCTTTAGTCTCTCTCTATGAAGCACTTTCTGAAGTCAGTCCAGCAGATTGCACTTTTTCCCACTATCTGGAGGTGGACACCCAGTCCCCTACACCTAAGTATTTCTTTTTCTGTTCCAAATGTTCATCAGCTCATCAGCAAACAAACAGAAAACATCGACCTCATCTTCAAAGGCTGCCATCAATTTGTAAAGCACAGACTTCCATGATGTACATGCAGTAAATACTCAAGGCATGCTGTAGACGCATGTGGCCAATAGGGGGTGCTCTGTCTCGCCTCACCTGACAGAGGGGACTGGCTGGGGGAGAGCAGCTTTGTGGGGGAGGTGGCGGGGGAAGTCTCCACATCCTCCCCTGTGCTCACACGGGTCAAAGACAAGAGACAGAGACAGACACACGGTGACTGGGTTTGGGGTTAGTTTTGTCCAGACGTCAAACAAACACAGTGACAGATGAAAACGGTCCTGCGCTCAGTGTAATCTAGGGCTGAAACAATCAATTATTAAAACTGTCAACTATTTTAGTCATTGCTTCATCGCTTCTTTCCCAAACTCAGACAGATTTTTGTTGGAGAAAAAACAAAAAGGATTTTAACAGTAAAGTATTTGTTTTTTTTAGGGCCGGGACTTGATTAAAAAAAATAATCTAATTAATTAGAGGCTTTGTAATTAATTAATCGAAATTAATCGCATATAAATATTTGACCTGAGAACAGTGAGAAGAACGTTTTTTCATAAGGATTTTTAGTATACCATTGAATAATGACTGAATACATAAGCTTAAGCAACAAAATATTGTTTATTTTTGTTCCACCAAGTCCAACAGACCAGTGCAATATTGCCATTAACTGTGCGTCTGCAGGAAAAAAGGAAACTGAAGTGTGGAAAGCAAAGTGTGATTAATTTCGATTAATATTTTTAATCGCACTAAACCTTATGTAATTAATTAATCGCAATTAATCGAAAAAAGTCCCGGCCCTAGTTTTTTTATACACTTCATCAATAGTATGAGGTAAATCGCATTAAATCAGAAAACTAAAGGAGCCCCACATCTTGCGGCCAACATCCTATAAACATTTACTTTTTCGAGGTGTTTTCCACGCATCCTCCAAACCAAATAAGCAATTGTAAAAGTTTATCTGCAGATTAATCGATGACCAAAATAATTGTTAGCTGCAGCCCTATTGTAAACACTCACACACATAACATTACAACACTACTGTATTGACCATCATAAACTGTGTGTTACTTTAAAACTGAGGGAAAAAACAGACAAAAGAAACCTATTCTATTATAACACGAAATACACCCTGAAGATCATGCTTCTGTCTATTTTTTCCAAAGCATATAGTGTTAATTCTACAAGTAATTTATAGACTGAGGATGATAAAGGAGAAAAAGAAGTGACTGAATATCTGCAAGGAGTAACCATTCCTGCAGGATTCGTTTGGGTCGACGGTGATCACCACTTTTGTTCTAATACTTTCACAACAAAAGACTCAACTTGCATTGAATCTGTCAACGTTTGAGTCATCTTTGCTTCTGTGTTCTGTTATCCATACATTTGACACTACAGCAGAAACAATGGCAGAATTAACACTAGGAGTAATAGTAGCAGTAGTCAGAGTCGTTAAAGGAGTCGTTTTTACAGCAACAACACAAGTACTCGTAATATAAAGGCTGATACCGTTGGTGCCTGTGTGCTGCTTCTTCTGCACCTCTTGGCGATACTCCTCCAGCGCCTGGTCTGTGAACTCGTTGAAGGGGTTCGGGGGCTCGGGCTCTGGGGGCAGTTGAGGCGGACTCTCCGGAGACTGCAGCGCCAAAAACAACAAACCAGACGTTGATAAACATGACTCCTGTGAGTCCTGAATCGTGCTCTAAACAGGCTTTTAAAACTACTTCAGTAATAGCATTTGTATTTTATGGTATTTAACGAGCAATTAATCATTCGGAGTGGAGGCAATTTCCTGAGACACATTTTCAAAACATTTTCAATTAGTATTTGAGCAAAAAACAAAAATTAACTATCTAGGAAAAGTACAGGGTTAGCAGGTATGGAGCTGTTTAGTTATTTGTTGGAAAAACACGGCGCCTCTAATTATAAAGCATTTGTTTTTAATATCATGAACTTGCAGGTGAGTTTTCTAGCATTTCTGTGAAAGTTACCTTAAAAGTTGTGAAACCTGCCTATAAACATGTACCTGTGAAGAATTGAGACGCAACAAATATGTTAGGAATGGACCACAACTAATATTTAAATTTAGCGGCTCCCTCTTTCCTCCCTGTAATCAAATTTCAAGTATTGGGCCTTTAAATAATTTCCTTTGTAATTGTTTTGATTGCAAAACTCAAATAGAGATTTTGATGAAATTGTGATTAATCTTTAATTGAAGTCGAAGAGTTTTTCCTGGAGACCGTATGCAATCATCATGTGTCACTGCCCACTCTGCAATCGGAAGAGACTTCAGTCACAACCCTGGATCTGGGAAGAAGTGAACTGTTTAAATCCCATAAAAACTGGACTGCTTTTATGTGGCTGTAATACCAACATTTGTTTTTCTTTCATCTTCCGTCTGATTTTATCTTGCATGTTTTACAGCAGATTTGTAAAGTTTACCGGGGGGCTGTCTTCATTTATGACACCAGCGAGCACTTGGGACTGTGGACCCGCCGTCTTCATGTCCTGGCGATTTTGTTGTCGAATCTGTGGAAAAAAGAAGCATTAGATACAAAACACAGTGTGGATTTGCTTTGACCGAGTAAGAGCGCCGACCTTGTTTCGTGTCTCGATCACCTCCCGAGGGTTGGTGAAGAGAGGCACAAACTGGTTGGGGTTTTCGATTTTGATTGCAGTGCTGCCAGCCTGGTCAATCTCCTCCGTCTTCATCCACTACAGAGGAGGAAGGAGAGACATGACATATTTCAAATTAAAGAAAATAACATTACTGTAGCATGAACACATATTTCATAACCTTTCATTTTAGGTTCTTGCACTACCTATTGCATTTGTTTATGACTGTTATTACAGTTTGTTTATAGCCAGTAGAGGGCAGCCTGTGCACTGCAGTGTTGTACTCAGCTGTGGGCTTCCCCTGCAATGCAGAGAGGGGAGAGTCTGGGATGAACCAGCTCAAATGCAAAGGCAGAGTTAGCCCCGCCCTCTCGTGTGTTTCTGACAGCAGCCCACACCAGGCCAAACAGAAAATACTACAGATAATGGCAAATAGTCTTGGTCTTTAAGTTTACATAATGTATAGTTTGAATTGTAAACATCATGGCTGCCTTTGGAACCTGAGGAGACAAACCATAGGAAAGGCTACATGTCATCTGTATATAAAATTATTAAAGCGTTTGGCAGGATTGTTTTGGTAGCCATGTTAGGTCATTTTATAGAGCTGGAGGCGGCAAAACATAATTTTATTTTGCAAGTACTCTTACCACGGAGCGGTGGCCGGGGCTGGCCTGCTCCTGGTTGACCTTCTGGTAGGTGTTGGGCGTGTTGAGCCAGCGCGTCCTCTCCTGCTGCTGCTTGTTGACGAACTGGTGCTTCAGAGCGGGGTGCCCTCCGTCTTCGTCAAACGGGTAAAAGGAGGTGACCGTGGCGGGCACCTCCACGTCCCGCCGCATCCGAGACCTCTCCAGCAGCAGGGGGAAGCGGTAGGCGTAGCCCGTGCGGTAGCCCTGATGGAACACACAATATTATACTGGCTAACTTGATTTTCAGACTTAAACTATGGTTTTGGGGTCACAGCAGAGTTTTCCTCTATCCAGCCTCGGGACCAGCACCTGCATCTATTTGAGTAGTTAATTTTGTGTTTTTAAGTTCAGATACAGTACTAAAAAGCTTTCCCTGATATTCTAGAATAATCCGCACTACATTTCCAGCTAATGCTTTCACTTTACATCCTAACCACAGAAAAGCTTTTGTGCTTTCATAGTTGGAACAGGAAACATCAGCTGCTGCGCTGTGTGGTAAAAAGTGACTCAGCAAAAGCGATTAAAAGCCAACTCTCCTTTCACATCGAGCTTAAACTACTCTAAGGCATCTCTAAACCCTGTGTCCTCCTCACCAGGTTGTCCATGGTCCTCATGAGGGCCTCAAACTCGTGCTCCCCGGTGCGGCTCTTGCTCATGGGGCCGAAGGTGGACCCGGCCCAACCCACTGTCCCGGCCGGAGCAGGTCTGTGGGCGCTGCGGTCCAACATGATCAGGTTCTGCTCCCCTCCGGAACAACACAACGCCGACACCTGCAACGACACGGACGGTTTAACAAGTTTGATCAAGCAGGGCGTTCAAAACGATATAATCTGCAGGAGCTTTATCAGGTTTATGGTTGAAAACTCTGACCACTGGGGCCAATCATCATGGAACAAAAACTGGCACAAACCTGTTCTCTTTTGGCCTACTTGGGGTTAAAAGGTGTTGGCACTTTCGATCACAGGCAAAATTGTTGTCAGTTCAAAAGACTTTAAGATATGAGATTAATACTGCAAGTTTGCTGTACTGAAGGGCCACGTATTCAATACAGAGGAAAGTAGTACATTTAGCAGAACACTTCTAGAGTCTCAAATGCAACCTTGGCGAGGTAATGCACCCACAGAAAGGTGAAAATATTCCTGGAGAAACTAAAATATAGATAATATGCAAAGTTGAAAGCATTGCTCTATTTATTGCATTTGAAGCAGTTTTAGTATAAATGATACTGTGACAGTGATAAATGTTTGATGGTGCAGCTCCTGTTTCAGTTTTTCAGAGACTGATGACTCCACATTTTAAAAGGCGCAGTTTGGCACTGGTCTGTTCCTCTGCACTGCAGCTCAGTTCTGTTCAGTCCAAACATACAATCTGCATTTACTGCAGTTAAGAGGAGCCACTCTCCTTCACGCTCACAGCACTTAAAAGGGACACACTACACTGTTTTGATCTGCCCCGGGGCCAAGGCCAACTTTGATGGCTCCAACATGTGCCGCTTCATCTCAAAAAATGAGTTCATCAATGCATAGATGTAGATACATGAATGTGAATGAAGTTTACAGTTAATGCACATATTTGCAATAGACTTTGCTATAATTAACTTGACATCCATGAACATTGACATTATTTACATGCAATTCTCTTTGTCCCATTTGCCCATGTAGCATAACAGTATCAGCAGCATTATTATAAGTGCCTTGAATAAATCTTTAAGCAGCCTGAACAGTGTATTATTTTCAAACTGTGAGGGAAGAAATAAGACTTTTGGAAAACACCAGTCTCCATTAATGGGTAACATTAGACTGAACAATATTTCAACTTATATTAGAGTATTCTTTTTTGAGACAGTGTGGGAACCACTCTTCAGATCACGGGCTGGTTTGGGTCAGAAGAACCAACTGCAGCCAATGAAGTTTTGCTTATTTTAGACCAATTTTTTGGGCAAATACATTTTCATAAAGGCTTTGAAATAACAATAAACCAGAAAAGTCTGACCTGTATTTGACACGCAGCCTGTATGTGGTAGATGGAATAAAAAGCCTCCTCTACAGTTTCCCCCAGAGCCACGATACCATGGTTTCTCAGCACAAGCACCTAAAGCACAAAAGTAACATATAAACATCCTGCTCAAACATGTCTAATTTAGAAGAACTTAATTTCTTTAGCTTGCGCTGACTTTGCAAGTGGGCCCTAGGCTTTTCTGCAGCTCGACTCTTTCCTCCTCTTGCTCCATGACTCCATTGTAATCATAATAGGCGACTTCTCCGACCAACAGCGCCTCATGAGACAGAGGCAGCAGTCCGGACTTCATATTGGAAACCTGGACACAGATTTTTATTCATTTATGACTGGGTTAAATAACCTTTATAAAAATAAGACCCCTGGAAGAGCAGCTGTGACCGTTAAGGGGATCCAAATAAATATGTTTTACTTTAGGAATTCTAAAGTTTCACAGTGTACAGTGATCAAGCCGAGTGCACTGATTGTATTTTCAAGTCATAAATCAGAAAGCCTGGACTCACGGCAGCAGTGGCTGGGGTCTGGAGGTGCAGCAGACAGCGCACGTCGGGGCGAGCCGAGTAAATGGCCGAATGAAGACTGAACTTGTCCAGATCCACGCCCAGGTTAGTGCTGCCCCGCTCCACCACCTCACCCAGCAGGTTCACCTTCACCTGGACGACAATAGAGCAGCTCCGTTAGTGAACGAGTTTGGTCTGTGTCACTGATTATATGTGAAATAATGAAAACATACTGACCAGACTGGAGCCGGTCACTTCACTGTAAGCGAGGCCATCGGGAAGCACCAAGAAGTGTTCCTGCTCCTTATTCACACGCAGCTGTGCAGGAAAAAGACAACCAATGATGCATTTAACTCACAATGTGATTCAATTCAGTTTATGTGAAATAAACACGGCTATAAAAGCTACCTGTAATAGCACCTGGATTTACAAAGACAACAGGCAAGAGCGGATTTGCCAACATTATGTGCCCAAAGAAAGACAAAAGCTCTTAATCAGTCATCTGCACTTGGTAGTTTAAGTGTGTTCTCATCCAAGCAGAGGTGGATAGAGTAGCAAATTTACTCGAGTAAAATGATTTCAGTAACATTACTTTTACTTCAGTAGAAGTAAAAAGTAGTAACCAAAATAATTACTCAAGTAAAAGTATACAAGTACTCGGAGAAAATGTTACTGTGGAAGTAGTGATATTTACAAAAACATTTTAAGAAAATGGCAGAAATACAGAACAACAAAACTGTAAAGAACAACTTAAATATTTACTCACAGTGGAAAAAGCAATTGTTTTTTCTCAAGTCAGAGTAGATACTTCATCATATTTTTTCCTCAAGTAGAAGTGAAATGTACCGTATGATAAAACTACTCTAGTAACTTTATGAAGACATTGCAGTTTTACATGAACTTGACTAACTATAAAAAAGTACTAGCCGCCTCTGCATCCAAGAGGCTTTGTTAGTGACTAATGATCTTTTCTACATAGCACTGAATAGATAACGATCCAGTACGTGGGGTTTAATTATAATTGGTAACACAAGTTATTGTTCAGTTTATTCTAAAAAGCTACCATCAACTTCTCCGCTCACAAATCTCTATCGGTTTGAGGGTATTAGTATCAGTAACTCCCACAGAAAGGTCACCTGATTTGATAGCGTATATTTCAGAATGATACCATTATTAATTTGGCTAAAATTAAGAATAGATTGTTCTCTGTGGTGGCTAATCCATGTATGAAAAAAAGCTGGCCAACATCTTGCACTTTTTAAACACTGATTCAAGGTATCAAATTCAAATAAATGTACTTATAATACGATTTAACTTTGTGAATTACTGCTTCAGCTGCTCCTCAATGCCAATTCTAAATTCTGTAATCTAATTTTACTAAAAGCCGTCAAAGACATGAGCCAGCGTCCTGACACTCCCCTAAACCCTAAGCTTGTCAGTACAGTGTTTGCTGTGGAACAAGGCAGTTTTCTCACAGTGAGGCAGGTGTGGCCGAGCTGCGCCCAGCCGTAGAGGTCGAAGAGTCTGTGCACAGAGGCCAGTTTGCACCTCATGAGCCGCTCTCCCTTCACCAGGCGCCCGGGCTCCCAGCCCTGCAGGTCGTTTACAGGCATCACCATCATCATGTCTGAAAAAGGACAGGGAGGAACATCAATCGCTGCATCTATACGCCACCGACGATGCAGATTAGTTTATGAGCAGCATTTCTGGAGCAACAAGTTATTTAATGAGAAACATAAAAGATACAATAGGTGTAGTAGGAAAGTTTGAGTTGGATGTCAAAAATATGAAATATCTTAAAATATTATCGTGTTTTGATTTGTGACTACTGTATATAAATAAGAAAATGGTAAATATGTGCAAGGACTGTAAATATTTAAAGACATTGATGTAAATGATGTACAATTATCTTAAAAAAAGACAAACTAAAACAACTGATGTAAAGTTAACTCTTTGTTCCTTTTTATTTAAGCTGCACTGACTTGGCAGTTTCGTTGTTTATATTTTAGTGTCACTTTTGGTTGAGATAAATAATATGGAAATGAGTAGCTTCTCATTTCTCAAACAGCCATGCCCCGTGGTCGTGGTGGAGTCAAGTCTGTTTGAAAAGGGTAAAATCATGTATCCAGCGGAGAAAACATCTCAAGTGCAGAACTGTCCAATGCACTACTAATAAATAACTAGACTCTCCAATTCAAAACAGGATCCTATTTAAAACTTTATGCAACACGAAAGGAAAGGAAATAAATCTTGAGAGATTCTTATGAAAACAATTCTACAGCAAATGTTTCACTCCGTTATCCAAAGTCGGAAGTAGTTGAGTAACATCTCTCAGCTGTTGCCTAAATGCGTTTCTATCGCTCAGACACTCCCGCACATTCCCATTGTTCACTCGAGTTAATGAGAAGCACGCCTCAGCCGGGAGTTCAGAGCGAGACAGAGTATAGCGACGTGAACAAGGCAGACCGCCAATGCCAACACTGCACCAATTTCGCCTAGACTTCCTGGTTTGCGCTGGAGGGAAATGTGCTGTATTTTGACACACAAATGTTGCGTTTGCAATGCAGATCTATGGTGCCAAATGAACTCCACTACAAGAAAATATTTTATTACTTTAATCAGTTCTAAAAAGGTAGCCAGACGACATTACAGGGAGTGACTTATTTGGGGGTTGGAGAAGCAGTATAATGCTCTATTTATAATAATGTGGTACGGTAGTTCAGTGGTTAGCGCTCGTGCTTCACAGCTAGAAGGTCCGGGTTCGATTCCCACCAGGGACGGGGCCTTTCTGTGTGGAGTTTGCATGTTCTCCCCATGTCTGCATAGGTTTCCTCCGGGTACTCCGGTTGCCCCTACCAAAACATGTACAATAGGCCAGAATGCATGCTACAATAGTAGCTTACCACCACGGAGTATGGTGTGAATGAATGACTACAGTGTAGTGCTTGGAGGAACTTGGCAATACAGGCTCATAATGCGCAATGCAAGTGCAAGGCATTAAATAGACAAAAATCCTACAAAATAAAATAAAAAAAGTTAATATAAACATTTTCAGTTAAAATATATCCTGAATTGTTGTAAAAAATAAAATGTTCATAAAAACATGAAATACCCACATAAAAATATAATGTGTAGTTAGGGCTCGTTTTAGGGTTAGGAACAGCAGATTTGGGGCAATGGCTTTGTCATTTGGGAAAATCAATAAAAACAGGCAGACCCAGATAAATGTGACTTTTCCACTGCACAGACTCACAATAAGCTGACCCAATAACCATAATTACTGATAACACAAACCGATGCTTGGGAACAAGCTTCAATAAAATGAAGCATCTTTGTGTCCCATGTATAATTCAAATGTACAAAGACTTCAGTTGTGGTTATTACGTTCTCCTTAATGGACACGCAATTAAGGAAAACTCATTATGTCTTACAAAGAAACTGCACTGAAACAAAAATAATTAGCCTTTACAGCATAAACACAAGTAAATTGAAAAATTTGAACACACACAAAATATGGAAAGCTTACCATAATTATACAAATACAAAGCTTTGATTATAGAAAACATTGACGGATAATATGTCCAGAGAATAAACACGGATGAAGCTTAGTATGAGCAATTATAAACCGTGCAGTAAGACTTCATGTGGCTGGTTTTATCTCTGGTTAAACCTTGTTCATTTCTGCTTGAAAACGTTTCCAAAAGATTCTGACTGTTGCAGACCAGGATCAGCTCCAAAGGCTGCCCTTTCGGAGATGCTCTGACCCAGTTCTTTGGCCCCGTGGTCCCAACTGGTGTGTCGAGAACCAAATGTGGGATAAGACACGGCAGAGCGGGACAGCCAAAACTTTAAATCTGGATTTGTTACACTCCTTGAATAATTGTTATTGTAATCCAATTGAATTCAAGTAAAAGCTTAAGCATACGATAGCATACCATTCACGAGGGGACAAAAAATACAACATGCACTCGCAACACTGTTTCCCAAAGGATAGTAGTTAGGATAGTCTAAAAAGCCTTTAAGCGGACATAGCGGCAAAGATTATAAAAGTAAGCTGCATTTCTCAAATGTATTACCCGGTTCTTGGTTGGGACATTTGCCAAAACCAAATGTTAATTATGCAACTATTTATGCGAGAAAACAAAAAAAAAATGATATTTGTGCGTGTTGACCTTTTTGTGACCCAATGGAAGTGTTTTTTTTCCCACTTAAAAAGTTCCATAATGCACCGATCAGTCAGTGTCATAATGTTCCTCCTCATCAATGCATAAACATACAGCCAGACCTTACTCCATAAGAGTCCTGTATAATTGCATGACTTTAGCTGTTCGAGTGAGTGACGTACTGTTGGGAGCCACAGGCAGGTTGGCGGGAGAGCCGTGTGACATCATGTAGTCGGCCAGTTGCCTCAGAGCCCATAGGTTTGACGAGCTGCCCCCTTTCTTCATCTGCTCCTGGATCAGCCCATCCAGCTCCTCTCTGAACGACTGCACAGACACAAATCACACTAATTCACATGCTGGAAGTGGATGCCAGATCATTTCTACAAGATATTTCATTTACACATTTCACTTTTACTAAAAACAAACAGATCTATCACAATCTCAATCTTCTTTTAAAGGGCAGAGGAAGAATCAATCAAAAAGAGGAAATAAGAATTCCATGGTAAAATTCGCCATTGTACTGTGTTGAGTGCCGTCTATGGGCCAGGGCCAGCTGACTGAAGAACAGCTTTATCCATCACACTGTCAGGAAGCTGAACTTGCTCGCCACAACGCCTTTTGATTTGTATTTTCAAAGTGGTGATCGACAATATGAATACCTTGAATTTGATTTCCATGTCCTGGGCCAATCTAAATGCAACAAACTCGCATAAAGTTGCGCATGTTCTGTAAAGGGTTTGTTTATAGGTTTTATAAAATCAGTCGGTCATCGGGCACTTACTAGAAAAGCTGCAGCGTCACAAATACCAAGAACAGACACCACATTACTCCTGCATTAAGATCTTTGCACTTAAGATCTTGGCACCTCAAAGGATAGATTTAAACATTCTGAAGCATCTGTGTAGGGCTTTGAGATCAGCTCACTCTTTTCTGCTGGTGTTTCCCACAGTACAGACTAAACACCATGTATGCAACTAACCACCTGAAAATCATCTTGAAACAATACCAATACTTTTCTCAATAAAGTTTAAACTCGTTTCTACTCACTAATTTTTATTTGCAATTGATACTTGAAATAGATATTTTTGTGGGGGAAACTCACTGATGTCATTTTTAGCTGCATTTCTGAAGCACTTTGAGTCCACACCTGCACATGAAAGGTGCTCTATAAATAATGTTGAGCGCACACATGAACTAAGGAACAGAACAACAGAGTGAAATCGATTTAGTTACTCAGTCACACAGGCGCAATTGATGTAAGAGAAAAGAACTTGACGCATTTGTGGACCCAATCAGTATTACACTTACACAGCCCCTTGATATCCATCTGAAATCATGACTGAATCAAACACTAGATAGTAATTTGGAAGATTACTCTCCAATTTTCATCTGAAACAGTGACTTTTGCATTATGATGGTTTTATTTGCACGGGGCAGTGTACAACAACATACTGACCAAGTAAAAGTCAGGAAAGATGCTTAGTGCCAGGTTGATGTGTTTAATGTCACATTTTGAAGATCCTTTACACACCACTCCCACGTCTCTGTGCTGCCAAGTAATATACAACAAATGAACCCGCTGCACCCTATAATCGACTACAGGCCAAGCGCTGGTGGCGTTACACATTCTTCTTCACAATGACAGTAATCTATAAACGCGCAGAGCAGAGGGCACTAAATCAGGTATAACTCACTGGGCTCTGGAGGAGAGTGGAGATGCGTTTCTTCAGCTGGGGGCCTGTCCCGGATTGGGGCGACTGCAGGCTCTCGGGGACCCCATCACTGGGACTCCTCTGCACCGGAGTGCCCTTAGGCGTGGGAGACTTGCTCATCTTCTACTGGTCCGTGTGGGCGTCAGTAACCGCGGGATAAGAGGAGCGCTGGGAACGAGAGGTAATTCAAGATTAAACAATATGGAATAAGGATAATTAGACAGAGGCAACATCATGCAAGTATAAAAACATGTTTTAGCAGAGGAATGTTTTGTTTAGTCCTTTGCAAAGAAGACATTTGAAGAAAAAAATACCTTTTCCTGTGCATCTACTTTTAATTGAACTAGCTGTTGTTTTTTACTTGTGTTAATAAAGTTAGAAATTGGTTTGGATTCGTTTGGATCACACCTAACTGCTTAAACATGTATAATTGTTGGAGACAATTACTCCAAAATCCAGTCAGTCCCAAAATCTTTGAGAACCGATGACCAATTTTTTTGGTTGCAATTTCCCAATGTAAACAAAAACAAATAATATCAATTTGCATTAGTAATCAATCTTGTTTCCTGCACTTGAGAACCACAGTCAACAGCGTACAAAGTTGCATCAGAGAACATAAAAGTTTACAGCAAAACCCTCCTGCTTCAGGCATGGGGCTAATTTGAAATACGATATGTCAATCTGGAACACTACAAGCAGACGACCAATAGTCCATGGAGTATCACACTGTATTGCATTTCACCTCCCAAAACAGAAAACATCCCTAATCAAAATAACCGGACAATAACGAAAGGCAGTCCTACCTCCCCTCGCCCTGGAGCTGGCTTTTCCTTCCAGACCAGAGCAAACCCAATAGAAGACATTAGCGCTAAGTGGCTACATGCAGACAGCTCAGACAGGAAGTTGTCCAGTGATCCGCGCTGGTAATAGGAGAAAGGAGGACAGGGTTACCGTAAGAGCCTTAGCCACTCCCAGCGAGAACTCAAAAAACGACCACACGCACATGTACGCAACTGGAGGCAAAAGATAAGGGCCTTGAATGCACCACACCCTACACTGTACTTTATAGTGTGTTTACAGAGAGGACTGGAAGCCTGGAAGCCACTGTGCCTGAGATTATTGGCAATTAATTGGGTTAATTTTAGACATTTTAACTCTAAATTCACAAATGCCAGTGAGACACAGGGTGAAGATTAAGAAGATAAATATTGGTCTTTGAATAAAGTGCCAAGATTTGTGCCATGCCCCCGCTTTGTCCAAGCAAGGGGTACTTGGAACTATTTCAGCTTGAAAAAGGTAAAACGGAATGCTATTAGCACATTACTTCGAATGGAAATGTCATATTTTGTAGTAAAATGTATGGTTTTGAGAGTAAATCAACCCAGCATTGTCTTTTTACTTACAAGTAGTACATTTAAGTGATGCCTTTCTAAATAAACTGCAAAACCCTTGAGATAGGGGGTACAACTGAAGGATCCAAGGGGTCCAACAATACAAAAAAGGTTGGTAACCACTGGTCTAATGCAGTGGTTCCCATGTGTGGGCCGGGGCCCTTTTGTAGGCTTCAGAGGCACTACTGGGGGGCCCTCAAAGCTTGTCTACAAAACAAGTTAATTGAAAAAATTGGTTTTGACGGAAAAATATACATTTGTTTGCTACATTATACTACTTTAAACCAATAATTTACCTACAAGCATAGCTAAATGTTGCATTTTACTTAATTTTAGCTGTAAAAATAAAACAAAAATCCTTTGAATAGAGTAAATGTCCTGGCCGTGATGTCCTGGACTTTGGGAATGGCAGGTCAAATGGTTAATGCTGCTGCACATACAGTATGTCCTCAACGTCATGGGTTAAAATCCCAGCCTCGACAATAAGCTGAATGTCTCTCCCCACACTTTACCTCCTTTCATCTTGTGCAGTCCTGCCAAATGAAACCTATGAGCCAAAAAATCCCTAAAATAAAGAAATCTGTCCAAAATTATGATTTGCTGGTCAAGATTGAGTTGACAGTGCCTTTTATTTAAGATGTTTGTTGTCGTATTGGCACTGAAAATGATCAGCAAAAATCAATGAAAGGATTGTGAGCATACAAACTATACAGACAGGGGTTAGCAGATTTTATACTGTATGCAGTTGACATTGTACCTCTTAAAAATTTTTTGCAATTAGCCTATAATTCACCGTGCAAAAAATCGCATTCAGCCCCAATTGCAATCATATAAGAAATACAAATTAGTATTCAGCACCAGCCCTGACCCACTGCTATGGAAAAACATTAAATCAACCGTGCCTTATCCAATGCTATAGAGCAGAGGATTTGTCTGTTGGAACCAGCGCCCCTACGGTCATTAAGGCCGTCCCCAGGAGAGAGGGCCTTTCAGTGGGTTCAGTATCAGCAGCTGTGGCCCTGTCCTCCAGAAACATCTACACACCAACCCTCCACAAAGAAAAGCCATGGACACAATCAAGTCCGAATGAATAAAATCCAGTGAAATGTGAAGCTGGCTCAATGCAGACCGTGCCCTGTAAGACTCGGCCATTTAAACACAGCACACACCACTAAACTCAAACAAATATTACAAGTCTTTTCATCAAATTGCGATTTGAATATTGCTTTACTTTTGCGATAACAATACTTTGATATATTGTGCTGTCCAAACATTAAGACACATAATTTGCACTTCTGTTACTTTGTACAAGCTTTGTCTTAAAGGGACAAAAGCTTGTCCCTTTAAGGGACTTCAGTTTAAAAATGTTACAATTATGCATTTTCTACCCCCTACATGCTCCAGCAATGTCCTAGTGTAGAATGAGCCCAGACCCATTCTCCACAACTGCCGCTAAAATCCTGCACTGTCACTCAAAAAAGGCCAGTACCGTCATGTACGAGCTTAATATAGAAACTGCAGTTACGCGCAAGACCTGAGGTGGTAGTAGCGAGTATGGGCGGGCCATATTGTTTCGCAAATCATTATCACAATATGAAAAATTACAATGATATAAAAAAAATGATATCGTTGTGGACGATATAACTTATGTTACTTTCCGCTCCATCAGAGCAGCTTAAACACTGACTGTAGAACACGGGGACAGGTGCTTAAAAAGTCAAATGAAATGAAGGATGTAAACTGCTTGAGTAGATCATATATGCAAGAAAATTAGTATGCGGTTAACAAAATATGTATAAATCACTGAATTAATCTTCCCAATAGGCATAAGGCTGGAATTTTGAAGTAATGTGTCCATCGGGGGCGACGGTGGCGCAGATGGTAGAGCGGGTCGTCTCATGATTGGAAGGTCAGGGGTTCGAATCCCGCCTCCTGAAGGTGCACATTGTTGTTGTGTCCTTGGGCAAGACACTTCACCCTCCAGTGTCTGCGTACACTGGTGTATGAATGAGTGAGTGAATGGGTGAAGCCCCTATGAGAGACCAACAGGCCCGTTTGGAACCATGAGGCCGTCCTTCCGTGAACCCACCACCTGCAGGAGGAGCCATAGGAGCTGGTGCTATGTGATGCTGGTGCTGCGCCCACGACCCGGCAACGGACAAGTGGAAGAAAATGGATGGATGGATGTCCATTGTCAATTATATCGTTATTGTGATATTTCCTTTTTATATCATGATATAGATTTAAGGCCATATCGCCCTGCCCTAGTAGAAATGTAGTGCGGTACTGCGTAGTATTCTGATTAGTCTGTAGCTGAAAGGGCTTTGGCATTTTGCAACAGTCTTTATTTAAGCGTCGAGTCCTGGGCTAAGCTGCAGTAAACACAGCTAGTACAACCGTGTATTATTGACCACAGTCACTCCATAGTGAAAAAAAAAGAGTGTGTGCTTGCTGTGTGTCAGGAGCTGAGAGCCACAGGAAAGACCTAAAGTACATCGATTTCTTCTGGCTCCACTTTAATTATTGACGACTGGACAGTTCAAACTGTAGTTCATTGGAGGCAAAGATACAAGGATCATGTAGCTGTATCGCTCAAGGAAACTAAAACCAGATGTAAAATGTGAAAATATTCTTTAAGCCTTTTCTGTTTTTTGGATTTTTAGCCAAAGTATTGCTTATATCACAAACTATCCTTTTGTGGTCGTCTACTTTGATACAAGGCCCTAGGTCAGATTTTATTTTCCACTAGAAATGGAACAAAATTTGTTTTGTCCTTCAGTATATTGTAAAAGGTGATATTTGTGGGATAAAAAAAAAGCCTTTGGTGCACTCAACATCCAATTATAAAGTATTTATCAAATGTGAAGCAATGGGCTGTTTACATTATGGTGGCAAGATTGCACTCTGAAACGTGCTTATAAAACTTATCGCTGTGAAGAACTGCGATGTTATAAACACGTTAGGAACGTTAGGAATGAGTTTGAACCACAGCCACAGATTCCCTTGTTCATTGATTGCAAACACAAAAATCAGGTACAGGGCCTTTAAGTTCAATCTTCCCTGGTCAAAGCAGAGACATTAAGCTCATTAAGACAAAGATGGATAGCTAAATGGCAACAACAAAAAAACACACAAAAGAAAAAGAGAAAACTCAAACCAATGCCTACATTGTATCGTATATACAGTAATCAACATTCACAATTTAGGCAGCAAAGAAATTATGCTATATGGACTTTTTTTTGACAATGAAAAACTTACATCTCTAGACTACTGTTTTTAAAGTAGACTCTAACTCCCATAAAACTGCCAAATAAGAGTATTTTTGTTGTTGTGCTCTGCCAGATTTAGTCATGCTATTGCTATCATATTCTGCTTGATGCTTTAGCTACTCTCGCTCTGCAGCCCATCAAACCGACTCGCCCACTCCATGTTACAAATACGCAACCATTTTATTGTGCTGCTATATCTGAAGCGATATATTTTTCGCCAGTAACACACCACACGCCTTTTTGTTTTATTTTACGATGGCATCCTCCGTGTGTGCCGTTTGGCTCGCGGCCCAGGCTCGCTCTCTTCATGGCTGCCTAGCAACACTCTCACGCGCCGCCGCCGCAGCATCAGCACCAGCAGCCGCTAATGTCCACCCGCAATCTGCACACAGGGCCATCTGCACAATCAGCAGCAGCCGGATACAGAGGGGATTTGGCGCAGAGCATCAACAGTCGCAGCACGCCTCCTCGGGCAATCTAACCGTATGCATTAAAACTCAACCGAGCACGACGCGTTTAACGCCCAAAGGAGAATGTGCACACATGAGTGGCTAACAATAAACCACCAGCAATAGCAGTGAAAGGGGAGGATTATAAAGGGAAGCTAAAAAAAATGGCTGCAACTCATGTCAACACAAGCGCATAGAAACGCAAGAAAAGCTATTCTCATCGACAGAAGCTAATGCAGTGCCAATTAAGTGCATTAGCATTTAGCCTCGTGGTGGTAAACAAGACTGTTTCCAAAGATGCGTCGTGTCACGGGAAGGGATAAAGGACTGGGATCGACGTGTACATGCTGAGAGGAGACGCATCTGTGTCAAGGTGGAGCGTAGCCGCGGCGGTGGTGGTGTTCATGGTCAAAGACAAACGAGTCGGGTAACCAACACAAAAAAAAAGGGCAGCCGGGACTCACCTCAGCGCATCCCCGGGAGCGTGCGTTGTGTGCGGGCTGCGCCACACCCACAGCAGCCCCCCCACTCTTCCTGGTCCTAACACGGATGTCGCCTGAAAAATAACACTTAACAGGGGTTCAGTGGTTGAAGTTTGTGGTAAAATGTCGTAGAGCCAAACAAAAACACGTCGTCAGGTGGTGTTTTGGTGCGTGCGCGCGTTTGGACCGGCCCCCACGACGACCACGCCTGACCGGGGGAGGGAGAGGCAGGCGCCCGTGGGAGACAGTCACGTTAACGCAAAGAAAAATGGATCTGGATGCATTAATTTATTGATACATTTAGTGTTGGCGTTTTGCAAGTAACGTCAGATCGGTGTAACAAGCGTCTCCTGCCGCAATTACTGATATTAACGGAAACAAACAAAACATTGTTTCGTCGTGTCAAAAATAAATCAGATCAAACTGTAATTTCTTCAGTTTTTCCCCAAAATGTCACATTTCTCCTGAAAATAAAATGCATCCAGGTAACTATACAGAGAAACAACTCAAAAATTAGGATCTGACCTGAAGTGCGACATACCAAGACAAAGAAAAACGTGTCCTTTTAAAACATATTTTCACGTAAGTATACTAGCAACAACCAAATAAATATATTTTCCAAAACATAAAGCATTTTACACAAGCATGTGTGCATAAAAACAAAATTGACAGTAACTGCAGTCACAAAAGCAGGCAAAAGAATGACGTTTATGTCCAGTAGAGGGCGATACGCACACTCGCTTTGGCTCATTGACTAAATAACATATTTCATTCGGGTAATTGAAAACTAATGTAATACTATTACCAGTATTCACAATTTTGCTTCACAATTATAATTAAATAGTATAGTTAACTTTTAAATAAGATTATTACTTTTTTTCTTTTACTTGTCAGCCCACCTGTTGACTGTATGGACAACAAAATAATCAATTTAACCAATGGTAGAAAAATTGGATAAGAAAATTTGATGTCATTACCTAATATAAATCTGTAACAATAAGTACCGCTTCTGATCTCATGAGGGCATCCTTTACACGCTCTAGGATTGCTACATCCATAAGATAACTACTTACAAGAAGAAACAAATAGTCTATGTTTCCAGAGGGGGGGGGGGGAACGTGACATTTTCTTGGCAGCTTTCTAGATGAGCGCTTTTGTTAAACCTCAGCACGGTCAAGGCATCTGGAGGAAGAAAGGGGGAGAAAAGTATTTTAGGAAATCTTAAAAATGAAGGTTGCGAAGTTCCACATAAAATACAGCCTTAATTCATTAGACTTAATGCCTTCTACGGAGAGAATAACAAATCCTTCTAGTCTTCACTGGGTCTTCTAAGCCTCAATTATTATTATCACAATTAATTATGTTTCTTTGTATACTTTATTGTCCCCATGGGGAAATGTGTCCTCTGCATTTGACCCATCCTTTGATGCCACTGGGGCCACCTGTAAGGAGCAGTGGGCGACGGATTTGGAGCCAGGCTCAGTTTTTTTAAATTTAATTATTATTATTTTTTTTTACAGAGGACAGAATTCCCTAATAGGAGTGTTGACATGCTATGCAAATTTAATACAACGGCAAAATCGTGCTCCATGTAAAGGTCTGCACTGAAGGCGAAGTCCTCCCATCCATAAAACACCCGACCTTGTGATTGTTGCACCTCTGATTACCCTGTAGACCATATAACTATAACTTTCTGGATCTGTAATGTCAGTCTTTGTCAACAACATCCAGGAGGTGTCTAGGTGTGAAAATACAGTTGAGATAATGATTTTTTCCCCATTTCACTGTTAAATACCATATAGACTTGTGCAGGTGATGAAGGCATAGCAACAGCATGGCAACTGAAGCAAGACAATATTATCAGCTAAAACACTGTTACATGTTTTACACATTGTAAACGGAATCGAATTAGCTTCAAAACATAAAACATTAAATTCCTCGCTGCTCAAACAAGAGATTCCAGGTGGAAAAATTGCATATTTATTAACAGCTAATCGCCTGTGGAGCCACTATAGTCACCTCACCAGACAATGCTCCCGAAGCACTTTATTTAAATTCATGTAGCCTGCAGCCCACGGACATGTATTTACAGTCTGTGATCACAAACACCCAAGAGCTAGTTTTAATCAAGTATACAACAGATGACTTCAAACTTACATGGACAATTACGATGCTGTAGCTATTCTTCTATTAGAGTACATTCCTGCTTTGAAGCCTAACACACACTGCCTCTGGATACATTTCCACGTTTTCATATTTGACTGTCGGCTAAGCTGAATTCATGAGACTAAACGGGTATCGGTGTAACCTGCTGTGGTGGAACTGCGTGTCCAGGCTGGCCGCAGCTCCATCATTGACACAAAGCCCTATAAACTGATTGCACAGGGGTACTGAGGGTACATGCTCCCCAGGGCTAATTCACCCCAAACCAGAGGGGAATTATACGCGCCTATATGGGTAGGCCATGGGATCTGGACATGTCCTCACCTCAGAGATTTTCTCATTGTGCAATCTTTCACAAAGATTTTACGCAGATCAAGGTACTTTAGGCTTGAAGATATTACAATACTTTTTGTTTTGTGTTGATCGGTCAAATATTTGCAGAGATCTTCACATTTTCAGATTGCAACTGATCTATATCCAATCCATTTAATGGAGCTTATTTATACGAGTCGCCGAGTTCGGTGGTTCAGAAATGTGTCAAGTCTGAAGGTGGCAGTCGCCAACCACGACTTCATGACACAAACTTTGTAAAACGCAAAAGGTTTTCACACCGGGCGGGCGCCATGAGCGCTTAGCTCTTTTACACACCACTGGACATAGGAAGCTTTGCACAGCAAGTCCCCAAGGACTGCTCCAGGTAAAGGACACCAGCCTCCCACTGTTCAGGAAGGTTTGTTTAAGTCCAGAGCACCTGCTCCTCCCGGTGCAGCTCAGTCTTTATGAGGCAAACGAGGGTTTTTTGTCCTTGTGCTCATGTCTACCGACTTAATCCACACAGTCATTAATAAATCAATACAGTGACTGGAAGTCGTTAGCGCATAACCTCTAAAACCAAGAAATAAGAAAAAAAAAACGTTTTATAGATTTGTTTTTTCCGATTTCTTAATTTTGTTTTCAAAATTATTGAGTTTCAATTCAGAATGTACACTTTGCAATAAAAAAAATCCAAATACATAAATTCACCCTAAAAATGTTCCATGTAAAAAAAAAAAAAAAAAAAAATGCTTAAATTCAACAGTTAAAATTCAGTGTAATTTGCAGTGAAAAAACACAAAAGTTGCTCAGAACATCAAGACATGAGCAAACGTCAGAGCCGAGACGCAGGATTTTTCCTATTGGTTTGTGTCTTTCATGGGCGGGACTTACAGATGAGGAGGAAGTCAAATCCAAGAATTTTGCAGTCTGCTAATGAACCAGAATTTGGCTCGACTCACTCTGGATCGATTAGTCACCACTGGATGTTCTGTGTGTGAATCCGTTACTGTGAGTTTCTGTTGTTAAATGTAAGGGCTTGATTTTTTCAATATTTAATAGGTGAATTATTCCATTTGAATTGTTTCTACTGTGAATTTTACAGTCTGAATGTTGACTGTTAAGTAGTAGAAAGTTGGCGGTTTCCTAAAGTTCTCTGAATAAATCACAACATTTGTACACACCTGCTAACCTCATACACGTTGTGAAATGCAAAGCCGAGAGGCACGAATTCATGACCAACATATAAACAAAGCACTGGCTTATCTGGAAATATGAACCTCCTTTGTGTTTGAAGTTAGTGTCCTGTAGATTAGTGGCTCCATCGGGAGGTACTCATGTGTCCCCTTCTTACACTTTTTTCATTTTAATTACAGATAATTTATGCTTTAGTAACATAATTAAAGTAGGTGATATAGACATGGTTTACAATGCACCCAGTTGGTGGTAAAGATTGACTTTACTCGAAAGTTTAAGGACCTCGGATCAACATTTTTTTTAATGTGAACCAGGAAGCAAGGAAGAGATGAAATTATCTCCAAAAGGCATGCATTAATTGCAGCCAGTGACACATTTCATGGCGTAGTAGTCCTCCTCAGTCGCAGTCTCTACCGGCAGCTTTCTTGGCATTTTTTGCAAAACCTGTTGACAAAAAGGATTCACCTGTTCAGAGATATCGCTAACGCCGACACAGCAACACAACACAGTGCTCGACTGTCTGGTACAAAGAATGTATTTAGTTAAATGCCTCCAAATTCTGGAAAACGTAACACCATCTGTGAAAAAGCTGACACGCTACAGAGCTTGATGAAGTTAATTGCTTCTTTGTAGCAGCCAATGCACCTGAGTCAAAGCGCACCCACTTGCTCATCTGACGCACTTCTCCCATTGTTTTCTCATATCCGTCAGAGTAAATTGTTACCTGTCGTGCACCGTTTTGGCATACATTGGGGTTTTTGTCAGCAGGAGATGTCAGGATGATTACTTTGGAAATTGACTGCTCTGAAATATTCTTATAGGTTGTAACTCATAGCGTAATAAACTGCCTTCTCCACCAGGGATTGTTCTCCACGATGAGACAAAGCTTGGAGCTTTTAACCATGCAATAACATTCCCTTTTTCTATACCTTAAATAAGACTATATACACCAATCACTGGCGAATGTGAAATAGGTGTAATATATTGAACACACTTGTTGGACCGTCACAACTAGAAAGCACATAAAAAAAAAGATATGCAAATTGTAGACAAGAGCAGCTCCATCTTGAATAATCCAATCAGATCATGCATTTGTTAGACTAGAGGGACAAACCTCCGATCTGAAAAGGTGATGAATTCACTGTTAGCTGCTTATTAATAAAGCTACAGCTGGCGTAAATTGCTGTGATTAGCTATTGTTCACTGGCATTGGGTCTTTGGCTTTGAATATCAAATCATTCGCTAATTACCTTCACAGATTACGTTTCTTGATTCATTATTCACTGATAAAACGGGACTTAACTCCCAGTTTTGCTCCAATCCCACAACAAAGACTAATTATTGAACCTGTTAATAAGTGCACGAGGTGGGGTTTTGGCAGTCCTGAGTTCAAAGATCTCTGGAGACCGAAGCAAAATGTCCTGAACTCAATCAACCCAGTCCAGCTTTCAAAATTTGTATTTGTTTATCCAGCCTTGTACTTATGATGTAAAATGTGAATCATATGTAACGTGTTCAATGTTGCAAAACAAACCATGGCACATTACTGATGAACACTGTGCTCTACAGTGTTAGTGACTGAGGGTTTGAGTGGGATGTACCTATTCTCTGTATGCACATGAACATTAAGGAATTGACCAAGCCAACTTTAAACTTGAATAGCAATCCACTTGCCACATCTCCATCCCCACAGTGGGTGGGACACAGCCTGTAGTTTCTAGCAGTTAGATACAGATCTAATACAGATTTGAGCAAAAAAAAAAAAGAAAAGAATCAAGTTAAGAGTAATAATTAAAGGGTCCCCACAGCATGACATGCACTATAGCTAAAGGCAATGTACAGCCGGCTGAACAGGAAATACATGAACTCAATTGGATGACTGCAGAATGCCCTTGACAGTTCTGCCTGCATTTGGTTCTACAAAATAGAAACACATTGATTTAGCAGTCTGCAAAGCAGTATTGCTTACTTTGACACACAGACACTATGACCATGCTCACTTTACCTGGTAAAAAGAATTGCAGTAGTACAAGATACCCTTCACAATATGCTATTTTAATGGTGGATGTTGTTGAAATTAGGGATGATCACAGCCAACCACAAAATCCGTAACGGGTCAAGGGCCGTTTGCCAGATTAACTTCAATATTCCTTTTGCCAGTAGTACTTACTCCTGTGCAAGAGCGTATTACCAATTTACCATTCATTTTATATTTGTCAGAAGATGTGTGAGGTCTGTAGGTGACTTCCGCTTCCAGTTGTAACATGCAGTAAAGACGAACCAACTTGGAAAACAACTACAAGAACACTCACTAATTGAAGTTTATTATTTTGCCATAACCAAGACTGAAGGACAAGACGAAGGGCTGCAAAGTGCAAGAAGACGGCAAGTAACGATTTGGACAACTCACCGCTGTTGGGGAACAACATGCAGTGAGGGCGAGCCCGGCTCTGGCATTTTGGAGGAGATACACCGTCTCAGGCAGGAGATTAAAGAAGCAGCAACAGAAAATAAACAGGCACTTGCTGGAGTAGAAAAAAGTATAAAAAATGTTGCAAAACAAACAACGGAGCTGGAGACGTGAGTGGGCAATACAGAAGACCGAATGACCCACCTGGAAACGACCATTGTTTATCTGCTCCAAAGTGAAGCATACAACAGCGGTACAGAGGAAAAGGAGGGTCTGTGATAAACTTTTGAACAGAACGCGCAGCTAAATGGATCTCGATTTAATGCATTTATAAAAAGGAATTAAATTGAAGCGGGAACAAACGTGGTGAAGGGGGTACACTAGCCAGCATATTTACTCAAGAGTAACCTGATTTTAAAATGTGTTTGCACAGGTAGAAGTAAAAAGTCATCATCCAATTTATAAAGAACTGGGTAACATAGCATAAAAGTCTGATTTATGTTTTAATGATGATGCATTCAGATTTTTCCAAAAAAATATACCATTGTTGAGATATCATTTAAAGAAAATAAATGATAAAATATTCGGTTCATTTTCTTACATGAAGCTTTGGTCACTGACAAAGTAGAAGTAGTAGTAAATGTAAAGGAGTACTGAATACTAAGAACAAGACAGGTTCATGTAAAACCTACGGCACGGTGTAGTGTGTGTCAGTGGAGGCAACATGAATGAACGGCCTGCAGTTGGGCGATCTTTGATGAGACGGGGGAGTGCTCAGTGGCTCTTATCGGCTCAGCCCCATGCAGTGAATGTGAATAAGGCCGGGGAAAGTCTGCAGATACGAACATAATTAGGACAAGCTTGTCCATGTGCTGCTGTTGTAAGTCGGGCAAAGATTTGCGTAAAGCCAATAAAGTCATCAGTCGAGTTCGGCAGTGATACAAACGCTCATCTTGTTACGAAATGTCCTTGATCTAATGCACATTTGAACTACCCATACAAAATGAATGGAACACGCTGTGGAGAGCACACACTGAGCCCTGTCAATCACTTGGGAAAAATGAAAAGAGAAGCAGGGTGAACGTGTCATCAGCTGGACCTTTGCACATTCACCTTACCACACAGGTTTCAGCATCCGGGTCACCGGGAGTAAAAAAACAAACCAACCAGGTGACCTTTTTTAAATGAGCTTTCTGGGTGACTGTACATTTGAACAAAAGGCTTAAGATTTTATTCCGTTTTTTTTTTCCAGACCTGTCCGTACTAATTTTTTGCCACTTCCATCTTAAACTAAATATGTTGCGAATTGTATGAAATGTTGTTGGCAAGTATTTTTCCATTTGCTATACCCCCTTCCAAAGTGCCTTCTGTACTTTAATCTTTATTTGAGGAACAATGTACAGAGACAATAAGCTCACAGAGATGCACTACACCAGATTATAGCTAAATATCTGTAGTCCCTAGATACAAAATAAAGTATGTACATCTGGTCTAGGACTGCAGATGAAAACTAGCCTTATTGACCAACTCTGGCATATTTTATAGTTATACTCTGTTCAGTTAATATGCAATGTCCTTGTAACAAAGTAAACACATATTTCCAAGATCTCCAATTAAAGAAATTGTGCATCCCTAGTAGTAATATTATCAAAATGTTATTATCAACAGACTGCAGGGCTGCCACTTACCAGAATAACCGACCTCAGGAAACAAGACTTATTCGGTGTAATCAAATGCGGAAGTGTGTGTTTACTTTACAACTACAATATGTTGTTTAAAAAGCAAACCGTTACCGTGGCTTGGTCTGGTGCCACTTGGATGATGAACTGGTATGAACAGTGCTGAAGGACTAATCTGGCCATGTCTGCATCTTCTGGTTCAGGTTCGGCGGTCACAGCAAGAACTTCGTCCATGTGGTCATCAGGTAGATTCAAGAACTAGATAGGAGGATCATTAAAAATAATACAGTCATTAAAACAAAGCAAAAAGATACTGGCATTTCACCACTTCGCTCAATTCTCACAAAAAAGCATAAAAGCTTCAATTATTAAAAGGTTTTTAAACTATTGAGTAAAAAGCAGCCAAATTAATTGCAATTTGGAAAAGGTGGCTAAAATCGGCACAGATAGTATATTTAAGTATTTTCCAAAGAACATACGTCACTCCACATAGAATAGGCTGCGCATGTTTTGTATAGTTCGAGGACCAAAAATGCATTAAAAATTAGTTTGAACACTTTCTCAATGTAAAGATACCAGATTAAATAAAAAAAGGAAATGGGCGTCTTGGAGTGGACTTTACCCATAAATGCCAAATACGCTGTCTATCCAATATTAATTTGCTTGTTTTGTCGCACAATGGCATAATCACTTAAAATCTACGAGACGCCTTCCCTTAAGGACTTTATATCGGGAAGAACAAGAGGAAAACAAAGCCTGACCTGCTGCAAATAATCAGGCATTCTTGTTCTGTGCAGTGTGGATTTTTGGACGTATAATGCAGGTCTAATTCAAGACAATGCAAAGAACATGTAATAAGCATGTTGCCATTGTGAATTCAATGGTGCCCTCCTGACATGTTGAAAAGATCCGTATCCGAGAAAAGGGAGGTTTTAGGGGATAAAAGGAGGTAAATGTCATTTGGGAGAAAAAAAAAACGTTACTTAAAAAAATTACGTTATTGGCAACATGCTAAACACTTGGCAGATTGTACGCAAATACTTAAGCTGAGGAAACTTGTGTTCAAACAGTAATATGTTGTTGTGAAACTAATAAGACCATTATGCCAGTTGCTACTATAATTAACAATTAGAGCCTTATTTGCCTTTGATGTGAGAAATTATCCCCTGGGTTCAAAGCATTTCTTCAAATAAGACCCCATGCTGTTATTAGGAAAAACATGATTTTCACATTACTATAAGTAAAACAAAAAAGTATTTAGTCAGCCACCAATTGTGCAAGTTAGTTCTCCCACTTAAAAAGATGAGGCCTGTAATTTTCATCAAGGGTATACCTCAACTATGAGAGACAAAATGAGAAAAAAAATAATCCAGAAAATCACATTGTCTGATGAATTAATTTGCAAATTATGGTGGAAAATAAGTATTTGGTCAATAACAAACAAGCACGATTTCTGGCTCTCACAGACCTGTAACTTCTTCTTTAAGAGGCTCGTTACCTGTATTAATGGCCCCTGTTTGAACTTGTCATCAGTATAAAAGACACCTGTCCACAACCTCAAACAGTCACACTCCAAACTGCACTATGGTCAAGACCAAAGAGCTGTCGAAAGACACCAGAAACAAAATTGTAGACCTGCACCAGGCTGGGAGGACTGAATCTGCAATTGGTAAGCAGCTTGGTGTGAAGAAATCAACTGTGGGAGCAATTATTAGAAAATGGAAGACATACAAGTCCACTGATAATCTCCCTCGATCTGGGGCTCCAAGCAAGAGCTCACCTCGTGGGATCAAAATGATCACAAGAACGGTGAGCAAAAATCCCAGAACCACACAGGGGGACCTAGTGAATGACCTGCAGAGAGCTGGGACCAGAGTAACAAAGGCTACTGTCAGTAACGCACTACACAGTATATGTCCCTGCCCGTCTGAAGTTTGCTAGAGAGCATCTGGATGATCCAGAGGAGGACTGGGAGAATGTCATATGGTCATGATGAAACCAAAATGGAACTTTTTGGTTAAAAACTCAACTCGTCGTGTTTGGAGGAGAAAGAATGCTGAGTTGCATCCAAAGAACACCATACCTACTGTGAAGCATGAGGGTGGAAACATCATGCTTTGGGGCCGTTTTTCTGCAAAGGGACCAGGACGACTGATGCGTGTAAAGGAAAGAATGAATGGAGCCATGTATCGTGAGATTTTGAGTGAAACCTCCCATCAGCAAGGGCATTGAACATGAAACGTGGCCGGGTCTTTCAGCATGACAATGATCCCAAACACACCGCCCGGGAAACAAAGGAGTGGATTCGTAAGAAGCATTTCAAGGTCCTGGAGTGGCCTAAGTCTCCAGATCTCAACCCCATAGACAATCTTTGGAGGGGAGTTGAAAGTCCGTGTTGCCCAGCGCCTGCCCCAAAACATCACTGCTCTAGAGGAGATCTGCATGGAGGAATGGGCCAAAATACCAGCAACAGTGTGTGAAAACCTTGTGAAGACTTACAGGAAACGTTTGACCTCTGTTATACCCCTTAATGGCAATGACAAAGTATTGAGATTAACTTTTGTTATTGACCAAATACTTTTTCCACCATAATTGGAAAATAAATACATTAAAAATCAGACAGTGATTTTCTGGATTTTGTTTCTAATGTTGTCCCTCATAGTTGAGTCCCTATGATGAAAATTAGAGGCCTCTCTCATCTTTTTAAATGGGAGAACTTGCACAATTGGTGGCTGACTAAATACTTTTTTTCCCCACTGTAAATGCACCACTCTGGCACCAATGCCTCCTCAGCGCTCAAAATTATAATTTCTTTTTACTGGGAGTTCACACACAACAGACAACTGTGGAGTGAAAGCAAAATGATACATGATTCTGTTATTTTTCCAAAAATAGAAAAGTGGGGCGTGCATAAGTATTCAGACAGCATGACTTAATACTTTGTGGAACCCCCTTTTGCTGCAATAACAGCAGCAAGTCTTTTTGGGTTTGACTCTACAAGGTTTGCACATCTAGAGACGGACATTTTAGCCCATTCCTCTTTACAAAACAACTCAAGCTCTGTCAAATTAGAAGGAGAGCGTTTGTGAACATCAGTTTTCAGGCCTTTCCACAGATTTTCAATAGGATTTAGGTCAGGACTTTGACTGGGCCATTCTAACACATTCATGTTTGTTTTTAAACCATTCCATTGTAGATTTAGCTTTGTGTTTAGGGTCATTGTCCTGCTGGAAGGTGAATCTCCGCCCCAGCCTCAATTCTCTTGCTGACTCCAGCAGGTTTTCCTCCAAAATGTCCCTGTATTTGGCTCAATCCATCTTCCCAACTATTCTTACAATCTCCCCAGTCCCCGCTGAGGAAAAGCAGCCCCATAGCATGATGCTCCCCCCACCATATTTGACACTGGGGATGGTGCACTCAGGACGATGAGCAGTGTTGGGTTTGTGCCATACATCTGACCAAAGCAGCTTCTTCCACATGGTAGCTGTGTCCCCCATATGACTTAATACACCCAGAAAAATGCTGTATGAATACTTATGCACACCTCAATTTTCACGTTTCTATTTTTTTTTTAAATAAAACAGAATCATGTATCATTTTTCTTTCACTTCACAGTTGTTTGTTACTTGTGTGTGAACTTTCAGTAAAAAATTCAAAATAAAATCTTTGTGTTTATGGTTGTAAACATGACAAAATGTGCAAAGGTTCAAGGTGAATTAGTACACGTGTGTGTGTGTAAAATATATATATATATATATATATATATATATATTTTACACACACACATACATATATATATTTTACACACACACACACACACATACATACATACATATAAATAAATAAATGACATCGGATCTGCAGTTCCAGGAACAGCAAAGATATTGCGCAGAACCCTCAAGCTCCCCGGGCGTGGAGTGGAGAGGAAAGAGACCACTGTGGAGGGTGAGTGTGTGTATATTATATTATATTATTTATATATATATATATATATATATATATATATATATATATGAAAAATAGCAGCATAATAACTCTGCACAACTGATTAAGAGCGAGGACCTTTTTTAACCACACTTCCCCTCATTAAAAATATTGCCATCAAAACCTACAGCCTTTCAGTTTTACAGTTAGACATT
Source organism: Proterorhinus semilunaris (assembly GCA_021464625.1). Taxonomy (NCBI): domain Eukaryota; kingdom Metazoa; phylum Chordata; class Actinopteri; order Gobiiformes; family Gobiidae; genus Proterorhinus; species Proterorhinus semilunaris. The sequence goes on along the minus strand of CM038345.1, from coordinate 26,087,200 downwards.
TCAAAATGTGAAGAAAAAAAAAGAATGATTGCACTATGGTGGCAAAATAAATTTCCCCTACAGCAAGAAAATATATTATTGGTGCTGCAAAACAGACTTACGTCATCCACTCTCCACAGGTCGCTGCTCAGAGCTTCAGTCTGACTGTAAGTGATTGCATTCTTTAGGAAATCAGTCCCACTGCCATCATCCTGACAAAGAAAATGGCACTAATCAGCATTTTGATACAAGTGCTGTCGGGCTCCTTGGGCTTAACATAGAGGGCACTTTGACTTTGATAGAGACCTAATGAAGGTTGGACTTACACCATCTGTGTCCTGCAGAACAGCAACAAGCAATCGGATATACTCAGTCGCGGCTTTGAGCGTGTCCACTTTACTGGGCTTTCTGTCGGGGCGCATTAGAGGAACCATGCGCTTTAACCGGGAAAACATAGTGTTCAGATTTCTGATCTGAAAAAAAAAATAACATAAACCAATCAATGAATTTATCTGTTAAAACTTAAAATTAGGGTTATGGACTGATCTTAACCAACTAAGCAGCCATTTTCATCAAATGCAAAACAACAAGTTTGATTATGTATGCTGCACAAGTTAAGCCCAGGGGCAGCACCCTAAACCACCATTAACATGGCTCCACACTGGTCACCGGGCACACCAAGGCACTCTGGTTCATTGCGCTCTGAAAGGCACAACATTTACAGTTATAATACAATTATGCAATTATCTCAGTATAGTCAGTTGAAAGCTCAGAACCTGATAGAGTTCTGCACTAGCACCATTTAGGACTTGGTTGGGGGAAGGGGGAGGTTTTAGGTTTACTACACTGTGATTAGCCATTGGATCTACAACAATACATTTCTCAAACACTTCACTGTAGATAGTATTCAGTCTGAGGACTCTTTTAAAAACAGTTGAAGACTTCATTGTTAAGGAAAGCTTTTGGTTAATCTTTTTATTTAATTTTTTATGTTGTTTCTTCTGTCGTTTTAATTCACCCATGAGTTGTACAGCACTTTGTGATTTTTATCTATGAAAAGTACTTTATAAATAAACTTTAAAAGGAGAGAAATAAATTCAAAAACTGAATTGCATGTCATGTATTAATATGTAAGTTTGTTGCTTTAATGGACAGGTGCTGTAAATTAGCACTTGTGCAAATGCACTAAAAACATTGCATCTGGTTTGTCCAATGTACATGTGATGTCCGTAATAAACGAATAAAAAAAAAAAAAGTACAGCTTCAACCTCACGTCACAAAATGTTTTTATAAAATTTTAAATACCAACCTAATTGTTCTTAGTAAATTGTGAAAATGAAGTGAAATCAAGACATTCAGAATTGTTTTGGTTTCCTTAATTTCTTTTCCAAGTCATAGCAAAGGACCCTAAAAGCCCATATAGTAAACCAGTTTGTTTGAACAGGAAATATCTTTATAGGGCCAATCCATTGTATCTCTGTCTACTGTGATTCAACCGTGAGCCATCCTTACCAAGTAAATACCAGAATTTAGTTCCAAACTATTTTTGTTACCATCTCAAAAACGAATTAAACACATCAAGCTTTCAGCTGCTCATGCAAAACTTCATGGAGTTGCTGACAGCAGGAGGGGGCCTATTATTATTAGCAGCCTTAGCAACCCATGGCTCGCTCATTTGAAGTTACACTGTTATTTCTTTCAGTAAATTGCAGTTTATAAAACGCGTATACAACTCACCCGAAGTCGCTCCTTGGCGTTGACCATTTCTCGTTTTTTCACCGTCTCTATGAAGTCCTCAGCCACAAAGTACAGGCCGTTTTTCCCTCGTTTGAACTTCTCGATGTTGCAGTAAATGGGTAACGCGGACTCACCCGTCAAACACTTCAAAATGTCACTCATCAGCTCTTTCTCCGGGGTTTTCATTATTTCGCCAAGGTTATTGCGTAAATGTGCCTTATGTATGGCAGTGAGAAAATAATGTTATTTTTAGTGCGTGCAATGAGCCACAGAGGGGCCGTGTCAGAGCGAAGCACCTGATAGCACACCTGACTAATTAACCACACGGATGTGCTCGCGATATCGTTACATCCGGTAAACTGTCGAAATAAGCTGCCTGTCAAGTGGCGCTGAATCATAGAAATAAGTAGTGATGGCGAGATGAAGCCCCATGAGGCATTTGAAGCAGTCACCCAAGTGGGTCGACACATGTACCAACGCTTCGGAGTGGTTCATTTGCTCTACTGCGCCATCAAGTGGACAAAACAATGTACTTCAACTAAAGTTACTAATACACATGCACCAAATACACAGGAGTGGAAAATCTTGTGTAATTAGAAGTAATGTGACGAGAGAAGGGTCTTTATTACGTACGGAGCCCGCCAGGGGACATGACGAATTTTTATTTTTTTATTGCATTATTTTGCAATACTTTGCGAAATAATGCAATAAAAAAAATTATTATTGCAAAATAATTATTAACGCAATCATATTTGGGTAGACAGGCCGCTTTCAGCGTCTTCGGCGTATCTCTACGCTATCATCCTCCACACACAATGGAGCATGAATGGGGGAAATTAACTTCCCTGTATTTTGAACTCGCCTCTCATGACTCTCATGACATGTAGATCTTGGGAGAGATTTGTTACAGGATTTCAGATTAGCACAGCCAGGCCCCGAGATCAGGAGAGAGGGTCACTCCCCTACCGATGTCTATCTGATTGTGGACTGACCCTCTCTACTGATCGCGGGGGCTGGCTGTGCTAATCTGAAATCCTATAACAATTCTCTGTCCCAAGATCGCCTCTCATCTGGGACACGCTCCAATACCTCGTACAGCTTCCACGTAATACGTAAGATAATAAGATGTCTTTCACTTAGGCTACGTAATACCACGTCTGTTGGCAGCACTATCTTGATTCTTTGTATTTTAAACCAAATTCGAAATAAAGGTTAATTAATTTCCCCCATGTATGCTCTATTGTGTGCGGAGGATGATATGATAGCGTAGACATGCCCGTCGCTATGGGCGGGCCATAGGGGGCCGTGCCCGTCCCCCAAGATGCTTGCGTAATGAATATTGTTTAACTATAGGTATCCAGAAAAATATTGTTCAGGCACTGGTATCGGGGGAAAAAATGGAAAGCTACCCAACCTTGAGACAGTTTGTACAATCATCCCTTATTTCGGTGAACCCCTTATTGAAAACATGTATCTTAAATCTAATGAAGATTCCACCACAAAAAAGAAAAAGAAAAAGTGAATTTATCCCGCTTTTATACACACAACTAATGGAGTTGGGTTATCTCACAACTGAGCGTTTCAAGGCAAGTTGGGGGAAAGATTTGGAACGTGGTTCAAGGCATTTATGTCTGCAAAAATAAAAATAAATACAAAATAGAAAATGCTTACATGCAACAGACAAACAGTGGTGAAACCAATATATAGAATTTTGCATCGACTGCACACACTCCTCAGTTTATTTAGTTTTACGCTGAATAACCACCTCTTTCTGTCAACTCAGAGCTTTAAAGCAATTTTTTTTCTGAAATATAATCATTAAAACTCAACTCTACAACAGAGGACAGAACATGACATACAGATTAACATTAAACTATTGTCTGCACAAAAGACTTGTATCATTATCCCTTGAGCCAGAAGATTGTTTGTTGACCTTCTCAAGTCTTTTAAGGGAGAAGAGGGCTTTTCACATAAGAAAATCAATGTTTTTGCATTATAAAAGAAGATTTACCGTATAGCTACCTTATTTAAATGTTGAACTCTCCTTGTAGGCCTAAGCATACCCTGACAATATTCAATCTTAAACTATTTGGCCACAGGCTTTATGGATAAAAATATCACCACCACGGCAGGACGCCGCGTGCCCATATCTATAGAGCCATGAGCCACACTTGGCATTTTAAAATGTCTCTGAAAACCCTATAGAAATGCTTTCTTGCATCCCATCTGTTCCTGTCAGCTTCACTACAAAACACCAGAAAGTTACAAAAGTATTCTTTGTTGAAAAGCACGTTAAGAGTATATAACAGGATACCAGTGTTGGGAAGATTATTTAAACAAGTTATTAGTTATAATTATTAGGGCTGAAACAACTAATCGATTAATCGACAACTAATCGATTATTGAAATAGTCAACAACTATTTTAGTAATCGATTAATCGTTTTCTAGTAAACACAGACTTAAATAGAGCAAAAATGACATGAAAATTTTATCTACTTTGTTTTTGAAGTTAGGGTCTGTAGTGTTTTGTAAATTTCATAAATATCTGTCTGTGTCTCATCCAATCAGAAAGCAGAATTAGCACTTAGAGCCTCCAACAAACGTTAATTTTAAGTTTACTCCATCAACATGTCCTCAAATGCACCACTAGCTTGATGTGATAACAAAATAGAAAACATATAATTTTCATACACAATTCCTAGCCAAGCAATTAATTGATTACCAAAATAATCGTTAGTTGCAGCCCTAATAATGACACTTCTCTGCAAAAGTAACTGCATTGGTAACTGAGTTACAGTATGATAAAAGTAACTCGTTACTGGACAAAGTGGTTACTTAGTTACAAAAAATACTGCAAGAAAAAGCGATCATTTGGCATGTTGGAGTAAACATAAGCCTGTTATAGCCACAGAATCACTAAATCTTCAGAACCAGCGTTTACTTTCAGTCGCTGAGCCAGAGCTCAGCCCCGACACAAACAGCAAACACAGAGGCTACATCACAGTTTGTGTTTTTCCTTCTATGAAAATGGAACCAAAGATCACAAAAAGAATCAAAACAGAAAAAATAAATACATGAAGAATAGAAAAACAAATTGAAAGAAGTCATAATTTATGAGACTGTTTGTACATTCACATAGATACATTACATTACAATCTTAAATCTCAGATTAAATAAGAGAAACATCCTTATCCTTTTTTGGTTTGAAAAGTTTTGGACAAAGTGTTTTTTTGGGCATATGATGACCTTCCACCCCAAAAATATATACATAAATTGACACACTTTGCTAACAAGGTTTCCTATGAACAATATATTTTTTATAGGCCGAGTATCAGGCAACTATTATTCTTAATCAGAGTTTACCTGCATATTACAAGATCAATAATTTTTTCACACATTCCTATTTGTTCCAGAGACCCAACATTTTTCAAATCAAACTGTTTTTGAATAGCCCAAAACCAACAGTAGCTACCTCACAGAGTTGACGGATTATATACAAACGGGAGGAGCCCTTTAGTACATTTTATGCACTTTTAACACATCATTCCTGTTCTATAAATTACTTCGAATTACTGTCTATTTGCATTGCGCCATACAAATAGATTTGCTTTTCTTTGCCAAGCCAATTATTAAGTCAAAACCTTATGCATTCGTGATTTACTTGTTAAATCATCAGAAGACATGATTTTAAACCCAGCACGTCCTACTAACAGGATACAACCATAGACTGTATAAAGAAAGATACAACTTAATGCGAACTTACTAAACAGGAGCTGGTCACAGCCAATCAGCGTCCGTGAACATAGTGACGTAATGTTCACCAACACCAGGAAGTTGCTGCAACTTTCCTACTGTACTTTACTCCGCCTTTTTGGTTTAATTTAGTATGCCAGTCTTGGCTGCTAACACTGAGAAACAATTAGAAATCTTAAACGATTTGTACCGAGCTAATACCCTGCAAGTTTCGTGGATAGTCACAAAAAGCGTGGAGAAGCGCAGACCTTACTAAACTAAAGTCGTCATTGATCACTGAAAATGTCATCTCCGGTAGCTTCCAGTCTGCTGGCTAACTACTCCATAGAGCTCCACGACGTGCAAGTCCATAAAGTAAGTGGCTAGTAGTTATTAACAAGATACATTACGTCGCTATTTGGGGGTCATACTTTAAAACATTATAAAATATCGCAGACAACCTTGAGTTATTTTTATGGGCTGCTCTCCGTGTGGCTTTTATAAACTGGTAAACAAGTCCAACAGAATAGCACTCCTCACTATAATGCTGTTATCTTCTTAGAAAACCTTCAGACGAGTTCAAACGTGACCTCTCTCCAAAAACTAGCTTCAAGCTAGTGCTACTACAATGTAATCATACTTTCACTACAAAAGTAACTGGTGAGTCTGAAATGTATTGATCATGCAGGTTACGGCCAGTGGTTATTATTGAATGTAGTCTTACACCAGGAAGTGGCAGTTTATGAAAATGACTCACTCATTTATCATTTAGTTTGTTTCCACGATTTCTTAAATATAATCGTAATAACTGTGTTCTTTTGTGTCATATAATAATATATCGCATGACATTTTTAACATTGTAGAAAGCTCACAATAAGGTAGAGGTGATTCATGGTCATTACTGGGCTTTTGCTGTGAGCAAAATGTTACTACATTTGAAAAGAATGTTGGTAAAACACACAACATTTTAGGAAACGTCTTGACCCTCGAGTACAACTGGAGCACAGCATATTCAGACAAACGAGCTTATAATCATACAATAATACATACATAATACATTTGTAAAGCACTGTACAAATGAAGCAAACCTCACATCATTAAAACACAAAACAAGGCAGACAAAAACAAGAATAGGTCAGTCGAGTAGTTCTCCATATGCTCAGTCTTGGAGAAGTGGCGTTTCAGTCGTCTTTTAAAGCCTCCACCGTAGTGATGGGATTCATGGCTCTACGCCTTTGGGATCTGTTCATTTCAAAGAGCTGTGCAAAAGACTGGCTAATCTTTCTTCTTTTTTATTTTATGGTACCAGCCAGGTAACTCACATTATCTAAGACCTGATCACTGACATTTAGTTTTTACAGTTCAGAAATCATGCATGTGTGAATAGAATTAATGAAAAGAGGCAACAACTGTCAAATAATGTTTTACCTGTCCTGATACAGATCAGACGGTACTGCTGTTTACTGGTCAAAACCTCTTTCATTGGAGAGCTGGCTCCGAAGTGTATCAATAAATGTTTTGCCAACTCTACGAAGTAAGGCATCACCCTCCCTGGGAGTTCAACCCAAGACCTTCTTGCTGCCTCTGTGCTGCCTGTGTTTTTGGCTTGTCGTGACTGTTGTCTACTTGTCTTGACTCATTGGATCGAGCCAAGACCATGAATATCCTTTACTGGTCTTTACCTATGAAATTGTGAATACAAGTAAACGCTTTGAGAGAATTTCTGTTTGAGCTTTGTACAAGCTGCATAGCACATTGCTTGGTTTTGTCAGGAGGAGTCAAGCTGTGTTTCTGTGAATCACTCAATGTCCTCACAAAGATGTCCCTGAACAGGGATCAATAGAGAGCAATGCTCCAGTACATCCTTTTGTCCCAGGTTATTTTATGTGCAGGCAAAACCAGTCACTAGTACAAGTACCTGATGTTAGAAGAACGTTAAAACAGGGTTTATAAAAATGTTAGTAAATATATCTTTAACATCAATTATTTGTAAATATGTTCATTTTGGATTTATTGATAATAGTTTATTTACTATTACAGCTATGTCTGTATGTGTATCTTTTTTGTTTTGGCTCTCAAGACGTTTTATTTCCAAACAGAGCCCCAGATGCATTCCTATTTCTAAAACCACTTTGGAAAATTAAATAGAAACAACTTTCTTCTCTTCTCCCAGTCCCCAATCAAGCCCTAATTAGTGCGAGCATAGCCTCCGGTGGTTAAAGCTCAGTGACTTAACTCTGGATGACCTTAGCTTTCCAATAGTGAATGGAAAGTGAAACTTGTGCTCATGTCTTCATGCAGATGGAGGCTAATTAGGTTCTCTTTCAACATTCCTTTTGGTATCTCAGTCTGGGGAATGCTCTCTCGCTGTTCCCCAGAGGCCCATTACACCAGTCTCCCGACTGTCAGACTTGACGTCCGCTCCGCAGAGGAGGAGGGACTTCCTCCTACTATAAGAGCGTCATGGCACGTCATAACATTCGTCTAAAACCTCTTCTCGCTCCTAGAAGCTTCTCTCAGACAGTGATTGGTTAACGGGATATCAGATTGTTCATAGAAAGAGATAATCACTCTGACGCCGAACGCTTCCTATTGCCGTGTTGCCGTTTCTGAGTTTTTTGTAGCAAGGCTGTCCCCAAACGGGTGCTATTTTAGCCACTAGTCGCAATACTAATTGCTTACTTCATAAATGTGTGAGTTATTGCAGCATTGTGCTTCTTTCTCACCATGGAAAAAGACATGCTGCCACCGAAGTCGTGCAAATAACATCTCGGGTGCTGACAACAGCCATGCTGCCTGTGCTTCATGTCTCGGGCTGCAACATGCCCGGGAGGCCCTAGCCATCCAGGTAACCTGGAGCTTGCTTCCTCCACCATTAATGTGTACTTGGTCGCCATATCGGCCTGCCACGTTTGTTTTGGAGATAAAGCAGCTGGTCAGCATCCTCATATGCCAGTTTATGAAAGGTGCACGACGCCTAAAACCGGTTTCAAGGAACCTGGTTGCTCCATGCGATCTGACGACAGTGCTGAGCGCTCTGTCTCGCCCACTGAAGTGGAGTTAAAACTACTCTCTTTTCAGACAGTTTTGCTGCTGGCATCAGCCAAACGTGTGAGTGGCATACATGCGCTGTCTGTCGCGTCATGTATGCAGTTTCTAAAGGGGGATTCTAGAGTTTTATTGAAACTTAAACCCGCCTTCATGCCAAAAGTCTTTAATCCGACTTTGTCTGCCTTCGATTGAGCTGTCTGCATTTTCACCTCCTCCGTTTTCTTCTGAGGAAAATCAGCGGCTCCCTGCGCTCTGTCCAGTGCATGTGTTACTCATGTACGTCTAGATCTGCTGAAAAGCCCAAAATTGGTCACAAATAAGAATTTTTGGCACCATTTGCAACTAAAGGAAAGTTATTTTATAAAACGAAAACAGCAATGTAAATTGTTACCTTGATGTACCTCTCTCAGAAGTAGCTATAAGTTCAACCTTCATTTAAAAAAAAGAAAAAAAAAACGATTTCCGATAATAAGACAATATGGCTGCATCATAAATAGCAAGTGAATCACGATTCACTGTAAATGGTGACAGTTAAATCTGCAATTAAACAGCCAACAGTCTTTAAATTGAAATGCTGGGGTGTTAAATCTGTGGCGGTAACTATATCTCATTGGCATAAAAAAAAGTCTTCTCAAATTTTTTTTTCATAATGTTCAAAAGAGGTGATAACATTTTAAATATATATTCTTGATATTGGCTGGCTGAACGGACTTTGGCCCCAAATATATTGAAGCAAAATAATCCTTACCTTGGCTCTCTGCACCAGAAGTCGCATAAGGCCGTCACTCTGCTATCTCTGTTGGCCGCCACTGCCGCCCTGCTGTGCAGTCTGTCTTTTGTTCTCTCTTTTTACTTCTCAACTGTTCTTCTCCATGCTATTCTCCTAATGCTATTTTACATTGGTTTCCTTCCTTGCATAACACATGGCCTAACCAGGTCCATCCTCTTCTTCTGACTTCATCGCTGATCTCGTTTAGTCCGGTTGTAGTGGTGTTGTTGGATACATGTTGCTGCTAGCGGATCTTCAATATTAATATTCTTCTTAGACATTTGTTTTGAAATCTAATCTATTTAGTTTCCTCTCCTCTTTCTTGGTGATTTTCCATATTTCACATCCGTAAGCCAGTGCAGGGACAAAATCCCTCATAAATCAGGTTAAACATTACTGCATTATTTTTTGTTTAGCGATTTCTTCAAAAATGTTTAATTGTTATTGTTTAATTGTTTCCATTCTTCTTCTCCTGATCTGATATACACTAACATTAGGAGAACCAATTAGTTGTAAATTATCGATAAATCACAGAAGCGTGAGTTAACGTGATAATTTCCCGCTCTGGTCAGGAACAGTTGACTGCATTTGTAATCTGTACATAGTGCTGTAAAGGTCTTGGCTGTTTCAGGTGGATGAGTACTTGCAGCACCTGCAGCTTTCGGATGAAACGCTGATGGATTTGTCAATGCGTTTTCGCCGAGAGATGGACAAAGGCCTGTGCAGAGACACCAACCCCACAGCAGCTGTCAAGATGCTGCCCACGTTTGTCCGCTCCACGCCCGACGGAACAGGTAATTAACCTTTCATGTTGGCGAATTATGCTAAATCTATTTTCTAGGGTTGTTCTCACTCATTCGATTCTATACAAACAGTTTGTGCCGGCGAAGAACAATATGACTCAGGCCTTTTAGTTAGAAAATAGAGTCCCTAATTGATAATATATAATACATAATTATACTTAAAAGAAGCAGCTCTTTCAACTCTGAATATTAAATCAGTGTAAATAACGATGGTGCAATATTAGGAGATCACTGACAAACTGCTCCTCGTCGAAATCTGTAGCAGCTCCTTCCCTTCAGTCCCAGATACACGCACGGCTCTCCAAAACTTCTTCCACCAAGTTATTAAAAGTCTCAAAGAATGAGAGACTATGACAAAAAAGTTGCATTGATCCTTGACACGAGTGAACAATCGGAAACAATTTGTTTTGCTTATTATTTTAGCTCAACATTAATTTGCCATCTCACAGATTCCGTCAGCTAATCATCACCGTGACCTAAATGAGTGATACGCATGGATACATTATATTATACGCTGTTTGCCCAATAAAACAGTCGCCACCTGGATTTAAACTAATTGTTCGGATCTGGGGTTGTTGCAGTTGGTCAGGTCAAGGTTCAACAACATTATATGTGTCCAAAGAATGAGATCATCTGACGACCTGAACATCGACCAGTTTATTCTGTCAATGACTTTCTTCTTCCCTGATGGCACGGGCATATTCCAAAGATGACAATGCCAGAATACATTGGGCTCACATTAGGGCTGAGCGATAAATTGCACAACACGATTGCCAGAGGCCCATTGAAGTGAATGGAGCGGCGAGATACGCATGCTTATGTTTACTTCTCGGTCTAGTTAAGGTACACGGTAGATCGTGGATGTACAGTGAAATATCAGCGTTTATAAGGACTATTGCTTTCTTCTCCGTTAGCATTGCGTTAGCCACAATGCTAATCACTCCATTCCCTCGCTGCTACACACTCTGATCACAGAAACTCCCTCACCTACGGATTCACACGTCTCTGCCTCCGCGGAGATCAGGGGGAGCCTGTGCTGCTTGTAAAGAGTAAAGAGTCGTTTGCAGCTCACTTTTATAGGCTTATGTTTGGGAATGTTTTGGATAAAGATAAGAACTCATCTCACAGCCACTGATTAAAACGCAAGAGCAAATAGCAATAAATTATTTGAGTAGGGGAAAGCTGCAAACCCGGAGCCGAGACAGATGAAGCGAATCCACCTTAAACTGGATCTAGCCCAATCAGTTTTTAGGAAGATTGATGTTGATATGTTGTATCTACTTAATGCGCGTGAGGAGTAAGTAACGGAGTTATTTAAATTTTTTAATAAAAAATTCAATAATAATAATAATAATAATAATCTTTGAACAAATTTGGGAAGTGTAACCAATGCTTCTGTTGATTGATAAATATAACATAACTTTTTACAGCATAGGAATTGCTTGTTATTTTTGTTCCTAAACGACCCTTATCCTAATTTAACCTAATCCTAATCCGACTTTAACCTAACCTTAATCCTAACAACCCTAGCCTTACCTTAACTCTAACCCTAACGACCCTAACTAACCCTAAAAATTTAATATTAACAAATAATACCGTTGTGGTTCTGCTCCTACCAGCAGAGGGCGCACCATCACGGTGAATCCGCCTCACCGTCCTGGATCTGCCTCGGCTTCTTCTATTATTGAATTATTTAGACTATTTACAAAAAATAATTCAGTATAAGCCACTGACAGTATAAATATACTGTCAATGGTATAATCATATTGTAAATTGTGTAAATGTGAACTATTTAGAATTATATTTCATATGATTACAAAGGACTTATTAATAGTAAGTAATACTTTAATAAGTCGGTTATAAATATTTCATTGTTTCAGTCTAGGCTATAGTTTAGTTATATGCAACACAAAATTAATAACAGTAAATGGAGGGGAAAACATCTAAATAAAATTGAAATCGCAATATTGATTTAAAAAAATATCGCAATATTGATTTTTTTTCACCCCTAGCCCTAGAATTGTGTTAGAGTGGTTCAGGGAGCATGAGATATCATTTTCACACATGGATTGACCATCACAGAGTCCAGATCTTAACCCCATTGAGAATCTTTGGGATGTGCTGGAGAAGGCTTTGTGCATCATCAATACGACAAGATTTTGATGAAAACTAATCTATCACTTGATCTTTAGACACTGCAGAAGCTTATTGAAACGATGTCAAAGCGAATGCGTGCTGTATTCAAAGCTAAAGGCGAACGAAATATTAGAGTGTGATTTTTCTTTTGGGGGGGCGACTATTTTGGGGGGTTCAGGCAGTAAATAATATACACAAATTATTATCTTCTATTAACTTTATTTTTGACTTTTTTATTTTGTCAGAACAAGGTGAGTTTCTGTCTCTGGACCTCGGAGGAGCAAACTTCAGAGTGCTGTTGGTCAAAGTGGTGTCGGGTGAGAACCGCCGAGTGGAGATGCAAAATGAGATTTATGTCATTCCTGAAGACGTCATGAGAGGCAAAGGCTCCGGGGTAAGACCGAGATCACTGTATCTGTTTTTAAACTGAAATGATCTTGGAATGTCTGAATGTTCTGCAGATCTATTATTATAATTTATCCAGAAATTTTTTATTGTGCTGCTAAAACATCTTATTTCAAGGGAGTTCAGCCCACAACAGGCGATGCCATGAACATATTTTAACAGTACAATGACCGAATAACATTGACAAAACAAAACAAAACATTGACAGAGCTGAGAGGATGGAAGTGAATTGTAGAGCTTCAATCGAATCAAAATTACAAAAGTATAATGGAAAGGCTGTAGTTAGTTAATGTCCTCTTTAAACAACAAAATCTGTCCATTCAGATCTTATTATTTAAAGGAGTTCTCTAACTTTGTCGGACATTCAAATGTCCTCTACTCCCAGTCTTTTATTTAAAGGAACTATACATAAGTTTAATCACAAATAAATATATACAAATTAAAAATGTCTTCCTCATACATGCTGCATTAATGCCCTGTTGAGTAGAATGAGCCCTGGCCTTTTCACCACGATTGCCTCTATATGCCTGTAGATTCACTTGCATAGAGAGTGCCAAACAACAAACTAACAGCGTAATGCGTAATGACGTCATGCGCATTTACGCTCGGGTGTAGCGTTAGCTGTATTCTCCATACTGACGCCGCCGAGCGAGAGGTAACTTTGGAAGGATGGATTTAGTGGAGAATAAGAAAAGACCTTCAAGCACCATCGTAACTCCAGCCCAGACCCAACTAGCAGAAAGAAACAAAGAGTTTATTTGTGCGCGACAAGGGGCGGAAGTCGAGTCTGATCAGCGTAGGCAAAGAACCAGAGTAAACATCGGAAAATGTTGAGAGAATCTCAGTGACAAAAGACCCGCAGTTGTAGTGGGCATTTAATAATAATAATAATAATAATGCCGTACACTTGTAATGCGCTTTACAAGCCTGTAGGTTTCTCAAAGTGCTACACTGTGGTCATTATTCATTCACTCCATACTCGGTTGTGGAAAGCTACTGTTGTAGCCACAGCTGCCCTGGGATAGACTGACGGAAGCAAGGCAGCAAGTCTGTGCCATCGGCCCCTCCGACCACTACCAACCACTCACTCACACACCACATTCACCCCAGGCTTCCTGGTGTTGCCAAACGGTCTCTCATCCAAGTACTGACCAGGCCCTTCCTGCTTAGTATTCAGTCAGTCAGTCAAAGTTTATTTATATAGCCCTTTACAACAACACCAGGAAGACCAAAGTGCTTCACAGAAAGATAAAACAATTAAAAAAACACAACATTATTACATCCTAGAACATAAATCTATTAAAATGCAGTTTCAAGAGATGAGTCTTTAATCTGGACTTCAAAAGGGACTGATCCGTGATCTGTTTGTGTGGGCTTTTGTCATTTATCCATCATTACTTTTATATGAGGTTGTTCTCACAAAAGTGCTCACGCAGTAAACTCATTTACATATCAGGTTTACGGCACTAATAATGCTCATAGTTTCTAACGTTAAATCAGGTGCAACATGCTCACAAAACAGCATGTGCTCATTTTCAGTAGTACTCGCAATTTATCACCTGGCTTAGTAAATCATCACTGCAGTTTCCCCAGCTCCTCTCACTCTCCCTGCTCTTGTGACATCCATGTTCTGCACAGAGCTGTGTGCACAGTCTGTAATGGGCCATTGGCAACTCAATTTAAGTGACAGCATGGTTATGTCATTATGTGTTCAGGCTTTGAGAAGCTAACTCTCCAACAAAGCCTGGGTATGTTCACACTTGTAAGTTGTTTGTGCATCAAGACTAGGGTTGGGCGTATCGCATATTGTTATCGCGATATCATTTTTTGATATCGTTGTAATATTTGATATAGTTGTGGACACGATATAATTTATGTTACGCTCAGAGCCATCATCGCAGCATAAACACTGACTGTGTAGGACACCGGGGCAGGTGCTTAAAAAGCCAAATTAAATGAAGAACGAAATATCTTTGCATTAATCTTCCAAATAGGCGCAAGGTTGGAATTTTAAAGTAGTTTGTCCGTTGTCAATTATATTGTCAAATATATCGTTATTGTGATATTTCTTTTTTTATATCGTGATAGAAATTTTAGGCCATATCGCCCTGCCCTAATCAAGACTGTTCCAAATTGGTTCACACGTTATACTTCGACAAATAAACCTCTTCTTGAAAAATGTTTTTCCTCTGAATTAATCACTGGGAGAAAAGACCTGTGACAGGAATTGAGTTCAAGTAATTCAGTACAGAAGAGGACATGTTAATGCTGGCAGACACTGCCGTCAAGCTTTGTTCTGATGCCTCTGAATGATCTCAACAGCAGCAAATGGGCTGTTTTTAATTAGACCAAGGAAAACAACGTAAGTGGAAGTTACTTTTTATGTGCATTTCCACTGATGTTCAAGGGGAAAACAACAGGAATGATTTTTGCTTACATTGTTTTGCCCCTCTTACCTTGGACTTCAGAACAGCTGTGCTTAGAGTGCAGTACCGTGTGAGAAACTTAACAGATAGAGATTACTTTATTTATCTTCCACAGGAGAAAGACTGCAGCTTGTTCAAAGCTCAGAAAGCGACATTGTAACTCCTGTTTTAGCTTCGCTTCAATACATTTTAGAACTGATTTGAAGTGCTTTCATCAATTTACAAAGCACAAATGGTTCAGGCCTAACCTGCATCACTGGTTCCTTTGTAAACAGTAACCCCAACGGAATAATACTGTCCCCTTCTCTGGTGAAAGTTCAAAGAGAAATAGGGAAAAAAAAGATGATGCAGCTTTTGTCAATTATGCCCTAAAGGTATCATAGGCTCTCGTTGACTTGTGTTTTTGTGATTCTTCTGTGGCCTTTGTTACAACCGTGTAAATGAGTGAAACATCTTTGACAAGATCAAAGATGTTTCACTTTCATTGTGCATTTTTAAATTGTTCTTTATATATTTTTCTTCTTCTGTTGTTGTTTGGTTAATAAAAGAATACAAAATATGAACTAAAGGTGGACTTGACATGCCGGCCAAGAAAAAAATAAAATAAAAAAACTCAACCAGATCAAAGGAAAAAGCGAAGAAAACGGGATAGCCGTATCTGTGTAACATTATTGCATGTTCTATGCTTTTGTTACTGAATGTACAGATTCACCGTCACCAGAGGACACATCCAAATACCTAGAAAACATGAACATGTAAAATTGTGTATTTTAGTGTTTTGTGACCTCTTTTCCTTTGTATGCAGTTTTTTGACCACATCGCCGCGTGTCTGGCTCAGTTCCTGGAGAAAATGGGTATCAAGGAGAAAACGCTCCCTCTGGGCTTTACTTTCTCGTTTCCATGTCAGCAAACCGAAATGGACGAGGTGAGTCAAACCTAAAGCAGCTATTTGTCACGCCAAGATGTACTGTGTGAGACTCGCGCACAGATCCACGCACAGGTTCTAAAATACCAACCACAGGGTGTGTATAGAAACAGCAGGCCTATTTAAAGAGCCGTTGCTTTCTCTGTGATTTGAAGAGTTTTATATCTTGCAGTTCCCCCACAGTGAGTATTAAGCTGCATTAACCACGATGCAGTCAACAGCCTTTTTTGGAAAAAAGACATGGTATTGGTTCAGTGGTAGCCTGGCCTTTGCCATCCGTAAACTCCGGTCAAAATATTTTTCCCTGCAAGTACGAGGGTATGGTAAAACCAGGCTAGTTCAGTGGTAGTTTAGGTTACCAATACTTGAAATCTGTGTCTTTGTGCAGGCAGTTCTTATGTCATGGACGAAAGGCTTCAAACCGACTGGAGTGGAAGGGAAGGAGGTGGTCAGCCTTCTGAGACAAGCCATTAAAAAGAGAGGCGTAAGTGCACAAAGCTTCAGTGATCCTGTTCTGTAATGTTACCATCTTGTATTGAGTACAGTTTAAAGACTGCACGATAGAAACCTTAAACACTATAGCAAGCTATAGAAGCACTTAGCCCAACATCCATAAAGAAATAAACACAATGCATGAAAACGGGAATGCATCTAAAGACTGTTAGATTGATTTTTGTACAAAGATGCTATGAAATTTATATTTTTTTCCCCCCGTTTGTATTGTTGTTTTTTTATTTAGTAGGGGTGTAACGGTTCAGCTCTCTCTTGTTTTACGGTGCAGGACCCGCAGTGCGGTGCATCACAGTGCAAGTATTATGTAAAAAATAAGATGCTGGTTTTGAAATAATATAGCCTAAATGTTCATCATTACACAGTATTACTAAAATCGAAAACAGAATTGGGCAGCGCGTTTGATTTGAGGCTCGTGTTTGGGCTGTTCTTGGACAACATTCTGCTTGTATTGTTTTGGAGACAAAGCTTTTGAGGCCGGATTTTTTTTCTGCATCTGTGACAATGCACCGAATCTATAAATCACCACGACCTGGTCATCAGCAGGAGAACCTTTACAAAGACGTATATCGTCTGATTTCTGCACCACGGTGCACTGTTACACTCCTAATATTTAGCCCTAGTTTTGACTTTTATAGTCCTTTTTTCTCTCTTTTAAACAGTATTTCTGTGTACAAGAAGAGCATGTACACACCGGCGGCGCCAGGGGGGGTCTTGGGGGTCTCAAGACCCTCCCAAAAAACGCCTTGACCCCCCATTTGACCCCCCAACCCGGTGGTGTAGTCTAGGTGTTCTAACTGAACACAACCAGGCTGAAACACAATGGTTTCTATTCAGAATTGTGCACAAACAATAATGATGGATAATATCTCAGGGCCCCGACACCCCTTTAAAAATGTGCCAAATGGTTTATCCCACACTCCGGCGCTCAGCATCGCGCGCTTCAACTCAAATGCGTGTGTTTGAGGGAGGTGAGCTCCTTAATGCAATGACATTAGTTAGGAAAGAGAAATAGTCTTGCGATCGCTCTTGGCCTTTATTTTACAGTATAATAGCGAGCCTGGGATGTAACTTTCTGTGATAAATTACAGTTAAACATGAGCTGAGGCGAGGGCCTCTCTCTGCCTGCACTGCTGCTGCCTGTGCAGAGTGACCCTCTCTCTGCTCCTTCTCTCTTCATCCACCATAAATCACTATACATTTTTCACCAATAATTGAATAGCCCTAAAAGCTTGGCCATTGTTACTATTTTAAGACAACTCCTGATAAGTGGAAAATATTTAAGAATATTTTATATTCATCAGCCTTATCCCATATTGTAGTTGATATGAGTATTTTAAATGGTGCTGCCCTTTTCCTCTTTCTTGTTGTTCCACTTCTTATTTGCTGATCTGCTTTCAGGTAGCCTGCTAACTTTAATGGTTTTACTAACCTATAATGTCATATTTCTTGTATTTTACTCCTACCGAGGCACTGAAACATACCAGAATTGTTTATCAGTGTTTGTATTGTCCTTGTCTTGATAAAGTAATAAATCAAATAAAAGCTAATTCATTTTCTACTCCATGTAGGATTTCGACATTGACGTAGTGGCAGTAATCAATGATACTGTGGGGGCCATGATGACCTGTGGCTATGACGACCAACACTGCGAGATTGGCCTCATTGTTGGTGAGTAGATGCTGCAAAAATCACCACACAAGAGCGAACATGTAAAGGTAAAAACTGCAGAGTGCCTCAATCAGTCAACTGAACGAACTCTGTTTGAGCAAAGGACCAAAAATGGACGCAACAATAGATGTGTGTTTCAAATCAAATACGTCTGTGAATAGACCTAAAAGTGTGCACAATCCGCCCTTCCCAAAAGTCAACGGCATCGCATCCCCCACTTATAGATCCAAAAATCCCACGTGGCGCCCCCAAAGTATGATGCCATTTTCCTGATTAATGTTTTCATAAATATACATAATAATTCACAAATGTGTGTAAAAATGTAAATAATGCTCTGTGGCCCCAAAGCAGAGCAGAGAGTAAAGTCATGGATAAGTGAATAAACGGTCACATAAGGTGCACAGTGGCTGTCCAGTGTGTCCACTCGCTTCAATTACACACAAATGTACATACACTTTATCTTCTGCCTGGTGCAATAACAGCATTAGTCCAAAATGGCTGCCATCTTGTATACACACACCTGCTTTGTCAGTGTTTGCGGCCAGTGGCTTTAAAGTGTTGCTTAGAAAGAAAAAGGTCGACTGAGGCATGGTGTGCTACAAGAACCGCTGCTTCTCGTTTGTAGCCAAGGACAAACTATTTACTATGCCACTGTGAGTTAAACACTGAATATACTGATGGTCCCGGGCTGGATTATTTAATCATAGAACACGCTCCAAGCACACGGGAACTCAACTCCTGTCACAACCTCCAAGCGCTGAACTTCTAAGGTTGATGTTCAAAAGTAAGTAAATAAAGCATGATATCAGACCTTTAATGGTTGTGTCTAATTGTGGTTTTAAGGCACAGGGACAAACGCCTGTTACATGGAGCAGATGCGGCATCTGGAGATGTTGGATGGGGACGAGGGGCGCATGTGCGTGAACACGGAGTGGGGCGCGTTTGGTGATGATGGGGTGCTCGATGACCTCAGGACAGACATCGACAGAGAGATCGACGCTGGATCTCTCAACCCGGGACAACAGCTGTAAGTGCAGACAGGACAAAAACGAGACCTCGAAACAGCATGATGCTGTATTTGTGGAATTCAATGTCAAATCAGGACCATAGGATAAACAGCAAAAACAATGCCAGGGACATTTACAGGCCTTGAACTTAAATACCGTGTTTTATGGCATTCATGAAATTGCCAGAAAGATCCAGCTGAAAGACTCATTTGTTATGCTGTTTTGTTTTGCCTATGCAGGTTTGAAAAGATGATCAGCGGAATGTACATGGGGGAGCTGGTGCGCCTGATTCTGGTGAAAATGACCAAACAGGGGCTGATGTTTCAGGGCAGGGCCACCCCAGAGCTCCTCACAACGGGACACTTCAAAACCAGCTACATCTACACCATCGAGAGCGACAAGTTTGTAAATCTTTTGCTGATGATGCTACTGATTTTGTTCAGTTCACACTAACAATTTTTTTCATGGTCCAGTATCAAAGTAGTTACATCACAAAACTAAACAAAATTAGACATGTTCCCTATTTGTATTGAATACTTCCTACTCCCTGGTGTCGCTTAGTGAGGAGGAGGGTCTGGCGGAGGCAGAGAGGGTTCTGCGGGGTTTTGGTCTGGATCCGACCGTGGAGGACTGCATTGGGACCCAGCGCGTCTGTGAGATCGTCTGCACTCGAGCAGCACACTTGGTGGCGGCCACGCTCGCCTCTATCCTGCGGCAGATACGGGACAACAAGGCGGCAGAGAAACTGAGGACTACAATCGGTGTGGACGGATCTGTGTACAAGAATCATCCACAGTAAGGAAACACAAATTAGGCCAGTGGACATTTCAGAATCAGGAGACAGAGAGGGTAAGGGGCAGGGATGGGTATCGTTAAGGATTTATTTATACTACTACTCTTATCGATACTCCTTATCGATCCGGTACTTTAACGGTACTCTTATCGGTACTTTAAAGGAAAAACTGTATACGTACGTAGGCATTAATCCTTGGCCTATATTTATTTTTAACATTTTGGTAAATGGTAAATGGTCTCAACTTATATAGCGCTTTTTGAATATCTAACACCGCTTGTCTTTCCTTTCCCTTGTCTCGCTGCACACGGCTGCAGAGGGGATACAGGGCAGTGGCAGAGCGCGGGGATGGGCCGACACCGTGTGTTCTTGTGCGGGGTAGCGGGGATGAACAGATCCGATGCAGCGAACGCACTCATGAGAGCGGAGAGAGACCTTTTTTTTAATTATTTTTTGAGCACATGTACCAAATGCAGCTCCGGGGACACATTTAGCTTCTGGCAATGCAAATGGTGAACACACTGATTGCGGAGTCTTTCACACAGTTGCAGCAAACTGTACAATTGATCAATTACGACACAATCAGCCTGACTGCAGGAAGAGGCTGTTACCCGAGGGTTGAAATGAGGCTGTTGTACTTTTACAATACTGTAGTCAAATTTTCCATTGTAAAAAGTCTAAAGTATACTTATATAGCCCCCACTATAAAAAATAAGTAACACGATGGACTAGGGGCTTTCAGCTGGTATTAGACTTACTCGATAGAGTAATTCAAGTTCAGCAAAGTTTGGTTCTTTGGTAAATAAGTATGTATAATAAAAAGGTTTGATGTTATATGCTGCTGCTGTGGTTCAGTGCATTGGGGTGTGAAATATTCTTTACAAAGCTCATACCGCATTCAGTTCACTTTTATGTATTAACCTGATTGTGCAAAGCTGCTATTGTATTTCTGCTCCTTGTCACTCCTGCCACTAAACAAGAAACAAGAGATTTATTTTGTTTGTTTAGGTTTTCCAGAAGACTCCACAAGATGGTCCGCCGGCTCGTGCCTGACGTGGATGTGCGTTTCCTCCAGTCCCAGGACGGCAGTGGCAAAGGTGCAGCGATGGTGACCGCGGTGGCCTATCGTCTGGCCGTTCAACAGGCCGAACGAAAGCGCATCCTGGACACTCTGCGCTTGAGCCACGAGCAGCTGCTGGAGGTGAAGGAGAGAATGAACAACGCCATGTTGAAAGGGCTGTCGCGACAAACACATCAGCAGGCCAGTGTCAAGATGCTGCCCTCCTTTGTTCGCGCAACACCCAATGGGACAGGTACGTAGTTTACAGAGTAAAAAAAGTGTGGAGATCCTTGGCGTAAAGGTTTTTCCATGTTTAAATCTTTCATGTCTTCTTCAGAGCACGGGGACTTCTTGACTTTAGACCTTGGTGGCTCCAGCTTTCGTGTGCTGTTGGTCCGAGTGCGAGCAGGAACTAAACATGTTGAGATGAACCAAAAAATATACAGCATTCCACAGGAGATCATGCAAGGCACTGGAGAAGAAGTAACTTTACTCTAATCTTTAAGTGAACAGCAAATGGCTATTTGGTTTACTGCAATGTTTGTGTGTGTTATTTTTAGCTTTTCGACCACATTGTGTCTTCCATCGCCGACTTCCTGGAGTACAAGGGGATGAAGGGGGCGTCATTGCCTCTTGGATTTACGTTCTCATTTCCTTGTTATCAAAGCAGGCTGGATGAGGTAAACACCATTTGCCTTAATATCTTAACCCCCACCTGCACCGAGCACATTTTCTCCAGTTTGGCATTACCTAAATCTAAAAGCTTCTTGAAATTTTTTTTTAAATCATCATAGTGACAAAAGTAGGATGAAAACGCAGCTAAAAAGCCACAAAAGAGCGACAAAAAAGCAACAAAGCAGCAATAAAAAAGCGACAAAAACACAATGAATAAGTGATGAAAAAGTGACAAAAGAACGACAAAAAAAGCAATGAAAAAAACTACAAAAACAACAAAAATAAATACGAAAACACGACAAAAACGCTTAAAAAATGTCACAAATATGCAGCGACAATGCAATTTTGTAGGCCTTAGCTTTCAAATGAGGCGTCACACTGGCCTAGAGGCTGTAAGCCCACTTTTAAATGGCCCACTGCAAATTATAAAAAAATATTTATTTTTTTTTATAAATAAATATAAATAAATACATTTTTTAAATATAATTGAATAGTCCAACATATGAAACAAGCGCCTGACTGCATGTATTTCTCAGTCTTAACGCTTGTTGGCGCTGCAGTCTTGAACTAGGCAGTAGTGCGCCCGCCATATCAGCAATCCAAGAAAAAAACATCCAAAAGACAAACAGAAGATGGCAGAGAAGAAGAAACACAAGATTGAACATAAGGGCTAAACATTTCAGCCACAGTGGGGAAATCTTTATTTCTTCACAGAGGTAAATGGGAGATGTGTTTGTTTAATCTGCAACAATACTGTTGCAGTAATGAACACAGTGTTAATAATCACAATTCCTAATAAATTCAGTCAGTTGATGTTAATATTTACTGTGGGCTATTACATGTCAGTCTGTGCTGGTGAGTAATTGTTTTATTTCTCTGTGTATTACCTTTTTTCATTAGTTAAAAATAAATGAAAATCCATTAATAGAAAACTTTTTTTTACTTTAAGCATATTCTGGGCTCGAAATTGCGACCATTTTATTTGCATACGCTCCCAAATTTATGTCGTTGCGATCTAAAAATAGGATTACTTGCATGTTTGCGACTTCCAGCGTAAATGCTCTGGTCCACCTAGAGTGAAGGTGCAGAGTGAGGAGATGAGATGCAGTGAGTGCTTGAAGCAGGGGCGGAGCAGAGAGAGGAGGCACAAAAACAGCTAAAATAATACATCTAAAATGCAACAGAAGGCTGGAAGTGGCATGTGACATGTTTACATTCCCCTCTTCCTTTTTAAAGCTTCCCTGTTTTTATTTAGTTTTAGTTTTTTGGTTGTGCCCCTAAATTTTTGACCATGCTCCTAAATTTTAGAATTACAGGAGCACAAGTGTTACCAAGAAAAAAAGTTAATTTTGAGCCCTGCATATTTAATTAAAAAGCACAGTTAACATTTTATTGAATTTGCTAACTTTAATGCAATAGAGGTGAAGTTATATTTGACCGCTACTGAGCGGTTGTTTGTATATTTTTCTGTATGTGGCCCTTGGTGAAATAAGTTTGGAAATAAGCCTGCTGTAAGCTCTCCGATCATGAAGCTTTTAAGATTCAGGTAATGCTGTACTTGAGACAATGATCAATAATCTGGGTTCATTTAGGCCATTTACTTAAAACAGTGACATGTGACAGTGGTGTGGTGACTTGTTTTTTGTCACTTTTATAAGGTTTGGCTTGTGCAGAATTGTATAATTTTTTTAATTAAATGTGCGCCTGTCCACTTCAACTACCAAAGAAAGAGGGAGGATTGGCGCTACCAAACTTTGAAGATTATTTTACTGCTGCACAACTTAAACCTTTGATTAACTGGTGTATTCCGCATTTTACAGCAAAGTGGAAACAAATAGAGCTGAACACTGATGAGTATCATGTACGTGCCATGATTGCTAGTAAGAAGATGTTCAAATAAAATGAAAACAAACTGGATTCAATCACCAAATTCACCTTAGAGGTCTGGTTTAAATTAGTAAAAAGGTATAAAATGGAGAAAGAGATAAAGATATTTAGCTGGTTGGCGTACGATCCAAACTTTAAACCAGGAGTTATGAACTCAAAATTTAAAAACTGGGCTAATAGAGGTCTGAACATACTAAGTAATTTTATAAAAAAAGGGGAAATTTTGAGTTTTCAAAACTTAAGGCAGAAATTTGATTTGGAACATCAAGACTTCTATATGTATCTACAGGTTAGAGACCATTATCAAAGGGAGATAAGGCCAGACCTCCCGGGTGAAATAAATGTTATAACAGAAGTTGTGGGTTGTGCATATAGGAACAAAGGAGAAAAGTTGATATCTAAACTGTATCAGGGACTGGTATCCAATAGAAAAACTTCAACACTTTATATTAGAGATAAATGGAAACAAGAATTGTCAGTAGAAATAAGTGACGACGAATGGCATGACATATGTGAAACTCAACTGACCACGTCTAGTTCTAGAAATTGGAAATTATTTTGTTGGAAAAATGTGGTAAGATTTTTTATAACACCAAAGATCAAGAAGGCGACTTTATCAATATGTCAGCCCTGCTGGAGGATGTGCGGGGAACAGGATGTAGGTCATGCACATATTTTTTGGCAGTGCACAAAATTATCCCAATACTGGAATAGTATCTGGGAAGAATCAGGGAAAATACTTGGATATAAACTACCAAAGACATGCTCAGCACTGTACTTCGGACGTTTAACAGGAAAGGAAATACAACACAAAGACAAATACTTGATAAAAATCCTTCTGGCAGCATCAAAAAAGGCCATTACACGGAAATGGTGTAAAGAAGATCCCCCAACCTTAAAAAACTGGAGAGACATTGTAGAGGAAATTTACAACATGGAGAGACTAACCTATATTTTAAGACTACAACAAGAAATCTGCGAAGAGAGATGGGAAAAATGGACTCTATACACGGACTCTATACACTATGACCACTGACACTAGTTGAAAATGTTCCTTGTGTTGTTGTAAAATGTAAAAATCAACAATAAACCTTAAGTGTAAAAAAAAAAAAAAATGTGCGCCTGTCAATCAACAGTGGTTGCGCATGAATCACTCGAGGGTGGGGGCGAGGGGGGTGGGGTGGCTTATGGGATAGCACCAGAGGTCCCTGTGCAAAAGTAGCTGTGATAGTTAGCATACAGGCTCCTTTCCTTAACTCCTTCCCGCCCAATTCGGAGGCTTCTTATCATGGCGGAGCTGACGCACATCCGGTTTGGTGTTAGACCTCTTACCAATTTTAGTGTTTCGGACACTGGGCCTGCACTCTCCCTCGCCCCGCAGAACGAACACTCCCCTTTTCCTTGACAGCACAACCCACTTACACCTTTAAAGGAATAGGCCAACGTTTTTACATACTGAGATATGTTCTTACCTTAGCTTAGATGAGTTGATTCGTACCTGTCTGGTCTTTGTGTGTGCGCTCAGTCACACAAATGTTGTTAGCATTTAGCCTCTCCCAGCAAAGGTATAGCTCCAAACTCGGGTGAAGTTAGAAGCTATCAAGCTGTTTCACGTTTCCCCTAATCAAATAGTTACGTGAAACGTTACACGATCCAAGTCTAGTTACACAAAACTACGTTTCACGTAACTGTATTTAAAGCAGTACTAAGTAACTCGTGCACCCTGGAGGCCATGAACGCCACTGCAGGTCTTGTAGCATGTTGCATTTTTTTAATTATTAATTGTCCGTAAGAGTAAATCTCACTGAAAAGACAAGGGGAGAGAGGGATATTGTACATCCACTTACACAATGGAAATCATATTTTTCCCTCAAACTTGGCTGTAAAAACTGTTTAAGTGGTGCTAGCCTTCAGTTAACTTTTCCTATTAGCCTGTTAGCTTCTTCTTCGTGATTCCATTAGTGTGTATTGGCGCCTCCGACCCGGTGGCAGGCAAGTTGAAGTTGTGGTTTTCTGGCCAGAGACACCAGGGGGAGATGAAAGCCCCCAATCATCCCATTAATACTTGTATTACCCCAGAGGGACTACGGAAAGGATTTATTAAGGTCAAGTTACTTAGTACTGCTTTGAATAAGAAACATGTGAAACAGCTTGGCAGCTTCTAACTTCACCCCAGTTTGGAGCTAAACCTTTGCTGGGAGAGGCTAAATGCTAACAGCATGTGCGTGGCTGAGCGCACGCAGAAAGACCAGTCGGGTACCAATCAACTCGTCTAAGCTAAGGTAAGAACATATCTCAGTATGTAAAAACGGTGGCCTATTCCTTTTAAGGGGCATTGTGGACATTTTAATGGACAAAAAACTCTATCTTTATATTAGTGTGTATTTGACCTTTTAGTGATCCAGGGTTTGTTTGGGTAGTTAGCATAGCGTCTGTGCTTTCCGTCACGGTGGCATCTATGATGCTTCTGTTTTTTTTTTTTCATAAAAAGCTAATCTTAAAGATGATATACTATGCACATATTTTTCATGGTTTCTTCTTTTCACACTGTTTTCTCCTCACTGCAATGTCTTTTACCCAGGGCATTCTTCTGAAATGGACAAAAGGGTTTAAAGCCAGCGGCTGTGAAGGTCAAGACGTGGTTAAGTTACTGAAAGAAGCTGTTCGCCGCAGAATGGTGTGTACCACATACACGCACATTACATAACGTGCAACACAAAACATACTGTATAACCAGTAGTATAACTCAGAGCATTCACTGCCTTCACGAATGAAACAATTCTCACTAAATGGCATCAGGGAAAAGCTATGTGTCTTTGAATGCCTTGTGTGTCACATGAATGGTTGGCTCTTCAGCTTCATGCAAGAAGGTTTAGGGTTCAACGTTCATCAGGAAGCTCTCAAGGTTTATTCCTCATAGAATGCAACGCCTCTACAGTGCCTCTCGAAAGTACTAATACACCTTGAACTTTTGCACATTTTGTCATGTTTACAACCATAAAAATACAGATTTTATTTTAACCACTTTTCGGTTTTCTATTTTTTGAAAAATAACAGAATCATGTTTCATTTTGCTTTAGCTTCACAGTTGTCTGTTACTTGTGTGTGAACTTTCAGTAAAAATTCTAAATAAAATCTTTACGTTTATGGTTGTAAACATGACAAAATGTGCAAAAGTTCAAGGTGTATTAGTACTTTCGAGAGGCACTGTATTTCAAATTTCTATCAAGCATGAGAAAAAGCCACAGCGTGCTCTATGCTGCAGCCACGTTTATGGATTTCTCTCTACATTGATATCAAAGCCAATATGAGTGGGATTTCTTTTGTACACTAAGATAAGCTATTCCACTGGCCCATGAAAACATCTACAAGAAATCATTCATTCCATCTGAAGCCCCTGTTGTAAATAGCGCCCGGTAGCACTGTACTTTTTGTTCTTTTTTTATGTCGTATTTTTTAATGATGTTTGTGTTTTTATTGAATGAGTTTTAATTGAGCCGTGCTGAAAAACGCGAAACGTCCTACACTTCACCTGCAGAGTGCAGATGATGATTCAAGAGCCTTGTTTAAAACATAGGCCCAGAAATTATATAGATAAATACATGTAGACGTCAACCATAAACCAGGTCAAAACATCAGCTTTTTCCAGTTTAAATGTTAATTCCTCCATAAAATTCCTAGATACATTTACAATCACATGATGCCAATGGCCCTCGTGTATCAAACTTGCGTACGGTGAAATCAGAGCGTATGTGGGGTGTACGAAAAATCACCGCCTGTTTTGGCATTTATCAATCTACACCAAGTCAGGAGGTGGTGCACATGATACACCAATTTTAACTAAACACTACACAGCGCAGGAAATCAGTTTTTAACAGCACGAACTGCATTAACACATCGCATATAATCCTCATTACTGATTTAAACATGAAACAAGGCAAGCCACAGAGACGCTCATGGTGGGTTTTTTTTATTCCCCGTCTCACATCCGCTGCCGTGTACCGGGACACCGGGCCTCACCTGGGTCTGTGCGAGGCCCTGCTCCGTGTTCTGGTTGGTTTGAGCGCTGAGTCTGTGGACCGTATTCCGTGCTCGCGAGTATCCCGGGCGTCAAACAAATCCTTCGACAGCTCCACAGCTTTCGTCGGTCCGGACGGGTTAGTAAAGTCCGGGTTTGAGCGGCGCACAGGGTCTGCTGTCCAGCGCTCTCCTCTCGTCAGGGGAATGATCGAACCACGTCTCGTAGGGCTGTCTTCGGTCCGGACCAGTTCGTTAGGTTCTGGTCGGCTGTCAGCTCTCTGTGCACCTGTTCCCTCCCGAAGGAAAGCTCTGATTTAGGCCGAAAGACTCGCAGTCCTGCCCCCGGCTCCAGTGCCGAGTTCGCGGAGCTGACAGCTGCTTTTCGCTGGTTCAGATCATGGTCCAGAGTCTGTACTGCTTTTATGTGGTCTAATTTTATACCTTTTCTATATAGGCTATTTAGGCCTACAGCTTATTTAATAAAGGTCACTTTTTATTATTAGCCTATTTCTTTTTTCCCCTCTTTTATTAATTTAGTAAATGTGATCTTGGATTGGCTATAGGGCTCTATGGTTATACGTCACAAATCAAGCGGAGGTGAATACAGCGCTCTCGCTTCATTGAAAACGATGGGAGATCGCTGATATTCGGTGGCTGTTTGAGAGGTTTTATTAAGGTGAATAATTGTCGGATTGTGATGAAATGGGATTACCACATTACCATGATAACCTGCGGCAAAAGTCTGATATAAACAGAAATTGGACTCAATTGGTCTCGATTAATGTTTGTACAAACTGCCAAGAGGTCGGCTAGTACGCGTCGCTAATCCATCGTAACTTTGTGTAAAATTTTTATGTTTCGCCTTAAGGGAAATAATCATGATCTAAGTTAAACGTAATGCTGACGTGAAAATGTTTTAGAAGCTTTTAGGTGACGTTCTGTCTAGTTTATTCAGCTTTAGATTTAGCTAATGCATGACTTCGCTAACATATGTCATGACTTTAAACATTTGATTAACAATTTATTTTATGTTTAAAGCAAAGTAAATGGTAGAATTTAGAGCCTGATGAATGCAACATTACAATAAACTTATCATGAGCTTTGTTCGTGACACTGAATGAATAAGAGTGACTGCATTTTCATGTTGTGTTTTTAGGAATTTGATTTGAGTTTTGTGGCAGTGGTGAACGACACAGTTGGCACGATGATGACCTGTGGATATGAAGATCCACAATGTGAAATGGGACTTATTGTTGGTAAGGCTTATACAAATACAATTTTGTCTCCCTCAATCTAAAATTATGGTATTGCTACTGCCTTTATGTTTGTTTGTTTTTAACTTTTTCCCCTAGGGTCTTAGTTTTAGGATTTTTGGAATGCGCTAACGCGCCCTCTTGGTATCTGACAAAGTATTTGGTAACACTTTACATGACAACCCGGTAACTACTAGGTAATTACCTAGTAATTACAGTAAAATATCAATAAAAGTGGTAGTTCTTGTGTAATTAAAGTAGTACTTAATAGTAACTCTGCTCAATAACTGCCAAGTAATTGCTTAATAATAACAGTACTAATAACTATTGGGTTATTAATGTGGTATATTTTTGGTCTCCATAGGGGTGAGCTATACATGCTCATCAGTAAGTCTTACTACTTTAATTACACAAGAACTACCACTTTTATTGATATTTGTTACTAGTTATTACCACTGTAATTACTACCGTTATTACTAGGTAATTACCTAGTAGTTACCGGGTTGTCCGAAAAAAATGAATTTGTATCGCACTATATCTGCAAACTGAAGCATATGTTTACATTTTACGTAGGGTCGCGGCTGCGCCGCAGAAAATCCACAAAGTTGATCCAAGTACTTTGGATAACCTTTGGTTCCTCACTTCTCGCTGAATTATGGAGTTTAACATTTTTCCATCAGAATAAAATGGGACGTTCTGGTCATCGCTACGGCAACACCGTGAAAAATATGGCATGGGTGTGATTGACTTTTCTGATCGGAACGACCAAATAGAATTTTGTGCCAAATTATTTTAATTTTCGTAAAAGTCAAATTTGTACTCTCCATATAATTCCAATAGGGGGCGCTATCGCACCCAATTTGAATTTTGCCAAATGTTGTTGAAGTCACAGTTTAGGACTGTGACTTTAACAACTGATGACAAAATGATCGAAATCGCGCTTCATGTGCGAATGGGAGCCATTTTTTGTTTGCAAAATAGTTCGTACAGTTTGCTGCTTCGCCGGAATAAAAAACGCAAAACTTAGAAGTAATTTGGATAACTTTTAAAGTTCTACTCAAGATTATTTTCCACCCAAAATTAGCTTGTTCCGATAAACGCTTTAAGAGGAGATACATTTTGTATGTGAAGTGAAAAATAAAAGCGGATTTCCGCTTCGCGGGCTGTTATCCGAAATGGCCGACACCCGATATGGTGGACAGCATTGTCGTAATAATATTTTTTGCTCAACTTGTCATGATTGCACGTCTGTACACATTTTTATGATTCTACGACAAACTTAATTTTTGCCCGTATCTTATCTCGCAATGTTAAAAAAAATTGAAATTCAAAATTTGGAAATAGTCAAAAGTTGTGTCAGATCGGGTTTGAATTTCGGGCCAAAATCTGTGACTTTTCGTCGATGTTCACTGGGTCAAAATTGCGACGGTGCAAAAGAAAGAAAGAATCTATATAATATAATCTATATAATATAATCTATATAATATATAATATTCCCATACGAAAACAATGTTCCCGCTTACGCGGGAACCATAAACTATATATTTTCAGAAAGTGCTCGCGCATTCCTACCTCATGGTAGAGGTCCTGGGCTCTCAGTCGCCCATTGACTTTTATGGACTCAATTACAATGTTGATTTTAGCATTATATATGTATGTGCACGGGACGAGCACAAAGAGAAGAGCTTTGCGCTCCATTTGTCTGCATGTAATGACAATGTTCGTTTTCTGATACATGTGCACGATGAGAGGAGTGCGTTAGTGTATATCTGAGAGGAGGCGAGCGCTTCGCACTTATTTTGTGCGTTCCGCACTATACGATTTCAAGAGTCCCTTCGCCAGCCCTGATGGCGCCCGGGCCTAATAAAAACATAGATGTGGATAACCAGTTGGACTATTGTACAGATAGCCAACTGTTAGAAAGTTAACCAGAATATAAACCTCTGATATGGGCGGCACGGTAGTCCAGCGGTTAGCAGCTAGAAGGTCCAGGGTTCGATTCCCACTTGGACGGGGTCTTTCTGTGTGGAGTTTGCATGTCTCCCCGTGTCTGCGTAGGTTTCCTCCGGGTAGTCTGGTTTCCCCTTCCACTAAAAACATGTACAATAGGCCAGGATGAAAGATGTCAGTCTCCCCCAGAGGAGACAAACGTGGCTTAGCGCCACCGAGTACGGAGTGAATGTACAATTTTCTCCTGTAAAGCGCTTTGTGACCATGTCTGTGAAAGGTGCTGTGTAAATAAAGATCTTCTTGATTTAAC
Source organism: Proterorhinus semilunaris (assembly GCA_021464625.1). Taxonomy (NCBI): domain Eukaryota; kingdom Metazoa; phylum Chordata; class Actinopteri; order Gobiiformes; family Gobiidae; genus Proterorhinus; species Proterorhinus semilunaris. The sequence continues at coordinate 26,056,100 of CM038345.1, read as the reverse complement.
CTCTGATTTACCTGCATATAACAGTAAGTGTTCTCTCTCTAGGCACAGGGACTAATGTGTGTTACATGGAGGAGATGAGGAACATTGAGCGGTTCGAGGACGACGAGGGACAGATGTGTGTGAATATGGAGTGGGGAGCTTTCGGCGAAAATGGAGAACTGGATGACTTCTGCACTCACTTCGACCAAACTGTGGATGAGACCTCCTCCACACCTGGGAAACAGAGGTAAGCTTCAGACTAATCGGAAGTAGAGACCTGTACAGGAATGGATTTCAATCCCGTTTCCGCCCGCTCCCGAGTCTCCTGCGGGAGTGTCCTCCCGTGTCCGCCCGGGGGAATCTCCCGGGTCCCGGCAAGTCCCGTTTTTTTTTAAAGGCCAGCGGCGAGTGCGCACCATCACGCAGCGCGTCATGTGCCAAATGCTATCACACTGGAGCTGCGTAACGGCAGTTCAAAGGCTTTTCTCAAACCGTGCAGCGTTTTAAACACATTATCAAACATTAAATGCAAAGCGTAGGTCAGTGCTGTAACAGAAAGAGCAAACGTGGCTCTTTTTTGCAGGTTAACAGCGAGTTTGCGACGAAACACTTACCTTCCCAGAGACGATGGTTTGTCTTTTTCTGCTGCTGCTCTCGTAACTCCCAACAAAGATTAGATCAGTTTCCCTGTTTGTCACAGGCCATAGAGCCGTCTGTGTTCCTGCAGGAGGTAAAAACCTGTGTTTTCATCTCTATAGAAAGTGATGAAACTGCGTTTCAAAGAGCCTCGATGTGCGTCAGCTTTAATGTCTTATCCAAAGCGCACGGACAGAGGGAGGTTTGGACAAGTATTGAATTGACCTGCGCCAGGAGATAACGGCGGGTTTGAGTGTAGTTCAGCTGTAAGTCCGGTTGGTCAGTGTGGAGCAAAAGCAGCCAGTGAAGGTGCTGTAGCGTGGGGATCGAGTCGGTTGATCGAGTCTGCATCATCCCGGTGTTCACTGGCGGTGATGCGTAAAAGGCCGCGCTCGTGTCCACGTGTGTCTAACACGCTGTTGTTTTCTTATACGGGACATGTCGGGACAGCTTGAATCCCGCCTGCTCCCGCGAGATTTGTGTCGGGTCCTGCAAGTCCCGCGGGATTTCCCGTCCCGTGCAGGTCTCTAATCTGAAGTACCCAGTTTGGTGGTTCAATCTTTGCTCTTTCCTCGACTGCAGACTGTGTTTCGGAAAATCACTTGTAACATTTTACTGAAATCTGGATCGTCATGAGAGATCTACGCACTAACAACTTAATATGTTCTGTACATAAAGAAATAGTTCCATGTGTTTTTTCTGCGACAGGATTGGCCAATAATCCTGTTGATTAAAACGCACCACGCGATTATTGAGATCGACCTTTTATTAAAATTGCGATTAGATTAAAATGTGATTAATTGCCCAGCCCTAGAACACCTAAACCAACACAAGTCGTATGCATTTTAGAACATGTTTGTGGTACGTCGTCCACGTAACTGAATCAAACCGTGAAAGTCGTAGGTAGTTGAGTAAAATCTCTCAGCTGTTGCCTAAATGTGTTTCTAGCTCTCATAGACACTCCTGCACATCCCGATTGTTCACTTGAGTTAATCAGAAGCACTTCTCAGGCAGAGTTAATTGAGACACAGAGAATAGAGACATGAACAAGGCAGACTGCTAATGCCAACTCTGTGCTTGTTAATATATCCTCTGACTTCTTGGTTTGTGCTGAAGGAAAATGCACTATATTTAGACACATAACAACACATAGTCCGTATTTCATTCACAAATGTCAAGTTTACAATGTACGTGTGCAAATGAAGTTTACTCTTTTAAATCGCACAGAACATTTAGGTGGTTGCAAAGAAAACAATATCTCTCTGACTTTATGCTAGTGTACTATATTCTTCTATTGCAGCTTGATATCTCTTTCAACTCTACGTATACAGCCCCATCTATGGCAGTCTTTATCATTTGCAAATTTTGACTTTTTATATTGTAATTTTGATGCGATTGTGATGCATCTTTATGTACATCACCCTTATTTTTTTTATACTTCCCTCACTATGACAATCGAGGAAGCCAATTTGATCCTATTGTCACTTGCACATCACTGTGATTACACTGACACATTGAGACCATAAATATATCATACAGGAGATATACAGCCATCCCACCCAATAGGCTACATACAATATTGAACCTGAGTCAGTGACTGACATTACAAAGTGTTTTTGAGGCAGGCCTAAATATAAAAAGTCTATTGTTTTTATCAAAACAAAGTGTAGAACTATGCCTTTAGCCTATTTTTCAAAGTGCAGTAGAATGCGCCTCAACAAAATGGAAATGCAAGGCTTTTCTGTAATGTATGGATTCTGTAATGTATTATCATGCTTGTATTTTAATGCCTTTTTACATCTTGGCCAGGGGACTACAGATGAAAAATAGCCTTCTGGCTAATTCTGGCTTTTTTAACCATGTTTGTTCATGTGTTACATGAAATTGCACTGTCCCCTTTCAAATAAACCAATCTAATCTAATCTAATCTAATTCTCTCTCCATGGTTGACGGGTACATTTACTTTTATAAAAGTTTGTAAAGAACTTCAGAGCTAATACATTCCAATCAAATTTGATTTGATTCACTCGAGGCTGACTTTTAAAGAATTCAGCCTGCGCTACGCTTTGTCCTTCCAACATATTTCAGTGGTGAGAAAATGAATCGCATTTATTAGGGCTGTGCAATTAATCAAAATGTAATTACGATTTTGATTATTACACTAGACGATTACAAAAATGGCAGAGTTGAGAAAAAAACGATCATATAGATACGCTTCTGCAGAAGGTCCGCCAGCGCGGTTTGTGTGAGTGCGGCTGATTGGCTGAACTGTCTGCAGCGTGAAGAACTGTTGTATTTGTCACGGAAATAATAATAATGATTTTGATACGTAGCTCTTAAGATAACGCTACTGATAAGTGCTCACCTTTTGCTAAAAGCAGAAGCAAACTTCTAAAGTTTAGAAGCCTGTATATCCTTTGCCCAGGGCTGGTTGTTGCAGAAAAGTCTAAAACTCTTCTTCAGGAGCAGATCTCACAAACGCATTATTTCATGCTGCTGTGATGATTGTTTCTGTTCCCTTCGCATTTCACGTGCTACTGGCACATGCTTTGGTCTGACATAAACAAACCGCGCTGAGTGATGATGTCATCAGGCCGCCCAGCTCTGTTTGCTTGGGCAGGTGTGAGGGCTGGCCACCAAGGGGCTGGTGAGTCAGGGATCTTTATTTAAAATAAATAAAGATTTTTGTTAAAGGCAACAAATAATCGTTTGAATAATTATGATTTCAATTATTAGTATTAGTATTATTTTTTCTATAATTTTCCTTCCTGCTGCAGTGAAACTTTCCTCTCCATGTGTTGGTTAAGTAAATTTCTCCGCGCTGCGCGTCTATAAGCCTCAGTGTATTTAACCACGAGGGAGAGGAGTGACCACCGCGTAACATCGGGGAAGTGCGCCTGTACGTGCGCGCGCGTCAGTGTCGGCACATTAACAGGTCGATGCCTGTTGTCATGGGAATAAGTTCGTTGAACAGCTGACCGTTGTTACGTGGCTGATGTTGCGATGTTTAGTGCGAGCGCGTGTGAACATGGACTTGACTAACTTTAGAGTAAATACAGTTGGAGCTAAGGCGGTCTCGAGGCGACCTACAAAGTGCTCCAACATGTGTCATGTCCCAGGTTATACAAAAATGCTCATTTCCACCCACAGTCCTTGGACAGGTTGATGTTATACTTACAAAAGTTCATAAAATATATACAGAATAATACATAGAAGCTCACGTCATAAAAGCACTTTTTACATCAGGAATCTATCACTCACTCACAGTGAGTGAGTATTATATATCCTCTAGACATAAATTAAGACACTTTGGTTCTCAGACATTCAGACTTAAAATACACCAGAATTGGGCTGAACCAATGTATGTCTAAACTTGATGTAAATCATGTCTAAACCCATTAAAACTACCACCTAATTTAGATACGTGGAATTACCGCAAATTATACTGTAATTGTAAAAGTACCACCGGTGATACAGCAGGTACCACGGTTTGAAAAACATTGCCCTATTACATCAATAAATGTGTTGCCCGCAAGAACACTTTACAGATATTAGTTTGACATTTTGAGTTTGGCTTTGCTTCCATTGTAGAGGTTATTACAGCTGGTTACATTGCTGGGGCTCTCTGAGACCGAGATGAGAGCTGCACAGGCCGCGCACTGGTGCCTCATGCCGTACCTGCCAAGTAGACGGACGCGTAAAGGCGCTCCAGGAGTGGTCCCCTCTCCTGGAGCATTACCCCACGGTGCTGAGCACATGCTGTCCCATGGTCGAGCGTAAAGCGTACAGCGTACTAAGCTTTAGTCACCGATCATGGGTGTGTAAACATTTTAGATTAGATAAAGAAAACCACGCCTCTGATATAATCATTTTATATTTGTATAATTTTTATTTTAACAAAAATATAAAAAACAAAGAACTAACCATAGGGTTGACACACATTAGTTATGAGGAAACGGTGATTGAATGAGAGAAAACGGCGTTTTCATGTGCAATTCATGTGCAAATGAATAAGTAAGTAAGTAATAATTACTGGGCCTATCCTCATGAAACATTAAATGGCATGAGGTTTCTGTCACCCAATATGAACTACTGTCAGATTCTTCTTTCATAATAGTGTACAAAGGTGGTGATAATATATATGTATATATTTTTCTAAAGCATTGTGATTGATGTTGTTTAGTAGAAAAGGACTCAGGGTTACTATGGCAGGTTTGTGGGTCTATTCACTTCCAAGTAATATTCTGGTATTAGAAGAAGAGAGCTATTACTTCTTGTCAGGCTTCCCCACTGAGAAGGAGGGCAGACGAGCTCCACATGAGGAATGAGTTACTATGGAAACACCTGTTACAATATATGATCTGTACTTGATACCTCGACTAGCATTCTGTCATATGTCACACAAAAAGCTATTAGGACTTGACGCCCATGTACAATACAAGACAATGTTCAAAGCCACCTTCTAACAAGATAGTAACAAACTTTATTCAGTTAAACTTCACACACTTATATTGGGTTTCATATTACATTAATTACTGGTATCTTTATTGGTGAAAAATACACATTACTGTTTATTTGGAGAGGACAGTGCACATTAATGAACACTCAGTACAGTTCAAGACTTTTTATTTGTCAAACCATGTGAATGGTTTGAAATTAGATTTCTTAGAGCTGGGCGATATGGCCTAAAATCTATATCATGATATGAAAAAATAAATATCACGATAACGATATATTTGACGATATAATTGACAATGGACGAATTACTTCAAAATCCCAGCCTTACGCCTATTGGGAAGATTCATTCAGGGATATTTTAATCTTTTTTTTTTTTTTACGGCATAATTGTCTTCCAAATATGATCTACTCAAGCAGTTTACATCCTTCATTTCATCTTTACTTTTTCAGCACGTGTCCCCGTGTTCTACAGTCACCGTTTATGCTGCTCTGATGGAGCAGAGCGTAACATAAATTATATTGTATCCACAACGATATAAAAAATTACAACGATATCAAAACATTATATCACGATAACGATATGCGATACGATATGGCCCAACCCTAAGATTTCTCTCATCCTTGATTGTGGAGCGGGGGGTGGGGGAAGAGGGGTGGGAGGGAGGGCAGGGAGTTCAGCTTCCCGATGGCCTTGTGTATGAAACAGTTTTTAAGTCAACTCGACCTGGCCTGTAGATTCCGTAGTCTCCTCCCTGAAGGCATTACCTTGAAGAGACTGTGTGATGTGGGTGCGTAGGTGCGTAGTGATTCTGACGGCTTTGCGGGTGGGACGGGTGGAGTACATGTCCTTAATGGAGGGGAGAGGAGCTCCACAGATCTTCTCCGCTGCTCTCACGATGCACTGGCGGCTCTTTCGGCAGGAGGCAGTGCTGGCGCCGTGCCACACAGTGATGGAGCTGGTCAGGATGCTCTCTAGAAGTAGAAGTTGCACATAACGGAGGCTGGGACTCTAGCGCTTCTTAACTTGTGGAGAAAGTAGAGATGCTGATTACTTTTCTTGACCAGAGATGTAGTGTGCATGGTCCAGGAAAGGTTCTCTTTTTTAAATTTTTTTTTTTTTTTACAACTTTTATGTAGAAACGTCGTGCCCGAAGGCATTGACGGCTGGTTTCCTAAATATTAAAACATAGTATGATGTGCACACCCAGGAACTTAGTGCTGGTCACCCTTTCCACTGCAGCACCATTGATTATTAGAGGAACATGCTGGACCCGTGCTCTTCAAAAGTCCACAACAATCTCTTTTGTCTTCTCCACATTTAGAGAGAGATTGTTCTGTGTGCACCACATGGCCAGACTGCTCACCTCACTCCTGTAGTTTGACTCGTCTCTGTTGTTGATGAGACCCACCACTGTTGTGTCGTCTGCAAACTTGATGAAGAGGTTTGAGTCGTACTTTGGAGCACAGTCATGGGTCAGCATTGTGAACAATAGGGGGCTAAGCACACAGCCTTGAGGAGCCCCCGTGTTCAGTGTGATGGTTCTGGAGGACTTTCCGCCGACACGTACAGCCTGTGGTCTCCCCGTCAGAAAGTCCAGCAGCCAGTTGCACAGTGATGTGTTGATCTCCAGGTGGAGCAGTTTGTGTATTAGCTGCTGTGGGATTATAGGGTTGAATGCTGAACTAAAGTCTAAAAACAGCACCTTTGTGTAAATGCTGCTGTGTAAAAACAGTTACTTTGTGTAAATGCGCCAGATTTAGCCATGGGGTCCTTTCCATCCGTAGTCCTCATACATGTATAATTGATAATGTAATTTCAATAGGATAAATGTAATTCATAAATAGGTAGATGCCCATGTTGGTTGTATTTGTATGTGCCTGGTGCCTAACATGTCGATTTTCTCAGCGGATAAAAAGGGGTACTATATTGTGAGGCGTAATAATACGAGGAGCACTACGTCCGCGCACTAACTCCTAAAGACTTTTCTCCCGCTCACTACAAGTCACGCTGCTTCTATTGACGGAAGTGAGCGGGGGAGAAGTCTTTAGGTGTTAGTGCGCGGACGTAGTGCTCCTCGTATTATTACGCCTCACAATATAGTACCCCTTTTTATCCGCTGAGAAAATCGACATGTTACATTTCTGTGTTACTATACTTTGTAGTGTAACACGTCACGTAACTGTATTTAAATAGGGACAACGTGGAAGGGTTTGGTAGCTTCTAACGGGAGCTGATTTGGAACTATACAGTATGTGGAGGAGGCTGCGTTTGTGCTCCGTTTGCATGACAGAGCGCACGGACAAAGACCAGACAGGCACATATCAACTAGTGTAAGGTAAGGTAAGAACATATGTCAGTATGTAAAAACGGTGGCCTATTCCTTTAAGGATTAAGTCTCATGAGTGTTTTGTTAATCACAGGCTGTTGGTTATATTTGGCTGTAGCTGTGGGGACTGAGCTCAAATTAAAAATAAATTAAAAACATTTCTGCTGGGCCACCCCACTCAGGGAGGCTGAGGAAGCATGAGGAAGAATATTTGTGGCAGTATTTTCTCATTAGCACACCCCTCCCCCACCTGGACAATCATCAGACAGGGTTTCCCACTAATACATTAGTCTGTGGCGGCCCGCCATAGACTATTTTATCCGCCACAGTCTCGATCTCCCCTCTCTTTCTCTGTCTTTCACCCAACACCAACATCTGCAGCAGAGGTGCAGGTTTAACGGGACAAATAAGGAGCAGTGAACAATGTCTCACTGTTTAAGTAGACTATTATTATTACAAAAAATGAAGGCAGCTTTGCGTAGTTTTGTTTTCGCTTATAAACGAAAAGACCACATGGATAATTTGCATAGTAAACCTCTTTACTGTGCTGCTAATGCAGCTGTCACTATAATGAATTAAACCAGAGGTCACGAAATGGCGAACCTTAGTCTGGTTCCGGACACACGCGCCAACTCGTCCAAACCCGAAACTTGGATCCAAACTTTAGACCCGATGTGACAGTCTTGCCCTACACGAGGTGAGAGCTGCTCATGTTTGTCAGTCTTTTCTCTCTGCAGCATCAGGCTGAGATTCAGAGTCTGTATCTGAGAGCTGCAGGGGCGAAGCTGAGAGAAGAATCAAGGGCCTGCGCCTTTGAAAAAAAACGCATCCATTACATTATAATTAAAAAAAAGCTGTACCCTATGCTTCGTGCTTCACAGCTAGAAGGTCCCGGGTTCGATTCCCACCTGGCCAGGTCCTTTCTGTGTGGAGTTTGCATGTTCTCCCCGTGTCTGCGTAGGTTTCCTCCGGGTACTCCGGTTTCCCCTACCACTAAAAACATGTACAATAGGCCAGGATGAATGAGAGTTTGTTTGAGAGTGCTCATGGGGGACGACGGACGCAAATTAGCCCAAGGCTACAATGCGGTGTGGCTTGTTTACATGCATGAGACCCATGTATGTTTATTAACATGCACTGTCCCGACCAAATAAACCAATAAATAAAAAAAATAACCAGAAATTATTCTTTTCACAGCAGCATAATAGCCAAAAATAGTTATTATTTTTTGCTTAAAATGCACCAGAATGCAGGAAAACACATCTACATTTAAAAAAAAATCTGTGGCGCTCTCTCCCACCACAGTCTCCTTGAAATCTGTGGGAAACACTGCATCAGAAGAAGTCTTTTGTTATGCAGCACTAATCACTGATTGTTACTGGAATAGGCCACCGTTTTTCCATATGTTCTGTTGGCGTGCTCGTTTGTTGGAAAGGAAGTCTATAAACAATCAGACCGGAAATGTATTCCCTATTCAATTACAATTCTAATACAGCGTGCTGAGTGCTATGACTTTTCCTCACAGAAAATTCCCTCACAAAAAATAATGCTGACTGACATTTTGTAGGTAACAAAATCCAACCCATTTTAGCATTAGTTAGTGGTAGCTTGGATTTTTGTTAGTGAGGTAAAATCTCCTTGCTTGACCAACTAATATTAAATGGCATTTGAGCCAAAATGTGTTTTGCCTTCTTGTTGTTTTTTATTCAGCACATAACATAAAATGGACACGCCACTGGGTATTTGTGTGCGTGGCTCGTCTACGAGGTTGTTACGTTTCGCTTCTCTCACTTGAATCAATCTGTCCCAGGTGCAGAAGTGACCACTCAAGTTTGACTTTGGAGTGACATAATCAAGTGAAGCAGATTTGTGGGTTGTGAAGTGCTATTATTTACCCAGGACCAGTGTTGATAGTTACACAAAAATACTTTGAAGTTTTAGTCAACATTCCGTGTTTTTTTGTTGCCGTCCAGAAATATTCAAGACAGTCAACATTCACACACTTAATGAAAACTAAAAGCGTCACAAATACTATAGGTATGCACTTATATAATTTTCATTCTAAACATTAAGTTGGCTTCTGTTTCCATGACATCATCTGCGTACCTACTATGTTGTTCATATTGGATGACTTGACCTGTTCTAATTATATAATCTGTATCGACAATACAATCCTGTTCTGAAATGGGCACAAAGCTCTTTACATGAGACAATTGTACATTCACTCCATACTCGGGGGTGTTCAGTTTCCCCTGGGGGAGACTGACAGAAACGGTGTTGTGACTGCACACATCTGCGCCAACCGCCATACATTCATGTACACACGTCATTCATGCAGGCCTACTGTCACATCGCTGTCACATCCAGGCCTACTTAAAATGTGCACAGTGAGCTGCTGAATCGCATGGGTAGACAACGTCAGGCCCTGGAGCAAAATCCTTCCCTGCCGCATAGCACCGCTGGCCCCGAAGACGATTTTGATAAATTTTTAATACACAAACCAGGGATCAAATACTTGTTAAAGTGCCATTAAAATGCTGAAAATACTGTCAATTATGAATTTCCTGGAGGATGCTTCCAATCCCCACATTACAACAGATATCTTGAACAACACTGGGAATTGGAGACATTGGGCTTTTGCTCTGGGCCACGATTGGGAGTTTCGGCCCCTGGACTTGGGATAAGGAAGGCCTGCCACAAAGCTAACTTGCTTACCCTGTTCTAATGTAATTAAAAAAATAATCCAAGGGTTCCAAAAGATTTCCAGCAGGTGCTCTTCGAGGATCAGAGGTATGGTCTCTGTGTTCTTTACACAGAGAGAACTGTTTGCGCTTCACATGAGCTTAACTCAACGCTTTTTCTTGTCTCTTGTTTTTCTTTTTTGTGCAGGTATGAGAAGCTGATCAGCGGCATGTACCTGGGAGAGATTGTGAGAAATGTTTTGATGGAGCTCACAAACAAGGGGCTGCTGTACCGAGGGAAGGTCTCTGAGCGTCTTAAGACACATGGAATCTTTGAGACCAAGTTCCTGTCTCAGATTGAAAGGTAAACAATGACTACGTTTACATGTGTAACCGGGTGGGGCCAGGGGTCCCCTCGATAGTCATTAGTCGCCCAATTTTAATCTTAGTTTCCGTTACAAATAATATTGGTCGAAACAGTGACACAGGCACAACTTAAGTTTTACTTAATGTAATTTTAAAATGGTAAATAGACCCACAATAAAACGGTAGCAAGTGTAGCATGTATAAAGTGAACTACTACTCAATACACGTACCCAGGAGTCTAGGTTCTAAAGGAGGAATGAAGGTGAAATAAAAATAAACCACTGTTTATAATAAAGATGAACAAAGCCGGCATTTATTTTCCATTTGCACAATGTTTCTTTTGTTTACCCATAACCAGTTTAGTCCCTTGATTCCCTATAGTCCTTTGATCCTCGGTCCAGTTCACAAAACTCAAAAATACCCAAGAGGGCTCAAATGTCAATTTGAAAATAATAAAAGAAAATGGTCAGAGCTCTGATTTACCACTACCCGGGTAGTATGACCCTTTTTTGTGCACAGTATCTCAGGTTAACGGTGTACGATGGGGCCCAGGTCCAACAAGGATGTTAGAGCGTCCAGAACGTCCTCCGTTTAGGCTCCAGCAACTCCAGTCCAGGCTCACACCGAACGGTCCGTCTCGAATCAGGTCAATAAAAAAACCAACCTGCATAAGCAGGGTAATATTAATGACTATTCAAATATATCAAAGACATTCATATCTGGTTTCAATCAATCACATTCAAAGTTAACAGCATAGTAACTCATAGGTTTTCAGACAGTGCGCAATATTTTACATGTAGCACTAAAAATGTACATGACAGTGTAATAACCCTTTTTATAATCAAATCTCTGTAAATAGTTATCCTAAATTTTTCCTGATATGTACATAGTTGTACATACTCTCCGATTGGTTTTTTAAGTTGTTTGTTCACAATTGCTTTGAAACACATGAATTCAATAATTTTATCACAACACTCATTCACAATGCACACAGCTAGCAGAAAAATAGCATAGCTTAGCTTAGTAGAACATGTCACTCACCGGAGAAAAGATAAAACAAAAACTGAACAAATCCTCTCCTCCAGTACCTCTGGCAATTAGCTTTTCTCTATGAACCCAAAATACACGGTTATAAACACAATTTTGTAATGATTTTATCAAATTTTTCACCGAGTGCCTTACATGTGCTGTCTTGGCTTTTCCACAAGATGGAGGTGTGCTCACAGCAAAACTTGCAGCACCCTCTACTGGGCACATGCGGTAATACTCGTGCACTTAATACTGTGCTAATTTTAGGTGGGTTACACAAGCCATGCAATCTATAGACAAAAGACGCACTTTTTAGCATGTAGCATTCACAGGGTACAATTACAATATATTACTCCACTAGCTAGCACACCGACACATTTTACAACATCTGGGCCGACATACGGCTCCATTTACGAACACACTGGGTGGACTGACTCCTTAGCTTAGCCACACTAGCAAGCACAGGCAAATACAGCTGGCACACAGGCTCCGCTGCAACTAAAAACACATTCACTGTCTGTAACAGGAACACATATCGTGCACAAACACGACAATGGGCAGAGCATCTTACTAGGAACGAGCAGGACAGCAGATTATGTAGCAGCGAGCAGTGTTACCTGGCTGTGCCCTTTAACGCAAATGTTGGTGTGGAAGCTCAACGCTAACCCCGCCAATTACAGCTACGGCAACACCACAACACCCTGTCCCACTACACATGCAGCCAATGGGCCAGATCTTGTGCCTGGCGCAGTTTGTGCGCAACTCTAAACGCAACGTGGTACACGCGCAATCTTGCATGTGGCGCAGGTTTTGCGCTAAATGCTGCGCCTCAAGGGAGAGGCCGTTATTTAAGAAAGAGGCCGACTGAGGCGTGGTTCATTACAAGCAGCACTCGGAGCAGTGCTCTTCTGTGGCAACCTTCACATTATGTTCCTCTTTACATTGCGCTGCCTTGTATTATTCCTTAGAATCTATGTCAAATTGAAAACAAAAGCTAAATTACCTTGAAAAGTCTGCTTGAGCGCACGCACAGGCTTACTTTAGTACAGTAGATCAACGCGCACACCCAACCAAACAACAAGATCAACACCAACACAACAAGAGTTTCCCATAAATAAACCACACACTCTACAAACCACGTCTAATCTGTGTTTTAAGGTGACATTTACATGGTGTGTCAGTGTTTGCCTCCTGATGAATGAAGAGCATCAGCAGTGGTCGTTGTAATAAGCTTCATGTTTCCTTTTTACATTGTTGCTCCTTGTGTAGGCTACAGCCCAGTCCAAAAGAAAGAATCGCATTTCACAAACTTTCCCCCACCCCCAATTCAGCCGCTTTAATAATCCTGCAGCTGTAGATCAAATGTTCCAATAAGCTACAATTTTCTTGCAACTACTGCATTTCATCTTTATTAAACATTGCGCGCTACATCGTGCATATTATTAAGCGTTTACAGGACCCACCCCCCTCCACAACCCACCGCCTTCCGCAGTAGCGGTCTGGGGAAAGCACGGGGAGGGGGCGGCACCACAACATCGCAATGCGAGTCTGTCCACCCCCTGTCCGGCCCACTTTTTGCGCCAGGTATGACACTGACGATTGCAAGGCGCGCCACCCGTCTGCGCACTCGTCTGCTCTACAGCCTGCGCTATGAACCACACGATCTGGCCCAAAAACTCTTTCATAACCAAAATACAGTAATAGCAATAACCCGGTCAGGTAAACACTGGCAAAAAACGGGATATGCTCATATTTGGGTTACTCCTTTTTTAACCCGAATATTTGGGCATGTATACGCGTATTGGAATAGCAGAGGGCAGTCAGCCAGGTTTTTTCCAAGTGCTACAGTTTCCCCGACCTCCAAGGTCATGCGGGTCAGGTTGACACACAGTGGCAGCGCGGCTCAGCCACAGCAGCTCAGGACTAACACCTGAACACTATTTCGTTGTACGCTTGTACAATGACAATAAAGCACTTACTTACTTACTTTGTTTTTATTTGATTTTATTCACCTGTTGTAGCACTTTGAGGTTTCTTTGAAATGTAAAGTGCAATATAAATAACATTTATTATTATTATTATTATTATTATTATTAAGCGTGGGCCGATCCGCGCCACAGCAGACGGCTGTGAGCCAGGCACAAGATCTGGCCCTAAAACGTTTTGAGTTTTTGTCAACTTAAACTATCACATATGGAAATTATCAGAGGCGGCTATTACTCAAGTACATGTACTTCTTAGAGTAGTTTTATCATACTGTACTTTTTACTTCTACTTGAGTAAAATTCGAATGAAGTGTCTGTTCTCCTACTTGAGTAAAACTAATTGGTACTTTACTTTCCACTGTGAGTAGATTATCTTTGTGTCTGTGTCCCTACGCAGTGACCGTTTGGCCATGAGACAGGTGCGCTCCATCCTGCAGCATCTGGGCCTGACCGGATCCACGTGTGACGACAGCGTTTTGGTGAAGGAGGTGTGCACCGTCGTGTCTCGGAGGGCGGCTCAGCTCTGCGGCGCCGGGCTCGCCGCGGTCGTGGACAAAATCAGAGAAAACCGAAACCTAAACCATCTCTCGATCAGCGTGGGAGTGGACGGGACACTGTACAAGACGCATCCGCAGTGAGTAAAACAATTCCAGGGGTTTCTAAGAGCTTTGTCAAAGGGTACGTCTTAAAAAAATTATATAATTTGAGCAGATTATACAGTAAACATTTCTCACAGATGATTGGACAGGAAGCGTGGTGCAGAAAACTCCCCAATATCTTTCTATTTGTTTGACATTATTTTTTATCTTCAATTATTTGGATGTTTTGATGTATTTTTGGGTTGTGGTGTTGGATGGGCCTCAGCCTGTTTTGAGCACGAGCAAATGGAGCTTCAAGGTGAAAAAAATGCATCTTATTTTGAAGCTCGGAACCTGGAGAATGCAATCGCTGTGTTGGCTTTAACCTCCGCAAACATGCTAATGTAGCGGCAACTAATCGAGGCTGCGATAGAAATGGAATCACCTGATAAAATAACAGCCACTGCTGGAGTGGTCAAGTGTTTGTATTGGAGTTCTGCTAATTCTACTAATTATACTTGGGAATATAAAAGTCCAGTGATCCTTGTCCATCCATCCATCCATCCATTTTCTTCCGCTTTATCCGGGGCCGGGTCGCGGGGGCAGCAGTCTCAGCAGAGATGCCCAGACTTCCCGATCCACGCACACCTCTTCCAGCTGTTCTGGGGGGACCCCGAGGCGACACCAGGCCAGCACGGAGACATAGTCCCACCAGCGTGTCCTGGGCCTTCCACGAGGCCTCCTCCCAATAGGACATGCCTGGAGCACCTCCCGAGGGAGGCGACCAGGAGGCATCCTTGTGTAATGCTTTTTTTCCCATTAGTTTATTAATAGATATAATTAATCATTGATCTGTATCATCTCGTTTGCAAGAAAAGATCTGCGTTTTTAAAATCTCATTTATATCGAATATTGGCAGATCACTCAAAGCCCAAGTATCGGTATTTGTATCAGAAGCTAAAAAGCTAGGTTGGTGCCTCTCTAGTTATGCCTAAAATGCTAACATGTGATATATGTGATTAGCCTTCAGGTTTAGTAATGCTCTGACCAAAGATTTTAAGCAACTGAAAACTAGTGTGGATTTGTACAGTATATGGTAATAGCTCTGCTCTCTACTCAAGTTCAGCAATGAGATTTTCTCTTGACATTACCAGGAGATTATCTTGAGAAGGAAGTGCATGAAATTTGAAAAATATGTTCGAAGCAAATATAGCGTTGATGGCTGTGGTTGTTATGTTTGTTGGTATAAATGTATTGAATAATTACTGAAAGGCCATGGGTACAACAGCATAATTAGCTTTTTAATGATTGTGACTCTAATATATGTAAATAGAATGAGAAGTGTGGACTATTTCCACTTGGCTTATAAATTATGATTGTGCACTGCCAAATTACCTATTTCGTTATAAGGTCTGGTGAGCCTACGTGTTTGTATAGATTATTGTTCTACTCTTTAATTAAACTGACAAATAAAAAATAATTTTTAGGGACCGGGTGTGGGACCCGACACATTGAGTTTAGTGGCCCTCATTTATCAACATTGCGTACAGAAATGGTGTATGCCTAGGTATATTTGCGCATGAGAAAGAAAAAATCTATCAGTAACCAACATTAACCATACTGTAACCAATCCAAGATCACATTTATGAAATAAAAAAAAAAGAAGGGAAAAAATAAATAGGCTAATAATAAAAAAAGTGTTTATTAAACAAGCTGTAGGCCTAAATAGCCCATATAAAAAAAGAGTATAAAATTAGACTACATAAAAAACAAATAGTGTGTGGTAAAAGCGTGGATATAGCGCTGCAGAACAGACTCTGGACCATGATCTGAACCAGCGAAAAGCAGCTGTCATCTCCGCGGGAGGACTACGCGTCTTTCGGCCTAAATCAGAGCTTTCCTCCGGGAGGGAACAGGTGTGCGGAGAGCTGACAGCCGACCAGAACCTAACGAACCCGTCCGGACCGAAGACAGCCCTACGAGACGTGCTTTGATCAATCCCCTAAGGCAGGGGTCGGCAAGTTGGCTTGGCTTCGGGCCAATATTTTTTTACACCGACAGATGGCGGGCCAGCCGGTCAATTGATAGAAAAAAAAATATTTATTCATGCATGGATATTCAATACTAGATAACACCAAACTATACATATTTTTTGTTTAAAAATAAAATATTGTTTGAAACAATACTGTCCCCGAGTCTGTCGGATTTTCGTGGGTTACACAGCACTAACAAAAAATAAAGTTAGCATCACAAACATGTCGCTTTCCAAAGGACAACAAAGAAAAGTGGACAGTGAAAACAGGAGTTTCAGGGAGGAAAGGCGACAAACATATGGTTTCATCCTACCTGGATTGAATGCCAAACCTCTGCCTCACCTGCAACGAGGTCATCTCCGTTTGCAAAGAGTACAATATTCGGCGACATCACAAAACGAAACATGGGTCATTCAGTGCGTCCTTTCCACTTCAATCTGACTCAAGGCGTCTCAAAATCGATGCTCTTTGTGACAGTTATATCCGGAGTAGCAGGGAGAGGAGAGCGCACGGTCAGCTGACCCTGTGCGCCGCTCAAACCTGGACCTTACAAACCCGTCCGGACCAAAGAAAGCTGTGGAACTTTTGAAGGATTGGTTTGACGCCCGGGATACTCGCGAGTCCGTGGAATACGGTCCACGGACTCGGCGCTCAAACCTGCCTGAACATGGAGCAGGGCCTCGTGCAGACCCAGGTGAGTCCCGGTGCCCCGGTACACGGCAGCAGCCGCGGGTGTGAGGCGGGGAAGCCATCCACACAAAGTGTGCGCAGCAGCGGTATTTTGTTAAAAACAAAACAAATATTAAATTTCCCGTGGCGTGAAAGCACAATATTGAATCAAATCTGCCCATAAACATTAACGCTGTAGCCTTGTTTCATGTTTAAATCACTAATGTGGATTATATGCGGAGTTGTGATGCAATTCATGCTGTTAAAAACAGTTTTCCAGCGCTGTTTAGTGTTTAGTTAAATTGGTGTATCATGTGCACCACCTCTTGACTTGGTGTAGGATTTGAGCGCACCGTACGCCAGGTGTACGGTGGCTCAGATTGATAAATGCCAAAACAGGCAGTGATTTTTCGTACACCCCACATGCACTCTGATTTCATCGTACGCAATTTTGATAAATGAGGGTCAGTGAGTGGGAGTGAATGACAGGTATGCACCATTTGTTCTCACTGTTCTGCCCACACGGACCTCGACTCTCTATACGAATTATTGAAAAATATAGTCTGTCCAAACCCACGGTGACGTTCATCACTATGTAGAAATGAAAAGGAATTGATAACAAAATATATGCAGGAAACTGAGAAACAGCCCAGGCTTCTCCAAAATCCACAGGCGATGCACTAAACTCTATTAATCAGGGGAGAGAGGTATTTAAAGTTTGCTCAAAATCATTCAAGATATTTCAGTGAGAACTGATGTGTGGTAGGAGAGGCTAGGTAGATAGGTGTGTGTTTGTGTTTTTTTCCCAGATGTCTCATAAACTACTGCTAAATTTCAAACCCGAACGTACAGTAGCTAATGCACTGTTAGCAAGCTAGCTGTTGCCTTACATCACAGTGTAGCTCCCTGAAAGCTGTGAAACAGAAGAATGCAAGGAATGCGTTATGGAAGTTGGGAATGAGTTTGGACCGCAGCTAACAGACTATAATACCGGCCTGATATTCCAAATGTGTCTTTTTCCTCCCTGCAGCTTCTCGAGCATCATGCAGGAGACTCTGCAGGATTTGGCGCCTCAGTGCAAAATCTTGTTCCGTAAGTCTGAAGATGGAAGCGGGAAAGGAGCGGCGCTGATCACTGCTGTGGCCTGCAGGGTACGACAAGAGCAGTCCGAAAACTGAGGCAAAGCGGAGTCTGTGTAGGTCAAAAGGAGTCGTTCTAAACTAGTGCTTCGGGACCCACCTTCAACCAACCATGACAAGTCACAACACCCCCTGAAAATATTTATTTCACATAATGGCCAAAAACCTGCAGTTTGATCCCAACAATATATAATATCAAAATACATCACATCACAAGTGGCCCCAAACATGGCCTTACTGCGTCAGCTTTGCGTGGCTTTGGTGACACACTTCCTTGCTTATAGTGACCCAGGGCGGCCTCGGTGTGGGGCCAGAGACGAGCCACCCTCCCATAGACATAAGCTAAGCCCAACTGAGTGAGCTAAAGAATCAATGAATATCATGGGCATCAATACATTAGCCTGGTGAGACCAGAATGATTCCCCTCTGTATTTTTTTATCCAGCGGGGGATCAGTCTGGTCACCCAGTCAACGCTCGCGCCTTCCGCTAAATTTATCCGTTCACGTCCAATCTGAATCGTTTATTTGCCGTGACGTGTTGTTAGCGAGCAACGTCACTCACGGGACGCGGAAGTCCCCTCAATAACAATCTACGAACGATGCACGAAAGAGAGAAAGCGTGTCTCCAGTCGGCGGTAAATGACCAAAAAACACATCGACAGTAGGTGAGTTTCGGGCGGCACGGTAGCACAGCGGTTAGTGCTCTCGCTTCACAGCTAGAAGGTCCCGGGTTCGATTCCCACCTGGACAGGGCCTTTCTGTGTGGAGTTTGCATGTTCTCCCCGTGTCTGCGTAGGTTTCCTCCGGGTACTCCGGTTTCCCCTACCACCAAAAACATGTACAATAGGCCGGGATGAATGATGTGAGTGAGTGAGTGGTTGGTGGTGGTCGGAGGGGCCGATGGCGCAGATTGGCTGCCTCGCTTCCGTCAGTCTACCCCAGGGCAGCTGTGGCTACAATAGTAGCTTACCACCACCAAGTATGGAATGAATGAATAGTGCAATGTAAAGCGTCTTTGAGTGTCCAGAAAAGCGCTATATAAAACCGATGCATTATTATTATTATTATTATTATTATTCATAATCCTGCGCAAATATTAACGCAAAACCGCTAATAACATCACATCAACAGCAGACGCCCGCTCTTCGCTGATTGGTTTACTCCGCTTCCTGTTTGCTTGCGTATCTACCGCTGTGGAAAATGGATTTGACGCAACAGTGACCAGACTCACCGGCTGGTACAGCGGTGAGTCTGGATTTTTCCAGGCTATCAATACATAGCAATAATACATGCTCAAACTTTGTGTAACAGAATTACTGGGTCCCACTCCGCCCCTGAGCCTTGATCATAAGATCAACTTTTCGTATGGTCGTAGTTAAGCTTAAATCGTTGGACGTGGACGTCGTGGATGTTTCGCTTCACAGAAGCTTCTTCTTGGCTCTTGCGGTCAGAATGTAACACCTACCTCTTTAAGTTGTTACAGTATCACTTTGTTAGCAAGTCTTAGTTTTAGACTGACACATCCCGTTAGCATTAAGAACAGAGGGCCGTTCACTTGATCTCAATAGGTTGTTATTGAGAGTGAGGAGTTACTTGCCAAATTTGGTTGATTTGGGGGCTCTGAGCCGGTCGGCCATGATGGTAGCACACCAGAGGCACGCCCCCAGAGTTTCACGCATTCCTCACATTACAGAGCACTTACATTTTTGCGCATTACATTTTTCGGCAGAACGGAGACGGACCTATGAATACGCTACTACGCTACTACCGCGTTAAGAACACACGTAAACAATCTGTTTTGCCACTGGAGTGCTACCATCATGGCGGAGAGACTCATCCGCCAACTCCTCACTCTCAATAGTCCCCCACCCCTGCTGACAATGGTCTTCTGCTGTTTCCAGTCTACGATTTAAGCTTCACTAGAGCCTTTACAAACAATTCACTTTTGTGTCCTGAGCCACCATTTGAGAAACACTGGTCTAAAGGGAAATTATTTTAATTTATGTGATTTTTAATGTGTGTGAATCTTCAGTACCGGCAGAAAAAGGACTGGACTTACCGTGAGCAGCGTCACCCAAAAAGGCTCGTCTCAAAATAATCACATTATTGCTCAATAGGATGAGATGAACATGATTCATTATGTACGTCCTTGCATCTCGTCTCTCAAGTGCAACAGTGTGAGTTGAAGAGGGGTCAAATAATGAACTTATTAATTACTATTTTTAGTGAGGTTCTGTTGAGTAGCATTTTAATGTATTCTCATTGTGCTTTATTGAAAGTTTACTTGAGAGTTACAGTTAGACTGTTCAAGGTTTTTAGATACATTAAATAAATAATACAATATTCTAAAGGTTACAACAAAAGATGATTTTTAGTTTGCAAGGACTATAAACTTGGTTTTCTGGGCGACAGTGGCGCAGTTGGTAGGAAGGTCGGGGGTTCGAATCCCAGCTCCTGCAGGTGCACACTGTCATTGTGTCCTTGTTCATTAACTTGCACTGTCCTGAGCAAATAAACCAATAAATAAATAAACACTTATGGGGTGTTTCCACTGGCAGGCCCTCCCCAGCCCAGTGCCTGGTCAACCCTTTTGGGCGAGCGTCTCCACTGCCGAGGCCAGGGCCAAACCGGTCTGACCAGGCATACATTTTGGGACCGACTTCTTGCTGTGAAAAGACGCTGATCTCTGAGTGGCAAACGAGAGAGAGAGAACAGCCCTTTCTATTAACATGATTTTGCTGATGATAGCACAATTACATAGGCCTAGGCGGAAGCGCTATATAAGTTCTGACCATGTACCATTCTGAAGGTTTGACAGGACTTGGCCTCATTACTGGGGGCTAATAATCAAACACTGGGAGATTTCTGTTTTTGATCGAAAGTGGCCCCAAAACATAAAGTCTGGTACAAAGCATCGTTTCATACGTTTGAGTAATGCTCCTGTACATAGTCCCAAAAAACATGGTACACTATTCCGTATGCTAGGCCTATTCCATGTGTTTGTTATAAACACATAGATTAACCCCTTTACCCCTCACCCTAACAAAGAACATTTTCCCCAATTCGGCTTTACCCAAATCTTACAGCCTTTAGTCAGGGTAACGCCTCATTTGAAAGCTAAGACCTACAAAACTCATCTAAGCTTTTTCCATGTTTTGTTTTAATCGATTTCGTTGCGGTTTTGTCATGTTTTTGTCGCCACAAAGCCACAAAAACAAGGAAAGAGCAAAGGCTTTAGCTTTCAAATGAGGCACATTACACCGGCCAGGCTGTAAGCTCTCTGGTTTTACCCAAATCTAAAAGCTTCTCGACCTAACAGGAGAAATGTGCTAAGTTAAGGCGGGGTTAAGAGGTTAACTACTAGCAATCTAATGCTGGTGTCAGTGTTTAGCCAAGTTTAATTTACAACACCAGTTGGAAGGGTTTTTAATAGTTCAAAATACAATGAAACTATGCCAATTCACTCATCACGCACTCAAAGTGCTGTTTAGGCATGGGTACGATTTTGTAGTGGTCAGACACATCAGTCTGCATCTACAGGAGGCACAATTCGAACCACTGACCTTCTGGTTATAAAACGACCCACTCTACCATGTGAGCCACCAATAACTAAGCATTTGAAAGAGACGAGCCACAGGGGCAAGTGCGTTATTGTCCAACCTTGGTTGGAGACTTAAGAATGCAAATTGCCATTTGACATGTAACAAGACATATTCTATAGACAACATCAATATTTGTTCATTTTTAAACAATCATTGACTTTTACAAAGACCTTTATTGTGCGCAACAGTCAAAGGTTATATTATGCCCAAAAGTGACAATAGGCGGCATAAAAAACAAATGTCATTGAGATATGAAGCAGTTAATTAAAATTCTTGTCATTATGCCGTCTCTAGACCATGAGCCTTGAGATTAAGTCCACAGGAGAAACATTGCAGACTAATTAGTGCCGACGGCACAGACTGCGAGGCATTTTCAAAACAAACCCCTGGTGTTCAGGGCAATCATTATTTCTGTATATCTTGATTTCTTAAATTTAAATATAATACTATTTTAAGTAATGCCATGAAGTTAATGTTGGCCCACTTGTATCCTTGATGTGTGACAGTTATGTACAAAACCTGTGTTTTTATTCTTTATTTATTGCTATCTGCTCTCCTGTAATGAAGATAGATTTGAGTTCAGGCATAAATGCTTTACAATACATTTTTACATAATATGTAAAAATGTATTGTATGTATGTATGTATGTAGTATATAGCCAGTTAGGGATGGAAATTGATCAATTTTATCTACAGGTGCTCGTCATATAATTTAGAATATCATTAAACAGTTTATATATTTCTGTAATTCAGCTTAAAATGTGAAACTAATATGATATACACTCATTACATGCAAAGTGACATTATGTCAAGCCTTTGTTATGAGGCCATTTTGATGATTATGGCTTACAGTTACAGACTGGTGCTATGTGCCTTGGGCAGCTCCAACAGCTGCCCCCACGACCCGGCAACGGACAAGTGGGAGAAAATGGATGGATGGATGGATGGCTTACAGTCCATTTTCAAAATATTCTAATTTTATGAGATTTTTAATTTGGGGTTTTACAAGCTGAGCCATAATAATGAAAATAATAAATAAAGGCTATACATATCTTACTTTGCATGTAATGAGTCTATATCATATATTAGTTTCACAGTATAAGTTGAATAACAGAAATGAATGCACTGTTTCATGATATTCTAATTATATGACGAGGATATCAATGCTTTTTCTTTTATTGATCCAGTTCTTTATTGATGCTCTTACTAATAAAAATGGGATATATATAATATACAGGGTTAATATATTGACTTGTCTTATGACATAAAGTTCCATCATACAAAACATTTTTAAAGAAGGGTATTGTAAAATTATTATTACATTAATTAGGCCCGAGCGGCCTGCCGTAGCAAGGGCCTATTGTAATCGCAACGCAGTGCGCGCAGCGCACTGTACTGAGGTGCGCGGAGCGCACGAAAACAGCGCGAAGCGCTGTCCCCATGTCAAACGTAAACTCACCGTGTAAAACAGTGACTGCCCACACCTCTGGTGTGGGCCCTTATACTTATAATTGCAGCAAAATGAATGGGGGTATATGGCCAACTGTCATACGGAGGTGGATGACGAGCGCGAAGCGCTCGTCATTCACCTCCGAGCCCCACCGGTGCGTCGGGGAAGTCGAAAGCTTTAAAAAAATGCATAATATGTTGTAGTCGCGAAAGCGACTATATTGTTTTTGCAAGAAATATTATTATTCTTCTTTATTCTTCTTCTTCTTCTTCTTCTTTCTTCTTCTGCTCTTTGAGCAGGAATTTGACCCCCTGAACGTAGTTGAAAACTCACCAAACTTTGCCCAAAATTCAGATCCGGCGAAAAATTTATTAAAATGTGTGTTTCGTTTTGGGGAAATAAAAAATGGCGCGACAGCGCCACCTACAAAAGTGAAAATACATTGCGCCTATGGGGAGGGGGCCAACATAAACTTTGTCGCAGAGCGACGGGATTCGGTACAGACCTTCGTCCTGTGAGGACAAACAAAATATATTATTGTGGCCACGCCCCCAGACAAACCGGAAGTCCGCCATTTTGACAGGAAGTCGGGAAAATGGTGAGTCAGCGTTTTCGCTGACGTCGCATTTTAACGAACTCCTCCTAGGGCGTTTCACCAAATGAGCTCCAAATCGCTCCAGCTCATCTCGAGATATGGGGCATCAAAAGTTATCCAAATTTTTTGGCTAAGTTTTACGGTTTGTTTGCGGCGAAGCCGCAATCTTTACGAAGAATTTTGCGACTTACCGAAAACAACAAAATGCTCCCATTTGCACAAACGAACTCCGATTAAAAATCGGAAATATACATTTTATTGACCTTTCACCCCCGGACACAACAAATGTGAAAAAGTGAGATTTGGCGCGATAGCGCCCCCTCTAGGCCGAGAACAAAAAATGCATTATGGGAAAAAAATTAGTTTCTCGGAAATGAATAAAATTTGGCACAATATTAGCTGATGGCATCCCGATCCAAAAAGCCAATGAGACCCATACCGTATTTTGTACGGTGTTGCCATGGAGACGACCGAGGCTCGCCATGTTATTCCAATGGGACTGACCCGCATATCACACATTATACACATTACAGCGCGTTAGCGCCCTCTGTGAGGAGCTTGTGGACAGTGGTCATGGAAGTACGGCCCGTCCGATGCTGCTTGTGAAATAAAAAAGATTTGGGGCGCGCTAGCGCCCTCTGCAGGCTGGAGCCATCATTCACATGAAGACGCTAAAAATGTCGTTTTGATGTTTACTCAAAGATTAATGGCTCATCAGGGCAATACAATGTAGTGTGGCCACGTTGGCGCCCCCGGTAGGGTTATGGCACGGCAATGGAGTCACTAAGGGAGGCCTCCATTACATGGTTGCTAGGCGACCAACAGGTGGTCGGCCATTTTGGGAAAAATCGAGTAATCAGCGCCGAAGGCGCCATTTCTCGCCTTTGCTCTTTTATAATCTCGACCTAGGGTGGCAGCGACATTATATGAACGTAGGGCGCGGCAGCGCCTCCCGGTTATTGCGGCGGCGTGCGGCAACCGGCGTCAACCGGCCACCGCGTCCCGCGAGGGCCTCTCGATGCCGCTTGCGGCTTTAATTGGATTTAAAGCTGAAATGTAACTTTCAGAGGAGCAGGACTCTTAGTTGACATAATAGTTGAATATTATTCAACTTGCTACAGCCAGTGTTGACAATGTCTCTTCTGCAACGTGAGCAGAAACACATGTTTCAGTGTGTAGTGCGTTTATAAGCGGATAGAGGAGACAGATTCAGGCGTGCAGCGTGGATCCTTAAACAGTGGAGGACACTTTAGTTTGTGATTAAGCGAAAGTAGTGCGTGAATCTGCAGTCATGGATCTGCATTATGATAATAAGTGACTGCGGTGCAATTCAAAAAGACTAATTATTAATGAAGGATACATACGCGTCCTATTGATTGCTCAAAGAAAACCTGTAGTGATTTTATGGTAATTGTAATTATATGAAGTGTCCAAGAGTAAAGTTAAATGCTGTTCCTCACACTCTTCCCTTGGATGCATAACTATCCTTCACGTCCTGTAATTAAATGACTCTAAAGGTGTGGAGGTGTGGTTAAATACTGTGTATTGTCAATGTGAAATGCGCGGCCACGTACGGTAAATTACTGCGCAGCAGCTGTGGAAAGGTGATGGGATCAGTAGCTGCGCACGTCAGCTGTTCAGAGCGGCGTGAGGAGGCCGTGGAGTCCAAACACTAGGGATGTAACGATTCACTCAAGCCCCGATTCGATTCGATTTCCGATTTGAAGTTCCCGATTTAGATTTTTCCCGATTTTTTTTTAAACCTTTTTTTTTTTTGAAAAGAATGTCTCCATCATACCAATGTTTCTTTTGTTTTAACATCTGTATTTTTGCCCTTGTAACAAATTGTAACTGTCTCAGTAAGAGAACTTTACATTACAAAAAATTTCAAGACATGAAAATGAACTATAATCATTTTGACAGAGTGCTTGTAAATTTACATGTTTTCAGCATAAACAAACTATGTAGCAAAGCAAACATTTTGAGATTATATTTATTTTACCAAACCTTTATTTTTTAAAACATTTTTTTTTTTTTGCAGTTTGAACATAATACTACCATTTAGAACAAATTTTACAGTGCAGTTTTTCCACCCTTGAATCGATTTTCGATGAATCGTTACATCCCTACCAAACACACATTCAGGAAAAATTGGAGCAACATAACAACCTCTTCTACATCATAAAGACACAAGTGAAACGGAAACGGCGCCTGAAAAGAGGAAGAAAAGCTTTATAATGCTGCAGCTGTGGTTTGAAATGCAAGGCAAGGCAAGGCAAGGCAAGTTTATTTGTAGAGCACAATTCATACACAAGGCAATTCAAAGTGCTTCACAGTTGCATAAAATTACAAGAAAACAGATCAAATCAATCATTAAAACATCAACATAAAAATTTATCAATGACAGTAAAAGGCAAGAGTGCAGATAAAATACTTTCAGTTTTCATATGCTCGGGTAAAAAGAGCTGTTTTCAGCCTGGATTTGAACATTGTCAGAGTTGAGGCCTGTCTCACATCCTCATGAAGACTGTTCCAGATTTTTGCTGCATGAAACTGAAACGCAGCCTCACCGTGTTTAGTCCTGACTCTGGGAACCACCAGGAGACCCCTCCCTGAAGTTCTCAGGGCCCGAGATGGTTCATACGGCTCTAACATGTCAGAGATGTACTTTGGTGCTAAACCATGAAACGACTTGTACACGAGCAGAGCTGTTTTAAATTCTATTCTCTGAGTGACAGGAAGCCAGTGCAGAGACCGGAGCACTGGACTAATATGGTCATATTTCCTGGTTCTTGTCAGGACTCGAGCAGCAGCGTTCTGGATGTTCTGCAGCTGTCTAACAGCTCGTTTAGAAAGGCCAGTGAGCAGGCCGTTACAGTAGTCTAACCTGCTGGAGACAAATGCATGGATGAGTGTCTCCAAGTCTGGTTTTGACACTATTCCTCTGATCTTAGCAATGTTTTTCAGATGGTAAAAAGCTGATGATGTTATTGCTTTAATGTGGCTGTTTAAGTTCAGGTCTGAGTCCATGATTACTCCTAGATTTCTAACCTGATTTTTTGGTTTTAGAGAGAGAGACTCAAGGTGACTGATAACACTTTGTCTTTGTGTCTGTGGGCCAAAAACAATGATCTCAGTTTTGTCTGAGTTTAGTTGGAGAAAGTTGTTTTGCATCCACAAACTGATCTGTTCGATGCAGTGACAGAGAGTATCTACAGGCCCATGTTCACCTGCCGTCAGTGACACGTAGATCTGAGTGTCATCTGCGTAGTTATGGTACGACACATTGTTGCTGTTTATTAGCTGACCCAATGGAAGCATGTACAAGTTGAATAAGAGGGGTCCCAAGATTGACCCCTGGGGGACTCCACAGGTCATGGAAATTTTGTCTGAGACACAGTTGCCAATTTCGACAAAGTACGTCCTATCCTCCAGATAGGACTTGAACCAGTTTAGCGCAGTACCAGAGATTCCCACCCAGTTTTCTAACCTGTGAAGTAAGATTCCATGGTCCACTGTGTCAAAGGCAGCGCTCAGGTCCAGCAGAACTAAAACTGAGACCTTACCTGCGTTGGTGTTCATACGGATATCATTTGTCACCTTGATCAGAGCTGTCTCAGTGCTGTGGTGGGGCCTAAAACCTGATTGGAAAGTATCAAACACATTGTTAGATAGGAGAAAGTAAGTGAGCTGTTGATAGATTACTTTCTCCAGGACTTTTCCTAAGAATGGTAGGTTTGATATGGGCCGGTAGTTGTTCAGTATCTTGGGATCAAGGCTGCTCTTCTTTAGAAGAGGCTTAATGACCGCGGTTTTCAGAGCCTTTGGAAATGCTCCAGTCTCAAATGAAATGTTGACTAACTGAACAAGTTGTGGTAACAAGCTGGTCAGTACAGACTTCAGAAATCTAGTGGGTAATTCATCAAGGCAGCATGTGCATGAACTCAGACCGGAGATAACCTCTTCCATTGTTTACCTAACACCTCTTCCATGCCTGGCCTTTCCAAAGCCCAGGCATTCGAATCAGAGAAATTATACGCTTCAATAAACTTGTGAAAACATGCACGCGGACGCAATAAAGAACGCACTGGATTACAAACATGTTTTGAACGGGATTTGATCATGACATGAGGCTGGACAGACAGCTATTACACACTCCAAACCCACACATGTTGTTATAACATCCAGGAGAGGCAGGAAGGAGGAAAGTGGCGAGATTCGCCACACGTGTCAGAGAAAGGTAGTAAAACTATTCCACTCATCACCAAAGCACAAGCAAAGACTCAGGAAACAATTTTCATTCACTTCTAAGTGCTTAGCAGCAACAGCGCCCTGTGTTTTTTTTTTTTTTTTTTTTTTTACAGAATCGCAGCAGCAGTGACTCCTGAAGTGAACACATGCGAGCGACTGATTGCAAGCCTTTGATACGTCCCAATAGAAGCGGCACCGCGGTTCGTCCGGTTAGGTGTGCACGTGCCCATAATGATTATAAAGACACTGCTCACTCGGTCCACTCCTTTTTACCAACGGTTGCTGACGTGATGTAAATGAAGTAGAAACTGTAAACATTGTGTGGCTTCAAACGCAGTCATTCTGAATTTTTGCACTCTTGGGAAAAAATATCAATCCACATGACCCTATGACATCTTTTGTGTTTTCCTAATTTGATTGCGATTAAGTCTTAGTCTTGCTCACAACCCACTTTTGGGCCGTCATCCACTATAGATCGCCTGAGGGGGTTTAATGTTACAACATGGTTTGATCAAGCTGGTAAATCCCTAAGTGGGATTAAGATAAGGAAACTCATGCATTGCATGTGCTCATTTCATTAATAAGACATGTCATGTTTGCACTTTAAGCAGCACATTCTCATGGTTGAAAATAGCATGTTTCTTCTGTAGAATTTGCACCACCAGAGCGTTCACCTTGTGTGTTGGTATCCCTGTGTACTTTTTTCTTCCATTTCAAGGCAAGTCTAGAGATGGCATGAAAACCTGAGTAATCAGTGCACATTACCTTTACATTATAATATCTAAATAAGAACATTTTTCCATGTCATGTGCAACACATAGACACAAGATTACAATACTCCTGCCGCTGCAAATGCTCTTCTAAAAAGTAATTGCAGACGTCCAGTAAATTACATGCAGAGGAGCTTCCTGGCAGATGAAAGTGGGGCAAACTGGGTACTGTCTATGCTGTTGACTGGCACCGTCTGTGAGAGTGTGGAGGCTGCTATTGGTGGTTTTGTGTTTGATGACCATGTGAATCACTGAGGCAATGACATTGGCTGTGGACCGCCTCACTCTGTACGGAGGGGTCCACAGTAAATTTACAGCAATTTCACACCCAGCCTTTCAAAGCACTAAGTTACTGTTGGAAGTCAGGGCTTGACACTGGAGCCTTGAGGTGAGGGGTGATAAAAGCATTTTTCAGGCATGTGTGTACTGTGGCTTAGGATAGTGGAAGCTCTGACATGTTTTTCTTAGGGGGAGACACTATAAATAGGAAAAACTACATTGTTTCAATGTTCAGGTTGTGGGCCAATTTTGTCAATTAACATATAAACTTTCACCTGAAAACAAAGAAAAAAACCTTAATCTTCACAATATTATCTTTAATTATTGCACTATGTTCTATGTTTCTCCATACTGTAGATTTATTAGGGAAATTGTAATATCAAGGGCCATTTTCTCAAAATGCATTTTTCTCACATTGTGGCGACCTACAGCCTTAGACTTAACAATATTTTGAAGGATTTTTTAATATATATTTATTCCCTAACCTGAAAACAAAAAAGCATTTTTCTGATTTTATTTTTCACAAATTAACAGCTTATTTTAAAACTAAACAAAAAAAAAGTGTTCATAAATAATATGTCAACACTATAAACCATACATTTCAACTTGGTTCAATCCACTATTCAGATTTTGTTGCCAAAAATGTAGGACATTTTGGGCATTTTTAGGCATTTTATATGAAAACATAAAATGACAAAAAACTTACAAAACAAAAGTTTCAAATTGATATGTATGAATTCAAAAAGTTGTCCTATTCACCTGCAGTGTCTCGCCTTAAGCCATGTTTCAATAAAATGTTTCAGCTACAGTAGATCAGTGTTGTTCTTCAGAGTCCAAACGAAGGAGAGTGGCTAGGCGCACCCTCTGAGATAAGTGAGAAGCTGTGAGTAGAGCCGCTGCTCCTTTACGTCGAGAGGAATTAGCTGAGGTGCATTTAGTTTTAAAGAGGGCATGATCTGGGATTGAGAGCACGGGTTGCTGATGAAATGGTTGAGGTTGGCATGACACAGTGCCAACTGACTTAAACAGTGATGTGTCAGGAGCAGAGGAGGAGGATGTGGACAAGCACAAAGGTTGGAGAACCCTGGAGTTGTTGTAGGCTAATGATATGAGGTAGTTTGAGAATAGGCATAGCACGGAATCTCCTATACCGCATCTGTTAAGTTTCCAATCTGCAATGGTCAGTAAAACTGCATGGCTTGCTGATCGGACAGAGATAACACACAAGTGAAAACCTCCACACAAAAGACGCTCACAGTCATAGAGGCAAAAATACTGAAATGGAAATAAATTGGAGAAAGTTACAATTTAGAGCATTAGAAAGCGTGAATAGGTCATATCCTGGATACTAAATGTAAACATCTCTGTAATTTATTGTACATCACAACTTCTCAAAGCTGGAGTTTTGTTCAGTTCAAATGTTTAAGCCATTTTGTTATAAATTCCTTTGTTTAGTAAATGTGACTGTTTATTTTTTTTGTATGCTGCTCTGTACCATTGGTTTTAAGTCAAAATAAAAATGGTAAAAATGAAAATGTCTTTTATTCATTCTTGTCTCTCAATGTGTTCAATACTAGCCCCAAATTAGTGATATTTGATGAAAAAAGAAATTTTGGCTAAATATTATGTTTATCATTCAAAATGTAATAACGTTCAGGGCCAGATCTTCCGCCTGGCGCAAGGGCAGCTCTGCTCCAAATGTGACGCTAGACAGGTGTCATCTTGCCGTTGTGCTATTTGACCGCGCCGGCAGCCTCACATTCTTTTGCTCGTTCACATCTCACTGCCTCGTGTTCTTCCTTTAGCATTACAGGCTTTAAGCCCTATCGGTCAAACTTGAGTTAAAAACTCAAGTACTTGAGTCAAACACTGCCCATGTCCAGAGACACACGTTAATTGCATTAACATGACCCAAACAAATGCATGGGTGGTAGTTTGCAAATGCAAGTATTTTGAAACGGTTATTAAATAAGGGTCCTATGTTAAAATGTAACTTGACCTGTTAAGATGTTTTTGATTGAAATTGCTTTTGATTTCAGCAAATATGACCTAATGCTGCATTTATTTTTAAATAAAATACTGTTGTCATTGGGAGTTTTTTTCAATCACATTCAAATGATCCTACTATCATTTCAGTTGATAATTTAGAAAATCTCAGAAAAATATCAAATCAATATCAATCAAAGTTTATTTATATAGCACCTTACAACAACACAAGGAAGACCAAAGTGCTTCACAGAAAGATAAAACCACTTAACCTCTTAACCCCCGATTTAACCAAGCACATTTTCTTCTCGATGGGAGCTTACAGCCTATAGGCCAGTGTAATGCCTCATTTGAAAGCTAAGACCCACAAAACTCATCTAAATGGATCTTTTTCCTCGCATTGTCATCACCTTTTGGAAAGTTTTCCCGTCGCATTTTTGGGGATTGTTTCATCAGATTTTTGCCACATTTCCATTGCTTTTTGTCACTTTTTTTTGTTGCTCCTTTGTTGCTGTTGGATAAATATATCTATTCTGTATATTTTGCTTTGTCTTAGATGTTATAATCTGCTGACTGAAAAGATATTATTAATGTTTGTGCTTTGAGTTACAGATTCTTTGATTTATTAAACTGAATGAATCTTATCTGCCTGGGTTACTCCCTTTGCCTGGGTTTCTGGGAGAGCTGCACTGTGTGACCAACTGTCTCAAGGATGAAAATAATGAGAATATTGTACACTTTCAACATTGCTATCTTACGGCTCTGTTTTTTCATGTTTCCCCTTCCCTTAGACAAGAGTCGTACATTGTTTAGGGGCGTGGTTTACTAATAAAGGAAGAAGATTCGCTCAGAGAGCCCAGAGACCGAGCGGAGGATTTGTCTTCAGCTCCTTTTTTTGGAACTGGGTCCTTATCTCTGTTTCGTCTCTCCTTCGAAGTAAAATGGTTATCTGTCTTGTCTCGCTTTCTTTAATTGATTATTGTTTATGTTGGTTTACCAGCCCCAACAGTTGCATTTTCATCTGTGTTACCTACCTGCCTGTGCTTATCTTTTTTCCACTTTAACTAAATCTGTTAGTTTTTTGTTTTTGTTTTAGAACTGTATTTTATTCTTATTCTTTTTATTTATTTATTTTACTCAGGAAGAAGTATCGACACAGTACAAATTATCAACAGGAATTTCTACCACAAAATGTGATTTCAGCATGGGAAGGGCAAAAGCCCCTGCCCTAAAGCGAGCAATGAAGAGGGATGAGCAGTAAAGTGGAGGTCACATCTCTATCTTCCTTCCTTCCGTCCTGGGGGTAGAGGCTCTTGATTGGGTTGTCGTCAAAGGTAGGAGCTGAGCATTTCCCATCTTCACAGAACAATAATACATAGCTGCAGGTCATAGAAAGAAAGAAATACAGCATAATTGAATTTCAATAGCACAATGGTGAGAGGGTGTTGACCTATACGTCTGTTAGGTGTGACATCACACACAATAATAAGCTACTTCCAGGTTCAAACTGTTGAGGGTCCCATTGACGAACACAGCAAAAACGCAACTTTATCTGAATCTCCTGCTAAAATAACAACAGATAAAATATTTTTTCTCCAGGCAAAATTATATATTTATATATTTAAAATAAGCCTTCATTGGATCTGCCCTTAGGGTATGGTACTCTTCCTATTGCGTCTCTCTGTTTTCTTCAACTTCTCTTAAAAAAATACACCACTTCTTCCCTGGTGTAAAATTGTGATTACCACATTATTATCCCACCAAACTTATTGCTGTGAAACGGTGAAAACATGTCTTCAAAAACCTGCACTTTCATCTTCCAATCTGGATCTTTACAAATCATCATCTCCATTTATTACACCTGTCCAAGAACAGCTGATGGCAAATAGTCTTTTGGCTAATTCTGGTACGTTCACAGAAATATTCATACACCTTTAATGAACTAAAAACAGTTACTTAAACACATGCCAAATGTTTAGATTTTTGACTATCGTTTTTATATATTTGTGCATATAAATAACAACACACAGAATTGAATTGATCTTTATTTAGCATCAAATCAATAAAGAAACACTGACATGAAAACATAAAGCCCAGGTCAGTTAGACGGAAAGGCAACTCCAGCATAAAGCGCAGCCGTTCACAGTTTGCCTCCTAAATACAACAGCTACAGAAAAACAGTTCAAACACAAGATCAAAAATAATAATATTCATTAACATAGTTTTTCATTAATATTTTCAATTTAGTTGCACATTAAAATACCAAAATATATATATTTTTTTACTTTATATCCACAACAACATTTTACTTCTTGAAGCATTACTATGTAACTTTAGGACCAGAATAGGCGGTTTTCCAGAAAAATGCAGTCAAATCTTTGATTGTTTTTGTTGATTATTTAAAGATTGCTTGAGGGTCATTCTGTGTGGTTTCACCCACAGCCTCCCAGGTGACCCACTCAGATTAGATCTTTTCTTTTCTTGAGTTCCTCCACTTGTGTAATGAACACATGCAAAATCATTTGTTCTAACGCCCAATGGTTTTTTATTAAGCAAATTACAAAACTAAGTTGTAACCACCTTTTCTGCACGCAGGTTTTGCATCTGTGTGCACTCTTAAAGAGCTCTAACTCAGCAATGGAAACGCGTATAGGGCTACAATGGTCTGTGCCATGTCTATAATGCAATATACAATATATCCAGGAACAATCATCACAAATGTGATTGATTGTAAACCATTGGATTTATAGGCTGCTAAAAATGGCAATTTTTTTTATTTCTGATTTTTTTCTGCCAAAATGTCAGGGGCTCTACAAAAGAAGTGTGTTGAGTGATCATCATCATATTCTAGTTTTTCATTTATTAGGACATAGTATATTAGAATATACTTCTGATAAAGGGTCTTTGAGTTATAGCTTCACAAAGATGGGTCCTACTCATCATTTTCAGGTTGTGAGGCTTTCCCGATTTTGTTTTCAATTATTTACCTACTGTGAAATTATGACAATACTATCTGATTCTGTTGATAATAATTTCATCTTTAAGGTCTTTTCAATGTTTAATTCGATAATAATCTGAGAAGATGCAATATTTTACATAATTTTTCACCAGATTCCAACTGAAGACGTTTGTAGTAAACCTTTATTTGTGTCGCGGCTTGTGGTTATCAAACGATGACACCACAGTATGTAAGGAATGTGGTATAACAATAGAGTTCGGTCTATGGAAAAGGTAGTTGCTAGATCGTCTGCTCGGGAGGGACGGTCTGCTGTGAAAACGAGACCTTTCATGACACAACGTTAAGGTTAGGTTTAGGGTTATTTGTATTTTTCGACAAAGTAACTCATAGATCTATACAAATCACAGCAGACCGCCCCTCCCAAGCCGACGATCTAGCAACAACCTATGGAAAAGTATGCTAACAGCTGCAAACATGGTAACTGTGGATTTCCCCGAACTTTAGATACAGATGGCATCTTTGGATTTACCCATATATGGTCATGTTTGAAGCAGCCAGAGCGGGAAAACAAAGAAGAAAAATCAGGAACTTTCTCCCATTTCTTCGTCACTTTAACAAATGTTTCATTATGAATATATATTTATACTAGATAAAGATACAGAGACATGGAGAGGAGCAAAGTGGTTCAACTGCCCATAAATACTAAAAAACGGGCAATGCTAACCAGGAAGCTAGCGAAGCTAATGTTAGCTTCATGCTACGTTAGCGACGAGTGCGGTTTTTCACAATTTGCTCTTAAAAATCACACATATGGACCTGATTTTGGCTTGACTTTATTGGTGTGTGATAAATATGTTTATAGTTTGCCAGAAAATGGCTAAAAAGAGTGAAAAATGTATTTCCACGCACCTTCTTTGACGCATTGCCTGTCTGTATTATTTAGAAGGAAAGAGAATGCTGCAGCATAACAGCATCAAGACAACACAATCCAAATGAGTGGCAGTTCTACAATGGTGTGTGATTCTGACATATTTTCAGTTTCAAATAACTACAATATGTTAGTTATTGTAGTTATAAAATGGGTCCAGCTCTGACCAATAAAGACCAGTTACTTCTGGTCTTTTAGGTCAATTTTTGCACAGCAGATTAGGAAAGCTGACATTACCAATAGACAATCACAGATCTACACAGCCTAAACAGTATCAGGTCTATGGCTATTATTAAGCTCTTCGCACATCCAACATTTCAAACAGCGATTTGCATAAGTGCCTAAATTTCGTACTTGAGAATTATTTCTTTAACCCTCGTGGTGCCCTTGGGTCATTTTTACCCAAAAGCCACTGGAGCTGCAGCCCATCCAAATGGCTCAAAAGCCACTGAAGGATTGTTGTAAAATGAAGCCGACAAAAATATGAATGTGTGGTCATTTTCCGGTTTTTGTGTACATTTTTTGACATTAGGGTCTTTAAAGGGTGCAAAAGGACGCCACGAGGGTTAAACACTATAATGATGAAGTACTGTAGTTTGTGTAGTATCTAGGGCTGTCACAATAATTACTATATTGACTTATCGTTCAATAAAAGACAGATAAACAAGACATTTTTGGGATCATTATTTATCGTCTGTGCATTTATTTGCATTGTCTTAATGTAGTACTTTAGTTTTTCCCCAAGTAAGTTGTGCTTCATCGTATTTCATGTTTATGGTGGGATATTTTAAAGGAACAGGCCACCGTTTGTCCATACTGAGATGTGTTCTTACCTGAGCTTAGATGAGTTGATGCTTACCTATCTGGTCTTTTTGCGTGTCCTCAGTCACGCTAAAATATAAACTGCGCGGACATTGAAGTGCTCCTATGGTCTTATTACACATTACAATATAGTACCCCTGTTTATCCGCTTAGAAAATAGTTTGATTGTATTTAACTCTACCTGCATTGTGTAACTACTCACGTGAATGTATTTAAATAGGGAAAACTTGGAAGAGCTTGGTCGCTTCTAACTTCACCCCGTTAGGAATATGCTGGTAGATACTAAATGCTAACAACATCTTTGGTCTTTTTGCGTGACTGAGGGCACGCACAAAGACCAGACAGGTACACATCAACTCGTCTAAGCTCAGGTAGGAACATAATTTTTGTCGTTGTCGTCATGTCGTTTTTTTATCCTGAGATATTATCTGATGAAAAAACCTGTTCCTTTTAAGAGAAAGTACTTGTCGAACAAAGCCTTTTCTGTTATTTTTAACCTTTAGAGGCATAGAAAGGTCTTCAATAATATCGTTTATCGCAATATTTTCCCGCTTTGATTTATTGAATTTCAGATTTTGTTTTTGTGACTGGTCTAGCACTATTTCACATTCAAATGACACAATTTTACATGTTTTTTATAATGTCAAAGAAGTTGACATACTGTGGCCAAGGTGGTTTGAGGTAGTCACCAAAAGGCTATTGTTTGAAACTGAGAAGACGGAGAGGTAGATTTCTATTGTAAAGGCACTCACGACTTAAGATGAATGCGTTTTACACAAACTTTCCTTGTTTTTATGTGTATTTCATCAGGCAAGGCGTGTCTACCAACTCTACCGGATACATGTACGTTACAGCAGCATCTTGACTTCAATTTAGCTAGGTTTGAGTAGTTCTCACTCTTCTTAGCAGTATTATCATGTAATTGAAGGGGTCAAAATCCCAGCTCAACAGGGGCTTAATCCGATTATGGATTGGATTTACACTTTTATAATAGAATGTCCAAACAGAAAGACTAAAAACAACGCTGAGCTATTTTTGTGTGTAGTCAATAAATAAGTAGAGATTGTTCAAATACTGTAAACTGGACTGGATTGATTGAGTTGAGGATGATTCGCTTCTATCAACTATAACAACAAAACCTACAGCATGAAAATTCGCCAAAACTACTTAAAACAAGGTTTGTATTCAAACAGTAGCTAAGCAATGTATATACTCTTCATCCAGTGTGGTAGCCCTTCAGTGACATAATACTGCATAATAAATAAAAGTGATTACTTAATCATAAAAATTAGGTTCTGCATCTACTTCTTTTTTTATCTTCACAGAATGTACCATAACTTAAGCATGTAAAGGCTTAAAAACAAAAACATTTTCTCCCATAGAAACACGTAGTCAAGTACGCCTATATAACATTAAAATAGTTCTTAAACCGATATTTCATACACAGCCTCCCCAACAACGATAAAAAGAACAAAACCATAAAGGGAGTAATATTTCAAAAGCAGTGACAAGTTTTTTTGTCTTCATACGGGACATATAAATAAACTAAATTAAAGCACAAAAATACACAGAATAAGAAAGCATCTACCAGTAATAGCATTTGCATCATTCATTGACAACAGTCGTCCAAAATGTAATAATTTTACATAATCATGTGCTGAAGCTTTCATTTGAATCCTACTTCTTTTCCACATTAAATGTTGTCCAAATGTATTTTAAAAGTATTTGCTTCGAACATTGTGAAAGCCTTGAAAACAGCTTGAAACAGCTTGCTACTGTGAAAAACAGTTACAGATGTTGTTCTAGTCAAAACTCAGAGCAAAGTGTGACTCGACACATGCACCTTTACTTAGTGCAGTAATCATCCACTTCATCACAATGTGCCATTAGGGCGCCATGGTTCGATTCCCCTGAATCATGTGACTCATCTTGCAAACCATGTGTCAATTAAACAAACGTATAAGGGAGGAGTCATGTGAGGTAACATATATTGATCTACACACAAGATAATGTGAGGGAAAAGTTACATTTACTTTATAGAATACTATAGAAAAAGCATGGTGAAGAGTGATACCTCCAATAACAGGAGAGAAATGGACACTTAAATGAACATAAGGATGATGATGACGCCTGCAGATTTAGATCATTATTCTTATTATTATGCTATTCTTTTAACAGATGCTGTAATATTGTGATGGCCCCTCACTCAAATGGAGCTTAGTATTTCTATACTGAATTTAGAGTGGGTATTTATGCTTTGGTATTAATTTAAACACATCTGTGTCACTATGTTGCACTCTGTAGATTGAACTTTGTATGTAATGACATAATATGTATTATTGTATGTATTATTATTGATCTAGAAGAGCAAAAAATAAAAAAATATTCAGTAGTTTCATTCCCAGATACTTAACACAATATCCAAGTAAACCCCTCTCTCCACCCTTCACTGTCTCCCCATCATAGCTGTTTCAATAAAGAGGAAAAAAAAGAAAAAGAAACAACTGCGTGGCACGTGAGGTTGATGTGAAGCAATGGTGAGTATTTTCATTTCACGATGACAGGATTAAGTTTAGTTTAGAGATTGACGGGTAAGCAAAGCATTTCATGGATACATCGGACCTCAGGAGGAGCTTTATGGGAGCTACTGCCGCGATGCAGAATAGCCACTGGAGAACTCCTACGGACCAGGATTATGTGTCCTTAATCAAGCTTAAATAAATGAATGAGAAAATCCAAAGAGCAAGATGCACTAGCAGCTCAAAACACAACTCCGGGTATGTTTTTGACAAGAAAACGTAATCCCAGCCTGGGGAACAAAGCTTTATAAAGCAAGTTTATTTACACTGCCATGACAAAAAACCCAAATAATTAAATAAAGTTAAAATCGCACACACTAGTGTTTTGTTGGACTGGCTTTAGCTTTTATAGCAGGCATGAGTTGTGGCGTTGTTCGATAAACTTCAGCAGTGTCGCAAGATTTCCATATGTGTCCAGTGCTTCGTGGTCGGTTTTAGTTGTGTCTGGAATCTCATTAGATATTTTGTCAATAATTTGAACCAGAATGCGTCTTTAAAAATCATTAGAAAAGCTACTCATTGCATCAGTTTGGGTTAAATAACTTGAGCCACCAGAAAGATAATCACCCAGGCAGTAATTATGATCCAAAAACACCTGAAATCCAGGTTCTCCACATTTTTTTTTGCCAGGCAGTGTATATGAAAAAAAAAAAATCCTTTGTTTTTCATTCTTTTCATTAAAAACAAAGCGTACCACAACTTCAAAAGTTAAAAAACACTGGATTATACAGTAGTTTCAGATACATACAAGCTACAAATGTTCAATCTAAATGCTTATATTACTCACAAGGCTTAAGATCACCATTTGTCCAACAACAAACACATATCTGCTTATAAAAAGTAGACATTTATATTCAAAATGATGATTATGACTTTTGTATCCCCTTTTGCAGTGTAAAAACAATAAGTGGCATATACGGGAGGTTCTGGCCTTTTCTATTTTTAGTACAAAGACACGAGCTAAAACTTACCTATCTTCACTTTGGATATTACTGCTCAGTTTCTCCTTTTATTTAACCTAGAATATTTCCAATTACCCCAGCTACATATGTAATCGTGGCAGAGACTGCATGCTTTGTAAATGTATTGTTTTCCTCTTTAGTTACAGCCTACGGACGATTGTCTTGCAACACATCCCAGCATCAGTCTCTGCTGCTCTTTCACAATGGTTACTTGAGTTACTTCGGGCACTCGTAGCATTGCATCACAGACTATTGGAGGCGCACAGCTGACCTCGTCCATTAACCTCATCCTTGTGAAATGAGACCCCTCGCATATCATTATCTGCAGACCTCCGTTGTCAAATCTCAACACAAGCATGCTTCAAGACCTGCATATTTTCATCATTGACAATCGATTGCCATGATATGATCACACAGAATACCACCTCTGTCCTTCCTTTTGTACCGTCTATTCAGAAAATCTTGATGTACGGCATTACTGCACAAGTGCTTGACATTCGACAAATGCTTCCATAATATGCTCGCTTTTTTGTGTGAATACATTCGACCGCCTTGAATTGGTGATTCACATGTAGTTCAACGATTGGCTAAAAACATTGGCTTCCAAGTTGGTCAATAAAAAGAGATGCCTTGTTGTGAATGCAGTTTGTGCGTTGACATGAATAGCAGAGGCCAGTGAAGCTGGGTGGACTTTGAGACGGGTGTAGAAGCTCGAGACCTTCCCGAATAAGGAGCGGAGATGACGGCTTTCAGCTCTTGAGTGGGTGGCGGCCTCATAATGTCGGTACAAAGACTTAAACAAAACTGTGTTTCTGAGGAGGCACCAATATTATATAATCAGTTTAGTAGCATATTGGGTACCTGATTTTTCCTCATTTTTGTTCTGAGAAAGGAGGAGGTAGTGGAGGTTAAACGGTTAGCCCTGTCCCCGACTCTCTCTACTTTGAATGCATGTTTTATGCACTTTGTATTGGGTCTGCACACATCACGACTAAAGTGATTTAAACTGGGTCTGGCTCATGTCTTTGAATATTGTCTCCACTATGAGACACCTTTGAGAGAAGATGATTGGACTTTAGTTCATATGTGCTGACAGAGAAGACTATGAACTTTGAGACCGTGTTTGTCTATGTGGATTGTTCCAGTAATGATATTAGCCAAAAACAAAGCCAAACAAATTGCAGCTTGACAGTTACCATAGTTAATATCAAGGTATTGTTAATGTTGCTTTGACAGAATGCCTGGTAGTTTTTGCTAAAATGTAGTCATGCTACTTCTACAACTGATTTGGACTTTCTTGCATCTATTCATAATTTATGGCAGGTTTACGCATAACGACAAGTTACGAACGTCACAAATCCACATTTGTGACCGAGGATCACAATGTGGATGGAATTTGATGATTCGGGGCAGAGGCTTGATGCGGCGTCTCAAACTGTTACCACGTGTTACGATTAATGCACAAATTATTATGCATTATTATTGTCCCGCACTGTCGCGCGCTGCTACAGGCTGCTAAGGTCCATTGGGAACTGTCCCTGTCAGAATTCTGTTAAGGATGTCAAGAACCGGGCTAATGTGGTACCTATAAGTATAACAAAATATAAATATAAATAAAATTGCTCCCATTCTTGTTTGCAGTATATTTTCGAGGGTTCATGCAAATTAGTACGTTTTGTTTATAAGCTAAAACAAAACAACGCAAAGCTGCGTTTATTTAGGCCATATTGTTACAATAATAGGCTATTTAAACATTGAGAAACTGTGTCCACCAAGTGGGAAGAACCACACGGATCGCTTTGCCCAACAATAACCCTGAGTTTAGGTACGCAAGCAGTGACTTTCCTTAGCATTCTCTATTCCTTAAAAAAAATATATTTTAAGCAATCGTAACTTTTTTTATTTTTTTTTGAAAAAAACATACAGTTGTGCTAAAAGTTTACATACCCTGGCAGATTATTATTATTTCTTATATTTTTTTAAAAGAATATGAAAGATAACATACCAATTTTTTTTTTCACCCATAGTTAGTGGTTGTGTGAAGGCATTTATGGTCAAACAACTGAGTTTTCTATTTACTAAAATCATAATGAAAAAAGAAAGTACCAAAATGACCCTGATTAAAAGTTTCTATACCCCGGTTCTTAATACTGTGTATTAATGACGGCTTAGAGTCTTTTTGTGGCAGTTGTGGATTAGGTTCTCTATTTTTCTGATGGTAAAGCGGCCGATTCTTCTCGGCAAAAATCACTATGAGTGAAAAAAAAACGTATTTCTCATAAAATCAATAATTCTGCCAGGGTATGTACACTTTTAAGCACAACTGTACATATTGATTGATTTTTTATTTTTTTTACAATCCTGCACCAATGGTACACTGATACCACGTTACTACAAGTAAATATGTTTGGTACCCGAGCTTTAAAATGTAATCTGTTGTTACTTGTATTTCCTTAGTCGTCCCAAGCCTGATAGACAGACGCCCCGGCTGAGCTCACTCGCCCGGTCGTCCCCTGAGTGTTGGGGAGCTGCTTGCTCTGAGCGGCCGCCTCCAAAATACTCTTCTCCGAGTGGACCACCACGCACTCCACCCGCGCACTCTTATTCGACTCGACTGAGTCCGTCAGATTGTTGTCATTGTGCACCTTGTTTCGTACGGCCATAACAAGGTGGTTACAGGTGCCGTCTTTGGAGTTACCGCTACCCCCGTTGGTCTGCATCGCTGGGTTTTTCTTCTTCCTGCCACAGCAGGCCACTCTCCTCCACAGCCCACATTGCACCACGCAGCACACCGGTTTAGACTTGCATACAGCTTGAAAGCCCCTTTTGAAGTTTTCATTATAATAGCCGTAAATAATGGGGTTAATGCTTGAGTTGGAGAAAGCTAGCCAGTGCGCAAATGGAAAAATGTAGCTGGCAAGCAGATCTATTTGGTCTCTGTCCAATCCTGCAAAATCCGCCATCATTAGCAAAGTCCAAAGTGGCAACCAGGACAGGAGGA
Organism: Proterorhinus semilunaris; assembly: GCA_021464625.1. Lineage (NCBI taxonomy): Eukaryota > Metazoa > Chordata > Actinopteri > Gobiiformes > Gobiidae > Proterorhinus > Proterorhinus semilunaris. The sequence continues at coordinate 26,014,037 of CM038345.1, read as the reverse complement.
ACAGCAACGCCACAACAATAAGCATTTTGATGACTCTGATTTTCTTCTGAGAGATCCTTTGTTGTCTGTTTCTCCGGCAGCGGGCCTGGACAGTGCCGGCGGCCTGCTGCGGTTCACGGTTAGCCACGACAGAAGAGTACAGCTTGACTCCGATGCTACCGTACATGAGCGTGATGAAGGTCAGCGGCAGCAGGTAGATGTGCGTGAACAGGACAGCGGTGTAGACTTTACTCATCTTGGGGTTGGTGAAGTTCTCATAGCAGGAGTAGAACGGGATGGAGTTGTTGAAGTCACTGCCGAGAACCATGTAGTGATTTGGCACGCGCCTCACCGTGAGCGCCATCACCGTGGGTAACGAGATGGCCACAGCGAGCAGCCAAATCAGGGCTATGGACACTTTGGCGACCACAATGGTGGGCTTTGGCTGCAGAGGGTATACAATGCAGCGAAACCTGCAACACACAATACACGCAATACATTTAAAATTCCTGCGATTTTATTCTCCTTGTGTCAAGTTCGATGGATATGTTCATATAAGAAAGATTTTGTATGTTCAGTGGTGGGTAAAGTGGCCAAATTTGATTAAATAAGTTGTGTTGTTATGCAAGCTCTCTGCTTCATTTTAATAAATGGAGGTGCACATTTGTCCCAATGCTTCAAATTGTATATATTAAATCTCTCCTTTCCTTCTTTGTCACGATTCGGTCTTTTGTTGCCCTGTTTTGGTTTTCCATCGTAATAAAGATTTAAAAATATCAACTGGAGTTAATTGAGTTAAGGATGTTTCTCCAGTTTGCGCATGAGCTTCTTCTCGTTCTTATTTAACCATTAGCTCAATGGCTCTCGACTGGTGGGTTGGGACTCAAAAGTGGAATCTGGGGAACATGCCTTTCAATATACATTATATCTACTGTAAAAAAACTTTTTTTTTTAAATCATGGTTCCAGCTTAATGATTTATAATATATTTAATGCTAATTCAACAATAATTTGTGGTAATATACAGTTTTATTTATATAACAGATGTAATAAATAAATAAATGTGGCTTGTGATAATAAAAGTGGTACAAGTCAAGACAAGAAATGTATGTTTGTCAATCTTTCATTCAAAGCTGAACCATAGCGGCTTTCTATGAAGAATAATGACAAATGTGTATGGGTAACCGCACCCATGAAATATTGTTATTTATTGATCTAGTGCTGCATTGATTTTTCACAAAGACCTTGGACTGATGATGGGAGAGTGTTTCCACTGCACAAAGCCTTCTCCAGCACAATTCTTCCTTGGGCACATGGTGTTCCTGAAACTAGACGTGACTAATTGTAGCAACCCCAGATTATAACGGTTAGTTAACTCCAGGTGGACACTTTGCATTTTTTGTTTACACTAAATTATTTTCACTAATTAAAATATTCTTCGTTCTGTGCTGGGGCGAAACTCAGGGTTGTTAATGCAAAAGTCTTCTTTGCGTCAACAATGCACTCAGTCCATTTTGTATTTTCTCATTATCTGGGATTGCTTATGCAGAGCCGTTTGTGGATGGACCTCCTTTTTTTCTCTTGAAGCAATGCAACGCCAAAGCTTAGCCACTCTGCAGCCCATTTGACAAACCACTGCACTGAGCACCTATTAAAATGCATTTTTTGCCACATGACGAGGTTCAGAAAAATCCCCCTCAATGTGAGCAGGTGCACACATCACATTTGTTGTTCCTCTCTCTGGACCAGATTGTTCTGCCTTAAAATTACGTTCAAACTACACTTGTTTTTTGTTTTTTTTACTCTCAAGACACTGTGGCTTGTCATTTTAAAACTTTATAAGCCAATCAGAAAATAAAATCTATGACAATATCAATATATCTTATCTAATAATGTATTGATACTGTTACACCTGACTCGATGTTTATTTTATCCTAGCTGATTTTTTTTCTCCTTTCATCATGAGGACATGGCCTAACTTGCGCATAAAAGTCAAGACAGAAATCTGCAAGAAATGTACATTTGTCAATCTTTCATTCAAAGCTGAAGAATGACAAATGCAAATGGGTGACCACACATAACCACATATGAAATTGTTATTTATTGATTTGTTTGACAAAAGCCCGTCTCCATTTTCCTTTCAATCAATAAAACATTTGTTTCAACCTCATATGTCAATTGTCCAGTGTTGACAAGCGAGACAACTACATACCTTTCAATAGCGATGGCTACCAGAGTGAAGACCGAGGCAGATACGGAGACGGTCTGCACAAACCCAGTCATCTTACACACAGGGTTGGAGAAGGGCCAACCTGAAAACAGAAAATCGTAGACAAATTTATGATAAAACCTGCTTGGGTCCCTACAATTACTATTGTATCATTTACTGAATTATTGCATCATGAAAGACAAGTTCCTTCCAATAGTTATTAACACAGACCAAACAGGCTTTACTATCAACAAAAGGTGCTGAAATGGTGCGGCGACTCTTTCATAATCATATCTTATTTTTTTTTATTTTTTTTTATATCTTTATTTGAGCAACAGATGCATACAGGTATTACCAGTGTTGGGAACGTTACTTTAAAAATGTAATTAGTTATAGTTACTCACTGCTTGTTCCAAAAAGTAACTGAGTTAGTAACTGAATTACTCTATAATGAAAGTAACTCATTACCAGGGAAAGTAACTATTTGCGTTACTGTTTAAAAAAAAAAGGCTTTATATCAAACTACTTAGATGTTTTTTTTACAGTTTTCAATAGTCAGTTGAACTGAGTAGAACAGACAGGTGTTTGTATTTATGTACTATCATGTAAAAGATGTCCATAGTAACTGAATGGGGGGGTAGAGTAGAGGGGGGGCCTCTGTGACTGAATGGTATTGACCAGTATTTGCGCCGCTGTTTAATTAATGTAGGAATACGGCCGTATTCAAAGAGAATGGGGAGGAACAGGAGTAAAAGAAACATGTACTAACGATCAGGGCAGACTTTACGCACAGGCATTGTGCATACAGTCTCTCTGTTCATTCATCAGGCAAAACGTAAAACAATCATCAGCAAATATAAGGCCCTAACAGAAACTTAGCGGCCTACAGTCTCTCTGGAGCGGAGAGCGGGGACAGAGGAAGAAGAAAATGCGCCGAGAGAGCGAGAGGGAGCGGGGAAAGACGCGTCTCCACCGATTCTGCATCTTTTCGTTAAAAATAAGTTCAACACAACAGATCAAGGATCATCAACTCGATTGACTCGATGACGAGCCGCGGGTCGGGGACACACGTAGTTTTTGGAGCAGAGAGCACGAACGCACACAGGCAGCGCGAGTACTCCGTGAAACTCCGCCCACCCTCTCCGTTGCTCTTGCTGCGTGAGCGACACCGCGGAGCTCATTCAGTCCAATTGTAACGAGCCACTTTGTTTACCCAGTAACGATAACGGCGTTGTAACGACAGGGAGAGTAATGAATTAGATTACTCCGTTACTGAAAAAATAACGCAGTTCTTTTAAATGGCGTTATTCCAAACACTGGGTATAACACACATGTTAAATACAGACATTTTTAACAACATAAGCATTTGTGCTGCTCAAAGGAGGTAGGAAGAAGTTAGTAATACCTTATGAGGCCCTACCCCTCCTTTCAGTTGACTTACACAACTTAAAACTACTGCTCACGGCAAAATCATTATCAAATGTGTATTTAAGCTTTAACCATAAGATCAATCGATGGAATTGCCTTGGTAGCAAATTAAATCAACAAATGGCTCCTCTTGGCCGTCCCAAAACAGTAAAGTAGCTTAGTTCATAACATTCTTGTGTGTACACTTCCATAAGATTGAAGGTGCACATGCTGTACATCACATAATAAGTCAGAATTCATTACATACTTCTCATAATCGGATCAAAATAAGAAAAAAGGTCATACTTCAGGAACAGATGATTAATTTACAAGCGTTCTGCATACTTTTCCAGTATTTGCTTTCTGTACATTATTTTAAATTGTGCTACAGTTGAACACAGTTTTAAATCCTCTTTTAATGTGTTCCAGAGGTCAACTCCACCTCGTGTAATAGACATCCTTTTTTGTGTTGTGCGGGAATATTTTTTCTTAAAATTCATTCTACTTCTAACGTTGTACGGTCTGAAAACATTATTTTAATGTTTGCAGGGAGTAAACCGTTTCTGGCTTTGAAAATAACAAGGGCAGTTTTTAATTGCACCAATTCTGTGAATTTGAGAATCTGCGACTGTACCTGCAGGGTACCCACAGGGGCTGGTGCAATGTGATGTGGGCAGCTCCAACAGCTGCACCCACGACCGGGAACGAACAAGTGGAAGAAAATGGATGGAGTTTTAAACACTTTTTTTCCACGAACAAGTGGTCAAAATGCCAAGTCCCTGTGCACAAGCTTTGTGCGAGTACTGCTAATCAAAATGTTAAGATGCTTTGTCACTATGGTGGAGGACCATAAACAAATCCTTTGTGTCTAGCCAACAGAATACATAAAATAATCAACATTGTAACTGTGGTTTGAGCACTGTGTCATTTATTTTTCCGGATTGCAGCAATTATTCCTGCAAATGTAACATACGTAATGTTATTCATGACGTGGTTGCCATCTTTTGTCGATTGAAGGAAATGTTGTTGGTTCTTCACAAAAAATTACAGTTTTATATCTTTATGTTTGAAGCCTGAAATGTGGCAAAAGGTGGAAAAGTTCAAGGGGGCCGAATACTTTCGCAAGGCACTGTATCACACATGGTGGTCAATGCAGTGGCACATTTACCTGTACTTTTAATTCAAGCAACCCAACCTTTATCTGGATTTAGAACCGTAATGCCAATTTAGGTTCACAGTAAAATTTTACTTTTTGAGGCTATAATCCCTTTCTGGCAATTTGTGCCAACAAGTAGCCTCAGGGTCAACAAACATTGGTCTGAGGTCCATTTTTGGCCCTCAGGCCTTATTTTGGGCACCCCTGTTTTAAAATATGTTGTTTCATGTTCTTGTTTGCATGTGGGAGATAAGCAGAATAAGGATGCAGTATCATTGTGTCTTCAGTACTCCGTTTGCGTGCATTACCTGTGATGAGGTTGTCCACCAGTGTTGTGGGCACGCAGAAGATCCCCACCAGCAGGTCTGAAATGGCCAGGTTGAAAATAAACAGGTTGGTTACTGTACTCATTCTGCGGTTCTCAAGCACGATCAGACACACCAGGATGTTTCCCGCCATGCACAGCGCAAAGATAAAGAAATAGGCCACGATGTAGGTGGCGGCCACGTAAACTGTGTGCTGGTAATAGGGGAAGAAGGTGAGGTTTGTGATGTTAACAAACGAGTCCAGGCTGGAGTTGGTCAGCGCTGTGGAGGGACCTGAACCCTCAAAATCTGGCACCTCCTCCCCCATTGTGTCCAGTGTGTCCATTGCCTCCAGTGTGTCCGTGATCCGGAGCAGCAGGACTCTGGGGGGAAAATAGAAAAATAATAATCATTCATTTAATATCTGTAATGTAATCTGTGACTATAAAGAATGTTCCCTTCAATTTGAAACCAAAGTTTGTGAAATTTGTATTTATTTATTTTTATTTTACACATGTTTGTGTGGGTTAAAAAATCAAAAGGGGCACTATCCGCGGTCATGCCCGTTCCCCGTAATTTATAATACATCACATTTATTTATCTTAAAATATATATATATATATATATATATATATATATATATATATATATATATATATATATATATATATATACACATATACAAAAAGACGACAACAACATTAATTTCAACTTCAAGAAAACAAGCTCCAATTTTGCCTGAAAGGCAGTGAGAGGAAAAAAAAAATGTCATCCTACCCCCATTTCTCATTATTATACACACACAATGAGCTTCCTTGTTACATCTTCCATTTTCTTTCAAACTATAGACTCAAAACTGACTTCAATCATCATTACAACAGAATTAGATAAATCAGTAGCTGAACAGCTAAAGCATTGACTCAAGGCGGCGTTTCAATAGGCAACAATTTATTGTTACATGGTAACATTTTATACCAACAATAGGCTAAATAAACATTACCCATGTTGGTATATTGCCCATCTATTTCAATTCAATTTTAACTTAATTTTGTCGTTATTCATTTGTTTATTTTTACAAACGTACGAGGAGCAGTAGAAGCTAAAAATACAGATCTGGGGAAATCTATTTATTTTATTTTATATTATCATTTGTTTTTCAGTCTATTGTTAGTGGGGTTCTTTGTATGTAGGGAATATGCCCTGAGCCACTGTGAGGAAGCAGGCCTATTTGGTCAGGTAGGAGGCAGACTCAAAAATTCCCATTGTAGCAACATTTACTGACATATTGTCGAGGGTTTGCATTCAACACATGGTTTAGTTTTAGGTCATAAAAACTATCGGCGTGTTGACCTCGTTGGTCCGTGGTTATGGAGTGAAAGGGGCAGGGTCTCAAGCCCCCTCTGCTCCTCGGCCCATGCCTGGTTGACTTGCAGTAAATTCATAGTAACAAGTTGATATTAAACATTGTGAAATATTTGTAAATACTCACATCATAATTTCTAGAAAGAAAAAAAAGACAAAACAAAGTGTTCCTTATCATTTGTTAAAGGCTATATCCCAGACCCAGGAAGAAACAACTTGCTTGATCAGCAGGACACACACATCCAACACATTCACAGGAAACAATAGAATAGGCATTACTAGTGGATTACTAGGCCTAAAGTTTGATGAAGTCGATCTGACTCACCACGGCCTTTTTTATGTCCACAATTCAAGATCCAAAATGTCAACAATAAAATCCAAGAAGACCAAAAGTGCAGTTGAAAACTCTTTAGTGCGTAAAGACATGACAAAAACACAAAACATCGGCAAGGTGTAAAGGTAAAAAAACAAAAAAACAAAAACAAACCTGTTTCCATAATGCACCACAGTGTGCTGCATCAGCCTCACACCAAACTGACAAAATATCAATACCCAAAATTATGATTAACATTACTCAACCAAATCATTTGAAGTAAATTATGACAAATTCAATGTTAACCAAAAGTCCTCAAAAATTATTAAATTAGAAAAACATCATTTTTGGCAATAACCAAATAAAAAGTAAATTATAGCAAAAAATGATAAACTATTACCAACAAACAATAGGATTTAGACTCCTGTGCCATGTGTGCCGCTGGTCATTGAATATAAGTATCCTGTGCACCAAACCAACGTATAAAAGAAAAAGTCAAAAGACGTCCTATCCACACAAACGTTCCTGGGTTTCCAATAAAAATACAAGCTCAGATTTGCTTTAGAGCAACTGGAGCCTCAAAGGTCAGTTTGTAATGCATTGTAAAACACAGGCTGTGTCTTAATGTCCGCACTATTTCCTACATAGAGCACCATATACAGTGGACACGCCATTTTGCAGTGGTGTCCGAATGTCCAGAGAGAAAAACTTGTGTAATTCGATTGCGGTTACTTTTTCCTCTTCATTATTAATACTTGGTTGACATGAAACACTCACATTCAAAGCATTTGCTCACATTTCATTAACCAAATATTGAGTTTCGTAATTCTATGGGAAAAGCCCATGTGTTAAGTCACATTTTAGATACATTTTCTTTGGGTGCTGAACAACAACAGAATCTGCAAACTTTTAGGTACATAAAGAGTGTAAGGGCACTTGTGTTGAAATGTCATAATTTGAAAAGCCTCTTTAATGCATATTTAGCTCTCTGTCACTTTTGTTACATAAAAGAACCTCATCACGTAAAAGGTTGGAGACCCCTGCCTTACAATATGTGGTTAATACAAGGGCTTTGTCTTTCAGGTCATGTGTGTGAGCTCAGGAACTGGAGTGTGTCTGGTCAAAACAAATATGATTAATTTGCAATGAATTCATTAATCGTGAGTTCAAGCTTTGACTCTGAGTTCAGCCTCTGTAGTTAGAGTAGAGTGAATTTATTGCAAAATGCAGTTTTATTACATAATTCAGAGAAATGTTTATGACTTTTTAAAATCTATTTTATTTTACTGCTATTATGTAATGTGGTGTAATCGTAAATTGTGGCGTCAACCACAACTAGCTGCAACCCCAATATTGTTTTTTATAATAATAATAATAATGCCTTACACTTGTACTGCGCTTTACAAGTCTGTATTACCAAGTTTCACTGTCGTCATTATTCATTCACTCCATACTCGGTGGTGGTAAGCTACTGTTATTATCTACTTTTATTATCTAAAAACGTTTCAGTTTGGTTTTGTTGTTGTAGCGTATTTTACTTTGAAATATAGTATTTGAACATGAAAAGGCTCACGGAAACAACGCAGCGTTAGAAGAGTTTTATTGGACATGCATCATGTTTGACGCTCAGCATGAGTTGCCTTGTGCAGGAAATGTGCAGTATAAATAAATATGCCTTGTCATGATGTTATTAGGTGCCAAATATATAATATATTTAGTCCGCTGCTGAGGGCAATGGTCCTTTAGATAATTATATTATTACCATCTCGTTTCACTGTTTATCATGAATCAAAGAAATCCTGGCTAATGCTCTCATTGGTCAGAATCAGATCCCAGATAATTATGCCTGTCCAAGTGTCCTCATTTATGAGATGGGTCAAAATAACAAAGTAGCTGGGAGCATGTAAATTATAGAGAGTTTATACAGAATTTACTGAGCCTCAATGAATACCCCTCACACCAAAGATGAGGTAAATTGGAGCATGTTGTTTGTCACAGCAGCACAGAGCGGTACCCATTGCTGTACACTCTTCTCCTATACACACAACCTGATATTGTCGATCGAGTGACTGCATTTGAAATATATACAGAATGTGTCCTCCAATGCATTGTAAAAGCAGTCATGGGGGGAAAAAACTGGGCATTTCATTAAAAAGCCTATATATATATCAGCTGTGAACTAGGTGTTGTTGTTGACAATATGTAACAAAAAAGTTGTTAAAGATGCTTATAAAGTTAGAAATTAGTTTTTGCTCAAACCGCTCTCTGTAAACTTGTTCAAGAAAAGTTGTATTGGTGCAGCTCTAGTTGGTTGTAAACAAAAACTCTGGTACAAGGACTTTAAATCAAAACTATTGTTTGAAGATGTTAGTGCTTTGCATCTTGCGTGTTGTCTTTTGTCTTCGTTTATCATTACAACAGAAGTTGTTTTTAGATGTGCTACAAAACTAAACTGGATTTGATTTGAATGAAAATAATCGACCTATATTACCAAACATGAGATATTCACAAAGCACTGGCTACTATTAATGTAGTGACAGTAAGTTGTTAAAACTCTCAGATCCTGTAACAGATTTTAAGTTTGGAAAGGTCTGCATTGAGTTACTGATACTGTGATAAAGTAAAGCATGACTATATTGATCAATACATCTTGTTTTATATCATACACATTAAAGGTGCACTATGGAACTTTTTATGCCAAAAAAAACAACCTTGACATTAGCGCATATTTGACCCAGCGGCTGTATGAGTGATTAGCATAGCACCTTTACTTTCCATCAGTGACTTCTACAATGTCCCAAGGATCAATTGTTCTGTAAGTTTTCTGGTGAGAGGATCCGTCAGCAGAGAAAACCTTCCAAACATTTGATCCTGTAGTGTCCTAGAGATCCCTACTGCTGTCTGTTTCGGTTCAAAAGCCGGACACAGGTGTAGTTTGATATAATTGTTAATTTGTTAAAAAAAAAAATATATATATATATATATATATATATATATATATATATATATATATCACTGAATTAATTTTCCCAATAGGTGTAAGGCTGGAATTTTTAGGTCATTTGTCAATTATCATGATATTTCTTTTTTTATATCGTGATATAGATTTTAGGCCATATCGCTCTGCCCTATTGGATAGGGATTCATTTTTTTATTTGGCTCCTTCTCTAATGTTACTCTAGAAGATTTTCAATAACACTTTATTTTACACTGCCTTTGATACATTGTACCAACCCAAATTAGCACAATGTAAATTTGTTATTCAGTGCAGTACAGGTTAAATTTGGACCCTTTTAGGACCTGATTTGAGTCAAATGTATAATCCGATGCCACTTGGTGAAAGGTTTGAGAGCCGCTGCAATAAAGACAGCCAGTCAAATGTTTGCCATGTTATACCTCCCCATCCGCTCAAGGGCTCCTGAGCACGGTATGGGAGTACTTTGCGTCCTCAGAAGGTTTCCTCACAAAAGGAAACAGACTTACCTGCACAAACATAGCCGCCCCCCGCTGAGCAAAGAGCCCCACACTGTCTGACCCACTGCAACTCATTTAAAATTAGCACAGCTGATAATGTCAGAAAATCCCCACGCAGCTGGAGAGTGATTGCTCAAAGCTCAATGAGGAAACAACTGTCAGCGCAAAGCTTTACCACATCTAAAAAGCAAGACTGACCTTTTAGAGACTCCCTCGACACTTAGATGCAAACCCTTTTTTTACATTATTTTTTTTTGGTTTATTTTGGTAGGGACAGTGCATGTTAATGAACACGGCACACCGGATTGTAGCCTTGGGCTAATTTCCATCCGTTGTCGTCCCCCATGTACACTTTCAAACACACTCACATTCATCCTGGCCTATTGTACATGTTTTTAGTGGCAGGGGAAACCGGAGTACCCGGAGGAAACCTACACAGGCACGGGGAGAACATGCAAACTCCACACAGAAAGGCCCCGTCCAGGTGGGAATCGAACCCGGACCTTCTAACCCACTAACCTCTGTGCTACCGTGCTACACTCAACACGGTACCTGGCTAACAGGCATTTTCAGGCTGCGTAATGGAATTTATTATTCTAATATTAAAAAAAAAAAAACATTAATTGTATGGAAGCCAAAAGGAATGAAATATGTAGGTACAATTATAAAATCACCAGTAGACATTATTATTGAAATAAACTTGCCAAAACTACATTTGGTTCCAGGGGGACGATTCTGATTCTACTTCTTCTGATTCTTCTTCTCCTGATTCTGATTCTTCTGATTCTGATTCTTCTGATTCTTCTTCTGATTCTTCTTCTGATTCTTCTGATTCTGATTCTGATTCTGATTCTTCTGATTCTGATTCTTCTTCTTCAGTGCACTACCGCCACCTACCGGATGTCTCATCGATTGAACAATTATAATAAAAAGAAACGTGGACAAACAAAAAGATCCCTAACGGTGCATTACATTTACACATTGACTATCTTTCGTCCCTCTCTTGAAGCGACACTCTGCTGCCCAGACACGTGAGCATCATCAGCCAAAAACGTCTTTGCTGAACTGAGCAGCTTATCAGTCCAATCAGGTTTTCCCTCAAAATTGGGCACACGGTTAATAATCATCACAATGAATTCCCAACATTTCTTCTTACCCAATGTAACACAATCTTTCCCACTTTCTTCAGGATGATCGTATGACATCTCATTCACCTTTCCCACAGCCTCGACATACGGAATCCTATCCACACTTCTTAATAGAGCCACACGCTTTTCTAAGATTCTCCGTGGACACTGAGCAGAACCCACTATGTGATTACCTTTACAAGGCAGACATACCATATTGAACATCTGCTCTCCCTTCTGCAAACACAAGCAACATGCCCATACTCTTGACAGGCAAAACAGCGCACTGGGGCCTTCTCATAACTTCTTACACGATATACCACACAATCCAGTACCACTTTCCCTGGAAGCTCTTCAAAAAACGCAAGTCGCACAGTGGTGGACTGCTCCTGATGTCCTTCACGAAACCGTAGCAATCTTTCGTGACGCCACCGATAACACCCATCGAGGGGAAATGGTAAATGGTAAATGGTAAATGGTCTCAACTTATATAGCGCTTTTCCACCTACATTAGGCACTCAAAGCGCTTTACAGCAAGGAACCTCTCACCCATTCATACACCAGTGTACGCAGACACTGGAGGCAAGGTGGGTGAAGTGTCTTGCCCAAGGACACAACGACAGCATGCACCTTCAGGAGGCGGGATTCGAACCCCCCGACATGAGACGACCCGCTCTACCATCTGCGCCACCGTCGCCCCAGCACTTCACCCTATACTTTTCTCCGAATTTTGTGATACGCAATGCTCTGTCTCGCTGGAGTTTGGACCTGCATTTAATCACAACCATTACTCCTCGAGTGATTTTAACTCCTTTTGGTGGACAAATCGCCCCAACACATGGAGATCCTTAAACATTCCATGCGAAACTCCACTTCGATCGATTGAGATCATGCCAACGTCAAAATCTTCCTCACACATAAAGTCACTAGCCATGCCAACATTTGTCTTTCCATTTCTCTTTATACTTCGCATGTTTAAACTCCCCGCTGTCGCTTTCACTCACGCTACCACTTCCTTCCGAATCCACCGTGTCAGTCTGTCCGTCACCGGTTCAGGCCAGGCCGTCACCTGTGCCTGGGTTGTCCTTAATGGGCTGGGTCACTGTCACACACCCACTCTCGCCCTTTTAGTCACACCCCCAGCTCTCTCTCTCTCTCTCTCTCTCTCTCTCTCTCTCTCTCTCTTACTACAAAGCGCTGAAGTCCGTGGAATATACCCCGCGTATTTGTTCGAAGTGTGCGTTTTACTTACATACACTAGAGCTGTCGCTGAAGGCTTGAAAAAAGACTGATAAGTGGATGCAGGGGTGTAGCACCAAATTATGGGCCCTAGGTACAAACTATTTAGATGGGCCCCCCGACGCCCGTTCCCACGTGCACCTTCAGTCAATTCACATTTTATACTCTCAACATATTCTGTGGTTTAGTTTGTGTAGTTCACGCCTAACTTTATAATGTGCCACATCCCAAAATGTTAAATGAGTTGAGAATTTGTGGCCAAAAGTGTTTTGTTCTCTTTCTAGTTCTTAATCCTGACCATGAAGTTGAAATCCTTTTTCTTTCAATCCATCAACATTATACACACTAAGGCTTGCCTCCACAATGCTCCACAATCAACACAGCCCACTCAAAACCTTCTTAATATCTTGAACATCATTTTAAGACATCCACCGGCAATACAGGTCGCTTGACAGACCTTCTAACAAATTTAAACACAAAGAGTTGACCTATTTGGAGCATCTTTGTGCCGAGGATCCTGAACTACAGCACTAATCGGACTGCTGCAAGCGAAAAGCCCGATTCATCCGTGCCAAATACTATAGACACAAACGTTAAAAAAAATAAAAAAAATCTATGCACGTTATATTAAACTATAGTCTAAAGTTATTCTTAATACATAAGTCTACATTTTTGCCTAAACCAGTTTAACAGTTACATTTAGGCTATTAATTTATTATCATAATCAGCACTTAAATATCATTAAAATCACCAAGCTTCACCAAAAGAAGATGAAAGCACCCCCACTATTTGGACAAAATGACCTTGAAAGTGCTCGTTTCAAAAGCCTGATGTGACTGGACTGTCCTCACTTGTACAGCGTGATGGGAACATCTACTGCGAGGCTTTAGCAGACACAATGTAGGCACTTGATGGTAGTAACTTCTTTGTGTCTGCATGTGGAGTAGGTATTTATTTTCTTACCTTTAATAACGTGAAGTGATCATATTCACTCATGGGACGGACGGTCCCCTCCTAACGTGAAAACTCGCTCGCTCCTTGTGCAGCCGAGTTTTTTGCCTTTTTCTGCTAACTGCATTTGTGGTTTATGTGTTCCACATTGTTTTTCTGGATACTTTTGTACGTCTTTGCCGTGTTTTTGTGGAGGTTTGGTGGATTTGTTTACTTTGAGAGTCTAAAATGGTCCTGTAGAAAGCAGCGTTTTTAAGGTAAACAAAATGCTAGCTTATCAGCTAAACCCATTTGAGACCTACAAATGTCTTCTTCTGAGACACTGAAGAGGCACCAAGAGATGCACAGCTGCAGCACAGTCGAGGCGTCACAAGAGGAGCTACAGGAAACAAAGAAAGGACAAACGAGAGATGGTGAAAGACTGTTGTGAAGCGGAGGGAGGAGGAGATGGAGCTGACCAGTGCAGGACACCACGGTCTGAAACGGGGACCAACCTAGGAGGCGCGGCACCATGTCAGAGGATCAGAGGAGACAGGGGGCAGCCAGCCAGGTTTCCTCCGAGTGCTACAGTTTCCCCGACCTCCAAGGTCATGCGGGTCAGGTTGACGCACAGTGGCAGCACGGCTTAGGACTGACACCTGAAAACTATTTCGTTGTACACTTGTACAATGACAATAAAGCACTTACTTACTTAATCGCTGTTAGCTGTTGCTTTATTCATGTTAAATCTGATTGAAAACTATGAAACTTTACGCTCCTCTCCTTCCTTCGTTTGTTTGTGTCGCCTACAGGGGCGTGTGTTCACTACAATGATTTTATTATATTTTAGTCATATTTAGCACGATTTTTTGTTGGAAGTTTTCAACTAATTTATAAGGACGTGTGTTATAATCATTGCCCCCTCTTATTTTGTAACGTAATCACCTCTTCATATATTATTTTATTTTTGTATAAGCTTTGCAACTTACTATAATCATATGGGCAGTATAGGCCCCTTTGCTTAAACCCAGAACGGGATATTGTCATGTGCGGTTTAGCCTGTATTCACTGTGGAATCATTCATTCTTATGTGTCCACTCTTTTACACATGATTTGCGTAGAAAATAATAAACGTGTTGTATTAAGCTGTGTTGCATTGTCAATCCTTTATCACAGCATCTGGCGGAGGTCCCACAAGAAGCTGAACCGCATTAGGAGCATAGTGGAGACATGCATGTGTGTGCGCACGGGTTATTATTAGAACTATACGTTGAGGCCGAAGTGTGACCCCGGGGACGGGGAACTCTGGTGTGTGGCCACATCCATCTTTCGCCAACTCGCTACTGGTTCTGGATGACCACAACGCACATCTGGATCCTGTTAAGACTTCCTTATCTATACGTCTGCAAATGACCCTCAGGGGATGTACATGTGTGTTGTACTTCTGCAAATGGCCCTGAGGGGATTTACATGTGTGATGCAAAGAAACTGAAAAAAAAAAGGAAAGTTATGCCCTGTAATCCCTATATAAACGTGTGTCGGGCAATGTAAAGACGTCTTTTATTCTGCCAGCCAGCGACTGCTAAGCTCCCGACCACGGAGCGACCTGTTGCTGTCTGAAACCTCTGTATTGTCTATCGGTCACAAATCTCCATCGTGTGACTGCTCCCGGATTTTGAGCCTAACGGAGCATCAATTGCCAGTCGCATTAAGGCGGACTAAACATTTCATGCGAATGCTGAACGCGAGGCCTAACTCTAGCGACCAAAATCAAGACTCGCAGATCGTATGTCCAGCACGACCGTGACCTTTTGAGCTCATCTCCAAGGCAACATAGATCGAACAAGGGAGTTCTTTTCCTTTCATTAATTCTATCAATAAAAGACCCGCAAAAGACATCTGTTGGTGAGTATGTCCTTTCTTGATTTAATTGAATACAAACTTGTGTGTGCATGCAGGTTGACAGGTGGAATTACCCCCGCCGTGGGGTAGACCGGGCACAGGTTTTTTCTGAGGTAATCACTATGGGAAGGGAGGTAATGCTACAATAGGAAACAGTAAATGAGGAAATAATAGGCAGAGATTTTGATAAGTGAGAATACAATTGTTAGAATATTAACAGCGTGTCAAAGGCCTGCTCTTTACTTTTGCCCTCCAGTCCAGAGTGCGCGTGACGTCACTCGTCAACGTGCGTATACACATAGACTGTCTAAGTGGCTACTTATACAATCTATAATCAAACATCACTCCGTTCGTGCTTCACTTCCAACGTACGGCCGCAATTTGTATCCTAATAACATGCATTACCCTCCAGTATTCCAGAAAAATGCCCTGCATAAGCAAAATCAAAATTTATAAGCAAAAAATAAGCTAAAAAACAGCACGTGCATTTCAGCAAACTCTACAATCTGCACCCTCTTCTTCAGTTGGAGGTTGCTTTAACCCCTTAACTGCCGTCTCCCCTGATCAGGGGGCTGGGTTAGGGTTAGTTAACCCTAATCCGGATATAATTAGGGTTAAGAACAGCAAATGTAACGTAAGTTGTGTTTTACTCACACAGATCTCACACATATTTTTAGAAACTAGAAGGTCTTGGCTTTCAAATTAGGTATCCCACTGGCATATGGTAAGCTCTCCAGTCAATACGCTTTGAGACTTGGATGTAAATAATT
Organism: Proterorhinus semilunaris; assembly: GCA_021464625.1. Lineage (NCBI taxonomy): Eukaryota > Metazoa > Chordata > Actinopteri > Gobiiformes > Gobiidae > Proterorhinus > Proterorhinus semilunaris. Next base: position 25,997,865 of record CM038345.1, on the reverse strand, counting down.
GTTAACCCTAACCCTAATCCTTAACCTTAACCCTAGGGTGGCAGAAGTGGTTAATTGGACAAATGATAAACAACTGCTTATTATACACACATACAAAGTGGGTGCAATCGTAATGAAGAGAGGCTTAACAGCTGAACTGGTGGTAGTGCCTGAAGTAGCCCTTGCAGGCGCAGCTGGGAGTGAGGCAATTTGCACAAAAAAAGAAAGAAAAGAAATTTATAAATGCAGTATACAGCATAGTCCTTCATTTGATCCCTCATTTGGCGGACCACATTCCCCCATCTTTCCATTTTTCAGGTAAAAGGATCTGGGAACTATTTTGGAGGATCCGGTGTTCTGTCTAAACGTGCACCCTTGTTGAGATTTACATCATCATCATTTCACAAAATTCACTTATTTTCCCCCTATAATTTGTAAGAGAAACACCTGCTCCAGCTGTAAATGCATGTTGCATGAAGCTGATGATTTCTGTTGTACATGTTTATACTACATTGCATTAAGCATATGCTATCAAAGTATTACCAATACAACATTTATTATGGGCTCTATGAGGCTGCTGAAATAAGTCACAGTTCGGCAAAGATTTGAGATGATATAATGGAGTTTAATGAGAGTGTTCCGATCTCATCAACCCAAATGTGTTCCTGAAACAACTAGTTTACAAATCAAGCATTGCTTACTTACATAAAGTACGTATAATACACATACAGGGCGGGCCGATCTTGTGTTTCAAATTCAAAACGCAGACTATAGCGTAACATTTTGCGCTTATTAGGAGCACACTTTGTGTTCTTGCCACTCCAGACTTAGCACATTTAAGTGGGAAGTACGTGGGGTGAAGACACGCTTTTTCCTCCAACCCCACAACTCGATGACTGGGAAGGGGGAGGGGTTGTGGGGGAGTGGAGGGTGAACATGTGCATTTGTTTTGCTTCACGTTGACGGCCAAGCCAGGGCCGGTCCCCGCCACAGCGGACGGCTGTAGCGCTTTCTCTCTCGGGACATGAACATTGTCACGATGGGGTAAATAAAGTTTTTAGTTTGACCTGTGAAAGCCTAAGGCTTAAGAAAGAACACAAGGCATTGCAATGTAAACGAGGAAATGAATGTCAGTGGTGCTCCCATCAGAGCAGTCACTTCCTCTTGCGACGCCCTCACACAAGTGGCGGAGGCGAATTGCGCATGTCCGACACTTGGAAAATCTCAGTTCACCAGAGGACTGCGCCCTCCGTGTGCCGTTGGTTACACAAAAAAAGTACAATTTGTCAAAATACTGCCATCAATGAGCAAATACCTGTAAGTCTCGCGTCTCCTTATGATATTGGCCTTTTGCCAGTTCACTGCATTGGGTGAACTTCCCAAAAAGCGCGTATTGGGTCGTCTGACTTCATACGACTGCAACATATTGGCTTTGAAAAGACTGTAATTTGCCACTCACAGTGTGCAGAGGTTGCAGACTTAATCGCTACACACCATCTAACTTCGTGTGGCCTTCAGATCCGCTCAGGGACATTAAAGAGACTATGTAGATTTGGTTGGCTGAGCAACTGAAGTGTAACGCAGGGGGTTGGAAGCAGTGGTGGAAGCAGTGGAGATATATGTTATATAGAGTGACAAATCACACTCCTCCATCTGGCAGGTTGATAGACGAGTCTGGGTTTGGTGGTTGTCAGGAGAAGAGAACTGTGCCTCACTGTGTCTCACACTTCGCACTGTAATGTGCCAAGTGTAAAGTTTGATGGAGGGGGTATCATTGGTGTGGGCTTGTTTTTTTTAGGAACTGGGTAAAGGAAATCATATTTCCACAATATCCCTGGTCCCAACTTTGTGGAAGAGTTTGAAATGTCCCCTTTATTTGTGCAAGACGGAGCTAATTGTTAATTTGGAAAATAGCGAGAGAAGAACTGCGGCCGCCAGGGATCCCAGTCGGAAATCACGTGTCATTTGCGTGCATAGAGCTAATTATATATCAGCTCAACCTGATAACTCACACAGACAGAAAAGCGTTTTAGACGTTTTATTGAATGAATGCAGAACATAATTTGGGGCTCAGACCCCGGCGGAAGATTGGATGAAGATAAATCCGCACGCCGTAGAATGATAGCCGGGATCTTCCCCCAAAAATTACCTGGGGTCTGAGCCGAGACAATGACGTGATGACGATTGCTCGTGCTTTTGATGGCGCTGCGCTTACCACGTTTGACAGGGCGAGTGACTGCAGCTTAAAATGAGCCAGCCTGTGAGCCTAAGAGAACGAATGACAGTGAGAAGGAGGAATGGAGCTGAACTATGATGAGATGCTTACTGTAGAAATGACAGATGCAGGGGTGAAGAAGCTTAAAATCCCTCCGACGAGGGCAGCAAGGAGACCCTCCGACGAGGGCAGCAGGCAGAAACCCTCCGACGAGGGTAGCAGAAACGGGAACCCTCCGACGAGGGTAGCCGAGCAGCGCAGAACGGGAACCCTCCGGCGAGGGTAGCAGAGCAGAGCAGAGGCCCTCTAGAGAGCGGCAGACGGGGAGGAGAAGCCTCCAGCGGCGAGCCTATGTTTGTGTATCTGACGAGAAATGAGAGCCGAGTGAGATAAGGTCTAGACCACCACCAGTTATATGCACGAAAATTAGTTGTGAAGGGAACGTTGAGCTGAAAGGATTGAGCTTGACTCAATCCTACATCTCAGGGTAAGAGATGTAGGCCGAGGAAGACCAGCGCCCCAGCTGTTGGAGTGTTGCTGCGGGAGACCTTGAGCAGCAGCGGATGTAGCGGCCCCGATTCTGAATGAGTGGGCTGAATAGTTGTGTGGGGATAGTTCCCAGAGAAGGAGCGCCGACCGAAGGTATTTTGAAACCTGGATGCCGTCATAGGTAAACCTTCCGGGGTTAGAAACAGCGCTTGACTGGGCGGAGCTTGAAACGTTTGAGCGAATTTCAGCATGGTTAGAAAAGGGCAGAACGGGCCCCCTGTGCGGGCAATGACTATGTTACAGGCACCTTTGCCTTTAGAGCTCTTGAGGACCAGATTGATCCCCAAAAACTCCAGCTCGGTGGCTGGACCGACTGTCTTTTCGACCGCCAGGGGCACGCCCAGAAGGCCGAAGAGGAGCTTGAGTTTAGACAAGGACAGGCCGGGTGAGAGCGCGGGGGGGATGGGGGTCAACCAGAAGAAAGTCGTCGAGGGAGTGGAGTACGGACCGAACCCCGACATATTGAGTAGGATCCAGCACAGCGCCTCCGAAACCATGTTAAACAAGCATGGGCTGCACCTACGACCGAACGTCAGCCGAACCGCAAAATAAAATCTAGACTCCCACTGCACTCCGAAAAGGTGCCACGAAGACGGATGAACGTCGGCCTTGGCGAGCCGAGCGCCACGACCGGCCAGCTTTATCTGCGCGATAGCGTGGTCCACCATAGCGTAGTAGAGCGACCCCCTAGTGGGGATGAGGGGCCCTTGAGAGCGTGTGGCCGGTGCGCAGGCTGCGAGCAGTGAAAGGAATGGATGGGCAAAGAGGGGCGTAATGACCGACTGAACCGCACAGCGAACAGGAGACAGCCTGAGTGAGCATGATCAACAACTCTGTATCGAGAACGGACCAGTCCAGACGCACGTTAGCTTGAGCGATTAACGACGCTGATTTGGCCGCGAAAGCCTTGTGATATTGGTAGAACAGCGACCGACCGTATTTTAAACTCAGATCCCCGATCAAACATAGGTAATAGTCCAACTCGGGCCGGCGATCCGGATACACGGCGCACAGAACGTCCCGATACACGCTGAATGCCACTAAAAACTCGCCTATGGCTAAATCTCTAGAGAGTCAGAAGATTTGAAAACCGTGGTGAACTCACCCGAGGACGCGATCTGGCTGTCGACCTCAGGAGAGGGGAGAATGAGCGAGACCAGGTTCACGTAAGCGCCTTGTAAGATTTTCGAACGCAGCCTTGACGAGATATTAGCGTGCATTGGAGAATACGGCCTACCAAGGGACAGCACAGGACGGGCCCTGGCGAGGGAGAAGACGGGGAGATCCGGCTGAGTCACCGCGGCGAGAGAAGCGTGGAGCGCACCAAGCGCAGGCTGAGTGGAGACGGCAGGATGAGCGGCGTTGAGCAGGGGATGGGCCGACAGCCCGGAGACGGAGTGGCGAAGAGCGCCCCTGGATAACAGAGGTTAGAGATGATGGCTGCCACGAGCGTTTGGCGTGCATGATGAAACCACCATGTGCAGAACCCTAGTTAAATAAGCCAGTTTATTTCTCTTTAACCCACAAGGATGACACACGACAACACCCTTTATGAACTTTACGAAAGCAAATTCCGAGGACTCTTTGGCTTTTCAACTTCAGCTTCTCGACTGTAAGCAACTAAACCTCAAACGACCCTGCTCACGCGAGGAAATAGACTTTGTTTTGAGGCGTCATCGCAGGCGTCTCCATATGAGAGAGAAAAGGAGGCGAAGTAGCCGAGGCAAAGGCAAGCGCTTGAACCAACAGCCCGAAAGCCCAGGTGAGAGCCCAGAGATGGAAAACCAGGGTGCGGTGGAGGTATTCCACTCCTATGCTGCTACGGCAGCGAGTGCAGCGGAAACCCCACTCAACGTATCCCTGACTTCTACACCTGAGGCCAAAAAAGGCAAAATGGCTCGCTCAGTTGAAGAGGTTCACGCAGACAATCAATGCATGTACAGACAGCATAAAATCGAAAACAACGCTAAATCTATGTATTCACTGACATGGATGAAATGAAAGAAACTGTCCAAGCTGTTAAACAGGACTCCACCGAACAGGAGAAGCGAATAAAAGCCTTGGAAGAACAAATCAACGCGTTGGACGCCCACCACTGGAATTTGCGTGTGAAAGGGGATAATGGAGAGAATTGGAAAACTCTGAAACGCAAAGTTAATGAGATCTGCGGCATTGTGGCCCCAGAGGTAGCCAGCACACTACACATCCACTTGGATGTCTGTCACAGGGTCGGGAGACGCGAGGATGGGAGGACCCGGCCCATAATTATCAGATTCACTTCCAGGGACGTGAAGGAGACCATATGGAGCGCCACCAAAGAATCCGATCTTTTGAAGACCCAGAAACTCAGATTCTCCCTCGACTTGACCACAAAGGACAAAGAGACACGCATGATTCTAGCCTCGGGTCGACGCTGCGAGGAAGGCTGGGAAGAGGGCCTTCTTCTTCGGGGCCTAAGCTATTATCGACGGGAGTGTTGTGGCACGGTAATCGATATGATTTCTATGAGAATCTAAGTTAAATATGTTTGGTAATGAATAATCTTACTCTCCCTTCTGAAACTAAAAGGGATTAAGGACAAAAAGAAAAAAAGTATAAAATTAAAAAAGTAGATTGATAATAACAATATGTCGCCTTAGGTGCATTGGTTCTGCACTTTTTTCAGTTAACTTTCAAAAAGGAATAATCTTTATTTTGAACCACAACTGTTCAAAGGGGTTACAAAGGGGTTACCTTCATAAGTAATTAAAGGCTGGCTACAAGTGAATTAAATGCCGATCAGCACCTACCTCAGTTTTTACTCCACTCGAGACATTCATATCGTTTCTGCGTTTTTCCCTCTATTATTTATTCATTTGTCTTTTTAGCTGTTTTTGTCTTAAGATGACCAGGGACTACATTTTTAGTTCCTTAACAATTACTTCATTAAATGTAAGAGGCATACGTGACAGTATCAAAAGAAAGGCTATTGTTTTGTTTTGTAGACAGCAAAACGATGGGGGGTCGCCATTCTCTTAAACAAATTTAATGGTGACATAATAGAATCCTTTACCTCTGATGATGGAAGATGGATAATATTAATTGTAAAACTCGATAACACTTTCTTTTGTCTGTGTAATGTGTATAATTATAATAATGTAGCACTCTCCAAAACCTTGTTTACTCAACTATGCTCCAAATTTAAGGAAATTCAAATAAAATATAAAGATGCCCTTCTCATCGTGGGCGGGGACTACAACGATGCTCCCGATGATTCTATGGATAGAATACCACCGAGACCATTTCAAAATTCAAAATTCAAATGTATAACATATCTGACGAGCTCTCTGTGATGGATGCATGGCGCTTTCTAAACCCACATATAAAGGAGTATACCTTGAGTAATGTTAATAGATCCCTTCAATCCAGAATTGATCTGTGGTTAACGTCACCCCAATGACTTCAGTTCATATGTGACCATAAAATAATAACCATTTCTTTAAAAGGGACAGACCAGATGAATAATAAAAAGATGCACGGGTATTGGAAATTTAACAACTCCTTGCTTAATGATACAGTATTTTGTGATATTGTGACAAAGTTAATTACGGATACCTTCGATGGCAATGCTATTCACCAAATACACAAATGGGAATATCTTATATTTCAAATTAGAAGCGTAGCAATTAAACAAAGTAAGGAAATTAAGAAACAGAAGTTGCAAAAAGAAACTGATGGATGATCTAAAATGAACTATTAACAAAAGATACTCTCGCAGAAGAGGATGAAATTAATATAAAACGTATACAAGAGGAAATAAATAACTTGTATATTCAACTTGCTAAAGGTGCATAATAGATCAACGACTAAGTGGCTCGAGGAAGGGGAAAGGAACTCGAGCTATTTTTTGTCTTTTAAGAATGAACTAAATGTGAACAATTCATATCACTAATTGAAAACAACGTACCGAAAATCTCAGAGCAATTTAAACAAGATTGTGTAAAGCAGATAACGAGAATAGAAATGGCCGAAGCAATAAAACAATGAAAAAAAGGGGAATCTCCAGGATGTGACGGGCTTACATTGGAATTTTACTTACACTTTTGGAACTTGATAGAAAACCCTCTCTTTGAAGTTTTTAACTGTTGTATCGAACACGAAGAAATGTCAACTAGTATGAAACAGGGCACGATTTGCCTCATCCCAAAACCAGGCAAAGATTCAATGTATATTGAAAATTGGAGACCGATAACACTATTGAATATAGATTACAAAATATTAGCTCACATATTTGCAAATAGACTGAAGAAAGGATTAAGTGAAATTATGAATGAAACGCAAACAGGTTTTATGGCCAAGAGACACATAACACAATGTAAGGCTGATCCTAGACCGTATTAACTGAATACATTTACACGGACTCTCTTATGGTTTTTCTTGATTTTTACAAAGCTTTTGATACGGTTGAACATTACTTTCTTTTTAAAGTCCTGGAATGTTTTGATTTTGGCCCCAACTTTATTTCAGCTATTAATATGTTTTACACAAATATTGACAGCTGCGTTATGCTGTATCCAAACACAACCCCAAGGTTCCCTGTCCCTCGATCAGTTAGACAAGGGTGTCCCCTAGCGCCATCTCTCTTCTTGCTGTCTGTTGAATTATTGTCTCTATATATCCGGAGTAGTTCTGCCATTGAAGGTATCCGAATTTTTGATCGTGAAATAAGAATTACACAATTAGCTGACGATACAGTTTTATTCTTGAAAGATAAGGGGCAGGTGAACTCTGCTATATCACTGGTTAACCACTTTTCAGAAGCCTCTGGTTTAACTTTAAATACAACTAAATGTGAAATACTATGTTTATGTAAAACTGTAGACCAGTCAATCTGTACTATATGTGTGGAAAGTAATGTTAAATACCTGGGTGTTCACATATGTACAGACTTTGAGGAAAGGCAACAACAAAACTTTAAACCTAAGCTGAAGAAAACTCAACACATTCTGAACATGTGGTTACAAAGAGACATATCAATATACGGTCGAGTCTTTTTGACCAAAGCAGAGGGCATCTCCAGACTAGTATACCCAGCTCTCTCTCTATGTGTGGGAGACTCTACAATCAAGGAAATAAACAAACTATTTTTCAACTTTATTTGGAAAATAAACGCCATTATTTGAAAAGGAATTTGCTCATCGGACCTAAGGACACAGGAGGACTCGAAATGTTGGACTTCAGTGACTTAAATCAAACATTTAAAGTGTAATGGCTACAAGAATGCATCAAAAGACCCTTATCCATATTGTACTTCATCCCAAATTATATATATAGTAAAGTGGGGGGGGGGCTACAGTTTTTATTGAAGTGTAACTACAGTGTTCCAAAACTTCCATTGAAATTATCAAACTTCTATAAACAAGCTTTGGACTCGTGGAAATTATGCTACAAACATAATTTTGCCCAACATAAGTGTACCTTGTGGAATAATCAATGTATTCTAATAAGCAACCGATCTTTATTTTTTCAGACCTAGATGAACAGGAACATAATCTATGTAAAAGATTTGGTGGACAACGACGGAGGTTTTCATAAATAAACATCAATTTCCTATAACCTACAAAGAATATTACTCAGTCACTAGGAGTATCCCAAATGGGCTTCGCTTTTTTATGAAAGATCAGTTAGGAGCACAATTTTCAAGCGAAGACAAACTTTTTATAAATGGTATAGAACAAACATATCAGAATGTCTTTTCAGAATTCCAAGATTATACAACCTAAATGTAAATATTTTTGGAACTCTATATTTGACCAAATTAGTTGGAAAATAGCATGGCATTTGCCCTTTCAGTTCTGCATTATTAATAAAATAAGAGAAGTACATTATAAAATATTACAAAGGTATTATCCAACAAACAAGCTCATTTCAAAGTTTATGGATATAGATTCAAATTGCAGCTTTTGTCAGACATTCACCAAACATTTCTCCCACCTCTTTTTTTCCTGTTCATCAAGCTATACGTTTTGGAAAGACACAGAAACTTACTTATCCCCAAAACTGGCAATTATAATCTGCTTTAAGTTAGAGAACATAATAACCTATTTTATGCAGAAAATGAAAAAAAATAGAAACAATAGTTAACCTATTTATCTTAGGGGAAATATCATATACACAAGGCTAAATTATACACAGTCCAAACCCATATTCAAAGTACTTCTAATTGAGATAAAAAATCCCATGGATGTTACCAAATACATAACAAAAAAGCAATAAATCTAAGTAACATCTATGAAGAACTGATATCTTAAATATGCTGTCTCTTTTTGTTTTGTTTTTCTTTATGATTTTGTTTTCTTGTGTTTTTGCTTGTTTTTTGTTTGCCCTCTTTTTTGAGTTTAGGAAAATTAATCTGTACCATTTAGATCTGCTATGTGTGTAGCAGGTGACATGCATTCTCCATAGATTTATACTAGCTAAATACAGTGTATAAAATGTAGAGAGGAAGAAAAAAAAAGAAAAATTATTAATTGCTGTCAAAGTGTTTTGATGTGAAAATGGTTTGCCTGCTGCCGATTCCATGGTGCTCAAAGATGTGATACCAATCTAAACTATAATATCTGTACTTTATGATGCCTCAAACAACGCAAGGAAAAACTGAAATGATTGTGAATGTTGTATGAATGTAAATATTGTACATATGTAAAAAAAAAGCAATAGTAAATTTGATACTGATCTAATAATAATAATAATTAATAATAATAATAATAATAATAACACAGCCAAACACAAATGCTGCAATGATGACGGTGATGATGATAATAATAATCATCATCATCAATAAACATCATCGTTGTTATTATTAGGCTATAACAATAATAATGCACTAAAGTCACAAACGCAGGGTCAAAAGAAAGACATTTTCAGGCTACTACGCAATCTATCAGCATAAGTGTCAAATTCCTTCAGGATTAATACATTCCTATCTCCACAATCCTGCTAAAATGATATGCCAAATACTTAGGCCTAAATTAAAAAATGTCATATTTTGCTGTCGTTTGTAACATAGCCCATATATGCGTAAAAAAAAAATACTGCTTACCTGAGTGTTCAGTGTGAAGTGGGTGTTCAAAGTAGTTTGCTGACAGAACGATGTAAAGGCGCCCACATGAGGTGACTAAAGCGTCATAACAAACAGCAGAAACAGCAGCAACATGTGCAAACAAGTGGCTCTCAGCAGCTCCTGCCTCTGTGTGAAGCAACAAGAAGCGAGATGCAGAACTTTACAGAGAGAGAGAGAGAGAGATATGAGAGAGAGGGGGACATAGAGAGAGACAGAGAGAGAGAGAGAGAGAGAGAGAGGGGGGAGGAGAGAGAGACAGTGAGAGAGGGGGAGAGAGAGACAGTGAGAGAGGGGGAGAGAAGGACAGTGAGAGAGGAGGAGAGAGAGACAGTGAGAGAGGAGGAGAGAGAGACAGTGAGAGAGGAGGAGAGAGAGACAGTGATAGAGGGGGAGAGAAGGACAGTGAGAGAGGAGGAGAGAGAGAGACAGTGAGAGAGGAGGAGAGAGAGAGACAGTGAGAGAGGAGGAGAGAGAGAGACAGTGATAGAGGGGGAGAGAAGGACAGTGAGAGAGGAGGAGAGAGAGACAGTGAGAGAGGGGGAGAGAAGGACAGTGAGAGAGGAGGAGAGAGAGAGACAGTGAGAGAGAGAGACAGTGAGAGAGGAGGAGAGAGAGACAGTGAGAGAGGAGGAGAGTGAGACAGTGAGAGAGGAGGAGAGAGAGACAGTGAGAGAGGAGGAGAGAGAGACAGTGAGAGAGGAGGAGAGAGAGACAGTGAGAGAGGAGGAGAGAGAGACAGTGAGAGAGGAGGAGAGAGAGACAGTGAGAGAGGAGGAGAGAGAGACAGTGAGAGAGGGGGAGAGAAGGACAGTGAGAGAGGAGGAGAGAGAGAGACAGTGAGAGAGGAGGAGAGAGAGAGACAGTGAGAGAGGAGGAGAGAGAGACAGTGAGAGAGGGGGAGAGAGAGAGACAGTGAGAGAGGAGGAGAGAGAGACAGTGAGAGAGGAGGAGAGAGAGAGACAGTGAGAGAGGAGGAGAGAGAGACAGTGAGAGAGGAGGAGAGTAAATGTAAATTAGCCTCAGGCTAACTCTGGTACAGTGCATCAAATGGCAACATTTATGTTATAATTGTACATGGTCCCTTTTAAATAAACTAAATTGTTAAGGCATAAAATCACTTGGGTTAGAAGAATGAGAGAATAGCTCTGCAATTTTAAAACCTTTGAAAGTGGGGTTCTGAAGTGGGATTGTTGCAGAGAATATTTCTTGTGTCTGTATCAGCTAAGAGTCAAAGAGTCCGACTCCTCCCCCACAACATTATTTTTATTTTATCTTATTTTAAATGTAACATGAACATACTGACAAAACAAAGGAACAAATACACTGGTCAAATGTGGCTCACACAACTCCCTGAGCTTAAACAAGGATTTTGTTTTGGCACACAACGAGTGGGACCCAAGAAGAGACGCTAGAGCCAGTTGCAGGAAAAATAAAAAACACTTTATTTCACGGGTGTAGAGGTGAGTGAGCTGGCAGATGATGTGGAGCAGCAGGGCAGACAGGCAGGCAGGCGAAATCCAAGAACTAAAAAACACGAAACGGGTAAGTACTTTAGCAGATCCAAAACCAAACTTAAGACTAGTCTGCAGAAGGTCACCATAGAGACGAAGAATAATCTGGCGCCGTGTGGCTGGAGAGCTGGATTCAAATAGCTGCCTGCAGATTGCTGATGGGAGCCAGGTGAGACTGCTCCCAGGAAGACTCCGCCCATGCCGGAGAGCCAGGTCACCGCACAGGGCGTGACAGATTTATGTTGCATAAATAATTCAAATACAGGTGCTCGTCATCTACAGTGCCTTGCGAAAGTAATACATCTTGAACTTTTGCACATTTTGTCATGTTTACAACCCTAAACATAAAGATTTTATTTATTAATTTAATTTTTTACTGAAAGTTCACACGCAGCCCTCCTGGAACCGCCACCTTAGCGTGGTGGAGGGGTTTGAGCACCCGAATGATCCTGGGAGCTCTGTTGTCGGGGGCTTCGTGCCCCTGGTAGGGTCTCCCATGACAAACAGGTCCTAGGTGACGGGTTAGACAAAGAGCGATTCAGAAGCCCCTCATGAGAGACCAACAGGCCCGGTTAGAACCATGAGGCCGTCCTTCTGTGGACCCACCACCTGCAGGAGTAGCCATAAGGGCTGGGGCAATGTGATTTGGGCAGCTCCAACAGCTGCCCCCACGACCCGGCAATGGACAAGTGGGAGAAAATGGATGGATGGATGAAAGTTCACACACAAGTAACAGACAACTGTGAAGTGAGAGCTAAATTATACATGATTATGTTATTTTACAAAAAATAGAAAGTGGGGCGTGCACAAGTATTCATACAGCATTTTTCTGAGTGCATTAAATTTCCTTTATAACATTCCTAATGACTGCAGAAAGTTCACACCTTGCCCTAACCATTAAATAGAGGCCACCTGTGTGTAATCTACTCTCAGTATAATTCCAGCTGTTCTGTGAGGGCCTCAGAGCTATGGTCAGAGTGTATTGGTCACTAAACAACATCATGAAGGCCAAGGTGCTCACCAGAGAGGCCAGGGATAAAGCTGTGGAGAAGTTTAAAGCAGCGTTAAGTTATACAAAGATTTCCCAAGATTTGAACATCTCACGGAGCACTGTTCAATCCATCATTCGGAAATGGAAAGAGTATAGCTCCATCGAACTTATCAAGACACGGCCGTCCACCTAAACTAACAGACCGAACAAGGAGAGCACTGGTCAGAAATGCAACCAAGTGCCCCAAGATAACTCTGGAGGAGCTGCGACGTACTGCCGCTGAGCTGGATGTATCTGTACGTGGGACAACTATAAGTCGTACTCTACACAAATCTGGCCTTCATGGACGAGTGGCAAGAAGAAAACCATTATTGAAAGGAGGCCATAAGAAATCCCGTTTGATGTTTGCTAGAAGTCATATGGAGGACACAGCTACCATGTGGAAGAAGGTGCTTTGGTCAGATAAGACAAAAATTTAACTTTTTGGCCCAAATGTCCAAACGTTATGTATGGAGCAAACCTAACACTGCTCATCGTCCTGAGTGCACCATCCCCAGTGTCAAATATGGTGGGGGAGCATCATGCTATGGGGCTGCTTTTCCTCAGCGGGGACTGGGAAGATTGTAAGAATAGTTGGGAAGATGGATGGAGCCAAATACAGAGACATTTTGGAGGAAAACCTGCTGGAGTCAGCAAGAGAATTGAGGCTGGGACGGAGATTCACCTTCCAGCAGGACAATGACCCTAAACACAAAACTACATCTACAATGGAATGGTTTAAAAACAAACATATTAATGTGTTAGAATGGCCCAAAGTCCTGACCTAAATCCTATTGAAAATCTGTGGAAAGGCCTGAAAACTGCTGTTCACAAACGCTCTCCTTCTAATTTGACAGAGCTTAAGTTGTTTTGTAAAGAGGAATGGGCTAAAATGTCAGTCTCTAGATGTGCAAACCTTGTAGAGTCATACCCCAAAAGACTTGCTGCTGTTATTGCAGAAAAAGGGGGTTCCACAAAGTATTCATTTATGCTGTGTGAATACTTATGCACGCCCCACTTTTCACTTTTGAAATAAAAAAAAAAAAAAACAGAATCATGTATCATTTTGCTTTCTCTCACAGTTGTCTGTTACTTGTGTGTGAACGTTCAGTAAAACATTCAACATAACATCTTTACATTTAGGGTTGTAAACATGACAAAATGTGCAAAAGTTCAAGGTGTATTAGTACTTTCGCAAGGCACTGTAATTAGGATATCAAGAAAAAGTGCATTCACTTCTGTTATTCAACTTAAAATGTGAAACTAATATATGACACACTCATTACACGCAAAGCGAGATATGTACAGCCTTTATTTGTTATAATTTTGATGATCAAGTCTCAGCTTGTAAAAACCCCAAATTAAAATGGACTGTAAGCCATAATCATCAAAATTATAACAAACAAAGGCTTGACATATGTCACTTTGCATGTAATGAGTCTATTTCACATATTAAAAGCTTACAGTTACTACAAATCTGGATGGGTGAGTGAGGAAAATGTTTTACTCCAGAGTGTCAAGTATGAAGTATAGTTTCTTGAAGGCCGAGTGCATTTCATCGGAAAAGATCAGACAAATTACACATCAAGTATGTGTGATCATTGAAGAGAACGCATAGAAGGTGCTACTCAGAGCCACCTTATCCAACGGACTAGCAAGGGCTGGAGCCCAGGGGTCTACCATAGTCAAGGGCCTATCAGAATTAAGAAACGTACGTGCATTATGGGCCACAATGGGACCAGAACGCTGCCAAAATAAGGACACTGATGTGTCTGCTTCAGAACTCCAGTTCAAAAGCACACACACACACACGCACACACACGCACACACACACGCACGCACACACACACAGACACACACACACACACGCACACACACGCACACACACACGCACGCACACACAGACACGCGCACAGGGCTTGGAGCAGGTGAAGGGGCTCAGGGCTAGTAGTACCTGCGCACGCCGCAAAGCCTTTATTTTAAAAGGTAAGCTCTTGCTAATGTTTTTGTAGACCCTATGTCATGGTCCTGTGTTGCCACTTCTCCCCTCCCTCCTGTTTTGTGTTTTGTCTGTCTCCTCACCTGGGCGGAGCCATCAGATCTGCCACCTGTCACTCACACACCTGCATTCAATCCACAGCTCGTTACCCTGCACTTCAAGACCACCAGTTTCCCCACCGCACCTTGCCAGTTCGTTTGTTTTCACTGCCACAGTCTGTTGATGCGTTTGGCCCTGTCCTGTGACCGTAACTCTTGACTCCGTTTGTTCCTGCCTTTTGGTCTGTTCCCGTTATTAAATACTCTTATAATTTACCGTCTGTGTTCTGCTTTTGGGTCCAACTACAAACCGTGACAGAACGAACTGGCCAATATGGACCCAGCAAAACACAGTCCTTTTTTTGTTCTGGAGCTGTGGCAAGGTGGGTTCTCCCCGGTTAAGCCACTGCCGGACACCGACCTGGGCTTGGGGTGGGCCCCTTCTGTCCCAGAGCCACCGCTGGACATCTTGCTCCGTCCAGGGTGGGCTCCTCCTGTCCTGGGGCCACCACCAAGCCCAGACCCCCGTCCGGAGTGCACTCCGCCGGTCCCTGCTCCTCGCCGGAGCCTTGGCCCGCCGCCGCCTGTCCCCGCTCCTCGGCTGCACCCCGCCAGGTCGCCGCCTGTCCCCGCTCCTCGGCTGCGCCCCGCCCGGCCGCCGCCTGTCCCCGCTCCTCGGCTGCGCCCCGCCCGGCCGCCGCCTGTCCCCGCTCCTCGTCGGAGCTCCACCCGGCCGCCGCCGGTGCCCGCAGAGCTCCCGGACCTGCCTCCTCCTCCGTGGCCGGCGGAGGAGGGTGCATACCTGCCGCCGCCGGACTTCGCGGACCCGGCCCTGTTCCCGCCGCCGCCGGACTTCGCGGACCCGGCCCTGTTCCCGCCGCCGCCGGACTTCGCGGACCCGGCCCTGCTCCCGCCGCCGCCGGACTTCGCGGACCCGGCCCTGCTCCCGCCGCCGCCGGACTTCGCGGACCCGGCCCTGCTCCGGCCGCCGCCGGACTTCGCGGACCCGGCCCTGCTCCGGCCGCCGCCGGACTTCGCGGACCCGGCCCTGCTCCGGACCCGCCTCCGCCGCCTTGGCCCGCTGCGGAGGATCCGGACCCGCCCCCGCCGCCTTGGCCCCCTGCGGAGGATCCGGACCTGCCCCCGCCGCCTTGGCCCCCTGCGGAGGATCCGGACCTGCCCCCGCCGCCTTGGCCCGCTGCGGGGGATCCGAACCTGCCTCCGCCGGAGACCCCTGACCCGCCTCTGCTCCCGCCGCCGCCGGGCTTCGCGGACCCGCCTCTGCTCCCGCCTCCGCCGGTGCCCGCGGACCCGCCTCTGCTCCCGCCTCCGCCGGTGCCCGCGGACCCGCCTCTGCTCCCGCCTCCCCCGGTGCCCCCGGACCCGCCTCTGCTCCCGCCTCCCCCGGTGCCCCCGGACCCGCCTCCGCCGGAGCCCCCGGACTCGCCTCTGCTCCCGCCTCCGCCGGAGCCCCCGGACCCGCCTCTGACTCCGCCGGAGCCGGAGCCCCCGGACCCGCCTCCGCCGGAAATCCTGGACCCGCCCACCTCTGTCTGCGGGTGCTCTCAGCCCGTTTCTGAGCCCATCTCTACCTCCGTGGCCCCCGGACTCTGTTGCACCGACTGTGTTCCCTCCTCCTGACCCCCTCCGCCCTCCCGGTTTTTCGTGGGACGTCTGGAATCCGTCCCTTGAGAGGGGGGTACTGTCATGGTCCTGTGTTGCCACAGTTGTTTAAAATGCTTTCATAATTATTACAAAAATATGTAGATTATTTTAAGATGAAAAACCGCACCTCGGCTGGTCCTTCATAATTACAGAATGAATGACCCATGGCTGACACAGACCAAACCAGATAATACAGATCTTTTAGCTTGCTTTATTGTTCAGCAGAGACATTTGTTAACAAACACGAACTTCGCAGCTCAGAGAGTTGACCTTTCCCCGAGAGGACACCCTGATCACGCCACGGGGCAAAATACTGTAAAACCTATAGCTGTATAGACAATAACTATTGATTTGTTGTTAAATTAGTCATGTTAACGTATTTATTTTGTATGAATAGGCTATCTATTTTATTTTGACCGGCCAACTGGACCGACAACATTTTTGTTTTGCAGCTGTTCATAAGGCTACGTTATTTTTCATTGCAACATATTCAGGCCTACTGCTATTTACTGTAACTCTTAAATGGACTCACCATGAATCATGTCAGAGTAACTTTCCTTGCCTACTTGGCCGCAAACTCAGCACAAAGGTCTTTATAATCCAGTTTGGATGTAATGTCCTTTTCAATGGAAAGCAGAGCAAGCCCACACAGTCTGTCCTGTGACATGGAGGTGCACAAATAGTTTTTAATCAGTTTTAGCTTTGAAAAGCTTCGCTTGTCCGATTACTGGAATAGTCAATAGGCTCCTGAGCGCAATCTCATAGTTTGGGAACGTTCCTTCAATGCCTTTAACGTAACGAAGTGTTTTAAGTGCTGTAGTTGTTCCCTTTGGGATTATCTCACAAAGTATCCTCAACTCCGCAAAGAGGTCCCGTGCGTTTAAATCCTGCGATTCGGACGTGTTCAGAGCATCAGTCTTGTACACTGTCTTTGCAGGTCAGTCTCCTCCATTTCACACAGCTTGGTCAGGTCAAAAAGAAATCCAAACATGTTGCCAAACTCCTGCAGTTGTTTAAAACGGGTATTTAGAGCAGTAAGGGCCTGTTTTATACACCTGCTCTGGGTCTGGAGTATATTCATTTCCCTCACGTGTACGTTTCACTCGCCGTGTTGCTTTTATGACATGTTCAATGTCTATATCAGAAGCAGTAGCTTTTGCAGACACAAATCCAGTGTCTCTGTATTTTTGCATGAAGTCAATTAATCCATTTAGCTGTGATAATGCCACGTCAAGCTGCATGTCCTTTGACTGGAGTGTCTTACTGACGGTGTTCACGGCAAACAAAATGTCATACCATATTATTGTAGACATGATAAATTCAAAGCTTTGCATTTCATTAGCCGGCGACTGGGTTTCACTTTTAATTCTGGGGTCATTGCAGTCCTCTGAAAGCTCAAGCAAAGCGTCCTTAATATCGCTTATTTGATAGCGTATTGCTTTTACACTCGCTACGCGACATTCCCACCTTGTTTCAGACAGAGGTTTAACAGTGAGATACGGGACTTTTGCTGTGAGTATTTTCTACCGTTTAGGAGAGCCTGCGTAAAAGGTATAAAGTCGTTGTACAATACCAAAAAATGTCATTGTTTTTGGACAGCATTTTGCCATGTCTCCCAGTGTTATTCAGACTGTGGCAACCGCATGGAATGAAGTAAGCCCGAGCATTCAGACGCAGAATATGGGCTTGGACTCCCTGATTTTGTCCTTTCATATTCGCCCCGTTATCATATCCTTGGCCCCGACAGTCATTTATGCTCAGCCCAAGGGACTCTAGTTCTGCCAAGATCGCATTTGATAGTGCCTTTCCAGTTTGGTCATTCACTGGAATGAAGTCAATGAAATGTTCTTCTACATTTACTTCAATCGCTGTCATGTTGACAAAACAAAGAATCAGTGACATTTGCTCCTGATGGCTCATATCCGGTGTGCAATCAAGAAGCACAGAGAAATATTTTGCTCGCTTCGTGTCATTCACAATAGAGTTTTTGACGTTTGTGGCCATAAGAGAAATGAACAAATGTTGGATCTGTGGTCCTATAATGTGCATAAGTTATTTCTTATACGTCTTACATGCTCTTGCATAGTGGGATCAAATTTTATAATCATCCCTATTAATCCCAAAAAATTACCATTGTTCTCTTCATAAAGCTTTGATTTTTTTCCTCGAAATGCCAAATTATTCTCAGACAAAAACTGCACAGCCGCTAAAATGCGTGTTAAAACGTCCTGCCAGTGTGTGTGTTTTCTCTGTGTATCTCCCTCTGGTGTGACTCCTCAATAGCCGTGTGTGTATGTAGTCTTTGTTTTGTCTCCATCCATTTTGCAGCATATGTGATATGATCAGGACGTTTCATGTTGTTTAAGCAGCACACTCAAATGTCTCCAGTCATTATTGCCTTCATTAGCTAATTTGGTTCGACTTATATGATTGTTAAACAGTTTGCAACAAAAACAAAACACCAAAACTGAAAGTTTTTTATCTGCACTCTTGCCTTTTACTGTAATTGATAAATTTTTATGTTGATGTTTTAATGATTGAATTGATCTGTTTTCTTGTAATTTTATGCAACTGTAAAGCACTTTGAATTGCTTTGTGTATGAATTGTGCTCTACAAATAAACTTGCCTTGCCTTGCCTTGCCTGCTGCTCGAGTGAGTCCTGGCCAAAACCAGGAATTACGATTATATTAGTCCAGTGCTCCGGTCTCTGCACTGGCTTCCTGTCACTCCGAGAATAGACTTTAAAATAGCTCTGCTTGTGTACAAGTCTCTTAATGGTCAGGCACCAAAGTACCTCTCGGACATATTACAGTCGTATGAACCACCTTGGGCCCTGAGATCCTCAGGGAGGGGTCAGTGAGGCTGCATTTCAGTTCCACACAGCAAAAGTCTGGAACAGTCTCCGTGAAGGTGTGAGACAGGCCTCAACTCTGACAATGTTTAAGTCCAGGCTGAAAGGACACATTTTTACTGCTGCCTATGGCAATTCATTGTATTTGAACGAATTTTAATATATAGATATACATATTTTTCATGTAATTCTAGAGTTTAGGAAAACACCTCTTGTCATCCCGGCAAAGTCGGGTCTTGGTTCCCGCTGCTGTTCTCCACAAGGTCCTGGGTCCCATGCAGAGTTCCTCTTGAGAATGTGGTGCCAAATGTCTGTGATTAAACTGACGTAGTTAATTTCCCCGTAGTATCATCATTTAAGGATAACATAATATTAAACATTACAGCTGTGTTTAGCTCGCGGGTTTTTCAACTAGATTTGACGGACTCTCGCTCTTTCCAATGAAAAGGGTGTTTGGGCAGATGAGCCAGCGCCTCTGATTGGCTGAAGGGTCTGCCACGTCATAAATCTTGTCAAATTCAGTAGTATTTCTTCATAAATGTTAATAATTATCATCATTATATTATGACAAATCTGTATTTTCTGTATGTTGAGTAAAATGAAATGCTATGGGTTCAGTCCAACAGCATCACTGTGGCTTAAGAATTATTTAGAAAACACGAAACGTCTTTTTTAATGGAAGCTTCTCAGATGTAAAAACAATCAGCTGTGGTAAACCTCAAGGAAGCTGCCTAGGACCACTCTTGTTTTCTATATATACAAATGACTTGCCACTAGTGTTACAAAAGTCAAAAATAGCAATGTATGCCGATGACTCAACCATTTATTCGTCACAAAGTACGGTCTAAGAAGTTGTGTGAGCAGCATGCTGGATTGACTCCAGGAAGAATAGCTGTACTTGTTACAGCTAATGGAGATCAAAATAAATACAAATACAAATACAAATGCAAAGCATATCTTCTGATGCCTGTGATTAATATGGACAATATTATAAATTATAAAAACAATTTCTATTGTAAATAGAAAATAAATTTCTTGGTCATAATAATCATTCTACCTATAGGCCTATATGTTTCTATGCTTGTCATAATGGGGTAAACACAATCATCAGGCAACTTCTGAAGGCAATTAGTTGCACTAAAAGGAAAGGGGTTAATTTTTTCTCAGTACACCTGTAGCTACAGAGGTGCTGTTTGCGTCATTATTTCTTCCCAGATGTTGACCACAATCCACACGCACACAAAAAGCCTTGAGCATACAGAATTTAATACTCGTAATACTACGCATTTGTCGGTAACAAATCCCTCAAGATATCTCCTGCACGCATTGCTCTTTTCACATGGCCTTTACCATTTTGATTGGATTTATTTGCATAACGTGTGTATTATGTTTTAATTACAAAAAGTGGCTTATATATAGAGGCGGAAGCTTTCTGCATCATGGTCAGTGGAGGAACCGAAAGATTTATGATTGTTCAGAAGCAGCGCAATGAGAAATAGTCTGCAGTATAGGGCTTAAAACGCAGAATATATCAAAATGTCACAAGAAGCCACACTATACTACTAGGCCTGTTTTGCAAAGTCAAGGTCAATGTCGAGGTCAAGTTTATTTATTAGAGGACTGTTAAAAATGAGAGCTGCCCCAAAGTGCTTTCAAGGCAAAAATAATAACACAGAGAAACATGTTAGATGTACAAACAAAAACACATTTTACAGTTCACACTCATTTTGGTCCTTATATTTATTTATGTATTTATTTTAAGTCTTGTTTTGACACAATTTGATTAAACAAATACAAATTGCAATAGTCAAGACAATATTTCTTATATTAGGCTTTTCTAGTCTCAGGGGTAAGTAAGTGCTTTATTGTCATTGTACAAGTATACAACGAAATAGTGTTCAGGTGTTAGTCCTGAGCTGCTGAGAGTCCATGTTGGACTCTCAAGTAAACAAATCCACCAAACCTCCACAAAAACTCCTTCGGCCCTGGGTCTTTATAGCCTGTCCGTCCATGGGAGTGGATCTCTCCTTCTGTGCTTCTCCTCAAGGCTTCTCGTTTCTCCCACTGGGTTTTTGAGCTTTTCCTTGCCGTGCTGGAGAGTCTAAGGACAGGGGACGCCCGAGCTGCTCGTCGCCACCCACTGCTGACGCTTATTTGGACATTATGTTTGCCTGGATATTTGATTCACCGGAACTTTACATTGTCTTATTTACTGCTCTGTTTTATTGCCTTAATGTTTGTTACAGCCCTATGAGGCAACTCCTGTTGTGATATTGGGCTATACAAAACCATTGATTGATTGATTGACTGGATGCCAGTTTAATATACATATTCCGTTGTTATTCTGTTGTTCATTGGTAGATCCACTGGAATTTTTTTTTTTACCAAAAGGACATTCATTTACATTTGTTTTAACATCCAAGTGCTGCACAATAAAACAGAAATAATGGGGAGAAAAGGTTAAGTAACTCCATAGATTTCAACCAAAGTCCATTCACTCCATTTGACTCAAGGGTATCGCTCCCTCTAGTGGACAACGTTTCTATTACAATATCTCAGGAAAACTCCGACAACTATCCGATCAGAAAGTAGAATAAGCACAAACGTTAACATTCCGTCAACATGTCCACAGGCGGCGCCACTTTAGCTTCATGTGGCAAAAAGTTTGAAAAAGAAGGGGGGAAAAGTTTTCGTGCATCTTTCACGGCCAAGCGATTTATCGTAAAAATAATCTGCAGATTAATCGATGACCGAATAATTGTTAGTTGCGGCCCCACATGCGTTAATCTGCCTGACTATGGGATCCTGGCTCACGATTTGGAGGAGGGTCCACATGTGGTCAGGGGACATTTTTAACCACAAAACAAAAACAATACGGTCTACACAAACAAACATCTCTCTAAACATAATGTAAAATTCCATCTTCAGGGGACAATGTGTTTATTTTCACTGATTCTTGCAGTCTAAAATGATCTGCAAGTATGCATGTATCGGACTGTTGTGGTGAAGAGGCAGCTGAGTCGGGGCAACGCTCTTGATTTACCGATCGATCTACAGAAAATTAGAATATTGTGAGAAAGTTCATTTATTTCTGTAATTCAGTTTAAAAGGCAAACTAATATATGATATAGACTCATGACATGCAAAGTGACATATGTCAAGCCTTTGTTTTAATTTGGAAATTTCAGAAAATTTGAATATTACATGAAATCAATGAAAAAATGATTTTAAACAAAGAAATGTGGGTCCTCTGAAAACTATAATCCTGCATATGTACTTAGCACTTGGTTTGGGCCTTTTACTTGAATGACGGTTACTTAATGCCGTTGCGTGGCATGGATGCTATCAGCCTGTGGCACTGCTGAGGTGTTATGGAAGACCAGGATACTTCAACCAGAGGAATTTGACATTTGAAGCCCATGTCCAGCCGTCTGTGTGTGGTGGCTCTTGATGCACTGACTCCAGCCTCAGTCCACTCCTTGTGAAGGTCTCCCACACTTTTGAATGGTCTTTTGCTCACAATCCGCTCCAGACTGCGCTCATCTTGTGCACCTTTTTCTTCCACACTTTTCCCTTCCATTTACCTTTCTGCTTTGATACAGCACTTTAAGAACATTCAACTTCTTTTGCTATTACCTTTTGAGCATTTCCCTCCTTATGGAGGGTGTCAATGATGGTTTCTGCACAACTGTCAGGTCAGCAGTCTCCCCCATGATGGTGAATTCTACTGAACCACTGAGAGACCATTTAAAGTCTCAGGGACCCTTTGCAGGTGTTTTGGATGAATTAGCTGATGAAATTAAAGGAGACCAACAATAATAGTCCCTTTTCACAACATTCAAGATTTTGAATGTGTTTTTTTTTACAAGCTGTGAGACCAAATAATCATGCAACGTGAGATATATCAAGCCTTTATTTGTTATCATTTTGATAATTATGGCTCACAGCTTGTATAAACCCCAAATAAAACATCTCAGCAACATCTCAGGTTGAGCGCAGTCTGGAGAGGACTGTCAGGAAAAGGCCATTCAAAAGTGTGGGAGCATCCTGGTCTTCCATTACACCTCAGCAGTGCCACAGGCTGATAGCATCCATGCTACGCAACCGCATTAAGCCAGTCATTCAAGCAGGATTATAGTTTTCAGGGGGAGCCACATTTCTTTGTTTAAAATCATTTTTTTTTATTGATTTCATGTAATATTCAAATTTTCTGAAATTTTCATTTTGGGGTTTTTTATAAGCTGTCAGCCCAAATGTTCAAAACATTTGAAAACATTTTTAAAACAAAACAAAGGCTTGATATATGTCACTTTGCATGCCATGAGTCTATACCATATATTAGTTTCACATTTTAAACTGAATTACAGAAATAAATTAACTCTTTCACGATATTCTAATTTTCTGAGTTTCTGAGTTCCTATACTGTCACCTATGGTCATGAGATCTGGGTAATGACCAAATGGACAAGATCGCGGAAACAGGCCCAGGGTGGCTGGACGCACCCTCAGAGATAGGGTAAGGAGCTCAGTTACCTGGGCGGAGCTCGGGGTAGAGTCGCTGCTCCTTCACGTTGAAAGGAGCCAGCTGAGGTGGCATCTGTTTTGGATGCCTCCTGGTTGTTTCCCTCGGGAGGTGTTCCAGGCATGTCCTATTGGGGGTCCCCCCAGAACAGCTGGAGGAGGTCTGCGTGGATCAGGAAGTCTATGCATCTCTGCTCAGACCTCTGCCTCCAGGACCCGGCCCCGGATAAAGCAGAAGAAAATGGACGGATGGATTATTTAATTCACTGTCCATCACAGCATCAAATCCTTCACTCATGTAGTTGCATTAAACACATATGTTTATTTAAGACAACTACAGAGTTTCAGAGATCATTGCCCCAACATGAGCAAATTCAAAATGCATTAGTAATGGTTTTATCAATAATTTAGCTCTATTTTTTCCATTAGTGCGGGCTTGCCGCTTGTTTAGTCTTGGAAAACTGTTGACATGTAAATACAAGGTCTGCACTAATTTGCAGCCCTATTATTTTGAACTCTAACAGTTGATACCATTAACATTGACTTGACCTTTATAGGGTGATGTATGCCGACTGTGCTCAATAAACACCACAAGATTTCACTTCAACATTTTTATTCATCTCGCAACATAAAACAATATTGTGGGCTTCTTAACCACATACACTATGTATTCACATGTTACACCATACAGCTACAAAGAGAGAGAGAACAGAACAAAACCACTTTTTTTTTTTTTTTACATACTGCATCCTTGACATGAAAAACAAATCCTAAAACTCAAAAACAAGTGTAGCTGCCAGTTGTTTATGTTCACCACTTTCTTTCGTGTGGGCCTCGAGTCCGATTTAGAGTTTAAAGATTTCTAAGATGCAAAAACGATCCATTTACGTGTGTGTGTGACAAGGCAAAACAAGTGCATAACTAGTGAAGAGTGGGGAGGCAGTTCACCATCGATATTGTCATGTAAATATCTTGGCATTCGGATAGCGGGGCAAGAAAACAAGGAGGTTCATAGATGCATCCACAACATAACAGTCTTCATATACTTTTCCTATAGTTTAGATGACTTCAAGTACGGTATATTTCTAAATATGCCCCTGTGAAGTGGAAACAAAGACATAACAAATGACTTTTTTCCCCTCTTTTTTTTTTTTTTTTTTTTTACAAATTCAGCACCACAGTGTAGCTTCCTGCAACGAGAAACTCTGCGAAATGAGTGTAATCTTGACATTCTCAGCGCTCAGAAAAATATTTGTGGCATTTTGTATTATTTTAATTTGAACTCAACCATACACAGTGAACTTTTAAAACGTAGCGTCATATAGCACCAGACCCCGCGCACAACTCCAGATTCACCATCGCCACGGTAAAAGTAGCACCCGTTGTAAATCGTATGCAATGCTGACTGACGCTTTGTGGGTAAAAACAGGCGTCACTGGGAGAAGAGTTGAATCACAAAAATCTGCTATGTCTGAGAGGAAGCCTTTAAACAAACGTGGCATTACCAAAACAGAGACAGTCTGAGAATATGCAATACAATATTCTTGTATTTGAGAGTGTAATAAGTTAACAATTAATATCAGAAAGTGTGTCAAAATTCATACCGTGCTCGGTGAGGGGGCAATAAAGGTCACCTATTGCGCTTCTGACATTTCAAATAAGGAGTCACTATGTTTATCTCTCAATGGTCGTCTAGACACAGCTTTTATTGTTTGATAAGATGCGATCAAGTTGTTATTTCACATAATATAGGCTTAAAATTGAGGGGATTTAAGCACCTGTCCCTTATAGCTAACGCAATAAAAAAAAACAGTACAGCAATTTGGGCCACACTTTGTCAACTTACACAAATGTCTACAGAATTCTGTAAAGGCTTCAAGAGCTCTGCAATAACAGTTTCTTAAAACAGCTCCAGTGACAACAATATTGGAAATACACCAAGACTGTGAAGAAGCTCAAGACAAGTAATTATTTCTTGACCACTCGTTATTCCTAAAATACACTGCCTGATAAAAAAAAAAAAAAGTGGCAAAAAAAAGGTCACACGCTCCTTTAGGTTTGATCACAGCACGCATTTGTGATGGGATTGTTTCAATGAGCTTCTGCAAAGTCAAAAGATCCGGTGTTGCGTAACCAAGATGTTGTATTGATGATGAGAGAGTGTGACCACTGCACCAAGCCTTCTCCGGCACATCCCAACGATACTCAGTGGGGTTAAGATCTGGACCCATGTGTGAAACGATGTCATCATGAAAGAAGAAACCCCTTGATGCAATAACCTGGTCATTCAGGATGTCCAGCTGGTCTCATTCTTTGGGCACAATAGTGTTACTGAACCTAGACCCCGACATCATAGCAGTTCAATCCTGGTGGTGACTTGACTTTTTGCCAGGCAGTGTAACTTCTAGTTTTTACAAAGTAGAATCACCATTTTAGAGAACAATGTTTTCCAAAAACAATATTGGCCAGTCATTTGCGAGTTGGGACTTGATCTCTGTGGACAAAACACATAATAAGTGACCTTTAACTGGGGACATGAATGGGGTACATGGTTTGTGTGTGGGACAGTGTAGGGGATGTGGTCATGCTGACGGGGCGGTGCAAGAAAAACCAGTACAGCGGTGTGTCATGAAAACTGGACACTGAACTCACTACGGCTGCAAATACACCCACCCCCTAAGTCATTCATGGTTTAGTTACTATTATCACCAGTTAAATAATCTTACCTAAATATTTGAGTATTTACATTTTGTATCTCTCTCTTGAGGAAAAAAATAAACAGAAATGACAAAAACCAAAACTAAGCTTCAAGTTGTCAAATATCGGCTCTTTCATTTTTCATTAAAATCAAGATTAAAAGTGCTTTTATAAATCTTTTTTCTTTTCTATGTACAATTTGTATTAGCTGTATAAAAAAAACAAAAAAAACAAAAAAACACCAAGACAATCATTATCACCATGTCGTAATAAATAAAGGATAATAAAAAAAACAAAAGGTTTTAAAATGAGTGTGGAGATCGGGAGGACATGAATGAATGGACATTTCCGTGCCCTCAGTAGCTGTGATTGTGACCAGTGTCTCTACGGCGTGAGGTAGAGCGCTGGAGACCCCGCAGGACCCCGATACACGGGACCAATGACGGGGTGTGGTCCAAACAACCACTCAACAGCAGGGAGTCCGCGCCAATGCTCTCATTTTTACCTTCGCGGCACTGTGCAAACGTTTCAGAGTTGTTGTTTTTAAAGGGTCAGTTTCATTTAGACCTTCGCTTTGGAGCGGCTTTACTATTTCTTTAGGTTTTGTTATGACACAATTTGATGAAAAAAACAAATTTCTTACATTGTTGTTTTTCTTTAGTTGTGCAGCCATAGTTTAGAGTTATGACGGAGCTTGAAGGAAAGAGCATTTACCCCTCGACCTGACGATGCTCAAATTCAGATTAGGGCACTACGATTGCAAGTAAGAAGTAGTGCCTTAGTTGAAGTCTACTTTCATGTGTCCTTCCAATACAAAAAACTATTACGTTTAAATCTTAAAATCCATATGAAACATTTGCACAGCGCTGTACTTTGAAAAGTGAAAATGAGAAAATCTCGTGACTCCGAACCTGATTAATCAAAAAGGCTCTCTCTTTGGCTCTCGTCTTTCACGCACTCACATACACACACACACACACACACACGCGCGCACACGCACGCACACACGCATACACACACACGCACGCACACGCACACACACACACGCGCATGCACGCGCACATGCACACACACACACACAGAGGAGAGATTTTTGATTCACTCACTGCCTTTTGGCGCCAACTTTCAGAGCATACAGTAAATTTTCCCTTAATCAGTACAAAGTATCACAGCTGGACGACCGCACTGTTCTCAACAGGAGCATTTGACATTGTTTGAAAACACAAGGCCAGAGCAGAACCATTACACACATCCGGGACACTCGTGCAAGAGACGAACAAGCTGCAAGTGCATTATTGCCACGAGAATCACAGATTTTCCCAATCCTATTTAAGTGCACAAAATATGTTTTTAGAGAACAAAATGTGTGCTTGCTGTTGATAATTTTGTAGGTTTTACCAATTTAAAAGCCACATCAGAGCAAGTTATATTAAGATAACCAATTTAACTGGTAGAATTAACCAATTACACTACATTTTAGTGTAAAGTTTTCCAACCTAACTCTGGCATTTACTGTACATGTACAGTATGAAGTCAGTTGTTACCAAAACCATTTTAGCGATTTCTATTTTGCTACTTATGTGGAATGGTGCACATTTGTTCAGAAACAATGTAATATGTAACACAGCCCACTGAACCCATTTAAATGACGGCTAACTTGGGATCCTTGGTGCTAATGCACTGCAGCAATGTTGTTCTCGCACTAATGTCTATAGGTCAGCTGACTCTGCATTTAGATGGCAGCACCATGCAGAGATCAAGTGTCCCAGGAGAGCACCTTATAGTGTGTGTAGAAGCACCACAAGCACTGCCCCCATTGGTTTAACCAACAGCAGAGATGTCCCCCTCTGCTGGCAAACAGGTGTAAATGCAGCAGTGTTTTACAGCGCGTGAGGGGGAGGCGTTGGTTCAGGGCAAGTGCTTGGTTCGTTACACACTTGGAAAAGGCGTTGCTGCTCTCTAGAGTTCACACTAGTAAGTGCTCACCATGACTTGAATAGGAAGAAATGCAGAACCTATTGTTTCATCTCTGTGATAAAAGCACCTCTTGAACAAATATAGCACTTTAAACAATATCTTTTCCATAGAGGAAATACCACAAAGTACAGAGTATATCTCATTGGTGGTATTCCTTCTACTTTGAAAAGACACTGATAAACACGTAACCTAGATCTGCGTTGAGCACCAAAGTACAGCCCAAGTGCCACGGAGAGCAGAGGAATGACAGATCGATCAGAGCAGGAAGTGGAGCACCAGTTGGAGCTGGAGGAGGAACGCACACTCTGCGGCAAAAACAATGTGCAGATAATACCATTTAAATATTGTTAAAAACAGTCGCCATGATTAGAATTTACTAAAAACATGATGTTGCTGGTTGCTAAAAACGTGATCTGAGATTTAAAAGACATGTTGTCAGTCAGATTCTTAAAATACAGTTTTGTCCTTAGAACTGCAGTAAATATTTTGAGATGGTTGTCCTGCCAGGCAGACGAATGTTCCTCCTCAAAGTACAGCGATAAATTTGACATCAAAATGATAAAAATAACCCTAAAAGAGCGCACATATTTTCCAAACAAGGAAAGAACAATTGTCTGAGTTTGATTGATCAGACTGATTGATTAAAAATATATATAAACAAAATTAATCACATCATTAATAACATTATGAAAACAGCAATAATAAAAACAAACAGGTCTCATTTTAACAATAACAATGACAGTAACAATATCATCATAATATTGATAATAGCAATAATTAGGATCATTACAATTCTATAAACAAGAAAAAGCAATGAGTTCCTCTCGGAGGGAGGTGAGAGGAAGAGCACCACAGGCAGCACCTACTGCCTGACATGAGGTAAAACAATGACAGGTCCCCCCGCAGAGTGGACAGTGTCTCAGACGAAGCGGCTGTAGGGCCCGGTCAGCTGTGTGAAGGCGTATGGAGACGCCTGCACCATTGAGGTGGTGTGGAATGTGGGAGCAAACCGCGTCACGGGGCCCTCCTTCTTGTCCTTAGTCTGTCCGGGCCCCGGACTGGCCCCTGCCGCCGCAGAGCCCCACTTGCGCTTCTTCCCGAGGGCCTTGATGTCGTCCTGGGACAGTCCTAGCAGCGCAGCCTCCTGCTGCCGCTGCAGCGCCCGCTCAGCCAGCAGCTTCATCTTGTTCTCCCACACGTGCAGGCCGTGCACGGGCTGGTTCAGGTTCTTGTGCTGGTAGAAGACCAGGGAGATGCGCGTAGGGTGGGTGCGGTCGGGTCTCTTCAAGGGCGTGGTGGCGTGCAGCTCCCGTCGAGCACATTCAATGAGGATGGAGCCATGAGCGGGTGCCACAGCCACACCCCCGATGTTCGGGTCCAGGAAGTTGTGCTCGCTGTCAGACCACACCTCATCATCGTCATATTCCTCGCGACTTTTACAGCTCTCCACGTCGCTCTCTGGGCGGCGCTGCCAACACGCCTGCTCCGTCTGCTGTAGTGCATCAGGGAAAAGCCGCCCTTCAGGAGCAGGGGAGGGGGTAGTGCTGGCCACAGACCCCCCACAGGACTTCCAGGCTTTCTCCTGCAGGCCCAGGGGTGTGGAGCACCTCTCCCCGCTCTCAGGCCACATCTTGTCAGGGTAAGCGCCGCTAGGATTGCTGTGCTTCATGGCAGGACTGTAGCCTCCTGGACCCATGGCCCATGGGTTAGGCTGTGGACTGGGGGCAGGTCTAGACCAGGGTCTGGGGGTGCCGGGGGTCGGGGTGCCTGGTTGGGATGGGCCTGAGTTAGCCACAGCGGGCTGAGGGGTGCTGGGACGGGGGGAGCCTGTGTGCATGTTGTGGTGGTGCACTGAGGCGAGGTGGGGCGAGGGCACCGGGGATGGGGGCATGTGCAGTGGGGAAGGAGCAGGAGAGCCCATGGGTGTGTTAGAGCCCGGGTACCACTGCTGAGGGAATGGCGAGGCCCGCTGCTGAGGATGCTGGTGAAACTGCTTATGGTCTTGGCTCAACATTGAGGCATCTAGAATTTGTTTAGAGTTCAGATTTGGAGACGCAATGCTCCCGTTGAGCTTATGTCCAGGCCATGCACCCGGCTGCGGGGTGGTGCAGGGGGTGTTGCCTCCAGAGGGGCTCGGCATGGCCCCTTCATGAACTGGGACATCCATAGGCTCCTGCTTGATGACTGGAGTGGCTCTGTGCTCAGAGGACACAGACGAGGGTCTGGACTGGTACTCGGGGGTGTAAGCGCTGTGGTTTGGGAGGCTGGGCTGCTCTGCGTGACTGAGAGCGGCGTGAAGACTCTGGACGTCAGGCTTCTTGTCTGTTAGCGCAGTCTTGCGACCCTCGTAGGTCCTGATTTTAGGACGGAAAAGTGCGTTGGGGGGACAGTTGTAGTAGTGCATTGGCAGATTGGGGTGGCATCCGTTGACAGGGTTGGGGGCAGAGGGCTGGCCCGTCAGGGGCAGGCCTCCTCTTGCATAGTATGCCGCGTGTGGATACATGTTGTTGAACGCTTCTGCAGACTGAATCGGATATCCATCCATTGATCCATTGAAAGGCTCCTTCTTGATGATGGGCTTTACCTCTTGCTTTATAACAGCTGCAGAGTCGAATGAAAACATGTTAATCACCCAAAAAAATCAATTTACAGGTAAATACTGTGCATATTTCTGGAGCAGTTGTACCTTTATTGGCCTGGGGTTGTGGAGAGCTGACGACAGTGAACTCTTTCTTGACCACAGTCTTCTCGGGCGTCTCAGCCGTCTGTTGCAGCAGTTTGTTCTTCTTTTTCTCAGACGCGGCCTTCTTGGCCTCTAGGCGGCGCTGTCGGCAAGACTTGGCTGGTTCAGGCAGTTTCCGCACCTCGCGTCGAAACGCCTGCAGCACCTGGAGGGCTCCTGTCTTCATCTTGGCGCGCTGAGCCTCTTCGTTGCCGAACTCATCAGTCGGGGAAATCTTGTACAAGGGTAAAACATGCAGCTGTTCGTCCTCCGGGATCACACCCACTCCTCTGTTGTCCTCCTTAGTTAACGTACACACCTCCAGAGACAAGCACAGTCATGTTAGTGTACACATGGGAACAGTGCATCATTTTAATATTGTCCTCCTGATACAGTGTTTATGTGCACTTGTGCACCTACCACAGTGCAGCCGTTGGAGAGGTTGTGCTGGTCCTTATGTGCATGCGCGCAGAAGTCCATGCAGGCAGTGATTCCAGAGAACGGACGGCCTTCCTTCAGTCCCAGTCGGCAGTCTGGAGCTTTGGACTCTGTCAGACACTGAGACGACACACAGAAATGACATCAATACAGAAAAATGTAGTTGGGATCATCACAGAAAATCATCAGCTTCCATACGCACTTGGTTGCTGAAGGCTTGTGGAGCCAACTGCTTGTACAATGGAGCCACCTCAGTCGCCAGATTTTGGAAATCATCCCTGAGAAGGTCCTCCTAAAAAGCACAGTTTACCATCAGCCAAATTAAAATCCACACAAAACTCACTACAAACAAAACAAAAACCAAAACACATGACATATTTTCACCAGATTGATTTCATTTTGTGACGTACCTCTGCCGGGTGTTCTCCTTGTAGCCTGAACTTGCGAGGGATTTTGCTGCGAGCGTATTTACAGCCGTTGAAGTACATACTCCAGGAACAGCCGAAGGAGAAGGAGGCGCCGCATTTATCTGGGTCCTTGCCTTGACATGCACAGGTTCGACTGTAGGGGGAGACACCAGCACGAGTATTGAGACAGACGCTTTTGGATAGTGTTTGGAGAGTATTTAATGTGAACACAATTTCAATTATTTCTTTTTTGAAGAATAAATAAATCCGTTAGAAATGTTAGACTTCTGGTTTGTGTCTAGAAGGGCTACATGATTTTGGAAAAATATCTAATTGTGTAAGTAGTTCAGTAGCTCAGACCTGATTCAGTTCAGTCCTGTGGATTTGTCTGGCTGCGGTCTAGGTTTAACCTTAGGTGTGTAGGTTGCTTTAAGCCCTATCCGTCAGAATCAAAGCTAACATGGGGATATATTCACGAGTTTTAAAACCTCTTTTAGTTATTTCAATATATCAGCCAACGTCTACACTGGTTACCCTATAACAATACACTAAAAGTAGAAATGTATGTTTGAAGTAAGTAGAAAAAAGTTTTCAGTATCAGACTTATAACGTACATGTTGAAAGCACTCTATTATTTGTTTTCAGTAAATAAGTGCAGTTGCCTTGTACGTACTCGTCGTTGAGGCCGCAGCGTCTGCTGGTGGGGTTGCCGAATTTGGTGAGAGTGTCCGTGACGTCTCTGTACAGTTTGTCAGCCATTAAGCTGGGCACTCCCTCCCAGGCCATGATCAAGATGATGATCACAGTGTTCTCACAGTGGTGTCCAGGACGCTGACGCACCAAACACAACAGCTTCTCCTTCTCACTGCCACGACGGATCACCTGGGGAAAAACATTTAACAATTCATATTGTTGTTCAGTTTTTCTTTTAGTTCAGTTTACTTTTATATATACAACCAGCCTTGTCTACAGTTATATGATTTGTTTGTGTATATCCAAGACTCCAAAGATCAGTTGATCAATCCCAGCTTTGACCGATTCATGCATACTGCCATTGTTTCCTTGGGCAGGACACTTCATACACTTGAAGCCTGTGATTGGTGGTGGTTCGAGGAGGCAGTAGCACATACAGTATAATATAAAACACCAACATGATCTCCCTCTATGCTTGTCCTCCAGCTCAGCGTTTATATGTCTCACAGAGATAGGAATTTGTACCTATACTAGTTCTTATAAACCATGATAGTTCAAACGAATAGGTCTGATATTTTTCCTTCATTGTAACGAAGGTAAGTCAGGGCTGAGGCTGAGAGGTCGTTTGACAGTCAGACCTCCCGCTGGGCGTCACATTGCAGCGGGCGACACCTTGTTACAGCGTGACCCGATCTACGTGCACGTATCAACACTACCCCGCAGACCTTTCTGTTTCCACCACAGACATACCCACATTTATTGTGGGCGGAGCCGCACAGAGGAGCACGCTGTACAGATTAATTCATTAAAAGTTTTGTAAGCCACGATGAGAACAAATGTGGACAAATGCTGCCATCTGGTGGGAGTTATGGAAGCATTCAGAGGAGCCGTGCTGTATTAAAACAGAAAAGAAACCACTAAATACTACTATGAAGGTAAGCTACATGCAAATGTTATGTTAACACCAGCTAAAGCTGCGCTAACAGCGGCTAAATGCTAATAATCCCCTTTTAGCACAGCGGTATGATGTTGTGAACATGATGGCATAAATCTCCAAGCTGCCGTGCCGTCAGCGCTGGGTCCTGACTGACTTTGACAAATGATTGTCATAGACCTACAAGTATCGACATTTCAACAAATAAATAATAATAAAAAAAACACTATGACACGCACAACATATTGCATACAACCTAACGTAATTGGTTATTTAATTGGTTCAAATCGTATTGTTATTGTTCAAATGAATAAGATACAAATAAGCCGTGAAGTTGATTATTGAAGAAAGAGTATAACATTTACCCATTTGGCAATAGGACACCCTCTGGAGCTCTTTCCTTCTCTGCCCGTGTATACAGCCTTTTCGATGCGAATTGCCTCTCCTTTCTCACCATATCTGAAACATAACAACAAACAATAAAGAAACCTTAGATCCACAGAAAATCAGTCTCTAATAAGCCCTAATACAGAACTTTACATAGTGGCTACTCCTAGTACTTTTCCCTAACTCCCCAATGTAGCGGCTCAGACCATAACGCTGATATGATTGTAAAATATTTAGCAACGTGTGTCATAGACCTACTAATATTCAGCCGCAGTCAGGTGCTGAGAAGTGTTCGTGAGTCTTTGTTGAGATTCGCACAGATATGAGAACTTTTCCAAACTGCTGCTCTGTGCCTGAATAATAATAATGTGATAATAATGTCCACATACCAAAACAATATAACAATGATTACAAATATCTTTACATTTCTGGTATTCAATTGTAAAACCTGCCTCACACTCACACTGCAGTTTGACCTGGACAACCATTATGAACTGAACATTGGTTAAAGACACAATATAACAAATCTAAATGCAACCGTGTGAAAAAGGAATTCGATATTTGATAAAACTGGAAACAAACTTGGCACATTTCTCCCAGAGTTTACCACAGAAATATTTCCGTTATGTAGCGGGGAAGACAAGTTTGTTTGGTGGAGGGCTGATTTTCTTCATTGTCAAAACAAAAAGTGTCAAACCTCACAATTGTAACCCATTTTCTACAAAGCCAGTGTTGTACAACATACTGTATGACCTAAAAGGGAGTTCTGCTGAAATTGGAGAAGAATTGAGAGGTTTTTTTACACATTATTTCTTTAAAGTATTTGACATCTGATTTATGTAATAATCATCTTGGGGGCCAGAGATTTTATGCTGGATAAAATCCTGCTTTATGTTATATACGTCTGAGCTACAGGTCATTCAAAGTTGAATCAAGATCACACCCTTGTAGGTGGCAATTAGTTCAGGCTAAATTAGGCAATATAGTAAAAAAAACGTAAAGACCTTATAGATAGAGACGGCGAAGGGGAAGAAAACCTCTAATTGGAATAACAATTTTTCACTCTTTTTAGCCATTTCTTCTTGGACTATAAACATATTTATCACACACCAATAAAATCAAGCCAAAATCCGATCCAGTTGGATGTTTTTTGGCCGCTAATTGTTCAGTGGAAGCAAAAAAAAACACACGCTCGTTAGCATCACAAATGTTAGCATACGTTAGCATACTTCCTGGTTAGCGCTGTTTGCTTTTTTAAATATTAATGGGCTGTAGAACCACTTTGCTCCTCTCTATATCTTTATTTAGTAGAAAAATATATTCAGAATGTAGCATTTGTTTAAGTTACGCTGGAGAAATAGGAGAACGTTTTGTTTTTTGTTTCTTGTTGTTTCCCCCCCTTTCGAACATGACCATATATGGGCATTTGCAAAGGTGCCGTCTGTAAACCTTTTTTTTTTTTTTTACTAACAATGAAAGAGGAAACCACTATTTAAAATGTTATTTGTGGCCCGAACTCATTCCTAACATTCCTAACTGTAGCGTCCCAATTCTTCACAGGGGCGAGTTTATGCGCACGTTTCACAACTTGCAAGGTGACTCGGGAAATGCAAACAAACTCGTAGATGTACAGGGTTTTTCCCACACATTTTGAACATTTTGAACTGTATCTCAGGACAAAGTCTGATCACAAGTGACACAAAAAAAGTGCAACCTAGATTAAACTTTGCAAACAAGCCACATTTCCGCCTGAGTTAACCACCCGTGTGCGCGCGGAGAATCAGAAGGTCAGCGGGTGATTTTGGGACTGGGGTCGGGTCAGTGGGACACGTCAAACGTTGGCTCACGGTTCAGCTCAGGTCTCCGCTGCTCCTGATAAGTGTCCATTGTTTACACCTCAGCGCTGAGTGGATTTGGCGGGACCCTGAACGGGAGATGCCCTGGATCAATGGGACGGCCCAGAGGTGGTCGGGAGAGTGGGAGAGCGGTGGGTTTGGACACAGGAGCTGAGGTCACGGGGTCAAGCCGGGAGTCTAAGCCTCGGAGTCCTAAGTCATTCCCTGACAACAAATAGTTTTGTAGGTTTGCCAAACATCCCCCGCATGCACGCCCTCCTCGGACTAATCCTGGTCACCATTTACTCATACTGAAGAGAACGTGGGAAATAAGGCAGTAGAATACATCACTACATGGCAAGTGTGCAATAGCTTGTATTCACTTCACATTTTAACATTCAAAAGAGCCCAGAGTTTAAAGGCCTGTACCTGATTTCTTTGTCCCTGGAACAATGTGACAGGGAGCAAAAACCTGTGCTAAAAAGAGCTACATAAATAAAACTGTTGTAACCAATCTTCAATGAAGGTACTTGATTCATCTTCTGTGCTCAGTAGTTGAAGACTTCAACTACTGAGCACAGAAGATGAATCAAGTACCTTCATTGAATGATGGACAACTCCTGTACAACTGAGAACTTACACAGACATGTTGTAACCAATGTTAAATACATTGTGTAATAAAAAACACTTTTTGTAATACAATCAATCCATGCACACTATCAAGCAGTTAGTAATGCATTGTTAACCAAGCACGTTTCCCCCGGTTCGGCTTTACACAAATCTAAAAGCTTCTTGAGTGGAGAGCTCACAGTCTATAGGCCAGTGTAATGCCTCATGTGAAAGCTAAGACCTACAAAAGATGTTCCCTCTCATTGTTGACTCTTTTGAAGTTCTTTTTTGTCACTTCTGATGTTTTTCTACACATTTTTTATTGCTTTTTAATGCTTTCTGTCTTTTTTGTTTTTTTTTCACTTTTTTGTAGCACTTTTGTGGCTGTTTTGTAGCTTTTTTTGTTGCTTTTCTGTCACTTCTGCGTCGCTCTTGTGAGGATTCTTTTGTCACTTCTGATTTTCTTCTTTTTTCTTTTACACGTTTTTGATCACTTTCGGGTCTGAAGATATTGGCCTTTATATCGGTTGATAGCCGATATTGAAAATACCCAAATATTGGCCTGATATATTGTCCACCAATGTCCGGCCAATATATCAGTTGGGCCCTAATAATTGGTTATTTAAATATGAGAAAATTATTACAAAATGTGGTTTTATTACACAAAGAAGGGACAATTTTATTACATTTCGAACTGTTATTATTTAATAATATGCAGCTCTACAGGGTCAAAACTCACTGCTCATTTTCCAAACGCATATCTGGCAATAATTGTATAGACCTTTTTTGTGTCGCGATACTCGAGGTACTTTCCTGAAAAACATTGACATTCTACTCAGTTCACCTTCTTTTTTTAATCTGAAATAATTCCAAGTCCCTCTTGCTAAGACCCCTGGTTGGGAAACACTGGTATAGAGTTTAAAAACATCCCTGATATTCCCAGCCTCTTGGGACTAAAACTTATGCCTGCATTGTCCCGTTCAATACAATGGGACCAACACTACCATGTCCGTCTGTATCACTCTAGATACGTATCATTGACTATTAATCAGTGCTTTCAGTTTGAGGAACACATCTAACTTCTCTTATAGTGGTTTTAACGCCAATGATATGTTTTCATTTTAGGGAAGCAAGTGTTAACTTCCACAGCTCTTTAAATTTTGAACTCTTTCTCTCTCTCTGTGTCCATATGTTTTATCTGCAGCTGCCACTTTCTAGTCTGTGATGTGCTGAGGCCCGTCAAACTTTTGATCCATTTCTAGGCTGCTTGATACCCGAGGCGAAAGGGGAAAGTGGTCGACTAAAGAGAATTTGGGAAATGATCTAATTGTGACACGGTTTGAGATATATTTCCACAATCAAGATGCAGTTGTGTTGTCTGCGGTGGACATTTTGACTTCTAAATGTCCTGCCCAAAAAGATTACGAACAATAATAATACAAGTAGTTAAAAAGTATCTTTCTGCAAATCATTCAGTCCAACATGGACCACCTGGAGAACCAGTCCTGAGTCTTACCTGAACTCCATCAGGGTCCGGATGGAGGCAACAGTGGGACCGGCTCCGAGGTGATTGTAATACGGCCCCTCGTCTTTCTCCAGGATTTGCTCTGAACAGACAGAAAGAAAGGATTAGGCCAGTTTCACACAAATTGCAATATACTTCAGACAAAAATGCCTTGCGTATTATTGATTGTCCTCTCATCTAACATTTAGGGAAATACATATAAAACTAGAACTAATCCAATCTGTTACAAAAAACACTGTAAGACTGATCAATTATGCAGTTTATAATAATCTATTGTTCCTTTAATCAAGAAGCTTGAAGTTCTATGACTACCTCCTGTCTATTGATTAACATCAATAGACATAATACAAGAACTACTTTAAGAAAACATTATTTATCAAACAAGGGAGTTAAATTACAGTTTAAACCGTTGCTGCGATGAGCTCAAACAAATTGCATTCCTTTCCTAGTTAAACATACTTTTAAGAGCATAATAATGAAAAATAATGTTTGGCAGAATCACAAATGAAAAGTGTGTTGTGCATTTTGACCTGGAAAAGTGCCCAGCAATGTGTAATTTGTAGCTAATGTCCGTTCGGAATTTACAATAAATAAAGGCAAAATAAGCCTTATGGCTGCGCCTGGTTATTGTTTGATTTATATTAGTTTTGAACAATTTGGTTTTTGCAATGGAGGTTTTTGCCACTTGTTACTGCTGTATACTGTTTTAATACTATAGTTAATCGATAATTGTGATTTGTGAAACCACATGATAAAAATGCTGTGTGCTGGAGCTGCATGATTTGAACGTGCAATTGTACCTCTTCTCTTGTTTTATGTTGTAGCAACTGAGATTAGATTTGTGATTTTACTCTTTACAATTCTCATCACAGTGTGCATTATCAAC
Source organism: Proterorhinus semilunaris (assembly GCA_021464625.1). Lineage (NCBI taxonomy): Eukaryota > Metazoa > Chordata > Actinopteri > Gobiiformes > Gobiidae > Proterorhinus > Proterorhinus semilunaris. Next base: position 25,959,295 of record CM038345.1, on the reverse strand, counting down.
ATTTGAGAGAAGATGAAATACAAGAATTACATGTTTGTAGAGATCTAAACCACTAGGTTAGACCCCAGGGACACACAGCGGCAATTAAAACTCTGCGGCGGAAATGATCTCCAACATAATTGCAGCTTTTGTGCCTCGCCAGTTGTAACCATTCAAGCTGTGATTTTGATTCCTTCTTGCAAACCGTGCAACAAGAACCCCAATGATTTAGTGCTGCACAATTGAACGTCCACGGCATCATGGTCGGTTCTTGCATGTGGATGTTGTAACCTAAGATTCCCACAGAAACACACACATGTGAAGGGTTCCCACACACAGACAGGCAGACAGTGGGCATTAAGTGCAGGGTGTGGTGCCAGAGGAGGCTGCGGAAAGCCTTTTGGAGCTGGTAATGACTCAGGATGTAATGTAAGTCCATGGGGGGAGGCTGGGCGTGCCTCTGCGAACAGCTGTGTTGATGTTGTCCACTACACGAGCGTTCGGTGTGGATTGCATCATTTTTTTTACGTTCAAAATAGGAGTTGATGTCAGAAAGAACACACTATTATTGAAAAGACAAGACAAGAAAGGCGCGTGGTGATACAGTATGTAAGCAGACTTTTTACTGTATGCAACTTTGCGTGTAAAAGCGGGGCCCTATATCTGCGACACACGATTAGAGAAAAGAATAGTCATTAAAACACTGGTATCACACTTTGATAGTGACAGTGGTTCGCGCCTCTGCCTCAGAGCAACATTCCTTCCATGCCGGACTCTTTTCGTGACAGTAAAACAAAAAGAGTGTGTTACAAATTGGGTCAAATATTATTTATAGCAACAACTGTTAGCCCACGAGTCATGGTTTGAATGTTTTAATGTAATCCTCAAACAGGATTACGCCGAAAACAATAACTGTTCTATGAATTGACGTTACGGCTGCAAAACTTTTAATTATCGTAATATGAGGTGACACAATATAATGCAACAACTCTGACGCCTTCCATCTGACTGAGATTTGAGTAACTGAAAAATGTGCAAAAGTTAACATATATATCATATTTTATTCTGATGTATTGTATTTTAAGCCTTGTTTTGACACAATTATAGACACACAAAAAAGCCAAATTGCTAAAGTTCGGTTTTACCCCAGACCAACATAAGTGATAGTAACCTTTTTATCATGTTGTCGCTGCATTTTTTGTCACATTTTTGAAGTGTTTTTGTCGCGTTTTCGTCTCTTTTTTTGTCATGTTTTACGCTTTGTCATTGCTTTTTTCATTGCCATTTTGTCGGGTTTTGCCCACTTAGGTAAAGCCAAAGTGGAGAAAATGTACTCGGTTCAGGTGGGGGTTAGGAGGTTACATTTAATGGTACGTACAGTGTCCAAATGGTTTACTAAAATACTGCAATGATACAGTCCTTGCAACATTAAAGAATTATCACACTATTACCCAGCCCAAATCTATGTGTACAGAAATATAGTCGGACCAGCCTGGTTCGAAGCGCATGTAAAGCTATCAGAGTGAGATCAGCCAAACATTATCCAGCGTTAGTTTCGGATGCTTGGGGTCACATTCCTGTGTAGTTAAAGGGAGTGTTCTCAACAAGGAAGTCCAGGAGCTACAACAAACTCTCCAGTGAGATGTTTGCCCTCGCTCCAGTTTTGCAGCTTTCAAAGCATGGGTTCTCAACATGTGCTGCAGGGACCAGAGACGTTATGCCGGCTAATTTTGGAGTTGCTTAGTATAGCACAGGATAAGGAATAAACTTGGCTAGACTGTTGTTTAGTCTGGGTCTAGGAGGCACAGCTCAGTCCCGCTGTGAGCCTGCTGTATGTTCTTGGTAATTGCTGATTAAAGAGAAAGCCAGCTTTAGATGTAGTTTTTGCAAGGATTAGTCTCGTCCTGACTCAATCCTGCCTTTGCCCCTGTCTTAACCTGATTCAGTTACACAAGTTTCTCAAATGTTAATCAGAGAAAGTTAGTCCATAGGAAATTATACTTTGTACCAGTTAATGGATAAAAGGACAAGATCATCTGCGAGATCATTACCATTTTGTTTTAAAAGATTACGCATAACTTGTCCCAAAAACCTTTTTTTTTTAATTTTGGTAAGTTAAACATTTCTGGATATGTTAATGTTGATCAGAATAGTTTCCCACTTCCCAGGTAATAAACTCCATATTGTTCTGTGGGTTTTGTGAGGTGGGCACTTTATATAAAGCCCTGTCTGCTGGGTCCCCCGCTGCAGCTGCTCTCCTCCAACTGTGCAGCTGATTGAGAGCAGCTATAGCCTATTCAACACAAGTCGTTTAAAAGCCCCATTAACTTAATTCCACTGAGTTTATATACCGTTAGAAAGAACCACAAATGGAGCTGGAGCCCTACGACCGCAAACCGATTGCAAATACTTGGGACGGTTCCACATATTAAGCTTAGATTTTGTCCTGTACCTTTGTCCACTGAAGAGATCTGTGCCAATAAAGCCTGTTTTCTGTTTCAATCTAAATGAATTATTGATTATTTACAACATTTTAACATAACAAATGATTTATTTAGTTAATTTTGACCAGTTCTGTCCGGTTCTGCTTTAGCCAAAAGCTTCTAGACTGGAGAGCAACAGTGTAATGCCTCATTTGAAAGCTAAGATCTACATCACCGATCTTTTGTCACGTTTATGAAGTGTTTATGTCGTTTTTTTTCCTCTCTTTTATGGTGTTTTTTGTCAAATTTTTGTGAATTTTGTGTTGCTTTTTCATTGCTTGTTTTCATTGTCGTCGTTTTCATCATGTTTTGGTCGTACTTTTTTTTGCGTTTTCATCATATCGTCGTGTTTATCGCTATTTTGATGCTTTTTTTTAAGCTTTGGTTGATGCCAAACTGGAGAAAATGCGCTCGGTTAAGACGGGAGTAAAGAGGCATTATACCTTTTTTTGCTGTTCTCCTTTAGTATATCGTAAACAGACATTTGTATCAATTTCAAGAACTTACAGGTTAGCTTTCCAGCATTTCCCTGAAAAGTCCTGCAAGTTGTGAAATGTGCTTATAAACCTGTCCCTTCGAAGAATTGGGATGCTCCAAATACAGTATGTTTAGTTTAGTTTAGTTTATTTATTTATTTGAGGGCCCACCCACATATTAGGAAAGTTATGAATGAGTTTGGACCACAACTAAAATGTTAACTTTGTGGTTCCCGCTTTCATTGTTTGTAATAAAAAAAAAAAAATCAGGTATAGTGCCTTTAAGATATAGTTTAAACCCAAATGTAGAATTCAAATACACTGAACACCTAAACTACTGTGATGCGGCTATGTTTGAATTGCCAAGCCACTATATCTCTATAATTCCAGTTATATAAAATAGCACATTGAGAAAAGGAAGCCTGTTATATAATGAAATTCTCTTTTGTGCCGATTGATTCGTAGAAGAATCATTTTTGGAATACCTCTGCCTTTTGTAAATTCATAACCTGCACGGGGGTACCCAAGCCATCCCCCTTTTTGTCTGACAAAAGCCCTGTTCTCGCCTGCCAGTGCTCGCCGCTACACAAAGCCTCCTTCTGCCACCACTGCTATTGTTCTGGCCCGCTGCCTTACTGTGCCTCTCTCGCTGTGGAGAGGGTACAGCGCACACCCCGCCAACGCACATCCAAGGCCCCCCGAAAGGAGCTGCAGCCGTGGGGGGGCTGATAGCTTAATAGTGGATCCATAGAGAACGAGGGGTAATTATCTGCTATGGTTACAGTAAGGGCTTTTATGTCGGGGCAGGTGGACTAAAGTTGGAGTCAAAAGATGCAGAAATACACAGAAACCACAGAAAATGTACTCGGTTCAGGTGGGGGTTAAGAGGTTAAACAAAACATGTGTAGGATATTTCACATGAATATGCTGGTTTTGTATTTTGAGTATTTGTTAATACTGTACATAAAATACAAAATATACCTACAGTATAAAGCCTGCAAATATTTAGACAGTTGGATATAAACGATGAGAACTTGTCTGGAACTCGCTTGATGTAAATCGTGTATTGTTGACCTTTCCCTCTCACAGACACTTTAAACAATACCCATTTGATGAGCAAAAATAAATGGCTGACTCTCAAACCAAACTCACCGACACAGGTGCATGTTGGGAACTCGGCCTGCAGGTCCTTGGAGGGGGTGTCCAGCAGGTTCTTGGTCGGGGTGTCCAGGTAACGCAGGGGTGACTCCAGGAAGCCTTTGAGGGAGGGCGACATAGGGAAGTCCTTGGTTGGCGTGTCTTCTTCTGAGTAGCACGTCGTGGAGAGCACTGAGACACCCCCGGACGTTTCGAACTTCATGCGTTTCGGCAGAGGCGAGCAGGGCATGCAAAACTTGTCTTCGTTAACGCTTGTGTGGCCGGCCTCGTCCCGGGACAAATGCTGGCCGCAGACTGCCTTCTCACGCCCCTCCTCCATCGGTACATCCACGCAGCTTTCCTTAGTTTGGTCTCCTGACTCCCTGGCATCCATGTTCTCGTCGTGCGTCCTCGAGTTTGTTGTTTGGGAGTTCGACGGTGGTGCTTGGCTACCGTTCTGAATTTGGGACTGGTTTGCTTGAGAACCAGCACTCTCCTCCGTTGGCTGGCCTCCCGCTTCGTCCGTCCCCCCAAATTCAGCCTCAAACTGACGGATAAGCTCCTCATACTTGGGGTCGATGTTTATGAGATTTGATAGCGATGGAGATGCGGAAGTGGTGGGAATGCTGGTGTTAGACTCACTCGTAGCCGTCATATTAGATGTGTGTTCTGAATTTGCGGGGGCGGGGGGGTTAAAGGACTGGGATACCTGAGATTGGGCTGGTGGGAGGGGGATCACAGTGCCCGCAGAGAGACCACTATGGAGAGGCAGCGTGGGGAGGGCGCCTGGGTGCAATCCGCTCGGGACATTACTGAACACCGGCTGCTGCTTTTGCGCTGAGATTTGATTTTGGGGCATGAAAAGCGGCACGGACGCTTTCTGCTTGGTTTTCTTGATCACGATTTGTTTCGGTTTGGGAGGCGGCGGCGTGAGCATGCCCCCCATCAGATTCATAATGGGAGACCCTTGAATGCTCTTCCTTCTTTTGGGCTCTTTCGGCTCCTGTTTGATAGCCATACGCATCATTCCCTCTGGGTCCATCTGCGGCCACCATTTCTTCAAGTTTTGGCAGGCGCTTGGCGCACGTGGCCCCGCGAAGCCTGGGGAGTGGTTAGTGAAGAGGTTTCTTTTGTAGTGAAGGTGCTGTTGCAGAGCTGCCTGAGTGGAGTGGCGGATGGACGCTTGGTCGGGGCACAGGGGCGTCCCGGGATAGTGCTGTCCCTGTTGCAGACCGTTAAGCATGGCATAGGGATCCATCTGCTGAGGGTAGTGCTCGCAAGAGTCGGGCTCTTTCTTTATCCTGTCCAATGGGATGCTATTTTGGGGTTGGATATTCCCATTTTGAATTTGCTGTTGAACGGGAAGCCTAAAAGGCACGCTGTTAAACTTCCCACTGCTGTCGCCAAGCAGTTGTTTGAGCTCTGACATTGGGTCTTGGTTGCTGTGTGGCCCAAAAGGATGCATGCTCCTCTGCTCGCCTCTGCCCGCCCCCTGCTGCCACTGCTGCAAGGGGTGTTGGTGGAATCCCGGAGGCTTCCCCTGGCCCGGGAAAGGCGAGGTAGACTGCTGGAGAGGGAGGGCGTGTGGAGGTGGACCTTGCGACTGCGGGCGTTGATCTTGAACAGACTGGACCGCGTGGAGTCCAGGCGGGACGGACTGAGAGCGCGAGAACGAGAGGGGTCCCGTGCCGTTTGGGGGCTGTGTCTGGAGGTTGTGTTGGTGGAGGCTATTGTTGTAGTGGGGCTGACCCAGGGCGGTGGTACCAGACAACTGTGTGAGGGCTTCGATTGCAATGGCTGTTTGTAGACTTACGTTCTTCTCCTTGGCGATGGACAGCACCTGTGGGGAGCAGGGAATGGGCGGCTTTCGGCCCGGGACTTGTTGCGGAAGACCCCCCTGTTGTTGCTGCAGTGGAAACGAAGATGGTCCCGTGTTGCCGCCGTTTGTCTGCTGAGGTTGCGCGCTTGACTTGCTGCAGGGCGCATGGTCCTCACTCGTTGCCAATTTGATTTTCTTCTCCAGCCACTCCAGGTAGTCGGGACAGTCCGGCCCGTCACAGTTGCAGTTCGGGGGCTTGAGTCCGTGTTTGGCTTGGCTCAGTGCGGTTTGTAGAGTGTCCAGGTCGCCCGGGAGTTGGCAGCTTCCCTTTGCAGCCCCAGCGGACCGTCCCACCTGCTCTCCCTCGCCCATTTCCTCTGTGAATTTCTCATACAGCTGGCTCGTGTTCACCTGCACTGTGGTCGAGGTGTTGGAAGCTGGCAGGGACCCAGCGGTTGCGGAGAAAGCCACCAGATTGCGTGCATCCTCTATATCCACATGGTGGGCCGGTTCGCCGGTGGTAGTGGGTCGACCGGTCCAGTTTTGAGACGGCTGGGTTTCATTGACCTTAGCGAGCCCTGGCACCCAGCCCTGCCCCCGCTGCTCCCCGTTACCCACGGGAGCCTCGTCATGGCTAGGGTAGCGTTTCGCCCCATTGGCCAAATTCAGGCTCGGTGCGCCTTCCTGGAGGCGGTCATGTGACCCAATTTCCATCTGCCCGCCACTTCTGGGGCCATCCACCGACGTGACTCTGCAAACAGTCTGAAAGAGAGAAAAGGTGACACAGAAAAGTTAGTCATATTTTAGGAAAAGGACATGAAAGTGGGGAAATATATAGTTGGTTTTCCATTGCCAACGGCTGTGTGAGAAAGTCCATGCCCAATTATGTATAAATATTAGTGATATGTGATTCATTTACCACAGGTCTCACAAAAACAGACTGAATTATAAAATGTCTTTGGGATGGAGGCTCATTGAACAGCTAATCAGCTAACTTTAACACATTTTCACCTTGAATTTATTTATTTTTTACATCTTTATATTTCAGAGTGATTTATTCATAATAAGGTAAAACCCAAATAAACGAGTGTTTCTGATTGTTTCATTCAGCTTGTTTCCACGTCAAGGATCTGTATTGACCTGAAGTGCCACTAATGCACACTTTTCAGGTTCATTGTGGGAAATTTTGAGCGCACTTCTTTTTATCTCTGTGGCCATTTGAACACAAATACAAAATGGTGCGACCACTGTATAGTACACTGTATATGTAAAAGTGTGGACATTTGCTCACAGCTAACAAGACTATCTTTTGTCAACATTTGCTCTGCCATTTCAATATACTTGTGTTTTTTTTATTCATTGTATATATTGTATATATTCCTACATTGATGAACCTAGTCGCCAATAATCATGGCCAGGCTCAACATTTGTAGATTTCCCTTTGGACATCCTTTATTAGTAATGACTCAATACTATCAAGGCACATAGCCCCACCTACAGCATTTACTACAGCTACGAATGACACTCATGCGCTGCTCTGCTCAGCACACACAGTGATCGAGGGCCGGGTCAGTAGGTCTAAGAAACTACTGATTGAACCAGTGCAACAGTCGAGTGATTTCACAACGCCAGGGTTTAGTCAGGGCAACGGCGCGTCACGTGACATATTTGACTGTTGTTTATAAATGAACCACTGATCCTCGCAAAACAGGGAGGTGCGGTTCCACAGGTCACACGAGTTGAACGTTTGAGTGCAACTGTTTGAAGTAGATCTGCCTGATACAGGTATGATCACTCAATTATTTAGGGCTCAATAAATTAATAAAACGTTAGGTGTTTTTCTGGTTTAGGGTTTACTCCCAGTTCAGGCGGTTATATTTTGACTGTTTTAAGCCCATTTTAGTCCAGATTCGATTGTGATCTAAGCCAAAAGTCAGAAAAACATAGATTTAGGCAAAACCGTGTTATAAAATAATACAACAATCATAAAATATATTTTTTCGGTGGGTCTTACTATGTATTCGTACTATGTATTCGTTCAGCAGTACAGTCTCTCTCTCAAATGCTGTGTTAAACATGCACATTGTACCAAAATAAAAGGCTAATCACACCACTTCAGAAATGTTTTCAAATCATTCAGACCTACAATAGATTACATTTATCTTAAAAGTGTTTGATAACTCAATCAATAGAAGACAGAAATGCCTTCAACAGATGATAAACTTCAAATCACCAACATGGCTAGATTCTGGACTAATCTGGTGAACAACTAAATCCCCTTTTGGCTAAAAACAGTGCAAGATGTTCCTCTGCATGTGAGTTCTGGATAATGCACGCTCAAAGTGTCCCAGAGCTTTGACAATGCAGTCAAATAACAGCAAGAAAGATGAGGTAAATGGTGAGATACATCACTGTAAAAGGCAAAAATAGCCACGTTGTAATGACTTCAAATCGTAGTCACATCATTAGAGCCATGTTTCCGACTAACCTTTGCTCTGAAATCGGTGGCGTTTTGAAAAATGGGACAGGTAATAGAAAACAGACACCTAAACCGCATGACCTTTACTTTTTATGGCAAATTGCTCACGTTCTCAAACCAGGTCAGTTTCACACAGCTGCACACCACATTGCTTTTTCTGGTGTAAGTGAAAGCAAAATAAAAACCCCAATGCTGCACAAATTAAGAAGCAAAACTGCTATATTACTAGTCTTCAATGTTATTGCAATATTGTACTAAACCATCAAACTGTGTCAAAGACAGCCCTAAAATACTAAATCAGAACCAAAATAAGACTAACATGGAACTAAATTGGGTTAAATTATGACTAAAACTAAACATTTGCACATTTCACTGCTCTGTTGCCACAAAATGTGTAAATCTCAATCAAGAAAGACCTCAAACATTGCGTCACTAATATTGAATTAGTAATTTGCCGACTTTATGTGCACTTTGCAGTTCTTATTGAGGTTCATCAGTCTGCTAAGGAAACAACAACCCATTGAGTCGTCAGAGAAATAGTGAGGAAAATCCAAGGACATGCTTAGAAATTATTGACAGAGTTCAATTGTGTATCACCAGCGTCCTTACAGCTCAAACAGCTGAGCAAAGGCACAATAGTGCTTTACTGCTTTCTAATAAAACGAGAGCCACGGAAGAGACTTAAAGGTATGGTGTGTAGCATGGGCACCTATGGTTTTAAAATAGCACAACAAGACGAGAGGGAAGCTATAAGTTCTGGGTCATATACAGAATATTGAAATTTTTAGTAGCAGTGGCTCACATTTGTATTACACTTTACAAGCTTGAGGAAAGTTTTTCAAAGCGCTGTGTCTGGTCACATTGGAAATAATTCTACTTTCCCTAACTTTAAACGCACATACAGTAGACCAGCGCTGGCATTCAACGAAAACGATACTGAATTTTAAAGGCGCATTATGCAACTTTTTATGCGGGGGGAAAAATGATGCTGGAGCCTCCTAGAGACCACTGTGATGGAAAGTAAAGGCGTCCTGCTGACCACTCATACAGCCACTGGGGCACTACAAGGTCAAATACGCACAAATATCAACTTTTTTTTCTCATAAAAGGTTGCACAATGCACCTTTAAAACAGTTCTACTTTCAATTGCCCAGGTTTTCTCATTCAACTAAATCTCATTGTTGTTAAATTGCAACAAAATCACATCAAAACGTACTCTCTACGCCGTGTGGTATTTGTGGCTGAATATGGTTATTGTCAGGGATTGTGGACGTGTTCCTCTTTCGCGTGAACAATAATCAAAGCTCACTGTCTCCATCCAGCCGGAAAACTTCAGACACTACATCGATTGTTTGTATCTGCCCTCGCGAGCGCGGCGCAGCGGGAGCGAGCCTGACATCCAGTTTCCCTGCAATTTGAATATTATTGAAATGAGCCTTTGAACCAGGCTAATTACAGGCATCTTTTGAATACACCTTCTGCGGAGTGAGCCCGTGTCCCAGGGGGGAGCCTGTTGGTTGTGGTGCCTGTTTGGGTAAACAGCATTGACTTTGGATGAAGGGAAAAGGGGAGGGGGTTATGCGACGGGGGCGGGGACGTCATGCTGTCGAATTGTATATTTATGCTAATTATTTATGAGAAGAAATTAGGCCGTCACACTTTTTGATACCACAAGAAAGAAATTAGTGCGATTTGTAATCCACTTTCTCTCACTCTGTCTGATTGATTCCCAAAGCAGCTTTTTACGCAGCTAACCAAAACTATTTGCATACATTGGATGTAAATACTGCTCCCTTAGAGCTCATGTAAGTGCAGTTGTGTCATGTCAGTGCTTCTCAAACTGTGGTACTGTGATTCTTGGGCTACTTCAGGTGGTTCTCACAGTCATCTGCTATTCTAGACTTTATTCACTGAGATAATTTTATTCATGCTTTTAGAATTGCATCCAAGCCTTACACCCAGTTTCACATAATTTATTCAGATTAACGCCTTTTATTCTATACTTTATACTGATTTGATCTCAATCTAATCTTTGGTGTTACTGTACTTGGAAGGTGAAATAATTCAAGCGGTTGTATTTTGTGTAAAAGGTTTGAAAAGCTCTGATCGAGAGTACGGTACGTTGAACTGTCTGGATATCTCAGAGGCAGCTTTTGTTAAACAGTTTTCCCTTGACAATATGTTTTGGGAAATAATCCTTTTTTTTTTCTTCAGACAAGTACATGGATTGTGATTGGATTTGCAAGTTCCGCATTAAAATCTAGATTGTGCACTCTTGAAACATATCCAGGCGCATTACCATTTTCGACAAAGACTGAATTATGAACTGTTTAAACTAACACAAGAATCACATGCATTTCAGAACATGCTTGTGGCCACGCATCTGAAATGTGATAAAACCCCATGGAGACAGAATATTTTGTAGGACGTAGCACTGCTTATATAATAACAGTATTTGCTATGAACTAACTAACCATTTCAATTGCTATACAGAAGTCATTTCCATAGGTTCATTTCATTTGCGAAGGCAGATGAAGCATACTTCCCTAATAGATAAGCCCTGGGTCTTTGTTTCGGGGGTGGCAGGAGTCGACAGCCGGCATGCAATACGTGAGGAGCCCCACGTCCGACTGTATCAGCGGCATCAGTGGAAGGAGGAGGGGGCGGTGGGTATGAGAAAACTGCAGTGTTGAAACAGAAGATGCCGCAACACGGCCGGTCACAACCAACAATCAGTCGCTATCTGTCATGCGACACACGAGTTCCTCTTTTTTTTTTTCCTCCCTTCCACTTTTTTTTAAAACAATAATTAAAGCGCGCCGTCAAAGCATAGTCACGTGGGTTTAAAGCGCCGCAACCAAAACGTGACTTTACGCACGTTCAAATACAGCGGGAAGTCGAGCCTCAGCAACGACTGTATCCATGGACTTTGCAGAAGCCGTGACAGTTTTGACACAACAACCGCTACATCGACAATTTAAAAAGAGAAGCCATTATTAAAAAAAAACAGCCATTTCTGTTTCTAAATGCGTAATATACTTTTATAATATCAAAAACCACGGTGATTTCTTGATACAAGATGCAATCAATGTAACAACCGTCTATTCGATCGTGCTGAGCAGGGCAGACCAGACCGGCTTCCCTTTAAACTACATGTGAAATCTGATAAGACCTGACAATAACCATATCTACAGAGACGCTCCTCGATGTTGGCGCAGCCGGGGGTTAAAAATCCGTCGAGTGTGTGGACAGCTGAACCTAAATCCCAAACACACAACAGCCCCTGTCCTGCCGCTTTGCCCTCCTTCAAAGCCCCCCAACCCCCCCTCCTCCACCCCACATCCCCACGCGCCCCCCCCTCCTCCCCTCCCCATCGCTCCCTTTGCGGCTTGTGACAATATAAAGCCGGTTTAAAGCGCTATGCCCCAGACATCGCATACTCACGCGATCCTCGGCGTCCGGAGCGGTCGTGAAGCAGTCGGGCGCATGTGAGACGCTCGGCCGGTCACAGAGATCCTGCGTGCGGCGGTAGTAAGTGGCAGCCTTCTTGTTGTCCTCTCTATTGCGGGTTACACATCAGATCCAGCTCTGCGATACGGGCTGTCCCGGCGAGCCAAACACGCGCCTCCCCCTTTGGTAAAGCGCACACGCTGTTCATTCTCTTAGCGTTTTCCTCATATGCCTTTCTTTTTCTCGCCTCGGTCCGCTCCTCCCTTCCCTTGCGTTCAATATCCCCTTTCTTTCTGTCGGCGACTAACACATGCATTCGGTGTTTCTTTTCTTTTTCTTTTTTTTTTGCGTCCAACCCCCCCCCCTCACCCTTCTATGTCTTTCTCTCTCCCTCCTCCCCTCTGTCTACTCTCCTCTCTCTCTCTCTCTCTCCCAGTGTGTGCAGAGCGAGAGGCCATTATCTGAACCGCGGCGGGCACGTACGATGGAATGGAGGAGTGTGCTTTGAGAGCCGTGCATAGGGGAACCGGCGCTGCAGCAGGAACGCAGCCTATGGCCAACGCCAACGCCTACAACCACTGACAAACCCTTATGTTCCAAACCTAAACACTCCACCCTTAATCCATTTGTGCCAATTCCTCCCAGCATTTCCTTTAATTTTCTTCTTTTTGTCGCTTTACAGGGGCTGTGGGAGAGTGACCACCGGCAACAAGCGCCTACCGGACTCCGCTAGAACATCAACACAGGAAGAGGAAAAAGCAGTAAGGAAATGGCCAACACGAAGCGTTCGAGCCACTTTTCCTTCCGCCGGCTTTGATCCGTGCAGTCCGGGTATGAGTGGCTGGATTCAGGGCAGCTCCGGGCAAAAGCACAAGTCGCCGCCGGTGGCTAATAGTCTCCATTTTCTCATTCAGGCTCTCACTTGTAGGAGATCCTCTAAAGGGAAGCAGCAGAGCCAAAAGTGATCATTGCCCCGCTCTGCCAACAAGACACATAAGACAGGGCTAGGGCTTGAGCAGTGAGCGACTAAGCCGTCAGGTCTCAGATAAAAGCGTATTTGGTGCCTATCATGGCTTATTATGTAATTGTGCGCTCGCTATAAAGGCAGTGGATTGAGATATGTGCATAACAGGCAGGCATATTCGGTACCACAATCCGCATTTGCTCATCCATCCAAACGGTTGCTACGGACATCGCTAGGAGCCACACTCTCTGCACCATCACTTGCCAACCGTACCGTAGATCCAACACCTCTGTATCACTCCCTACACTCGCGCTAACCCTCCCCTTACCATTGCCTTGCACTGATGTCACTGTCACCCTCACTGTGACAGGCTCGTCCCAGGAAACCTCTCCCCTCTCCGGGGCGGATCGGCCTTGCGTGTGGCGTCCTTTCCGTGGAGCTCTGGAGGCACCATCGCGGCAGCCTTCGATCTCCCGACTCCTGCGCTTTTTTTCCGAGTGATTTTTTTTCTCTGATATTGCAAGGCTAAAACATCATTACACTGTTGGATTAAGTTCCTTTCCCGGGCTCGTCTCGCCGCTTTCTGCATTTCTCCCAGTGTCGTTTCGCCCCGCGTGCCTCCCCGATAATGTCTCTTGTTTTGTTTCATCCGGCCCGCTTGCACATCATCGCAGCACAACAGCCCATTTCAATACCGCTGCCGTCTGTCCGCTCTGTGCAAATTGCATACTATCTGCTGCACGGGCAGGACGCGTTGGTTATAAAAAACGCACACGGGTAGGAAAAAGCGAGGGGAGACTCGGAGATTAACCCGTTTACAAGGAAGCAGGGAAAGAAATAGAGCTGCGCGTCACATGATCGAGGACGGCCAATCCGAGGCGTGGAGTGTGTGGCCGTGACGCGGTTGCTTCGTCATCGGCGTGTCTCCCCCACCAGGAAGCACATGGCACTTGACACATACTCGGGCTCTCTCTCCTACTTACACCGACGGACCTCAAAGAAAGAAAAAGAAGAAGAAAAAAAAAACACCCCCCTTCGCTGTCGTTGTGGCGGAAAAATTCCCCTTAAATGACACAGCGTTTGTACCCAGGATGTGACTTAACCCAAGAATCACATGGGCTGTTCCATCGGTTCCTCGTTTTAACCAGCGCAACGTGCTCACGGCCACCAGGCAGTTACGCTTTGGGGAAACGGTACAAGCTGAGACCAGGAGAAGTTTGTAAACTAAACATAAAAGGAGTCGACTAGACAAATCACTAAGGAAATTGATAGCGGTCATGAAAGTACAGATCAAAAAAGAACCAGCAGAGTCATAATAGTATGTTGATGGGATGGGACGACTCAGTCACATGGTTGGAAATGTACTGCCAACAAAATAAATACTATCAAAGCAAAAATGTTTTCAAGAATGGGCTCATATGTATCGGGTTGTTGTAGCAAAACTGAAGAATGTTTTGATAAAAATAGTAACGATTGAAGCCTATAACAATAGACGGTTGTGGTTCTCACACTTCTCGAAGGATGTAAATTGGACTAAAATGTCTAAACTGGGCATAAACCATGTCTAAATCAGAAAAAACACCTAACTTAAACACATTGCTTTAGCCTAAATGAAATGATCCCCAATAATATTTAGATGAAAGACCATACCTCAAAGACAAACAGCTCCATGTAGCCAAGTCCAGTAAATGTACAACCAAGTGAAATGATTAACTCCCTTTAGGAACTGAAAACTAACAGCCATCGCGTCTAATCAGTAAAGAAGAACTGAGAAGATGAGTAACCGGCCGCACTTACGGTAATCCTGCTGTAGCCCGGCATTGGGAGATGAATATGTCAAAGCCCGAGTGTCAGATAGGTTTAACGCATAAAGCCAATCACATACTTAGCCCAAATGATTGTCTAAATTAGCTTTTCGACGCCCTACACGATGCTCAGTGCCGTGTCTGCTTCCATTTCTGCTCTGCGCACTCTGTTTCCTATCAAAGGCAGCGCAGTTAAAAGTCCTGTTTGTAGGAGGGATGACTGACAACAGTAGTGCATCCTCGGCAAGGCGTGAGTGGTGTTTTTGCTCGATTATGACTAAGCCTTAGTCATCCTTTCTCTACGAAGATCTCTCTGTTTTCATGGGTCGCTTACCTCGAGTGGGAGGTCATGAAAGTATTAGGAGCTTCATGAAGAATTTGATACCACGGGTTGCATTGATGTGGTGAAGCAACGGCAAATCTTTGTGAGTGAAATTTCATTTGGCCATTACTGGAAACCAATGAAATCAAGTGATAAAAGGTTGTTTGCTGTGAAGAAATTACTAAGTCACTCAATGAGGGAGGGAGTCACATCGGAATCTCTGCAATGTTGTGGTATCATTCGTTTTTTTTAGTACTTCACAGCACAGTAACAGCATGGGGCTGCACAGTGTGGCAAATAATGGCAATTTGTGTGTGTTGAAATCTGTAGTAACAATATTTTTTGTGAAATGTAACATTTAAACCATTTCAACACTATACGTTTCATGAAAATAAAAAAAATAAGCAATTTGTTTTTGGGTTATTCCCAGCAAATGTTATCAAAACTAAACTTAAGTCTATCAATGTCTTTTTTGTTTAAAGTGCATATGACAGGTTTTAATGCTTTTGAAAATGAGACTTATTTAGATGGATTACATCAGTTGTAAGTAATAATTATCATCATTTCAGTGAAGCAGCAAATTAATGACCACATTTTTTGGCAGAAAAGTTATTTTTAGTGTCAAGCTAATGACATAGGTAGAGGTACAGTTCCATAGCAGTTTGATTCACTCATTGACATAACATGGTTGGCACGGCAACAGTTTGAAATAGTTTGCCTCTATCTATGTCACTTCCTGTCAGTGTCCAATAGTGAAGTGAAGCTATAAAAATCACAAAAATGTCAAGAAAATTGGGTAACATTATTAGCAAGATCTTAAATCTAATTGTGTTAACGACGTTTTAGCAAAAAACACTAACGTGTCATATGCACTTTAACAGTAATATTCTATGGATTATTTCTATTCATATTCTACTTTTTAACGCTAAAATCAATTCTATTTAATTACACTACTTTAGATATGTTTTAAATGGCTTTTTGTCCATAGGTTTTAGTATAACGTGAGAGGAGGCGAAGAGCTGGAGCAAACATTCAGCAAACTATTGGAGCCTAGAGTTGATCTAACGTCACAGAGTCCGGCTCAGTGTCCTGCATGTGTACTGCAACCTAACCCCTTAGGCCAGTGGTCTCAACTGTTGGGACGGGAACCAAAAGTGGGTCGCAGGACCAGTTTCGGATGGGCGTCGACTTTGCAAAGAAAATAAAACTGTTGATGGAGTTTATAGTTACATATTTTGAATCAACAGAGCTACGTGAGAAAATTAAGTTTTGATAAAATAAACTACAAGAAGCAGACATCCATTTCTGACTCCTATTGTAATAAGGTTACAGGTAGTCTTGTTGAAGGTGGGTCCTGAAGCTACACAGGTGGTGTCCAGGTGGATCCAGGTGGGACAAAGTGGCACAGGTACAGCCATTTTAACTGTTTTAAAATGTAAGTTGATTAAAGTAGGCTATGCTGTAACTCTGTGATTTGTATTTTTTGTTTTTACAGTGACATTATCTCCTGCTGTCCTTGTAGTTTTTTTGTTTCTTTTTAGTTAGTCCATCCCACATTCGTAGCCTATGCTTGGGAGTTCACTCTGTAAGGGCGGACTTTTCTATATTTTCAATATTTTTGTTTGTTGTTTTGTCTCAGATCACTTCCCTCAAAAACCTGCCTACTGCAGAGTCAGTCTTATGTAGTTGATCCAATCGCATGTGGTGTTTACATTGCAGTGTTTTGGGTTTGCGGGGTTGCCCGCCTTACACATGTTTATAGTTTAATAATAATTTGGATCATAAGCTCTCTGTTGGTCAGTGCGGTAACATGGGCTGTTGTCCAGTTATTTAATCCTGTAAGAATAAATAACGTAAACTTTTCTTCTGACTCGTTCATATCTCGATAACACATAATTTAGTCCAGTATAGATCTACAGTAGAGACTGTTTAGTTCCTGTTATAGGATTAGGGTTTGATGGTAGCATAAACATTTTAAGTGGTGCAAATTAGGACAATTTATGTTGGATTATTTGTGCTATATAAAGTAAAAGAGCTACAATACTGTTGTGCAAACCTCACATGACAGGGAGCATCGCAGTCATGATATTCGCCCTCCTCTGTTCCATCCCCCATCCCCCCACTCCGTTCCTGTCAGCTGACCGCACAAACACGCCCCCACCCCCCGTCCCGACCTAGATCGCCTCTAATGGCATCAAGGTCATCTGATCAGCCTCGCCGCCCACTCTCTCCCCGTCCTCCTCCCACCTTTCAGGCTCTCCTTCTCCTCCTACCCCAAAATCCTAAACCGCATCCTAACAGAGCAGCAAAACGAGCTATTGCAGAGACTAAATGGGCCGTAGCTACATGTGTTTGTCACTGTAAAGGAACGGCAGGGAGCGCATGTCACTGGTGACTGAGCATACTGTACTGGGCTGTTCTCTCAGGGTCAGTGGGTTTATTGGTGGGTGGGACATGAGGGGCTGCACAGAGCTGCAATGGAAATGCGACGGTCAATATTTCAACGTAATATGTGCAAATGTGCCGAGCTAAGTGCACAGTCTTCTTCCAGTGTGTCCATTATCATTTATAGCCTCGTGCCATGACTCGTTTGTGTGGTCACTTCATAAGCAGGTAGATTTTTTCTTTCAGCAAATAAGCCACAGGTTTTTTTTTTTAATGAATTAGTAGTAGCTTTAAAACAAATGTCTGACGAAGAACGATTTAAACACACATTTTCAGTAGTGTGCTCTTAGCTGGAGACATTTAAATTATACTTTTCTTCAAATCTCCAACCAATAACTCAGGAGCAACTATCAGTAGCTCTTCATCCTTTTGAAAGTACAGCTAACTAAAAATTTTCTACATTTCTACCCCTGTAAGTCATGTTTCACAGGCATTGTCAAGGGAGCCTATTGCAGGTTTGATCTCTGCAATAGGCTCATGAAATGCGACATAGCAACATGATGCTAACTTTCTAGACTAGCAGCTGTTTCCTGTCATAGTTTTATTTCTATGGATGGTAAGCATTATCTTGTTGAAATACATAAATATTCAAAGAGCACGTAGCAGAAAACACGCAGCTGTTGTATCATCAATTAAAACAAGTGAAATACTTTACTCAGGATGTACATAAATACTTCACCGGAGTAGACTTAACCTTGGAGCTAACGGTTAACGTTAATTTGATGCTAACAAAAGCTGAAATAGCTGGAAATGGTTTGATGTTTATTTAAGTTTTCTAAGGTTTTAACTCTTGTTTTACTTTAAATTTAAAGTGGAAGTGGTCTCCACAGCTGCCCTGCTGACAGGAAGGGTGAGGACGCTGGCGCATTTTGGCTGCCGCTTCTCACTCCGGTCGAAAAAGTTAGTTTGAAACAAAACGGTTTTTAAGTACAGATTTCGCCTGGTACCGGTGGTATCTGATCCTGTCTCAAGATCTGGACTGTGTCTTTGCCTGGTTGCCCGAATCTTCCGCCTGTCCCGGTGTGACTCTGCTTGAGTAGCGGACTCCAACACGGTTACTGGCCGGCCTGCACTCCGGAGCAGCCTGTCAGCAATGCGGCTACTGTTTGTGGCTTTGCTGCTGGCCTCTGTTCTGGCCTCTCATCACCAGCATCATCAACACTTCCCTTACCTCGGGATCTGTCCCATCACCGCTCAAACTTTCAGCCATCACACCCCTCCTGAAAAAACCCGGCCTCAACCCTGACAACCTGGACAACTTCAGACCCATCTCCAATCTCCTGTTGCTTTAAAAAATTCTGGAACACGCAGTCATAAAGCAACTCCATTAACATCTCCACTCCTCCCATCTCTTTGAAACATTTCAATCCGGATTCCGTTCACATCACAGCACAGAAACAGTACTTCTTATAGTCACAAACGATCTCCTCCTTGCTGCTGACTCTGGTTCCATATCCATCCTCCTCGACCTCTCTGCTGCTTTTGACACAATAGACCATACCATCCTCCTCCACCGTTTGCAATCAATCGGCATCTCCGGCACAGCACTCCTCTGGTTCACCTCATACCTGTCCGACCGTCACCATTTTGTCTCTGTCAACAACTGCAACTCCTACACGTCCCCCGTCACCCACGGTGTCCCCCAAGGTTCCGTGCTCGGCCCCCTCCTCTTCAACATCTACATGCTTCCCCTCGGTCAGATCATCCGCCACCATGGACTCCACTTTCACTGCTACGCTGACGATACCCAACTCTACATCTCCACCAAATCCATCACCCCGGTTATCCTCTCCACCATCACTGACTGCATCTCCGACATCAAAACCTGGATGGACAATAACTTTCTGAAACTCAACAGCAATAAAACAGAACTCCTCATCACCGGCCCCAAATCTCTCCTCCCTTCTGTCCAGAACTTTACCCTCCTCATCGACGGTCACAATGTCACCCCCTCCCCCTCTGTACGCAACCTCAGCATCATAATGGACTCCACCCTCTCATACCAAACACACATTAACCACATCACTAAAACATCCTTCTTCCACCTCCGCAACATTACCCTCCTCCGCCCCTCCCTTACCCAGTCAACAGCTGAAATCCTCATCCACGCATTCATCACTTCCAGACCCGACTACTGCAATAGCCTCCTCTACGGACTTCCCACCACTCATCTCCAAAAACTGCTGCCCGCCTCCTCACCCACACCCGGTCCAGAGAACACACCACCCCCATCATCCAACAGCTCCACTGGTTACCCGTTCAATATTGCATTCAATACAACCTCCTCCTCCTCACCTACAAGTCCCTCCATACCTGGCCCCGCCCTACCTCACCGAGCTCCTGCAACAACACCAACCCACCCGCCACCTCCGCTCAGCCGGTACTGACCGCTTCACCCCCATCATCCGCACTACCTGCCGGACCTTGAGGGACCGAGCCTTTGCCATCGCCGCCCCCGCCCTTTGGAACTCGCTCCAACAGCCCATTAGAAACTCTGACTCACTACCAAACTTCAAATTAGTACTCAATTTGTTCAAACTGGCTTTCCTTAAATCCCTTTTTTGTTTTGTTTTATTCCCCATGTAAAGCGTCTTTGAGTGTCCAAAAAAGCACTATAAAGTTTGATGTATTATTATTATTATTATTATTATTATTATTATTAGTAGTAGTAGTAGTAGTAGTAGTAGTAGTAGTATTATTAGTATTATTAGGCCCGAGCGGACCTGGCAGGTCTCGGGCCTCTTGTAATTGTACAAGCAGTGCGCGGAGCGCACTAAAGAAAGACGTGCGCGTAGCGCACGTCCCACGGGAAAAGAGCGCGGAGCGCTCAAAACCCATGTATGAGACAGTAATCAGGGGGCTCCCGGCACCAACACCTGTCCGATGATATAGGCGTGTGCCGCGAAAGCGGCACATTTGTTGCTGCTTTTAAAAAAAAAGAGGTGAAAACCACAGTCAAGGCGCAACATGGACAAGAAAGTGGTCGATGACGAGCGAAGCTCGTCATCGACCATGGCCACTCACCAAAGCCCAAAACACTGATACAGTGAATCAGGGCATCGAGCCCTATCCGGTGATATAAGTATTTGCCGCGAAAGCGGCAAATTTGTTCTTGTACTCACAAAAATACGAAAAAACAAACGGATAGAGAAACATTGAGAAAGAGGAGGTAAAAGACGAGCGCAACGCGCTCGTATTGGATAATAAACCTTACGGTTGGATTACTGGACGTGAGACCTTTCCGAATATATAAGGTTTGCCGCCGGAGGCGGCCCCATATTGTTATTGTATGGGTTTTTCTTATTATTAGGCCCGAGCGGACCTGGCAGGTCTCGGGCCTCTTGTAATTGTACAAGCAGTGCGCGGAGCGCACTAAAGAAAGACGTGCGCGTAGCGCACGTCCCACGGGAAAAGAGCGCGGAGCGCTCAAAACCCATGTATGAGACAGTAATCAGGGGACTCCCGGCACCAACACCTGTCCGATGATATAGGCGTGTGCCGCGAAAGCGGCACATTTGTTGCTGCTCGTAAAAAAAAAAGGTGAAAACCACAGTGAAGGCGCAACATGGAAAAGAAAGTGGTCGATGACGAGCGAAGCTCGTCATCGACCATGGCCACTCACTAAAACACTGATACAGTGACTCAGGGCATCGAGCCCTATCCGGTGATATAAGTATTTGCCGCGAAAGCGGCAAATTTGTTCTTGTACTCACAAAAATACGGAAAAAAAAACGGATAGAGAAACATTGAGAAAGAGGAGGTTAAAGACGAGCGCAACGCGCTCGTATTGGACTATAAACCTTACGGGTGGATTACTGGACGTGAGACCTTTCCGAATATATAAGGTTTGCCGCCGGAGGCGGCCCCATATTGTTATTGTATGGGTTTTTCTTATTCTTATTATTATTTTTCTTCTATCCGTGTTTTTTGGGAATAAATCGCCCAATCTTCGACGAAAACTCCCAATTTTTTGCCCAAAATTAGAAATCACGGCGATACACAGTGTCAAAAAGTTTCGTTACAAAAATCACAAAAATGGCGCGTCAGCGCCCCCTGGAAAATCAAGATTACATTGCGCCTATGGAGAGACACCGAAAAATCTGAAAATTTTAGTTTGTCGTAGACGAAAAACATTCGGCACAGTTATTGGTCACGTGAAGCCAAACAAAAAAACACATTACGCGGTTGCTAGGCAACCAACAGTATGGCGGCCATATTGGCCAGAAGAGGGACTTGGCGCCGAAGGCGCCATTTCATGCCCACGCATTTGAACGAACTCGTCCTAGGCCGTTGAACGCAGCGACTCCCCGTTCGCTCCAGATCATCTCCACATGTGGGACATCAAAAGTTATTAAAAACTTTTTAATAGGATTTTTGGTTTTGCCGTGGCAACGCCATGAATTTGGCGTCCGTTTTCGCCGCTCGCCGCCGCGTTCAAACAGTCATAACTCGCACATACTTTGGCCGATTTGAGCGAAACTTGAATCGTTGGTCGAGTCGTTGACCCCGGATGTTTTGATATAGGAATTTTGAAAATTGCCGCAATAGCGCCCCCTGCAGAGCACAAAATATAAATGAATGGAGCCAAAAATTAAACTTTGCCGTAGATGCATGAAATTTGGTACAAACATCCGTCACGTGATCCCGAACAAAAAATATATTGATGCCCCGCCCCTTTTTCCATCGTGTTGCCATGGCAACGGCCCAATGTCAACTTTGCCGCAGCCAAACCAAAATTGGTACACGCGTGCGTCATGACTGTCCGAACAAAAAAGTACATTATGTGGTTGCTAGGCGACCAACAGGAGGTCGGCCATTTTGGGAAAATCAGCGCCGAAGGCGCCATTTCTTTTGCCAGCTCTTTTATAAACTCCACCGAGGGTGGCAGCGACATTATAAGCAGGTAGGGCGCGGCAGCGCCTCCCGGTTATTGCGGCGGCGTGCGCGAACCGGCGTCAATCGGCCACCGCGGCCCGCGAGGGCCTCCCAATGCCGCTTGCGGCTTTAATTAGGCCCGAGCGGACCTGGCAGGTCTCGGGCCTCTTGTAATTGTACAAGCAGTGCGCGGAGCGCACTGAAGAAAGACGTGCGCGTAGCGCACGTCCCACGGGAAAAGAGCGCGGAGCGCTCAAAACCCATGTATGAGACAGTAATCAGGGGGCTCCCGGCACCAACACCTGTCCGATGATATAGGCGTGTGCCGCGAAAGCGGCACATTTGTTCTTGTACGCACGAAAATACGAAAAAAAAATCCCATAGAGAAACATTGAGAAAGAGGAGGTAAAAGACGAGCGCAACGCGCTCGTATTGGATAATAAACCTTACGGGTGGATTACTGGACGTGAGACCTTTCCGAATATATAAGGTTGGCCGCCGGAGGCGGCGCTATATTGTTATTGTATGAGTTTTTCTTATTCTTATTATTTTTCCTCTCCCCCAAAACGCCAGTTTCGGCACTTTCCCACCGACGAAAAGTCCTGAATTTTTGCCCAAAATTCAATTAGGTGAAAAAAAAAAACTTCACATCTCCAAAATGTAAAAATTCAAAAAAATGGCGCGTCAGCGCCCCCTGGAAAAACGACGTTAACATTGCGCCCTATGGCAGGACCCCCCAAAATACCGCAAAACCCGAAAAACTTACTTCGTCGTAGACGAAAAAAATTCGGCACAGTGATTGGTCATGTGAAGCCAAACAAAAAAACACATTACGCGGTTGCTAGGCAACCAACAGTATGGCGGCCATATTGGCCCGAAGAGGGACTTGGCGCCGAAGGCGCCATTTCATGCCCACGCATTTGAACGAACTCGTCCTAGGCCGTTGAACGCAGCGACTCCCCGTTCGCTCCAGATCATCTCCACATGTGGGAGATTAAAAGTTGTTAAAAACTTTTTAATAGGTTTAACGGTGTTGCCGTGGCAACGCCATGAATTCCGCGTCCATTTTCGGCGCTCGCCGCCGCGTTCAAACAGTCATAACTCGCACATACTTTGGCTGATTTGAACAAAACTTGAATCGTTGGTCGAGTCGTTGACCCCGGATGTTTTGATATAGGAAATTTGAAAATTGCCGCAATAGCGCCCCCTGCAGAGCACAAAATAAAAATGAATGAGGACAAAAATTAAACTTTGTCGTAGATGCATGAAATTTGGTACAGACATCCGTCACGTGATCCCGAACAAAAAATATATTGATGCCCCGCCCCTTTTCCCACCGTGTTGCCATGGCAATGACCCAATATAAACTTTGCCGCAGCCAAACCAAAATTGGTACACTCGTGCGTCATGACTGTCCCAACAAAAAAGTACATTACACGGTTGCTAGGCGACCAACACGAGGTCGGCCATTTTGGGCAAAAAGGCGCCGAAGGCGCCATTTCTTTTGCCAGCTCTTTTATAAACTTCACCGAGGGTGGCAGCAACATTATAAGCAGGTAGGGCGCGGCAGCGCCCCCCGGTTATTGTACATTACATGGTTGCTAGGTGACCAACAGGAGGTCGGCCATTTTGGGACAATCGGCGCCGAAGGCGCCATTTCTTTTGCCAGCTCTTTTATAAACTCCACCGAGGGTGGCAGCGACATTATAAGCAGGTAGGGCGCGGCAGCGCCTCCCGGTTATTGCGGCGGCGTGCGGGAACCGGCGTCAATCGGCCACCGCGGCCCGCGAGGGCCTCCCAATGCCGCTTGCGGCTTTAATTATTATTATTTTTCTTCTCCGAAAAAAGTCCACTTTCCCACTGACGAAAAGTCCTGAATTTTTGCACAAAATTCAAGAACGTGAAAAAAACATTCTTCACATTTAGAAAATATTAAAAATCTCAAAAATGGCGCGTCAGCGCCCCCTGGAAAATCAAGTTTACATTGCGCCCTATGACAAGACCCGAAAAACCCGAAAATTTTAGTTCGTCGTAGACGAAAAAAATTTGGCACAGTTATTGGTCACGTGAAGCCAAACAAAAAAACACATTACGCGGTTGCTAGGCAACCAACAGTATGGCGGCCATATTGGCCCGCAGAGGGAATTGGCGCCGAAGGCGCCATTTCATGCCCACGCATTTGAACGAACTCGTCCTAGGCCGTTGAACGCAGCGACTCCCCGTTCGCTCCAGATCATCTCCACATGTGGGAGATTAAAAGTTGTTAAAAACTTTTTAATAGGTTTAACGGTGTTGCCGTGGCAACGCCATGAATTCCGCGTCCGTTTTCGCCGCTCGCCGCCGTGTTCAAACAGTCATAACTCGCACATACTTTGGCCGATTTGAACAAAACTTGAATCGTTGGTCGAGTCGTCGACCCCGGATGTTCTGATATAGGAATTTTGAAAATTGCCGCAATAGCGCCCCCTGCAGAGCACAAAATAAAAATGAATGGAGCCAAAAATTTAACTTTGTCGTAGATTCATGAAATTTGGTACAGACATCCGTCACGTGATCCCGAACAAAAAATACATTGATGCCCCGCCCCTTTTCCCACCGTGTTGCCATGGCAACGACCCAATGTCAACTTTGCCGTAGCCAAACCAAAATTGGTACATGCGTGCGTCATGACTGTCCGAACAAAAAAGTACATTACATGGTTGCTAGGCGACCAACAGGAGGTCGGCCATTTTGGGAAAATCAGCGCCGAAGGCGCCATTTCTTTTGCCAGCTCTTTTATAAACTCCACCGAGGGTGGCAGCGACATTATAATTAGGTAGGGCGCGGCAGCGCCTCCCGGTTATTGCGGCGGCGTGCGGGAACCGGCGTCAATCGGCCACCGCGGCCCGCGAGGGCCTCCCAATGCCGCTTGCGGCTTTAATTATTATTATTATTATTTTTCTTCTCCGAAAAAAGTCCACTTTCCCACTGACGAAAAGTCCTGAATTTTTGCACAAAATTCAAGCACATGAAAAAAACATTTTTCACATTTAGAAAAAAAAAAAAATCTCAAAGATGGCGCGTCAGCGCCCCCTGGAAAATCAAGTTTACATTGCGCCCTATGACAAGACCCGAAAACCCCGAAAATTTTAGTTTGTCGTAGACGAAAAAAATTCGGCACAGTTATTGGTCACGTGAAGCCAAACAAAAAAACACATTACGCGGTTGCTAGGCAACCAACAGTATGGCGGCCATATTGGCCAGAAGAGGGAATTGGCGCCGAAGGCGCCATTTCATGCCCTCGCATTTGAACGAACTCGTCCTAGGCCGTTGAACGCAGCGACTCCCCGTTCGCTCCAGATCATCTCCACATGTGGGACATCAAAAGTTATTAAAAACTTTTTAATAGGCTTTTTGGTTTTGCCGTGGCAACGCCATGAATTTGGCGTCCGTTTTCGCCGCTCGCCGCCGCGTTCAAACACAAATCGGCCACATACTTTGGCCGATTTCAGCGAAACTTGAATCGTTGGTCGAGTCGTCAACCCCGGATGTTCTGATATAGGAATTTTGAAAATTGCCGCAATAGCGCCCCCTGCAGAGCACAAAATAAAAATGAATGGAGCCAAAAATTAAACTTTGCCGTAGATGCATGAAATTTGGTACAGACATCCGTCACGTGATCCCGAACAAAAAATATATTGATGCCCCGCCCCTTTTTCCATCGTGTTGCCATGGCAACGGCCCAATGTCAACTTTGCCGCAGCCAAACCAAAATTGGTACACGCGTGCGTCATGACTGTCCGAACAAAAAAGTACATTATGTGGTTGCTAGGCGACCAACAGGAGGTCGGCCATTTTGGGAAAATCAGCGCCGAAGGCGCCATTTCTTTTGCCAGCTCTTTTATAAACTCCACCGAGGGTGGCAGCGACATTATAAGCAGGTAGGGCGCGGCAGCGCCTCCCGGTTATTGCGGCGGCGTGCGCGAACCGGCGTCAATCGGCCACCGCGGCCCGCGAGGGCCTCCCAATGCCGCTTGCGGCTTTAATTATTATTATTATTAGTATTATTATTATTACACAACACTGGCCAACAGGAAGTTAGCCAACACATTCAATGCACAGAGCCTATTGGCAATGTTTGCTGCTGTTGTGTCATTGGGCATTGCACTTCCTTCCCCTCAGCTGTGTACATTACTGCACGACTGTCAGTGGTTGTTCCAAGATTAGAGCCAAACACAGGAAAGTGCAATAAAAGTGTAACCATTTATATTGATTTTGTCGAGTTAATTACCGTATATTGCCACGAAAAGTAAACCCCATTGCGTTTGTCAAAGTGCAAGTGTGCCCTTTCTAGACGCCTCCCCAAATGATCATAATGTGGATCCATCCATCTGTCTACGCTGCGGCAGACTGTTGACATATTGTGCATATCCGTCTAATCACCTCGTGTTATCTCAGCATCTGTGTCTCGTCCCAGGATCATCCCCCGCCCTAAACCAGTCCTGGACCCGCCCCGGACCCGGACAGTGTTGGGTTCAGGGCGTGTGTTTGGGTGTCAATGAGACGCGTTCATTTGTAGTTGGATATTGTGCTCGACAACGAAATAAGAAATGTGGTGTCTGCCTCTTTATATTGGGAATTGACTGATAAATATTATTTGTTTTTTTAACATGGTGGAAGGCTTTGAAATCTTTGTATATTATGTATCCATTACGAGGTGTATATAGTGTTCAGTTTTTAATAGTTGTTTCTTGTTTAAGTGATATTATGTAGGTGTTGCTGTGATGTTTAGAAACTGTTTTTTTCACTCTTTACTTTAAAAACTTTATGTAATTTTATTACAATGTTATTGCCTTTTTACAGGTGTTTTATTGTGTGATTGAGCTATTTCAAATAATCGTAACTACAATATTCATGTTGCAAGAGTCCACATTTCAGGTCTTTCATCTGACACATTTTCTTTGGCAGAAATTCAGTTTTATTGATGATTTTTCTCTAATTTAGTTCAATTTTAGCCTTGTTTTTGTCATGTAGTTTTGTCATGTAGTTTGACGGACATTTTTAATCATTTTTATTCAAATTGAATGGAACAAAGTGTGTTGAAATGGTTTCGTAAAATAGTAGATGGCGATATTTCTCATACTGTGCAGCCCTGGTTACTTTTAAGGGTCAATGTGCAACTCAAAAAATACCATAAATAAAGATGTAAGTGTTCATAGTAAAATGGTCTTATCATGTGTGGGTACTGTAAGTTTGGGACAAAGCCATTAGGGGCGGGAGGCACTTCAGGCACAGAAGGTTGGGATCCATTGGTGTAGTGTATCCACTTTGAGTCATAGCTCCTGACATTCGGCACGTGCGAGTCACCACGCACATCCCCAGCCAAAGGGAGGGGGGAGAGGACTGACTCCCCCGCAGCAGCCCCACAAAGAAAACCAGGAGGAGAGAGTGAAAGGTGGAGGAGGGAGGAGGCAGTGGGTGGAGCTGCCTAAAATATAATGATGGGACGGGGAGGAGTGAGAGAGGAGGGCTTTGTTTTTAAAAGCAGCTCTTTGTCAATGCGACGGCATAGAAACGGATCAATGAATGCCCCTATAGCAAGATATTTTCTTTACATCATTGATGTATTTGGACAAAAGATGCTACATTTCTGTGTGATATCCCGGGCCTAATACATATGCAAAGGTCAGATTTCAATAATAGTCCCATGGGAGGGATGAATGTTAATTGAAAAAAAGACGTGTTGTTAATATCTGGCTGGTTGTAGCTTATGTGTATGCTAAATATGATTAATAGATTACCATAATGTAGTTGTTTAAGCTTTTAGTAACAAGTTGTCATGCATACTAGACAATTCAATAGCTATAATGCTGGTGGTAGTGCACTGCTGAAAATGGACATAATGTACCCACACCTGTCTGAGCAATCTGTGTCAAGCGCTGAGGCTGAGAACATCAGATGAGCCTTAACAAGCGATAATTCAACACATATATTTGTTAATGACATTTTCAGAAGAGTAAAAATGGTTGTGGTGTAAAGAGTGAACAGACTACGCTCTGCTTGTACAGTGGCGCCGTGCCAGCCTTGTTTCTCTCCGGACGGAGGCTAAGATTAGCTTCCCATATGTTCAAGTCAGGCGTAGCCGGTCTTAAAGGGACAGAACATCAGCTCAACAGACAAGGGGTTCTCAAGTGGTACGGCTTCGGCACCCACCGTTACCCCAGGATGATGAGCCACGACAAGAGAAATATGTAATTTGTCAAATATTGTGTAAAATGTTGTATTTTTAACATAGGTTACTATTGAACAAGCAGTAGATATGCCTTTAAGACTGAAACTATGATCAAAACAACCCAGTATTAAATTTCATCAGACTCTGGTGTTTCCATGCAGTTTTAGATAGAAAACATTGAACAATATATTTTTTTTTCCAGAATAGGCTCATGGCCCACTGAAAATGGTTCCAGTTGGCAATCACTGCAATAGACTGTAATATGGATCAAGACAAGCAGCGTAAAGGAACTTTTTGAAATATTGACAAGAAAAAAAAACGGGGAGAAGGGTGCAAATTACTTTCTGTGCATTTAAAATAAAGACTGTACACACCTGGATATGCTGGATATGTGACTGTTTGGTTTCTTAAGTTATTTTAAAGGAGGAACCTCAGCAATAGGGCAGCACAATATGAGAAAAGAAAGCGATAATCTACGTTTCAACACAGTATATTCAATTATATCGACCAAATAAATCATTAGAATTTTTTTTTTTTATCACATTCTGTCTAAAGACGACAATAAAACCGCAAAAGTTGGACCAAAACAACGCTGAAATGGGAGTCAATTCCAAAAATTCAGACACAATCTGAACTGTTTTGAAGTGTGTTTTGGTTTTAGTGTTTTATTGTGCAGCCATAGATTGAGACAGTTATCCTCGAAAGGACTGCAACGACTGCACTAGTCAAAGCAGGATTTGAACTACAAAGCTTTGGGTTACAGGACAACTGTTGTGCTTTTAAATAGAAAAGCGTGAGAGTTTCATGTTTACTAAAGACTGCACTGTATTATTCGTGGTTGGATGCTTCTGACTAGAGGTGGGCAATAAATTGTCTATAGATGATATAGAAATAGCTGTTTGGAAGACATGCAAATCTACAATGTGGGAATGTGGAAATAGGGGGAAATGGGGGGATATTAGGATTTTTTCCCCTGCCCTTTTGAAGCCTTGTTTAGGATAATGACCTTTTTGAGTGACAAAGCGATGTTGCCAACACTCTATTGCACATTTCCAATAGAGAATCATCAATAATTTTAATATATTGCATGAATGTCCAGCCTCTGTGGGAGTTGATTATGTATAAACCCTGCTTGTATATGTATAAAGCACGTTCTCAAATGCACATGACTCTTGTATTCATATTTTCGGTTCATATTTCAGTCCTCGCTCGAATGTTAAGAGCTCCCGGTTGTGCCTAATGCTCGCATGTGCAAGTGGAGCGATAGTAAAGGCCAAACAGCTGTGGCACAGTGTTACGTAAAACCTGGCAGCGCGGGCTAGACCGGGATTCAGGAGTGTTCAGAGCGGAGCTGGTGCCGCGGGGAGCCTCAGACGCTGCAGAGAGCACACAGTTAAAAGGCTCCGGCAACAGCTGACGGCTCCTCCCTGCTCCAATCCCCATTCATTTTTTATTAACTGCGGCACGGGGGCTCGAAATGCAGACATCACGGCTTCATTACGGCCACAAAGTTAGCGCGCGGGATGAAGAAATCCGCCGCTTTTGGAGCGTAATTTCCCATCAAACGTGAGAGGAAAACACAGTTTGTAAGACTTATTTCTAGGACTGAGGGATGCCAAACGGGCTCATAATGACACCAACAAGGCTACGATTACAGTGGCTTATGACAATAAACCATTTGGAATAGGACCTAATGTTTGCGATAGTAGTTACCGAGCACATTGCATTGTTATTGAGTCTCGGAGGAGTGTCTGTTTCTGTACGAACTGAGGGTAACTAGGGACAGATTTGCAAACTCAGTGCACCACATTTTCCATATTTCAACCATGAAAAGGCGACGCAGTGAGCCACAGCCGCGGGTTTGCGCTGACAGAATGGAAACCTTATAGATTTTCACTGAAGATGATGTCACGCCCTCGGCTTCCTGTACTACGGAATATGCTCAACCACTTACTACACAGCAAGGCGATAGAGGGTACGCACTTCCAGGAACCGGACCCTTTATAGATGATGTGGCGAGCCCTGGAAGTCAGTTTTTTAATCAGCTTTATCTAGAATTTTCAAGAGTTTATCAGGGTTTCCGCAGGGCATTGAAACGCATTAAGTCATTATGAACTGTCAAAATAATTGGCCTTAAATGTCATTACAAAGCATTACATTTGACTTGATGCGGGCAAGCCATCCTAGAGCACAACAATCCAACCCTATGTATAATTTGCTAATTTTCTGCATTTTATCGGCTGCTGACTTATAAATATCTGAAAAATAGGAATGTCAATGGGGCTTCCTGGTTAAATAAACCTATAAAACCCCCTTACGTGCTAAGTTAAGAGCTACGGTAATTATATCAATCACAAACTAACTAACGTTTAACGCGATGACCGTGATGAGTTTTGGATAATGGTCGTGAAATGTGAAACTGTGGCATAGAACTTTGACAAACGGGAATTTTTCTCACACCGGACCCTAAAAAAAACGGTACCTTTCCCTCTAGCGATCGATCCATATGAAGCCGTCTACGCGAGCCTCAGATGCGCGGCTAAAATTAAACCACGTCGTCATCCAAAACTCAACGTTGCCACGGAAACTAGGTCATTGTTAACCCCTTGCGTTCGGCGTCGGGGATTCCACCTAAGGCTAAATATACATGATAATTAATCGCTCCGTTTGCTGTCACGCACAAGTCAAACGCTCGCACGCACCTCACTGCATCTGTGTGCCCTTTATTGCTCAATTCTGTAAAAGATTAAGATGCGATTTGAAAGGAAATCCTGTAGCCTATATGAAGTAGAAAAGTTGTGTATATAGCGCCCGTCTGTCGCGTAAGTTGTGGTAAATTTGGTTTTACATCCTGGAGCTTGAAAAGACCCGAGAAATCGACTTTACTGCTTGAAGAAAGTCTTCATTTTTGAAATATAAGTGTAACTGTGTCACTGTCTTGTATTATGATCACAATGATTGTATGAACCCTGTGAACGTTCGGCGTCATATTGCCACTTCACAGAGGAGATAGTAGACGCTAAGATGATAGAAACTGCTCGTAAATGATAAGGCGGTTGTTTTTCAGATTCTACACAGTGATTGCTGTATTGATGCCATAGAAGATTTGGACAGAGTTGTCACAGCACATTCCCATTTGTAGCTTAAACATGTAAACTTTTGGCTGATTTATTTATCGTAGTAAAGGTATTACATGGGTTTTATCCTTCAGCATATTGTAAAAGCATGCATTAGTTTAGGAAAACCATAGTGCGTCTGGTTACAAAGCATTTTTTATCAATTATGAACCAGCAGGATAGTGATCGCTCGCGACAGTAAAGGTGAAATATTCTTGTAATTTCCCTCCAAAGATCTGGGAAGTTAGGAATGAGTTTGTATCACAACTAACACTTCCAAATGTACTCGCTCCCTCTTTGGTAGCAAACAAAAGGGCTAAACGTATCCCAATTCTATAGTGAGTTAGATGTATTTATCCACACACTGCAAAACGTCATAAGTTCAAATGACTTGAATTGAGTATTTTACCCTCTTTTGGGTAATGCATTTGCCAAGTAGACGACTCTGCCAATGCACTTAAGAAGAAAAACATCTGTAACACTTTTTAATAACTACACTTTATTTAGCCTTAATAAACGATGAGTTAACACTTAATTCATCATGAACAAATTTTAATTAAGTGTGACTAACATTTAAGAACCACTCATCAACGAATAAAGGCTCATTCATACTTCACAAGTCCTTGTGTCTTGTGAAGTAGGAATGAGCCTGAAGTCAAGTATGTGAAGAACTATTCATTATGAGTTCGGCATTAACTGTAGTAGTTAAGTCGTTATTAAGTGTTAGTCACACGTAACTGGCTAAATAAGGTGTAGTTATTATAAAGTGTGACCGAAGACAATTTGTTTTATTATCTCATTTTAAGATGTTCCAAAAATACTTGTTCTATTGGCAGATAATTTTAGACACCTGCTCAAATCAAGGGAAAATATACATATTTCAAGTACATTCATTACTTTGTGTAATGTAAAACTACACTTTCTTCCTGTGTCGGGTTTTCAGCCTGATCTCTGTTTTCTTTTTCACGAAATAAGAGTTATTTAAAAGGAAAACCCGAAAACTTGAACTTGAACATTCATTTTGCTTTATTTATTTACCGCAAACACATACAACAGCAAAACCACAACAGCCCTTTTGCCACCTCAGACTGAGAATGTTATTGGTCTTTTGAAACCATATTGTTTGTCCATTCACTCTTTCGACAACTAACAACAAACCTCTTCACGAATTTCACCGTCCACGCGACACGTCATCTTTACACTCTCACCGTGTTATCATCAGACAGTGCATTTGAGTGGGGGGGGGGGGGGGGGAAAGACTCAAAAGAAGTAGATCAACACGTACAACAAACCACAGGCAATAGCGTAAGATGCTTTCCCTCAAAGACTCCCAGCTCCTGTTTCACTCACAAACAGATGGCGGTCGTTATACCTCGGACCGGACACGCAACGCACATATGGACAATGTTTACAGGGCAGCGACACGAGCGATCAAGACTGCACTGATGTTTGTGTATTCACCAAAGCAACAATGACCGTCTAGAAATGCTTTGAAGATCAAGTGCAACTCAACATGTCTTTTTTACACATGGTAAGAGTTGCTTCTCTAGTAGATAATTGCTTTCAGCTTCATGGAAGTCCCATTGATCTATCTCGTTTCTCTCTTTCAGGGGAGTCCTGCCCAAGTGCTCGCAACTAAAACTCCACTTGAATTATAAAATACCATGTTCCAAAATTTAAATCAGTGTCGAGAAAACCCCCCAAAACAGTGGCCTTTCGCTGTGTGTTCAGACTAAACTCTTAAACAGCCACTTCTTCGAGACAAACCTGTTATTTGCTCTACAAACTTCGCCGCGCCGACTTCCTTTCCACATAAACACAAGCACGTGCCCCGACTCGGTAAGAAGTGGAGGAGCAGCCAAGACTGACGCAAGCTACAGTTCTGCTACAACAGCAGCAACTACGGCTGGTGTCACTGCAGGAAAGTGGAGGTCCAATCGCACTGTAGCATCGTCAACAGTGAAAAAACGTTCTGCGGCAGGGAAAGAGTTACAAATCCGACTGCATTTGCTCCGTTTACAAAGACTCGAAAGGATTTGAATTTGAAAAGCAAATCACGGCACGAGAAAGGGATATTTGATGTTATTTTAAGTATATTTGACTTGCCATGTAAAAGATCTGCCAGTGGAAGATGTATTTTTGCACGTAAGGTAAGAAAATGCTGCTCATTTCAAGTAAATTGAGATTGAATATCTGTTCGAGTGCAATGAGAGTTTGTTTTTCCTACTTTAAGTGCCAAAACATGTTCCACAGGCAGCTGTTCTTTACTTGTCTGCCCAAATCCTATTCCTAGATTACTTTTTGCAGAGTAGGATTCTTACTTGAACCTCTGAGCTCTGACAACAGCTACTGCAACTTCTACGACTACACGACTGCGACCAGAACTACTTCTAATCCTAGTACAACAACTACTACTACTTCCACCACTGCGACGCCTTCGGTCAGACCGAGGTGTGCGCATGCGTGACCCACTAACTTTTACTCCCTTTACCTCGCGTGAACCAGCCGGATGAAGGCACGGCCTCCCAGCCCCTCCCTCCAGCGTCCCTCGCCGGGCGCCTGTATCCGCACATGGCACCGGGACGCGCACCAATCAGCGCCGGGCGTGGGGCGATTTAAACCTGTGCATCGGCACCGTGGACAGCTCGCGCGGCGGCGGAGGGGATGACAGCGCTCGGGTGCATGTTTTGGGAAAACGCTGGGTTTTTGCGTGAGTGTGATTTAGCTGCAGTTTGACCGCAGATAGCACGGTTACATAAGAGGCTTCAGCGCTCGCCGGTGAGCAAATGCAGTCTAAAGATACACGAGTGGCTCCTTCCTAGGTCTGCGAGCCGTCTCACTGACAACGGCAACGCAGTTTGTCTGATTCCACTTCAGTGCAGGCATTGTCAAAAGCAAAGGCACAGGGTTTGCCTTTTTAGAGCGGGCAACCAGTTCAACAAGCCTCGTAACGTGAGCTGAGAAAGACACCAGGACAAAGTTCTTTTTTTTTTTGGTCACCTATGAAGGAAAACATCAGGGAATGGCAATGCAAACGAAAAAGGGATTCCCAAACAGCATTGAGGGAGTACACAAATAATAGACTAAATATCAAACCACCAAAGCATATGAGATACCAACATGGACCTGAAACATCACTGGGAAAAATGGCATCTTGTCTCAGCCAAATGGCTTGAGAAGTGCTTGAATTAAGACAATTATTCCTGATTTTTGAGTAAGTTCGGACAGCCTTGAAATAAGTTTGCCAATGGAACAAGGGTAAAGTCTCTTAAAATAAAATAAATGAACTCGATCACTTGAAATAAGACAAAAATCCTTCTTGTTCCATCGGCGATAAGGCAGTCAAAACCCACTCAAAACATGCACAAATTCCGATAATTCAAGCACTTTTAAGTCATTTTTGTCTAAGATAAGAAAACATTTTTGTTGCCACCTTGTTAAATGGCATTAACCAACGTAACATTATAAATTCCAAGGCAAACACAGAGTCAGAAATGTGGGAACATGACCAGGATTCAGATTTGAAGCCACCACAATCTATCTTTCTATCTAAGCATCGTTTCTGCGAGTGATATCATTCCTAGAGCCCAGTGACCAAATATCATGGGAGTCATTGCGCTTCGACGATCAAGCCCTAATGTAATGATCATCCCGGTTGCCCCCGGTCTTACCTCGGCTGTCAGATGAGAGCTCCCCCCGCAGACGGCGCCGGCGTCTTCAGGAAAGTCCACCTTTTGCAGCGGTTCATCGAAGGAGGAGGTGAGCGGCACATAATGTAAGAGGAGAGAGAAAAGGGAGGGGGGGGGGGGGGGAATAACAATCAATGAAAGTAATGCGACAAGGCCCTCTTCATAAAGCACCTCCCAATTATGACAGGGCATCTCAAAGTCGGATCATTCTGTGACATCTTACACGTTATTCCAGCTGATAATAAACGGTGTCCGATAATTGTCGATAAATGCGCGAAGAGTAAGCCGGTACTTCCCTCTGCTGATAGGATGGAGCGTTTGAGGGCGCCAAAAAAAAAAGCGAGAATCCACTCAGTCTATGATAAATTGAGCATGCCGACCTGGTTTCTATAGTGACATGGGGTGATATGGGAAACCAAAGCATTGAAAGCCCCTGCCCCCCCCCCCCCCCCCCCCCTACCATCACACACACACACACACACTTACTTCCTCACCCGCTGTGCCAATGTTAAATATATTCCGTCTTCCCTCGCCCCCCTTTTATCACCGCGTCCCGACACAACCCTCATCTCATTCCCAGCCGTCCTAAAATAGTCTTGGATATTTACCCTGTGATCTCGTGGGCTGTCTCTTTCCGTGGTCCGGTACACGGCAGCCAAAACCCCATCCGAAGAAGCGCGCCGGCTCTCTCTCTCTCTCTCTCTCTCCCTACTCTCTGTCCTCCTTCAAAACGTCTCGCTAAGCGCTGGTAGTCAGTCCTGCTCGCTTGTCCGTGCTCCCGCTGCAGCCCATTCAGGAAGCCATCTTGTGTTTTTAATCGGGTTTTGCACGAGCACTTGTACGCACGGTCCCCCCGCTCGCTCGCTCGCTCTCCTCTCTCTCTCTCTCTCGCCCTCTTTCTGTGTCAATCTATCTACCTCGCCCCCCTCTCTCCTCTGCCTGAATGCCAGTAGGTTTACCCCACACACACATGCACAGGCACAAGACCGTTCTTTCTCTTCCTCTTGTGGGTATTTTGTCTAGCAGAGAGAGAGAGAGAGCAACATTTTTACCCCTCCCCCATTTGACTCTTTAAACATACATGTGCTACATACACACTCACGAGAGGATACGTCACGCTACGGACCGCTCACAAAGGCGCTGCGTCCACCAATCAGGGCGCTCGCCTGGCTCTGCTGCTAGGGCGAATTTCAAGGAGAGCAACTGAGGGCTTCAAAATATAGGCAAACAAGTAAAACGCTGACAAAAGGCGTTAAAGGTGGGATAGTGATCAAAAGGGTTTTTACGAGTGTGCGTTTGTGCATGTGCGGAGACAAGGCTGGACTCTTGGGTTGCGTTGCTCGGAGGGGGATGGGTCGTCTCTATGGCTGTCAATTATCTCTTCGAGCTCGCCTTGCCTAAACAATGCCTCTGGTATGTGGTATCACTGTGCACCATCTGTGCAGGGCTCCATGCAAAAACTGGACTGGACTGCACATGTTTAAAAGCCCCACACACACGTGTGCAGAGAGCCACTCAATAGGGCAACTGACAAGCACAGAGCTACACAGCACAGAGCCATGTGCTGAGTCAAGCTTGGCATGGGTAACACCAAGGCTCTGGCTGCACAAAATGGATTCCCTCTATGTTCAAAGTCAATGTTAGTAAAAGCGAATGTTGGCGCAGAATGATCTGGTTAACTACAGCAAAAAACCCATCTTTGTTTGCCCATTATTTGCACGAAATGGCAAAAGCTAATGGGCATTCTGATCTCCAACGTGAACAGCTTCGCCGACATCAATTTCCAAGGCAAAATACCCTTCGCGACAACCGCCTTCTCACAACGGAGAAACGGAAAGGCGAAAGGAACCGCTAAATTGGAAGCCACCGCCATCATCATCATTGTTACGAGCCGATGAGGAAGTCAGCGAAAGTTCACACAGCCTCGGAGGCAGAGTGTAAGCGGCTGGGTTCGAAAATCGAGACGAGACAGCGGGAGCAAGAGGGAATCGAAAGCACAGCCGGCTGAGGAGCGTGTGAGTGTGTCAGGAGCTCAGTGACACAGCGTTTGTGGTGCCGCGAACGGTGAAGGAAATCCCCAGCTCTGACGTCACGAGCGGGACATGTGCGCCCAGCTTCAGACTGTTTATGTCCCGGCAGAGGAGGGCTTGGCCGCCTCTGCGGGAGCCGCTGCCCGCCTCGGTACAGGTGCAAGAAACAAGGAGCAAGGAAGAGCGGTGGCTCAAGAAGGACACGCGGGGCTTACATGTTGAGTCGTAAGGAAGATAGGAGGAAATAAGTCGAACGTGACCACGCTGCTCTGGAAGTGGCCGACGCTTTAAAGGCACAGAGATGCGGAAGGCAGAAAATAGGGGGAAATATATGAATAAAACACAGGTCATCTAAGGTTTGTTTGGAAAAGCGTAGCCAGAAGAAGCTGAAAAAGAATTGACAACATGCAGTTCATCGAAAAGGCTCAAAATACTGATGCTTGTAAACCGAAACCACTAACTCAAAGATTTCAGGTTGGTTAAAAGCCACAAAGTAATATGTAGTTTAGGAGTAGCAACCGACTCAGACCTGATCAAAGCGACATCACAATGGTGGTCAGTCAGATGAAACCATAGATAGAAGGAAGTGCAAAACAGGAACTCGTTTCAGACATGACACAAATGCTTAGGGCGTCATTTATCGAGACAGTGAGAACTAGCTGGAAAATAGCATACAGCTTTTTACGGGCATGTTACATCTCATTTCACTTTTGAAATAGCACGTACCACAGTGTTATCTGAGTGTTTGCATTCTCATGAAAACAAGAGAATGGAAACCACTCTGCTGCCGATCCCCGTTGGCACGTGCTACTTGTTTTGCACATGAGCAAACGCTTTGTAAATGACCCCGTACAGTGTTCACCGTCAAACTGTTGACAGGACAGGGTTTATACAGACAGAAGCAAGTCAAAGGCCCAGATACTATGTTAATTTAATTTCTTAAGATTTGCAAACATTTCGTCACACAGGGGAAAAAGAATTGGACTGCAATTTTTTAGCAAAAAAGATTTGGGCAATTTCAGCCGAAATTAAGGTCAGAATGTTTTAGGTCAATTTTTTTTTATTTTCTATAAACTTACACAGTCAAAATGGTTGTCATGTGACTTTTTAATACCCCACAGAAACCCTGCAGTCAGATGCAGGACCGAGACATCGCATTTTGTAGCTATAATTTTTTTTCCCAATGATTCCCGATCTGATCAGACCATTAACAAAGCAATAAACACTCATTCGCATCTTGTCATCGAGCTGCTCTCTTTGTCGTCAGGGTTTGCAATCAGTCGACTGGTGATATTTTTATGCCGGGTGCCCTTCCAGTCGCAACCAGCCACGTTTCTGATACAGGAGTAGCTGTTTTTTTCCCATTCTATACGAAGACATAATGCTCTGGGACATCATCCTTTCACCCCGGTGTAATTAACAGGTGAATTAACCAATCAGAGAAACCAATGGCGAGCAGAAATCCACAGGGGACTCCTTCTGCCAAATCAACAGGAGAGGCAATAAACACTGTTAGTCACCGGTTATGCAGTTCACTCCGAATGACACTGGGATATTAATAATAATAATAATAATAATAATAATAATAATAATAATAATAATAATGTTTTAGTCTTATATAGTGCTTTTCCAGATGCTCGAAGTCGCTTTACAATTTCGTGCATTATTCATCCACTCCACACTGAGGATATTTCCTTGCTACTAATAAACAGCTGTGATTGGAAACAAATTTGTCAGAGAAATGATTTGCTATGAATCAGACGCTCCTATAAAGGATCGGGCTGAAGTGTCAGGGACTCCATGACAACTGGCGACGTCCTTGTTCCTGAAGCTTAAACCACTTCCACTCCTGCTCAAGGTCAATGTCTCACAAAAAGCCTCACATTTAAGTAATTACATTTCATTTGCACCAAAAATACAATCAGTGCCTTATTGTAAAATAGCTCAGTCGACTGTAACACTGTATCCTTGTAACCACGACAACAGTGTTGGAGGATGACTCGGGAGGTCAGTGTGAAGCAGGTGCACGAGCGCGTGAGAGAGAAAAGAGGGAGGGAGGGGGAGGATATTATTGATTGATAGAGAATACGTTAAGAGCTGCACGTACATGGTCTCATGGTTTTAATGTATCTACAATCTTTGTCTGAGCAGCGATGAATCTTTACGAGTGAAGAGTTCATTTGCAAAAACAGACAAGTGCCATTGAAAACAATCAATGTTTGCCAGTACATTTCTCTTCACATAGCAGCGTTTTTCATTACCAGATCTGTTTCAGTGCCTTTAAAATGCATCGATTGACTTTGTGTTTGTTGTTATTTAATTGTTTTCTTGAGAGTGGTGTTGTTATAAGCCTTTCCCATGCACCTGCTCAGAATGGATGTTTTTTAAGTTCTTTTTTCCCCCTTCAATGGCTACTCTCTAAAAAACACAAACATTAAATAAAGATATATAGATATAAAGTAACTTGTTCTTAATACAATTTAATTTCACAAGTGTCATCTGTAGAGTACAGTAACAAATATCCAGAATGATTTTGGTAAAAAATCACACTTGATTTTACACTACTGTACCTAACTTTAGTACAATGTAATCTGCTTTATAACAATCTGCAATAACCTGTACCTATGTAGTACATACACAATGGAATAATGTATATTAGTTCTTTGGAGGCACATAATGTAATAAGACCCCTTAGGATTAGGGCTTAAGGTTAGGGTTAGACTTTGGGTCTTATGTCTCAGTACATCATGTACCTCCTGATACACATTACTCCATTGTGTATGTCCTACAAGTGTACAATAAGTACAAGTTATCACACGATGTTACAGAGCACATTACATTGTACTAAATTTGGCAGGTACAATGTATCAAGGGTAAAAGTGTTACCAAAATTCAAAACAGAGATATCTGCTTTTGTATAAGAACTCTTCACATATAATAAAGAAAGTGACTTGTTTAGTGAACTATGTCTAAGGACAGTATTGGGTGTTACATTTGCTCTATTAGGTGCTAATTTATGTTTTCCCAGTCGATGCCCAAACAACCGAACCAACGAAACACAAAAATAGAAGAGAGTGAGGATCAAACTCTTGTTAATAAGTCGGTCGCTCTGCTCATGGAGCCAAACGAGCGAAGCAACACACATGTATATATTAATGTACAACAAAGATGGATGAATGGATGTAATGGACAGACCCACACTCAGACCCAGCTCTCGTGATTTGCAGGTTTGATCTAATGATTTGACATTTTGTAATTGGGGCAAATTCGCCTGTGATCAGCATCTGCGCCTGTTAGTATTTAAATAAGCACGAAAGATACGTTTGTGTTGACCTTTTATAATTTTACGTTATTGTTCTGCTTATTCTGCCAGGAATATTCATTCGTTCATTTTCCGCAGATGCATGTGATCATTTTGTGCGCTCCGACTCCCGAGCGACCAGCGCGCGTGCGTCACTCCTGTATTCTGTAAACAGCCACTGTGTATGAACCAAAGGGGTCAAAGTTCAGGGCGAGGTCAGAGGATGTGCATAATAAAGCTATAAAACGGTATTACCCCAAAACAACCACAGTCGTATCAGCAGCAGCATGTGTGTCCCATCCAGTCCATTGTTGGTTTGACTGATGTGATACAAGTCTTTCTAGCCGTGTGCAACTTAAATCATTGGGCGTGTACTTGGGGTTAGAGCCCTCATAGTGCGCTACTTAGAGCCCCAGTGCTCTGTTTGTGGATAAACAAAGAGAGAAACTCTGCAACTTCGGATTTTCACAAACAAAGACTACAATGGCACAGCTTAAAATGTGAATTGTACAGACAGTGACTATAATATTGCACTTTAAATGGTGCTATATGCAGCATTTGTGTAACTTGGACAGTTTTGTAATATGCCCTGTACACTCCCACAACTTGGCCCTAATAAAAATAATAAAAACATCAGGCCCTGACCAGGACTGAAACCAGAAATCTTCCCGATAAAAGGAAATCATTCTTATCAACTGAGCGGACAGTTGCACAGTATTACAGTGTGGGCCATATTTTCCTTTACTGACCCCTACTGGCCAGATTTACCACGCTCTTTAAAACATAACCAACATCAGTATCATGTATATACTTTACTTTACAGATTTTCTTATTCATTTTCAGGAGGTTTTGATGAAAAACATTATTGTTGTACTTTTGACCAAGATCTATGCGTTTTAAATGAGGATACAGATTATGTTTTGTTTTGTTCCTTCTGCATTAAACATACACTTCTACCTGGATGTAGCTGACTGTTCTGATCTGGGGTTGCTGCAGTTGGTCAGGTCTAGGTTCAGCAGCACTATGAGCCCAAACATCAGCTGACAACCTGAACATCCTGAATGACCAGGTTATTCCATCAATGGGTTTCTTCTTCCCTGATGGCACAGGCATGTTCTAAGATAACAATGCCAGGATTCTTTGGGTTTACAGTGTGAAAGAGTGGATCAGGGAGCATGGGGTGGATTGGCCGCTACAGAGTCCAGATCTTCACCCCATTGAGAATCTTTGGGACATGCCAGAGAAGGGCTTCGCACAGGGGTCACACTCTCCCATCATCAATACAAGATCTTGGTGAGAAATGAATGCAACACTGGATCTTACATTGCAGAAGTTTAATGAAACATTGCCACAGTAAATGCGCGCTGTAACACTATATTAGAGCGTGTGACCCTTCTTTGTAAATCTATGAGCTTCATGAGTGTTACATCACAGTGTGACTAAACTGGGTATAAAGGGTCTGAGATAGACCTTAATTAGACTCAATTCTGTTTAAACTGGACGCACATAAGAAAAACACCTAAATAAAATGCATTTTCTCCAGTTTGGCTTTACCCAGATCTTAAAGGTTCTCGACTGGAGCTTACAGCCTATAGGCCAGGGTAACGCCTCGTTTAAAGGTAAGACCAACAAAACTGATAGTAACTTGGCGGCGCAGCGGTTAGCAGTCGTGCTTCACAGCTAGAAGGTCTGGGTTCGATTCCCAGCTGGATGGGGCTTTTCTGTGTGGAGTTTGCATGTTCTCCCCGTGTCAGCGTAGGTTTCCCCTACCACTAAACACATGTAGGTTCCCCTCTGGGGCCAGGACTCCCCTGAAAAAGATATTCTTAATCTCAGTGGGAGATTAAGAATTAAATAAAGGTCAATAAAAGCGTTTTTGTTGCGCTTTCGTCTCTTTTTCGTCTAATTTTTGTCATGTTTTCATAGTATTTTTGTCACTTTTGTGTTGCTTTTTTATTGTGTTATTGTTGCTTTTCCGGCACGTTTTTGTCTCTTTGTTTGTTGCGTTTTCAGCCTGTGTGGATGGTCGCTATTTCAAAGCTTTTTTCAAGAAACTTCTAGATTTGAGTAAAGCCAAACTGCTGAAAATGTGCTTGGTTAAAGCGGGGGTTAAGAGGTTAAAGCATCAATGAAATTATCTCTAATTGATCTCAGTGCCACCTGAGCAGATCAAGCACCGGCAGTCGTACACGAACCACAGTCTGAGAATCTCTGCATTAAAGTCGCGCTGTTAATCCTACATTTTAGTCACATCACCGTGGCCTCCACCTGTCCCAGTGATACATATGCAGTATTGTTTGAGTGTCAGAGAGGAAGGATCATCCAGTGGCCACTCTTTGTCCATGCTGCTTGTTTTACCTGCTCTTTCCCTGTACACGGCCCCCCGACCGCCCACCACCGGATCTTCCCGTGCGCCTCCGCCGACCCTCCCCCGACTTTTAAGCCTTAAACCTCTTTGCACGTGCGCTGCCATGGACGCACATAGACACAGCGCGGTCTAAAAACACTTGGCTCTCTTCTCCTTTTCTTTTTCGACACTCCCACTCCCCTCGCAACCTTGTGCGCACACAAAATAGCCAGGGGTCAACCCCCACCCCTCCGTCAAAGAAGGGCAGGTCAAAGGCCGCAGCGCAGGCAACAAGAAGAATTCTTTACTGCTGCTGCTAAGTACTGCTCGCTGCCTTCCAAGCAGCAAAAATAC
Source organism: Proterorhinus semilunaris (assembly GCA_021464625.1). NCBI lineage: Eukaryota > Metazoa > Chordata > Actinopteri > Gobiiformes > Gobiidae > Proterorhinus > Proterorhinus semilunaris. The sequence goes on along the minus strand of CM038345.1, from coordinate 25,916,013 downwards.
ACAGGCCCTGAAATGGTGCTCAAAAACAATAAACATAAGCCAGAGCACATCCTAGTAGCACCCGCAACCAGGACCGTCCTATGTCTCCTCAGTGCTCGCACAAACAAATGTCTCTGAAAGTGGATTAGCTTCAGAGAGAGTATACAGAGACTGTCACTGCCTACATCACCAAGTGCACTGAGGATGTTACAGACTCTAAGACCATCATTATCAGGTCCAACCAGAAACCTTGGATTACAAGTGAAGTCCTCAGGCTCATGAGGGTCCGGAATGCTGCCTTCAAATCTGCTGACAAGGAGAAACTGCTGACAGCTAGGACCAACCTGTCCCGCGGCATCAAAAAAGCCAAGAAGCAGTACTCCAAAAAGATAACTCATCACTTCAGAGACAGCAGAGACACTCGGAGTCTGTGGGAGGGGATAAAGACCATCACAGACTATAAACCTCCTCGACAAACTTGTGACAGTGACATCTCTCTGTTGAACACTCTAAATGAATTCTTTGCTCGCCACGAGGCCCTCAACAGAACCCCGGCACAAAAGTCAATACCCCCTCCTGAAGACCAGGTGCTGAAGCTATCTCCAGAGAGTGTGAGAAGATCTCTGAGCAGGATCAACATACACAAAGCACCAGGTCCAGACAACATACCAGGTCGTGTACTGAAAGGTTGCGCTGATGAACTCACTGAGGTCTTCACAGACATTTTTAACACATCTCTGCAGCAGGCTGTGGTCCCAACGTGCCCCAAAGCGACCACCATCATTCTGGTGCCAAAGAAGTCACCACCCTCCTGCTTTAATGACTACCGCCCAGTAGCACTCACTCCAATTCTTATAAAGTGCTTCGAGCGGCTCGTCATGGAACTTATCAAGTCTGTTCTCCCTCCCACCCTGGACCCATACCAGTTTGCTTACCGGTCCAATCGCTCAACTGAAGATGCCATCTCCACTGCACTTCATTCAGCCCTCACTCACCTTGAAACAAAGGACTCTTACGTTAGAATGCTGTTTTTAGACTTTAGCTCAGCATTCAACACTATAATCCCACAGCGGCTAATACACAAACTGCTCCACCTGGGGATCAACACATCACTGTGCAACTGGCTGCTGGACTTTCTGACGGGGAGACCACAGGCTGTACGTGTCGGCGGAAAGTCCTCCAGAACCATCACACTGAACATGGGGGCTCCCCAAGGCTGTGTGCTGAGCCCCCTCCTGTTCACTCTGCTGACCCATGACTGTACTCCAAAGTACGACTCAAACCTCTTCATCAAGTTTGCAGACGACACAACAGTGGTGGGTCTCATCAACAACAGAGACGAGTCAAACTACAGGAGTGAGGTGAGCAGTCTGGCCATGTGGTGCACACGGAACAATCTCTCTCTAAATGTGGAGAAGACCAAAGAGATTGTTGTGGACTTTCGAAGAGCACGGGTCCAGCATGCTCCTCTAACAATTAATCTTGCTGCAGTGGAGAGGGTGACCAGCACTACGTTCCTGGGTGTGCACATCACAGAGAACCTTTCCTGGACCATGCACACTACATCTCTGGTCAAGAAAAGTAATCAGCGTCTCTACTTTCTCCGCAAGTTAAGAAGAGCTAGAGTCCCAGCCTCTGTTATGTGCAACTTCTACAGAGGGACTATAGAGAGCATCCTGACCAGCTCCATCACTGTGTGGCACGGCGCCAGCACTGCCTCCTGCCGAAGGAGCCTCCAGCGCATCGTGAGAGCAGCGGAGAAGATCTGTGGAGCTCCTCTCCCCACTATTAAGGACATGTACTCCACCCGTCTCACCCGCAAAGCCGTCAGAATCACCGGAGACCCTACGCACCCATCACACAGTCTCTTCAAGGTAATGCCTTCAAGGAGGAGACTGCGGAATCTACGGGCCATTCATATACAAGGCCATCAGGAAGCTGAACTCCCTGCCCTCCCTCCCACCCCTCTTTCCCCACCCCCCGCTCCACAGTCAAGGATGAGAGAAATATAATTTCAAATTATTCACATGGTTTGACAAATAAAAAATCTTGAGTCTTGAATCTTGAGAAAGAGCCATTGTTCTACCTCACACTGACTACTCAAGAAATAGTTTTAGTACCAGTGGGAGACTAAGTTAGGAAAAGGTTGGTAGATAAAAGAAGGGGAAAGAAGCTGTTAGTTTTTTCTTCGAATTATGTCAAAATTAGACTTAAAAAAGGCAAAAACAGGATAAAATGTAGGCAAAAATTTAACTAAACAGTACATGTTTAAGCTGCCATTCGATTTAGTTTTAAACTGTGTTGGCAAAAAACATGTAGATCTTAGTCTGACAGAAGACCTCAATGAACTGCGATGTTTTGTGGATTCTTGTTTTACAAATATTGTGTAACCTTTTAATAACCGATAATGACAAGGTGGTGATATATTGCGCCATGAGGTTTTTAACTCCTTTGAACGTGAGACTCAAAGGCTGTGGTGACGCGCTCAAATGTTTTGAAACGTTTCTTAGTGCTTGCATTGGTGAAGCTTGAAGATTTTAACTACTTTTTATTCATTTTGAAATCATGTGAATTAAAGCTTCTCCCACACCCTGTTAGTTTTATGTAGCAGTGGAAATGTTACTTCAGGTATGAGGCTAATTAGCTATGGACAACCAAAAACTGAGCCCTATTATTTCATTTCATTTTATTTATTCTTTTTTCATGGTAATGCAATATAAAATTAGTACAATAATCCAACAAACACAACAATAATACATTCCATGAAAAGAAGAACAGGAGTAGGATGAAGTAAAAATCTTATAAGCTCCTACCCTATTCTTAAAAAAAAAAATGTACAAATTAGATGGCCTCACCGATGCCAAAAAATAACAATAGCCCAGACCAGATGTTATCAACTTTCGATTTTAACAATTTTCTTTTTCTTTTTGTTGTTGTCTTTTTCTATATATATTTGTTCAATTATTAATAATTTTGCTAAAACAACAGTGATGCAATGGGGACAACAGCGGCATTATGCACTGATTCTTTCTGATTTCTTTCTTCCGATCTTAAATTTGTACCTGATTTCGAAGAAACACAATATTGGACCCATCGCTGAACTCAACTTTCCTAATCTTTTGACATACAGTTTGGCTTTATAAAAGATACCTATCACAGCACTTGCTCTGGTGTTTAACAGAGCTCCAGTGTGCTACACAGATGCCATACGGGGATTGTACGCCACACGTCTATGACCTTCTTAAAAGCTGCCCCGGTAAACTCAGTCAAGGGTCAGACGTGTCCGAACATGACGCACAGGGAATGTGAGGAAACTTGAAAGGGTTTTGCGCCGCTCTGGATTTCCCAAAGCAGGATGTTTGGGTGAGGATTCAAAGCAGCCACTAAAATTAGATGTGAATCAGAGACACAGCAGGATGCAATGAATGTGATGATCGTTTGACCTGGATATGAACGAAAGTCTACTTCACACTCTGCATTGCATTATAATTACCATGTATGGCAAGTTTTTCAGCAGCTTTTTTTCTGGTGATGGAGCACTTTGGGAACACGTCCTTTTAAGGCTATATGGTAATGGTAAGTTTTATCTAGGGCTGGGTATCATACATTTGCCCAATACCAGTACTTTGACGATACTTGGTTTACAATACTGATGCCTTAAGAATACTTTTTTCGATGCTTGTGCAAAAATATCTGTAATCTAGAAGAGTGGTTCCCAACCTTTTTTGTCACGCGTAACCCTTTAATCATTCATTTACACAAGTACCCCTTGCCTCTCAGATTATGCAGTGTTTAGTTAAGCTTCATGTTCAAAATGATGCAAAATGACATCATAAAAATCAACCTCTTTATGAACGTAATATGGCAAATCTACTCAGTTCCACCTTTTAAAACGAAATAATTTCAAGTCTGCCAAGTGCTCAAGTACCTCCAGGGGTCCCCGTGCCCCCAGTTGGGAAACACTGATCTAGAACCATAAAACGGCGAGCTGGAAAAAAACATACAGCTATTTGTGGCCGTGTTGCCCTGAATTTACCATTTGAAACGGTGTGTATTACAGTAATAGGCCCCTAAATCTGATATGTCAATGACAGAATGCAGTGTGCGTAAACAAAGCGTAAATGACTCTGCTGCTGATGCATTTTTTGCATGTTCTACTGACCCCATATTTCTTTTCAATCTGTATCATTTATTTGAGCTGAAACGACAAATTAACTTTCTTTAGTGCTGTCCCTGGACCCAACAGGTCCCTTGGGATCAAAAGAAAAGTATTTGTTTTCAGTGCTTTCAGTGCCATACCTTTTTCCGACACCAGTAGTACCTTAACTTTTTTCACTATAGACTGGTATCATTTAACGGTACTGAGGCCTAGTTTTATCCAGGTTTGACTCATGAAGTGGACAACAGTTTCAAGTACCAGCTTACAATGGAAGGACTTGCAGACTGCTTAGACGATCTTAAACCTCAAATCAGATAAATCAGATATCACATAAACCATTACAAAAGTGAATGCACAAAGGTGACTTTAAACCCTTGTTTGAAATGCAGGCTGCTATCTTGTTGGTGCCTAAAAATAGGAACTCTACATTCTGTACAACCTGAGAACTACAATTCTGAAGCCCAGATTCACAAACTTCTCACACCAAGTGTCTCTCGCCTAAGAAAATAATTGGCTTTCTCAGTACCTAATCTACACCACTGAACCATGTCTGAACTAAAAAATGAGTAAACAAGCAGTTCTAAATAAAGGCACACACAAAGAAGGACAAAAAGGGGAAGAAAATAGATGAAACATAGAAAGACAGATCTCCCACCTCGAAATTGACTATGTCTCATACTCTAAACACTTTTTAGCCTGACAGAAACTCACCTCCCCGTCGCCGCGCCGGCTTCTGAGCTCCACACACTTGCGCAGTTTGCAGATCTGCTTCCCCGTCTTCCTGTTGAGGCAGTTCGCGCACGTCCCGCAGTTGTCTTTGCGCAGACAGGGGCCACAGACGCCGCATTTCTTCCTCCGTCTCTTCTGGACGTCCGAACCATCCAAGGAAGGCTCGAACCCGGGTAGGGAGTAGAGCCCGGCTTGGTGATCGCTCTCGATGAATTTGCTGAGAGGAGAAGTCTTATCTATGGGAGGTATTCGCATATGAGCAGACTTTATCTCCTCCGTGTCTAAGGAGAATTCATGACTGTCTTTTTGGGGCTGCCCGGGACTGGCTTTGGGTTTGGGCATTGTTGCTTTTATTGTTCAATTGACTAAAATGGTTTAAAAAAATGTGTTCAAGTTAAACAATGCCAGTGACAATTTAGCAGCAGCAACTTACAGGGTGTTGTCACAAACCTCTCCTATACCGTGTGGATAGGTCTAGGATGCAAACAAGCTGTTAAGGAAGAGCGCCAGGCTTATTTAGCGCCCCTGGTCAGAAGGGACTGGGAGAGTCGGGGAGAAAACTGTCACCACAAAGTCCATTTTTCCCTGCTGGCTGCTGGTCGACCCAGGTGTCTATAGGGCCTGGGAACTTGATGCTGCCGGTGCCTGAAGTCAAGGGAATCTGTGAAGAAAGAACAAACACTGATGATTGTTTGAATTGTACAGAGGCAATAATGTCTAAACAATACACATATAAACCAAGTTGGTATCAGAATTGGATCAATCAAGTATTTTCTATGAGCAACAGCACATGCTAAGATTGCATAACAAATTGCTTATCATCCATCCATTTTCTTCCACTTGTCCGTTGCCGGGTTGTGGGCGCAGCTGTTGGAACTGCCCAAAACACATTGCACCAGCCCCTATGGCTCCTCCTGCAGGTGGTGGGTCCACAGAAGGACGGCCTCATGGTTCTAACCGGGCATGTTGGTCTCTCATGAGGGGCTTCTGAACCGCTCTTTGTCTGACCCGTCACCTGTTTGTCCTGAGAGACCCTTCAGAGCTCCCAGGATCATTCGGGTGCTCAAACCCCTCCACCACGTTAAGGTGGCAGTTCCAGGAGGGGAAATTGCTTATCATTGCTTTGCTAATAATTATGAATTAGCAAATAACCACTTTCAAGGGAAACATTGGATTGAAGTCTTTCGTTTTGAACGCCTGCTTTGATTAAACTCTGAACCCCCACCTGAACTGAGCACATTCTCTCCAGTTTGGCTTTACCCAAATCTAAAAGCTTCTTGAAAAAAATGTCAAAAGAGCAGCAAAAACGACAAAAATGAGTGACAAAAAAGTGGCAAAAACACACGTAAAGAGTGATGAAAAAGACACAAAAAAGGCGCAAAAGAGCCACACAAAAAAACAAAACACAAATGTGCCGGAAAAGCTGCAATACCACAATGAAAAAGCAACAAAAACAAGAAGCGGCCAAGGAGCAACAAAGACGTGCCGGAGAAACAACAATAACACAAAAAAGTGACAAAAACACTACAAAATAAAAAAAAAATAAGAAATTTGACTACAAACAACACAACAAAAAAAGATCAGTTTTGTAGGTCTTAGCTTTCAAATGAGGCGTTACACTGGCCTTTAGGCTGTAGTCTCCAGTCATGAAGCTTTTAAGATTCAGGTAAAGTCGAACTGGAGAAAATGCGTCCGGTTAAAGCAGGAGGTAAGAGGTTGAGAAAGAGCATTGGGCTTGAAGCTTTTTACAAAGAGGTTGGTATTTTGGATAGAATTAAATGTTTCTACTTCAATCCTTATCAATTATCACAGCATTACGTCTTATTTTTATCCAATATCAGTTCGCCTGCCAGTCCCTGCTCGCTTTTGTTGACTTCAGACCCATTTATTTGCATTCATGTCACGCGTTGAGGTTTCAGTCCACCCAAACAGCCCCGGTGTTCGTCTGGTTACTGTCTGGTTCTCAAACACAGCTGTCAACCCTCACCGTCCCGTTGGCGCGGTGCCCTGGCTGCCTGACGGGAGCCGCTCGCGAGAGAGAGAGAAAGATACTGTGATTTTTAATGGCAGGCCCCACACGGATCTATGGGAGGAGGAGGAGGAGGGCGGGTGTCTCCTCCAACACAAGAGAGGGGAGAGAGAGAAAAGTTGATGCCAGCGACAGCCCCTCTTTGTTTTGTGGTCGCACGCTCCAGTCAACCGTCAATAAACTGGATTGCGCTAAGGAAAGCAAACTAGCTGGCTCGATCTCCGCTGCTGCGTGGACGCCAGACACATGGGTGAAGCTGCTGGAATGGGGAAAGCAATGATTTCAAAGACGAAGATAACATTGGAAGTCTTCACAAAACACGAGGTTTTCTTGTGCTGCACCAAGGGCTTGAGAGTAATTTGAAACTCCTCATTGTGCTTTACAAGTGGTAGAGTTAAAAATAAATAAAGACATCTTCAGTGCCTGAGACAATGAAATCCCACAATTTATTACTTACTGCTGTGGCACATAGGATGAATGTATAATGTAATCAGATAGGGACTAAAAAAAAAAACTAAAATGACCCATTTGTATATCTTTTCATATCTATTGCAGGACCTTAAGACTTACATTGGCCTCTAATTAGCCTTTAAGTTATGTTATAGCTACAGAAGAGGTTACAGAAACAGATAATACACATTATACTGAATCTTCAATGAAGGTACTCGAGTCATCTTCTGTACTCAGTAGTTGAAGTCTCGAACGTTTCGCCTCTCATCCAAAACGTCCACTGACGAAGCCTTTTGGATGAGAAGCAAAACTTCAACTACTGAGTACAGAAGATGACTCAAGTACCTTCATTGAAGATGGACAACTCCTGTACGACTGAGAGCTTACACAGACATTATACTGAATGTTTAAAAAAAAAGAATTTCTCAATAACTATTTAGTGTGCATATCTTACCAAATGGACCATGCTGGCAGATGTGTTAGAAAAGCAAACGTAAAAAAAAACTAGTCTAACTTTATGGAGCTAAAATCAAAGTGAGTAAGGATGGCCTCTAGTACCGGATGTGTAAAGTTTAGCTTGGCTTGTTGATCCTTCCCAAGTTCTAATAAGTGCTGGAGCAACACGTGTAGTTTGGCTACATTTTGGATAAAGCGCGCGGTATGTTGCGGTCGGATTATTGTGTGAATAAAAAATCTTGCTGAATTGTTTTCAGAAATGGCAAAACGTTGGTAAAATTCACATCTGTAGCTACTAAAATAAGACAACACATGAATTACTTGTTCGGAAAAGTAGACATGGAAACATGCGAACAACTTTGCAGCAACATGCTAATATGAAGCAGCTACCAAGCACGTGTTACTTAGACGATGGGCATTTAAACCGCGCTTCCCAAAGAATCATCAAAAATGCACTGCGTTTGGCTCACGTTTCGCGCCACTGTGCGCCAGCCTCGTGCGCTACTGTCAATACTGTAGCACGAGGTGATGACAGGGGAGCCCGCGTCCCTCGCAGTAGGGTGCCAGGTCACATCAGATAAAACAAACGGCCCCATAATTTACACGAGGATAACTGCTGTTATCTTTCAACTCAGCACATCCATTAGGAGCTCTTGTGCGCACGAGCATGCGGGCTAATAGCCACAGGGTGACAGAATCAGCACTTTACCGTGCGCGAATACACACTTGATTGATATATGGTCATTGCGCGTTAATCCACTTTACATCGCCAAGAACCTGCAGTAACACGTCTCGTTTATCGCAGATGTTACTTTTAAACATTAAAACGCTATGTTGCTATACAAATATGTTTCAAGCAGCTTAAACAATAATAAATAACGCAGACGTGCCAATCTAAGAGAGTTCCTATTGATAGTTACTTACCGCTCCAGCGACACGTTTGTCTTTTTAAAACCCTGAGGCTTGTTGTCTTCTATTTCGCTCCATGGCGCACCCAAGCCTCCAAAAGTACCTAAACTTTGCTGCAGCGCACGGGGTAATTAAACTAGATCACAAAAACAAAATGCAAATGCCGGACTTTTAAAAGCCATCTCAAAGGGAGACGCTGAGAGAAACTTGTGAGGAGATAAGTGAGGTGAAGCTGCTGTGTGGCCCGGGCTGATGGGGTGAACACAAGAGGGAGGGGGCCCGGGGCAAGGAAAAGGTAGTGTCTTTTTTGGAGGGTCCGAGTCCTTAGTAAATTATGGACTGGAGTCAGTCCAGCTGGGGCCACGCTGAGCACGTGACCATACGCTGCAGGGGTATGGAGCCGGTCAGACATGGCCCCTGGACACTCGCGACAACCCTGGTGTCCACTGATGTCACCATGATCTATAACGGGCCGGTGTTGCGCTGTGCGTAAAGTGTGCGTAATTCTATATTTGACGCACAGAAAGATGCAGATGGGGCCCTTTTTCAATAGATTTAAGAATGGCATTTAACCAGATGTTATGACCACGTGGACAGGCACCCTCTGGTCTCTAAAGGCTCTTTTCCACATGCAGGCGCGTGTCAGACGAATGGCTCTTTCACCCGCTTTGTCAAGCTTCTGCCTTGTCCTCAAAATATTATTGGCGAGGAAACAGCGCCTCCATCCGAGAAAACGCGGGTATTTTCACATGAAAGAAAACTATGGGATTATTGCAACGGCAATAATCCCATAGTTTTCTAAAATTCTGGAAAAAAAAATCAGGGGTCTTTTGGGATTTTGGAATGCAATATTATGGCACATACAGTTATGGAGTTTTTGATGGAGTTATTCTTTTAGCAGGGGCCTAACACGCCCTCTCGGAATCTGACAAAGTCAAAAGGTGTTTTTCAAAAAAAGGTCAATTTAGTTAACTTTTTTATGAATTTGTATCATTCTAGATATGAAAACTGACGCATTTTTCAGTTTGTTAAAATATATATTTTTTAAAATGTGTGTTGTGGCTGTGCTGCAAAACAATCCATAATCTTGGATAACTTTTGAGTCCACATTTTTCTAAATAATTTTCACCAGGTTTTCCCGGGAAGAGATACAAAAAAAAAAAAAAGTGCAAGGAGCTGAGTTAAGTATTTATTTCTTTTTTTTAATCATTTCCCCATTAGAATAAAATGGGACGTTCTGGTCATCACTACGGCAACACCGTGGAAAATATGGTAGTCTATGTTTGTGATTGACTTTTTTGAATCGGAAAGACCAAATGGAATTTTGTGCCAAAATATTAACATTTTCGTAAAACTAAAATTTTTACTACATATAAATCTTACAGGGGGTGCTATTGCGGCCAATTTGAATGTTGCCAAATGAAAGTGTTCATGGCTGGGACTTAAACAAGCATTATAAAAATCTGTCTTTATATGTGTGAACGGGAGCATTTTTTGTTTACAAAACATCGCAAAATTCTTCATCGCATAAAAACTGTACTTTATAAAGTAATTTGGATAACGTTTGAAGATCTACTCAAGATTACTTTTGCCCTAACGCCCTAGGGGCCTATAGATTTTGTACGAAGTTGAAAAAAAAGACGGATTCCCGCTTCTTTCATCCAAAATGGCCGACAAACATTTTTGCTTCACTTGTCATAATGTACGTCTGTCTTTTTTACAGTCTATGGTCTGTACCGATTTGAAGAAGAAAAAAATATTCTACGACGAGCTTCATTTTTGGCTTTCGCTATTGTGCCACATATTACTAATTATAAATCTGGAAAGAGCCAAAAGTTGTGTGTAGGGCTGAAACAACTAATCGATTAATCGACGACTAATCGATTATTGAAATGGTCAACAATTATTTTAGTAATCGATTAATCGTTTTTTGGTTCACAAATACTCAAATAGAGCAAAAATGACATGAAAATGTAGTATTTTTGATTGAAACACACTTTTTTTTATAGTTAGGGTCTGTAGTGTTTTGTACATTGTAAATTTCATGAATATCTGTCTGTGTCTCATCCAACCAGAAAGCAGAATTGGCGCCAAGAGCCTCCAACAAACATTTACTTTAAGTTTATTCTAAGTTTACTGCATCAACACGCCCTCAAGCGGCACCACTGTAGCTTTATATGATGAAAAGAATTGAAAAAAATATCATTGTCCTACACAATTCACAGCCGATTAATCGTAAAAATAATCAATAGATAATAATCGTTAGTTGCAGCCCTAGTTGTGTGTTGATGTCAGTTTGGGTACTGTATTGAAATTTGGTTTAATTTCATTAAAATAAATTCTGTGTTCAATCAAAAACACATCAAATTCAATGTCAGAAATGTACAAAATATTGTTCAAAATCATCTTGCAAACCCCTACTTCCGTGTCCTGTGATCCCTCAAGGGGTCCAGACTCCATTTTGAGAACCACTGTCATAAAGCAAAACACGCCAGGGGTCACTTCACATTATGCTAAAATATGAAGCACATGATGAAACAGTTTGGACACTCACAGTAGTCCTGGTTTATGCATAATTTGTGGTACTGCTGACATCTAGTGGCGAAGCTCTAGATTTCAGTCTCTCACATCAAGCCAACAAACAAGAGCCAGACCAGGTCACGCACGTGGAGTTAAACCATTTACAACAAAGTCTGTTGGGTTCAATGTGTGACTTCTGTGTGATTTGTGTTTTCTGGAGGCTGTGAGTCAAACAAGAATCGGTCACATGACTAAATGACACTAAAGTCTGTAAACAGAACTAGGAGACTTAAGTTGTAACTTTTTATTGGAGTAAAGCTTTTATAAACTATAACATTCAACACTGCAGTTTAATGAAAGTGACAGTGAAAAGTCGGCTTCTCTTTAGTGCACCAACTAATGAAAACCATTCACTCCTTTGGAAGACTGAAGGATATCACCCTCTAGTCTAGTGGATCATTCATTTAGATACAACAGCTCAAAGAAAAGGCTGAACCCACTCAGCTTTTTATGATGACACATAGAACATCCTTCTCAGGGCCAGTTCTGGGTCAGCTTTCCATATTTTAGCAACAACAACACATAACATTCAAGCTTAAGAAATGTGTTGCTTTGTAGTTAAACAAAACCTGATGTGTAGAAAAGTTTTCATACAGAGACGACAACAGGTCGATCAAATGTTTTATTGAAACAAAAAGCTCAATAGTTCATCATCAGAGGACATTCACAAATATAAGGAAGTGTTTTTCACCAAAAGCTTTTTATCAAAACCACCACACAGAAAAAAAACATAGTCAATGAACTCTACTTTCTAAAACTGGACAAACCCAAACACAACTATTTACAAAACTGGAAAATAGTCTAATAACAGGAGAAATACTGGATCAACAGTGAGGCCTAAAACTCTTCATAGTTTTAAATGTCGCATAAATCAATGAGTTCAGCAAAACCTTTTACATTGAAAACATTATTCCAACACAATCCATTCACTAAAAGCATAACCACAAATCCTTTTCCCTGTTCTGATGGTTTATATCAATCTCATTATTTCACTCAGACTTTAGTCCATATTTAGTCGATACATTTAGTTTTAGGGACAGTGCGCCATGTTGATGCTTGATCATTATTAGTTCATCAGACGTTATTTGTTCTGAACGTCTGGTGGACTTTTAGACTCGACACCATAAATCCTCAGCATTTCCTGAAACAGCAATGACACACTTGATATGACAACGTACGTCGATGAGAATATTGTTGGATCAAAACTTAAATGAAACACACAAGCTTTAAAACGTGCTGGAATGAGTTTTAGCATCAGCTCGGCTCAAAGTCGATCGATCAGAAGCGTAAAGTCGATATTCAGACAGTCGTTCCAAATATTGAGCTCAGACAAAATGCAGTGAATGAAGAGAATGTTGTTGAGAAGCAGACGGTGAACCTTTCATGAATCCATTAGTGGAAAAGTTCAGCTCAGAATCCACCTGTGAACACAAACAACAGATCCCTGTGACTAAAGGGAGAGAGCGGCTCAGTAGTCGAGCCATTTCACACCAACTTGAAGGTCAATGGTTCGACTCCCGCTCCGCCTGTTACAAACTGTCACTGTGACTTTTGACGAGACTCTTATGAACCAGCCTTTGTCCAGAGCGCCGTCCAGTGAAAGTGCAATAATCTAAACGTAGGAAACAAATCACCAAACGGTCGACTTACTATCGCTCGCCGTCAGGGTTCAGCTTCTCTGAGACTTCAGCGTCTTCTGAAGCTGAAAAGAGATGAAAAAATGATTCAAACCATCAACATCTACGACACACAGTATGAATGAATCGTTTTCATGAAACTAACTAGAGCTGATCATGTCCAGTGTTTAACAAAAAGTAACGATATAATAGTGTTTGTTTGACTTTGATCTTAAAGCAGCTTCATCATTATTATAACACATTCAGGTCAGTCTTACATCGCTCACTCGGTGTCTCCTGGTTGTCGCTGTTCAGCCTCTGCTTGGCCTGAAGATCATTCTGAGCTGGAAAGAAAACATTGATTGCGTTTATTAAAAACTTACAAAATGAAATAAATATAGTATTCATCGAAACGAGATGTAACTCACAAATCGGGGGGCATTCAGCTGAAAAAGAAATCAACATGTTTTTTGTTTTTTTTACCACTTTTAGTAGAAATATTTCTGCTTCAGACGTTGTTCTTCTCACTTCTCCTCCTCATGATGAAGAAAGTCACGACTAAAGCGACAACGAGCAGCACCAGAGCAGCCACTGCGACGCCGATGTAGGTGGTGGTGTGGTCCTTGGCTGTAAAACAAAACATTTAAAAGTTATTTCACAAACTAATGAAGCTGAAGCACTTCCTGATCTGAGGGAAAGAGGCTGAAACTTATATAACGTCACTTCATTCAGTTCAAGTCAGATTTGTGTGTAATCTGTGCCGTCCTCACCGTTGGTCCTGATCTTGCTCCTCTCCAGCCTGTAGTTCATGTCTGGCACTCCGGACAGCTGGAACACACACTCCTAGCGTTCCCAGTCCTGGTGCGGGACAGAGGTCAGGTTCAGGTCTGCGCTCTTCTGGAAGGTCCCGTCGTGGTTGGGCAGGATCTCCCAGTAGTCCACGCCCTCGTGCACCTCCTCTCCGTCTTTGGTCCAGAACAGCACGGCTCTGTCGGGGTAGAAGCCTGTGGCGTGGCAGGTGACCGGCGACGAGGGGGACTTCTGCAGGAAGGACACCAGGGGGAGCTCTGGAGGCAGCGGGACAGAGCAGTTTAGAGGCTCATGTTGGAGTCTTTATGCTGTGAATAAGTCTGTGTATTATGTAGAGCTGCACAATGAATGCAGTCCAGTGGAAATCACATGTTCTGAAACGTGTGTGATTGTTGTAGTAGTTTAACCCTCATGTTTTCCTTGTACATTTTTGTACATTTTGCAAGATTATTTTTGTTTTTCATTTCCTGACCATTTTGTCTGTGTTGCAGCTTCAGAGGTGGATTTCGGCAGGAAATGTAGTAGAGAGCTGGGGCTTTGGTGGATTTCAGGGCCTTGGATGTGTCAAAGATGAGCCAAAAATGGATTTGATGCATTTATAGTTTTTCTGTAGCGGATGATTCTTTATTTGAAAATGCAGCGACTGAAACAGCCCCATTGACTTCCATTATAAACACATGTTTTTCTTTGCTCTTCCAGAGCCGTTTAAAACTTCACTTTTTACAATGTCCGCATTTCATTTGGAAGAAAAAGAATGAATTTGAAGTATTTGAACATTTTCATCAGATTGGACCTCATTCCTATTGTTGGCACATTAATCAATCAATCAATCAATCAAGCTTTATTTCTAAAGCGCCTTACAACAACCAACATTTTTTCCTATTGAATATAATGGAAATAAGGCATTTCCATTGGACTTTACCCTGAAAACTTCCATTTTTAAATCTCACGGAAATACGGCATAAAATCACTCAATCTGTGATATCAGGGTTTCATTTGAAAGAACATTAGTGAAATTTGACATTTTTACTGTATTTTATAAATTTCAACTTTTCTTTGACAGTTGGCCATGCCAGTGTTGTTTCATATTCTACAGTTTGTAAACTCTGTGTTTATGTGATAACCAGACCACGGTGGGCGGAGCCTAAACTAATTTTTGAGTTTTTTTGTGCAAAAAATATTAATCAGCAGCTCAAAGTGACCTCAACACACAAAAAACTGGACAAAGACCTGCAGTCTGGATTTATTCACGTTTCCCTCAGGTTTACAAACATGGGCCATGTTTTCAAAACAGAGACTTTTCTGCTTCAAAACTAACCACTGATTGTGACGCTCCCACTGAGCTTTTTTGGTGTCTAAGATTTCTAAACTGTAAAAATCTTCACACTAAACATTATTGTCGATAAATCACTTGTTAATTTTATAATGATTCATATATTTTATAGGAAACACAAAGGCAAACAAATCCTATTGTTTCCCCCTCGGCCACAGCTTCAGTATAAGCTGACTGAAGATGCATCTGTGTACAATGTGAGAAAAGTGGAACATTCTGAAATGCAGTGAAAATGTCAAATTCAACTCCTTTTCTTCCAAATGAAACGCTGACATCACAGATATGTTACTTTTTTCCTCTAGTGCAGTGAGATTTAAAATCACTGGCAGAAAAGTCCCAGGTTCTGCCAAGGCCCCATTATATTCTAATGGGAAAATACCACAATTTCATTCATCTGCCGACAATAGGAACAAAGTCCAAACTGAAAACATACAGTCAAAATGTCAAATCTGACTCTTGTTCTTCAAAATGAAATGCTGACATTATAAAATATATGACTTTTATATGGTGATAGGAGAGGGAAGTCATTAATTTCTTTATAATTGAAGTCAATGGAGACAAGAACATTTTGACATAAAGAATCGTCCACTACAGAAAAACTACAAATGCATCAAATCCATCTTTGACACATCCAAGGCCCTAAAATCCACCAAAGCCCCAGCTCTCTACTATTCATTATTCTGAAGATAATGAGGTTTTTATGTTGTTCTGTAACACAAACTTCAAAGGTTTTGTTTTGAAACTGGCATATAAAGGGTTAAAACCCAAAATAAACAACATGTTTGAAAAAAGATAAAGTATGTGGTTGTTATAGCAGTTTGAAAAGCGTGTACATTTTTGTACACCAGGATAAAGAACGTAAGAAAATTACACAAATCTGAGAAAAACAGCCTGAAAGTTCATGAATTTGATACAATTGATTGAAGTGTTTTTTCCCACAAATGTTTTTTTTTCATTCAAAAGTAAGAATTAAAAATATATACAGTGAATGAAAAGGAGCAGAGAGAAGAACAATCTTATGATTTCTGCCTCTTTGTGACTTTACAATCACTTCATTTCTGTTATTTCTGTCTTTTACAATATTTACAAATACTTTGTTAATGTTTGTCCAGTTTTTAAAATATTTACAGTTTTACAGATACTTTTGTGCATCTCATGAACAGAATTTACAAAACCATCATTATCATGTTTGTTCTAATTCTCAAACGTCTTTAACATTTTAGCTTTAAGTGTTTCTTGAATGTCAGGAGAGTTTCTGACTCTTTTACTTCTTTCTGAAGTTTATTCCATAAACTCATTCCTGTCACTGTGACGTTTGTTCCACTGCTTTGGAATCGAACCTGTGTTTATTAAAGATGTTCCTTTCAGATTAAAGTGACTTTCTCTTTTTTAAACCTTTCTTGGATTTTTACTGGCAATATTTTTTATGACTTTATACAAAGTTTAAGTTTAAAATTTACTAAAGGGTTTCCGGTCGGACCGATTTCAGGGACGGACAAAGCTAGACCAACGCGGAAAAAAAAAAAGTTTTTAAGAATATCAAAATATTCGTTAAGAATATTAAGAACATTCAGGCCTGCTGAGAGGGAGCAAAATGCCTAAACCGCCGAAAATAGAGGCGAAGCAACAGGCAGATTCGGCGGTGGAAGAGGAATACGTAAGCCTCAGTCGAGTCACGGAGCTCATGGAGCAGCAGAGGGTCATGTTCAGGGAATTAATTCAACAACAACAGGAGAACTTCAAAGGATTTATTAAACTCATAATGGAATCAACAAACACCCGCATGGATTTACAGACTAAGGACATTCAAGAACTAAAAACAAGCCTGCAGTTCACGCAAGGTGAGGTGGACACTTTAAAAGAACATAATCTGAAACTCACGGAGCGCACAAACACTTTACAAACGGACTTTTACAAAGTATGTGACAATTTACACATCATCACGGACAAATTGGAGTATTTGGAGGGACAGAGCCGCAGAAACAACCTGGTATTTGAGGGAGTGTTGGAGTCGCCTGGGGAGACCTGGGCCGACGCCGAGGTAAAAGTTAAGGAGATACTGAAGGAGAAGCTACAGCTAAATCACGCGGTGGAGGTGGAGAGGGCTCACCGCGTAGGGAAACACGACGGCGGGAGAGACTGGCCGAGACCCATCATCGCCAGACTACTGAGGTGGAAGGATCGCGAGGAAATCTTGCAGCGCGCCAAACGACTTAAAGGAACAAAAATCTTCATAAACGAGGACTACACCGAATCAATAAAAAGAAAACGCAAAGAACTGATGCCGGAGCTGAGAGCTGCACGAGAAAGGGGGGAGATCGCCTTCTTGAGATATGACAAACTCATTATACGTCCACGCAGCAGTACACCACATCCAGTATAAACACCGGGAAAAGCGTATGGATTTTGGTATGTAAAAGCACATAATTTCACATGTCCAGTAATACATATAGTTCTATAGGAAGCACCGACTTGGACTTTTCAATAAGGAGAATTGCTGAAGCAAACTCCCAGGATTTTACATTCTCTCAATACGACCTACAGAACACTGAGATCGACATCGATCCGGAAAATAACTTTTTTACTAGAGCTACCAATGACTGTCAATACTACACAGAGGATCTGTACAATAGTAAAATTAAGAACATTAAGGCATTCACTGTAATCCACTTCAATAGTCGAAGCCTCTATGCAAACTTTGACCACATCAAAAGCTTCTTAAAACAGTTTTCCACACCATTCAGTGTCATTCTAATCACAGAAACATGGATTAATAATGACAGAGAATTTGAGTTTTCTATTGATGGTTATGAATTTATAAGTATGAACAGAAAGAACAAGCATGGAGGGGGCGTAGCTATGTTTATAGACTCCAACTATAGTTACAAAGTAATGGAAAATAAGACAATGGTGGTGGATGATACACTTGAATGCCTTACTGTTGAAATTACAAGGCAAAAAAAGAAAAATATTATTGTGAGTTGTATTTATAGAACACCTGGCTCTGATGTAGATGTTTTTTCTAACTGGATGGAGGAGCACTTTTCAGGATTAAATCATAAAGTCATGTTTGTGGGGGGAGACCTCAACATCGATCTGTTAAACCCATATAAACATAAAAAGACGGACGAATTTATAAATACTTTATTCAGTATAGGTCTGTTTCCTCTAATCACTAAACCAAGTAGAATAACAACCCATAGTGCAACCTTGATTGATAACATTTTCTCAAATGAAATTGAAAGTGATACAGTCAGCGGGTTAATTATAAATGATATTAGTGATCACCTTCCAGTTTTCGTTATGTATAAAAATGGATATGTAAAAGATGAAGAGGAAAACAAGTATTGGTTTAGAAGGGTAAAAACAGAGAAAACTATTGATGCATTTAAAAAGGAGCTTTTAGCTCAAGACTGGAGTATTGTGTACAGAGAGAATGACACGAATATGGCGTATGATGAGTTTACGCGAGTATTTCAAAAGGTATACGACAAAAACTGCCCAATGAAGAAATACAGTAAAAACAGAAAGTGTAAAGAAACACCATGGATGTCTAAAGGTTTACTAAATGCTTGCAAGAAAAAAAAAAATCTTTACAAAAACTTTATAAGTAACCGAACAAAAGAAGCTGAGGATAAATATAAGAAATATAAAAATAAACTGACAGGTATCATTAGAAAATGTAAACAGGATTATTATAATAAGTTGTTGGATACTAATAAGAATAATATTAAAGGTTTATGGAACATCTTAAATAGTATAATTAGAAATAAACCAAGAACGATTAATTATCCAAAATATTTCAAAGATGAGGATAACACTTTAAATAATATGAATGAAGTAGTCGATACATTTAATAAATTCTTTGTAGATGTTGGACCGAACCTTGCTGCAAAAATTGTAAACGTTGAGAACTATAATTGTGATCTGATAGAAGCAAATCCTATGTCCCTGTTCCTCAAACCTGTGGAGGAAAAGGAGATACTGGACATTGTTAAAGGGTGTAAAAATAAAACTTCGACCGATTACCATGACATGGACATGAAAACTTTAAAAACTGTTATTGAAAGTATCTCTAAGCCGTTAACTTACATCTGTAACTTATCGTTGCAAACTGGACAATTTCCTGATAGTATGAAAGTAGCAAAAGTGATTCCTCTGTTCAAAGCAGGAGATAAACATCTCTTTACAAACTATAGGCCTGTTTCCCTTTTACCGCAATTCTCTAAAATCTTAGAAAAGGTTTTTAACTCTAGACTCGACAGCTTTATTGAAAAGTGTAATTTACTCTCGGACAATCAGTTTGGGTTTAGGAACAATCACTCAACCTCACACGCGCTCTTTGATATAACTGAAGAAATAACTAATGCTGTAGATAACAAGAAATGTGCAATAGGGTTATTTATTGACCTGAGTAAAGCGTTTGATACAATAAACTATGATATATTAATTAATAAACTAGAACATTATGGAATTAGGGGGGTAGCTCTACAGTGGGTTACCAGTTACTTAAAAAATAGAAAACAGTGTGTGAAAATCGGTGACTATCAGTCGAGTTGTCGACAAATTGTCTGTGGTTTACCTCAAGGTTCTATTCTGGGCCCAAAATTGTTTAATATGTATATTAACGACATTTGTAAAACGTCTGAAATACTTAAATTTATCTTGTTTGCTGACGATACAAATATTTTTGCATCAGGAGACGACTTACAGCAGCTGTGTCGGATTGTTAACTTGGAACTCAAAAGTGTCAACAAGTGGTTCAAACAAAATAAATTATCTTTAAATCTGAGTAAAAGCAAAATGATGATATTTGGCAACTGTAACTCCAATGCTCAGGAAGCAATTCAGATAGAAGGTGTTGTTATCGAGCGAGTGCATGAAATCAAATTCCTTGGTGTGATTATTGATGACAGAATTACTTGGAAATCTCATATTAAATATATATCTACGAAAATTTCTAGAAGCATTTCAGTAATTGCAAAAGCAAAGCACATTTTAAACATCAAAGCTCTACATACCTTATACTGTTCTCTGATCTTGCCCTACTTATATTATTGTACTGTGGTTTGGGGTAGTACTTACAAAAACACAGTTAAACCAATAATATTGTTGCAAAAAAGAGCTATCCGAGTAATTCATAAAGTTGGGTTTTTGGACCACACAAACTCATTATTTTTAAAATCAAAGATCATGAAGTTTTGTGACATTGTTGAGTTCCAAACTGTTCAAATGTTATTCAAAGCAAGGTATAAATTGTTACCAAACCAAATACAAAGAAGGTTCCAAGAACGTACTGGTCGTTATGAATTACGTGATGAATTAAACTTTAGGATTCAGAAACATAGCACAACTTTGAAAAGTTTTAGTCCAACAGTTAATGGTGTACAATTGTGGAATAAACTGGAGATGGATTTGAAACGATGTCCAAACATCAACCTGTTCAAATTTAAATACAAACAAAAGACTTTTGAAATATACAGACAAGAAGAAATGTGTTGCCACTAGGGGGAGCAGTAGGATGGATTATGTGTATTGTTCCTCTATAATCTGGAAGAGTGTTGCTGCTTGGAACGGTTGTCATTCTATTGCTCAAATTCACAAACGGAGAATTAGGGTTGGCAGGTTATGGATCTGTTGAGAGGAATCCTCCCAACGGGCTCTAAACCTTGTCTTTTAATGCACCACTCAGCATAGGAACATATTCTACAAAATCAGCTGTTAGGGCAGCCATGTGGGGGTTTGTTGATTGGGAGTTACTGCCCTCTTCATCTGGCCCGCTCTACACTTTGGCTTTTTAATGCACCACACTATGCAGGGCTTGCAGCATACTTCACATATAACTCAATTAAATAAATATATAATAATAATGATTATGGAAATTACACCCAAATTAAAATTATACTGAGAATGGTAATGACAACTGGAAAGTATCAAGATCTCAGATTATAATATCTATTAATGTACCTTCATAACATAAAAGTAACTCTCGGTTATCAAGGGTAAAAATCTGGAAGAAATATATTAAGGATCACATTTTTTTTTTTTTTTTTTTGACTGCTTTGTTCTAGACATCGTACATGAAACGGGATTGTTGTTGTAGCTGTGCGTTGCTTCAATTAATTGTATAAACAGTTCATATATTATTATTTTTTTTGGTAAGTTTGTAAGTTGGTCTGTATGAATGTAGCTGCTTGAAATGTTCTTTTTTTATTTATTTTATTGCACTTGGGGGTGGGCAATCATAAGCTTTTGCTTCAGCCCACTCCTTTTGAGCACTATGTGTACTGCTCAAATAAACAAATAAACAAATAAACTAAAGGACAAAACACATTTCATTCCATTTCCAGAAATATAATCAGGTTTAGTGCCTTTAACTGTTTCTACTTTTCTCAAAACTTAAAAAAATATATACATATTTTGTTCAAAATGTTCAGTTAATTGAATTTGTTCTATTATAGATGTTTTAATTTTACAGAAAAAAATCTCTGATCTAACAATTGTTATGAAGTATTTTTTCCAAAATGGTGTTATTTTTATATTTATTTATCAACAGACGTTATAAACAATAAAATACTAAGACACATTGCTGATCAGTTTGTAATAAAACTATTGATAAAAGAATGACTCGGTGTGAAACATATAAAGCCTGTTACCTTTCCTCATGAGAACGCTCTCTCCGTTTCTCAGGTATTTCTTCAGATAATCGACACAGCGGTGGGTGATGTAGTCTTTCTGACGAACAGCTTCTCCAATCCTCTCCCACTTGTGTTTGGTGACGACGGCCTCTGGTCTCGGAGCAACAAAAGTCTCCGTTTTCAGGTCCAAGGCGATAAAGTCTTCTCCGTCAAAAGCAGTCTGCCAATATCCATTAATCTCATTGGTCTCATCGTCCCATTCACAACCGTACATCCACTGGTGAATGTGTCGTCCTGAAACAACATCAGAGACTTTCATTGATCATGTTTCTACACTTTGTGCTGATGGACATAAAACTATCAAGTGTTTGTTTCATATTTTACTCAAAGTCACATCAGCATTATGTGCAGCAGGTCTGTCACAAAAACACATTTTAAAGTCTGATAATATTGAACAATATTAAAGCCTCGGTCCCTTTGATAAACTTAAAGCTTTATCATTCACTAAGTGCTTTTTCTAAATGTTTTACCGTGAATAAATTTAACACATGAGCTGAAATCAATCTGAAGAAAAGAGAAACCCTGAAATGTCTTCAATAAAATATCCTGTTGTTTCTTATAATGCCTCAGATCTGTTCATTATTCAGCCTTTACAGCTCACAGGTCGTTCTACAGTTGGAGATCACTGACAATAAAACTGTTCAAATAAAGCAACATGTGATAAATATTGAGAATAAAATGATTATGGCTCATATTTGATATATTGAACGGTGAGTGAATATTGTAATCATTGTGGCAGGTCTGACATTATGGAAACAAAACTAAAGTGTGTGAGTTAAACAGATGTGTTTTTATGTAGAAAGAAAAATAATTAAAACGAAGTTCAAATGTGTAAATTATTGTAAACTAAATATTTCTAAAACAATTATTGTGTTTTCAGCGACAGAATTAAATACAATAAATGAAACCTGATGATCAGTAAAAGTGAATCAGACAAACCGTCAGTCAGGTTGAGGCGCTGTTTTACATTGTCAGTGTTGACTTTGTACCACTGCTCTTGATTCAAACTGATCTGAGTGTTTCTGTCCCAGTACTCAGGGTCCTCCTCTGTGATCCTCTTCATCCACTCCTGTTTGGGTTCACACTTCCTGGTGTTACTGTCATAATGACTGATCTGAAGGCCATTCACGTAACCCACGGCAACATACTGAGGGAAGTTTGAGACTTGGGTCGATGAAGTGTCAAAATACAGCAGAGAGTGAATCACTGTGGAGGAAAAGGAACATTTTAGTCCAAACTGTAAAATTGTACAAAAGCTTTAAGTCAAACATTTCCACAAACTCAACCAAACATGTTCTGTTTTAGTAACACAGGCCTGAACTCAGTCATTAGAGCTTTTTAGTTTATTTATTTATTGTCATTTCTGCCTCATGTAAAACACTCAGAGAATCAAAGAAGAACATGACGAGAGAAGGGTTGTTTAAGGTGTCGTCTGTACCGGGGTTTTAGAGCAGTGGACTTTTCACAACAAACACATTACATCCAGAGCAATATTAACAAGAGGAGAAGTGGAGAGTTCAGCTTTAATCAAATGTTTAGATTAAATTAGCCTGAGGTCTGTGAGATATTATGACCTGAAGGATTTGTTTCTCAGTTTAAATGTGTTTATGTAAAAAAACTCACGTTAAGGGAACTGCGACGCAAAAATGTGCTTGTAACTTCAGAGAGCTATAACTCAAAGAAGGAACAATATTTATTTTTACTTTTTATTTCAGTTTGGAGGTCTGACTCTCCTCTTGTCATATATATAAAAATAATCAAACTTTTCCAAATATTTTAACCCTTTCATTGCCAAATATCTGTCGCCAAGTCACTAAAATGTGTTGCCATTTATTTCATATTTATCATGATTTTTCAAAACGCTTCTAAAAAACAGATTCACAATGTCATTTCAAACTTCTACATATTTTCTGAACCTTAAGGCTTCAAACTAACGCCCTGACATATTTTCTTTCACCATGAGGTCATTTTCACCTCGTTTAACAAGAGGAAGAAAATGCCTTTTATTTCCAATATTAGTAAACATTCGTAAACAACATAAACAACTGCATTACTTCATTGTTACTGAATCATTCCCTTTATTTTGTGAGTTTAGGCGTCAGAGTGAATCTGTGGAAGTGTTTAGGAAGGAGCAGGACGGTGTTAGAGCTTTTTCAACAAGTATTTACAAAAATATTAGAATTCTACGGTCGTCTCATAACTCCTGTATACAGCTGGTCCTCAAGTCTGACCGTCTTTATTTGCCTTTGCAAATGTTACTTTTTTTTCCCAAATACTTGATGAAAAAGCTCTAACACCGTCCTGCTCCTTCCTAAACACTTCCACAGATTCACTCTGACGCCTAAACTCACAAAATAAAGGGAATGATTCAGTAACAATGAAGTAATGCAGTTGTTTATGTTATTTACGACTGTTTACTAATATGTGAAATAACAGGCATTTTCTCATGCTGCTTGTTTCATGAATCTGTGAATTTAAACAACAGTCATTTCTCTTTAGTGAAAACAAAGAAATTAAATCTACATTAGCCTCTGTAAAAATATATTTTTATTCCAATCAGAATTCAGAAAGCGCATTAGCGTCAGGTGTATCCAGGTAAAAGATCACCCACAGTTTGTAGAGTGAAAATGAAAGTCACTAAATGATTTTAGGCCAAGAATATGTTTATAGCATTTGATCCAAGAATTAAAAGAAGAAACTTGTGCCTCTGATCTAAATCCAGTTGTGTTTTACATTTGAAATAGAAAATGAAACAGCAGCAAAAACATGAACAAATAACCTTAAGTTCAACAAGGAAATGAGGCCTGGTGACGGAGACACTGCAGACTGATAAAGGTAAATATACATGTGTTACAAATGTGCCATTAGAAATTAAAACTTATGTTTCCTCAAAATAAACTGTAAAGAATGGGTTTGTTTAGTCTATAGTAGATTTAGCTGCCGACACAGAAGAGAAACAGATTGTTTTAATTTCCCATAAACAGTTCAAGCAAAACGAAACAATAAAACGTAGCTACTCACTTGATCCTGCGTCATTTATAAGAACGGCCAAAAGAGTGACCAAAACAAACACCTTCATGACGAACATTGTAGTAACAAGTCTCTAGATATTTGTGTTTCCTGAAAGGCGGCGGAGACGGTTTCTATAGACTCGAATTCACGCAGTTTATATCAAATGTGGGCTGGGTTTAGTGATGGGAAAAAAGTCAAGTGATTTTGAGCCAATCAGAATTCAGCCAAAGTGTGAACGTCACGTGTCTCCAGGTGAACGTGTCTGACGCAGGTTGTGAGGGCAGCAAAAGAGAAAGTGAAAGTGAATCGAAACTACAAAAGTAATTCATAAAGCTTTAATAAACTATTAGACCCGCATTCACATCAGTTTTAACTCCTCACTATTTATTGATGTGATTTGTGTTCTAATAGTACAGACACTGATCTTTACGTAACGTTAACTTACAGAGGAATAACAAAACAAATGCTTCAAACTGCAGCATATTCTCCATTTCTCGCTGATTCGGCCTAATATGATCTGTGAAAGAGCGTGGGGAGTCAGCATTATATGAGAAATGACCTGAAGCTGTTTTACTTTGTAGCGTTACATTAACACCCGGATGAGGTCAGGTGACACGCTCCTTTGTTTGGCTTAAACTATGATTTTATAGTTGCTTTCTTTATTACAGACTTTATTGTTTCTCTTCACATCCCTGATCTTTGTGCAGAGAGGGGAGCAGCAAACGGGATGATGGTCTGATCTTAACAGGGCCCCTGAGCATTTAACCGGGGTTAGCCTACATGGGTTTATTTCACAGTAAAGAAAGTATAATTTTGTCAACAAAGAACATTATGGCTTAAATTACATTTTTCATTCACAGCACAAGATACACAAAGTTGAGACATCTTTATTTGCAACAGCATTTTGTGGAGAAGTTCACATCTTCATAACAAAGTGCACTTTTTTATTTAGTGTCGTGCTTCGTCATCTTTATAAAGCGATTGTGAGGTTAAATAATAGTTGGGTCTATATAATACCTCTCCCAGATAGATCCTGGTGCTCCTTGAGTGGAGCTTGATGTAGAGTCGCTGCTCCTCATCACCAAGAGGAGCCAGTTGACGTGGCTTTGGTGTCAGTCCTGGATTATCCTGGACGTCTCCCTCCGTGGGAAGACCAAGAACATGCTGGAGACACTGATGTGTTTGGGCTGACCAAGGAACGCCTTGGAGGAGAGGCTGGAGGAAGCGTCTGGGCAGAGGGAAGTCTGAGAGTCCCTGCTTAGGCTGCGTCCACAACCCGGTCAGAGGAAAATGTCTGGATGATAAACTCTCGAGGATATGAAACACAGGTGAAACCAGCTTTATATGAATCAAACGTCTTCAGGAGGTTTTCACCACAAATCTTTATTTCTACATCATCTGAGCCGCTCTCCAGTGTAATCTGATGGACAAACACACACACAGAATATCGTAAACATAATTCTTCATCTTCTGGGTCGGGGCCGATCTAAAAAATGATAATGGTGATATCATTGTTGGAAATATTTATACAGACTACACCAGCAAAATGATAAACAATGATAAACACAGGAGCGAGTTTGAGTGGTTTCATGTGTGGGGAATGTATTGAAACGTATGAAAGTATAATTAAGCATGAAATAAATAAACGTCCTTTTGTACTTTTGAAGCTGCGAGTCTTAGTGCAGCATTTGGATTCAACCATTCAAAGCAAACAAATAAAAACATATACTCAGAAACGTTCATTATAAATAAATGTCCTCACAATTCCAGCACATGCAAAAGTCAAACACTAAGGACGGCTTTGTCACAATCTCTAATTCCTCTGAGCTAAAGTGTAGTGACCAAATCAAGTATTGTCAATGTTTTCCAAAAGGTTTCACAACAAAAGGCAGAAGTTTCTCGCCAGGCGCAACATTATGATTCCCAATCAGGGGGGTTTTGTCTCTTTTCTTCGTCTTTCATTCCAGTTCTGAACTCTATAGATGGAAAACCTGAAAAGATCTACCAGGGGTAAATTTCCCCTAATGCTGCCAAACATATACTGTAAACTCTGGAGGTCAAAGTTTATCTGCATCACATAAAGCACGTGCTGAAACAGTTTGGACACTCACAGTAGTCCCGGTTTATGTATAATTTGTGGTACTGCTGACATCTAGTGGCGAAGCTCTAGATTTCAGTCTCTCACATCAAGCCAACAAACAAGAGCCAGACCAGGTCACGCACGTGGAGTTAAACCATTTACAACAAAGTCTGTGTGATTTGTGTTTTCTGGAGGCTGTGAGTCAAACAAGAATCGGTCACATGACTAAATGACACTAAAGTCTGTAAACAAAACCAGGAGACTAACGTTGTAACTTTTTATTGGAGTAAAGCTTTTATAAACTATAACATTCAACACTGCAGTTTAATGAAAGTGACAGTGAAAAGTAAGTCGGCTTCTCTTTAGTGCACCAACTAATGAAAACCATTCACTCCTTTGGAAGACTGAAGGATATCACCCTCTAGTCTAGTGGATCATTCATTTAGATACAACAGCTCAAAGAAAAGGCTGAACCCACTCAGCTTTTTATGATGACACATAGAACATCCTTCTCAGGGCCAGTTCTGGGTCAGCTTTCCATATTTTAGCAACAACAACAAATAACATTCAAGCTTAAGAAATGTGTTGCTTTGTAGTTAAACAAAACCTGATGTGTAGAAAAGTTTTCATACAGAGACGACAACAGGTCGATCAAATGTTTTATTGAAACAAAAAGCTCAATAGTTCATCATCAGAGGACATTCACAAATATAAGGAAGTGTTTTTCCCCAAAAGCTTTTTATCAAAACCACCACACCGAAAAAAAACATAGTCAATGAACTCTACTTTCTTAAACTGGACAAACCCAAACACAACTATTTACAAAACTGGAAAATAGTCTAATAACAGGAGAAATACTGGATCAACAGTGAGGCCTAAAACTCTTCATAGTTTTAAATGTCGCATAAATCAATGAGTTCAGCAAAACCTTTTACATTGAAAACATTATTCCAACACAATCCATTCACTAAAAGCATAACCACAAATCCTTTTCCCTGTTCTGATGGTTTATATCAATCTCATTATTTCACTCAGACTTTAGTTCATATTTAGTCGATACATTTAGTTTTAGGGACAGTGCGCCATGTTGATGCTTGATCATTATTAGTTATTTAATTTACTTCAATGTTATTAGTTCATCAGACGTTATTGGTTCTGAACGTCTGGTGGACTTTTAGACTCGACACCATAAATCCTCAGCATTTCCTGAAACCGCAATGACACACTTGATATGACAACGTACGTCGATGAGAATATTGTTGGATCAAAACTTAAATTAAAACACACAAGCTTTAAAACGTGCTGGAATGAGTTTTAGCATCAGCTCGGCTCAAAGTCGATCGATCAGAAGCGTAAAGTCGATATTCAGACAGTCGTTCCAAATATTGAGCTCAGACAAAATGCAGTGAATGAAGAGAATGTTGTTGAGAAGCAGACGGTGAACCTTTCATGAATCCATTTGTGGAAAAGTTCATCACTAAACGGTCGACTTACTATCGCTCGCCGTCAGGGTTCAGCTTCTCTGAGACTTCAGCGTCTTCTGAAGCTGAAAAGAGATGAAAAAATGATTCAAACCATCAACATCTACGACACACAGTAAGAATGAATCGTTTTCATGAAACTAACTAGAGCTGATCATGTCCAGTGTTTAACAAAAAGTAACGATATAATAGTGTTTGTTTGACTTTGATCTTAAAGCAGCTCCTTCATTATTATAACACATTCAGGTCAGTCTTACATCGCTCACTCGGTGTCTCCTGGTTGTCGCTGCTCAGCCTCTGCTTGGCCTGAAGATCCTTCTGAGCTGGAAAGAAAACATTGATGGTGTTTATTAAAAACTTACAACATGAAATAAATATAGTATTAATCGAAACGAGATGTAACTCACAAATTGGGGGGCATTCAGCTGAAAAAGAAATCAACACGTTAGTTTTGTTTTAACCACTTTTAGTAGAAATATTTCTGCTTCAGACATTGTTCTTCTCACTTCTCCTCCTCATGATGAAGAAAGTCACGACTCCAGCGACAACGAGCAGCACCAGAGCAGCCACTGCGACGCCGATGTAGGTGGTGGTGTGGTCCTTGGCTGTAAAACATTTAAAAGTTATTTCACAAACTAATGAAGCTGAAGCACTTCCTGATCTGAGGGAAAGAGGCTGAAACTTATATAACGTCACTTCATTCAGTTCAAGTCAGATTTGTGTGTAATCTGTGCCGTCCTCACCGTTGGTCCTGATCTTGCTCCTCTCCAGCCTGTAGTTCATGTCTGGCACTCCGGACAGCTGGAACACACACTCGTAGCGTTCCCAGTCCTGGTGCGGGACAGAGGTCAGGTTCAGGTCTGCGCTCTTCTGGAAGGTCCCGTCGTGGTTGGGCAGGATCTCCCAGTAGTCCACGCCCTCGTGCACCTCCTCTCCGTCTTTGGTCCAGAACAGCACGGCTCTGTCGGGGTAGAAGCCTGTGGCGTGGCAGGTGACCGGCGACGAGGGGGACTTCTGCAGGAAGGACACCAGGGGGAGCTCTGGAGGCAGCGGGACAGAGCAGTTTAGAGGCTCATGTTGGAGTCTTTATGCTGAGAATAAGTCTGTGAATTAGTAGTTTAACCCTCATGTTTTCCTATGCACATTTTTGTACATTTTGCAAGATATATATTTTTTTCATTTCCTGACCATTTTGTCTGTGTTCCAGCTTTAGAGGTGGATTTCGGCAGGAAATGTAGTAGAGAGCTGGGGCTTTGGTGGATTTTAGGGCCTTGGATGTGTCAAAGATGAGCCAAAAATGGATTTGATGCATTTATAGTTTTTCTGTAGCGGATGATTCTTTATTTGAAAATGGCAGCGACTGAAACAGCCCCATTGACTTCCATTATAAACACATGTTTTTCTTTGCTCTTCCAGAGCTGTTTTAAACTTCACTTTTTACAATGTCCGCATTTCATTTGGAAACATTTTCATCAGATTGGACCTCATTCCTATTGTTGGCACATTAATCAATCAATCAATCAATCAAGCTTTATTTCTAAAGCGCCTTACAACAACCAACATTTTTTCCTATTGAATATAATGGAAATAAGGCATTTCCATTGGACTTTACCCTGAAAACTTCCATTTTTAAATCTCACTGAAATACGGCATAAAATAACTCAATCTGTGATTTCAGGGTTTCATTTGGAAGAAAATTAGTGAAATTTGACATTTTTACTGTATTTTATAAATTTCAACTTTTTTTTGACAGTTGGCAATGCCAGTGTTGTTTCATATTCTACACTTTGTAATCTCTGTGTTTATGTGATAACCAGACCACGGTGGGCGGAGCCTAAACTAATTTTTGAGTTTTTTTGTGCAAAAAATATTAATCAGCAGCTCAAAGTGACTTCAACACACAATAAAACCTGGACAAAGACCTGCAGTCTGGATTTATTCACGTTTCCCTCAGGTTTACAAACATGTGCCTCGTTTTCAAAACAGAGACTTTTCTGCTTCAAAACTAACCACTGATTGTGACGCTCCCACTGAGCTTTTTTGGTGTCTAAGATTTCTAAACTGTAAAAATCTTCACACTAAACATTATTGTCGATAAATCACTTGTTAATTTTAAAATGATTCATATATTTTATAGGAAACACAAAGGCAAACAAATCCTATTGTTTCCCCCTCGACCACAGCTTCAGTATAAGCTGACTGAAGATGCATCTGTGTACAATGTGAGAAAAGTGGAACATTTTGAAATGCAGTGAAAATGTCAAATTCAACTCCTTTTCTTCCAAATGAAACGCTGACATCACAGATATGTTACTTTTTTCCTCTATTGCAGTGAGATTTAAAATCTGAAGTTTTATGGCAGAAAAGTCCCAGGTTCTGCCAAGGCCCCATTATATTCTAATGGGAAAATACCACAATTTCATTCATCTGCCGACAATAGGAACAAAGTCCAAACTGAAAACATACAGTCAAAATGTCAAATCTGACTCTTGTTCTTCAAAATGAAATGCTGACATTATAAAATATATGACTTTTATATGGTGGTAGGAGAGCAAAGAAAATTGGAAGTCATTAATTTCTTTATAATGGAAGTCAATGGAGACAAGAACATTTTGACATAAAGAATCGTCCACTACAGAAAAACTACAAATGCTTCAAATCCATTTTTGGCTCATCTTTGACACATCCGAGGCCCTAAAATCCACCAAAGCCCCAGCTCTCTACTATTCATTATTCTAGAGATAATGAGGTTTTTATGTTGTTTTGTAACACAAACTTCAAAGGTTTTGTTTTGAAACTGGCATATAAAGGGTTAAAAACCAAAAATAAATAACATGTTTGAAAAAAGATAAAGTATGTGGTTGTTATAGCAGTTTGAAAAGCGTGTACATTTTTGTACACCAGGATAAAGAACGTAAGAAAATTACAAAAATCTGAGAAAAACAGCCTGAAAGTTCATGAATTTGATACAATTGAATGAAGTGTTTTTTTTTTTTCATTCAAAAGTAAGAATTAAAAATATAGACAGTGAATGAAAAGGAGCAGAGAGAAGAACAATCTTATGATTTCTGCCTCTTTGTGACTTTACAATCACTTCATTTCTGTTATTTTTGTTTTTTACAATATTTACAAATATTTACAGTTTTACAGATACTTTTGTGCATCTCATGAACAGAATTTACAAAACCATCATTATCATGTTTGTTCAAATCAAATATCTCACATTATTTATGTCCAAATCTAATTCTCAAACGTCTTTAACATTTTAGCTTTAAGTGTTTCTTGAATGTCAGGAGAGTTTCTGACTCTTTTACTTCTTTCTGAAGTTTATTCCATAAACTCATTCCTGTCACTGTGACGTTTGTTCCACTGCTTTGGAATCGAATCTGTGTTTATTAAAGATGTTCCTTTCAGATTAAAGTGACTTTCTGTTTTTTAAACCTTTCTTGGATTTTTATTGGAAATAGTTTTTATGACTTTATACAATGTTTAAGTTTAAAATTTACTAAAGGACAAAACACATTTTATTCCATTTCCAGAAATATAATCAGGTTTAGTGCCTTTAACTGTTTCTACTTTTCTCAAAACTTAAAAAAACATGTTCAGTTAATTGAATTTGTTCTATTATTTGTTTTAATTTGACAGAAAACAATCTCTGATCTAACAGCAATTGTTATGAAGTATTTTGTTATTTTTATATTTATTTATCAACAGACGTTATAAACAATAAAATACTAAGACACATTGCTGATCAGTTTGTAATAAAAATATTGATAAAAGAATGACACGGTGTGAAACATATAAAGCCTGTTACCTTTCCTCATGAGAACGCTCTCTCCGTTTCTCAGGTATTTCTTCAGATAATCGACACAGCGGTGGGTGATGTAGTCTTTCTGACGAACAGCTTCTCCAATCCTCTCCCACTTGTGTTTGGTGACGACGGCCTCTGGTCTCGGAGCAACAAAAGTCTCAGTTTTCAGGTCCAAGGCGATAAAGTCTTCTCCGTCAAAAGCAAACTGATAATATCCATTAATCTCATTGGTCTCATCGTCCCATTCACAACCAAACATCCTCTGCCACATGTGTCGTCCTGAAACAACATCAGAGACTTTCATTGATCATATTTCTACACTTTGTGCTGATGGACATAAAACTATCAAGTGTTTGTTTCATATTTTACTCAAAGTCACATCAGCATTATGTGCAGCAGGTCTGTCACAAAAACACATTTTAAAGTCTGATAATATTGAACAATATTAAAGCCTCGGTCCCTTTGATAAACTTAAAGCTTTATCATTCACTAAGTGCTTTTTATAAATGTTTTACCGTGAATAAATTTAACACATGAGCTGAAATCAATCTGAAGAAAAGAGAAACCCTGAAATGTCTTCAATAAAATATCCTGTTGTTTCTTATAATGCCTCAGATCTGTTCATTATTCAGCCTTTACAGCTCACAGGTCGTTGTTCTACAGTTGGAGATCACTGACAATAAAACTGTTCAAATAAAGCGACATGTGATAAATATTGAGAATAAATGATTATGGCTCATATTTGATATATTGAACGGTGAGTGAATATTGTAATTATTGTGGCAGGTCTGACATTATGAAAACAAAACTAAAGTGTGTGAGTTAAACAGATGTGTTTTTATGTAGAAAGAAAAATAATTAAAACGAAGTTCAAATTTGTAAATCATTGTAAACTAAATATTCCTAAAACAATTATTGTGTTTTCAGCGACAGAATTAAATACAATAAATGAAACCTGATGATCAGTAAAAGTGAAGCAGACAAACCGTCAGTCAGGTTGAGGCGCTGTTTTACAATGTCAGTGTTGACTTTGTACCACTGCTCATTATTCAAACCGAACTGAGTCTGTGTGTCCCAGTACTCAGGGTCCTCCTCTGTGATCCTCTTCATCCACTCCTGTTTGGGTTCAAACTTCCTGGTGTTACTGTCATAATGACTGATCTGAAGGCCATTCACGTAACCCACGGCAACATACTGAGGGAAGTTTGAGACTTGGGTCGATGAAGTGTCAAAATACAGCAGAGAGTGAATCACTGTGGAGGAAAAGGAACATTTTAGTCCAAACTGTAAAATTGTACAAAAGCTTTAAGTCAAACATTTCTACAAACTCAACCAAACATGTTCTGTTTTAGTAACACAGGCCTGAACTCAGTCATTAGAGCTTTTTAGTTTATTTATTTATTGTCATTTCTGCCTCATGTAAAACACTCAGAGAATCAAAGAAGAACATGACGAGAGAAGGGTTGTTTAAGGTGTCGTCTGTACCGGGGTTTTAGAGCAGTGGACTTTTCACAACAAACACATTACATCCAGAGCAATATTAACAAGAGGAGAAGTGGAGAGTTCAGCTTTAATCAAATGTTTAGATTAAATTAGCCTGAGGTCTGTGAGATATTATGACCTGAAGGATTTGTTTCTCAGTTTAAATGTTTTTATGTAAAAAACTCACGTTAAGGGAACTGCAACACAAAAATGTGCTTGTAACTTTAGAGAGCTATAACTCAATGAAGGAACAATATATTTTTTGCTTTTTATTTCAGTTTGGAGGTCTGACTCTCCTCTTGTCATATATATAAAAATAATCAAACTTTTCCAAATATTTGAACCCTTTCATTGCCAAATATCTGTCGCCAAGTCACTAAAATGTGTTGCCATTTATTTCATATTTATCATGATTTTTCAAAACGCTTCTATAAAACAGATTTAAAATGTCATTTCAAACTTCTGCATATTTTCTGAACCTTGAGGCTTCAAACTAACGCCCTGACATTATTTTCTTTCACCATGAGGTCATTTTTACCTCGTTTGGCGGAAGGAAGAAAATGCCTGTTATTTCACATATTAGTAAACATTCGTAAATAACATAAACAACTGCATTACTTCATTGTTACTGAATCTTTCCCTTTATTTTGTGAGTTTAGGCGTCAGAGTGAATCTGTGGAAGTGTTTAGGAAGGAGCAGGACAGTGTTAGAGCTTTTTCATCAAGTATTTGGAAAAAAAAAGTAACATTTGCAGCGGCAAATAAAGACGGTCAGACTTGAGGACCAGCTGTATACAGGAGTTATGAGACGACCGTAGAATTCTAATATTTTTTGTAAATACTTGAAAAAGCTCTAACACCGTCCTGCTCCTTCCTAAACACTTCCACAGATTCACTCTGACGCCTAAACTCACAAAATAAAGGGAAAGATTCAGTAACAATGAAGTAATGCAGTTGTTTATGTTATTTACGACTGTTTACTAATATGTGAAATAACAGGCATTTTCTCATGCTGCTTGTTTCATGAATCTTTGAATTTAAACAACAGTCATTTCTCTTTAGTGAAAACAAAGAAATTAAATCTACATTAGCCTCTGTAAAAATATATTTTTAATCCAGTCAGAATTCAGAAAGCGCATTAGCGTCAGGTGTATCCAGGTAAAAGATCACCCACAGTTTGTAGAGTGAAAATGAAAGTCACAAAATGATTTAAGGCCAAGAATATGTTTATAGCATTTGATCCAAGAATTAAAAGAAGAAACTTGTGCCTCTGATCTAAATCCAGTTGTGTTTTACATTTGAAATAGAAAATGAAACAGCAGCAAAAACATGAACAAATAACCTTAAGTTCAACAAGGAAATGAGGCCTGGTGACGGAGACACTGCAGACTGATAAAGGTAAATATACATGTGTTACAAATGTGCCATTAGAAATTAAAACTTATGTTTCCTCAAAATAAACTGTAAAGAATGAGTTCGTTTAGTCTATAGTAGATTTAGCTGCCGACACAGAAGAGAAAAAGATTGTTTTAATTTCCCATAAACAGTTCAAGCAAAACGAAACAATAAAACGTAGCTACTCACTTGATCCTGCGTCATTTATAAGAGCGACCAAAACAAACACCTTCATGACGAACATTGTAGTAACAAGTCTCTAGATATTTGTGTTTCCTGAAAGGCGGCGGAGACTGTTTCTATAGACTCGAATCCACGCAGTTTATATCAAATGTGGGCTGGGTTTAGTGCTGGGAAAAAAGTCAAGTGATTTTGAGCCAATCAGAAATTCAGCCAAAGTGTGAACGTCACGTGTCTCCAGGTGAACGTGTCTGACGCAGGTTGTGAGGGCAGCAAAAGAGAAAGTGAAAGTGAATCGAAACTACAAAAGTAATTCATAAAGCTTTAATAAACTATTAGACCCGCATTCACATCAGTTTTAACTCCTCACTATTTATTGATGTGATTTGTGTTCTAATAGTACAGACACTGATCTTTACTTTTTCAACACGTAACGTTAACTTACAGAGGAATAACAAAACAAATGCTTCAAACTGCAGCATATTCTCTATTTGTCGCTGACTCGGCCTAATATGATCTGTGAAAGAGCGTGGGGAGTCAGCATTGTATGAGAAATGACCTGAAGCTGTTTTACTTTGTAGCGTTACATTAACACCCGGATGAGGTCAGGTGACACGCTCCTTTGTTTGGCTTAAACTATGATTTTATAGTTGCTTTCTTTATTACAGACTTTATTGTTTCTCTTCACATCCCTGATCTTTGTGCAGAGAGGGGAGCAGCAAACGGGATGATGGTCTGATCTTAACAGGGCCCCTGAGCATTTAACCGGGGTTAGCCTACATGGGTTTATTTCACAGTACAGAAAGTATAATTTTGTCAACAAAGAACATTATGGCTTAAATTACATTTTTCATTCACAGCACAAGATACACAAAGTTGAGACATCTTTATTTGCAACAGCATTTTGAGGAGAAGTTCACATCTTCATAACAAAGTGCACTTTTTTATTTAGTGTCGTGCTTCGTCATCTTTATAAAGCGATTGTGAGGTTAAATAATAGTTGGGTCTATATAATACCTCTCCCAGATAGATCCTGGTGCTCCTTGAGTGGAGCTTGATGTAGAGTCGCTGCTCCTCATCACCAAGAGGAGCCAGTTGACGTGGCTTTGGTGTCAGTCCTGGATTATCCTGGACGTCTCCCTCCGTGGGAAGACCAAGAACATGCTGGAGACACTGATGTGTTTGGGCTGACCAAGGAACGCCTTGGAGGAGAGGCTGGAGGAAGCGTCTGGGCAGAGGGAAGTCTGAGAGTCCCTGCTTAGGCTGCGTCCACAACCCGGTCAGAGGAAAATGTCTGGATGATAAACTCTCGAGGATATGAAACACAGGTGAAAGCAGCCTTATATGAATCAAAAGTCTTCAGTAGGTTTTCACCACAAATCTTTATTTCTACATCATCTGAGCCGCTCTCCAGTGTAATCTGATGGACAAACACACACACAGAATATCGTAAACAGAATTCTTCATCTTCTGGGTCGGGGCCGATCTAAAAAATGATAATGGTGATATCATTGTTGGAAATATTTATACAGACTACACCAGCAAAATGATAAACAATGATAAACACAGGAGCGAGTTTGAGTGGTTTCATGTGTGGGGAATGTATTGAAACGTATGAAAGTATAATCAAACATGAAATAAATAAACGTCCTTTTGTACTTTTGAAGCTGCGAGTGTTAGTGCAGCATTTGGATTCAACCATTCAAAGCAAACAAATAAAAACATATACTCAGAAACGTTCATTATAAATAAATGTCCTCACAATTCCAGCACATGCAAACGTCACACATTAAGGACGGCTTTGTCACAATCTCTAATTCCTCTGAGCTAAATCCAGTGTAGTGACCAAATCAAGTATTGTCAATGTTTTCCAAAAGGTTTCACAACAAAAGGCAGAAGTTTCTCGACAGGCGTAACATTATGATTCCCAATCAGCGGTGTTTTGTCTCTTTTCTTCGTCTTTTATTTCAGTTCTGAACTCTACAGATAGAAAACTCAAAAAGATCTACCAGGGGTCCATTTTCCCCAATGCTACCAAACATGTACAGTAAACTCTGGAGGACAAAGTTCACCTGCCAACTACATATTTTTCACCCACTAAACGAGCTGTGATGAAGTGCTGTAACCATAATGTTATGTCTTTAAAGTAGAAAAAACAAAAAACAAAAACAAACACACAGACATCAACCAATGCAGAAAACGTCAAATGGAATTCCAAAACCAAAGTCATTTGTAAAACATAAACTAAAAAGGGGGTATGAACAGGCCTACATCAGTCACTAGTGAAAACGAGCATTCAGAATTATATCACTTAAAAACTCAGTGTTTGTAATCTGAGATGAGAGGTCAAACACGCCGCCAAGACAAAGATACTGCCAACATTGTAATAAGTGGAAACGCTGGTAGACCATAATCAACAGGTAACTTTTTATCGTTTTAGAAGAACATGTGTGTTTCGGTGTTTACAGGTAAAACAGCAACACGCGCTCACCATCAAGCAGGTTTAAAATATTTAAGGTCCTGTGTAATGCAAATTCACTTCTTGAGCTTTCGGCTTTATGTTGTGTCTTCATCATTAACAAGCTGCTTTTAGTTTCTGTTGTCATAGTTGAAAATGCTTAACCTTTTGGTAAACACCAACACGCATTTCAAAAAGTCTGAAAAATGCATCATATAGGACCTTTAAAGTAAAAAACTGTCTTTACATTCTCTGTGTGAAATGTTCTGCTCTGCTACATGGAGCCTTCGGTGTAAAATAGACAAATACATAACGCTCTCCACTCCGCCTTCATAAACTTCACTTTCTTCTGTCAGTCCTCTGGTGCCCTCTGGTGGTCTGGTCCAGTGTGGCAGCAGTCTCTTTACGTCCGCACCTGAAACTTGCCGGCCTTCGTCATGTATTTGATGCCTTTGAAGGGTTTGTACTTCTCTCCGTACATGTCCAGCCGGTTCACCTTCAGCCCTGGCAAAATAGAAATAATCCAAATACAAAGTCAAGGTTTTTGTGGATTTAACTGACACAAAGTAGTTGTAGCATTTTTTTATTCATGCGTTTTGTTCTATTTATGGATTATTGAAGGGAAACTTATTTGCATAGCTCTTTTAAGTTTCAGTTTTATAAGACTATTTTTTCATTCATTCCATACTCGTGGTGAGCTACAAATATTGCCACAGCTGCCCTTGGGTACTGACAGAGCACCATCTCTGACCACTCATACAGATCAGTCACAGTTTTCCCATCCAAGCACTAACCAGGCCCAAACTGTTTTGCCTCCGAGATCTGACAAGACCAGGCTTTCACAAAGAGATGTACGACGCCACCACTTTATGAATGGTTTATTAGCGGCTCTTGGTGGTTATACCGTTTTAATGATTAACCTCATACTTAATCAGAGCGCATTTCCTCTGGTTCGGCTTCTAACAGATTCTCGACTGGAGAGCTTAGCAATCGTAATGACCCGTTTGAAAGCCAAGACCTGCGAAAACTGTTTATAACTCTTTTGCCGCATTGTCGCTGAGTTTCCATCCCTTTTTTGGCACTTTTTTTGTCATGTTTTCATAGTTTTTTTTGTCACGTCTTTTGTCGCTTTTTCAGGTGCTTTTTTGAGACTTTTTTGTCGCGTTTCCCTCAGATTTTCATCACATTTTTGTCACTCTTTAGTCGTGTTTTTGCCGCTTTTTTAAAATTGTGTTATTGTTGCTTTTCTGGCACGTTTTTTTGTTGCTCATGTGCCATAGTTTTGTCACTTTTTTCAAGAAGCTTTTAGATTTGGGTAATGCCGGACTGGAGAAAATGTGCTCGGTTCTGGTGGGGGTTAAGATGTTAATGAGGACATGTGGGGCTCTATAGAGAATAATTTGTCCTGATTGTCCGAATTGTATGCAGCCCTTCAGACAGTTTAAGGTTATAAAATGTGCTACATGCAGATTTGCATTTGAACATTTAGAACAAACGAGACCAAAGTCTATATCAGGACATGTCCAGCTGTCTTGATTTATCTGGCTTGTTGTCGTTTTAATCTACCTGCCTGTCTGCCTGAGAATTCCAGTTCATTTAACATTCAGAGCAATTTAAAAGATAAAATCTGCCTGCGAACTACTGAAAGGTCTTCAGCTCAGAAATATCCTTGTCCAAATGAATGAAGTCGTGTCCCCATCTCAGTGGGACTTCCCTGGCTAAATAAAGCTCAGAATAGGCACGTGAGTATTGCGTATGGCGCCATCTAGTGGTAGAATGTTTCACAACATGTGCTTTGTGACTGTCAGGTGATCGTCAGCTGAGTGGGAGATAAAAGAACTACTGTAGTGGGTGAGAAGTGGTGTTACTTGCACACATGTACAAAAAAAGAATCGTATAACCATAAATTAAGTTTTTCAAAGTTTAGTTGATAATTGCCAGAGTAACTGCTAAGTGAAAACGTTAGCATTTACTGACCAGAGTCCAGTTTGAATCACTATAAAATGTGGACAAAGTATCAAGTACAGGTGACAGAAGGGATTACAGCAACAGTCGCATCAAAGTGACTTGTTTCTCAATGAAAACACATTTGCAGAAAGCAGCTCAATGGATGCATCTAGTAATTCAAGCATCTTACATAGCGGTAAAGTACTATATGATAAGGAACATAAGGGCACATGCGTTGTACCTGAGATGGCCATCTGTTGGATCTTAAACTGGATGTTGAATGTGGGGTTCTCGTCTGGTTTGGAGGCTCCGGCCTGAAGACTCATGCTGCCCTTTAGACTGGGGAGCTTCTGGGGGTTGATCTTCCCGACGTCCCAGGACAGCAACTGCTCAACATGAAAAGATGTAATGAAGGAAGTGAAGAGATGACCATGATAAGACAACCAATACTTTAAAACACAGGCGTAGAAGATTAAAGAACTAGATTGTGTTTATTTTTTATGGTTGTCACAGTTTATGAATCCTGGCATTGTCATCAGGGAAGAAGAAATCAATTGATGGGATAACCTGGTCATTCCGGATGTTCAGGTAGTCAGTCATCTTTTTGGTCAGACAGTGTAAAATACAAACAATACATTTGCTGCATTATCTCATCACCACTAGTTCCATTTCAGTAGTATTCCTTTATTTATCCGCCCCTTGTGCAAATACTCTCTCAGCGTCGAGTTATTTCTGTACCTTTGTGACTGGATCAAAGGTGTATGTTCCTTGGGAGGGGTTTAGGTTCACGTTGAGCACGCCTCTCGGGAGTTGGCTGCTGACCAGGACAGACTCCACCGCTTTCCCCATCGTCTGTTTAGGGCCCAGCGTCAGGTCGAAGCGCCCCTGAGAGCTGCCCTCGCGAAACGTGATGTTGTGTTTGACGTACACCGGGATGGCCACCAGGCTGCAGGGGAAACAGCGACCGACAACAATTACTGACAGTTACTGCCAGGCTCAACTGCAATTACTGTATGCGTAAGATACAAGAGCAAATGTTATCTGATGTAGAGGTTTATTGCCATTTTTGTTTTGTTAAATGTGTAGTTTTGATATTTTAACAGAATAGTGAGTATGTAACAAAAGTGTAGTCCACTCACAGTACAGATGCATGTTTTTAAGAAGGTATGATAGTAAAACACCCGCAATTAAATGTGTTTATTTTATTCTGTTCAATGCAGCTTTAATAAAGTTTGTAGTCAAATAATTCAGGATAGTTTGTGATTATGAGGAAACGAGATACAGCCAAACAAATACTGAATTCATAGAAAATATTAGCATCATAGAGTAGCACAGAAAAACAAGATTTGTAAGAATTGATTCTGAGTAACCCATTTTTTGTTTTTACCCATATGATGTTTTTGTATGTGACACTCACTTCTGAGAGCTGACGTGATACGAGAGTAACCGGAAGTTTCCATCAGGAGGAATGAAGGAGAGGATCCGCTCGGCCTCCCACCGTTTAAACCGCACACAGGGGTGGAAGCTCACGTCATCGAGCAGACGAGGGTTCTGCAAAAAGGGAAGGAAATGGATAAAAGTTTGACCCTTATCCTACAGTACTTCTCCAGCCTTTTGTCTGGTTAAACACAATTTTATTGAAAGTAATGGCAAAAGAGGGACAGGAATATCTTGGAATAAAAGTAAAGAATCAGAGTCTTGGCTAATTAATTGTCAAGTTACAAGAAATTGTCATTTGGTTGCGTGCTCTGCCTGCCCCAGTCATGACGCTGCATAACCAGACTATGAACAACAAGTCAAACTCACCCGGGGATTTGACATGTAGGCTATTGATCGTTTTCATTAAAAAACAAGATATCAAACCAAAAATTAGATGAATCAATATGGGGGAAGAAAGTTATTATTAAAATTACCTTCCTCCTAATCCCTTTGAGCAGCACTGCACTAAATATTTCAGCTGTTTTGAGTATCTTATGTTAATTATAATATGTACTACACCTGTATGCATCTTCTAATGTTGCTCAAATAAACTAAACTATCACAACATAGCATCATGAAATGGTCAAAAGAGTACATTTTACATGACCCTTTACCCTTTAAAGATGAAATAGCCATGCCATAAATCTAAAGCACAAACCATGAATGAGAGTGTGAGGTCAGGCATCCCGGTCAGCTTTACACAGGCATCGATGACCCCCTGGATTTCAGCTGTGATGGTGGAGCCTAAAAGACAAAGCAAAGTTACGGATAATGCTTTTGTTACTATCGCTCTGTACTTTGTAAACAATGACTAAATGTACATATTTTAATCAGCTGGATACCTGATTTGTCAATAATGGCATCGATCTCCTCCACCACATCAAAGTACGCCTCGTTGTTTGTGTATTTGACTCCAGTGCGTCTCCATGGCACCACCGACAGCTGGCCCGTGGGGAGCTGCTCGCCCACATTTGTGCTGCCTGGAAAAGTTCACCCCACGAAATCACCACGTTAATACGCTTTAATAACGAAGAGCTGCCTGATACAGTGCAGACGGTATCCATATGTGTCAATAGATATAAACTCCTGTATCTTGAGATGTAATCATTTCTACCTGTGATGGTGTTGACCATGGTGCGGAGGATGGTGGGAGGCTTTATTAGCTCTTTGAGGATGTTGGACTCTGTGGCCAAAGGGAAGCCATTGTCCAGCATTTCCTCCAAAAGTTCATAGACTACGACCACATTGTCTTTTATGGCCGCTTCTGTACAGACGCCAAAATAATCCTGACAAAAACAAAACACAAGATAGGATCATTATAGTACGTAGAGTGGATCGGGGGGAAAAAGGACAAAAAGGAGTGCGGCTTTGACTACAGACTAGCCCCTTCTCAATACTACAGGCCGACAGAATGTTTTGAGTGTCATGTGAAATACCTGGAACGTGTCGACCACCCTGTGCAGAAACTCGATGACGAAGAGCGGCGGCACTTCGCTCTGAATGACGGCCACGAAGTAAATGCGATGCCTGAGCACGGAGATGAGGTAGTGGTGCGGCGTGGGGATCACGGGGGGGACGTTCTCCGGCTCCGAGGCCCTCTCCTGGGCCTCAAAGAAGTAGTCGCACACGGAGCGGCTGACCACGCTCTTCCAGTGCTTCTCCAGGAAAATGTCCCCCGACGCGTTGATGAGGAACAGGCTGTGGATCATGGTGACGGGAGGCGGAGGCTGGAGGCGGTAAAACAGAAGGAAGAGCATTTGAGAGAGAGAGGTGGCGAATTTACTGTCGATACATAACACTTAATCTCTTCAAATGTGCCCTTTATTAAAAATTTGACAAACAAATAGTTATTATTCCTTGCCTTAATTCTGTCGTTATTTCTTGATTGCACATTTCATCTTTTGTGATTGCACATTGTAACTATCTGTACCTTACTGTTTATCTATTATTTATTATTTATTTAAAACATACTGTAACAAGACAATTTTTCCACTGTGAGATCAATAAAGTCATATTTTACATTGCAATTAAAACATCTTTATATGTCAACTGTTGCACTAGAGACAAAATACGAAATGTTGAAATGTGAAATTGTTATTTGGTTATTAAGAACTATTTACACCTTTCTTCAGGCTAGCTCCCTGAATTTCCAGTTCTAATGTACACACATTTACTCAGCTCTGTTGACAGTGTTTAAATATGAGGCAAATGATGCAAGGCTCACGAGTGGCTACTTTTGATAGTCCACATATACAGCTCTGTGTTAGAAGACACCGGAAAACCTCATTAAATATGCGAGGAAGGTATAGAATTACAATTACCGGTGTACAGAACCAGGTGTAAAGTAGAGATGATCGTATTGGATAGTGAGGAAGAAAGAATGTTAGCTGGCTCCACTACAGAATAAGCTAAAGGCCTGTGTGGATCATATGAGAGAAAGATGCTTCTCCATCATTGCCTCCACCTCCTTTAGTCCCATGACTGAGGGATAGCCCCGTCACATCGTACGTGGATAAAAACGATCAAAATCATTGCAACCACGTAATGTATGCCCTTATAACTCCCCGCTATGGCTGTTATATTATTCCTGTGCACTTACCGAAGGCAGCTGTCGCGGTTTCGTCTCGCCTTACGCCTTTTTTCCAATTAAAGCTCAAGCCCACCGTCGCTGCTTCCCGTTAGGCGTTACGTGAGAAATACAGTCTATGGAGGCGACGCTGTAGTGGCCGAGTGTCAACCAATCAGGAGCCACAATCCCCCCCTAAAGCCCGCCTTTTGCGTTAAGTGATTGGTCAACAACACGGAAGCTATCGTCAACTGGTGTGTTCTGATTGGATTGTGGAAGGATAGCTACCGTAAACACAGGAAGTGATTGGCTGAACAACATGTAGCCTCGTCTGACATTTTGTTGCACTATCAAATTTACGTCCATATAAATGATCTAATAATAAATACTATTATATCTTGCCATTTTAAGTAGAACATCTTCACAGTCACACACATGGACTGTTAATAAAACTAAGCATAAAAGTCTAACCAATCACACACGTTTATGTTTCCCATTACATATTTAGGTTAGAATAGGTGGTCGTGCAACAGCTACTGCTAAGTCAAAAGCATCGTGATGTGCATTTCTCAACGTATGTTTGATTGCCGATTTATTTTAATATTGTGACGTCTCTTTCTAATGCTGTATTTTTTGTCGTTAGTGGAGACACCCAGTGGACACAGGCAGACTGCACAGTCTCAAGAGACCACTGCGGGCTAGAGTAAGCGCGCAGTTAACAAGGTCAAGTCGGCATGCGTTCATTCGAGCTATATCAAGATGTTTTAAAAATGAAAATTACATTTATTCTGATGTAGAATAAAATTACATTCATTTGGTAAAAGCTGCACCCGACCATCAAAGGGCCTTTATTGCATGCAACATTGTTTTGTTAAGAAAACTACCATAAGAAACTGTAGTGAAACATAAATGGCTCAACATAATTTATTTTCATTTTATGTTAAAATGTACAGAGTTCTTTGAAAGTACTTGCTAAGAAAGAAAAACAAATAAATGGAATACATACAGGAACAGAGAGTTGAGGCGGCCGAGCACAGTTCAACTGTCACTGTGCGCCCGGCTTGGACCCCTCTCATTATTTTGCGCTCTCTCTTAGCATACAACGCAACATGTACAATTACAAAGGATACAAAAAGGGAAGCGATATAAACAGACAAATATACTGAGCTCATTTTTACATGCCTTAAAT
The DNA here is from genome assembly GCA_021464625.1 of Proterorhinus semilunaris. Classification (NCBI taxonomy): domain Eukaryota; kingdom Metazoa; phylum Chordata; class Actinopteri; order Gobiiformes; family Gobiidae; genus Proterorhinus; species Proterorhinus semilunaris. The sequence continues at coordinate 25,871,186 of CM038345.1, read as the reverse complement.
GTAAGGAAGTCAGCCTATACACACACACAAGTAAAAAAAAAAGAAAAAAAGAATGCCAAGTGACCTTTAGATATTTGTAGTCCTTTTGTTTAAAATAGCATTAATATACTACACAAAGATAGAAAACTCTAGAGATGAGATGGAATGGAGAGATTAAAGGCATCTTAAAGTCACTAATAGTGAGTGGTAATTTTTTTAAATTTTGAGTTTCTTAATAATTATTACCAAGAGGCGAGCTAAAAAATATGTTTTTTTTTCCTGAAACAGAAGTGAAAAAAATGACAGTACCAATATCAGAATTTCCTTTCATATTATAGAAAAAACATTTTTCTCTACAATTGGTTTCTAAAGTCAAAGAGTCAGCTTGTGTCAAAAGAAAGCTGCCCAGTCTGATAAAATTCAGAAAGAAACAACAAAAAACATAACTCTACACACAAAGTATGCAATGTCAGGTTTGTAAGAAAATGAAAACTCCTCTCGACTTTGAATACTGGTCAAGGCCAACTGCCTCACTCCTGAACACCATAAACCCGCAGGACCCCAGGCCTGCTCCTGACCCTGCCACTGTCAGGTCCTTTGGGGCCGGTCCGCGCACTAGATCAGGCATTAAGACACCCATTACCATAAGGATATCTGCCATTGCCGTTCCTCTAGTCAATTGGAGTGCAGAAATTGTCATAAAGAAAATATGCAGTTTTTAAACAAAACAAACTGTTTAAATAGTCCTCGACCTCTTTGGGCCAGTAACATTATTATACTGTAGATTCGTGGTCAGCTATAACTAAATATAGCTTTCCTTAAAAGCAGTCACATGAATTTCAATTTTGATCTGTGTCCTCAAAGCTGTTAAAAATGTTGACATTGTTGACTGTCAGTGGAGTGTGATTTTCTGAACCGGATTGACTAATCTGAGTGTATGAACAGGTGGATTATTGGGAAATACCAGAATATTTACATCAAACGGCTGTGCGTCAAGAAACTGTAAAATAATGCTACTTGGTTTATTCATGGACATAAACAGTAACTCCCCAATGACTGATTTTGGTTCAACACCGTCCATCCCGGAAGACTCGGACTCACCTCGGACAAAGGCGCTGAGCTTGTGATTTTATGAATCGACAGCGACAGCCACCAGAGACAAGAGCCATTTCAGAATTTCACACGTATAAAGACCAAAGCATATAAGAGGCTGGACTGCACACTAATATTTTCAAAAAGTTTAACAAAAACAACAAAAAATAAGAGTCAACATTAAATTGAACAAAACAAGAGTTGCCTACAATGTTTCATTGTCTTTTTTAAGATAAGGCTTCCTATTTCAATTAAAAGATTGTGTGCATGTTTCAATATAGTCAGTTAACGCAGTCTGACAAAGGTATTCCTGTATTGTCTTTGTTTCCTGTCCGTCCTTCCCTTGCTCCTCCAGAGTACTGGAAAAGGGAAGCACATGTGAAAGCCTTTGACAGAAGGCTGTGGGTTTGGCCTGGAGCAATGGTCCACCCCTGAGGTCCATGTTCACATGAGCCCCTAACCCGCTGACTGCTCCCACAGACAGCGAGGGAGAGGGGTGTCCTTCCCAAAATATAAAGGACATAATGACAACAGAGAAAAACAGGAAACCCTTAGGACCATCTCAACCTCCTTTTACTCTCCTCTTTTTGGCGCCTTGTGGCAGTGCAGAGGGATCAGGAGTAACGACATGAGACACAGAAACCCGCTCTGACTCCGATTCCACTTCGAGTTCTTGCTCATCTGCTCATGTACGGCGGCTGCTTTGGGACACCGGCATAACTGTGATGAGAGGGAGTAGTATACATCATGTTGCCGTGGTGATTAGGCTGCATAGGCTGTTGTGGATAACCCTGGCCTCCCATCATCCCCATCTGCATCTGCATGGGGTACTGCGCAGGCTGATTCATGTACGGAGGGTTGCCATGATAGCTACTGTTCATCATGGGCTGGGGCATTCGGTATCCCGCTGCGGACATAGCATTAAGAGGTGCCATGTTCATAGAGTTATAAGGAGCGGGTGTTGGCATGAGGTTTGGCATCATGCCTCTCTGAACGGTCAAAGTCCGTGGGGTCCCCTGCATGGCCACTGCCCCAGAGCTGCGTCCGTACAGCTGCTGCTGGTGAGGGGCGGGGGCGAGCTGCTGAGTGGCTTTAGAGCGGATGGAAATGTGGCCTTTGACGGTCGCCATTTGTCCTTGTAGCCGCTGCGTGTGCGGCGGGGGGCCGAGGCCGATGTTTGTGGTGGGCATGTTACACTGCAGCTGAAGGGAGCCCAGGTTCATTGAGCCAGAGCTGAGGTTGGGAGGGGGCGTCATGGTGGGCTGGCCCTGAGGGGTGTGAGGCGATGGGGCCAGTCCGGGGTTGGACAGAGAGACACTGGTGGCGTAAGACGTGACAGACGCAGAGTGGGAGTAGGGCATGCCGTGAGGGTCCATGATGGTGTTTGTGAGCTGCTGCAGTTTGGCCAGGCTGAAGGTGGCAGAGGGCTGAGGGTACCCCCCTGTGCCAAAGTCCTGGCCCATACGTTCATAAAGAGTTCTGCCCGCTCCTCCGCCGCCACTCTCTGGGATCTCCATGATCATTGGCGTGGAGGCAAAGCCGTTGCCCATACTGCACTGGGACAGGGGCTGCTGTTGTTGCTGTGGAGGAGGTGGGGGTGCAGAGGGTGCAGATTGGGAGTTGGGCGTCTGCTGCGGTGGCTGCTGTGGGACCTTCTTCGGGGGCGGCTGTTGCTGCTGGTTGGTGCTGGGAGGCCTCTCTATGACGCCGCAGCTCTGAGGAGACTTGATGCCACAGCCGGGGGTGTTGGACGGAGGTGGAGGCGGAGGAGGCTGTGGTACTGCAACATTATTGGGACCACTGTTTGGGCCTGGTCCCGTCTGCTGGATGTGGCTGCAGCTGCCCATGGTGTGCTGCCCTCCTGTCCCGGCGGAGGAGTTTAGGGTGGGGGTTGGAACGAAAGAGCAGCTGTTGGACTGGGAGGATGACGAGGGCGGTGCGGAGCTGGAGGAAGATGGAGCAGAGGATGAGGAGGCAGTGGAAGCGACAACGGACGTAATACCGCCTCCATTTCCCCCATTCCCCGTCCCGTTACCGCCCCCTCCCAGAGTGGAGTCATAGCTGCTGGGGTTGTCATAGTTCTCTGTGGTGCTCTCTATACTGCCCAAATCACTGAAGCCACTGTCCACCACCTGCTGTGAGTGGTCAGACACTGATGGGACGTCCATCATGGGTGAAGTCTCCATATTCTGCTGGGATGGCGCAGAGAGAGAACTGGGGTGCTCAGGCGTGATTTGAGTGTACCCTCCTCCTGTACCCCCACTATTGCCCCCAGCTCCATTTGGGCCAGGGGTGCCTCCCCTCTGCCCTGCCGGTGTTGTGTCCATAACACCAGAATTGAGCCCGGGACTGTTGACCGAGCGCACAGATTGATTGGGTAAAGGAGGTATGGGGGGGTTGGGCATTGGGCTACTGTGTTGGGATGCACCACATTCCTCCACCAAAGACATGGCCTCCTCCTCGCCCTCCCCCGTGTGGCTGTAACTTTGCAGTGTCCGGCACGCAGCCAGGGTCTCCTCGCAGTCCTGGTAAGCTCCGTGGTGCGGGTGGGGTTCAGCCTCTTCCTCTTGGGCTTCCCCCTGCGTCAGGGACTGGACCGCCTGAACGGTCTCCAGGTCTAGCTCATTGGAGTGGTGGTGGGGGTGATGGTCCGGCGGGTTTGGGACAGGGTGCTGTGGCTCCATTAACAGCGTGACATTCTTGTCTTCGTGCAGAGGCGGCAGGTCCATAGGCTCTGAGGGAACAGACATGGCCGTGACAGTCTCCACAGCTGCAGCAGCTGCGGCAGACTCCTCCTGCTCTCTGCGCCTCCTCTCGTCCTGCTGGGGGTCGACTGACGACGGGCCGCTCTTTGGTGCCTGCTCCTCCTCAGCCTCCTCCACCTCTTCCTCCGCCTCCTGCTTGTTGACGTGTTCTCTGGCCACGCTGTTCTCCATGTCTAAAAAAGCCTCCGCCTGTGGTTCTTCTTTAACGGGTGGGGAGCTGGCCCGGGACGCCTGCTCCTCTTCCTCCTCCTCCTCCTCCTCCTCTTCGTCAGAGTCGGGGTCTTTGCGTTTCTTGCTGTTGCTCTTGTCGTCCACGTGCCCGTCTCCTTCATCATCTGCATCGTGGTCCTCACTGCGGCGACTGCCGGACCCCGGTGTGACCGCCGCTCTCCGACTCATGCTGCTGCTGCACTCCTCCTCCTCTCGTTCTTCATCATACTCGTCCTCTTCGCGGTCCCCCTCTGTGTCCTGTGGTCTGGAGGGGGGTGCTCTTGGTCCTGGAGTGGAGGAAGAGGATGATGGAGACAGCAACGGACGGGACGGGGGACGACTGGGTTTGTCATCCTCCTGTTCATCGTCCTCTTCATCTTCCTCCTCTTCCTCAGGCTCGGAGGCGGGTGGCGGCTTTGGCGCAGGCTGTGGGGTTTGTCTGAGGGCTGGGTTTTTGGGAGGCCTGCCTCTCCTCCTGGGCACCTTTTGTTCGACAGGTTTGGGACGATAATCGTCCTCTTCGTCAGAGTCTCTTTCTTTGTCGTCTCGACACACTCGTTTTCCACTGCGATCGTCCAGAGAAGAGTCCTTGTCCATCTGTTGGTCCAGGAGCCTTCGTCTCTCCTGCTCCTGCCGCTCCGCCTCCTCCTGGGCCCTCTGCAGGTACCAGCCTCGGGGTTTGCGGCCCGGCTTCATCTTGATTTTAGGGGGTGGAGGATCCCCACTCTGGTTTTCAGCAGCAGCGCGCTGGTTTGCCCCGCTGCCTGGGGGTCTCCCTGGCCCCCTTTTCTTCCAGTGCAGAGGTTTGCGGCTCTTTCCTTTGGGCCAGCCCTTCTTCTTTTTGACTGGTGCTTCAGGGTTAGCAGAGGGGTCTGTGGAGGATGCCGATAGGACAGATACTGGCTTTAGGACAGGGGTAATTTCTGAAAAGAAGATAAAAAGACAAAGAAACACATATTAAATAACAGTGGTTTGCCTAAAAGTGTTGTATATTCTCTTTTAGATACGCACCATCATCCTCAGAGTCAGTGAGATTGGTGAGGCGCGGGCGTTTTGGGCCTGGGTCAGATAAGCGCAGCGCAGAGCGGGCAGGTGGGTACCGCCTCAGGGGGTGTCCAAACGGCGTCTCCTCCTCCAGTCTGGGCATGGGCCTCTCGGAATCTGAATCTACAAAGGGCTCGTCCAGGACCTCTGTGGTCTCAGAGATGGTCTCGGTCACCACGCTGCTGTGGGGGTGACTGCGCTGACGAAAACGACGCTTCCTTAACGGCTTCTGGGAAACAAACAGCCATTCAGTGTCACAAATTCACCCAAGAGATTTGCACCCGATTAGTTAATTTCTTCACTAACCTTGCACTTGAGCCCCATGGCTGGTTTGGTGAGCATCGGAGGAGAGCACGCCCTCCTGTCCTCATCGTCCTCGTCTTCATCGTCCTCCTCCTCTTCCTCACTGCTCTCACTGAAGCAGCTCTTCCTCAGAGGAGAGTCACTCATTCTAGGGACTCCAGGCAGCTGTCCCAAACTGTCCCCAGGTCCCTCAGTCAGTCTGGGTTTGGGCCCTCTCTTTTTTCTGGGGGGGCGGCCTCTCCGGGAGGGGGTTATGGAATGACTGGTCATTCCCAGTTTGTGAAAAGATATGGGCTCCGTTTGTCTGTCCAGAGAGAAGAGAGAGGGCGGGCTGCTGGAAGAACCGAGAGTTTTGTCCTGCTCCGTCTCGTCGTCCTCGTCGTCTACGGGTCGAATCTTTTGGGGACGTCCGGGGTGGGCGTCTCTTCCTTTGCCCCAGGGCCAGTTTTTGGGTGGGCGCCCCCGAGGTCGGCGCTCCCCGTTCGTGGGAGGGACAAGACGTTGTGGCTCAGGTGGGCTGCGGATGGGAGCGGAGTTTGGGGAACTTTGGCCGAGGGGAAACCCCAAAAATCCCTTCCTCTCTTCCTCCTCCTCTTCATCATCGTCATCTTCTTCCTCATCCTCCCGTTTCTTGGCTTGACGCATGTGCCACGACATTGAGGAGGCCTTCGGATTTGGCTTGATCTGCAAATCAAGTAATCAGAGGAAACGTGTTGGCGACGTGGCTTAAGACAAATAAACACAAAACAAATAACACGTCAACTAAAGTTTCAGTGTCTGGGGCGGAGAACGGATTCCTCTCGTCTTAGATGCGACCGCAGCTTTACCTCTTTGCGCTTGTCTTTGTCGGCCTCTTCGTCATCGTCGTCATCGTCGTCCCCCTCTGCGTCTGACACCACGGTGTTGGTCACAATCACCGGAGTCCAGCGCAGGCACTCGGGGTCCACCTCCAGCAGACGCGGCCGTGCTTTGAGTCGCGCCATGTGGTCCGAGACGAGCTTCTCCCGGCGGACAAGCACCGTTCTGCAAAACAGATGCTTTCTTTTTACCAGTTTGTCCTGACATTTGTGTTTCCTGTGACAATGCAGACGGTTTTCTTGTGCCATTATTACAAAAATAATAGTCAAAACTAACACTTTAGATTACAGTTCCATGTAGGTACAAGAAAGTAACTACACGCGTAAGTGCATGGTTTAATAAAATGGGTGTTTTGACCGTCATATAGATGTGCCAGCTTCATAAAGTTTTATATTTGGGGAAAATAACCGCATAAGTAACGGGAAAATACACCATACCTAATGTGTAACTACTAACTAGACGCTATGTACACCTTTGTTACAGCATGTACGCCTTTAATACACTACATTTTACATTGTTAGCTGTACCTACACATGGAACTCGCGGGCTGTAATCTAAAGTGTTACCGTGAAAGGATGAACGTTATCCGGCGTCTCTAACCTGTCTCCGCGCTGCTCCAGCATGTTGAGGCTGTGCAGAGTGGTGGTGATGTCTTGTGGGCAAATGCCGGTCAGTTTGCTCAGGTGGCGGATGGTAATCTGTCGATCGCGCAGTTCATGGAGACACTCCAGCACCACGCTCTTCCAATAGGCCATGTAAGATAACCGGCCCAGGTCAGAGAGGGGCTTCTCCGGTGACCCCGGCTGGCCTTCGCGCTTTGACAATAGATAACCTAAAAAGAACAAAAACATTATGTATACATGCAAGGAATAACCAGCCAGAGAATCTCCATATGTCAAACCATTCACTTAAGACATAATCTACTCATGTTGCCAGGCCCAATATAAACCAGGTCAAAACATTTGCAAAAGCAAATTCTATCACATAATCCAGCCTGTCCTCCACCTCAGAATGAAACTATAAGCTCTTGTAACGTTATTTTGCCACAAACACAACCCATTTGTTCGGTAATCAACACTTGAACTCACTGAAGTCGATGAGGAATCGTCCAAAACCCTGGCGCTGGTACTGGGGAAGGATCATGATGCATGATACATTGTATTTCTGCTGGCAGTGCTTTTCCTGGAAGGGAATAAAAGCCCAATGTTACGAATGATCAAATACAATTGATGTTTGGCAAAGGACGTGTGCTTGTCTGCCAAGTCTCAACAAATGCAGAACATACACATTAGTTACTTGAAAAACTACAATGTGAGTAACTTTCAGAGAGAAGAAACTCATGGTATGTAAATCTTAAATGCTAAATATACGGCGCAAGTTAACAAATGGGGGACATATATAAATCGAGCCTCACCTTAGAAAAGTACCCAACCAGGTGACACCCCTTGCCGTCGTTCTGCGTCAGGACGTAGAAGAGGAAAGGCTCCACGTCGTAGTACAAGGTCTTATGGTCCAGGAACAGTTTGGCCAAAAGACACAAGTTCTGACAGTAGATTGTGCTCACATTTCCATCGACCTGTGGAGAGAATTGGGATCTAAGTCAGATTAACGCAAATTCGCAAGTGCTAAGCAACGTACACCGCATCTCCAGAGGCTGTGTTGGAAAAAGAGGTGGACAAAGGAAAAGGAGGGAGGGTTCAGTCTGGCAGCCGGCCACGTCTCCGAGCCAAGAAACCAGAGCTGCGGCGACTATGCCCCGAGTCGAGGCACTAAATTATCCGCACAATGCTGTCCCACTCGCAAGGGCTTTACAGTAAATTTGAGGCAATAATAGGGTACAATAGGCACTGAATGCATGGTACACGGCCATAAACTCATTAGTTAAACAGACAGTGAAGCAGCACATTCAAATAGCCCTACCGTATTTTCCCGACTATAAGTCGTCTTATACTCTGGAGCGACGTATAGTCCGGAAAATACGGTAATTGCTTTTATTTGGTGATAGCTTGTCATCTAAGGGTCATGTTTAGGGCTGGGTACCATAGGAAAAAAATATATAATCTGTACTTTAACGATTGTTTTTGATACCGATACCGGAACGATACTTTTTCCGATATCAATACTAAAATATTTATCATCTACAACCAGAAAATAAAACAATAATGTGTGAAAGATCTGGAAATGTACAATGTCGGGTTCATCTCCAGAGTCAGAAAATGGGAAATGATTTGGGAAAAAATGGGGAATAAATTGGGGGGGCGGGGGTACACACACACAAAATTGGGCAACAATTGCAGGAAACCAAACTTTATCTGGACCAAAAGCATCAAAACTTGGTCTCTAAAAGATATATATTGTTTTGGTACCCGTTTGATATTTTTTTCAATACTGGTAGTACCTAAGCTTTTTGTATATATTATTTCCTCTGAAGACGAGTGAAAATCTGTTACCGTAAGGATTCATCATGTATGAAACTTGCTAATCCTGTATATAGAAGTCTACTGTAATGTTCTGATTGTATTTGTTTAGCAGTTCATATTTCAGTCTCGTCTCAAATGTCAATGCTCCGGGGCGGGTTTAAAATCTGCACACTGGACTGAATCTTTTAAGACATGAATTTGAAATGTTATAAAAAAACCTCGCAGGAAAAGTTACAAGTAACTTTTATTCCTCCCAAAATGACGATGGCCGTAGCGAGGTTTAGACGGACAGGGTGGTTGGAGTCCTGCAGTTACGGGCCCTCAAGCGGAGACGGTTATAAAGTTAATGACGAATGGAGGATATGTTCATCCTTGAGAATCAAACCCAAGAACCCCAAAAAAAGAAAAGAAAAGCTAAACACTCTGCCACTGTGGCCACGACTGGTTTCCAAAGAGGTTCAAATCTTACCTCGAAGACAGAGACGTCATCCTTCCTGTAGATCTCGTTGGCAGGAGGGTGAAACCACTGGCACTTCTTCATGTGCTGGTAAAGGATGCTCCGGCTTTTCATGTAGCGCAGGCAGAACTCGCACAGGTAGAGCTTGGGAAGTCTGAGCAGGAAAAACGACAAGGTTTAGTCGAGCACTTTTCGGAATGGACCCGAATAGACGGTATGGTTTGTGATGCTGCGTGGGCGATATGAGATTTTCTTATATCAGAGAATTTGATTTGAACCCATTATTAAAGCATCTGGTGCTTCTTCAGACAATCATAGACGCTGATTGACAGAAGGAGCGGGTGGAAAGAAAGTAGACGTCAAGAGCTGCATTCGAAGGAAAAACTCTGAATCCTAATGTCTAGGTCCTTCCAAACTGGCAGATCATCACAGGGTCAGATAAAGATTGAAATTGACATCACGCTATTTTGACTGTATTCATTATATTGTATTTCACAAACTTCCATCCAAGTAGCATCGAACCGTATGAATAGATGTCAAGTTCCGAAAGATCGTTTTGGGCTCTATCCAAATGATGCAGCCAGTAATAAAAATCCATCCAACTTGGTCCAGGGTTGTGATTTTGTCTTGGACCCTAGAGCTCCGCGTGAATGAAGACTAACAATATTCAACTTCAGGCACCAAATAATAGTTTGGCCAATAGCAGGTCAAATGTAATGCTTTTTAATGCCCAAATACTATAATCTTGCCACAAATGCAAATAATCTGTACATATTTTATGTCTTAAGATCAGTCACATTTCAAACAATAAGGGGAAATTTCATTATTCAAAAGCAAATTAGGAAACTTTTGAGCAAAAAAATAGCAACATTTCAGCCAAAACTACATTTGAATTCGTTCTGGAACATCATTTTTGTATTTTTGATGAACTCGTGCAGTAAAAATACATGAGCAATATCATTATTTCCCAAGAAATTTACATTAAATGCCAGTTTGAATAAAATGTAATGCTTTTAAATCACATTTAAACTCTTAACCCCCGCCTGAACCGAGCACATTATCTTCAGTTCGACTTTACCCAAATCTAAAAGCTTCTGGAAAAAAACATCAAAATGGCGACAAAAATAAGGAGGAAAACCAGGATGAAAACACAATAAAAAAGGATCAAAAAGTGACCCCAAAAAAGATAAACGTGCAGCAAAAAAGTGACAACACGGCAACAATCTGTTTAGATCAGTTTTGCAGGCCTATAAGGCTCTGAGCTCTCCATCCCAGAAGCTTTTAGATTTGGGTAAAGCCAAATTGGAGAAAATAAACTGTTGAAAGGCAGGTGGTGAGAGGTTATGGCCGTCATTGTGGCACAGTTCACACCATCTTATTCATAACCGTTGTGTTTGGTCTTGTTACCTGCTGTACTCTTGTGGATACGGCGACGAATACCACGTCTGGATCTCGAATTTCCCAAACTCGATGACCGAGGGGCAGCGCATCTGGGGGTCTGGAGGTCCGGTCACTCCCACTTTCTACACATGCGACGGCGCAGACGCAACAGCAAGAACAAAGTTAAACAATTAGCAATTCTGACGATACAAGGGGGAAACATGTCTCGGTGTAACACAATTGTTCCAAAGTTTATTGCTGCAATTTCTAACAAGCGTGCACTCAATGTTGACGCTAATCTCGTTATAGCCTTTTACTGGGCATTTAAGTCCTGCTACTTTGCAGAAATCAATGACGGCGTAGTGCTTTGTGCAACTTTTTTAGCATCAGACAAAACACCGCAATACAACTCTTTGGAGAAAATGCTGCTAAATGGAGTCATAAAAGTGAATGAAACTTAATTAAAATTGTGAAGCGGGCACTGGTTTAGTATTTGCACCACTATGACCATTGAGCTTTCATCTGTGAGTCGATACAAACCACACTCACAATCAGAGTTTCATATCAACGGAAAGAAACGCCAAAGTGGGTACATTTTTACCCATAGTTTATGGGTTGGATTGATTTCTTATCACAAAATCAGGTGTAAATGTACAAATACATATCAGTTATTGTTGTTATAGGTTTGACTAATATTGGTCATTGGTTCAAATTTCCAATATTAAGCATCAGTTTCAATTTCATCCTGTAGCCACAACACTACACGGTTTTAGATGGTGTAAATAAAGTTAAGATGGTAAGAATCCTACACGGTTTACCCGACAGGAAAGGAGAAGATTTTATTAGAGCTGGGACAAAATATCAGATCGCAATACTTAGTGCTAAAATACCAAGTATCGATACTTTATCAAGTATCGCAATACTTTCAATACTAGTGTCTGGAGGCATTTTTATCATTTTGTTTTCCAGTAACAGTTACACAGCATTTTGATACTTTATGTGTTAATGCACTTTCCAATCTTAAAACTTCAATAAATGTCAAATGGCATTTGGTTTATAAACTTATGACTGTTTACACATTTTAAGTTAAACATGTCACTTATCATAATTACTTCCTGTATCACAATACGTCTCAGATCAGCCCATGAGGATCGTGATATGTATCAGATCGTGACAAAAGTGGATTGTCCCAGCCCTTCATTTTATTCTTTAGGAAATAAATAAGTGTGTTGACATTTATGAGTTTGTTTCCCGACTTGTGCGAGTGTTTAGGTTTATTTTTCAGATCACAAAACCATTTTTCTCAGTCATTTTTAGAGTTAGCAGATTTTTAAGAATAAATACAAATATGAACATTTTAGCGCTAAAATAAACAGAGGGGTAATGAAAACCTCCTGAACTCACTGTCTACAAGGATGTGCCGTAAGCTGTAAATCGAGTATTTTTTACTGCACCTGTAACGCCAATTCCTGGATGTGTCTGAATAACTCGATGTCTTTTTCCGTCAGGTTTTCGTGACCCGGCAGTTTGTCGTCCTCGTCACGCCAGTCGCTGCCTTCCTGATTGTCTGGGGATCGGAGAACAGTCACCATTAGTGCAAATCTAGTGCGAGGCTCTCCAGACAGGGAGCCAAGATGTCTGACCATTGATTTTTTTTTTTTTTTTACACAAGCGTTACAGCCACAGTCACCGCCGGTGATACGCACCACCACAGACGACCTCATCGTTCACACAGACAGTTATTTAGCTCAGTGGATCTCAGACTTTTGACACAAAGCACCGCCAGGGCACATTTTGGGCTTTTCAAGATCCATATTTAATGAAGGAAAATTGACTTTTATCCCTTTGTGAACCCAAGTCTAAACAAATACCAAAGATTTAAACTTGTATTGATTGATAGAAAAGTACACGCACAGAACAGGGACAAAACCAACACAGATAAAACCTTGTTACGGCCCTGTGTTAAAGATGATCTATTACTAAACAAGTGGATCATGATTTAGCTGAAAAGTCACTACTAATGAGCTTAGTAAGGTTTCTGTTTTGTGATTAGATTTATATTTTACAGACTTAATTCAAAGGGCACTTTTCAAACACATCGCACATATTAATATTCGAGAAATCTTATATATATTTGTACCAAATTCAAAAGCTAGCTATACATATATAAAATAACAAATAAAAATCATACAAAAATTAAAATTTAAGTAGTATTTCCATAAAAACTATTTGGTAAATTCATAGAACTTTTGAAAAGTAAAACTTGATCAAACTTGGGTGAAATGTATACAGTGGTGAATGTAATGTGTTAAATTAATTGTGTTAAACTCTGCTGTAATTCCTAAGGTAATATCTGCCTAAATACTTTAATGTGTAATTTACACGTTTTTTTTAAACTGTTTTTCACCTGATCTGATCCACCAATTAACAAATAAATGATCAGAGTGGAATCCAGTTTCGAGTCCATTAGTGACCCCGTCCTCCACAAGTTTGGGAACTTGTACAGCTAGAGCTAAAAGACTTGACAAAGGCGGATTATGAAGCGCAAAACTATTACCAGAATCACAAGCTTTTCAGAAAATGTTTGTGGGTCTAAACTCCAGATTTAGCAGGTTTTACACAAAAAGGTCCATCAATGAAGAGAATTTTATTGTTTGTAAAGGACAATGTACTTTCCAAATAATTACGGTTCATGTCAAATTATAATGTCGACTCAGCTGTTTATTAATTAGGCAACAAAGATTAAACTTTAACTTCATGATAAGATGAGAAATAAAAAGTCCTTGAGAAAGCCCATGTACCCTGTAGTGTTTGAGTGCAGTTTAAGAACCACTGTTTTAGCAGATAAAGCCACAAGGGGGAGCAGCGACAGAGAGGCAATGAGGGAGGAGTGTAATAAACTCTAATAGACTCAAGTTCTAGAGGATTCAACCCTTGTCGGGGGGAAAAAACCTATTAGCCTTGTCAATATTCCTGCCCTCACTGTGTTGGGACGCACAGAGGGAGCGCGACTGCAGGTGTCCTCGAAAAATTACAGTGTTTTTTTAATGCATGAGCAAACATTTTCTCAAGCAAAAACACATAATAAATCAATGCGTGCCTTTTAGCGCTGCTCGGCAATTTCCAGACACTGTACAAGAAGAGTCCCATTTGTTACAACACCCAGTTTATAGATTAAGATGGCAGCGCTGAGCGGGTAGAGCAGCGTAATTAGGTTTGTTAAAGGTGTTGCATGGCTACAAGGTACAGCATATGTTTGTTAGTATGCTTTAAGCCAATTAGTTTGTAAAAAATAAAGCTCTTGGGGTTAGTGTTGTATTAAATTACTGCTTTTAGCCAAAGGTAGCCATTGCAAAAAGCAGAAAACACCCCCTTCCCCTTACCCGCCCTGTCATCCTCATCGCCCTTGCAGCTGACTTTCTTACGGATGCGGCACTGCTGGGAGTAGTCCACCACTTCCTGTCGCGCCTTACGTCCCTCCGGTGACGGCGTGAAGAACTTGGTGAGTGCGTCGATCAAGCCCTTGGTCTTGTTGTTGAACCGGAGGCCGCTCTGGGACAAGTCGTCGTCCTCGCGCATCGAAAACAGCAACCTGTCATCGCCGGGGTAACCATCGCACGACGAACTGGACGAGGAGTTGGCCGAAGCGGAGCGCCTTCTCCGACCGCGGCCGCCGAGCTTCTTGAACGGCCTGCCCGGTCTGGACACAGGAGGGGGGGGGTTATGGAGGACCTCTGCCAATGGGCTGTACGCTCCATATCTAATATATCAGCTTTAAGATTTATGTAGTCGTGTTGGGCCAGTTCAGTAAAACAACATTTTTTAAATAATAATCTCCTTCCCATCTACACAGAAAGAGCAGAAGACGCAGCCGTTAAAAGCATCTCTCACCTGTTCTTGGGCCGCCCCAATGGTCCGCTGTAGCGTTTGATTTGTGCTGACTTGTCATGTAAAACCTTTCCCTTTTTTCTTGGCTGACAGATTTGACAAATCCACATGCCTAGAAGAGAGGAGGCGAATAGATTTACACAGTGGAGAGGATTAGACATGACAGCAGCAAATCTGATTAATTATCACAGTATGTTGATGTTGGGAGACAATACATAAACATTAGTGCCACTCAAACACAAGTGTGTTTACCCTTTGGCATCCGCATGAGTGGAGGGTCACAGCACTCCATGTGGAAGCCCCGGTCACAGGAGTCACAGAACAGCATGTTGTCCTGCAGACAGACAGTGAAGTGAGCTTCACTCATCGATATAATGGACAGGCATAATAAACATGCTGGGGATGGTGCAGAGATGGTTGTTTGAGCCGCTCTTCTCTTTAAACCAAATGCATGTCTTCCGTTTCCTTTTTTAACCAACATTTCAGAAACAATGATTCCTGACTTGACATAAAAGGCAGAGACAGAAATGGGCTGCACTAAAATAGCTCAGTCCCAGGACTACAGATATATCTGTCAGCGTCTCTATCCGGCTCTTAAGCACAGAGTGCTCACAGTCCGCCATATTCACTCAGCCACTCACCGCATTCTTCCCTTGATCCTGACAGCTGCTGCAAGTCTTGCATTCGATGCACTGCCACCACAGCGCCTTGACTCGTGCTGTGAGCTCTGGGGAGAACTTGAGACAGGACGGGTGGCCTGCAGGTACAACACATGCATATTTAAGAGCTTCAGCATCATATCTTATTTTTCTGTCACAGTCTGACTGACAGCCATGACCCACTTGCATCACTACAGAGAGAAGGGAAAAATGTTCTTTTGGAAGAGAGATCTTCTCCTGGATCCAACCTGGCTGCAAACAGTGTTCAAACATAAATGACAATGTGCCAAGACGAGCTTTACCGCGCTTTGAAAAGCAGCAAAGAGACAGCTTTATACTGAGGGCAAAGTCAAAGACAGAGAGAACAAGAAAGACGAGTTCTTTTACACCAAACTGTGATCATGGCCCTTCGATGTAACACTTGTTAACTACATTTCACTCCTTCGCACAAGCTTTTAATGAACATTCGGTTTACATAACGATTGATGCTCAAGTACATTAGCAGTTTCAACTACGTCTAATCAAAATAGAGCTAAACTGCTGCTCGTCTTCAGTCACTTTGACTCTTCATCAGGATGCATCACTCACCGCTGTTGCCACAGTCTGCGCAGGAGATGAGCTCTTCAGGTTTCTTATCGCGGTTTTGCTCCTTGGTGCCCAAACAGAAGCTGCAGATGGGGATTGGCTCTGCCACAGGCTGCAGATAGAGACAGGGCAGAGGAGACGGTTAATGTCCACAGACGAGACGACAACAAGGCGGCTCTTGTAGCCGGATACACTGAATGATTGTTGCCGTTTCTGTGTAATAAGCCGCTAATGGCCTAAATAAAAACTGCTGTCACACAAGTGCCTTTTTTGTTCAAAGACAATGAACAGCCTCTGATGAGTCAACTCGTACAATTTATAAAAACAATCATGTTACAAGCTGCTTCTTGTGATATTTGTGCCTTGAATGATCCACAGCTGTAACGTGCTGGAAAGATTAGACATTTTTGTTTAGTGTGACTCATTTGAAAGTCAACATGCCAATATTTGAGTTGGCAACAGGAACAGACGCGTCGAGCTGCAGAAACATTGATAGCACGCATTTACTTCAATCATTGCACTTCTTAAATTCTCATTTCAAATCACTAGTAGTAAATAGTAATTCTAAGTATCAAACCACGTGAGAAATGTATGAGATTGTATGATTTTTCCCCAGTGACTTTGATTTACACCAGATGCCTAAAGATTCAAGGGTTTATACCAGGCAGAAGCAAGTCAAATGTAATGCCATTTAATTGCCCAAATACTACATGTTAATACCACAAACACAGAAATCTGTGCATATTTCATTTCTTAACCTCTTACCCCCCGCCTGAACCGAGCGCAGTTTCTCCAGTTCGGCATTACCCAAATCTGAAAACTTCGACTGAAGAGCAGTGTAATGCCTCATTTGAAAGCCAAGATCTCCAAAAGTGATTGTAACTTTGATGCGACATCGTCTCCGCGTTTGTCTCTTCTTTGTCATGTTTTTGTTACTTTTTTTGTGGATTTTCCGGCACTTTTTTGTTACGTTTTTGGTCATGTTTTTGTTGCTCGTTTGTCCGTTTTCCTCACATTTGTCACTTTTCCGATGCGTTTCTTTCATATTTTATGCTTTTTTGTCAAGCTTTTAAATTGTGTGCTCGGTCTAGGTGGGGGGTTAGAGGTTAAGATTTGCAAACATCTGCCCAAGCCCGTTAGACCTCAGAAGCGAAGCAGGGAGGGCCTGGTTGGTACTAGGATGGGAGACTGTTTGAGAACACCAGGAAGTGAATGAGTGAATGGAGTGAGTGAGAGAATGGTGGTGGTGGTCGGAGGGGCCGATGGCAAAGACTGGTTGTCTTGCTTCCGTCAGCTTTCCCCAGGGCAGCTGTGGCTACAATAGCAGCTTACCACCACCACGAGTATGGAGTGAATGAATAATGCAATGTGAAGCGTATCTGAGTGTCCAGAGAAGTGCTATATAAAACCAATGCATCATTTTATTCATCAAACAGAGGAAAGAGAATTAAAAAAAAACAAGCAACTTTTAGCAAAAGAAATTGGTACATTTTAGCCAAAACGGCAACTGAATAGATTCTAAAACATAATTTCAGTATTTTTTTAATACATTTATACAGTAATTGAGCAATGTCATACATTTTCCAATAAATTCAAATTTAATGTCAGTTTTAATCCAATTTAATGCTTTTTAATGACATTTAAGGCCTTGATTTTGGCACAATTCATATGATTTTTAATGCCTTCAAGTGACAAGCATAATATGAACAATGGGGGTGAACTAAAAATGTGATTTTAAACAAATCGTATGTATCGGAAAAATATTGTTATTAGATTTGCAGACTTGCGTTTGAAAGCTAAACAAGATTTTGATCAAACAAGCTACTCAGAGGAACACCTGCACGCAGAAAGACCGCCCACTGGTATTCAATCTAATACAACGACGACACATTCAAAACAAATCTCTGGCGTCATTCAAACAGGTGGAAAGTATTCATAAGACACGGCGCACACAATGGGGCCGCTGCTATTGTCAGGGGAGCAGGTGTAGTTCCGGGATGGGGCAGCGCTACACACGGGTGGATTGAATATTTGCAGATTTATGAGCGAGCGAGGGGACTGCTGCTGCCGAACTAGACATCTGGGTGGTTGTTTGTTTACAGCGCAGCGACTGTTGACTAGCAGCGAGGGGGGGGGCAGTAACACGACGGCGCGCAATGTTTTACCAAGACGCGCATCCAAACAAACCAGTGCAGCCGTGGAGGAAAATTGGCATCGATCTCGAGTGGAAATTTGAGCAAGAGGATTTGCGTAATTAGAAGGACACCGTGCAACACTCGCCAACTGCCCTGAATGCTGCCGCGACGATATTGCAGCACAATTACACTAAACCATTTCAACACAACTCATTTTAAATATGTCAAACTGAACTTTTTTCATCGCGACACAAACAAAAAGCAACTTCCCTTTCTCTTAGTACAGCAGCGTTATGGCCTTTTCTGCGAACCCCATTTGCTCATTGTTTCTTTTGTACATCTTTGCTGTGTTCGTGTAAAGTTCGGCGGATTTTTTACTGCAGAGAGTCCGTACTAGTCATGAAGGACTCTGCGTATTTTTCAGCAAACAGTTAACGTTAGCTGAAGAGCTTAAGACATTTGAGACCTACAAATGTTCTTCTTCTGAAACACTGAAGCAGCACCAAGTCAGTCGCAGCGGCTCAGGACTAACCCAACACCTGAACACTATTGTGTTATACAATTGTATAAGGGAGAGAAAAGGAAGTTTACGTTTCCCTCCCTTATAAGTGATCAGTTTTAGGTTGTGTTAGCAACAAAATCAACTTGTCAGAAGAATTGTATCACCTCTGATATAATGATGTGATATATTGTGGATTCTATCGCGCCATCACCTCAATTTATTCAACTTATACAAAGGAATGCCTCATTGAGATGAACCATCTCTTTTTCAAGGGGATCCCAATATTGAGAAAACTATAATTTGGTGGCATATTGTGCAGCATAGAAATAACTGCCGTTATCCGAGACTGTTCCTGATTTGAGTGTTCTTTCCCTACAACAAGTGAACGGTGAAGCCAGTCCCTATATTAAAGTATGGTGAGATGTATTAGGCCCATTTCAAGACATTTTTTTTACATTTCTGTGGTTCTCAAGGATGTCGTTTAGTGGCCACTGGATGTATATTCAAAAAGCAGAAAATTAACTTGATATGATTAAGCATTTAGCTCAGAGGACACTTTTATCGGCTAATTTGTAGCTTAGGTAAAATCTCAAAAGGTCTGAACATTCATTTATGATTTCTAACTAAGCTTTGACCTCACCTATATGGGGTTGTTTGGTTGACTTTTAGCCATCAAACATCCCAGATTATGAAAGATCCAGATGTTTTCAGCTAATAGCTAGAGGAAAAGACACTTAGCAGGCTAATGATTAACGCGGAAAGGTTCACTGGACTATCTGTAGCTGTACTTAGGCGATATATTGTAGCATCTGCCACAAAAGGTTGCCAAATCGCCATGGCATTGGTTGCTATGGTAAAGTCAAATTATCAAGGGAGCAAAAAACAAAAAAGTAGTATTTGGGCTTCAGTGGCATCATCTACTGCCAACGTCTACAAGTCAAACACTTGCAGCCCTATTCTAAAGCTAAAAATCCTATTCAGCACAGATTTGGTTGACTATTCCCCCAAACCTTCCTGCTACTATGCATTTTAATGCAGAAATCTCCACCAGAACAGTGTATTTTCCCCTCCAAGGTCACACTACAACCCATCGCGCCGGAGAGACTCGCTCCTGATTTATTTAGATGCATGAAAACAACAAGACGGCGAGAGGAGCTGGAGTGTGTGTCGGTGTTCGCCGCAGAGCTGTTCTGGAGCCGAGGCGAAGGCAGCAGGTCCTGGCAGCGGAGGAGACAGGGACACGCGCTTGATTTATTGGGTTCATTTCCTTCTGACTCAGGCTGCTTGCAATCCCTCTGCCTCGCTCCCCTCCTTAGCTCGCCCCCCTCAGAGCCAACCAACCAGCACAGCAGAGATGGCTGGATGAGAGTAAAGACGGCAGTAGCAAATACACAGAGTAAAGTTGCAACATTAACTGTAATTATGGCCGCGCAACATTAATTCATCATCGCAAAAAAGCCACATATCACAAAAGTCACAATATATCGCACTGAGGTCTTTTACCTGGCTGAAAATTTAACTGTTTTTGCTATCACAGTCTAAGAAGAAGAAACGGTTCAGTTTTAGTCATGAATTTTTAAATTTGGTTTAATTTCAAATTAGTTTTGGATCTGATTTTGTGGGTATTATGCTTTTTCCCAGGTATTTGGTAATATACCTTCTAACCAAAATGCAATATTAATCTAAAACAAAATATCTACTAGTTTCACTTCCTGATCCTCTGAGCGAGCAAAATGACCCCTCCCTCCGTATGGCGCAGATTGGCAACCTAGCTTCAGTCAGTCTCCCTCAGAGGCTGTGGCTACAGTAGACAATAGTAACTTGTAAAGCGCAATACAAATGTAAGCCATTATTATCATTAGGGCTGCCAACTTTGGTTGTTTAGTCGACGCCGTCGTGGTCGACCAAGATTTTCATTGGTCGACTAAATGCACTCACTTTTGCAACGATTGAGATGCTCTCAATTTACATAACACCAGAGGCCCGTGGCAGGTCTATCTTTTACCTTGGGTTAATATTTCATTATAAAAACAGATATATCAAAGTTTTACAGAGTGACGTTTGAATTGTTTGTGTTAAATGCTTTTGCTAAAAAATAATAATAAAATTAAACTTTGAGGAGAGAAATGGGGACGGGGAGGCCTCACCTGCGTGCACATGATCAGCTGAGATCAGGGGCTCTGTGTCTTGGTGAGAAGTTTCCTTCAATAGGCCAAAGTTCTACCGTTTAAACCACAAATACCCTGGTTCTACAGTGAAATAGCCGACACATCAGTCTGACGCCTGTCCACTACTAAAGCACATGGGAGAACGAAGCGAAAGTCTAACGTCAGGCTCTGCAGCTCATGGACCTGCTAAGACGAGGAGACCCGCGTAACGTGAACCGATTCATCACTACACCGTGCAGCGCAAACGTCTATGAAATGAAGCGGCCTGGGAGGACGTCACACAGAACCACGCGGGCATTTCACAATAAAGCACATGGCTCGTGTTTACATTACGGCGAAACAGAGACAAGTGACACACAGAAGTGTTGGAAGAACTACCGCTTTATTTGGATTATATGGACAGCACATGTACAGCAGCAGATGCAGGACTGAGGCAGGGAGCTGGAGTCTTACAGAGTCTTATGTAAAACTCTGAACCTTGCTGCTTAGACCTCTATGAAAATGCATGACTCTTTTATTATTAGTGTAGCAGTTCATGTTTCAGTCGTCAGTCAAGTGTGGAGGCGTTAAGCATGAGCACCAGGATTTACTATTTTACTTATTTTTCGATTCGAATAAATATTAAGACTAGGGTGAAATTAATGTCATTTTAAGTGTGTATACTGAGACTACTTCAAGTCATCCGTGCTCAATGCTAAATAAAAATCCCGTCACCGTCTTCCACTACCCATAAAGGGTTATCTGTATTTTTTGAGGGGGCGTGTAACAATACTGTACAAATTACGCAGTACACTTCAGGCACCATTCCACCTCTACAAGTGGCACGTGAAGTCGAGGAAAGACAGCGGTAACCTTAAGTGGTGAGGAGCTGGAGATTTAAGGAGAAGCCGATAAGCGGCGACAAGAGGAAAGGAAGAGATAAAGCTTTAGCTGTGGATAAATACGTCACTCCTGCTCAATTTCTACAGCCATTTTACATCCGCTAAACCTGGAAAAAGTGTTTGTTTTATGTGAGAGGGAGAGGAGTCTGAAGCTTCACATGACAATACTTTTATAGTCCCGATTTAGTCTTTTTTAAGTGGATACAGTTTGAAGACAAAAATAATTGCTTAGGATTTTGTGACATTTATTGGGGCACATTGTTACCCTTCATTTAAGGATGACCAAAGTCTGAAGAAATAAAATGGCCAATTGAGGTTTAAGAGAGTAATATAAACAGTCTTTTACATCAAGTACTCAAAAGGAGACCACAAATTGGTGTCCTAAGCAAGCAATTAAAATATGAGCATGGCTGCGTGAAGCACTTACGACGACCCTAAGCACCGGTCGATAGCGAAAGCGCCGGAGTGAGATGAATGGCCGCTTCTTGAGGAGACAGAACAACGACGCAGAGCAGAGGGCGACTGAAGGGAGCGAGTGAACTGTTAAGTGAAAGAAAGAGGGAAAATGTGGCGCAGACAAGGAGCTCAGAGCAGGGGCTGCGTGCGACCAACACCTCAATCATTCCTGTCTGTTAACCCTCCGTTTGCCGGACGGGGCCAAATGCTGCCGCCCCACTTTGAGTAAACACAGCGCTGGATGTTGGAGCGCGGCTGCCGCTGTAGAGATGAATTCCTGACAGATAGTAAAAATGAAACGCTAATCCTTCATGACAGGGATATCGCGGAGAAAGAAACTGCCTGTGCTCCTCGTGAGAGTCATTGTCCTCTGGTTTTGGAGACTTTTGGAGCCCAGTTGGAGTGGGCTGCTGCGAAATTACAGTCACTCCAGAAATTTCCCTCCGTAAAAGCTCCATAATGCTACACTCATGGGCGTCAGACTGGGGGGGTAAAGGGTACCGAGTACCCAGGTCCCAGAGCAGGGTAGGGGCCCTCAAAAGTGCTGCAAAAAGCGTTCTGTATTAGGGCTGAACGATTTTGAGAAATAATCTAATTGCGATTTTTTTTCTTCAATATTGCGATTGCGATTAAATATGCGATTATTGTTGCAAGGTCCTCTTCTCATGTATTTTTCACCTAACACAAGCAATAAATCAGCCTGTTTCATAATAAACAATATTTGAAGTGAAAATTGCAACAAAATTGTTGCTTGACCTATTCAAAATGTGTGTGGACTGCACTTCTTAAACTGTCTGAACTTAACAGTACAGCCTATAAATAAATGCTAAATTATATAGATATGAAAAAAAATAACTCACTGATCCAGTCAGTAACATCACCCAGACTAAAGTGCAGGAAAGTAAGAACAAACGTCTGCTTTAACTAGTTGGAAAAGTTTTAGGAAATCAAACTCCCAATTAATACAAAATAAGCTATTTAATTTATTAAATAGTACTTTATTATTTCGGCCAATCAAATCCCAGTCTGAGCTGCGACTCGTAGTACTTCAGATGCGCGTTATTGAAGGACACGGAGAGGCCAGATGGAGCACACGCCAAATCACAGTGGAATTAAGAGCAGCATTTTGGTTTTGGGATGTAACTTTGGACAATATGAAGAAAGAAAAGAACACTGACACAAGGAGACGGGACATGAGGTGCCAGACACAGACACGTATCTTTGACTCGCAGCCATTTAGTGACATTTCAGCTTAAACAGCACATTTCCTCAGCAAAATAAGACATGACACTGACTCCTGCCTCGGATCCTAGTTACCAACCCTTTTCATACTGCAGTTTAGTGTTTATATCTAGCGTCTGTACGACCTACGGAGCGGATATGCGGTAGACGCAAAGGTAAATAAAGGCACATGGCACATCGCCTCCGCGGATACTTAATGGTCATGAAACGTCATTATGCTTTTGAGATAAGTTCTTTATCCACAACATTCCCAAACATAAGCCCCCTAAACTGAGCCACAAACGACTCTTTACTTTTTACAATCAGCACAGACTCACCTATATATGTCTGTGGAGGCAGAGGCGTGTGAATCCGGAGGTGAGGGAGTTTCTGTGATCATCAGAGCGTGTAGTAGCGGCGACGGAATGGCGTGATTAGCACTGCGGCTAACGCAATGCTAACGGAGAAAAGCAATATTCCTTCGCGGTGGCTGCATGATAAACGCTGATATTTTCACTGTACATCCACAATCTACCGCGCACCTTCACTAGACTGAGACGTAAACAAAAGCACGCGACGGAGCGGACTTTGCTGCCATATCTCGTTGCTCTATTTACTTCCCAAATCGCGTGCCCTGCGATTACGAAATCGCGTTGTGTAATATCGCGATAAAATTGCAAATGCAATTAATCGTTCAGCCCTATTCTGTATTGTACTTTCTAAATTTCCTCATAATTGATATAAGAATTGAACATAACCAGGCTGAGATACAGTGGTTGCGAGACAGAATTGTGCACAAACAATATTGATGGATGAAACTCAGGGCCTGGACACCCCTTTAAAAATGTGCCAAATAGTTCAGCCCACACACCAGTGTTCAGGACCGTGCGCTTCAACTCAACTGTGATTTTGATGAGGTGGGCTCTGTGTGCTTTTTTTATTTAACACTAGCTTATTCTAGCTGACCTTAGATGCAACTTTCTGGTCATAAATGACAGTTAAACATGAAGTGAGGCGAGTCCCTGCCTCTGCCTGCTGAGAAGTGGAAGGTGCAGAGTCAGAGAAAGCGCCAGAGCTCCTTCTCGCTTCAACCTCTAAAGTTTCTCTTTCCTTGTATTTATTGGAATTGACTGCAATCAGGCCACAGGTCCCTCACGCTATTTTTGCAGAATTAATTATGCTAACTGGCCACGTGCATTTGGAGCATTATAAATGCTCAGCTTTGGAGACGAGTCAACGTGGTTCTAGTGAAAAGGTGCAGGGCTCATCTAGCCTATTCCAGCGTAACTTTTTAGAACAAGAATTTACTGACAATACACTTAAAGGTAGGCTTCAAATATGTGAGAGACTAAATCAGGCTGAAGCTCTTGAGTTTTTTGTTCATGCCTGAATACATGACAGTATCATTATCTTTTGTAAAATAGCATTTTAAGTCACACATTTGTTATTCCCTGCACAAATATCCCATGTCCCTGGTGCAGCCCTCCTGTTTAATGTGGTATGCTAATAATAATTATGTTCCATCTAAAACTAGCTATTTCAATTGGCTCAATGAAAGTACAATATTCCACCACCAATTTATATTACTACAGGATTAAAGGTTATTCAATCAGTTGTTGGGATTATGAAAGAAAATGCCAAAGTAGTCTTTAAAATGGCACTGCATGCTCCACATTTGTTTTCATGTTTGTCTATTATAGCGTTGTTAGGATTCGGGAACAATGAAGTCCCGGGGCGAACTGGACACGCCTCGTGACGGTTAGCAACGCGCTGCAGTCAGTGACTGGGAGGACTAGAAATGCCACCTTTAGGTCCACACAAACAGAGCTCACGTGGAGGAAAGAAAGCTCGGTTAGAGCTCGTGCTTCAGAGCTAGAAGGTCCGGGTTCGATTCCCACCTGGACGGGGCCTTTCTGTGTGGAGTTTGCATGTTCTCCCCGTGTCTGCGTAGGTTCCCTTCCGGTACTCCGGTTTCCCCTACCACTAAAAACATGTACAATAGGCCCAGGGACAGCAGGTGGAAATTAGCACAAGTGCTATAACCTGGTACAATGCATCTCTCCTTTCTGAGGCTAATGTATATTGTACACTGTCCCTGTTCAAATAAATACATAAACAGAGGGACCATGAGAAATTCTTAAAATTTGCCATTAGTAAAAACATCTTAAATAGAAGTACGTTTTGATCAGTAGTTGAATGATGAGAGTAAATCGTCTAGTTTTTTGGCTCGTGCCAAATTGGTCACTGTCCAAGGTGTGTCTGATGCAGTTAACATGACAGCGGCCAACACCTGTGGCCAGTGTGAGCAAAGGACATTGGATTTAAAACAATGATTGCTTTGCTTTTAAGTAGGGCTGCACTGCCGATACTGGATATTGGCGGCACGGTAGTGCAGCTAGAAGGTCCCGGGTTCAATTTCCACCAGGAGAGGGCCTTTCTATGTGGAGTTTGCATGTTCTCCCCGTGTCTGCGTAGGTTTCCTCCGGGCACTCAGGTTTCCCCTACCACTAAAAACTAAACTAAAATAGGTGAATCCTCCAGCCAGGTGATTCTGACCATCAGCCTGGCTCCACATCTGGAGATGGGGGGCACTGCCATCGCCCACTGCTCCTTACGGGTTGTTCCCAGTGCCATCGAATGGGTCAAATGCAGAGGACAAATTTCACTACGGGGACAATAATGTATACAAACGAACAAACAACTGAAAAAATACGAAATTGGGTATTGGCTACAAATATCCGATACTGAACAGATACCAGTTTTGTCTCTCACCGCTTTGAAAACACCATTTTCACCGACTAATTCTAAGGGAATAGGGACATGCTGTGTGTCATTTTGAAGGGCAAATCTGGAGAATTTAATCTACTTAATTTAGTCCCGAGTTAGTTTTAACCACCGCAAACGTATTTTTATCGACGTGCATAATGCCACGGCTAGCAACAGAATGCCAAAGCTAGCAGAAGCATGCCAACGCTAGCAGCAACTAATCAAGGCTGAGTCAGAAACTATGATAGAAATACCTTAAGCTGCCTAATAAAATAAAATAACCACTGCTGGAGCGGGGAAGGGTTTGTGTTTTAGTTTATGAAAGGCTGTTAAAGAATAACTGTTTTCATTCATGCAAGATAGCCTGTCCTGAGGAGAGTGTGAAAATCCAGTGATCCTTGTTAAATGTTTTTGCATTAGGTTATTAATAGACATAATTGATAAATCGATCTGTAACATCATGACAAGAAAAGATAATACTTTATTGCCCTCACACTGAAGAAAAGAGAACATTCACTTTTTCACTCAAAGTAGACACTTTTAATAAACTCTCTTGATATCTGTGAATATCGGATATCGGCAGATACTCAAACCCCCAGTATCCGTATCTGTATCTGTATCAGAAGCAATAAAGCTGGATCGGGTCAGCTCTACTTTTAAGTAATTCCGTCTTTTGAGCTACTTTAATGTGCCTGAAGACAAATGTATCCTCTGCATTTGACCCACCCTTCAATGCAGCTGGGACCGAAGGTGTCCCAGAGGGCAGCGTCCCGGGACACTTCTCCAGAGCTTGGGCCAGGTGGAGGATTAGCCTAATGTGCATGTTTTAGGCTGCATGCACATATTGACAGGGCTATCCATCGATGTGGTGAAAACAACAGTGAAAATATCTCTATGGTAAAAGAAATGTACCTCATTCTAGATGGGAACCTTCTTCCTCTGAAATGAAAAACAGCTGCTTTCTACCACATCAACCAAAACGAAAATGACTCAACTCGGTGAGCACGTCTCGAACAATTCACCGAACAAAACAAGTTCCTACGCAACACTTACAGAGGGGTGAACAAAATACCAGATTGTGGTTGGTAATAAACCTTTTCTAAATGACTGAAATTAATACTGGAGGCCACATACCGCTGTTTGTTTGCAGAGTCAAAAGAACAAATGCAACTGACCTGCTTTTTCTCTTTATGGATATTGGCAGTTGTTATACAAACAGAGGAGAGCGAGGCGGGAAGTACAGTACAATAGACACGAGAAGAAGCGGGGAGAAAGTCAAAACATTACGCTTTATATCAAGGACTATGAGGCTTTCTCGCTTCTCCCTCTCTACATCAGGCCTATTGATCAAAATAATCATCTCCCTGCTCCCTCCAGTAGCTTCTTCCTTAATGCTCTATGAGACTGTAATTACAACACAATAAGGTGCAACGTTAAAGTAGTTCACAGGAGCCAAGTGTCAGCCCTGATTTAAAAACCTCACATGCGTCGCACAATCCCAGTGGCCAAATCGCATTAAAACATCCGCCGTTCGGTCTTTTCTTGTGACATTTCCCGCCTGTGGCCGCGACCCGTCTTGTGCCAAAACGCCCGCGCCGCAGCCAAACTTCTCCTTGTATTAAATCGGGGGTTAGCGCCGGAGCACGGAGCTAAATCACTGCATCAAACAGAAGCTGCTGGCCACGCTCCAGTCGTCCCTTTCCACAGCTGCTGAACACATTAGCTCCATTTGCCGGGTGCCGGGGTCAGCTACACTCTCCACGCCACAGGACAGTCACCGCTGAGGTGGAGGTGAGTGCCCGGCGCAGGGCTGCTGCTTGGATGTAACAGCCCAAAGAAACGACAAGCAAAAGGGTGTCTGCAACTCTCTAGTGTCAGAAATATAAACAGAAACAATTGACACGGCTTTCTCTTAAAAAGCGAGAGGAATAATGTAGTAATTTAACTAATTCTAAAGCTCTGAAGACAGGACATGTTCTTCAAATAATTGTAAAAGAATTTAATAGCCCAATTTAGTAGTGTAGCCTTGGCATTAAAACACAAAGTTAACCCAATGAGAAAGCCCATTTCAATTACAACAGTGAGTCCTTCAATTAGAGCTCTTTTTTCAGGTTACACGCTTTGGCAGCAATAGCCGCCTTTTCAGGAAACAAACCTCACAGGTGTTCGTTATCCATGGAATGACAGGAGCCAAAAATGTTTAAGCGAGATCGTTTAATTTGCCAAAACTGAAGCAGGTTGACGGTGAGATTGTGGATTGTGCGCAAGTAATGATTTGCGTCACCAAGGAGGTGCACAAAGGTTCTTCATCAGTCATCTGTACTGGGTTGTTTCAGTGTTGAGGACGTTTTGCCTCTCGCTTCAGGAGGCTTTGTCAGCAAACAATTTTTCAGCAGACTAACAAAACCCAGTATGTATTCAAAAGGAAAGCACAAGAAAAACATTGGTCAAATTGAATCATTCAGAACTTAAGAAAAGCTAGTAGAAACAGGCCTTTAAAAACACTTCTTGGCAAATGTCGATGTTTGGCAGCAGGTGATTTGTAGGCATGATGTGGAGAAAAACCCACAGGAAAACTTTCCATGCTCCGAGCAAACATTACCACCACATAACAACGACGAGAGCTGCAGAGCGCAGGGGACGGGAATGAGAGGAGAGACGGGATGCAGACTGAAGATGCACTGGGGGCATATAATCAATGTCTATGGGGCACTTTGTATGGACGGTCCTCAGAGTGCGGCGAGCTGCGATGTCGTCTTAACCTTGTGCGGCTAATCTATGTCAGGTTACGAGTGGCAGTTTGGGGTTGATCCAATACCGCCGCTCCAGCGTGGAATGAATTACACGAGGTAAATATCTCTATAATGGCGCCTAATAAGGGCCGAGTAATGCGCGATCTATATGGCGGCAAAGCGGTGTTAAGTAACTCGCGTCAGCCAAGGCAGTTCTGGGTCAGTGGAACATTTGGAGGGAAACCACCAAAACACGGCGGCGCCTCGTCCGTGCACGTTGTTTGTTTTTTTTTCACACGTCCTCGCCGTGACACCG
This sequence comes from Proterorhinus semilunaris, assembly GCA_021464625.1. Taxonomy (NCBI): domain Eukaryota; kingdom Metazoa; phylum Chordata; class Actinopteri; order Gobiiformes; family Gobiidae; genus Proterorhinus; species Proterorhinus semilunaris. Next base: position 25,842,369 of record CM038345.1, on the reverse strand, counting down.
CCATCGTCATGAAGAACTCCGTTTGAACCCTCGTACAGCTGTTGAGAGGGCAGTGGCGGGGCAGGGGGATCACTCTTACGCCATTATGACAGCGAGAACATCACAGGCGCACATAACGCACTCGCCGCTAATACCCACGCGGATACACACACAAAGGCTAGTGTCGGGCCCGTCCCACCTAATGGCCGTAGCTTCATACTGCTAACGGGTGCTCAGGGAGGCAATGAGGTTTGCCATCTATATATCCGTGACCCTTGGATGACTTCTCTCCCCCGTCCGCCTCCCCCGTATTGACCTGGCAATGGCCCCCTATTAGGGCGAGGGGGGGGGGGGGGGGGAGACGGGAATAAGGTCGGTGATCCCGGTTTTGAATAGAGTACTAGCCGCGCGTTGAGTACACAAATCTCCCGGCAAATGGGGTCATTGCTGGTGCTTAGCCAATTTGTTTTGATTTTCTCCCCCCCGCCCGCTCATACCCTCTCCCTCGCTCTCCTCTTCCGTCTAAAATCATAACGGTTAGCGATCATGCGTGGCAATATGGCACTGATACGGTGATCCGGGAAAGGCAGAGGCGCGATCATGCAACGATCTCGATTACAGATAAGGCCATCGGTGCAGATTCACATATTCATCAAGAGCATTACAACAATGAACACAGACGAACAGCTGTAAGGTTTCATCAGCCACTGGGAAGATTGATCAAGATCAAACTGGAAAATACATGAAGGCGCGTGTAAACAGACACTACATTCATGTTTTAATCTACACTGTGTTACACTGCATGGATGTGGATGACAACAAACACTCGTCTTATTCTCTTTGGCGACGGGTGAATTGGCAATGACTATTCACCAAACGTAGGTCTTGAAAGGCCATATACAAGAGATTGGTGCGCCAGACAGGGACGTCCCAATCCAATATCAAGTATCGTATTAGGGCTGGGACTGACTGCTCCTCACGTGTTTCCGTTTTGCCCATCAGATGAGTTGGCGAGAGTTCGTGGCTGATTTTACACTTAGATTCACCAGATTATTTTCTCTTGCTGCAGCATCGCAATAATCCTGAATCCTAAAACACATGGCGCAATTATTGAGATCAACGTCGACCTTTATTAAAATCGCAATTAATTAAAATTCTATTATTGCTCAGCCTTAATCGTTATCGGTAGCCGTGAATCTACGGTCGTGAAAGAGCAGGTTTACCGCAGCGCTGCTATCGCGACTGCAGCTCGGAAACTTTCTGAGGACGCTCTGTAGCCGCTAAAAACATAATGACAGAGAAAAGATCCTTGTTACCTCTGCAGTGATGTCATTTAGATTTTAGAGGAGGGGTCAGACTCTGGCACAATCTAACAGTGGTCATGAAAACGCTCACTTAGGTACACACTTTTGTTTATGCATAATAATTAGCCGTGTGCTTCTTTCTAAACATAATACAATAGACATGGAAAGGCCTTTAGAGGCAGATGGAGCTGAAACTCTGCTTTGCTGTCGTTTTGTGAAAGGGCTTCAAATGCTGCAATAATAAAACATTTTAGTTTTAATAAAAAATGCCAGTTTTAGCTTTAATATGATCAATATTACCTTCATATTTAAATTAACTTAGGTTTACAGAAAGACAAGTTGAAAAGTCAATTTGGTGTAATTATGCAATAGGTCTACAATGTAAAATTATTATTATTGCAGAGGAAATAACATAAATAAATATTGTAAAAATATACAACTGAAAATATAATGATACAAAGAAAACACTGTATCCCATCGGTAGCGGCCAGCATAAAGTGTTTGGAAAAAACTGGATCGGGAAAACACATTCGGAAGAAGCCCCAGATGTGGTTTGGGTCCATGGCCAAGCTCTATCTGGGCCCCCCCCAGTGATGTCATCAGACATCCCTCAAGGAGTGCAATGCTGGCCTATGTCCAAAAAGTCCAGTTGTTTTGCTTTAACCTCACAAGATTACAATGTTTTTCGCTAACAAAATAACTGTTCTTCATGGGGCGTAATCTGTGGAGTTTAGACTTAACTTGTTCAAGGAGCATTAAATTTGCCAATTCACCCAACACATAACCAATGCTCATCATTAAACAGTAGCTAAAAGAAAGATTGAACCCACAGCTACCTTTTTGAGAGGCTACAAAAGCGATTAAAGCTATCCACTCTGCCACGATCTGTGAGGGGAAAATATCCTTAAATGCGTTGATCTGTGTTACAAAGCCTATTCTGTGTTGATGGTGCGCTGTATGAACTCCTATTCATTCTGACATGTCCTATTACTCACAAGGTTGTCAAAGGTGGCAAACCGGACATAAGCATTGTAGCTAAACAGGAAGCAGAAGCAGTGATGACAAGGAGAAAATGGGCTCAAGGGGAGAATCAAGGCCACAGCACAACATAAACGCAGAGTGCATTTAACAAGGTGAGCCGCAGGGAGCCACAAGCTGCAGCCAAATAGAAATGTCTTTGTCAATTTTCCTGCACTTAGTCCTGTGTTTTAAACCCTATTGTCTTTCCTTTTAGCATTGCAATTCGATTTGCAGTTTATGCTTTAAAAAACGAGATTCAGTTCAGAGAGCACATTTTAAGACAGATCTTGGAACAGTAATGTTTGAGAGAAGATCAAAAAATTATCATAATGCATTACAGATCTTGTAAGTCTATACTACAGGGTTAGCAGGTGTTCTGTAATATGACCCCATGACGACCGGATATTTTGTTGTTTGCAAAGAACTGCCAGGCATAATTGCAATATTCAATTGCAAACTCTCCGTCTTCTCAATCTGTACGCCCGAACCATCTCAACCTCGCTTCAAAGATGAACAAAACTCCCACATTAGTTGATCGAGCAATATGGGAGCCATTTCAAAGCAGCCGTTTCCAATAGATCACGTTACATAACACCTACGTTACGGCCAGACCAGGGGGAGCGTGTGTGTCGTATCACTATCTGAGCAGGAGGAGTGGCCGCTGATCTGTGGTCGTCTTAAGGGGTGAGCCGTCTGCAGCCAAGCGGGTCAGTGTGTTAGGCGGCCCCTTGTGACTGCAGTCTGCTCTCTGGGTTAATCCCCCTCAGTACTGTGAGTGGGTAGTACCGTGGGTTTAGGAAGCACTCACTCTCGTATATTTATGTTGTGCTGGAAGTCTGATACCGCTTAAAAATCTACACCACAATCTACACTACAAACAAAGAAATGCACTGCTGACCTAAACGGTTCTTTGGGGGAGAATTTTCAGCGCGTAGGCTTTGACAGGACAGTGCAGGGTGAAAAGGTGCGACACAACTTTAACAAAGGTTTTAAAAAAGCACAGCTATGATTAAGAGCAATGGATTTTTCTATTTGAATGTATTATGGAAATGAGTGAAGACTTTTATCATGATTTAAATGTTTTTACAACAACAAAAAAAAAGACAAGTCAGGGAACTTCTGAGGCAACTGTACACACAGGCCAGGATTAGTCAGCAGCTAAAACAGCAGCGGTGCACCAAGGGGTGATAACCTTGCGACATATGACCCGATGACGGCCCACTATGTTTGCAGAAATGTTGAAGCTCCACTTGATTTATTTGCATACATGTTCAACGGCACGCTTTAAAGTCGATGTGGAAGTGTTGTCTTATGTCAGGCTCAGGAGGATGTGTGAGGCCTCTGCTGGTGTCACCGTGTGGTTTATGGGCAGTGTTTGCGCGCTCAGCTGACTGGACGAGAAGGTGTAGCCGAACGCGTCTGGTATAGCTCGATTGGGACACTTGAACCACAAAAAATAACGCATGGAGGAAGTTTTTTCTTCAAGCGTTTTCGATGTTTGAAACCCAATCTCGACTGACAACTAAAAGGTTACTGTTTGCAGAGTCCCAGTAAATCTAGGTAGCTAAAATGTTCTGTTTGATAACTCAACACCTATTAAAACTTCAATATCCTAAACTGCAAAGACAAAGATTTTTCACCCTGGACATGTCTTAGAGATGACTCACAACGAACTATGGTCAGCTCCTTTCCAACTGCCCTAACCAGGAAATTGACATGTATTCGAGTTTGGTTGTGAGCGTAGTTTTGGTTGTGAGCAGTAATGTGATTTCCCTAAGTGCTCTGTAAACATGTGAACTTGTGCACGTCTCTGGCCCTTTAGAAGAGGAGGTTAGCTGCCGACTGCTGTCTCTGATCAAGTTACAAAAGTGGGTGTGTTCCCTTTGCTCCTCTGTCGCCTGGATGTCTGCTTTTCCCTCTCTCTCTCCAACTCATTGTGTCTCTCCCTGTAACACTCTGCTTATGGAGGCCTATAGTTTACGTCATGCAAACCTCTCCTTTTTCTCCCATTCCCTCTTTCTTCCTGCCCTCTCTCCAGACTGGGACAATCCCACAGCTGGTCCATATTCACTGCAGGAGGCTGGGAGCCATGTGACACTCTACGTTGACCTCTTGCTTGAAAACCTGCCCCGCAGACACCCGCCCAACATCATTCACCAACTCATCAGCTCTGCACCTAAGCAAACGTGCACACCTGGGTCATGGTAAGCCAGTCATGCAACGTCTCTTTAGATACACCTTAAAAGAAGTCTCTCCAACCAAACATTTACCCTGTAAAAGGTTGCAAGTAGACAACACCAAAGCAGCCCGGTAGGAAGTGAAGCACGGTGAAGAAGTCAAAAGCTGCTGCCTGGTAAAATTGTCTCTCTAATGCGGTGTTATATGGTTGTAATTTATAACATCCTTATAGCAAGCTCATTGACGTATTTGCAGCATCCCTTTCTTTAGTAGTGGCAGAGAGTACACATGGAGCAGCATACCAACTGTGCACATTATCATTTGAGGAGATCTCTGAACTAAAAAAAAGCATATGCCTAGAAGTGTCATGTGACTGTAGTTTTGCTTTGGTGCCTATAAGCAGAAACTTTACCTTGTCCTTCTCGTGGGGGAGCAGGCGCACAGGTGGCAGTGATTCCAGCGACACGGTCCCAGTGCCGTCGTCCTGGTGATGGGAGCTGCTGCGACTAACCAGCTCAAAGAGAGGACCCTGTTTAACCACCCGTCCATGGGCCACAGCGCGCTTTAGGGCCACCCTCAGCTGCTGGTGGAAGATCCCAGTGCCCATGGAGCCACTGCTGGACAGGAAGGACGCAACATCTGCCTGGCATTTCAGGAAACGTTCAATGTCTTTTAAACTGGAGCCCCCCGGCTCATGAAGACCATCAAGTGCCCGTTTGATAAGTTTGTTCCAGTCCAGCCCGGGCTTTTTCCCTGAATGGGAGTGTGAGCTGCCACTCGTACTGCCGCCGCCGCCACCACCTCCTCCTCCTCCTCCACCCCCTCCGCCTCCTCCTCCCCCCCCCTCCTCCTCCTCCACCTCCAGAGCTGCCAGTTTTGCTAGTTTTGGGTGCGATGATTCGCCCGGGGTTGTCCGGATCCTTGTAGGAGTTGAGTCCCTTGTTGGTGACCTTGAGAACGGCGCCATCCTTCACACTCAGTTCCAACTGTTCTAATATAGTTTTGCGGTCCAGCCCATGGGACATGTTGACCGCATTGCTTATGCGCTCCTCGGACGGCCGTTGTTTCTGCTTTTTCACCTTTCGAATGGCCTCGAGGATCCATTGTGTGTACAGCGGGTTGGCTAGTTTCACCATGGCTGCGGTGAGTTCAGATGGAGGGATCTGCGCCCTGCCGCTACGGCCACAAGGATCTAAAAGCCAATGGACGCCTTGGCCTGCGCCGGAGCGCCGCCGCTCCTTTCTTTGAACCCTCTACTTGCACTCTATCCTTTGTCCTGGGGCCTTACTGATATTCCCTCAGACGCAGAGAATGAACAACACGGTAAAGAGCAGCTGACCATAGCACAAACTCTAGATAACTCTTCAACTGGTAAAAAAAAAAAAAAAAGGTCTCCCTTGTTCCGCTCAGGCCAGCGAGCCTGGCAGAAAGCAGGGCAGTCAAAACAATTCAACAGTTCCAGGCTCAGTGTATGCAGTGTATTTCCAAGAAGAAAAATAGAAGAGGTCCAAAAATCAAAAAGGTAACGATAAACCACAAAGAAAACAAAAACAATCAGTGAAGGTTGTTTGATTTGTTCTGTCAATGGTAAAATATTTGTGCCCAATAAAGATTTCTTGATTTAAAATAGCTCGTCTTCGATCCACGTCGCAGCTTCTTCTCTCAAAACTGTCTGGATAGTTTACACCTGCCCCACTCTGGACTCCTCAGCTCTAGGACGGAACAGATATCTCACCCCAGGGAGCAGCCAGAGCAATCTCCTTCATGCCTATTGCACCTGAAGAGCGGACAAAACCTGCAGAGAGAGAAAAGATACACAGGTTAGTACAATCTGCCATTCCCAATACATGCTTTACATTGTTTACCATATTTCAATAGGGGCAACACTGACAAGATGTGATGCAAGAGATATGAGACACCTAATGTAGTAAAAACATTAATGTCATTACACTTCACACACACACACTCTATATCTGAGTAAAACTCCCACATATTACACAATAATAACAAAAGCAAATAGTAAAAAAGCACAGTGACAGAGACCTGAACAGGGCACACAGAGGTAGTGACCAGAAAGTAAACACTTCTTGACTTTGGAGGACAGCGGCACAACACACCACTTACTACATAAAGGTTCTTAATTGTGAATGACTTTGTTCTCCAAATCACACTAAATAACCCACAAACTTTATCTAGTGCTAGCTCAGGGAAGCTAACGTAAACATGATGCAGTCAAAACATAGACCGTTAGCAAACATTAGCACAGAGGCTAGCTTAAAATCAAAGCTCAGCCAGTATCTTCACTGCCAAAGTGTGTCCTGTGGCGTGTTTACTCTCACTGATATGATATTGGCAGCCAAGTGACTGACAACAGGACTTCCCGCTAACTATCGCTGTTGTTTAGCGGGCTAATGGCAGGTGCTAACCAGCTAGCTAATGTTACGACAATGTTACAATGTAAACATCACAAATCGAAAGCAAGAGTGGACGATAAGGCTGTGCGCTCACCAACATGGTTCAGACAACACAAAGCAGCACACTGCAGCAACCGGGGCGAAATGTGCTCCTGTGAGTGCAATTTGGATATAAATGTAAAACCGCGGCCTCCTGAAAGGCACAATGCAACTCGCCATCTAGGCTAGTGTGTAAGTGCAAAATTAAGACATCATAGCCTGCAGTGTTACACGCTCCAAGGCCTCGTTTGCAGCCTTCGCTGTGCGCAAAGATCCTCTGCCCGCTCAGACGCGTCTTTACCAGCGGTCTCTAGACTTCCTCCCTTCACCACCCACGTAAAAGTCCACAGCCTGCGGTGAAGACGAGGCCCGGAGGCCAGAGCAGCTAGGCCTCGGCTCCCCCTCCGTACCCCCCACCCGCCTCGGCGATCATCCCTCCGCTCGTACCCCTCGCTCCCCTCTCCCTCTCCGCGGTTCCCCCAGAAAGCCAGCGCTGGTCCCGGTTCTGGTTTGCGAGGGAAGTCCGTAGAAAGGGCGGCCATGTTGAAAAATAAACCACCCGGGCTTGTTCCGCTGTTACTCACCGGGATCTGGTGTCGAGTCGCGGCGGAGAAGGTGCCAAACCCGTGCGCAACGGAGACAACAACAAGCCGAAAAATGCAGCCAGAGACTAGGGGCTCTAGAGCCGACGCCATCTTTGAGTGAAACAGGAGCACGGCTGGTGGGGGAGGGGGGACACTGAACCGCCAGGCAAGGGCTAAGGGACCGTCTGTAAAATGCAAGGCGAAGATCTCGGGGAAGAAAAATCCTCTGCAAGGCGCGGGAGGTGGCGGGCGACGGCGTGTTGGACTCAAATCTGTTTCCTGCTCAGATTTGCGCCCCCTAAAGTTGCACAGCGAACCACCGCACTGTAACTATCACTTGGCCAGATTTCAGCTAAATTGTTATTATGTATTTTCCTAATATTATTGAAAATTACCATGCGGCCATCTGTGCACATTTTGCTTCGGTTCGTGATGTAAAATGTTCGGTTTAAATAGACAAAGGTAATTATTTAATTACATTTGACTAATTAGATAACACACGCTTAATTAGACGAATTAATTAAATCAGTTGCATTTCAGCCTTATGTCTTACATAAAATCAATGACTATGTTGGAGCCTAAATGAATAATGAATAACTGTGGAAATTATAGCCTTTTAAAGTCTGGATAGATTGTAATAAACTGTCTGACTTACTCCAATTAGTTTATTCAGTACTAGAGATCTCTGGTACATGTACAAGAGTACCTGAATAAAAAAAAAGAAGAAGAAGAAAAAGGAATGCCTTAGAGTACTATAAGGCAACATTGTGACATTGATTGTGAATGATGTAATTATAGTAACAGGTGTTCACTTCACCTGCTAAAGCGTAGCATTTGTTAGATAATTATCAGAATAGTATAAGACAATTGCTTTGGTTGCATGCCAAAAAAAATATCTCAAGATCTGATAAACGCCTGCACAGTCAGTTTATGTCGTGCATATCTTGGCAGGCGCGCATACTCAGGCACAACACCGTGTACTGTTGCTATGAGAGGGGTGTGGATGTTGGCTGAGTGCATGAAATGGAAGAAAGGGACAGATGGCGGTAGGCAGCGTTGGAGGAAGGAGAGGAGAAAAGAGAGGGAGAGAGAGAGAGAGAGGAGAGAGAGAGAGAGAGAGAGAGAGAGAGAGAGAGAGAGAGAGAGAGAGAGAGGGGATAGGTGTTCTCGCATTCTCTACTGAACCACATAAGGAGGCGGAGGATTCAAGGGAGTGTCAACATCTTCCCTGCAGCTGTAGAAGAATAAAATCAAAGCCAATGAGCGTGCCTTAACGTTAGAGGGTATTTAAAGATCAAAGTGAGACACCCTCCACACTGCAGTCCATTGTAGCAGGCAGCTGTGTGTTTTAAGCCGAAGATGGGAGGTGTGCCACACGGACCAACTCCCCAGAGATAACCAGATATTGCAGTGTTAAGCTGTTTGGACTGTACCACCAGCTAATAACGCATCTTATTATCCCTGCAAATATGCACATGATATAGCTCACTACAGTAATGCATTTGCTCCATTGATGAGCTGTGCAAATAGCGCATTATGTTTCCAGGAGGATGTAATGCAGCGGATGGTGCTCGCAGCCAACACAGTGTTACAAAAGTGATTATATGACACCGCGCGGTCTAACACCCTTTTCCTTTGTAATTTATGATCTGAGAAGAGGAGCAGCTATAAATTACAGCATCTCCTGGCATATAGAAGTGGAGTGCGCGTGTATCACTCAGTACCTCTGTATGTGCACGTGGGAGGATAGTGATGTGTATGTTTTGGCACGGTGTAAGACTGGAATATAATATTGTAACTCATGCATTAAAATAAGATGTTGATAAGATGTATCTGAAATCAATAGCATTAAAATGCATAATGCAGCCAGAAGGGATCACAAACCGTGTACTCTCTGTGCCTGACTCTTTATCCGTCTTGTAAGGGAGGGCATCTGGCTTGATTGATTCAAACAGATATGCTTTATTTGACACTTGTTTAAGAAAAAGCACAATAATGCATTTATGGAACATATTGTTAAACAGTATTTACTTACCAATGAAAGCCGGAGTAATGAGCTCTCAGCACACTGATTAAAAGACAATTGTGAATCATCAATAATGGAAGAAAAGTAATTATAATATTCATAAATAATAATACCGTGAGTTACCAACTGACATTCTGAAACAACAAAACTTTTCTGCATTTCTGATCCGACTTTTTGTATCCTTTTCAGATGTTCATCTTCCCCTTGATCCACTTTAGTGTCTCAACTTCACTTAACACTTTTTACCAACCAGTTGTGTTAATTGTTGGATTTACCAGAACAGGATTTAAGAGAAATGTTGCTGTCTCTTCGCTCTGAGCGTCACAATCAGTGGGATTTTGCTGTTGTGATTTTATGCACACAGCGACACTTAGAAATCCGACAGCAATCTCCCTTTTCTATTATACACTAATGCTGAGGGCTCCCAGGGTGGAAATTAAATTATGTGCTGCTTTGTGTAAAATGAAGAGTACGCGGCAGGTCCTCGGAGACAGATCTGGTATAGTGTCTTATGGAGCAATTAGACCGGGGCTTTTCCCACGTTACGTCGTTGTCAGATGAGAGAGTAAACCGTTAACTCAGATGTGGTGATTGAATACAGTTATGCACTTATTAGCGTTGGTGCCATTGAAACGCGGCATCATTTTCTGCATCATGATGTCATTTACAGGCTGTAATTTTGAGGTAAAGGTAGACCAGTGGTTCTCAAACTGTGGAACGGATACCATTTGGTGGCATGCAGGTTGTTTTAGAGGTACAGTATTTAACAGCTCGAGCATTTGTTAATCCATTGTGTCACTTTTTTTCCTCCCTCTTTTTGGGTTAGTCCTATGAACTCCTTTATCCATGGTTCAGTGAAGTATTACCTCTAGTTTAGACCTAATGTAGCCCTATAGACCCTTTGATACCAAAATGCACGCTTATGCACTGCCAACTGATACTGCCACTGATATTTTAATATATTTTATATATTTTTTGTTTTGAGTGATTCTACATAAGATGCTATAATCCTATTATCGCTTCTTTTCACATTTACCGTATTTTCCTTGATTGCACATTTTCTATCTATTTGCACCCCACTGAGTGAGGGTTCTTAAGCTCGGCTTTAAAAAGAGAATTTCCCCACCGTGAGATCAATAAAGTCTTAGGTCATAATTTATGTAAAAAATCTTCCTATGTTACTATTATTCCATCATAATATCATCACTTGATTGCACATTTCCTAACTATTTGCACCCTGAGTGTTCTTATGTGAATTTCTCCACTGTGAGTTTAATAAGAAGACAGAGAGAAGAACTTTATTGTCAGTTTAAAATTGTGTAGATCAGATGTTGGGTTAGTCCTGAGCCACTGCAACTCACCTCTGCGTGCTGTCAATTTGCCACAAAGTCTTATCTTAGGTGTTAAATGGTGTAAAAAATCTGAGAACGACTGGTAGTAATGTTATGGCAACACGTAAACAAGTGGCAACTTCCTCTCTCTTGGTACAGCTGTGTTTTTTCTGTCCACCCGTTACTTTGTACGTCTTTGCCATGTTTTTGTGGGGTTCGGCGTATTTTTTTTTAACTGCAAAGAGTCCATAATGGTCCTGAAGAAAGTCAACAAACAGCTAGCTTATGAGCTGAAGACATTTGAGACATTTCTTCTTCTGAAACACAGAAGAGGCACCAAGAGCCCCCCACAGCTGCAGCACAGTGAAGGCGTCACAAGAGGAGAAGATGGTGAAAGACTGTTGTGGAGCGGAGGGGGCTGCGCAGGAGTAGGAGGAAGGAAGAGGTGGAACTGACCAGTGCAGGACACCACGCTCTGAATCAGGGACAAACCCAGGAGGCGGTGCACCATTTCAGAGGATCAGAGGAGCACTGAAGGCAGCCAGTGCTACGGTTTCCCCGACCTTCATAAACATGCTGGTCAGGATGGCCCGCTGTGGCGGCGCGGCTCAGTCGCAGTGGCGTAGGACTAACACCTGAACACAATTTTGTTGTACAATTGAACAATGACAAATAAAGCACTTACTTACTTAGTACTTACAACTGGGTGGTAAAGGATCAGTGGAAGTAGAACTCCATTGTGGTATAGTTGCATTCAGCTATTCCCAAAATCCAGCAGCTAGAAGACCCCCAGAGGTGCAGAATTCTCCCCAAAATAAGCCATGTTCTACATTTACTTTGAAATAATGAAAACAGTGGTATGAGTAGTATAATTTAAAACTAAATTCAGAATCAAGAGTAGTTTTGTTGTTGTGGCTTATAGGCAAGTGCATTTATTTTACTTATAGTAATTCAAAATGCTTTATATTTTGGAAATGTATTCATAGTTTCTAAATTGAGGTTGGTGAGCATATAATAAATTCCCTAACACATACAGTAATGAGCCTAAGGAATTCCCTAACTGTGATGTAGTGGTGATTGTTTGCTTTGTTGCTTGCTTTGTTGCTCACACTTATCCACACATCTGCTGTTTCCTTCTTTGGGAATAAATCAATCACCATAGCGCGACAGGCCTCTGATTCAATTTAACAGTGTTATTACTAATAGTGTGAAGCATTAACACATGAATGGCTATTAGCGCTCGCTCCTGAAGGACTTGCTACTGCTACATAAGTGCTTACAGTGGGCTGGCTAACAGATGGACAATACTCAGGAGGAGCTCAGGCTACGTCTACTGTTCGGGGCCATAAATAAATAATACAGCACGCTATGATCCGCAGCAGAGGACGTGTTCGCAGTCGACAACAATGGAGGCAAAGTGGTCCGGGGAGTGAAGTGTGGGGGGAAGGATTAGGGACTCGTTTAAGTGTGATTTTGAGAAGGAAGTATTGATTTTGTGTCAAGGGAAAGTGGCGATGGGACAGCTTCACTTTCACTTGTGCCTAATGAGTTGTGATCTCTAGTACACGTACAAGAGTAGACTTTTGAAGTAGATGTCTTTGTTGGAGTAGGTTTGTCACAGTACCTTTGTACTTCTACTTGAGCAACATGATTTTGAGTAATTGTAAGCAAATTAGTGAAACATTGTAGCTATATTCCCACGTGCTTGTCCCTAGCATTTGTTGGGGTCACTACTTGAATACAATTATTTGGAAGTAACTTTTGGGTAAATATTTTAGCTCTACTCTACCCACTTCTGTTAAATATTGGGGTAATAGATACAAATTATGAATGCACTCTATAGTGTTCACACAGACAGAAGGTTAACTCACTATATTGAGATGACGCTCTTGCTCAAATTAGATCTGCATGGGATCCATTTTTAGACAGGAAAGTCCCAGTGAGACTCGGAATCACATGAAAGATATAATGAATTCCCGAACATTATTAATACTATTTAGCTCAGTCTTTTGGTTATTTACTTCATGTTGGCTTCAATACGTTGTCCATCATTCAATTCAGAACTTAGTTTGGCAACTAAAAAACAAAAAATGCAGCTGCCGCCTGAGCTTTCACAGGACTCGACGAATAGCCCATCCTCAACCAATTATAACTTTACATAATCAATAGAAGATTTAAAGGTGCATCGTTTAACTTTTTTATGTGGATAAAAGTTCATATTTGCGTGTATTTGACCTTGTAGTGCATGAGCGGCTGTATGAGTGGTCAGAACGGCATCTTTACTTTCGATCAGTGGTCCCTACAACGCTCCAGGATCAATTGATTGGAAGGTTTTCACTGCTGACGGACCCTATCACCAGAAAAGCGACCAAACGGTTGATCCTGGAGCGTTGTGGAGGCCTCCGTGATGGAAAGTAAAGGCGCCATGCTGACCACTCATACAGCCGCTGGGTCAAATACGCACAAATATCAACTTTTTTTTTTTTTGCACAAAAAGTTGCATAACGCACCTTTAATGAATTGTCAAAAGATAACGCAGTGCTTTGAGAATTACCCAGGGGCGAACGCGGCTCATTTGGTAAGAGCGTTCGATTAGGAAGCTGTAAATGTTGGCCGTTTTAAATGAAATTGACAGCAGTGTATCGCTTTGAGAAACTTGTTAACACAACTTTAAACGCAATACAAGTGTAATCTTCTTTTATTACTCTGACAATGCTTTATTTGGGATTTCTCAACAGGGGCTCAGGGCAGTGCTGTTCAGCCTTTGTAAACCAACTTGAAAAGTGAAATAATATTTGCTCAATCAATAATAATAAAAAACAGGGATCATAGAAACAAGTTTAATTCGTAAATTAAGCAAGGGCATTTATACGTTAAGCACACAGAATAGAGGACTCCCTGATTACATAGTTTGTTGCATGAGCGTCATCCAGCTCAGAGTTTGTTCTCAATCGTTACATTTATTATCTTAACAGCAAATCATTATGTTACAATATAATCTCTTCCCAGTTATTTGCCTCTCCTCTTTACTTGGCTTAAAATCAATACTCATTGAATTGCAGAATACAGGGAAGCAGCCATTACAGCCTGTTGTAGCGGGAGACGGGATGACATCACTGAGAGGAGCAGCAGGACGGGGTCAAAACAATGTGCAAATGCTGGTGAAATATGACTTTTGATGCATTATTATAATTTATATCTATTCAATAATACTCTTACATGCGGCTTTTGACAGGCACTGCATTTCTGTTAGTCACTGGTGGCCAATTGATTTCTTTTTTGAAGGTTTAATAGTAATTGATTTATAGTAAAAACATCAATTTATCTCAATCAATAACGCCCTTAAATCTTAAACACTAATGCAGACAATGCAATTATATGGAAAATTATGATTTGATTTGTGGAGCAGTACGTCTTTGCTGATAGGGTCTGTAAACCAGTCAAGCATAACATAATGATTACCAGCCTAATATAAAGCCCACTGCATATGTGGCGCACGAGGCCACCTTCCCCTCCAACAAGCACAATCCTCTTTACCATCAGAGACATTTTGCACTTCGGATATGACAAAAGTAAGTGGTTTTGAGACGATATTTTTGAATATCTCTGACATTGAATTTGATGTATTGTTGATTAAAACTAAGTACATTTAAAGATACATTATGCAACTTTTTATGAAAAAAAGTGTATATTTGTGCGTATTTGGCCTTGTAGTGACCCAGCGGCTGTATGAGTCGTCAGCACGGCACCTTTACTTTCCATCACAGTGGTCACAGACGCAGGATACATTTTTTTGTATTTTTTTTTCTTTCACCAGAAAAAAATACAAATCAATTTCACCTGGAGCATTGTAGAGGCCACCGTGATAGACATGCATACAGGTATTGGGTCACTACAAGGACAAATTGGCACAAATATCAACTTTATTTTTCCACATGAAAAGTTGCATAATGCACTTTTAAGCCAAATATCAAACTACAGTATCCAAACTAACATCATTAAACCATATTTTCCACGGTTTTGCACATTAAATTGTTATAAATGCTAATTACATTGGTTGTTGAATTGTTGGGTGAGTGATACTGGAGGACGTGGTCTGGAAAGTTTGGGAACTCCTGAAATAAATTATGATTTTTTTTCCACATATTAATGCATTTCAGATTTGTAATAGTATAAACTTCCATTTCACTATTACAAACTGCTATTGTTACAATGGTTCATTATATGGATGTTTATAAATAAACCTCAGCTTAAATAACACATTTTTTTTCACTTCTGTACTGTTTAACAGTACAGAAGTGCGTTATGCAACTTTTTACGTGGAATTTTTTTTTATATTTTTGCGCGTATTTGACCTTGTGGTGACCCAGCGGCTGTATGAGTGGTCAGCATGGCACATTTACCTTCCATCACAGTGGTCTCATGGACGTTCTAGGATCAATTGTTTGGAAGGTTTTTGCTGCAGACGGACTCTTTCACCAGAAAACTTACAAAACAAGTGACTGTGGAGCATTGTAGAGACCACCGTGATCGAAAGTAAAGACACCATGCTGACCACTCATGTAGCCACTACAGGGTCAAATATGCCGAAATATCAACTTTTTTATCTGCGTAAAAAATACATAATGCACCTTTAAAGTAGCTTCTATTTCATTCCAACAAAATCCAAACTCAACCTTAAAACAAAAAGCAGTTTCTTCCCCAGGGCTGCCAAAAAAACAAACACCAGTGGATATAGGCTGCTCTGACATGTATGGAACATTGTTCCTGCCTTGGCGTTGTGGGTTTGAGTGAGTCCTGCCTTTGACAGTTGGCTAAATATCTATCCTTCCTCAAAAAAACGTTTCAAAAATCACTCAAAACTTAAATGCACAGCCCTTGAATGGGTCAGACCTCTCTCCCCACATGTATCACCTTTCGGTGGTCCACCGCAGTTTCTTCCTTGGCAGCTGGCAAAGTCTGACCACTGCTGCAGGCCACACGAGTTTTGGAGATCCTATGACCGAGTTGGCTAGCCATCACAGTTTGCAATGAAAGAAACTAAACAAATAAAAAAGGAGAGAAAACACTGCTTTGTCGCAAATGGTTCACCTGCTGCCTTAACTTTACCACTCAAAGTCTATGATGATGAAGAGCTAATCTGTGATATAATGTTATGGCTGATCGGTGTATGTTGATGTGCCCGTACATGAAACCATTACACCTCAAAGCCTGCTTAAACCATTAATGATGTACAAAAGGCTCATAGTGATCCTCGCTCTAAATTCTCCACAACTGATTTGGCCCTGGATGTTAGTCCGTGTTTTGGTAGAACGGGACCGGGAGCTGGTATTGTATCAATGGTGGAGAAAAGCAGTAATCCTTGGTTTCCTTTCATCGCGCTAATCCCTTCTTTTGTCATTTCTATTCTGTGCTTCCACCTGCTAGGGGCCCATAACCCCAGAATAAGCTCTGCCAGTGTCCACCTGCCCCCTGCCACCCCCGAGCCTTCCTCTTACCCCGATCAAAAACTAAAGCAACTATAAGAAACAGGACTAGATTCACCTTTTGTTTGCCATAGGTCTTGAATATATATCATTTACATTTTTACCCCAACGCCGACCGCTTGAATCGTGCCTTATTTCCCCGCTGTCCCAGGTCCAGCTGTTGGGTCTACGAGCTCATGTGCTGATTGTCGATTTCTTCCTCTTTCTGGACGTCTGCCAACTCAAATACTCTGGCAGCCAGCGCCGTGGTGTTATCAACGCTGTGGGCTTCTGTGGGTGTGCGAGGAAGAGATGATCAGTTGGCACGCGGCAGACTGGGGTTACAAGTCAAAACACCCCATTGTCATTGAGCTATAATAAGATCACAACGGACAAGTACGTGACTGGCACTGAAACTGTTAGTTACTAGCACTGCGGTTAACCGTTTTAAACTTGTTTCTCTTTCCACCACTTTTATGTCTTAAAACCAGTGTGTATTTTTGCAACATAGGCTTTTTTACATTTTAGTCTTTTAACCAAAATCTTATTTAGGTTTTTGTCATGATTTAGTCGAGCAATAAGTTTCAGTCTAGTTTTAGTCGACGATGATGTCATGTACATTTAGTAGGCCATATTTAAATGGGCGACAAAAATGCGACAAAAAAGCAACAAAACAGGCAAAAAAGTGATGGAACAGGCGACAACATTGCAACAAAAACACAATAAAAACAGGTGATGAAAAAAGGAACTAAGCAGGCGACAAAAACGTTATAGGCCAGAATAATGTCGAGAAGCGTTTCGATTTGGGTACAGCTGAACTGGACGAAATGTGCTTGGTTAAGGCGGGGCCGTTAGGAAGGTAATTAAGAATATTACTTTGAATAGAATCTTAACAAAATATTTTAGTTAACTGTAAATAATAGTAAGTACATTCACTTACTATTATTTATGAATAATTCGTAAGTCATGCGTCTTTTCATGGTGGCATTTTGTGTTTTGAGGACAATGTTATGTCTGATCTGTTGACAGGGCACCTTTATGTGATTTTACAAATGGCAGATGAACTGATCCTGTCTGCCTGTTTCTGCGACGACTACCACGACAACTTCTTTTCTGTTATTGTAACTCACCGTCATTGTAACCCAAAGCCCCCCTCTGCTGTGCTCTGAGACGTGGTCTGTCGGGGTTGGGCAATTCAGGATGTTTACATATCGTGGCTCAGGTTGGCCGTTTAAATAGTCCGTGCTTTGTGTAAGCTAGACGACCCGGGTCGCGGCAAATGTAACGTTAACCAACTGTGAATCCGACTGGTCACACCTGTCTGCAGAGGCGCGCAAACACGAGGGCATGGAGATGAAATCATTTCAGAGAGGTTCTCCACACGAGTTACTGCTGCTTGCTTTTTGTGCTTTAGATTCTTTCTTTCTTTCTTTCTTTCTTTCTTATTTTTTGTGTGAAACAGGCCTCTGCTCTGTGTTCAAATCCATTCTGGACATAGTGTAGTTGTGAATATTGCTCCTGAAAGTGAGAGGTATGTAATAAACAGCTAAGCACATGATTTATTTACTGTACATTACACTACTCTCTGAATTGGCCAAAGTTACTCTGTCAGATTAGGACAAATCACTTTTGAGTTGAGATGTGCAGGCCAGACCCCGTTCCTGTTGTTTGTGCACTGACGCAGAGTGGAGCTTCCAGAGAGCTGCACCACTGTCCAGGATCTGCTTTTTTAGCCCGTGTGAAACAGCCAAGCTTCCTGCTGTGGCTGGCTCTCATCCAAGTCCTAACCCCAACCTGCTCGCCCCCTCTCGCCCGCTCTCCGGACTAAAAGAAAAAAAAAAATAAATAAACTCCACAACTACAAGCCCCTCCCTTCCCCGAAAGAAAACCTCAAACATATGACGGAAATTTCCAGAGAGCCCTGTCCTGCTTGAAAGCGTGCCCCCACTCGTCCCACAGAACCACCACGGTCCCACCCAAATCCCTCCCCCTCTCTGCCCCCCTCCCTGTGGTCCCTGCTCCTGTCCCGCCCTGAACCAAGGGGGACGCGGAGCAGCTGGGAGGTGAAGTGCACTTGTGGACAGCTCGGTATGGTGGTGTCGTGGCCTCAAGTGGAGAAGGGCTTAGAGAGCATATAGGACAGAAGTGGGAAATTAAAAATGAGGATTGTATTTATATTGCACCAATCTTCTCTAAACTGTGTAACCCCCGTTGTTCTATAAGAGATGTCTGCAAAATGTCTTGCCCGAAGACACAGTGGCAGAAATGGTGGTGGTGGGTTCTGCACTGGGTCAGTAGGTCAGTGTCTCTTGAAACTGAGACTGATTTTACTTTAAGGCCTCATTACTGTGTGTTCTGTGGGTTTTAGTCGACGTTTTGAACTGTTCATAAAAAGTAAATAAATTGTATGCATTTTGAACCCAATGGACAAACAACAGCGCCTCTGGCTCAAACGGTAGAGCAATTTGAAGGTTGGCGATTTGAACCCTGGCTCCAGCAGCTGCAGACTGAGGTCTTTGGATCAGAACCTTTTTATGGTCCCTCATCTCTTTTCGGGGCCAGAGGAGCTCACTCCTTTAAGGCTCTGGAATGATCTTTACGCACGCTTGATTCTGTGGATGCTTTCAAGAGCAAACTAAAAACGTACTTGTTTCGTAAAGCGTTTTTAACTCCTGTTGTTTTATGATCATCATGTTTTGTGACTGTAAGTGTGCCGTGTGTAAGTCATTTGTATTTGTATTGTTATTTTGTGAAGCGCTTTGTGACTTCTCGCGATAAATCGACTTATCGTGTCCAATAAATTACAGGAAAACAATACAGTTTCCGGCTCAATACTTATTGTCAGTACATTTATTTAAATTTTTCCTTATTTTTTTATCCTGTTTTTGTCATACTTTTTGTAAATATGTGTTTCATTGAGTTTCATGTTGATTGCAACTCGTGTGTTTGAACAAGGTATTACTGATATTTCCATTCTTTTTAAAGTTGGTTTCAAAGTGGCATCAAGTGGTTCTAAATGTTATCGTTTATCGCGATATTTTCCTGCCTCAATATGTTGAATTTCAAATTTGTTATCGTGACAGGTCTAACTTCACCTGTCTGTGACAGGTACTATATACATATAGACGTAATCGTTTTTTTTTTATTATCATTTCTAATCAAACTCATTTAAACAGGTTATTGGTTCATGCGGCCTGTCTATAAACCTTTTGACTCTGATTTAAGATGCGGATATGTTTTTTAAATCTACCTTCCAAATGCGTGTGCGTGTTTATCTGCTTAATGAGCCTCTCAGATTCTGGCAGTCGCTCAGGCCGATCTAACTGTGATTTCATAATGACTTGCACACTCAGCAGGATGCATTAATACGAGCCCGGACTTCTGTCTATGATTGTGTTAAAGTCAGCATCATTATGGCAGCTTAATGGCCGCCATAGACACTCTCTGTGCACTTTAAACACGGCCGGACAATCGACTGGGCCAACAGAGCAGCTCCTTATCCCCCCACCGCTGGTTATGTATCAGGCACAAGTGTACTCTCAGCCTCTCCTGAACACTCCTGGGCTTAAAGGAGCCGGTGTGGGTTTGGAGCAGGTCGAGCGCTGTCCACATTCATGGGACAGTACTTAGCACAAATAAAGAACGCACTTATTATAATTTGAAAATGTGATGACAATAAAGCTGTAAAGCAGCATTTTGCTACAGATATATGTTTGTGTGGTTGAAGAATACCTAAAAATTAACAAATAAACATGTGTCCCCGCTGTGAGCGGCTCACCTCTCCTCAAACATAACCTAATTTACTGGGAGCGGGACGTCTCCACCTCATCTCCATGGAGATGTTGACTAAAGGCGGCCAAATATGAGATTTAAATAGGTTAATATAAAAATTAGGTTAGTATAAAAATTTATTATTTTATTTCCCACCACAAAAAAATTGCATATTTTGTATTTGTGGCAACAGTTTAGTCCAAAATGTTACGCAGTGTGCCTTTAAGTCGGTGTGTCCTGTATATAGCAAAGTATAAATAGGGAACTCAAGTAATTTTCTTAATTGTTTTGAATTATCTTGGTTCCTCACTCTCCAGGGAGTTGCATAGTTACATAATCATCTTCAAGGCATAAGTAGCTCTCTGTCATTCTTGTTATGTAAAAGTTTCTCGCAGGGTTGAAAACAAAAACAAAAAAGGTTGGAGACATTTCCTGGAAGTGCTCTGGCCTCTGTGATTAAGACAGCATTAGAGAATTCTTTACACAAAACAAACACTGAAACACATCTCGCTGGAGTCCCAGACCTCCCACACGAGCTGCAGCTCCTTCCTGAAGTCCAGTCCCCCCAAAATCCTCGTTTCACAGAGGACCAGGATTCCCCACGCAGACCGCAGGAGCCCGGACTCTAGCAGTGACATTCCTGTGGTCCTTGTGGGTCTGGAGGGGGGGACTTAACCTCTGCCGTTCAGTCGCCTTTGTCTGCTCCTGCCCCTCTCCCCTCCCCTCTCCTCTCCTGCAAACTCCAAACACAGTCCAGCACCAGCTCCTTTATGTAACGTGCTTTTCTCAAGGCACAACATGAATGGAACGCAGTGACTGAGGATGAGGTGGAGGAACTTGGCCTACTTCAGTTAGTAATCAAGGAAAAGTGATGGCTCTTCAAAGTATTGTAACTCAAATCAAAGTAAAGGTAAAGGTACTTAAATGACATGACTAAATTACCTTTTTTGTGAGGTCTACTTATGCAACTTTAAACAAAGTTATTACGTTGCTAGGGCACTTTGATTCTGCAGCCACTACCCACTGATTATATAAGTAGCTCCGGGGCCACCTGGGGGTCCACAAAGGCACTGCAGGGGGTCCACTAAGTGACACAACAAATAAATTGAGTTTGCGTGAACTTTATCATGTTTATGATCATGCTATTATTTACAAGTATTTGGTCTACACTTACTATTTAATGTAATCTATGAACAGAACAAATATTTTCAATAAAGCAAGGGTTCCCACATTTTTGACCGTGACCCCCAAAATAACTAGACCAACAACCCGGTAGCCTGGCATCCAGACTAATCTCCGATGTTTATTAATTAATAACCAGGTTGCTTGTGTAGAAAAACTACAAATCAAAAGCGCAAGAACGTGACGCTCGGTCAGGGAGCTGCTCTGATTGGTCGGTAGATTCCATATCGCAATGTCACTTCCTTTGAAGCGCCCAACGGAGCGTTGCCAGACCCTCTTCTGTAAAGAAGCGGGGTCTGGTTGGCGAGACTAACAACCCGGGTCCCTGACTGTAAATATAATTAGTGTTAATAATTAATTCAAGTGCACAACATTTAAAATGGGTGCACTGTAAGAAATTGCTGTAAATTTACAGCCAATTTTCAACACTAAAATACCGTTTTCATGTTTAACAGGGTAGTACTGTATTTTGCAATGCATTGTGGGTTGCTTAACTTGAAGCAGCAGGAGAGATGCCCTAAACAGTATGATGATGTTTAAATTACAGGACACTACAGTATTTTTTGAAAGAATGCGTGCTGACTGGGGTATTTGGAGGATGGTCAGAACAGAAGCCAGACGTCGTTCACACTAAGGCTAGCCTACTGCTTTTGGTCAAAAATATAGACACAGACAGAAATAATTGGCCATCAACTCCTGAAGAGACTTCATGAACCATCATTTGGATATCAGAATTTCCAGGAGGACTTTAGATGACATGTGCTACACATCAACAACATCCATCGGGTCTTGCTACAAATTAAACGGTAATTAAAATTGTATTCATATTAATGTTATTTTATTTATATTAATGTATCAAACTGATGGTCAGGAGACAACTTTCTAGTAATTTGAATATGCCATATCAGTGGATTTGAATTAGGATTGGATTTTGATGTTTTTAGTTTGCTAACATTAGCCTGTGTGTCGGAGGAACAGCGCTGGTTAATGAGGTACTTTCTGCTCAGCACACCGCTTTTTTGCTTGCTCTCTCTTTGCGAAGCTGAAGCTCACGGTTCGGGTGTTGCTGTTTCCTATGGTTTCATTTTAGCCGCTTGTCTCACGCGCTCACCGGGACCACCACCGAGACACTAGTATCAGTGCACTGAGCAGAGGAGCGAGGCGAAGGCCAAGTGGTGGTGCGAGGGGAGACAGACAAGCGCGCACGTCCTCGTGTTCCTGTGGCGCTGTAGTTCCTGCATGGTGCAGGTAAACACATGGAAACGCATTGATCCTTTGACAAATATATTATTAGTGACACTGCTAAATGTTCTTATTTCTGATGTTTTAAAAAGGCACAGGCTCTATCAAACAGTATTTCAGACAAAACATCATTTTGATTGAATCCGTTGTGAATCGTGCAGTTTCCCCTGACCATGAACACAATAGGGTTCATACTACTTTTTAGAAATTTGCAGTAGAAATCCCCAACCTGTAAAATAGACTGGTTACACTTTAAAATTTGCATGCCAAGTTTAACAGTTTGACTCATTTGCATCTATCTTACACTCCCCTGTTGAGTAATTTTGACCGGTTTATATATTTTTTCTTCTTAAAAATGCTAAAAATGTAATGTATTTATACTCTACAGGTGTCCACCACTGCATTTGACATTGAGACAACTCTCAGTCTTCCTGCAAGTCCTCGTCTGATACTGCCAGGTATATATTTAATTTAGATTACCAGTAATTACATAATTTATCATATTGGCCATTCATTGTCAGGTAACATGCATTCCCTTGTTGCTCTGCCTTAAGGTTTCAGGTGCAACAGGGCAAGTTACAATTAGAGGTTGGATGATCACCTTGGAGGCCCGTGTAATCTGTGAAGGCATCACACCAACATTTGCAACAGGACTTGCTGCTGTGTTCGCGATCTACTACATGTTCAACCTGCAGTATCAAGAAGAGGCAGCCTGCACGCTGGACTTCATTCAGAGGTAAAACACCTTCTTTGGATATACAATTAAATTAATGTTGTTATAGTTTGCATAAAATGGTATTAACACTGTACATTTCAAGCCACACACATACACGCACACACACAAACTGGATACTTTGTCCACCTGTAGGTTTTATTATAAATCTATTTGATGCCACTTCTATTTGTTATTCAATTACACAGTTTTTGTGCAGTGAAAAAACATTGCATTTAATTTAATACACAACAAGGATTTTGTTGTAACTCCAGTCTGATCGGAGACTATTTTGATTTCAGGCACTTCATTGGTTTAAATCCAGAGAGAGGAACAAAGGCCAAACGGGGCAAGGTTTTATCCAAGAAGAAAGGTGTGATCGTCCAGTAGAAGTCTTCTGCAGTAAATACACACGTCGCCATGCTACTGAAGAATCTCATTGACTTTGAATGGAACTTTATATAGATCAGTAAGCTCTTAAATCTCTTTATTTTGACGGTCTGGCATTGACATTGTTCTTTGAAAATAAATCTTTTGAAATAAAGGTTTCTATTTTTTATTTAGTGATGTTTTTATTGCTTATTTCGCATAATATTCATAATAATGAATATCATAAGCAATTTTCTATTGCTTTGAGAATAATGAAGTTCTTTGCAATCAAGACTAATGTGTTATGAAACTGCTAAAGTTGGTCAACAGTAAACTATGAGAAGATAGTAACAACATAAATAGAATTTCTTTGTAATGTCTAAATAATCACTGAAATATGCAGCATTCATTAATTTTTTTCTGCTGTATTAGACTGTGATCTGTGATTTACAGAATACTACTGTTAAGTAATTTTACCTGTGAATACCGTAAAATAACGGTATACTGCTGGCGTCCAAGCTGCCAGCTCTTTACTGTAAATTGTAGTAATACAGAAATATACCGTTTTTCTTGTTTACAGACTACTACCGTAAAGTCATTGTACATTTCAGTACCGTAAAAATAACAATAAAGAGCTGGCAACCCTGCTGCCAGCTCTTTCCTGTTATTTTACAGGAACATTATTTACAGTGTGGCCATACTGGTTGGTAGTTGGATGGGAGACCGTTTGGGAACACCAGGAAGCCTAGCGAATGTAGTGAGTGAGTGAGTGGTCGGAGGGGCCGATGGCGCAGACTGGTTGCCTCGCTTCCGTCAGTCTACCCCAGGGCAGCTGTGGCTACAATAGTAGCTTACCACCACAAAGTATGGAGTGAATGAATAGTGCAATGTAAAGCGTCTTTGAGTGTCCAGAAAAGCGCTATATAAAACCAATGCATTATTAAAATGTGGTTTATTCATGTTTGTTTTTATAGTATGTTTTGATATTTGGCTTAATTTCACCAATACATACATACTGCTTTCAATCAAAAACACATAACATTTGTTATGAATTTTAAAAATATTGTCTTGAAAACATCTCACAACTTCCACCTCAGTGTCTCTCAACCGCCCAAGCGCTCCTGACCCCCACTTTGGGAACCCCTTCCATAGAGTAAGGTAATATTGTTGGGTGAAGAGAAAGAACTTCAAGTCTACAAGAATACTGATACTAGGGATGCAACGATTCTCGATATTATATTGAATCGTTCGATACACTTAGATTAAAGGAGATTAAATCTGAGCCCACCATTCCGGTTCATGGAGGGATTTTCCTACTTGACAAAAATAGCTTCTTTAACTCCTCTCGGTGTTGATAAAGTCTCGTCTGTAAAACTTGTTTTGCTTCTCCAATATAATGTTCTTTGCATTCTTCTTCTTTGCATCGAATAGAATAAACCACATTGCTTTGTGTGTTTTGTCTTTGAGATGAACTAATCTTTGTCTCAGTGTGTTCACCGGTTTGTGGTACACTGGAATCCTGTGCTGCCTAAAGATTCTCTGAAGTTTCTCTGAGACCCCAGCTACATACGGCACTACAACTCCCTTTCTTCTTAGCTCTGTAGTCTGTCTGTCTTGTTCTTTGGGTCTTCTTGCCCTTTGTGCTTTAGTGAAAGACCAGTTAGGATAGCCACAGTCTGAGAGGGCTCTCTGGACATGTTGCTCCTCTTTGGTCTTTCCCTCTGCACTTGTAGGCACCTCTTTAGCTCCATGTCTGAGCGTCATGATGACCCCTAGTTTGTGCTGAAGTGGATGGTTTAAGTCAAACATCAAATACTGGTCAGTATGCGTTGCCTTCCTGTAAACCTCTGTCTGAAGTTGTCCGTTTCCCCCATGATAACTTTTCAATCTAAAAAGGCAAGTTGTTTCTCCTTTGCGTCCTCCCGAGTAAATTGAATGCTGGGGTCCACAGCGTTGATGTGATCTGTAAAAGGTGCCACTTCCTTCTCTTTTAATTTTGATCCACGTGTCATCTACATATCTGCCCCAGTGGCTGGGTTTGTTTCCTGGGTATGAGGCCAAGGCATTCCTCTCCATTTCCTCCGAAGCTGTCCCATTAAATGACATCTTCTTCAAGGGATCAACACTCACTCTGTCGTGCATAGTCGACTCTAGGCCTGTGGCTACCAAGATTAACTGGTATTTTGCTTCGGATCCACTTCATACTGGAGCAGAACTAGTTCTGAGTCACCTAAGACCAGAGCATAGAGGGCTCTAAGATTTGTCGAAGACGATGAGTCTCTCTCAGATGGGGCGATTGCTGGAATATCTATCGCATGCGTTTTGGTTGCTTTTGGATCTGCTGGTGCACTTTACTATGTGGATAAAAGAACGGAGGGCCCGGAGCCAAAAGGATGTCCAGTGGCCAATAGTTACAGTAGATTTGAGCAACACATAAAAAATAAAATACTGTTAATTTGATTGCACTTGAGTACGTCCCACGCAATAAACATCACTTTCTTTGGTTGATACAATAGCATAAGCATCTTGTCATCATCAAGTATTCACCAGATTAGAGTAGGGAACACAAACACCTGCTTTTCACACACTTATAATGGGCTGAGACCATTAAATACTTACAACAACGGCATGTGTGGAAAGATAATTATACACCATTTTTCTGTTGCTTGAAGAAGACATGGTGAGTGCATTTGAGACATAAGAAAATCCATCATACTATAATATCTAACTTTGAATTATTGGAGTTTGTGCAGTATAACATATTTGGTGTATTCCCTGTTGCCCATTTAACAGTTGTGAGGGAGCGTTTTACTTTGGTCTGACATTTGTTCACATTAGCGTCAAGAAATTTTACGACTGCCGGTGTCACGTGAAGCATTTGTACCATATTTCTAAATGAAAATGACGGTGTATAGGGTTGTATAATGGACAAAGCAGATACTTGGAGTTTGAGGTATATTCTTCCAAAGCTTTGGGGTAGGCACTTATAAGCTCTCTTGCTTCGGCCTACTCCTTTTGAGTTATTATTATTATATATATTTTTTTGGTTTCACGTGACAAATGCAAATATAATGTAAATATTGTAAATAATAATTGTTAAAATAAATCAAATCAAAAGCTGTAAACATGCCACTGCGACCTTCTAGTCATGGGTTGGATTCCAAAGACCACAGATTTACACGACTAAACGTAATGAAAACAAATAAATGAAGAACAGTATAAAATTGGGAATAAATAGCTCACCTAAAACCACACATACGATGACTGCTTGCACCAGGCCCATAGCGTCCAATGAGGGTTCACCAGGACAAAGTACAAGTTGGCAGAACTCATGAGGAAGCAATTACATTTTTCAATTACGATCCTTTGATGAATCATTATCTTAATAAATTGTATTTTTTTTTTTTTAAATAAATCTCTTGTAAAGCACCTTAAGTGTTTTAACATTTCAAATGAAGTTTGGACCATTTGAGATGAAACATTTGATGTCTGTAGAAAGTTTTATAGTATTAGGTACCAATATAGTTATTTATATAAACAGGCCGCTCATATAAAGGAGAGTCTCATACTCTCATTGGCCCTCCCTTTTTAACCTCTTAACCCCCACTTGAACCGAGCACATTTTCTCCAGTTTGGCTTTACCCAATCTAAAAGCTTCTTGAAAAAGTGTCTAAATTGCGACACAAACGAGATGAAAACAAGGATGAAAACACAATAAAAAAGTATCAAAAGAGCAACAAAAAAGTAACAAGAATGTTACAAAAAGCGATATAGGTGCAGCAAAAAAAGTGGCAAAAACTCGACACAATAGAGGCAAAAATGAGTTGAAAAAGAAAGTGAAAAAAGTGACGACAACGCGGCAACAACGCAAGGAAAAAGATCTGTTTAGATTAGTTTTGTAGGTCTTAGCTTTCAAATGAGGCATTACTCTGGTCTGTAAACTTATGGATTTGGGTAAAGACGAACTGGAGAAAATACTATCAGTTTAGGCGGGGGGAAAAGGTTAAGTAAAGATAAAGTAAACATTTTGAACTGGGGTTTTAGAGATCTTCTGAGGTCCTACCATCATAGTTTGGGGCTTCAAATTTCTACCTATTCAAACTTTAAACAGCTTTAGATGAATTTCCGTTGTCACTATCCCTGCACGTTGGTCTACTTCACATATTCCACAAATTTCACTGTAGTGAATGATAATTTGTTGTAGGTACCAACATGACCAGAATGAATCATTCTATGCCATATTATATTTTCCTTGTAGTTACAATAAAACGACATAAATATAACTTTTGACTTCTCATTCTTATGCTGTTTACATCATTTATTAGATTTTAATAGCTACCCCGTCTTGCAACCGCAACAGCACCCATGGTCACAAGAGTAGGCCCAGTTTGGGTATTGTTAACCAATTACTAGCATAGATTTTTGTGTAAGCTCTTAGTCAAACAGGAGGTTTCCATAGTAAACCAAGGTTATTACACCGTCATCTGAACTTGGTAGTTTAAGTGTTAAGGCCTCATTGTCACGACCCGGTCCTATAGCCTTGTGCATCACCCCATCCTACTGAAGGTTTGTATCCGATCTGCTGCCAAACAAAGTTCGCCGGTGCTAACAAAGCTTTTTTATGAGGGGAAAATGCCCAACTCTTAAACGACCTAGTACAGATGACAGTTCAAGAACCTTTGTCTACTGGCATTGATATCCAGCCCGACACAGTTTTGAAAAATGTATGTCAGGGCAGTTGCGTTAGGTGATCTTTCTGGCTATTATGGAACAACTCCTTATTTCCTGTTCATTCATCGCTTCATATAATCTCATCTCCCAGTTAGTTGGTGTATTCTCCCGTGGATTACAAGCTCCGCTGTCATCACAAATTGCATTACTCTGACAGTAATGACATGCCGCATTACTATTATGTAAACTGTGGTAAATCAGTTGGCTCCTAATGCACTAATGAGATGCTCCATGTAAAGACACGCGTGTGGTAGACAGCAGATGGAGCGTGTTATGTAATCTCATGGATGTAAATGAAATTCACTGATTAGCCTGGATCAGCTTTAGACAACGAGACGTGCCTCTTGTGCTGGAGTGAATGAGATAAATGTCGTGGCAGAGGATCGTGGAGACAGAGTGTGCGCTGATGTTTTCATACGGAGACGTAAAGAGGAGTACAGTGTGGAGCTCTGAGCGGGGGAGAGAACGGTATCTGTTCTGCGTGAGTCTGGTGCATTTTCTGCCCAGCAACAGGTTTGTGCAAGTGCTGGCTCCTCTGAAAATGAATGTTTTTTACTTGTCGTGGTTGCAATAGTAGCAGTAGTCGTAAAAACAAAGATCACAAATATTGAAAAGGCAAAACAATGAGATGGCAGAGGCTTCAGTGGTATAACCGGAAGTGTGTCCTTGAGCATGACACTTCAAGTCACCTCTTTTCCTATAAACAAGATTAAATGATGACTCTAAAGTCCTTTTGCCCAAAATGCGTCGTCCTCTGGATAATCTATTGGCATTAATAGGGAGATTAAATAGGGAAAAGAGGATGGAGGGGGTGGAGGAGCTGACCAGTGCAGGACACCATGCTCTGAAACAGGGACAAGCCCATTAGCGCTGCACCGTTTCAGAGGATCAGAAGAGACTGAAGGCACCTCCGGGTGCTACGGTTTCCTCTACATGCTGGTCAGGTTGACCCACAGGTGCGGCGCGGCTCAGGACTAACACCGGTTGTACAATGACAAATAAAGCACCTATTTACTTACGCAGTGGACAAAGAGTGAAAAAGACTTACAGGCCCGACAGTAGAATACCTTTTTCAGTGTTGCTTAATATTTAAGGGGTGCTTGTTAATTATTTATAAAATATGAATACGCATTAGGCAAGGCATGGCAACTTTATTTATACCGCGCATTTCGTACACAAGGCAACTCAATGCGCATTAGTAATCTTCTTAGGGTTACGGGCTAGAGTTGTCCATGAATAAGTATATTAACAGTTGTAACTGAATACATTTAGAATACGTATTAAGAATACTCATTTTGGGTAAATGTATTCTGGTACAGTTACTCTGTCATTTGAGGGTATTTAGAATACAGTTTATTTCTTAAAATCAAAGAATACATCACAAAAAGGAAAAAAATGTGCTCTGTCTTACTGTACATTTTCAATCAATCAAACTTTATTTATAAAGTGCTTTTATACACAAGTGCATCATAACATGCTTTACTTTATTGTATTGCTTGTATGCATTAATATTATGCAAATCAATGTACACGTATTCAAAGTAACACAATACATTACGAATTACATAATTTTAAGGCAAGTATTCAGTGTTCTGTTAATAAATACTATTTCAAAGTATTCATTTGAGATAGCCTATTAGCAGGGTAGTAGATAATAGTAAAATGAGCAGCTTATTAATATCTTCAGAAGCATAGTATTAATTTACTTATGCTTATTATCAATACATAACGAGCAATCCTTAATATAGAGCGTTACCAGTTTTTCTCCTTCAGTTTATTGAAAAAGTAAAAAACACCTTTGTTCACTGTGCATCTAATTTTAAAGCCTTTTTACGCCGTATTGCACCTTGAAGACTGTGACGCATGTTCAGAAACTAATCCCTGTAAATAAAATTGCTGAATAAAAATATAGATACCAGTGAAAGACATTCGGGGACACAGCTCAGGTTCATGTTTGAATGCATTGTTAACCAAACGTTGTACGGAACAGGAGCGGATATGAACATAAATTGTCTGAACAATGCTAAAACGTACAAAACGACAAATACCTTCACGTGTTCTAGGGAGACATGAATTTGAGCGATGCGGCTGAACGCAGCTCGCCTCTTAATCTAGGACCTGCTCCACGCTATGATATTGTAAAGGGAGGATAACCATGTAATCTTGTCCACACACGCTTTGTCTGAGTGAGTAGAGTCCTGTCATCAACACAATTACATTTTCAATGTATTGTTACAAAGGCTTCAGTTTGGCTTTGTGTGGAAATTAGGCACACATTCCCCCAACATTTAGTGCTCCACTGAAAAATGAGCAACGACCTTTTTCAGCGTATCAATTTATCAAAGGAACCTGAATTGAACGCGTTCGTTTCATCAAATTAGTATTGAAAACCTGTTAATAGCTTCTGCCAATATAACTAGACTGGTGTTACTAGTGCTGCTGTTTTATAAATTAGGTAAATGTTTATTTGCTATATTTACAATATCTAATGCAGTAAAATAAAACAAAATACTTAAATGTGCATTATGCAACTTCCACAACAACCTGGAGCTGAACGCCCAGAAGACAGTGGAGATGATCGTGGACTTTAGGAAAGACACAGCCCCACCGTCCCCCCTTGCCCTGACAGACTCTTCCACCCCCATTTCCATTGTGGACTCCTTCCGTTTCCTGGGCACCACCATCACCCAGGACCTCAAATGGGAGCCAACCATCAGCTCCCTCATCAAGAAGGCCCAGCAGAGGATGTTCTTCCTGCGGCAGCTGAGGAAACTCAAGCTGCCAACCAAGATGTTGGCGCAGTTCTACACGGCCATCATCGAGTCCATCCTCACCTCCTCCATCACCGTGTGGTTCCCCGGAGCTACAGAACGGGACAAGCACCGTCTGCAGCGCATTGTGCGTGCTGCAGAGAAGGTGATTGGCTGTGAGCTCCCATCTCTCCAGGACCTGTTCCCCTCCAGGACCCGGAGGCGTGTGGGTCGGATCACAGCTGACCCTTCTCACCCTGGACACGGACTATTCACCCCTCTCCCCTCAGGCAGGAGGCTACGGTCTATCCAGACCCATACCTCCCGCCACTTGAACAGTTTTTTCCCCTCCGCCATCAGACTCATGAACAAATACAAGTCTCTGTAGCTCAGTCACAGACTCATGGATGTATCTGCACTTGCACTGTGCGGTGTGTCCACACTTAGACCCGCTGCTATCACTTTATCACTTTAAACACTTAATACCACTTTAAATGCCAAAACATCTGTATATACAACCGCTGTTGTTCATTGTCAAATTGTTGTTGTCTTAACATATGTCACTTTATTTTATCTTATTTATTTAATATTTTTTATTTTATGCATGCCCTTATAACCTTATAGTTTAACGTTCTTAGCTTATTTTTTATCTTAATTCTGTGTTATATGTTTTATGTCGCACGTTTGCACCAAGTAAAATTCCTAGTTTGTAAACCTTGTTCACAAACCTTGGCAATAAAACGAATTCTGATTCTGATTCTGATTCTGATTTATGCAAAAAAAGAGTAGATTTTTTTGTGGATTTGACCTTGCAGTGTCCCAGTGGCTGTATGAGTGGTCAGCATTGCGCCTTTACTTTCGATTACAGTGGCCTCTACAACGCTCCAGGTTCAATTGTTTTGTAGGTCTGCAGTGAAAACCTTCCAAACAATTGATCCTGGAGCGTCCTAGACACCACTGTGATGGAAAGTAAAGGCGCAATGCTGACCATATACACACAAATCAACTTTATGTTCCACCTAAAAAGTGGCATAATGAAGCTTTAAGTAAATCTTTCTCACAGTGGCACCATCCACGAATGAGGCTCATAAGCTTTCTTTTGGAGGAAGTGATAATGGATGGATTTTGAAATAATGTCTATGTAAAGCACGGCAGTAAGGAGAGAGTGACTTGGCTGCACAGACGTTTGAATTTACCTGAACCGCCCTCTGTAGGAAATGGTGGGAATTACTTGTTATAAACACTATGAGCACAGAATTGGTCTAGCAATGGATTTTATTGCTAGACCCGTTACGGCCTGCTAGCAGCGTGTCCTAAAAATTCCTTGAGACGTTTTCAATTAGTTCAAAAAGCAGCTGCTAGATTGAAGCGTTCAAAGAGAAGAGAACACATCACACCTGTGCTAAAGTCTCTCCATTGGCTTCCTGTTGAGTTTAGAATAAAATGTTAAATCCTGCTCCTCACATTTAAAACCATAAAGGGTTTGGCTCCGCTCTATCTCCAAGACACTATCGTTCCATATCGGCCAACCAGAGCACTCCGCTCTCAAAACTCAGGGCTACTAGTGATTCCTCGAGTCTCTAAAATCACTGTAGGAGGAAGCGCCTTTAGCTCCAAGCTCCGGTTTATGGAATAAACTCCCAACTCACGTTAAAGAAGCAGAAACAGCCCTTACATTTAAGACTAGGCTCAAAACGTACCTCTTCGAAGTAGCTTATGATCAGGTCAGTTAGGTAAAGCTCTAACCCTCAGCCTGACGTAAAGCTGGCTTTACTGTCTGGACTTTTATTTTTTTGTTCAGTCCCTCTCGCCTAAAAGCCAATTGCTGTTTGAGCCTATATGAAAAAAAGTATTTTCAAGTGTAAAAAGACACTGAAACACATCAGTGTCACTTTGGCTGCGACTGTTAAACAGACGTGTCCCAGAGCTCACCCCAGTTTGCCCCCCTGCGTTGGTGAACTTCCCATTCAGGGGTCACAGTCCCGGTAACTCGAGCCTAACCCCGTCCCGCCAGACACTCTCACCCCTCTGTATGCAGGAACCTGTCCCAACACTGTCACAACATCCCTCTTTCACTGCAGAGGACGAGAAGTCAGAGCACTGCAAAAAAATGAATGCACTATTTCTTGTATTTGGATTATTTATCTGTTTCAAACTGGGTTGAATTATTCTTATTTTTATAGTTAAAGCAGACGCATGCAAAATCGACTTCAACAACAACTGGGATCAGTGTTTCACTCGTCACTTGCCTGTGTTTTACTTGAAAGCAAAGTAAAAGCTTAATTCACGATTTCCAACATTTGAAGGTAACATATCAATGCTGAGGAGAAGGTAACTAAGATAATAGTTTGTATGCCTCATTTACGCATAATGTCCTTTTAAAAAGTAATTAAGACCCACTGCTTGTTTTCCAGGCTACATTTTCCTCCAGTGAGGTTAAGAACATTGCTCTTTGAATAAGATATCAAGATTCTCATCCCATTGACAGGACAGCCCCCTTTATTACAGCAAGCTAAACAATCTGAGTGATTGGGATTCATGTCTTTTTCTTTCCTTTTCATTATCGTGATTCAATCATTCGAAAGAGCCATTCAAGACCCAGCCACAGCAGCTCAATTCATATTCAAAACAGGTACAAAGCCCGCTCTTCTATTATATTTCGAGGGTTTGCTCAGTTATATCTGCCTACAAGTGAATAAAAACAGCAAGAAAAAAGCTCTCTGTTCACAAATTAGATCTGTTCAAACCGCTCATGTTCAAGAGCGTCACCCCAAATGATCTAGAAATCCATTACAAACGTCATAAGTCCAATTGGTAAAACGTTTGAATTAGTTCCAACTGCTCAAAACAAAATTGATTAACATTTTTGCACACGTTTATTTTGTGCAGTGTGATACCGGGCGACACACAGAGCGCTCTGAGGTCATCCATAATGGGCTACATTTACTCAACACGGCCCCAAACGCCCGCTCATTTATCATAGTGGACACATGTCGGGACGTCCCATTCCTCACACGCGGGCGCCCTCGGGTCACCTCCGGCTTTGGAGAGGGCTGCGGCGAACGAGATTATTGCGCTAAACACACACAGTTAAGAGGCAGGTAACAGGGTCACGGCTGTGCACAGAGAGTGGCTTTTTAAAAGTCAAACCACAGTCAGTTTCACGGGAGCCCCCAAAAACTTTTATCTAAAACAACACCCGGGTCAGGTGGGGCCTAGTTCGCATGTTCTCCCAGCGAGTGGGTTCCCTCGGGGTGTTCCAGTTCCCCACACTATTGTTTTAACCTCTTAACCCCCGCCTTAACCGTGTGCATTTTACAGTGTACCGCCCCATTCGGAAGCTCAGACCTACAAAACTAATCTTCTTCCCCGTTATGATTGTCACGGTTTTGTCCTTTTTGTTTCTGTTTTCATGACGTTTTCGTTGCTTGGTTTTGGTCACATGTTTGTGGCTCGATCATTAAAAGAAAATGCAGCCAGAATACGGCAAAGAAGCAGTGAAAGCGGGACAACAAACAGCGACAAAAACGTGACAAAAAGGTGGTAAAAGGTGCAATGAAAATGTGATGAGAACATAATAAAGAGACAACAGTGACGTGATAACAACAACAAGAAGGAAGCTTAGATCAGTTTTGTAGGTCTTAGCTTTCAAATGAGGCGTTACTCTGGCCCATAGGCTGTAAGCTCCAGTCGAGAAGCTTTCAGGTTTGGGTAAAACTGGAGAAAATGTAATCGGTTAATGCGAGGGGTTGAGCTCACAATGTCCTTGGCGAAGTGGACGAGAAGCGTTTTAAATACTGCTATTACTGCTAAGTGCTACCAACCCCTAAACACTATTGTAAAGCAAGACACACGCCGATACAATGAGCTCAATAACAGTTTATAATTACATTTATTTGCGATTACGTTTAATAACTCGTTCTTCCAGTTTACACAGTAGTGCTTGCAGTAATTTGTGTACTTTAATTAACACACCTTTCTCCATTGGAACGATAGTTAAAAAGAAAGAGGAAGACGATCACATGTAAATAACAATTACTATATTTGTGCAGTAACATCATTTATTTAGCAAAGAGGCCATAAGTATTTCATTTTAATTGGACTTTTCTTTAACCATAATTTGTTATTGGACTCTTATAAACCTGACCTCATTTGTGTGTACTTTAATCATAATTATCCTTACTCAAACAAATATTCCCGTTCTTTTTAATCCCTGTAATCTTCTGCACAGCCTTGATTTCATCAGTCTCTCCCTGCCTTTGTGTTTTCCAGCCTTTATAACGCGAGTCCCCGTAGGCCTCTTTGCTGTAGTGCTGTAGCTGCCTTCAGTGCCCTCTCGCTCAAGGCAGGAGCAGAAGATAGAAGCTCATTGGGGACCCACATAAGGAATACTGCAATACTTCTACTAACTACATCTTGCATTTGCCAAGATCCGATCCAGTGTGTGTCAAGGGGAAATGGAGAGGGTAATGTTGGCTGTGTTGATTTCAACACCACACAAGGAGTTTAATGTCTAGGTGCGGGTGTGCGACCAGCCAGCAGGGGGTACTTGAAATTATTTCAGATAGATTTTTGTTGTTTGTTGTTGTTTATTAAATGTTTTGATGTAAATATATATTATGAATACAAAATTAAAGGTCGGCAATACAGTGCATCCAGAAAGCATTCACTCTTTTTCCACATTTTGTTATGTTCCAGCTTTATTCCAAAATAAAAAATAAAAAAACAAAAAAAAACAATACCCCATAATGATAAAGTAAGACAAAACAAAATCTAGAAGAAGGAGAAGAAGCAGAAGGAAGAGCTTTATTTACTGTATATATATATTGTGACGTGTATGTAGTTTCACTTCCTTATTGGACACCGACAATAAGGAAGTGAGCTGAAGACTCACAGAGAGACTCTGTCCGGCCCTATCACCAAAATAATAAATGCGTCCTTTAGACAGGCTTTATGCCCAAG
Source organism: Proterorhinus semilunaris (assembly GCA_021464625.1). Lineage (NCBI taxonomy): Eukaryota > Metazoa > Chordata > Actinopteri > Gobiiformes > Gobiidae > Proterorhinus > Proterorhinus semilunaris. The sequence goes on along the minus strand of CM038345.1, from coordinate 25,806,311 downwards.
TGACTGGAAGCCAGCTATCGTCACTCCGGTCTTTAAGTCAGGAAAAACAAATGAGGTCACAAACTACAGACCTATTAGCATTCTTCCTGTGGTGTCAAAGATTGCAGAGAGGTGCGTCGCAGACCAGCTATTGGCCCATCTTAATAACTCCCCGTACAAACTACACCCCATGCAGTTTGGCTTTAGAGCCAACCATTCCACCGACACTGCCACTTGTTTTTTTATTGAAAATGTGAAGTCCAAGATGGACAGAGGGGGGGTAGTTGGTGCCGTTTTCCTGGACTTAAAAAGGGCATTTGATACCATCAGCCATGACGTTCTCATTTCAAAATTATCGCGGTTCAACTTCTCACCTGATGCTATTTATTGGATAGAATCGTACTTGGATCACAGAACACAAGCTGTTAGGGTCAAAAATGAATTTTCTTGTAACCTTGTCAATGGTATAGGTGTACCCCAGGGTTCAATACTGGGGCCACTTTTATTTAGTCTCTATATCAATGACCTGCCATCTGTGTGCTCTGATTGTGAGATACAAATGTACGCAGATGATACTGTGATCTATGTCCATGGGAAGGACAAGGAGGAAGTGGCTAAAAAGCTTTCGAAAACTATGGAGTTTGTTTCCAAATGGCTGTACAATTCATGTCTACATCTAAATCTTAAAAAGACGGAGTCTATATTTTTTACAAAGAGAAAGTCTGATTTACCAGATCCTGAACTATACATCGCAGGAGAGAAGATTAGTGTAGTAACAGAGTATAAATATCTGGGAATCATCCTAGACTCACAATTTACGTTTAAAAAGCAGGTCAAAAAAGTCATTCGGACCGTTAAATTAAATCTCGCTAATTTTAGGTACATCAGACAGAGTTTGAATACAGATGCTGCAAAATTATTTTTTTATACTATGATAATGCCACATCTGTCGTACTGTGTCACCAGTTGGTCTCAGGGCTGTAAGACGACGCTGAAACCAATCGAGACTGTCTATAAGCAGGCTCTGAAAGTTTTGGACAAGAAACCTTTTCGTCATCATCACTGCAGTATATTGGACAAATATAACTTACTGAATTGGGAAAACTTTGTAAAATTTCATGACGCTAATCTGGTTTTTAAAATTTTACGTGGTTTGGCTCCTCCACCACTTTCTAATTTTATAAGTCTGAGCAGGAGCCGAACTAGATCTGCCACCTCAAATAACCTGTTAGTCCCTTTTAGGAAAAGTGCCTTCAGCCAGTCGGCCTTTTCAGTGAGAGTGGTCCAGCTCTGGAACACTGTCCCCTCTCACATACGCAATGTCGATACACTAAGGTCTTTTAAAAATAAGTTAAAATCTTGGTTACTTGAGAATCAAACTTGTGCACATCAATGTTAATGTATTTTATTTTTGCTGCTTCTGTGCTGATGCCTGCTGCCGTTGTAATTCTGTGTGTGTGTAGTTGTCTATGGTGTAGTGTTTGTGCCGAATTTTAACATAGGTTTTGTGTGAGATTATATTAATGAATTGTTTTATATTTTTTAGGTTGTTATTGTTATATTGTTGGCTATCTACATCTTGCCCAGGGACTACAGTTGAAAATTAGCTTTGGAGCTAACACTGGCACATTTACAGTGATGTTAATTAATGTGCATTGTCCCTGTTTAAATAAACTAATAAAATAAAATAAAAATAAAATAGACAGGAAGTGACATAGATTGAGGCAAACTTTTTTTAACTGTTGCTGTGCCAACCATGTTATATCAATGAGAAATTAGTGAGTCAGAATACTGTGGAACTATCCCTCTATCTGTGCCATTAGCCTAAAGATGTTTTTATTTTCTTCATTCACTTTACAATATTAAACAGACGTTATCCGTCAAACTAAGTCGCAATTACAAAAGGATTACACCTGTCATATGCACTTCAAGCCAATTTGTATTAATATCTGATTTATTTTTTATTCTATTCTATTTTATCTTTTTGCATTCCCTTATATTTATTTCATATTTCATGTCTCTCAATTGCATGGAAAAAATCCTATTGCGAATGAACCTTCACTGACAATGGTAATAAAACAATGTAGAGGCGCCCGCTCTGATCACACGCTCACTGCCAAAAACCGCAGCACCTGCTTCCAAATAAGACCAAAGTGCTCCTACTTCACCGATATTCACACACCGATCAGGAAGGTAAAGGCAACCCGAGGTCATACTACAAACCCGAGCCCATCTATGATTTAAAACAGAAGGATCAGGATAGTGGCAAACTGACTTTAGTGGGGGAGCCGCCACAAATCTTCCTCAAGACAACCCACTGGTATCCGCGAGGTTGAGGACATTATTTCGCAGATATGGGGCTGTCGCTTTGGAGCAGTTTGTACTTCTTGGCGATGGGCTAGGTTTTATTTAGGGGAGGGCTTCTTCATGCAGTGGTTCAGTCAGGGAAAATACCACATTCCGTAATTACAAAGCAGGATTAACACAGAAAAGCATGTGGGCTATAAATCTTTTGCTGTTTGTTAAAGCTTCCCCCAAATCCTATAATAGCAGTGTCGACTTCAGCAAGATTAAAGTAGGGTGAAATTATAGTATGATCTAACTCGTAAAAATGCACAGACCTCCACCAAGGCATTGCCCTTCTATGCTGCAATCATAAAGCCTGTCGCCCAAATCTTAGTTCAGGGGGGAATTCTCTTTTCAAATCCACAGTTGCCAAAACCCAAATGCAAGCTGTGCAGATTCCATAGTCAATAATGTGATCACTTGTTACTTTACTGACCCCTTGTGGTTTCCTGAAGTTCTCACCAAAGTATCGTTATGCTTTCTTTTTACATGTAACAAATCATTAATGACAAAATGATTGATGACAAAGGCACATCTTTATAGTAATTGACATTTACCATGCAATACAACAGCCACATTACATGCCTCATCAGCATTCGTATTACGTTACACAGAACACAGTTTGACACAATGATAGATTTCTAAAGTGCTGGCGCTGACACAAGAAATACATGGCTGCGCAGATGATATGGAAAGACTCACTTCTCCTCATCCTCTGACACGGTTCTCCACGGTGTACGAGTCAAGTTCAGACGTGTTCAGACATTCGGGACTCGAGCGGGAGGTATGTTTTTGAAGTGTCATCTCCCCGACTTTGCACTGACAGTAATGTTTTCGCCGCACGTCAAAATGATTTCAAGTTTGCAATAACGACTCGCTCTCACTTATCTTACTCTGCGCCAGGGGGGGCTTTACGTTTCCAATAACTTGAAACTTAAAGCCGCACTCTGGAACTTTTCGAGTTTTATGTTGCTGAGACGCAAGAGACACATAAACATAAATAAAGCATTTGGATGAGGACATGATGTGTTTTTAAACCCAATGTTTGGCTGCCTGTGGCGCAAGCACAGCGCCAACATCTCCATGGAGACGGGCAGGTGATGTCCCGCTCCTTGCAAAGTTACGAGTCTGGTCTGAGGTTACAAACCTTTTTTCAGTAACTAAGCAATATAACATATTACAATTACAGTCATTACAATTTAAGTCACTCAATTACAAGTGCATTTAGTAAGTGAGTGCTTTATTTGTCATTGTACAATTATACATAAATTGTGTTAACAAGGAGGTATCCACACCTCCTTATTTGCCCCTTTTTTGTTTCCTGTAGCGCCTCTTGGGACGCGTCCACTGTGCTGCAGGTGTAGGGGGCTCTTGGTGCCTCTTCAGTGTTTCAGAAGAAGACGTAGGTCTCAAATGTCTTTAGCTCATATGCTAGGCAAGGCAAGGCAAGTTTATTTGTAGAGGACAATTCATACACAAGGCAATTCAAAGTGCTTTACAGTTGCATAAAATTACAAGAAAACAGATCAAATCAATCAATAAAACATCAACATGAAGTTAATCAATTACAGTAAAAGGCAAGAGTGCAGATAAAATACTTTCAGTTTTCATATGCTCGGGTAAAAAGAGCTGTTTTCAGCCTGGATTTGAACATTGTCAGAGTTGAGGCCTGTCCCACATCCTCATGAAGACTGTTCCAGATTTAAGCTGCATGAAACTGAAACGCAGCCTCACCGGGTTTATTATTGACTCTGGGAACCACCAGCTGTTTGTTTACTTTTCAAAAGCTGCTTCCTTCAGGACCATTATGAACTCTCCGCAGTAAGAAAATCCACCAAACCCCACAAAAACATGGCAAAGACATACAAAAGCATCCAGAAAAAACAATGTGGAGCACAGAAACTTTCGCTGAAAAAGAGAGAGGAAGGTTGCCGCTAAAATGGTTTGTATTGATGTACGAACAAAAAAATGACAAACTCTGCCCAAAGAAAATGGAGCACCAAATCAAGGTGAATAGTGGTGTATAAGGTCTGGAGCTGCGTGTAGTTAGTCAAAACAAAACACAAGAGAATAGGGAAAGTGAAGGAAAAGGACATCATGCATGTTTGCACTGTGGCATTAATACTATTTTCAGTTTATATTTTGCCAAAAGTAACTCAAAGTAGTGCAACTCCGCTTCATTTTGAAAAGAGTAATATGTAATACAAACACATTATGTTTTTGTTGTAACTGCTATAGAATATATTACAGTTTTAAAGTAACTTGCCCAGCACTGGTGATCGCTGTTCCTGCGCCGGAGCCTGTTACACTACACCTGTGACTTAAGTCTAGTCTTGAAAAGGGTTTCACTCTGCAAGCCAGGGTTCAGTATGTCAAGTGTGTTGCCTTGGTGGGACAGCTTTGAGTGGTGAGGCGCTAAACCACAGATGTTTTCTGGTCTTTACTTATATAATAGATAAGTGATAATTAAATGTGCGGCATTTCCCCCATTTTCGCATTTAACGGCGTTCATACGGTACTTTGCAAACGACTGAATGAATAATAAAAGGATTGCGAATAACAGGTCGACTTGACAGTGTTGGTGAAAATGTTCATGAAAAGTCTGTCCACAAGAGGTCAGCGTTCAAACAGAATGAAGCCGCTCGGAAGCTTCAAATCTTTAGCGAGACTTTTGCAAGGAAGATGCTGAAGTGTCACATGGCTCCACCCGCCCCTCCCCTTGTAAAGACGCATGATTATTGAGAGATTATTTTGTCAATAAACTAATGCTTGTATTTCATTCTATTAGATAAAAATAATAAAATGTCCTCTCTGGTTTGGCTTAATTCAGTAGTTGCTCAGTGAACCACTTCCACTTTGATTCGGACACATTTTACGCTTTCCAGCCATGTGTTTGAGGGCACTTCCCAAACATTTCAGGTTTTATCCGTTAACTTTGTCTAGTCTTTGTTTTTGTGGCCACCCTCCCGCTGTTTCTGCCCCATAGGAGAGCCATGGAGGGGCTTAGACCGCAGCAGTAGCATAGGGCGAACGCTGAAGCCTGAGGCAGCGGGATATCTTAATACTATTCAGCGTCTAATTAACTTAATTGAGAGAGTGAATAAACCTCTGTAACGTATATGGCCCCGTGTGTTACAATGAGGCGTGAAATCGTGTGTACAGTGAGCGCATCTGAGGCCTGTATTTGTCAATGGGATCAATGTGCTCTTATTACCCACACGACCCTCGGCCATAAAGCCTGGATTTATCGTGTGGTGTCTTTTATGTCTGGGGCGGGATTTAAGAGGTTTAGGTTGTGAGCTGAGACCCCATAAGGTCAATCACACTATAAACAGAGGAGGGTGAAAAGGAAGTAGCTTTTAGAATACATTGTACTTCTCACAGTTGTTTTATTACACAACACATTTAACTTAATTCAGTGTAGTTACTTTGGGTCATGTAGTTAGACTTCATTGAACAGTTCACTCGAATGGGGCGACACAACACAACTCGCAGCACAGAAGCTGGCAAAGTGCCCGGCCCACACACAGCACTAGTGATGTTACTTTGAAGCTGTTCTTAATTAAAATGAGCGTAATGTTTCAATCATTAATATTGTAATGAATTGGCCCAGTCGTTAAAACAACTTTACTTTGACTTGTACTTTAGCGGGCATAACACGGAGAAATATTTGTTGTTCTTCTATCTGTGGACATTACGCTGTCAGTGGTTACAAAACTTTGGCATGCGGGACTTTAATTAGAGACAATTTTAAACATGTTTTGCTTATTCATAACTACATAACTCCTGGTTAAGTCCTGTTTTAGACTTGGTTTCACACTGTAGTCCATATTTTGACGAGGGTTGGATACCGTTCAAATTTTTTCGATAACGGTATTGTAAAGGCCCCTCCTGGAACCGCCACCTTAACGTGGTGGAGGGGTTTGAGCGCCCGAATGATCCTGGGAGCTCTGTTGTCGGGGGCTTCGTGCCCCTGGTAGGGTCTCCCAGGGCAAACAGGTCCTGGGTGACAGGTCAGACAAAGAGCGGTTCAGAAGCCCCTTATGAGAGACCAACAGGCCCGGTTAGAACCATGAGGCCGTCCCTCTGTGGACCCACCACCTGCAGGAGGAGCCATAGGGGCTGGTGCAATGTGATTTGGGCAACTCCAACAGCTGCCCCCACGACCCGGCAACGGACAAGTGGAAGAAAATGGATGGATGGATGGATGGATGGTACTGTAAAGGGACTAGACGGAGTTTAAACAAAATAGCAAAATAGCAATGTCCTGATGTGTAGACTGAGCCCAGACCTGTTCACCACAACTGCCTCTAAAATCCTGCACTGTCACTCCAAAAGGTCTTATATCATGATATAGAAACTGCAGTTACGCATAAGACCCGAGGAGACAGTAGCGAGAATTAAAACGTAAACTTCCATCTAGTCCCTTTTACTATAGATTTTTAATACCGATACTTGAACGATGATAATGATACTTTCCTATACCTATACAAAATATTTGTCATGAACAAAAATGTTCATGACTGTTCAGATTTTTTTTGGTACCTTTCGATTCTTTTATTTTTTCCATATCAATAATGCCTAATATTATTTTTCGATACCATACTCGTATTGTTTAACAGTACGCAGCCCCAATTTTTGGTTGGTCTGAGCTTGGTTTAAAAGATCTGAGAAAATGAAAGAGAAAAAGGTTCATCTGAATTTCTTTTATGCTTGAGAAATGCATTTAAGTTAGGCATTTTTCCTGATTAAGACATGGTTTGGACATTATTTAGTCCAATTTAAGTCTTTAATACCCAGTTAAGAGGTGGTACTTAATGTGAAAAGTCTGTGAATCACCAACAGGATAACAGAACAACTTTCTGTAACATCTTATGGTCCACTTTTTACTTTATTCTCAAACCCACGTGGACACACCACCTACCCACTCCAGGCTATAAATAAGATGTAACCCACTTCCTAAATGGAGTGGCTAAAACATATAGACCAAGATGTAGTGGAAAGGAATGGACTGTGTTTTGTTGTACTTGGTTCTCGGTCGGCAGCAGCTGTCTGTCGTCCCGTGGGGGGTTGCCACAGTGACAGGAGGCCAAATGTCTCAGGGGCGTCGCTGGCGGTCAAAGGAGCCCATTGTTCGGGTGTTAAGCCTTCTTCAGAGCGGCCCGTCTGCCATGGAGAGGAGAAGGGAACAGAGAGAGGACCTTTTTTCGGATTCAACGCCCCAGTCCCGCACACACGTACACAGAAAGACAAACCCCACACCCACTTTTGAAGGGAGAGGGGGTGTTTAGTTGGACATGCACACAATGAAAAACAGCAATTCAAAAGACTCCCCTCTGGTTAGAAGGAGCAGAGGTGGAAGGAGCGCTCAGAATATGCACTCAAGGAGAAGTAGGAGTTGGACTGCTAGGTCAAAATAATATTAGTCAAGAGGAGGCAACAGAACAGCAGTGTGGAGATCAAGTTCTTGTTGCCGTTGGTTGTGTATTGTCTATTACCCTTGAGCTGCCGAACTCTTTCTGTCGCCATGGTGCAAATGTATGATACAAATAATGAACAGAAACTACATACAGGTTCAGGGTTGGGGTGGACGACATGGCAACAAAATTCATATCACGATTCATGCCCGATTTGTATCCATTTTTTAAATAACTAACTTCTGCGATCTGAAAGTTTCTTATTTCATTGTGACTGGGACTCAGAAAGTGATGGATGTTGACAAATTGGAGTGAGGAGAGTTTGCATTTTAGCATCCAAATCGATAGATCATCACGATTTGATTTTCATCTCATTTATCGGCATATCGTCTCGCCCTAGTTCCGGATGGGTTATGTGGGTGTGTCAACATTTACTGTGAATCAAGTTTGGTAGAGGAATCAATATGCAAACTATTCCTGACAAAACAATAAGAACATATTGTGGGGCGACAGTGGTGCAGATGGTAGAGCGGGTCGTCTCATGATCGGAAGGTCGGGGGTTTGAATCCCGCCTTCTGAAGGTGCATGCTGTCGTTGTGTCCTTGGGCAAGACACTTCACCCACCTTGCCTCCAGTGTCTGCGTACATTGGTGTATGAATGGGTGAGAGGTTCCTTGCTGTAAAGCGCTTTGAGTGCCTAATGTAGGTGGAAAAGCGCTATATAAGTTGAGACCATTTACCATTTACCATTAGAGCACTCCTTGCTCAACTTTGTCACCACTAGAGGGTGGCCCAGCATGAGACTGGTAGATAGGCCTAGACCCAGGGCACCAGATGAACATTTTAGGTTGGCGGGTTTTTCATTTAGCTGCACCAGGACATAACTTAGGTTTGGCATTTTTAGAAATCCGCAAAAAGCATCAACAGGGTTCAATGTCAATAGTTCATCAATGCATAACCAGTAACAACATTTTCTATAAGCATACATTTACTTAAGCTCTTCACCCATGCCTTAACCAAGTGCAATTTCCCCAGTTCGGCTTTACCCATATTGAAAAGGTTACAGCCTATGGGCCAGTGTAATGCTCCATTTGAAAGCTAAGACCTACAAAACTTATCTAAGCAGATCTTTTTCCTTACGTTGTAGCCGCGTTTTTCTCATTGTTTTTTGGTCGCTTTCTTCATATTCTTGCCAAATTTTCATCACTTTTTTGTTGCATTTTCACAGCCTTTTTTTTGTCACTTTCTTATCACTCTTTAGTTGCGTTTTTGTCATTTTTCTGTTGATCTTTTGTTGCATTTTCATGCTTGTTTTCATCAAAATGTTTTCGGTATTTTGACACTTTTTTAAAGAGGCTTTTAAATTTGTGTAAAGCCAAACTGGAGAAAATGTGCTCGGTTCAGATGGGCGTTAAGAGGTTAATAAAAATAATTTGCCAATAAACTTAATCGAAAAAAGGTCTGCATTATTATAAAGCTTCAAACTCTGGCCAAATACAGAATACCTACTCTTAAAGGCACTATATATGATTTTTTTTGTCTTGTCCTCCTTTATTATATTGTAAACTCAGACAAAACGCTGTCTAATTATAAAGCCTTTGTATCAGTTTCATGAACTCTCAGACATTTCTCTAGCCTTTCTGTGACAATGACCCTGCAAGTATATACTTGTGATTGGTAAATGGTCACATTTATATAACGCCTTTCTACCTGCTCTAGGCACTCAAAGCGTTTTACATCAAGGAACCAGTCACCCATTAACGCTCTCATTCATACACCAATGTACGCAGACGCTGGAGGCAAGGTGGGTGAAGTGTCTTGCCCAAGGACACAATGTGAGCGTGCACCCAAATTGGTCTCACTCTGGAGCCCTTAACATATCCATCCATCCATCCATTTTCTCCCACTTGTCCGTTGCCGGGTCGTGGGGGCAGCTGTTGGAGCTGCCCAAGTCACATAGCACCAGTCCCCTATGGCTCCTCCTTCATCTTTTTGGCTGCCTCGTCTGATAACCAGGGACCTACAGTGACGTAACCTGACCACCAGATGGCACCATAGCTCCACTGCACAGATCAAGAGGCTAAACCCATTTGGACCAGACAGAGGTGGGTAGAGAGTTGCCTCAAACAAGGAGAGCACATTCTGTTAATTTCTCTGAAGTAAAAATGTGTGACAAAAGTAACTGGTAAAAGTGTTTGGTGAGAAGAAAACTACTTAAAGGATCTGTATCATGCTATTTTAGCCATTCCAAAGTAAAGTATAGGCATTTATATGATATATTGTACACTATGGAGCACTAATTTTTTGTGATAAATATAACTATTTTCTGGAGGTATTTTCCCAACCCGTTAGACAACACGCTTGGATTCAGTTAACTCCGCCCCCTCTCTCGCTCATACAACTTTAGAATCAGAATCAGAATAGGTTTTATTGCCATGGTTTGAGAACAGGTTCACAAACTAGGAATTTTTCTCGGTGCAAACGTGCGACATAAAACATATAACACAGAGTTAAGATAAAAATAAGCTAAGAACGTTAAACTGTAAGGCTATAGGGGCATGCATAAAAAATATTAAATAAATAAGATAAAATAAAAGTGACGTGTGGTAAGACAACAATTTGACATTGAACAACAGCGGGATTGTATTTAGATGTTTAGATGTGATATAAAGTGATAAAAAAACATGTACAATAGGCCCAGGGACTGCAGGTGGAAATTAGCACAAGTGCTATAACCTGGTACAATGCATCTCTCCTTTCTGAGGCTAATGTATATTGTACACTGTCCCTGTTCAAATAAATAATACATTCTATAAGTGACAAGTGATAGCAGCGGGTCTAAGTGTGGACACACAGTGCAAGTGCAGATACATCCATGTGTCTGTAACTAAGCTACAGAGACTTGTTATTGGTAGAAATATAAATACCACAGCAAAAAGTGAAGTTACTTCACGATGCAGTTATAAGAACAGCTTCATAAATGGCTAACACGCGTTTTGATTGACTCACCGCTCTGGTCCATCGGGTGTTTTTATTGTGGGACTCGCGTTGGTTATAAAAGTTAATCCACTTTGATTCTGGCCAAGGTTCACCAAATATCCATCAGTGACGGTCACAGACAAACATTATTAACAAACATATTTTTGCTGACATATTTTCAGCGACGGCGCAGACATTTGTCCCAGGGGGTGCTGAGGGCTTTCTTGGGGGTCCTCACAAAAAATGGGTCGATTAGACAACATGTAAACGCGCATGCACCCGCAAATAAGTAATTTTCGCCGTCCGAGCGAACGGAACAGCAGTGTTCGGGCTGCAAATGGAGAAGGAGGACGCTCTGGACCTGCCTTTAAGTCAGGCTCAGCAAAGACTCCTGTCGCCGAGCAGGCGCTCTGACGCACGGCTGCGTTAACATCACACCTCGGACAAAGCCCTGTCCTTTAGTTGGAATTAAACCTGTCCTACTCACTCCGTTTCATGTTAAACGTCCAAGGAATGATAACTAGTGCTCCTTTGATTTAGTGGCCAAAATCTTTGGGGGTGGTTTGGAAATCTCAGGAAATCTCTTTTTGATAAGGAAATAACATAACATGGTTAAAAGCTCCAAAAAGTCAATTTTGCATGATATCGAACCTTTAAATAAATGAGCATAAACCTCCACCTCAGGTCATCCAGTAGCCTCCACCTTCATGTTCTACCACCAAGCGCCGAACCATGGGGGACAGAGCCTTCTGCTCTGCTGCGCCAAGGCTTTGGAACAGCCTCCCCGTGGACCTGAGAGAAATACAAAACCTGGACTCTTTTAAAGCTAAAATGAAAACTTTCCTTTTTAAGAAAGCTTATAATTAATTGTTGATGTTTTAAAATGTGTGTGCTTTCTTGTAGCACTATGAGATTCACTAAATGAAAAGTGCGTTACAAATAAAATGTATTATTATTAAACGAGTGATTTAGGTTTTGACGTTGATGTAACAGGACAAACAAAGCACACAAACAGCATAACAGTTGCTGGGAACAGCATAACAGTTCCCAGAGTCAATAATAAACACGGTGAGGCTGCGTTTCAGTTTCATGCAGCTAAAATCTGGAACAGTCTTCATGAGGACGTGAGACAGGCCTCAACTCTGACAATGTTCAAATCTAGGCTGAAACAGCTCTTTTTACCCGAGCATATGAAAACTGAAAGTATTTTATCTGCACTCTTGCCTTTTACTGTAATTGATTAATTTGTATGTTTTAATGATTGATTTGATCTGTTTTCTTGTAATGTTATGCAACTGTGAAGCACTTTGAATTGCCTTGTGTATGAATTGTGCTCTACAAATAAACTTGCCTTGCCTTAAAAATCCTGATGTTTCTTAAATAAAATAAAACTTCTTGACACTCAAGGTAAAGGCACTAGACAACTTCATTTTGTCCTTCGGTATATTTTAAAAGCAGACATTTGTGAAACAAAGTGAATTTGCTACTAATTGTTATCTCCAACAGGGATTCCCAAAATGTTGAGGCGCTGTATGACACCCAGTATGACCACACAAATAATCCAGGACCCGCACTGTGAACTTCAACTTTTAATAAACTTTCAATCATTTAAGCAAAACATTTAAAATCTCTGTTTTAAATTATATTTAAGTAGTTTATTTTGATGTTTTTCTGTAATTCATAAATAGCAGTTATTAATTCATAATCAGACAAAATAAAGTGTCAATAATACTTTATTGTATCTCGAAATCTTGGGATTTGGGACTCCCAGCTCAGTGCTTCGTGATCCCCCAGTGGGTCCCGACCCCCACTTTGGGAAACCCTGGTCTCCATTATCGTGACAGTATTGCCCCCTGAAAAGCTGTGCTCAAAAGCTCATCCATGTGAAGAACTGGTTTGTGTGCAGAATAGAAATGCAGTGGAAGAGGAATTTAAAGGCACACTGCGTATCATTTTCAATCCAAGGGTGCATCCAAAAAGTGCAAATTGGCAAGAGGTCTAAGCCAAAACCGGATGTGCATCAGCGTCCGCCATGATAAGTGCTTCCAATCATACCTCCTTTAGCATAGGGACCTCTCGAGGTTATATACATATCTCATTATGTAAAAACGGTGACCTTTCCTTTAATGTGGCTGGTTTGCTGAGCATGAACCAAATAACTTTTTTATTTATTTCTGCGATGAAGCTGTAGCTGTGGAAGGTAAATCTGAAACAGCTCAGTCTGTTTTCTGCGTGGCTTCATATCATTACCATGGTTCATATTTGAGTAATTAAAGTCAGTGGCTGCAGTTTGTTATCCAGTACTATATGGGTGAAGTAGTTTTTATGAAAACGTTTGGTGATGTCACTCTCCCTGTTGTTTCCGTCGCTCGGTAAGGACAGTCAGATTGTGCAAACGCAGCTGAAGCTCTAGTTCCCAACTGCATAGGGATTTAACGGTTGACCTCATCACGTGACAAGGATCAGGAAATAGGAGCTATTATTATTATTATAGGAATTCGGATTCAGCCATACTGTTGCCAGCAATAAAAAAATAACATTCTGATTCTAGACACCAAAAACGCAATTTTTGCTGTGGGTCATTAAATAATGGATTTGGGTGACCCATTTAAAACTAATATTTAGCAGCCTTTAGTTAACATCTCCATGGCGATGAGATGGAGATGTCCCACTCCGAGTAAAGTTACTCGGGCCTTATGCCCGATGTATTTTGCACAATCAGATATCACTGATTAGCACAGTTCTAGCAACCATCGCTCCAGTGTTCTAACGGTACACTGTGTTAGCTGATCAAGTTAAAGGCTAATTGATGATAAGAAAACCCTAGTGCAATTATGCTAGCACTGCTGAAAACTGTTGTGCTGATTAGAGCAGCTATAGAACTGGCCCGGGTGACCCCAAACTTAAGAACGGTAGTATACATGTACTTGAGTGAATGTAATTCAGCACTCGTCTCTGTATAAGACCTTGGCACATATTGGAGCAGGAAACCTCTCGTGTCCTTCATCTAAGTGACAGAGTTGATCTAAAAGCACTCACTCAATTACCCCGGTGATGGATAGATTACCACCGCGCATCACTCTAGAGGCCCATTTTTTTTCAACGTGAACAAAATTTGAAACTTAATTTGTCATTGCCACAGTGAGATAGATCGAGGCAGTAAAAACAAGTGCATTTGGGGGCGGCGCGTGATTGGTTCGATGCTGGGTTAAAGGTCGACTAACTTCGGGGCCGTTTCCCCGAAGTGTAAAAAATAACATAGATCACAACAGCTAATAATTTATGTGATCGAGCGTGTAGCGACGGCAAAGTGGCCGAGAGGAAGGCGACTGTTCTCAATAGGCTTATCGCACCACCGGGACTGCGCATTTGCGGGCAGTGGCTGTTATTACTTGGACTGAAGCCAGACAAATGAAAATAAATCATCACTTTGGAGTTGGACGAATCATAGGTCTATAACAACAGCCAAAGCGCGAGTATCAAGGAGCCTGGCAAAGGCGCTGCAGCACGTCACACGACTTTCAAAGAAGGTCATTGGAAAAGTTACTACAAAGCAATAAAAGTATTTATTAAATCCGATACATCATGTCGGAAAATTTGTGTAAAACAGTGGTTGGTTTTTCATATCACACGGATTCATAAAATAAAAATGCAGGGGAAAACTTTACTGGTGCTCGTCAACTGAAGCTAGAAATATGTCCTTAATCAATTACAAACGGTCAAAATTATTCTCAAGTTCATTATATTTTTCAAGGCTGCATCAACGAAAAGCTTCAAATGTCTTCGTCCCACAATGCAAACCAAATCAAAGTCAGACCCACGCAAATAATTTAACTTTTCCACAATACGCCAGTTTATTTACACGCGCCTGTAGTCAGCGTTTGCAAGAAATCAACGGGACGACCCAAGCCTGTAATTTGACATCTCCCTTAATTACTTTTCGATTTAAATCCGGTGACATCGAGGGCGCCCCGGACAGCTGCAAAACGTCCGATAGAGTCTTCATCTCTGCATAAAGTGAAAATATTGACTCTCGGAGCACACTCGACGCGGTGACTTTGGGGAGAGAGGGGATGCGCTGTGATTACCAGCCCGAGTGGAGGGTTATTGATTTGGGAGGTGGTCAGCAGAGAAGATTGGAGCGTATTGAACGACTTGGTTACAACTGAATAGAGGAAACAACGCCACAGCTTAAAAATCATTTACAGGGAATGAAACGTGCTTTCAAAAACGTTCTTTAGAAACTCATTTAAACTGTACATGTCTGAAGGCAACAGGCCTCAGTCAAAAATGCCTACAGTCCCGTTAATAATCACGGCTGGTTCTCGTCAGAGGATAGAGCGGCCAGGACAGCGCTAAGCCGCCGCCCCCTCGTTCTCCGACGGGACTCTTTGATTGTTTCTGGGGAGACGTGTGGAAGCCACGCTGACCCCCCGTCGCAAGAGTCTGAGTTGACACAGCTCTTCTTTCTTAGGCTGCGCCGCACCGAACGCTGCCCTCTAGTGGGGACAGGCTTGAACACGTCCTCAAAGTCGAAGTCGTCCTGCCAGGGTGGGAGGCTCAGTTGTGCCGCCGCCGCTGGTGTGAACTCTACTTGTTGAGATTTGGGGCTCGATGGTGTGTTTTCTGGCTGCTCTCTCTCGATTTCATGATTCATTATGTCGTCTGCCTGACTCGACTCGACTCCTCCAGACGCTTGTGCATCTCCTTCACCTGCAGAGAATCTTGCGGCGTGTGATTCCAACTTCCCATTCACATCTGTCGTTGCTTCGAATGGGTTCATTTCGCAAACAACATCTCCAGCGCTTTCTTTTAACTTCGCTTCCTCGGGCTCTTCTCGCTTTGCATTGCTAAAAGCGGCGCTCTCTTCGCTCCTCTCGTGCACGCTCCCGTCCGCTTGCTCATCATTAACGCTAACCTTTCTCCCCCTCAGTGCTCTCCCCGCGACTCTTGACCCCGACAGCCTCCTGGTCCGCCGCGCGCCGCCGCGTTTGCCGCCCGGAGGAAATGAGAGCGAGACTTGGGGAGTCGTTGAGGCGTTTAGGGCCGCCGTGTCTCCTGCCTGTGACACCGCGGGGTCACCACTGACTGAGTTTCCATTACAGCGGAGGTCGGGCTGAGGCTCCTGGCCGGGGGCTATTCGGGAAGAAAAGGAGAAACACGGTCAGGGCAAAGTGATGAACCAGAAAGGAAAAATAATACTCTCTTCACAGGCAACATAAATAAATACAGCAACCATTTATAGAAAAAAAAGAAAGTGCAGTTCTTATTTCCCTTTTATGCTTGTAGGAGAAAAGACGACTGAATGATTATTTAGTCATTTAGATTAAGACTAACTAACAAATACAAACGGTTCTCTTTTGTGGCCACTCGCTATACCATCAGAATAATGTTAAAGGCCAGTGTTTAGTTTATATTTTAAGAGCAATTCTTTCTGTGAGGAAGAGCCTTAGCTACTTGGACGTCATCGCTTAAGCTCAGTCATTTGCATTTTTTTTTCCAACGTTAGAAAAACATACAAGTCAAACTACTGATTCTCAAGGAAGATTTCTTTGCATTCTTCATAAAAAGACATTTATTAATTTACTTATTTCTGTGCAGTACTGATAATCTGCAATGAATTTACTGGAGCTGGTCTGTGGGAGAGACTCCTCTGTGATGAAGGAGAGCTCAGAGGACAGTCTCTCTGCGATGGGGCTCAGAGAGGGGTCTTTAGAGGCGTACTCTCGAGATCCATACAGACTACGGTCCACTTTCTTGCTCCACCTACGCCCCGTCGCGCTCAGCTGAGGAGAGAGAACATACACAGTCAAAAATGGAGTCACTGGAGTATAAAAGGAGAGTCGCAATTTCAATCAGAAGGACCATTTAGAGGAGAATGCAAGTTATTGTCTACCAAGGACCAAGGTAGACATTCATCTTTGGGTCTTTGGAATTAAAGAAATAAATCTACACTTCAAAACAGTAATAAACCTTTATGTTAACCACTTTTTATATAATACAGCGAAAGAAAGGAAAAGAAAAAAAGATCCAACTTGGAGTCAGTGCAAATGTGTGAAAGTCGTACAGTGTAGCCTAAAAAATATTGATGTATATTTTGATGGGATTGAAATTTATTCACTAAAGCCTTAAAAGACTGATGAAAAACCTTCTGCAATGAACATCCTCTGGCTGCACTCAGACTGTCATCCTACAACTAAAATAAAACATTAGGATTTTATTCTATACGACAGTGGTGCATCGACAGAAAAAAAAAGAGCAGAATTTAAAAAGATCCTTTTATAAATCCAACCTTGAGAAAGTTATGTCGGCATCATGTAAATGATTAACACATTTCACGCTCTGCTAGTGGATTGGTTATATCTGTATGTTACATAAATATTATTATCGTCATACAAAGATGTGTCTGCTGTGACAACCTCAGGTGCAGTGGGAGACCACAGTGAAGCCTATTTCCAAATTCAGTAATACCTATAGCCGCTTGAAAAGGAGCATATTAGGCATGTTTGCATAAACAGAAAAGCACCGCCCTGTCTGGGAAGCAAACCTGGGACCTTATCGGTGTGAGGCCCTAGTCACTCGGCCACTGCACTGGGTAATGGGCGGCAGGACCAATGGCCGCTAGCTGCTCTGCTTTTTGACTACGACACTGGAGGCCGCCATTGCTCCACCTTTGCTGTAGTACCTCCATATGGCCGCTATTCCACCATTGGAATGCATTGGACTTTAGACACGTTAAAAACAACTTTAATGCCCAGTGCCTAATGTTTTAGAAGTGGCTAGAGCTAGATATTCCTCTTGTGATTACACTGGGTTAAAAACAATATGGGGCACCGGGTTGGTTATCGTAGTATACATTTTAGAAATCTTGCATAATTAATGAGGGCCTGACTTTGATTGACAGGCCGTTTACGTCGCTGCCTGGCCCATAGGCTAGGCTAATAGCTCGCTGCGCAGAAATACACGCCCATTACACGCCCCACGAGGGCCAAGCAGGGCCGGGTCTACAGTCAAGATCCCTCCCTTATTCCCCACGAACGTGGTCATTGTGGTAAACGGGGAGGAGTGAGGAGGAGCTGTCTATTCTTTTTAACAGTCTATGGGCAGGACTGTACAGTATGAAGAAGAAAATACATGATAGTCCATAACAGTCTTATAACAGCAAATATTTTATAAAACACAGCACGTTCAAAATGTAAAAGTAAAATCCAAACTAATTGGTTTGTTTTTTTCAAATTAAACCAAAACAAGACTGTAAGAAACACTACATCAGGAGCTAAACAGGTCTAAAATGGAAGTAACTTAAGACAATTATGACCACTGACCACATTTGTAAGCAACCGTGAATTTTAGTTTTCGGCTGCAAAGAATATGTCAATCTCGGTCAGACAGAAATATACTGAAGCTTCTTGCATCACCTACTATTCTGATAATGGTAATATTGTGATATATTGTACCTATTACAACGACTAGCTTTATCATCCACCTATGTCACCCAGAAGCAGAGCAGCTATGAATCTATCAGGCTGTTGGCAGGGCAGACTGAGCTGTACCTCCCGGTGAGAGGGGTCTACAGCTGCTCCATCTGAAGTGGTGTAAAAAGAAATGAAGGCGCAGGATCAGGCGCTCACCTTCATCTTCCCAGAGGCCGTCTTGGCAGCGGCGCGTGACGACCTCTTCACTGGTTCACTCTCCTCTGGCAGCTGAGCCAAACAGAGCAGGAATAAGGAGACTGTATTAGAACCAAAATAACTCCCGCCGCCTTCTCTTGCACGGAAAGTGGAGTGAAAAATCATCGATGTGATTAGGAATTTAACTGCGCATTAGATGTAACGTGTTATAACCTGGGACTTATTAAAATTATTCAATCTCTCTGGTTAAAACGGGAGCGTTCTACAAGCGGAGCCGAGATGAAAGTAATTTGTAGAGATGGCAGACCTTTCTCTTACGGCCGCCGGAGCGAGCAGGAGATTCTGTCGCGTCGCGTGTCACCTGCAAAAGAGGAGAATTTAATTGGGTTTTGGTGCATGGAGGAAAAATAGCTGTTTTTGTAGCAATTTCTGTAAACCGTGTGGAATTGGACTGTACTGCAGTATCCATTGGGTAGTAGTGTTTAAATGAGATGGAAGCAAGTGGGTATTGTGAATATGCACTTTGTTGTGTGGGAGGGTGAATATGTAGTGGGACTAAAAACCTAATCACAAATACACTTTATCTGCAGTAACATTTGTGTTTTCTCACTTGGATATTTCTAACAAAAAATGAATAAATAAATCATATCAGGTTGTATTTAGAGGTCGACCGATATGGTTTTTTCTCGGGCCGATGGCGATATGAACGACCAATATTTAAAATGTCTTGTCTATAATCCTGTGTTTGCTGCTTCTAAACTGTAAAGGGCTGATTTATTCAGGACATTTAGTAGGTACTTCGGAGGGAGCTTGTTTGAAAGACAAAAATCAGCAGATTCCAAAACAAAAAGCGGTATGTCTCTACCTCTTATGATTCAGAAATTACTGTACAAGCAAAAGGCAACATAACATTTATAAAATATAATCCGAGGTGTAAAAACTTGATTTTCATCATGATGTTTCTCAGTGCCCTGAGGCCTAGAAAGTTATGGGAATTTTAAAGTTCTGACTGAACCCTTACCAAAAAGTGGGAAGTCTCTATCACTTTCAGCCTTTTTTGGTGATAGATCGACTGATGGGTGATTTTGTAAAATATCCAAATATCGGCCGACCTCCAGTTACATGCCTGTAAAATTGCATTCTAAAACTGTGGTTTTGATATTTTTTATTAGGTCTATTTTAGGTCTTCTTTTTTTTGTCCATTTTAAGTTGATAGAGAGGTTTATGAGGTTTGTGGACATCATTTTGTGGTCAGAATTATGTGGTAAAATCTGCATTTCGACCAGCTTTTTTTTAAGTTCGACCAACTTAAAAACAGCACTATGCAACTTTTCATATTAAAAAAAGTTGATATTTGTGCATATTTGACCTTTCATTGACCTAGGCTTCTTGGGTGCTTAGCATTACCAGAAATCCAAAGAATCTGGAAATAAAATTGATCCTGAAGCATCATCGGAGCAACCGGGATGGAAAGCGAATGCGCCAAGCTAACCGCCCATACAACCACTGGGTCACTGAAAGGTCAAATACGCACAAACAGCAACTTTATTTTAACATAAAAAGTTGCACAGTGCACCTTTAAAAGGCACTAAACCGATTTCTTTGACTGTGGAACAAAATTATTAAGAATTAGGAAGCTACAGATACTGTATGTTAGGAATGAGTTGGGACCACAGCAAAATCACATTTATTGGCTTCCTCTTTCATTGTTTGATTAAAAAATAATAAAAAATAAAAAATCTGACATATGGCCTTCAAGTCGCTAGATCAGTAAGGTGTTTGTGCATTTTCTGTTCAGCAATTACTTTCAGAAGTGATAAATATTTCAGGTTTCAAATTCTGAGCTAGACTTATTGACAGACTTATGGCTCCATCTGTGGGTGAAACCAACCAATATGTTACAGGAGTGAAATAGCCATTTTTATTGGAATAATATGAGGCTTCTGTATGCGGAGCAACATTGTGGAAACCGAAGATAGCGCACTGCAAAAAAGAGAATAGATATGACCAGAGGGATGTCTCTGAGGGAGAATAATCAGACCTTTCCCCTCCTCCTCCTGCCGCCGCTGGTGCCAGAGGCCTGAGCTTCAGCGTCTGTTTGAGGAGGCTGCTCTTCCTGCTGTAGAGACTCCGGAGGCAGCGCATCCATAGGGGACTCGCGTTCTGCTGCTTCAGTTTCACACACTGTCAAAAAAGTTAAAAGAAATTCAGAAAACACACTAGACGTATGACTGTACACAAGTTTACTGTACACAGTATATCGTGGAAAACCAGGAAACTATTTTGAGATTTGGAGTGAAGGTACCATCTAACTCTAAACAACAAAACAAAAACTAAAAGGTATGTTTTATCCGTGTATAATGTAACGGTTTAGTCAAAGGATGAATGAGACTAACAAACTTATGTAACACTTAAAATAGCTTTCTGCAGTGGTACCTTTACAAAATTACAGACTGTGCAGCGAGAAAAAACATCTGACAACTAAAGGAATTCACATTAATAGAATACAAGCACCTGATATGAATAAACTCATTTACCTGTCTCAATATGAGAAAGGAACTCTTCATTGAAAGCTGAATCCAAATTCAGCGGCTGGGCATTCAACATAGACTCTGTAAAAATGAATTGCTATTAGCATTTCATTCAGTAGTACATGATATTATACTGATTGGGCACCGTTAAAAGGTAGAAGTATAGCACTGGAAGAGAGATAAAAGGTACTACTGGTGGTGAAAACACTTAAAGTGCATATGACAGGTTTTAATGCTTTTGAAAATATGACTTACTCAGAAGGATAACTGTTGTAAGTTATAATTATGATTTTATTTCAGTGAAGCAGCAATTTTAATGAAGAAATGTTGGGAAAAATGTATTTTTATTTGAATGTTTAAGCTGCTGACAGGAAGTGACAGCTAGAGGTAGAGGTTCCAGAACAGTTTGACTCGGTGTCACTTCCTGTCAGTGTCCAACAAGGAAGTGAAACTATAAACATCACATAAAAGTCAAACTAAATAAAACTGGGATTTTTTTTTAGCACAATCTTAAACCTAATTGTGTTAAATATGTCTCAGCAAACATTGTGTCTAATGTGTCATATGCACTTAAGCCCTTTATCGGTTTAACTTTGTTTTTATGCTTTGTCTAAAGAGTGAAACAGCATTAAGAAAGTTAAGAACGAAAGTTTCCACCAGCTCAAATAAATGATAAAACGTACAGGTTTTGGTCAAAGATAATATCGCAATATGCCTGAATCATGCCTGAAGGCATGATTGGCAGTGTGATGGAACGATTATTTCTAGTCAAAGATAATATAAATATGGACATAAATAATTCTATTCTATTGTAGATAAAGTATGAGGAACAGGTAAATGTATGATTCAGGTGGTGCCATTGACCAACAACCGCTAAAATGTGTAGACACATCTCCCACACAATCCTGCATATGGGATTTACCTTCAGCAATGGCCGCTTCAAGTTCGATCTCCTCCAAAAGGAATGGGATCTAAATACACAGTAAATGGTCAATTATTATTTAACATAAAACACAGCAGTGCACGGTCATAGTTTGTGCAAAAGTCAGTATCGGTCTACAGTTACATCTTCAAGAACTTTTACACAAAGAACCTCAAGCTTTTAGAACAACAAAAGCGGCGGCATGAATCCCTACAAATTGAGAGTTTGGGATTGAATCGGGTGAATTATTAATGTTCCGTCTTGTGATCAGCTAAAACGATAAGTAAACAAGACAACCTTCCCACTCATCTGCTCGTCGTCGTCCTCTGAAGGCGTCATCCTGCGACTGCGGGGAATGGACAGAGTGGGCGACGCCCCGAAGACAGAGGGGCTGCTGAACTCTGGGTGCTGCTGCGCTGTGGGAGAGTCGGATCTCTGCGGCGTCTTGAGCAGCGAGCGCAGGGCTCCTCCAGGAGTGGGGGCCCGCGCCGGGGTGCCCCCCTTCTTTAGCGGCGTGCTGGGGGGCAGGTTCTTATCAAACAGCTCCGGCGGCAGCGCTTCTCCAAATCGCACCTGCTTCTTTTTCTTTTTCACCGTAGAGCTGCCGGAGGAGTCCACTGCAGAGACAAACAAAACAAAAACAATTACTGGAAGGATAAAGCTTTCAGTGATCATTTCAAGAACTTTCCATCTTTCTCCCCTTGGATAAAACAGTTTATTTCTTATTTTATTTTACAATGGGTTATCAAGCTTAACCTCTTAACCTCCACCTGAACCGAGCACGTTTTCTCCAGTTTGGCTTTACCCAAATCTAAAAGCTTCTTGGAAAAAAGCATCAAAATAGCGACAAGACTTAACAAAAAAATCAACGGAAAAAAGGCCACAAAAAAGTGACAAAAACGCGAAACAGAAGCAGGCAAAGGGCGACAAAATGTGCCAGGAAAGCAACATTAATACAACAACAAAGTGACAAAAGAGCCAAAAAAAAAAAAAAAAAGGAAGCAATAAAAGAGTGACAAAAACAAGACAATAAAAACACTTCAAAATGAGACAAAAAGGTTTGGGTCAGTTTTGTAGGCCTCAGCTTTCAAATGAGACATTACTCCGTTTCCCTCCAGTTGAGGAGATTTTAGATTTGGGTAAAAGCAAACTGGAGAAAGAGGTTAAGGGGTTAAGCAGCAAGTCAAATGTAATACTTTTTAATTTCACTGCCCATCGATGCATATTTTATTTCTTAAAATTTGCACGAATTCCGTCAGACAGAGGAAAGAGGGTACATTTTAGTTTTTTTCTTTCACGCTCGAGTACAAAAGTCCAAATGGGAATATCTTATTGTCCCGCTCTAATTTAAAGACATATTATTGGCGATAACGCGCTTTGATTCTACTCTGCACAAAGAAAGTTCTGTTGCGTAGTAGAAGTAATCGAACTAGAAACGCCCCGTCCCTCTTGCACAGGCAGCGTTGTGTTACCTGTGGGCTTCATCTCCAGCAGAGACGAGATCGAGGGGCTGTGGAAGAGCGGGGCAGGCTGTGCTGGAGACACCGCTGTGGGGTCATCAGGGGTCGGCTCCTGGATCCTCTGGAGCTCAAAGGCAACCTCCTGCAGAGAGAAAACACAAGAGAGATCACTGAGCTGCTGCTGGACCAGAGTAGAAACAAAAGCTCAAACTTTTGTGTCGGTCTAAATCGTTTGGAATGAAAATGATATAGGTGCACACCCTCCGCTGACCTCCTCAGAGATACCAACAACGTCTCTACACACTCTCAAGAGACTTTTATTTAGTTGACATCTTTCTAACATAATGCAGATATTTTAATTAATCAAAGCTCTGACACTTTAAACAACAGATTTCCTGCTTCACTTTAATTGCACTGTTTCATACAGTGATAATTAAATTAACGTCTTAGCAAACAGATAATGAGTGGGAAGAATAAAAGCATTCTTAATAATACTCTTGCTGACGGAGAACAGAGAGAAAGCCTGTACCTGTTGGTCTGTCGGAGTCCAGAGCTGGGCGTCAGACACTGGCGGCTCTGCTTCGATGAGCGCAGGAGAAACGGACGACCCTTGAGCAGCGGCTTCACTGCACTGTAGAGGTTTGTGCTTCAAACATGTGTCTTCCTCCTGATAAAAGAAATGATTAAATCAAGACAATTCATACAGGGTTAGAAACTCAGTCAAATATAATAGATTTTAGTAATAAGCAATAGGAGAAAAAAAAAAAACAACTAACTATTTAAGAAAAGAAAATAAGAAGTCTTCAAAACGCCGCTAATTTCGGAGCGGTGCTCAGGTTAATTATTTACAATGGTTAATAAAGTATCTGTGCCTGTACCTCCAGCTCCAGGCTGAAGTGAAGAGGAGTATCCTCTCTAATCTGGCCCTCACAGCCCTGAGAGGGGCCCAGGCGCCTCTTCTTGTTGAGAGGGAGAGCTGTGGAGGGAGGGTGGTTTTCTTTCCAAGCTTCAAGGTTTCCTCCATCTGAAAATAAGCAGGCTGTTCATTCAGGAAAACCTTTAATAGTGCCCGTCTTTGAGTACAATGACAATCTTAATGTTCATTTCATCATTTAGGTTTTGGTTAAAAAGTGTCAATTTGATTAATAAAATCACTTTCAAAGTTTTAAATGAGATTTAGAGAAGTTTACAATTTATTGGGCACATAAAAGCTGAAATAGCAGTTTCGGGAACTCCATAAATGGAGACCTTTCGATCAGGGTTTGTTTTGGCGGAGAGCAGATTTTTTTATCGTCAAAACAGCAGGCTGCACATTGCAGCCCAAAGGACCACTTTGTACAAATGCCAGTGAATCATATACAAAACGATGTGTTATGTCAGGACATTTAAAAAGAATTTATATCGTATGCATTTATAATTTTTTTTTTTATATTTGATCTTTGAATTGCTTAATAACAGTTTGGAAAATCATCTCAGATGAAAGTTGGTTATTTTTATACTCACCACTCACCAGGTCTTATGCAGAACTGCTGTCTCTATTAAGCTTGTGCATGTCAGCAATTCAGACCCGAATTAACAACGTTTTGAGTGACAGTGCAGGATTTGAGTGGCAGCTGTGGTGAATAGATCTGGGCTCATTCTACACATTAGGACGTTGCTGGAACATGTAGAAAAATACTGAATTTTAACATTTTTAAACTCCGTATAGTCCCTTTAAACGGCCAGAGGTTCTATGTTGGATTTGTGTGAAGTGGACCTGTGGTTCTCAATGTTGGTTACCAGGTTTGCACTGTGAGACACTGTTTTAATCCAGTTGCAGTTCTTGTTGCTCGAGCTGGGTAATTAATCCAAATTTAAATCAGCATTTGTTTTTGATCTGAGGTTTATATGAAAGATGTGTCTAAGTTCATGAAGCATCCCATATATTTGCTCTTATTATGAAAAAATAAAATCTAATCGAAATTGATCAATATGAGGAAATGAAATCAGGATGAACGTTTTCTGCCATATCGTCGTGTAAACAAATAGAGAATAGAACAGAGATTGTGGCAGTATGAGCCAGTCATAATCCAGTTGTATTTCACAGTGAATGAACTCGGAGCAACAGCTGCCCCAGACTCCATAAAGCAGTCCCGCTGGCACGGCTCCCTTTTGAGCATTGGAAGTATTAATCCTGTGGCAGAGTACGGCGCCTCACCAGACAGATCATCTCTTGTCGTGATGCATCCTCCAGAGCTGCTGTCCTCACTCTCCTCCTCCTCTGCTCCCATCAAAGTCTGGAAGGACGCCATCTTCTGCCTCAGCGTAGAGGAAACCCGCGGCAGGAAGGGGCTACTTTTGACAAGCTGCAAAAGGTCAAGCAGAAAAAAAGAAAACCTACTCAGTGATGCAGCGTGACAGTTTCAAACTTCACAAGTGCCATCGGCCACGGGCAGCAGTTTTATCACCGGCTCCCAAAAAAACACCACATTTCTGGTTTGTGGATCTAAATTACTCTCAAGTACCTTCGCTTTGGTTTCAAATACCGAACAAGAAGAGGAGCGGTTGCCAAAAAAGAAGAAAATAAACGTAGCAGCTACCAGATGTGATTTGAACTGAAAATACACACGTAACCGTTGTATTTGAATGAATGTTTCGTTTCTATGGAAATGAGGAAACGGCAAAGAACTGTGAGATGATTCTACCCGTGGATAATCAAGTCTAAATGCTGCTTGATCTAAAAATGTAAAACACATCAAGGTTTATTTGAACCTCTTCACTCCCGTCTGAACCGAGTGCATTTTCTCCAGTTCAGCTTTACCCAAATCTATAAGCTCCATAAGCCTAATAAGCCAGTGTAACCTCCTGTACCTCCAGCTCCAGGCTGAAGTGAAGGGGAGCGCCCTCTCTACTCTTTCTACATAGTTTTTTTGTTGTTGTTGATAAAAAACATGTAGAAACCAAGCAAAGACTGGTCACAATTGTTGCATCTGATCAAGGCTTTGACAATGACGTCTTGTTACTCAAAGGCTGTAAAATGTGTGCGTGTTTTTTTGGTGACAAATCCTGTTACTTTCCATCTGGGAAATGTCGCCACACATCATTAATAGACACTGCGATTTCTTTTCAATCTCTGGTTTGGCTGTGTCCACAAACATTACTTTGTCAGTTTTAATTTCAGCGTGAATGAATAAAGCTGAATGTGGTTCCTAGAGGAAGCCTAATTTTGAGCATATCAACACACATTTTGTCTCCTTTTTTTTTTTTTTTTTACATTTTGCTGGTATGATTTTCATATACTATATTTTAATTCAAATGTACTACAATCAATGTCGTATTATATGCACACTGTATTTTGGGTTTTCATATGGGGCTGCAAATTTGGTGATCAGAAGGCATCTGGGTACCATTAATCAATACCAGTATGACACTGGGGAAAAAAAGGTTTAGGTACTATTGGTCGAAAAAGTAAAAAGTATCGAAAGGCGGTACCGAAGAAAAATCTTATATCTTTAGAACAAAGTTTTGACGCTGTTGGTTCAACATTTTCCCCCATATTATTTTTTAGTTTTTGCCTAATGTTTCCTCCATTTCCTTTTTTTCCCCCTCTATTTTTGCTCCATTTTCTACACAATTTTTCCTTTTTGCCACAATTTCTCCCAATTTTCCCTCCAAATTATTCCCCATTTTTCACACATTTGAGATTTCAGTTATTGGTATCGAAAACCAAGTATCGTTAAAGTACTGGTATAGAAACCTTTTTTACAGTACCCAGCCCTAATCATGAGTGTCTAAACTGGGCATATACAAGTATTTAAATTGAACAGTGACTACTTTACCACCTTTTCTTTATCAGGTGCTGCTACAAGAAAACGGTGGCACAGAGTAGTGACATACTTCTACACCAGCCACATCACGGATACTGAGACACAAAAACAATAATATCAAGGGATCAAACGTCATCTATAATTATGAACAATCACCTGAGACGGTGGAGTCTTCATTCGTTGTTGTGCCATGAAGCGGATGAGAGAGTTGGTTTCAGGTGAGCCACGGGCGCCGATGTTAGACCTCCGCCTTGCTTTTAACTCAGCTAAACGAGACTTTTCTGGGATGAAAGTGTACAAAAACAAAACGACAGCCATGTGAAAATCTGAACACTGTTTAGTTTCTACCTCCATGACAGCTGTGCATTACCTTTGCGGTTTGAAGAGGGCAGTGAAGGTGGGATAAAGCTTTGCACAGTGATTCCAAAGTCAGCAGCAGTCGTCTGTGCAAAATTGATGGGAGTTGAAATCTCCATTAAAACGGAGGGGGAGTCTTTCTGATCCTCTTCAGGTGCAGCAGCGCAGTTCGTCTCGATTGTCGACATCTGTAAATAAAAATAACATTATTGCCTAATATGAATTTATTTAGAGAACATGTTTTCTGCTGCCAATAAACAAATCTATATTACAAAATTGTGGCTGTAAATCAATTATTCGTCATAGTCATTGTTTTAGTAATGGGCTTACTTAATGTAATTACGGCATAATGATAATGTGTGTCATGATGCTGTAAAACCCCCCTTTGCATCTCGTGTTATCGTTCTTTCTCTTAATTGTTTCCATTTGTTTTATAGTCCGTACGCGTATCATTTCTTTGTCCAACTGTAAAGCTTTTATTACTGTCGTGTTTACACGATTACACCACAAGTACTTTTTTCTTTCGTGCACCTCGGTGTCTTGACTTGAGAAGCTAACATTAGCTAGATATGCAATCATAGCCATACGAGAAAATCATTGCATTGAATATATAGTTACATCATGAAATATCTGTGTATATAACTTAATCTGATCATCTTTAATGTATTACAATGGTGCATACAAAGACAGTAGCACAATTATAGCACTATAGTCTAGCACATTTTTGCATGGCTAACGTTGCAATAACCCCAGATTTTGGCAACACTTTCCGCGACAGCAGAACCAATACTTACCTTGACCAGATACTGTGACGATACCGGGCATTTGTGTTTTAAAAACATACATTAAAACATTGCAAAAATGCTATAAAATCAACTGTAAGAAACGTCAACAAAAGTGAGCAGATTCAAAATCCCCTCCACCATGAGAGCCTAGTTACGCAACTGATATCCATCCGCCGCTATTTCACTAACACACGAAAAATACAAAAGTATCAAATGTAATAAGTTGTGTTAAGACTATTATGTTTCCCAGATGAATGTGATACAGCGTAATAGCATGACGAGTGCACATTTTGAAAAAGAATACAAGTTGTAATTGTGGGTTTAGTTTCCGTGGTAGGAACTAGTTTATTATGAATTGTCCAATACGGAAGCAGGATGGATGTCACGTGAATTTGTGAACGCTGTCTACAAGGATATTTTATATAATAATAATAATAATAATAGTACATATAATAATCATAATCATCATTAAAATATTAATCACAATACAAGTTTTAGTTACTTTCTTTGTGTGAAAAGGCTGAGAAACAACAGGCTGTACTTCACCATTAATGGGAAAATAATACATTGCCAAAATTATGATGGTGGTCTACGTACCTTGAGCTATTAACGTGAAAGTGAAACTCAAGGTATGAGTTTCACTATAATTGATCTATAGTTCTATTAGTAAAAACATCAACATATAATGTTATTTTCGTGAATAGATTTTCTTGTGATTGCAAGCACCCTGGATGCCTTATTGCCATGTAATTGGATTTGGTATAGAAAAGCAGTCAGTTTTCTGGTAAGTTTGACTGTGCGGTGCTGCTGAGTACACCAAGATCAGTTGTAACTTTGAGGAGGCTGTCTGTGCGGCAGGGGCCTGTCTCCTGCATCAGACACACATTCTTCTTCAAGGATGCACTGAAAGTAGTGACAGAAGTTTGTTGTGGTGCTGCACAGAGAGAGGAAGCAGGGCCCTAGACACACACGACTGATCCATCCCTGTGTTTGTGTGGAAAATGAGACGTTTCAGGGAATATCACAACTTGTTATACAAGAATAACAATATAATGTATGCGTTTATGCGTCAGCATTGGAGGAAATCGATTTGAGTTTGGTGACATTTACAGTAAGGCACTGCATTGCATTGAAAATGTAAAAGTTTGACCAACAATATGAGGAAATCCTTTTGACAGTTTTATTGATCCTGGAGATTTAATTGTTTTTGTCTGACCTTGATTTAATTAGTAATGAACTTCTGTCTCTTCATGAGAGTCATGGGCCATAGAGGTGACACGTTTTTGTAGACTGTGTTTGTCCATGTTTTAGTGGTTTTTAGTATTTTTTGTTCACTGACTTGGGACGCCACACAGAAATGCCCCTCCTGGTATGGGAATCAAATCCAGTATTTCTGTTGTGAGGCTAACCACTCCACCACTGTCCAGAAACGAACACAATTGTGTTTGGCCAACACTTATATTCTGACTTAATTTTGCATTCAAATATATTTCCTTTTTAAATTTGTCAGCAGAATTTTTTTCATTCTCAGATGCCCATGATGAAGATAAGGAGCATTATAACAAAAAATATGTTTTGAAAATGACATCCAACACACCAGAGTATATCTCTATTTTTATTTGTGTATATATACACATATAAAAAATAAGGACATATGTACAATGGTAATAAATATCAACATGTTTGTACAAGTGAAATAAGTTACTTTTAAACAAACAAAATATCAATAACAAGAATCAACAAGAAAAAAATGGGCAACACAAAATAAGGATATATAATACTAGATGTTTAAGAAACTGAAAGGCTAAGTTACAGTGTGAGCAAACGGTTCCAATGCAAAGGAATGAAAGTATTTTACATCAAAAATGCATTTCTTCAAGCATGTCCTGTGTTGTCTTTTTAGATTTTTTGTTGCAACTTTTTTTTTTAAATGAAAGAAATAGTCTCTGAAACTCTAAAAAGAACAGTACCAGTGTAAGTAAAAGTTGCGTCTAAATCTACCAGCATGAGGAGAGTGAGGACACATTCAAAACTACAGAGCTGCTGCTTAATGAGAGCCAATAGTTTGTTGTTATAAAGGACTAACATTTCAGTTTTGGTTGAATTTGCAACTTTGTGAATGAACTATTTAGCAAACTGTAAACAGGAAGCATAAAATTATAGCAAAAGGGTAAACTGCCTGTCAATCAGGTATAACATTATGAACTCATAATTATCATCTATAAGTTTAGATGTTACAAACTGAAAATTATTAAGTGCACATACTGTTTTATGCACAACAGAGGCTTAAAACATTATTGTTGGACCTCTTTAAAATGTAAAGATGTATGTAATGTATGTAAAGAAAACACAGTCAGGAGTGGGTGACTGGGCTGGGCAGGATTTCTAGTTGGCCTGGGGCACCCTCTGTAGACAGTAATGGGAATAACGTGTTATAAAACTGTATAAACAAGCTTTCACTTTCACAACTAATGGCTGCTAGTAATTTAAAAGGCGCTGTGATCGACACAAAACTGCCAGAATGAAAGAAGAAAAAAAAACACTCGAGGTGCCATGATTCTGCTTATTCAGTCATTGTTTACCTCCTCATTCACTCCCTGCTCCTTGACTGAGCCTATTCCGGTTCAAGTTTTCCTGACTTCCCAGTTTTCCCTCATCAATTTAGGGGAGGCTATATATATATATATATATATACACCCTCAGTTCAGTCAGTCTCTTGCTAGACTGTCAACCTGTCATCAGTCACATTGTGAGAGTCTGATAGTGAAGTAATGTGGTTTGTTTTCCTGCCTTTATAATAATGAAGTTCTGTTTAGGAGAATTAAAGTTACCCTTCTTTGTTTTGTCTGGTGCAATTCAGTCTGATTAAGATATTTCAGTTTTACTTTTACTCCATCCTGTGTTACATTTGAGTTCTAGTATATCTGTGATACCAGGTATGTTTTTAATGGGACAACACTATCATATGGTTAAAAACAATACATTTGCATGCTATGCTCCATAAAGGCCAAATTGTGTTATGTGAGTGAGTCAGAGCATCTCTAAAACTGCTGCTCTTGTAAAGCATAGTCTGCAATGGTCAGTGTCTATAAAGTGGTCCAAGGAGGGAAAGAATGCTGACAGGGCAGTGTGATGGTTTATTAGCTGTTATGTGACTTTGTTCTGATTGATTTCACTTTTTACACAATCGTTCTGACTTTCAGTGGTCATATGTTATACCTGATTAACGTGGCAAAAGGACGGATTTAAGACTTAAATAGTAGAACCTCAAATCAAACAAAATCTCTGTATCTAAATACCTTAAGTTTTTAACATTATGAAAAGCGACTGCAGTCTACTTTGGCTTATCCAAAAGGTGAAGAGGCACAGAAAAAGTAAACACGTTGAAACGCTGCCGTGAAATCCTGTACAACCCTTGATTCAAAATTTCAATTCTTTTTTTTTTCTTCTTTTTTTTTTTGTCGAAGCAGAGAGCGTTACTTGTCACCATTTTAGTGCTTGTAAAAGTCCCAGAAAAATGATCGTTCAAAATGATGCACAAAGTCTTACAAAGGTGATCAGATCAAAGATGAAACTTGCAGAGGATCATGCAAACACTGGGTGGCGCTGCTGTTTGGCCAAAGTGCCTTTTCAACCTTCAACGTCTTCTTCATATTCTACATCCCGTTGGTGCGCTGTACACAAGGGGGCTCGTATTTTTGTCCTCGCCGAACGATTCCTTCTTCCTCTGGTCCCAAAATGCGAAAGCCCCTGATGGACAGAGAACAACAGAGGACAAAAAAGACAGGAAAGTTAGCACAAAATAACACATTCAACATAGTGTGACTTTGGTAATAAGTGTGCAGCGTGTTAAAACGTTTTCAAAGTGGAGCCGAGGTCAAAATTTAGAAGGACATTTGTGATATCGCTTAGGCAGGTGTTGCAGCTCAGAAAGTTGGTGAGTCACATAGAGACACTTGTATCTTAGATTGCTATTTTTAAAAGCCCTGCACCTGAGTTTTCTTCTAGCAGGGTAATAAAATGTAGTTTGTCCGTCAGCACATAGTAAAAAAAAAAAAAAGAAGCATTTTCACTGATCATGAACTAGCAGACTATAGTTGATGTTATCATTATCGTGACAGTATTTCTCCCTGAAATGTGCCCATACACTCATCCCTTTGAAGAATTTAGATTTTAGATATGCATAAGGAGTTTGAAATTAGTTTGGGCCACAACAAACAATCAAAATGTATGTGCTGTTATTGTTTGAAGACATAGGGCCTGCAGCTAATGAGTTTACAGAGTAGGTTTACTCAAGCCCTTCCTCACGCAGCTTGCTCAAGACCTGACGACTGGCATAAAGAATATGACTTTCATAACTTGCGTAAAGCTCAGTTATTTCAAAAGACTACTACAACTACTACTAGTACGATGACGCAATCCAATGACATTGATAAGTGTGGTGTGAGTTCAAAAGTTTTCAAAGTGGAACTGAAGTCAAAATGACCTACTTGCAGGACATTTGTTGTATCTCTTAGGCAGGTGTTACCGCTCAAACGGTCGGTATTAATAGCAATATAATACAGCCATGAGCACAGTATATGGGGGTATTGGATAGCTATTCTAACAAACGCAATCGTTAATTTTAGCTTTACTGTGTTGAGATTGTGCTGGATGAGCTGAATAATCTGCCTCTTTGTTTGAGATTTGGAGTTGGCATGTGGTTTTAAGTCAAATGCCTGTCCTGGTGCAGTTTGGCTCAAAGAATATGGCTCGTGCCTGAAGTAAAAATCAACACAACTACAGCAACTACAGTGAATTAGACAATTTTCAGCGTGCATCCATCGTTATTCATTTAAGCGGTTTAAATGTGGTCATTTTTCTTACCAGCACAAGTGTCCAACTGTACAGAATATGTACAATGCCATAGAAAGTATCTTGCTTTTCCCCCCTTCTCTTTATTCAACAGTGATCTGTTCTATAAACAGAGCCTTTTAGTTTGGCTGGCGGCTGGGACAGACAATTGAAAGCATTTTATTCCTGAAGCTGTTTCATTCGTTTTGTCACATTTCGAAAACACCGGCTGAAAGCACTTGCCTCTGCGTTTGGTTGTAGAGAGGAAATTTTCTTGGCTCCAGTTTTTTGGAACACAAACCAATATGCAAGTCAAATCCATTGTCCTATCCACATTTTTTGGCAAGAATTTTTAATTTTATCTTCAAAATATTGCTGTTGCTTTGAAGTTACAATAAAAAGCAGAGAGCAGAAAGGAATCTTAAAAAGTCTTTTTTAAATTAACATTGGAATAAAATCTTCCTTCAACAGTTGTTTTTGAGGAAACTCCACACACGGATAAGTAATTAGTGTAATAATATTCAGGCAATTAATTCTGAGGTTTTAGTGAATAACTTTATCTCTATTTTTGCATGTTATGTGTCTATCTACTAAGACACATAACTTGAATCTGAGTAGTTAGGAATAGTTTGACATGCATACAAGTATCAGGTATTATTATCAGCAGGTCCATTTGCTATAAACTGCATTTGGATACAGTACCAGCAGAACAATAAAACTGAACATTGCATTCTGGGAACACTGGTTTGACCCTTGTCTGTCCATCACAATGTTTACATTTTGACATTTACAGTACCAGTCAAAAGTTTTAAGCATTTCTTTATTTTCAACACTATTTACATTGTGTGATTCTCATTGAAGACATTAAACTAAAAATCAAAATTGCATGGGCATTTTCTCAATGAGCATCATAAAGTAGTCACCTGAAATGGCTTTCAACAATCTGAAGTGAAAACCATTTCTGGTTACTATAGGGACGGACCAAAATCTCGTGCCACAAGATCTCGCAAGATCAAATGCCACAAGATTGTTCGGCTCGGAGTAGATGGATATTGTGGATTCTTCCTTTTATTTTACTGCGCTGCATACATTACACTCTTAAAGGCTCTTAAAGTAATATTTAGTTGACCTCTTAACCCCCACCTGAACCGAGTTTGGCATTGCCCAAATCTAAAAGCTTTGGGCAATGGTTCAGAGGTTAATAGTTATCCACCAATGTTTACTTAACATATTGGTTTGCGCTTTTAAATACATTTTATTTCATGAATGTGTTCGGTAAAAGGAAATTATGTCAAAATCTCATCTCGTCTCCTGGAATCTGTGTCTTGGCCCCTCCCCTACTGGTTACTTCATTGTGACGCTCAATGAGAAAATGCAAAGCAGTCAAAGCAAAAGGCAACTACTTGGAAGAATTTATGTCAACCTTTTTTGGGTTTAAAACATAATTCCATATGAGTTCATTCATAAATTAATGCCGTCAGTGAGAATCTACAATGTTCATCGTCTTGTTTCCAAACTTCTGACGGGTACTGTATGTGTTCACTTGCTCCCTGCACCCTTTATTCACATCATCTGCCAGTAGTCACGCTAAAGTTACTTCCACTTAGGACTAAGCAATGCACTACGTCATCGCAGTCGTTCAGTTCACCATTGCAGTGGAAGTTTCCAAAGTTCCCCCTCCTCAACAGAGGCTTCTTCTCCTTCTCTATATCTTAATCAGGTTGGCCTTTTCTGTGTTGGGTTTCATGGCGTTGCGCTGCTGCTGACAGGTTGCCCTGAGGCAGTGGTGGTGCAGAAGATACAAATCCCTACAAAAACTCGACAAATACAAATAGAAGTGTTGAGGGGAAACGTCCTGATCCCGAATGAGCCTGTCCAGTTGATGCCTTTAAAAACGTCTAAAGCAATGCACGGAAAACTCCAAACGTAGAGGAATGAATTAGAAAGTTGTGTAGCGTACCTTCACGTCAGTCTGGTGTGAGTGCCATTCTGAAGCCAGTCGTCCATTAAACTTTCATTGCAGCAGGGACCAGCGTGTCCAACTTCTTTTACAGTGCCTCTGTATGTGTCCACAGTATCCAGGTCTGTCGATGGGCTTCGGTCAAAGGAAGGAGTGGGTCGAAAGCAATACAGTTCATTGGGACAGTCATCATTCATAGGACCTTGTGTGTGTGTGTGTGTGTGTGTGTGTGTGTACAAGTGAGAGTCTCCATCTTGGCAGTGCAAGTTCCCACCTTCGCCTACAAATGTACAAGTCTTAAAAGCACTTATTGAGACATCCACAGCAGTCGGAACTACATTCTTCCATTGCCCAATGTCTTCATGTCGATTTGGATTTTCTTGAGCAGTCTTTTTGACCCTGCTGCTATAAGAGCTGAATGCAAAATATCAATCAAAAATGTCCAAACGGGCTCAGCCAAAGCGCGATCGTTAACGCACCCCTTCAGGCCATAGTCTTTACGAGTGCATCTTTAGTAAATCGGACACAAGGTGCAAGTAAAAAGAGGGAAATGAAGCCCCATTCATCGTCATCCACACCGCGGAGCCGTGAGTCTATAGTAATGAGATTTTGAACACTGCTGTTGTTTTTTAGGACTTAGAAAAGTAACAACCAGAAATGTCAGAATTCAAAGCAGCCATCGCAACAAAAGGAAAAGTTGAAGAGATGGCAGCAGGCTTTCTCCGGGGTTACGCACAACATCGTGAGAACAAATTACAAACCGGGCAGAAAGTCTTGTGAGATTGTCCTTCATTCAAAAGTCTCTTGTGTCTTTTACCTCTATTCACTTCATTTTCCATTCAATTTGCGATCCCTTTGTCTCGTCTCGCGTCTCCGTCCCGCCGCTCAGCTACAGGGACATGATTGTCGTCTTGCCTAGAGTTTAATTAGTCCTTTCTATACCGCTCTCACTCTTGACTCGCAAATTCAAAAACAGGAAGAAAAAAAAATGCGCTTCCAGGTTTAAGTGCATTACGCTCTAAACGTCTCAAAGAAATACAAGGACAGCTTTTCAGTCACATATTTCTGCTGTTTGTCTGCAGCAGCAAACGAGTCCTTTTGGTCCACTTGACAAATAGTGATGTGCCCTTCGAAAACATGTTAAGCCTGTGATTTCCATACTTGAGGTGTTCTCCTCTCGTTCAGTTTAAATACACAATTTACACAGTGGAAGCAGGAGTCTGCATGGTTCCCAGGAACACAAGGATCGTCATAGTGCATGTTGTTAAACACAATGTAAGAGTCTATTGGAAACATGCTGTGCTATAGGAGTCCAACAGGCATTGGGCGAGCGAGAGTGAGCATGACTGAGGAGAGAGAGAGAGAGCAGGCGTCCCCAGAGCAGAGGGAGGTAGTTTGGTTGTTTTTTATTTCTACACAAACACTGAAGCCAGAGGAGGACAGGCCTACACGGACGACTCCTCTGGATTAGCGTCTGGCAGCACACTCCGCTGCTGCAGTGTGCGCCTCAGCTCCTCTTTAAAGGGGCTCGAGTAGTCATTCCCGGTCATGCCGCCCAGGCCCGCCAGCCCGCCGCCCCCAGCGCCAGGCCCGCTAGCCCGCTCCTCCCCCGCCGTGCTCAGGTTCAGCCGGATGTAGCCGTTGCTGCCGGAGCCCCTGATGTTGGTGAGGCTGAGCCGGCTCGGGGAGTGGATGGGCTGGCCGGGGATGGCGCTGGGGGTCGCTGTGCTGCTCACGCTGCTGGGCCCGAGGGCGTGACCGGGGACGATCTTCAGAGAGCCATCAGAGTAGTAGTAGTTAGCGCCTGTCTCCCAGAAGCGGTCCTCCTCAGTGGGCATCTTACTGGGCACAAATGTGGGTGGTTCTTTGGGGAGGGTGATGGGGTAAACTAGCGTGCTCTCTAGCGGTTTCATGTCTGCTCCTTTTCCGAGCGCTAGCTTTAGCCTCCTGCGCAGGTACAGAGCCGCCACTAACAGAAGCAAACAGGCCGCTCCCAAAGTGATGACCAGGACCCAGAAGAGCCCCATGCTGCTGTCCGGGGCCCGCGCCTCCATGAAGACCGGGGCACTGGCTACGACTGCCACCTGATACCTCTCCGTCTGGAACTTTACCCCCTGCTCCTCGGAGTAGCACACATATCGCCCCGCCTGAGCCTGGCCCGCATCAGGGATCACCAGGGCCTTCAGGGTGCGATCAAAGCGGATTCCAGCAGCCTCTGGGGCGCCCAACTGCAGCTCCCTGTCGTTGAAGAGCCAATACGGCTGAGCCAGGTTGGACACCAGCTGACAGGGCAGCACCATGTCCGACCCCACCACCACAGTCACGTTTCGGAGGCGTGAGTGCTCTGGGGAAAACATGAAGATGAGGAGGTTAATGCGCATGTAGGAAAAATTAAAAAACACACATATTTTAATTTATCATGAAAATCCTACGTGCTTTATTTAAGCCATGTATTTTTGAATAATCCAACATTTTCACTCCTCTCAAAAACACGGTTCCGCCGGCTGATCACGAGGTAGTGCCCTCTCTCTACATTGACTGCATCATTCATATCCATACACCTTTACCTAATTTTTTGTATTGTACCCGTTTTTCGTTGCCTGGCCAGCCAGATTCTCCTCCTTTCGGTTCAAAAGAAGAATAACTGCTGGCAGCCAATAATTTCCCAATTTTACCACTATTGGACCACTCACGGACTGAGAGGCGGGACTTCATCGAACCAAGAGATGGAAGCTGTCACTGCACTTGTCCGAAACATTAAAGATGGAAGCATTCCTTGTGAAAAAGGAAATTTTTTAAAAGGCTTCCTGCCGCTTGTTCCTTCCGTTTCTCTAATTGGTTGATCCTGAGATCACGCACGCTCGCCGACTACATATCTTTGAAAAAGTGTCTTTGAAAAAGCATGTAGTCAGGCAATGTTTTACACATATGAGTATGTTATAAAAAGCCTGCATAAATAATACATTTCCATCGCAGAACTAAAACAAGAACCAGAAGCATCAACCATCTTACCCTCTCCTTTTTATCATACACACAGTGGGACCAGGCAGCGGATAATTCCATCGTACTCTCCCTTAACCATTACAAGCTGCCAGAGCCTAATAACCAAAGTTTTTAAATTCAATAAAGTATTCCCTGCTCCTCGCTCATTTGTCTGAATCTGCTCAAGTCTCTTCCGGTTGATTTCCTATTCATATTCCACTCAGTTTCTTCTCTGCTTTACTCAATTTATTCAGCCCAATCTGACTGTATCACACACTCTTTTTGCCTTCGCAGTGAAGCGCCGCATGCATTCCCCACAGGAACCACTGATAACTTACCGGGGCTGGGAATTGACACTGGCTTATCAAACTTGGGCTTCCCTCGGCTGAACCTCTCCAATGGGAGGTCCTGGGACAGTGATGCGGTGGACCTACGGGGAACACAAAGGGTTTTAGCAGTGCAGCCTGCAAACTCCCACCAGTGTGTTCTGTTAGAAATGTGGCTTGTGTTGAGTGGATAATTATAGTGCTTGTGACTTGTCCCGAGCGTCTCCATAGCGAAACTGTCAAAATATACTGTAACTACATTAACTGGCTTCTTCACAGAAAAGCAATCTAAGTTTAATTTATTCACAGCATGTTTGCAGTTTTAAAGCGCGAGTAGCTTTAGTAAGAAACCAAAGTGACAAAAAAAGCATGATATGTTGGCTATTTTGGCTATTTTGGAGCTGAGGACATTTCACATAGTTTATTTGTGGCTGCACAGAAGCTGGCTGTCATGAAAACAAATTTAGTTTTGGACTGGAAAGATTTATTTTTTTATAAATACAGGATACAGGATGACAGCACAGTTGCCAGGCTGAGATTTTGTTTTTATTTAGGTGTTTATTTAAAGGAGAAAAATGTGTTTGCACTACATGAAATTTAAGATTTCTGATGCAACTCTCTGGGCCCGATCTTGCATTTCTAAACGCAGACTGTAGACTAGACTTAGGGGGAGGCGCTTTGAGAAGTCTTCAGCTTCATATCTGGTGCAGTAAGTGGCTGGACAGGGGCTGGACAGACTCCCATGGCACAGCACTGGTTCCGCCTCAAGCTTTACTTCCTACAGACCGTAGTGGACTGAAATATTTTCTGCTACTGTGGGTGACTGTGGGGGGCGCACATGCTGGTGTTTTGAACATGTTTCTGCAGCGTGGAGTTTGCCCCCACGCTCTTTAAAGTGCATATGACAGGTTTTAATGCTTTTGATAATATGACGTATTTAGAAGGATAACATCAGTTGCGTTATTATCATTTTATTTAAGTGAAGCAGCAATTTTAATGAAGAAATGTTGGGCAGAATTTTTAAGCTGGTGACATAGATAAAGGTAAAGTTCCATAGCAGTTTGATATTGACATAACATCGTTGGCACGGCAACAGTTTAAAATTGTTTCCCTTTATCTATGTCACTTCCTGTTGGTGTCCAGTAAGGAAGTTAAACTATAAACATCCCAAAAAATGGCCCAACTAAAGAAAGCTGGGTGCAATCTTTTAGCAAAATCCTAAATAAATAATTGTGTTAACGATGTTTTAGATTTTTTTTTTACTTTAATACTGGCACTAGAGCGGGACCATCAATATGGTTGTGAGATGACCAGTGTTTAACTCACAGTGGAAGAAATAGTTAGACGTTTGGGTTTATGATAAGATACGTGAGGCAGAGGAAACAGCAAGCGCTTGTCAGAAGAGGAAGTAGTCAACCCCCTTTTTCTCTAAGCGACGCCCTTGGGCGCCCGGCGAAAGCACTGGTGCACCGTTGTTTGTACGCAAGATATTAACTCCGTCTTGAGCAACGCTGTTGTTGCGCCAAGTGGAAGTTCGGGCCCTTTGTTATTGATGTAGAGAAGTACGGGTACATTTGAATACCCAACTTTAGAACCGTACATCTTTTAACTACACAAATATGATCAATAATAGTGATCTTTAAAAAAGTCACCACAGATACATTTAAATACCCTAATATTAGCATTAGCATTAATGTCTTCACCCCTACCTGAACCGAGCACATTTTCTCCAGTTTGGCTTGACGCGAAACCTAAAAGCTTAAAAAAAGCATCAAAATAGCGACGAAACGGGGATGAAGATGCAGCAGAAAAGTGACAAAAACGTGACGAAAACATGACAAAAAGCCACAAGAAAGTGACACTAAAAAGTGACGAAGACGCAACAGTGTAACAACACAGTTATGATCACTTTTGTAGGTTTTAGCTTTCAAATGAAGCATTACACTATTGCTCTCCAGTTGAGAAGCTTTTAGATTTGGGTAATACCAAACTGGAGAAAATGCACTCGGTTCAGGCAGGGGGTAGGAGGTTAACTTTCTCTGTTTATCCACACAAAAAATTACGCTCTTTAAATTCATGAATTTGAGCAATTAGACATCTCTATTCCCGGGTGCTCACCCTCTGTGGAGGTCAATGCGGACACAGGCGCGCCCCTCACTGTCCCAGGCGCAATAGGGGTCCCGGGCCAGCAGGCAGTCGGGCTGAGACTGATAGCGGCTGCAGTTGGCCAAGGGCAGCTGGAGCACCTCTGAGCGCGACCCGATGTACAAATATTTCTGCAGGGAGAAAACCTTATTGATTATTTAACACAGTAATGTTTACATGTCAGTAGCCACACTTTTGTTCGTCTACTCCAGGGCGGCTGTGGCTACATACGTTGCTTACCACCACTGAGCCTGAGTGATAGAATTATTCTCCCTTGTGAAGCGCTTTGAATTGTGTCTGTGAAAAGCACTACACAAATGAGCTTCCATTTCCTTTCTCCCTTCTGAGACAAAGGGTGACTTTTATCTCACTAAATACCAATGAACAAGTGATGCAACCGCGAGGCAAGATTATAAAAGAGCTTTCGAAGGATTTAATCTGTATTAGCGATTCTTAGAGGTTAGAAGAGAAGAAGCAGGGTCAAAGAAAGTAATGACTATTTGAAAAGGGGATCGCTCAGTTGACGACCAATTTGATAAATCTTGCACGGGATGAGATTGTCTCTGAAAGCCTATTTTATCACGTGGAATCTTAATGGTGCATAAAAGAGAGCACTTCTTTATAATTGCATGTTTTAAGCACAAAGGCAATAGGCAAGGTTAATGGCGACATTTGGCATTGAAACTTTAAAAGGCGCGCGCACATAAAGCCTGCTATAAGATAGAAAAGCTAAAAGGGGGAGAAAAAAACAGTGTTTAAGCTTGAGTGATGAACATATTATGATTAACCTTTGAGTGGGAGATGGTGAGAGTGTCCACAGGCTGCGGTGTGTCGAACAGTTGGATCTCCTCGATGACATGGGCTTCTGAGTTTAAGATGACCACACGCTGTAGCCAGCCCTCCGCTATAAGACAAAAAAAAAAGAGTTAACCATTTGTTGACAAGGTGAGAGGGAGAACATCCAATACATTGAACGCACTTGAGGGACCACCTTAAGTAATGGCAAATAGGAGACTGGTTGTGCAATTTGGTGGGACATGGAGGAACAAATTTAAGAAAGTAAAGATTAAAATATCAATCTTTTACGTAAAGAATTTCCTTAGCTGTCTATTAAGACTCATAAGGACGCAATACTGTACATCTTAAAACACGTCAAAAACTGAATATTTAAGTAACATTGATAATATAAACAAACACATTTCACAAGACACTGACAAAAAGTTGGACAACATTTGAATAAGTGAGACAAAAGCCTAAATACAAACTTAATCCTCACTTGTATCATGTTTCTCTGATAGTGAGACGTTTTCTTTTTTAAAGAGAATAAACCCATATAACCCATTTCTCCTGTGAGAGAGAAACCCCCCCCAAAAACCTTACTTTATCAGTTCTTTTAAACATTTTGTGTTGGCACTGCTCACCAGTTGCTTCAAATATTTATACTCTGACTATAAAGCAAATTACACAGAGCGAACAGGATTTTTAAAAATTAATGGCCCGCTCGCACATTCACAAACACACACCTGCGACCACAAAGAGACCGCTTAATTATTCATAATGCTATTACAATATGCACACATTTCTTTGATGCCGTCTCCGAGCCCATAGTTCCTTTGGCTGGCTATCCTAAACCACCCTAATAGCCCACAATATCACACCAAAGTGGAGTCTTTAATTAATATGACACGGTATCAAGCCGTGAGCTGCGTATCTTCATTTGAGAACTATTAGTGAACTTAATGTACCGTCTCCGTAGGTGTTTTGCTTCCTCGCAGCAGGTGAGAGCAATAAAAGCCGTGATGTTGTTTGTTAGTTGCCAAAGTAAGTGATGCCAGTGACTCGGAAACGGAATAAAGGGTTAATTAAAGCCATCCATCACACCGGCGTTTCCCCCCCGCCATTGTACGGAAACATCTGTCGCACTAAAACGTGTCCGGATAACCGTTGTCACCCAGTTCCGTGTTATGGGGGGATGCAGCGGAAAGGTAAACATCATCAAGGCCTGGGACATTTATCAGTTTGCACAAAAGAAAAGGGGACGTTTGAGCCAAGAAACAACATTGAGTAATAAACCGGAAATCTTGAGGGTTCTGTTTAGAATGGAAATGCTGTTTAAGTGCATTTTTTTTTTGACAATCATTTTAGTTTAGTAATGGTGATTATGTTAAGGTTTAGTACAACTTATTTTTCACGCTATGTTCAAACCACACTGCCCGACCAAAATAAAAGTCACCACAAACAAAAGGTCACACCCTATAGCTGATATTCCGATGGACCGCCTTTAGCTCACCCTTTGGGCACACAATGTTGCTGAGCCTAGACCTGACCAACTGCAGCCCTCGATCATAACGATTAGCAAGTTAAACCCAAGTGGCCACTGTTGTTCAGACCAGTCGTTCTCAACCTGGGGGACCCCCACGGAGAACAGATTTTCAGGGGGACTTGACTTCTACTTCAAACAATTAAAAGCGTCCAGTAACTGAGGGGGTCACAACTAATAAAAGGTTGAGAACAACCAGTCCACTATATGCAGAAACATGGGAGCAAAATACATTGTACACAGAATCTTTGTTTATTTTTATTTGTTTTATTTATTTAATATGGACATAGCAATTAACATTGGACAAACCAGATGCATTGTTTAAAGTGTTATAGCACATGTGCTAATTTTGAACATCTACAGTAAATTACAAATCGCAACCTACGTGAAAAATTGCCATCCAATATATTCACGAAATTGCGCTGCTCCGCTGTAAATTGCGCACTGTACCTCTACGTCTAGCCAAGCTTTACACAGCCCCAGGTAACCCTTTTTCTTTGCAGGTTCCAACCCGGCGAGCACTAGCAGACATCATTGAACTTTTTGCATAGTGCCTGTAGTTGGACGCGGAGACAGCCATTTCATATGGGACGCAGTGAACCAGTTTAGCTCCGGAGCGGATCCAGGCACAGCTGCTGGGGTCACCTTCATGTGCGTTTCAAAGTGTGCATCCACCGAGCAGTCGTCCCGCTGTTGACGTGTGAATTGTTATGGGCACGTCTCCATTAACAAGAGAGTAGCACGCATAATACGGGGGTACTAAACTGTGCAGTCAAAACACACTGCGGGTTCTATGCTAAGGCTCATATATTGTTGTTAGGGTTGTAGATGGGAAAGCGAAGACCACCTAGACAATTTCCATACGTACAAACCTGAGCTCATGCATTTATTTACTGTAGACATTTGTATGCATGACCTTGGATACGTATATGGTGAAGTCAGCCAGTTTTAAAGTCGACATATCATAAATAATTGTGGCTTGTAAACCAGGTTTTGGGAACCGCAGCATTGACAGTTCACGTTGTATAACTTCATTAAATGTATACGTGAAGGATATATACCTCATTGCTGGCACCAGGGGTTATTGTGCATGATAACAATCAACATCCAGACCGTTTTATAATGACATGCTAACAAATCAGTGTTGCTGTGATGAATGCAGTTTGAGCTCAGGCCTGTCAGAAACTGTCCGGGTATGATTTATCGACTTTAAAAATGCACAGGATACTTCTCGGTTTAATCTATTAAGAAACGAAATACAAAAAAATTAAGATCAAAGCACTTCAGCAGCTGAAAAAACAACTAAAGTAATACAGGATTACTCAAAACTGTGTGAGAGAAGCAAAAATACTTCTCCAGGTGTTATTTTTTAAGTGAGAGAACAATGTTAAAACATGGTTAAAAGCTCATAAAGGTGATTTACTGTATGTATACTGTATGTCCTCTTTAAGAATGCACCTGCTAACTCCTTCTGCCATTGGGTTCACATGACTTTTGTGTGTTGCTTTGGTTCATCACGCCTACCTTCTTACCCGTTCATAATCAGAGTTGATTAGTATGTACCCTATGACGTCTGACTGAAACCACAAAC
This sequence comes from Proterorhinus semilunaris, assembly GCA_021464625.1. Lineage (NCBI taxonomy): Eukaryota > Metazoa > Chordata > Actinopteri > Gobiiformes > Gobiidae > Proterorhinus > Proterorhinus semilunaris. Next base: position 25,761,941 of record CM038345.1, on the reverse strand, counting down.
TTAAATAAAACTAATAAGTTCAATTGAATTCAGGGCAACGGTTTGATTGCAATTACTCAGCACCACTTTGAATGGGCATCATGGCCTCCGCTCCTCGAGGCAAACGCCAGTGGCAGCTAATCCTTCAATCCTGTATATTCACAAAACCAGACTCGACACACACACACACACACACACGCGCACGCTCCCCTCGGTGTGCCCTCTCTCTCGCTCGCCTCTCACATCAGCTGTCACAACGCCACAGCTAATAGCTAATCAAGCCTGCAGCCCAATTGGCACTGCGCGCTCCTGTCTGCCAATAAGGGCCCCCGTTGAGTTTGGGCCGTGAAGCGCGACCGAGCCCGGGGATGACTGCTCTTGGCGCGGCTCGCGTGTGTGCATATCAATTTGTACGCGCGTGTTTTTGGCATGTGCGTGGGGTTGAGTTAACACGGGGAGGTTGCGCGGCCTATACGAGCGTGTTCCTGCGTGTCTGTCTGGCGAGCAGGCGAGAAGCCCCCCCCCCCCCCCCCCCCCGTTTCTTGCAGTTGTCAGTCGCCACAGACCCGGCGCGCGGTGATCTGAATTGCAAGTGGTTCAAGTCTCGCTATTCATGAGGCAGGCTGCATTTAAATTCCCTGGAATCCACTGTCAGATCGCTGTTATTCCGGATTAGGGACACGCCGGCACAGACTGACTGCAGATCCGTGCCAAAACAGGACACCTGCATAAACCAGTGGCCACAGAGCAGAGATAATAATTAGGCATATGCACAAGTATCCTTTGATGCATGACGACGGATATTAGCATGCAAATGAATGGTACTCAAACGGTGGGCAGGGGCCTACAAGTGAGCAAACTGACAGTTTAATATAAAGTAATCATAATATGATTATAAGAACACTGCATATATACATTGGGCATACATGACTACCCCCCTAATATTTAAAGACTATTATGCACAGGCCAGGCTTCTTTCGTATTTTGAGGCAATGAAACTGGAGGATCGCACCAGATCCTGCCAGCCTTCACTCCCCACAAGCATCACTAGTTGCTCCGCCAATAGACAGCAACCACTGGGAGCACCTCACAGGGATATTGTGTTACGATCCTTTCTGTTCCCCTCTGATCAGGAGTCAGGGTTATGATTAGGGTTAGGAACAACATGTGTTTCACTCAAACAGAAACTAGCACACAGGTATCACTGGCACATGGGCTGTGAGCTCTCCTGTCAATACGCTTTGAGATGTAGGTGCATATAATTGGAGAAAATAACTCTAACCCTAAACCTAACCCTAAGATTGCAGATAACTGGTCAGACAATCCGACCCATATCAGATTTGCCCAAATTCTTATACGTGCCTATTATTCCATGTTTCTAACACATTAACTTTAAAGACCAGACATCATTAATTGAGTAGAATGTTATGCTGTTGGACATGACCACTGGAGCTGGGATCAAACCACCAACCTTCACATGCATTATATGGACAAGAGTTCTTCCACTTAGCTACTGACTGTGGTCTATCACATTTACAATAGTAATCTTGACATGAAAGAGGACAGTTATACATTATCTCCTCACACTCAATGGTGCCAATCTACAGCTGCCTTGGGGCTGAAAGTCACATGCACCAGCGGTCTCTACAAAACATCCCCAATCACTCACTCTCACACCACATTTATACAGCGGCTGAAGTACTGTTTCTTACCAAAGAACAGAACAAAAATACGCTTCACCAACTTTGGATTTTAGGTGAATGTTTTAACCACTGAGCCACTGGCGCCCATGAGGACTCTAGCAAAATAACAGAAAATAGTCTTGCTTCTATTCAGATTAGTTCACATGAGTGATTTTAAAGGTTTAAACCAGTGGGACATTATCTATTTGTGTGTGCCAAATGAGCCACCTGCAGCCAAAGGCCAGTGGGCAGAGATATTAATTACACTGTGCATATGTAGAGGATTCCTTTGATGCACCTAGATGGATATCAGCATGCAAATCAAGTTTGTAATTGAATAGACGCTCAGCTTTGGCCAGATGGCGCGTTGTTCTGTGCCACCTTGGCTAATGTTGCTATACCTGTCTCAGTCTGCCGCCGTGCCCCGAAAGCACTCCCTTTATCTCCAGGCTGTCCCACACAACAGCTCCCCAATGCACACACAGACACACACACAGCAGGGGGGGACAGAGATATGTGGGACAACAAGCTCTAGACTTGAATATAGCTTTGCTGCAATGTCATGGGAGCAGCGTCCCACAGAAATGTAAGAGGGAATAGGGACAGCTACTGTAGTATGAATGGTATTCGGATAAGCCAAGGTGTCATTGACGGGAAGAAACTATTTTTGTTCTGGTTTATAGTAATTTACTTTGAAAAGCAAAGTCATTATTTTGGGCTATTCTTGTCTGAAGTTACAAAAATAGCACCTCGTTTGGACTAAAAGGGCAGGCTAACACTGCAAACGTCGTTACACAACCAAAAATTTAGAAGTCAACAAGGACATAGCCAAAAGCTGGGAGAAAGTGTCTTGGTGGGCAACATGCATACTTTTAGAGCGTATTTAGAAGCTGATAGATCATTGTATGACATAAAATGAGTTTGGTGACTGTAATATTGTGTAGTACCTGTCCCAATGAAGAGCATGTTGTACGCCCGCTGGTCCAGAGCGTTGACGCGGTCCACGGCCAGCTTGGTGAAGTTGACGCCCTTCGTGAGCAGCAGGGGGCGAGCTAGAGCCTTGTCCTCCATGAGCGGGTGCTTCTTGGCAAAGTTGAGCGTGGCGTCGGGCAGCTGCAGCGAGCTGTTGTAGCCGTTCTCCCGGTCCGAGTTCCTGATGCACTGCAAACACAGACGGTAGAGGGTTTTAAACATTGATGGAGCCTAACTTTTTGCTTCGTTTAGCGCTAACTTTCACGGTTCTCCACCTCTAACTCTTCCCTTTTCCACCCATTGCCGGCGCGCTATGCCAAAACGCTGCCTCCCGACGCACGGAGCAGGTGCACGGAAATCTGAAATGGTAATCTCCCTGCGATTTGAAAGCACTCTCGTTTCCTTCTCATTTGGCTGAGATGAAGATTACGTTGTAGATTTTTTAGGAGAGAGAACATTTTCACGCGAAGGGCCTCGTGAGTTGTTTTGAAGATGGAGAGAAAGGATGGTAGAAAATGAATGAGAAATGCTGAGGCTGTGTCTACCGAGCCAAAGGGTCTAAATGCATCGACTGTGTACATTTTATCGAGGTAATTTACAGCACTCTGAATTGGAAGCTTAATTTGCTATGTTGCAGCTTCATTGAATTAGCAATGTTACACTCCGAGTGCCTCTGCCAAGCCTGGGTAAATGGGATACTGGGACTGAAATTGTAGACAGACAAGGAGGCGGGTGATTTGCAACAATACAATATCAAAAAGGTAAGAAGAAAATGAAGTGTTTAAAACGCTTTAGTAGTCCTATACCAAGCTTTAATCAAGCTTTTACATCTATTTAAATCAATACATACTGTACATACCGTAATTTCCGGACTAATAAGCCACTACATTTGAATGCAGCGGACTATATAATCGGCATCGCATGACTTTTTCACTCTTTTTAGTCGCTTTCTGGCGGAATATAGACTTATATATCACACACAAATAAAGTCAAGTCTAAATTAGGCCTATATGGATGTTTTTTCACAGCAGATTGTTCAGTAGGAGCCAAAAACGTCGGTCCATAGCTAGCGTTAGCATGTAGCATGATGCTAACATGATGCTTCTCCATTATTATGGGCTGTTGAACCTTTTTGCTGTTCTCCGTGTCTTTGTATCTTTATTGTGTAGAAAACTATATTCATAATTCAGCATTTGTTAAAGCAGTTTTGGAGTAATTGTAAAAAGTAAAAAAAAATCTCTTTGTTTTCTTTGTTTTTGGTGATTCCAGAGATGCCGTCTGTTTATCTATTCAACGGTGCGGCTAAGTTATAGATTTTTACGGTGAATATTGTGCCATGTGTTGCAGCTGGGTCCAAAAACACTCACGCGGTGCCTTTCGGACGTACCCCACTCATCTGCACAATAACTCGGACAGGTGCAAACCCTATTGCTGTCCGCGGTGTTTGCTGCACTCCGGGGCTATAGAGGCGCAGGATGTCTTCCCGCGCCTGTAACGTGATTTTGGGTGCAAAATAAATGTTAAATTAATCAAAAGGGCAGCTCTAAATGCGGCCACACTCCCGGGAAGAGCTGCTGCGGGACATAGATTCAGTTTGACTGAACACACGCAAGTTTGAAGAATAGGCTGCCGTTCTCTTGAAATATACAACGGAGATAAAAGTAAATTTCCAATCTGCTGATGGCACGTTCAGCGCTTTAGTTAGTTGCTGGTGCTGCTTATATTCAGGTGACAGTCCGCTCAATAGTCCAAACATTACGGTAGTTACGTTTGGGGTTATTTGATTGGCCTTGACATTGTCCTGCTATAGCCAAACGCATGAAGAGATCGTGTGCATCCTTTCTATCTCACCGATCCGGGCCGTGGGTTCGGTACAGCCCCCGTGTAGCGCCCCCACTTCTGTGACGCCTCACGGTACTCCTTATAGGACCCTTCGAACACCTTCTTCACGTCGTTAATCTGATACTGGCACACCGCGGACACATCCACATCGCCCCTGCGGCAAGAGGAAAAGACAGATGGAGATTTAGTCATTTTTATGGTTATGTAATACCACTGTACCAGCCTACGTATGGCGTGCATGCTAAATATCCTATTAAATAGCAATTCTCGCGTTTAGGGCCGGAGGCTATTCACTTATCAGACGGAGAGACTGATGACATGTTCTCTAAGCAGCCCGCTGATAGCAATCTATTATAGCTGCTGATCAGGAAATGCATTCGATTTAATGGCTACTTCGGGGAGCGCGAGAGTTTTTATTTATTTATTTATTTTTGGAATAGGGAGTGAAATTAATTATTGATGTGTGACTGCGTGGCGTGATTAAGCCGCACACTTGTAGCCCTCCGAAGCAAATTCAATGAAAACTCGCGCCCAGGAATGACATGTTATTTTTTAATTACTGACTTAAGCAAACACAAACCGGTTTGTGGAAACACTCTGGACCTGGACGTTCAAATGAAGAGAAATGATTTGTTTATATTGGCGGCTGATTTAAGCGCTTAACTTTTCTACCCTAATTTGCTGAATAAAAAAAGCCAATTACGGGAACTTAATGAGTCTCTTCAAGCTGTTTTTGTGCGGGGGGGTGTGTGTCTGCTCTTTGTTTCACATTTTGGATGTGTCTTGCAAGGATAAGATAGAAACGTGTTGCACTACTTCATTCCTCATGAGGCTCAGTTCATTTACCAATCGAAATGTTGAATCAATAGGCCTATGCTTATGTTTTGCTTGTGTTAAAAAGTTTCTTGTTTTAAAGGGGCAGTACCTTCAGTTTTCAAACCGCGGCAAAAAGACTCTAAAAGCACTCTAATCTTTATAACAATTAATAACAGCGCCAACTACCACTCTAACCATATCCCTCCATAGACAAGGTGGGTGAAGTGTCTTGCCCATAGACACAAAGCACCTGCGGGAGCTGGGACTCGAATGACCAAACTTTCTATTCTAAGATTCTACGATTTGAGCCACTGTCGCCGGGCAGTTGTTTCAGCATTAACTTTACTTCTAGGAGACAAAAATGTTTTTCGCTCTAATATGAGGAGTAAGTCAGATGAAGCTTTTAAGTGAATAGTAGCCATGAAGTTTAGTATTATCCGTCAGTATTCAATTAGCTAGTAATGAGAAAACATGGACTCTTATTTGTTTACATTTGTTGATGCATAAAATTAAACTCTTGAAGTAGAAAAATGTCAAGTTGTTTCCGAGCAATAACCACCAATGAAAAAGGTTGTGTCTATTCATTTAAAACCTCCATGAAAACACTTTCACCACAACATTTTTTTAGCAGCTTTATGACAAACAAAAAAAAAGAAAAAGGTTTGACAGAGACTGTCGCGGTGCCGGATTTAACGCTATACAGTCTATTCTGTCATTTACGTCCAGTTATCTTAATGTGATCTCTATCGAAGCCCGCAGGTTTAAAGAAGTTCGCAGTGAGTCACGGAGAGAAAAGGAAGGATTTAAAAAAAGAAGAAAGAAATCGCGCAAGTTCAAAGCTGCTTGACTTTTGTGATCTGACATCTCAGAGAGGAGCACAATGGGCCAACATCAAAGAGCATCGCCTTGAGACACCGAACTTTTACAACCAAAAACCTCTCTGCCCTTACAGCAGTTGTTAATGTTTCACTGCTACTTTTCCATCCAAAAAGACGTGTACTTTTGCAAAAGAACTTGCTACGCTCATCAAAGCAACAGCCCTTTAAAAAAGTTCAATCAATAAGTAAACAAAACGTTATATTGACATTAGAGTGATGAGAAATGTTTAAAAAAAGGGTGCTGACTGACCATTGTGCGTGGAAGATGCCGTAGAAGGTGGTGGTCCTCCAGTCCTGCCCCGGCAGCGTGAAGACGGCGCGCAGGTTGTTGAAGGAGACGTGGCGCTCGGGGAGCGAGCACTCGAGCCGCGCTTTCTGGAACGTGGTCCACTTCTTCTGCAGCGTCCTGGTGCCGCCCAAGTCGCCCTGCGAGAGACGGAGGAGAGCGTGACAGCAGCAAAGATGTAAAAGTGTGGAGAAAAACCAAACAAAAAAACACGCAACAGTTTTGGATATCTAAAGCGCCTAATCAAAATGAAAGCTCCTCAGGGCTCTACTTATATGTGAAGCGGCTCGTTGGGCGGCGCACTCTGACAAAACACTTTACGAAATATATGGTTTTTAATTAGGCCACGCGCTATTCGGGAGTGGAAAAGTGGCTGCACACGCTGGTTCGTTAAAAGCATACTGAGAGTGTGGTATAGTGCGGGCAGCTTCTAAAATATGCACCACTTCACTAAAAAAGAGAGAAGAAATTAGATGATTTTACTTTAAACTTTAAGTAGGTTTGGTGTCGTTTAAGATAAGATAAGATAAAGCATCTTATAGCTAACATTTTTTCTTAATTCTGATTTTTTATATATATATATATATATATATATATATATATATATATATATATATAATTTCAAGTGAATTTTTTTAAAATGTAAAATATTTAGGATTGTTTCTTTGGCATTAGCATTTTTATCTGATCTTTGATGAGCTCAAACCTAAAAAAAAAAAGGTCTTCTTTTCCGCTTTAAAGATACATTTTAAGTACTTTTGCGATTGGTATGCTCACTCATAAAACTTGCAAATAGAAAAGTTTGTAAAATAGAAAACACTTTTTTTTTAAATAGCTGGAGAAGGTAGATCTGAAGGAGTGGCGTGCTACATTACTATTGATTTTCCTACTAATGGTACACTCTATATAAAAATAGAAAAATCTGGTTTCAGGCCATGTCTGTGCCCGGACTTTCCCTCTGCTGCTGCTGCTTGAGAATGTGTTAAATATTACATTCACAGGCTTAGCCCCCGTTACAGCTCTATGGTATAATATTAGCCCTGGATTCACCCCTTTTGCAGATCGCATTGGCTGTGCGTGTGCCGGCTCAGGGCTGGCACAGTCGTGTTTGTGTAAAGCCTCTTAAGCATCATTTGCACATTAATATGTGTAAAGCGAATGCTCAAATCTGGGATAATGATTATAGCAAATATACACTATTCAAGAATGAGCTGCGCTTGTGCTCCACTTTTGAACAATGTAAATAATACAATTTCAATGTATATATTTTTTTTCATGAGGTACAGCAAAACAGCCTTTATGAGAGATACATTTTTTAATAATATTGATTTAAAAATTATTAATACAACTTAAGCCCATCCTTTGGTGATAATAAATACTTACTACACAGTGCAATACTCGCCGCCTCACTGATCACACAGACATATAGAAACCAGAGAGAAATGCCTCTGGAATGCTCTGAGGCTGCTCTGAATAATTCAAGGCCGTGGTGCAGGTCATGTTTGAACATCTGGTCCCCATTTCATCCAAGCACGTTATTACTCATCACACTGACGATCATAAATGGCACTTCCAGTAAACTGAAGCCTATTCTTAATCATTAGACTCCTCTCGTCAGGACTGTCAGGAGCCTGTCTCTCCGGTTTTTAAAGGTTACTGACATGACGTGGGTTCATATGAAGAAGAGGTGTGAGGTTTTTTTTAAACAGAACTGAACATGCTGAAGGCCACAGGGGTCTTAGCTTCTATTTTCATAACGATTACGGACAGTTTAGAGAAGCAGTGTCAACGTTTCAACACAATAATAGCCTATTCAGTGTTTTCAAGATCACAGCTATAGCACTACTATGCAGCCACTACAACCACACTGGGCTTAATCGTGATCGTCAAGTCAAAACTTTACAATAATTTTACTGTGAACGAATGATTTAAAGTGACACATTGACTAAACATTTTTGAAAACATAGTTAACACAATTACAGTATATTTAACATTTTTGTAAAATACCCAGTTTTCTTTAGTTTGACCATTTTTGTGCAGTTTCACTTTCTTAATGGACACTGACAGGAAATGACATAGATAGAGGCAAACAATTTTAAACAGTTGCCGTGCCAACCATCAATGGGAAATGAGTGAGTCAAACTGCTATGAAACGTTACCTTTTTTATCTATGTCACTTCCTGTCAGCAGCTTAAAAATTCAAAAACAAAAATAAAATGTCTTCATTAAAATTGCTACTTCACTGAAATAAAAATGTTAATTATTATTTACAACAGATGTAATATGTTCAAAAGCATTAAAACTTGTCATAATGATGCACTTTAAAGCAGCGATTGTGGCATGTATCAGGGAGGGTGAAGAGGGGGGGTACAGAGGCCTGGTGGAGGACTTTGTGGCGTGGAGTCAGCGGAACAAGCTTCTGCTGAATTCAGCAAAAACCAAAGAGGTGGTGCTGGATTTCCGCCGGGCGCCATCCTCTCTGCAGCCCATCAACATCGAGGGTTCGGAGGTGGAAGTGGTTTCCACCTATAAGTACCTGGGGCTGCAGTTGGACAACAAGCTGAGCTGGGCGGCAAACATGGACGCTGTTTACAAGAAGGGGCAGTGTAGGATGTACTTTCTTAGACGGCTGGCCTCATTCAGGGTCTGTTCTAAGTTGTTGTACATGTTCTACCAGTCTATTGTGTCCAGTGTTCTTTTTTATGCTGTTGTATGTTGGGGGGGCAGCGCAAGAAAAAGGGACACTCAGAGACTGGACCGGCTCATTAGGAAGGCGGGTTCAGTGGTTGGTCTGGGCCTGGACTCAGTGGAGAGGGTGGTGGAGCAGAGAATGCTCTCTAAGATCAGGTCAATCCTGCTCAATCAGAGCCACCCCCTTAACTCGGTCTTCTCCCGCCAGAGAAGCGCCGTGAGCTCCAGACTCCGCTCTCTGAGATGCTCCAAGGACAGACTGAAGAACTCTTTTGTCCCTAATGCTATCAGGCTCTATAACAGAGCCACGTCAGGGAGGAGCAGAGGAGGAGGAGAGAGGGAAATGTCTTGAGCATTATCTAGCAGTGCCTTAACTTAACTTAACTTATCTTGTATTTATTGCTCTCTCTTTTAAATGTGTTATTTTAATTTTATAATTTTATTATTTTTAACTTCTTTTAAATGTGTAGATCCTGCTCTGCTTGTGTGAATGTGAGCAAGGGACTGATGAATAATTTCCTTCGGGATCAATAAAGTATTTATCTATCTATCTATCTATCTATTAAAACTTGTCATAATGATGCACTTTAAAGCAGTGGTTCCAAACCTATAGGGGGCGCCCCAGAGCTTCGTCTGGTGAGAAGGTCAGGCCATAAGAGATAATATTATTTTGAGAAAGTGAATGGTAAAAAAAATAAAAAAAAATAAAAAATATGACTAAGATAGGAGTACAGAATACACTCCAATTTCAGATTATTGGTTTGATTTCAGATTTGTTTGCGTTTTTTCTAATTCAGATCAGAAAACGTCAGCGTTAAATATCATCGTTTTACACCAGTGAAGTGGCCATTTTAAGAAGAAAAGTTGTAAAAATACAACTTCTGTACAGAACGGTTTCAGAGTGACAGTTGTTGACCTTTTCTCATTGTCAGATCTCGCTGCTCATTTCTAATAATAGTTGTAAAATTACAAACATCACAAAATGTCAAACCAAAGAGAACCATGTAATTTCTTTTTTTATTATGTTTACTATGTGTTAGTGGTATTCTTGCCTCTTATGCACCTTATTCTAAAAGTGGGATCCTAGTTGGAATAGTGTATAACACCTTCAATAAAACTTTACTTGACAATGTGAAACAACAACAATGCCACAGTATTGTACGTAATCTGGTTTTGTTTACTGGGGATTTGCGCTTTCATTTGAAAAGTTTTGCCCGACTTTTATAAAACTTGTAAAAACACGCGTATTTGCTGAATTTGCATTCCTTCCAAGGCATTTAATTATTTCGGTGGTTTGGATAAAATCAAAGACAATGCTCCCCTTCGCCGACTAATGCCTATCTCCGATTTGTTTGGCATAAACACAAACAAAGTGCGAGTTAGAGCCGAGAAAAGCCGATTGTATCTGACCTGAAATTATGTGTGGCATTAAAATTCATTGGTTTTCTTTTTCTTTTGGATCTCGTTGGATGGATTTCTTTTGTTCAATATGCAACAGTGCAGCTCCACCGGTGTGATCCTTGTACGGCTGTACGAGGGGAAATGTCGAGCACATTATGAGACAGATGCCAAAACAGCTGGAGAATAGAATAACAGACGATGCCGAGTGGGATTTTGTGATTTTAGACTTTCTGTGCCAAATGCATAAAGGCTTGGAGTGAACAATTGCTAGTGCACTTAGCAATGCTATGTTGTGGGTTGTTTCACTGTGTCCTTACTACTCCTGTCTTGCATGCTAAAATAAGTATGCATACAACACAAAAGATAAAATGCATTTTGGAAACACATTGTTTTTCTCTTATTGCTATTGTAACAATACCAAAGGACTGAGGCAATTATGCTACGTGGCTAACGAAATGCTGAATTATTAATATAGTTTTCTATTTAATAAAGACTGTTGTGATAAAACATCCATATGGACCCGATTTAGACATGAATTTATCTGTGTGTGATAAATAACATTTACATTCTGCCAGAAAAAGGCGAAATCGAGTGAAAAAATGTGTTTTCCAAAACATACTTCCTTCCCCCTCGGCGAGGCCACGCCCCCCTGTATGACGCGATGCCGTCTGTATCTATTCTAGAGATCGATCAAGACTGATAAAGACATTGAAGACTGGCTCAAGTTCATAGTACAAGCGGAGGGATGTGGTTATGTAAGGATTTGATTCAGCCGTTCACTGTTGAACCACACGAAGCAGCACTCACACTTCTTTAAGCATTTTGTACTAAGATATGTGTAACTGAAAAGTATTTAAACACATTTGTCCTTTGCAACTGATAGTGCCGTTGGGGCAAACTGTCTGGAAATGGAGACCCAGCTCCAAATGGGCGGCAAGAAGCTAGAAGTTCCCCGGTTCGATCCCTGGACTGGATGGAGCCTGTCTGTGTCGAGTTTGCATGCTCCCTGTGTCTGCGTGTTTCTTCTGAGCACTGTATGTAATAATAATAATGGCTTTTCTATTGTGATTTCCAAGCATGGTTTCTCAAAGCGCCACATTGTGGTCATTATTCATTCACACCCTACTCAGTGGTGGTAAGCTACTGTTGTATTGTCCTCAGCCTTTTGTCTTATAAACAAGGCTTGAATAAATAGTCTAGAAAATATGGTGTTTTGATGCATAATATAAAGGATGAAACTTCCAATTGTTTTAATAATTAACTGATATAAATATTCATATTATAAGTTGAAGGTGAGTCTTAATCACCACATTAAGCCTTTGTTTTAATGTTTCTCAGGTTCAACGACTAAATGTGGTAGTCACTTTGTAATATCACACAGTAAAATCCTGCTCGGGCCGTTGTAATGAGAGCGATCATCAGGATTAGCCCCGTGTTTTACCTTGCAGACTCGAGCCACGCGGGCCACAGCGGGCTCCGTGTCACAGTCCAGCTCCAGAGCACGTTCACTGAAGAAGAAGTAAATCTTATCGTCGTCTCCGTCTTTACTGCCCAGGCCCTCTCTGACCAGCGCCGAGCCCACGAAGTCTGGCTCTGGAAAAGAACAGAGGGATAAATGTTATCGCTGGGAAATACAACGGCACAAAGACTGTTATGAATTAATGACTTTGACTTGAGTATATTTTTAATGAATTGAACTGGAAGCTGGAAGGTCACCTTGGTAGAGACTCTTTTCCAACTTAACAAACTAGTAATTTATTTAAATGTATTGCTCATAACGACATTCTGCAACAAAAATCCATGTAAACTGCAGTATAAGTGACATTCCTTCATTATATTTCAGAAGCTTTAGGGACATTATACCTTTAATATCGTATTCTGTACTTGTTTGTATTAATGTTTTACCAGTAAATCTAAGTCTAAATCAGTGGTTCCAAACCTTTTTTATCTTGCGGACACCTTGGACCTTTCATTGGTAGTTTGTGTACCCCCTACCTTAAGGGTGTTGCAGTTTATTTAGAAAGCAGTCACTTAGAAGCGCTATTTGCACGTAAAAAGATAACGTCCAGAATAAACCAAACATTCGTCGGTTTATAGGTCCTTGAGTACCGACTAGGGGTCCCCGTACCCATATGGTTGACCCTTTCTTTTCACCATACAATGCTTTGTAGCTATTTTACCCTCCGCTGCCACTGTAACAAAAGAGCAGAGACACACGCTGAATAAAACACTTCTTTTGCCTGTGGAGCTCCTTTTACCGGCATCAGATAAAACCTAACAACACCTCAAAGCAAACCGCTGCAGCCTCTTCTCGCCTCGTCTCTATTTTCCGTCCTCGCTCTCCTCTTCGTACCTCAGCCCCGATCCATCGCACCGGAGCCGCCTGATCATAATGCTCCATTTAGGATTCACACGTTCTCCTTCCTCCTCTCGTCTTTCTGAATCCCTGAGTTCTCATTAAACCGAGGCGATAGATTTGGAGCGAGAGAAGCAAGGTTTTTTTGGACTTTGGCAGACTTTCTTTTTGGATATGCAGTTGCATGGACGGGTTGTACTTTCTGAGATAAAACTGGCTTTCAACATCATCTTTAAAATGCTGGATTCTCAACGGGAATATTGAATTAGTACTGAGGAAAATGTGCGATTCTTTGGGGTTTACTATAATAGTGTAGTTTTTGCCGTAAGTATTGCAATTTACCAAAGCCCACTATCTCACTATCCCGCACATAATCTTAAAAAAGTCTTATGAGCCTATAGCACAAACTTTAATGAAAAAGTGAAGTTAGAGACAATACATTCTCTTAACAAACAAAAGTTTGTTTTTCAGAGCGCACCTGCTTCATGCCACAAGAGATGCCAGTTTTTATATTGGCCTATGGATATTTTTCCACAATCATATCGCCTTAACACAGATTCTTTAGCATTTAAAAGTGTATGAATGAATATACAGCTTAAGTCACTCCTGTATAACAAGCTCTACCTTTACCTGTTTTAGATTCAGTGTCTCTCCTCCCTTCGTCCTTCTTGGATAAAAGTGGATTAGTTTGCATTTTGCTGCACACAGACTGTCTGGGACACCCACGCTGCTGACTGGACGACACCAAGGCCTGCCTAGAAAGCACTATTTAACCTCAATTTTGTACGAAACCTGCCTACACTTCATTTTACCCCTGAACGAGAAGGGTCTCATTTTTTTGATACCGGCCTGAAGCGCTGTCTTGAATAACAAGGTGCCTCTTCATGTCTGCTTTCTAATGTCACTCCGATTTCCCCTTTTGCCTGCAATCAGCGCCTTAACAGTGAGGCAAGATTCTTTAATAAATGGTGAAATGAATAAACTTTACTGCTATTTTGAGCAGGCAGACGACATCGCTCACCATGTAGTTTGAACAGATTACCCTCTATTTAGAGCCTTTTGTGGCAGTATTTTCCAATGTAGCCGGAGATATTTGATTTAGAGTTCACGTCCAGCACTAAAACATTGAGAAATTAGACCACCGCCTTGAAAGAGCTCCCATTATTTTCAATAATCGTATATTCTGAGCATTTGCGTACATTGGTTACGCTTAAAGTGGATAACATCTGTTGTAAGTCATAATTATTATTTTATTTCAGTGAAGTAGCAATTTGAATAAAGAAATGTTTGGCAGAGGAGTTATGGCAACAGTTTAAAATTGTTTGCCTCGATCACAAAAAATTGTAAAACCTTTTTTTTTTTTTTTTTTTTTTTAGCAAAATCTTAATTATAATTGTGATAACTATGTTTTAGCAAAACATATGTCTAATGTGTTATGTGCACTTTAATTTTTCTACTATTTCCTATATTACTGCTTTTAGGCTTTGTTAAGTACTTTTTGGGCACTAACGCATTTGTATTCTACGTCTAACTTGAAACAATTGGAAAACGAATTCTGTGTAAGCATTACTTTGCACCATAATGTAAATTATTTTCTTTCCCCTTTCTCTCCGCTCTCTCTCTCTACGGAAGATAATGATCCGTCATTTTATCCACGTATCGCAATTCATTTCCCGCGTCCACATTTCTTCTCTTGTGTCTGCGCATGTTTCTCGCTTTTACACTTTAATGAAATCATTTGAAAAAGACGCCCGCGCCCGTATCACCGCTAATATAATTTCTATTGTTCAAAAACATATTTAATCTCACTCTGTGTGTGGCAATGTCTGTCGAGGTGAAAATTGAAAACCGAATTAATGAATTTTTGGCTTTCAATTATGGTGGAAAATCCTTGTAAATTTTTTTTTAAATAAATCTCACTATGAACTGCCAAGGTCTCGCTATTAATTTGATAGAAAAATCCAAAACACATTTTGCTGGCTACTAATATAGTTTTACTCTGACCAAAATCAACCCATATGTAGAAGATTTTTGGCAGATTTGACAACCACAAAAGTGGTGCCAAGTCTTGCTGTCAACATTATACTGTATTAGTTGCTAATACTCTTCGACAGACATGTAATACTTTGGAAAATGATGAAATTGAGATGCTACAATCTCTATTGTTGGTAACTCAGACCAGGAACATACTAGCAAACATGTGTGATTGTTAATGAATGAATTGTCCTGCACTACAAGGATATTGTGCAGCAGAAGGCAAGAGGCGACGAGCTGCACTGTCCCAGATCCACAATGCTTTTGAGACATTTAGTTTAGTTTTGCTAATTCTGCTAAACACAGATTGGGTTTTGAGAGATGATGGCACAGCAAGTTGAAGAAAGTTGCATTGCTCATTGCACAAGTCACTTGATTAAATATCATCTTTCTCTTCCTTTAAAATAGCAGTTTTTTTTTTTTCCATTTGCTCAGATACAGCCTCCTCTTTCTAAACTGTGCACCAAACGCATCCATATTTTCCAAAGAGCCTCTGTGTGGCTTGGTGTGACTAAATATTGTCAAATATAAGCGATCTTTAAAGTGCAATATGACAGGTTTTAATGCTTTTTAAAATGTGGATTTGATGGATTATCATTGTATTTCAATGAAGCAGCAAATTAATGGAGAAATGTTGGGAACCTTTAAGCTACTGAGAGGAAGTGACATAGACAGAGGTAGAGTTCCATAACAGACCGACAGATGCGCTGTCGCGACTGCACACGTCTGCGCCAATGGTCATTTATTCACACACATAATTCATCCTGGCCTATTGTACATGTTTTAGTGGTAGGGTAAACCGGAGTACCCGGAGGAAACCTACACAGACACGGGGAGAACATGCAAACTCCACACAGAAAGGTCTCATCCAGGTGGGAATCAAACCCGGGACCTTCTTGCTTTGCCTCTAACTATGTCCCTTCCTGTCAGTGCAACAATAAGTGAAACAATAAATATCACCAAAATGGTCAAACTAAAGAAATGTTTAGATAAATCATTAATATAATTGTGTTAACTATGTTTAAGCAAACATTGTGTCTAATGTGTCACATACACCTTAAGTAACACCTAGATGCTGACTACACTTTGTACGGCATAAATATCGTGTTACACTTTGGTTGGTTGGTGGGTCACTGCTCCTGTCCTGCTTCCCCAATTCGACAGTGTGCTGCTCCGCACAAAAGGAAGTACAATAGCTTTCCAAATAGGACCACATTTCCATAAAAATAAACTAATCATTCGCTTCCTGCTGCAATTGAGTGCGCTACAGCTCTGTTTGTCCGGAGCGACACAAAAACCCAAACTCTCTTTCCCTTTGGCAGTCATTTGGCCCCGTCCTGTTGCCATACAATCTGTGTTTGCTGCCTACTTTTGCTCTGGCCCGGGGATGTCACTAACCTACTGTTCTCCCCGATGCGCCGATGTTGGCTCTTTTGAAAATTAACCTTTGTAACCTCAGCCTTAGGCCAAAAAAAGGGGAAAAAATAAAATAAAACGTGTTATTGTGTAGTCCATTTTGGCTAACCTTTCCCTTGACATACTTACCAAAGCTATTTCAGACCAGATTTTTCATGGAATTTTCTTCTTACCATTGAGCCAGGCGGGCAGGTACTCGCTCTTCATGCTGTAGTGCTGCTGGCCAAGGTTTCTCAATATGACTGGCTCCGTTCCAAGGAAGTTGTTCAGCGTTGCAGAGTACAGCTCCTTATCTGTACAAGAAAAAAAAAGAAAAAATCAAGCTTTAGTTAAATATGTTTCCAGATGCCGCAGTAGTCAGAGTTCAGAGTTCTACTTTAGCATCAGCCAAGATTTTGACGCCTGACAGGAGAAGTGAAGAACACAGATGGCTTTAACAACTTGTTAATGAGAGCCTATACAACAACACACAGAGGGAGATTTTGTCCTAATAGTTTGTGGTAAGGAAAACTGTTAAGGATAACTGTTCTGTTATAACTGACACAAACCCTAAAAGCATCACATGTCATAACTTTAACAAAGCAGTACTAAGTAACTTGTGTGCATAAATAAATCCTTTCCGTAGTCCCTTTAGGGTAATACAAGTGTTAATGGAATGATTAGGGGTCTTTCATCTCCCCCTGGTGTCTCTGGCCAGAAAACCACAATTGCAACTTTCCTGCCTCCAATACACACTAATGGAATCACGAAGAAGAAGCTAACAGGCTAACGGGCAAAGCTAACTGCAGGCTAGCGCCACTTAAACAGTATTTATAGCCACGTTTGAGTGAAAATTGTATTCTAAATACTTCACGTTGATTTGCATTATATCTATGCGGCGTATAATTACTAAAATGTTGGCTCTGCTTGTTGGAAGGTCTCTTATAAACGTATTTACCACTAATTAGGAACACAAAAACTCTCTTGGCAAATGCACGCACATGTGCTTTGTTTGTATGAACTGTGTCATAAGGCGTTTTACATCTTTATTTCATTTCAGACGGAAAAACAGGTCATCATTGAAAGCAAAGTAAAGTGATGTATTCCTTTGATTTTAGGAAGGTAACTCTAAATAATCACAAATGAAAGTGTAACTGTTCCAGAATACAGTGTAAATAGATGTCTTCCATTACTCCCCAACACTGAGCAGCATAAATAAAAACAAACCATAGTATTTGGGTAGATCTCATTTCAATTCCATCCACGTTTATTTTAAAAGCTAATCCCGATTTATTAATATAGACCTTTCCTCTTACAATTGCCCTACACAAGTTTGGATGTTGCTGACGGTACCGAAAATGTCACACTTGCTCAATAAAAACACACATATAGCTGTATTCACAGAACAATAAATGAGCCTCGATTGTGCAGCCGCAACGGGAGAGGACTCATAATGAAGAGTTTTGCTTGTACAGGTTTTGATAGGAGCTGTCCACACAAAAAGGCACTGCACAGTTAAATTGGACTGCTGGACTCTGGCTGCAGCTGTGTGGCCGTGACAAAACAGATGGGAAATGTTGCAGTGAATGGGGAGGTTTGTGGAGATTTGATGGACATTTTATGCTTGTATCTGAGCGGTAAAAAAACAAGCCTGCTGGGAGGGAGCAACCGAAGCTGGCCCGGTGCTTTCGGAGAGTTTGATATGAATGTCAATGGACAACTTTCTTCCAATGGAAAAGTAGTTTTGCCGCGGTGTCTTTAGGGGGCATTAGTTCTGTACAATGTTAGACAGGTCCATGGACAATACTTTGAAGGTCTTGAAGATCCTTGGCATAGTTTTTCGTAAATCTTTTTTGTTGAAGTTGTAGACTATAGCGCAGGTTTTTATTTACATTACATTTAAAAGCGACTTTTGCCCTGATAATCTAGAATTCTGGTTTTATAGGCAGTAATCTTTGAAGTATCATTAGTCGCAAAAGTTACAGTATTCGTCTAATTTCTTTGTTGCAAAAAACAAATACAAAGCCAAATCAGCATCATACTCACCGACTATGAGGCCAGTGTGTCCTTTGGCGGGGTCGTACGGACACTTGCCCTTCCCGTCCTCTAGAGCGGCAGTGTTGAGTGTGAAGTAGTCAGCGTTCTGCACATTCACACATAGAGAGTGTTAACCATTTAAATGAAATGGAGTCAATATTTATTGACTAGGTTCAGGAGCGGGGCCACGCCTCAACCAATCACACTTGCATACCAACCACTCCTGCATTCACATTGCCACGCCTCTTGATTACCCATGAGCCATATATACCAAGCCAAGCCTCTTCATCTCAGTTTGTTTGAATCTGTCGACCACACCCTCCCTCCCTTCATGTCTGTTTTATTCTTCGGCGCTGATTCTTCTGCTTCGAGGGGGGTCCCGAAGAGCTGGGCTCATCTGAGACGGAGCCCCCACCCACAGTCTCGCCCAGCTTCACTCCACACTATAACCTCATGAATAAAATCTTCATTGCACTTTGTTGTGGCGTGGTCCTTGCTGGTGAAATGATGGTGGTCACTAGTTAGTTATTATGACCCATAAGGCACGACGGTGATTCTCGTCTGCTTCTCTGTTCAGTTATTCTAAATCATTAAAAAGGTCATTATTGTATTATACCAGATGTTTTGATTACAAACAATTAAAGGTGAAAGTAATGTGTTAGTTGTGGTCCAAACTAACCAGACTTTACCTAAACCTTTGGTTGTGTTTACAGGCACGTTTCAGAACCTGCAGGGTCTCTTTTCAGGGTCACTTTCACGGTAAGTTCATGAAATTGATACAAATGCTTTATGATTAGATACACAGTGTTTACTATATACTAAAGGAGGACAAAACTAATTTCTAACATCCCTCTTCTTTACAGGGATGAGTTCGTATCAACTGTCTCCTTGTACAATATGCTGAAGGACAAAACTAATAATATTCCATGACTAAAAATAGAAATCAAGAACAGAGACTCTAATTTGTTTTGATGAATAATGTAATTGATCACACTTCAATTTACCACTGAAATCATTATGCTTTTAGCTATTCAATGCATTATAATAGTTAGAGGAATTAGCCGATCTAATCATTTCAATTTAGGAGGAGACGTAAACATGAGTTTCCAAGTTGTGAGCGCATCTGCCACAGTGTGACAAAGTCTTTTCTGAATTTATTTTAGTTTGTCGCCCTGCGCTGGCCCCGGGGCTGAGTGTTAGCGTGGGGCCATGACTCCTGTCAGGGGGGACTCACCACGTAGCTGCATTTGGGCTGGAAGGCGTAGGTGCCGCAGGTGTACAGGTGCGTGTGGTTGTAGCTCTGGAGGAAGCGGATGTAGTTGAAACACTCGGTCTGAAACAGAGACGTGGTCGGTCAGTGATAAACCAATCATATTACTCCCTTATTACCTTTTCTATTATGTTGAAAGGTGACAAATCACGCATGATTGTGGCTTATTTAAATCTACTTTTGGGCTGCATCAGCGACGATATTTGACATTTTGTAATGCAAATTAAAGTGTGTGCATGGGGCAAACACTGGGCTCTTATGTGGCTCTGTGCACCCCCTGCTGGCTAGGGGGGGAATTAGCCATAATAAAAACAAGACACACACCATTATTTTTATCTGGATACTTTCTATCAACAAAATGGAAACACAAATCAAAGCACTTAGTAGAAAAAAGTGAACAGGATTAATTCAAAACTGCCGGTGTTCTTTAAATACTACCAATCATTCTTTGTGCTCCCCCGTCCACAAGTTACTACAACATTGACAAGGTTAGGCAAGCTGAAAATTGACTGTACACTGCGAGAGTTAATATGTATCTCAATTTTCGGTATCGTTGTTCATTGCGGGTTTTTCATTGCGATCCCGTCTCTCACACCAGCCCAACAGCAGTTGTTTATAAGATCATTTCCTCTCCAAATATTTACTCAGGAACAGTTCTAAACACACAGTTCGCATGCACAATTATCTCTCTGACTTTGAATGCTGCAAAAAAACCTCGACAGCTTGTCCTCATCTACACAATATGCACGTGATTAGGCTCATAATATACGCTGTGTTTTATGAGAAATGCCCTTTAATAGTCCGGGCAGTGACAAACAATGCGACTGAATGCAATTGGGAACAGATGCTGGTGTGCAATTTAGAGCAATGAGTAATTCTATCCATTCAGTTGATGTTGGCGATGCTTTGAAAAAAAAAAAAGAAAGACAAATCCAAACAATAGGAGAATATTGATGCTGGTAATATCATTATTTGCATTTTTTGGAAATTGCTTTGCAAACACAACGCCCAAACTACTGTGCTGCGTCTGGCAGCTTGATATAAAAGAGCTAATTACAAATCAAACACTGGTCACCGTAAACACCATATGGGATTACTGCAAATTATATACATCACCATATGCAGGCATTAGGCTTTTGTTTAACTACAACTGCGTAAATGGATAATGAATGGGGCTATTTTGTGCAAGATGCTATATGCCTTGTTATGAATTGAATAATTTGCATTTTGAAGCCTGATTTAATTGCGATTGTTGTAGATAAAATAACTAAACACGTGTGCCACCAAACATAAGGAATACTATAATTTCAATGCAACAAATCAAACCTACAGGAGTAACACTTTATAATAACTACATAATAACTTATTTAGCCTTAATAAATGATGAATTAACACTCATCATCATAAACACTTCATTAGTTAAGTGTAACCAACACTTAATAACTTCTTAAAATCTTCACATACTTCACTTACTCACTGTTAAAACCTCTTAACCTTCTTGAAAAAAGCGTCAAAATAGCAACAAAAACGAGGATGAAAATACAACTAAAAAGTGACTAAAAAGCAACAAAGGAGCGACAAAAACACAATAAACAAGCGACGAAAAAATGACAAAAACAACAATAACAAAAAACGACGAAAGCCAAACAAAAATGTGACAAAAAAACGCGGCGACGACGCAACAAAAAAGTCACATCAATTTTGTAGGTCATAGCTTTCAAATGAGCCGATACACTGGCCTTTTGGCTGTAAGCTCAAGTCCAGGAGCTTTTAGATTTGGGTAAAGCCGAAATGGAGAAAATGCGCTCGGTTCAGGTGGAGGTTAACAGGTTAATAACTACTTAACTACTACAGTTAATGCCTAACTCATAATGAAAAGTTCTTCATATACTTCACTTATTCATTGCTAAGTAGTTATTAAGTGTTTGTCACACTGATGAATTGTTCATGATGAATTAAGTGTTAACTCATCATTTATTACGGTTAAATAAGGTGTAGTTATAATAAAGTGTTACCTTAGTCCACCTCTTGTTATCCCCACGTGAGGGAAACTAATTGCACTTTTGAGTTGTCTATACTCACTGTACTGCACAAATCAATAAACACTGTGTCCCGGTGCAATTCTGTCCACTTAAATGTCTCCCAAAATCTATGCCTCCTCCAACACAAATCGCTCACTCCAGTCATAACAGCATTTCCTGATGATGTTGTACTGACGCGGTTATTGTTTTGACTTCCTGTTAGCGTCTTGTAAACAGGAGATCAAGACATCAGGCTATTTGCAACGCTGAAGCTAAAGCTAAGGTTGCTGATGGCTAGAGGTTAGGAGGGAGAAAGAGAGAGAGAGAGAGAGAGAGAAAGTGCTAATGTAATGACTGGAAGCTGTCCAGGCCTGAAACCCGAGCCTGACTTGACAAAATGTAATTGAGCGCAGAGAAAATGTAGCTCGCACCGACTGCAGTGCTAAAGTGGCCAAGCACTGTTTTACCTGGTTGTTCTTCCCCTTGGCGACGCACTCCCTCTTCTTATCTTGAGGAGCCGGCCAGTCAATCTGAACCAAAGAGAGGGAAAATAGAAGATAAGATCAAGTGAAAACCATGATTTAATTTTGTGTTACTGTTTGGAAAAGGTTGTATGGATATTTTATACATAATTCAAGGCGCTGTACCCGACATTTTCTCCATTCATATTTGAGTTAAATCCTTCATGTCCCATTGAGTATGATCACACTGTTAAAGCAGCAATTTGTGTAAGAATTAGACTGATGAGTGTGCAATATTATTGAAGAAACTAATTCTAAAGCTTAAAAATGACAGTAAAGTACTATATCTTAAAATAACCCACTATAAACATAAAACACAACCTAGGAAACAAAGTATTACATTAGAAAAATGTGACATAAAATGCAAATACATGTAGAGATGATAAAAATTCAGCCCAAAATTAATTGTTTATTTGTCATTTATTGAAAGTAATTATCCTGATGTGCCTGATGCCGTCTGCGTTCTAATATGAGTGTCGTACAGTATCTTAAACACCAGAGTTGGACGGGTGTATCACCAGATGCATCACTTCTTGTGTCTAACATTATAAAAAGCGATTGTTAATGCGCGCCATAAAAGTCGGTGTAATATAGTGTCTTTATGAGCTGCAGGTCTCCACTGTCCGGCCATAAGCTTTTGTTAGATTGTTATTGGGCCAGGTCCAATCTCACAGGTCCTGGATTTACAAGCAGCGCTCAGTGCAAATGACCACTGTTAGTATTTCTACTGGGGCGGAAAACTCTTTATATTTGTCAAGCTTCTCAAAACGCCATACTGTCGAGCCGATTCCTTCCGTATGGTGGGACGCTAATGTAGCCACAGCTGCCCTGGGGTGGACTGACAGAAGCAAGGCTGCCAATGAGCGAGGTACATGGTCCTAGAAAATTATGTAATGGGTTAACACGGTACAAGCTACGAGTTATATCTTTATTTATTGTTGTAACGCAGTAAAACAAAATAGCCATTTAAAGGTCTAATTCAAATTATGAAGCAAAGCATCAAATACTCCCCTCATTTCCATCCTGTACTGCCTTTTTTAATTCATTAACAGTCAAAGGGCAGTGTTTACGCTGACGCCGCAAAACATCAAACTCCGGCAATTAAGGTTTCCAAATGCAGAAACCAAGTGTCCATGTAATTACCTCCAAAAATAACTACATTTTCCTATCAGGACGCTATGATCCACACAGACCTTCATACAGAAAACCAAAAAGCTGACATCAAGTAGGCAGCCGTGGTCATATTCCAGTAATGGCTTTTTTGAGAGCATAATTAGCTGTAACAAGCGCAAGTGTCTTTGAAGTAACCTTTATATTCATCCTGCAGAAAAGCTAGAAAGGTCGTCAGTAAACACAGTACTTTTGACATATTAAACAAGTGGAAACAGTGGTACACATTTAAATATTAATACAGGCTGTATCTCACACTATTCTTATAATTGGGCTGAATTTCAGGCCACAAAAGTCCACTGATCTAAAAGCAGAGCAAAGGCTGAAGGCATCCAAGGTCTTTCAATCCAAAACTCTGATGATTAAATGGCTGATATTAAAGAATTCTTTTTTTTTTTTCTGAAACCATGAACCTGAATGGACTCATTAAATAGCTCAACTCGAGAGGTCTGGCCTTGGTTACAATTTTAAATTGTTCACTTTCAACTAATGTTGGTCACCTCTTCTACAGCGTTGCTCATTTTACAACCTTGATAAAAGATCTAAAGTCCTGTGATGCAGAAAAAGATGATGAGGCCAGCAGAGGGCGACAGTGAACCTATGCGCGCTTTTGAACACAATACAGAAGATGAATCAAGTACCTTCATTGAAGACAATAGGACTTGGTTTTCTTTTGTAGAGATTGGGATTACCATATGTCTAAAATGGGCAAAACCCGCCACGTTATTGAAAAGCAGGTAGCAGCGTCCAACGGGTTTCATTTGTCGTAACCATGTAAAAAAAGGTTTACACATTTATTGGTCAGCAGCGTCTACAGTTACCTCCCTAATTACTGGGCTCATGCCGATCATGTAATGATGATGTATCTGTCAGTATCATGTGCAGCTGTTGCCATTCCCAGACATGCTCTGCAGAAAACAAAACTGATGAAGATTGAGGCAAACACAGAGCAGAGGGATACAAAACCCCCATTAGACAGAGAGAGGGGGAGAGGGTAAGAGAGAGGAAGAGAGAGGGAGAGAGAGAGGGAGGGGAAGAGAGAGGAAGATATAGAGGAAGAGAGAGGGAGAGAGCGAGAGGAGGGAGGTGAAGAGAGAGAGGAAGTGAGAGAGAGAAAGAGAGAGAGGGAGGAGGAGAGAGAGGAGAGATGAAGAGAGAGATAAAGAGATAAAGAGAGAAAAAGAAAGAAAGAGGGAGAGAGAGGAAGACAGAGAGAGGAAGTGAGGTATAAGAAGAGAGAGGAAGACAGAGAGGAAGTGAGGTATAAGAAGAGAGAGGAAGACAGAGAGGAAGTGAGGTATAAGAAGAGAGAGGAAGACAGAGAGGAAAAGAGAGAGAGAGAGAGAGAAACCATAGGAGAGCAGTGTCCAGATGGTGACAGACTGTGCGACATATCCCAGGTCTCTACACTGTCAGAGTCTATCCAAAGAACACGACACACCGGGGAGGACAACAGGTGTGTTAGCGTTACAGAGGACAGCCGCGTCTCAAACTGTGGGCCACGGGCAGCTGGTGGGACACAGGAGTCTGTCATTGAAGTAATGCTGTGAAATTTCAGTATAATAATGTAAAGCTTTTGTGCAGTTTATGTTAAGCACTGATTTGTAAAGTGCCAGTTTGAACCTGGTTCATTCCCAGTTTCACGTTTCTTTAATGGGCATGGTGTGCTCCCAAAAGAACATCTTTTGGGCAGTCCAGTCTCTCAAAAGGATCGAGACTGTGGGGCTCTCAGCCCACTGACTTACAAAATGCAGTGGTGCTTTAGACCCAAAGTTTAGCCTGAATAGACCTGTTTGAGCCCCGGTTTAGTCTCAGTCTTATTTCTCATTTCATCCAGCTCTCATGGTAGGTGTGACCAGTATAATTCAATTACTCTGGTAAATCAGATAGCAATCCTCAAACCACCACAGGCTGCTCATTGCACACCTCCATTAGACCTTGTAATTGTATTGATTGTAATTATTGGAACTCTGAATTGAGCCGCCGAGGGTTTCAATCTCCATAATCATGAAATGCAGATGTCGAGGGCAGATGGGTAGAGCAATCAATTACACTTACTAAAGTCATCTTTTACACAAATTGTACTTTTTAGAGTAGTTACCATCACATTTACTAAAGCGTAAATAACATTAATTTGAAATATGAAAACTTCTGCTTGAATACAATATGTACAATTGAAACTTACTTTGGTAAATGAGTCCAATGATACCTGGTTTTCACAAGTAAAATGTGTCAAAGTGAATAGATTATGTACGTCCTACCTTTACCTGTCTTGTGCAACATATTTATTTAGTTTAAACTTTTGTTATTGTTCAGATACAATTTAGTTTTTTGTCCTACTTTTTTAATTTGTAATACATTTCTGTATTTTAAGTAAAATTGTGTACTTCTCTATTTTGCTGCCACTTCTTGTAATTTCAATATTTGTTTATGAGTGACTACTTTTAACTCAATAAAGAAATTATACTTCGAGAATACTTCCCAACAGCTTTAGGAGTGTTTGTAAATTAAAATGATTACAATAAGGAGATATTGTAAACTCCAGGACGCAAAGCAAGTGTGAGCGCGTCCTCCCACGTGAGCGCTGCTGCCGACGGTAGAGATTTATACTCACTGGAGCCAATGTCGCCACTTACTACAATCAGAAAACTTGGCAGCTCGGTGATCACAACATAACCCCTGAAGCCTGAAGCAACAGATAACATAAATAATGTTTGAATCGACTAATAACTTGGCAGCGTGTCTGAAAATGCATGCAACTCGGGCCAAAATAATAAAACGTAGAAATGAAGCTTGCGGCTTTTTTCAGCAGGAATACTTTTTTTTTCAAATTCAAAGTAGTCTCTGAAACCAAGCCTTTTGTTTGATGAGCAGTAATTAAGATTTTGTTTTATTCCTATTTATTTATTTTTACATTTATTTAACTAGCAAAGCCCAGAGGAACCCTATGCAAACAGAGCTCCACACAGTCTGGAATCCACCGGGACCCGGGATTTGAAACTAATGTCTTCAATTGTTTTTTTACTTTGACATTTTTCACTGAAATGATGAATTAGAATACAAAATTCTATATTTTGGAAATCAGCAGTGACTTTTCTAACACAGTCTTTAGCAACACTTTTTAATACTTTATTTTAATGTTTAATAAACTCAAACAGACAGAGACGCATTGCACCAGATAATAGGTAAGTTTCCATCTGTAAACAATACTCTATTGTTTAAATGGAAGATAATTAGCGCTTTCCGGAGACAACCGCTTTTAAAGAGCACTCAAGGCTGGGCTCAAACTGCCTACTTATCCATTCCATAACTAGGTTTCAGGCTATTGAATCAGATACTTTGTTTTGTCGTGGAAAATACCAATAACATAATGTTTTTAGCACCCATTGTTTATGATTATCTCCATTTAAAGCATCAACAATAAGCTGTCTTTTCTAAAGCTTCAAAATGGTTGGAGGCGTGTGTTGTTTTGTTGTGCTCGCTGACACGTCCAAACAATCCCTGAAGCTTGTTAAACCAATGATTTTTTTACGACAGGTTTGACCCAGCGTAAAGGACACATCTGAAGTAGACTCCTAATTGCCCGACGTCTTGATGATTTCAGCGGCAGAGATCGAACATTTCATGAAAGACGTATCATGTCGCCCAATAAAAGCGCCAACATTAACACAGGCATTTATTAAAGCACTTAGGCTCTGCAGTGATCCAGCTACGTGCCGTCCTTGTAGCCAAAATGAAAAATAATAAATTAAGGTCAGTGTGTAAGTTAATGGCGCGTCTGAGACGGAGATTATGGCGTGTCCCAGCTAAGCCTCTATAAGCTTTTAAATATGAAGCTAATTTCATTAAGCTAATGTAGCCTGGCACTGGACATAATTCAATTTGGGTGGCTTTGAGATATTGATTTCTGAACTATTGACTGTGAAACTCGAAGTCAATTTCATTTTTTATTCTCACGATTCAACAGGGCTTTGTGTAAAATGACTTTGTGTCAAAACATTTGATCAAAGTTTTTAAATCACCTTAGAAAATAAATGTTAATTATTGCTTTTGGGTTCACCTGTGGTCGTAGCTGCCTGCTGATGTCATTGGGGTCGAGGGCAAACAGTGTTTCTCTCGCTCCCACGTACAGCACCCTCTCGTGGTCGGACAGGGTCAGCATGCTGTAGTTAAACACTCCCGGGACGGTGAAGCGCGCCATGCTGTCCAACACATCTGCAAACGGGACAGAAAACAATCACGTTACTGATGAAGAACAACGGGACTCACACCTGGAAATAATGGAAGTTTAGTCATAAGAAAAACTGTACTTTTATAATTATTATACTGAAATGGTATAATTACAAGTCCTTCCAATGTGCAAAGATATACAGTATTTGTAAATATGTCTACTGTCCAGATAAAGAAATAAAATTATATTTAAAAAAAGCAATCGTCAGGTGCACAATATCCTGCCGTAGGTGACAAATTGGATCATTTTAAGGTAATAGATTTAACTTTGTCTTTTGTGATCTTGCATTTTGTGTAGGTTAACAGTAGAAACTAGCAGGCGACCATCTTGAAAAGTATAAAAGTTGTGTAATAGAAAAGACTTAAAAAAGGTATAAAGACAAAAATTGGATCATTTTATTAGCTTTACCCCCAAAACAGAACTGGGTGATTGGAATAAAAACAGGTGACAAATATCCAAACGTACAAAAATGAGAAATATTTTCTTTCCTATCATGCATCTCTCATGTTTTTAAACTCTTGGCAACATTGAAAAAGAAGAACCTAGCATAAATATCCAATCCAATCCAATATGGACAAAAACGCATTATTTCAACCTGAAAAGACTCACAGAAACAGAGAGTTTTATTGGACAGGAATCATAATTGGGGCTCAGACCCCGGCGGAAGACTGAATAAACGATATTAATTGATTGATTGACAGAGTGTTCCCCCGGAGTCTGGACACTGGTGGTGGTAAAGGATGAGACCTGGGGGCGGCCAGTTGACGACGACGAGCAGAGCCGAGGAGAGGCCAGGCGGAGGAGGATTGCGGCACAGCTGGGAAACGGCCGAGCGATGGACGAGGAAGTTTAAGAAGGGGATCCCGGGCGATGAGTGACTGAAGCAGGAATGTGTAGCAGCGGTGATTGGCTGTTGCGAAGGTGCGGCTTGAGATGGAGCTGCTGGTGATGAGGTAATAAATGAGAGCTGCAGGGTGGTCTTCAAGGTTGAATTTGCGCAGAAGCTTCATATAACCAAAAGACAGGCAGTGTAAAAACAACAATCTGACTCGAGATCACTCTGACCAAACCTGCCCAATTAAACGACTATAGCCTTCTCTTCTCTCTGTGGTTCAAATATCCAATGAGGTCTGAGCTAATCCATGCATTGACTTAACCCTAAGCAAGGGCCCAGTGCGCCTCTGAAATCAATATTAATGAACATTTAGAAGTAACATGACGAATAGCTGCATGTAAAAGAGGTCATTTATAACCAGACCTCTGGAGGACGAAGGGCTACAGTTCCCATGAGGCCTCGGCACATTTGCAGTTAAATTAGCATTAGCTTTTAGCATTCCGGTCCCGTGTGTAAAATGGCCCTGAGCTTTAAGTGGCTAGTGGAACATACCTCCCCATTTCACAACCACAAGAGGAGCCTTTCACACCTCTGGACCGCCAAAGTCTGAGCGGCAGAGCGAGATTGAAAGTCGGCATGAGACTGTATAGACCTATCAATGCTCACAATGCTGGAGAAATGCTTTTTCCACAAAACATGCCTTGGCAAGTACTAGCACATAAGATGCACTGAAATGGAGCAAATGACCGTGTTTTTTTCCCTCTGCTGTCTGCCCCCAAGCTGCTGCAATACAACTCTGCTATTTTGAACAAGAAACCACCCGTTTTTACACAGAAACAGCCTTTTTGTGTTTCTGCAATATCCCTTAAGACCAGCTCATTAATACAACACAGTGAATCGAAACATCTTGTGCTGTTTACTCCACTTTTGCCAATCTTATTTCATTTCGATGTTAAACTTTTAGGGCGGACATCACCGTGGACCTTATCACAACATGGGCAGGTCCTCGCAACGCCATTACCTCGTGTTTATTTGCACAGTTTGTCTAAACACACCGGCATCTTATCTGCTTCGTGACATTCAGATCTGGCCCTTATCGGACGTGGCTTGGCTCCTGCTTCGGTCCGTCCCAAAGTAAACACACAGAGGGATTTCGGGAAGATCTCTTTTTCGGCGCAAAAATAATTTACGACAGATCATGAACCCTGATACTGTGAGTAAAAGCAAACGCTCTGGGGTATGTAATTGTGAAATTAAACTAGCAAGATGCAGGTTGTAATAAAGTGCAAAAGGTTCACTAGCATATCAATATCCGAAGAGTTATGCTGGATGACAACATTCATGTAAACAGATAAATATGAGTAATGTAGCCCTGTTAAATATTATGAAACGTTAGTTGTACCCCCCCTGTGAGAGGCTCTCCCACATTTCCCCTCGTGAGCTACTCCTACGAAATAAAACAGCAGAGCACTGTGAGCATATTTGACTAACGAGTGGTTAGTTGGCAAGATTTCAACACCAAGAAAGAAAAAGAATTTTGTTTTGTAATAGTCTTCTACTTTTTTCAAAAGGTTCATTGTTCATGGCTCTATCATGGCGCACAAAGAGAAAAAAAACATCTATAAATGACTTCAGAAAGACGAGTTGTATCGCAAACATCGAGCTTATGCTTTAGGAGCTTTTTTGGAAAAGACTGGAGACCTATTTGTTGGAGATGGATGTAAGAGGAAATTATCCAGGGATTGGTATCAGAAAGCTGCCATGTTGCAGACATTGTGCGCTCAATATAGGATAATTATGTTTTCATCCAGGCAAATCCAGATAAAGCACCAGTAGATGGATGAATATATTTCACATGATTGATTAATTTTATCTATCTTCTTTTTCTGTTTTTTGCAACAAAGCAGCCAGATCCATTCTGTATTCTATGCTGGACTATTAAGGAATTTATAATGCTTGTATTATTGCTAAAGGGAAATGAGCCCAGTGTGACACGTGGGCTGAATATGTAGCGTGTGACAGCCCATATTGCGCGGTAATAACGGGTGTGAATCTGTGGGAGTGATTAGGCTGTTATTTGAGCCGCGCACAAAACGCAAATCGCATTTTAATTCAGGCGGAAACCGGGCCTTCTGTGGCGATGAGGCGATCACCGGGGCATTAGCCAACATTAGCCTGCATGTAAACTCTCGATGCCTATTATTAGACGTCAAATGGTCGAGTCGATGGGATTCCGAGCAGCGTTTTGACTGGGGCGATCGCGGGTTGAATCAATGGCGAGGATAATTGATCTTTTCACAGCAGTTAATTATATAGTTTTTAGATGCTCTGGCAGATGTGTCGCAAATTGATGTTTTGTGATGCAATAACTGCCCATCGATGCATTGTTTTTGTTAGGTGGTGGGAAAGTGAAGTCGTAAAAGTTAAGTCTATGACAGAATTCAACACATTTATGATTTGGATAATGAAGGTAAGAAGAGATACGTATTTTCAATCACGTTTGTTAAGTTATTTGATTCAAGAGCCAGTGTTAAAATCCGCTTCCACAACATATTACAAAAAATATTGTGTGGAAAGTTTTGAGATTATTACAGTTCCCTGTACTCCCTGTCTCCAAATCTTGGCTCAGCTCTGCACAGGCCCACACTATTAGGGAGTCAAACCGAGCCCTTTCTCTTGGGGAAAGAGCAGGTTAACCTCAGCCACTGATCTGCCTAAACTGAAACATTCCCTTCAACCCAAAATATAAATCTTGAGGGTGCACTATGCAAATGTTAATGTAAAAAATTAAATAAAGTTGATATTAGTGCATATTTGACCTTTCAGTGACCCCTGCTTTCAGAATGAAATGTATATGTAACCATGGAGACCGTTCAATCAGCAGTTAAACCTAAAAAAAAATGATCCTGGAGCGTCCTACAGGACATCGCATCGGGATGGGAAGTCAAGGCCCTATGCTAACCACCAAAGCATCCACTGGTTCACTGAGAGCTCAAATACGTTAGCCTGGTAAACCACACCCACTTCGTTTCTGGGTCTGGACACACGCGGTAAACAAGTCACTGATTGGTGGCTGAGGCCGAACCAATCACAACCGTCACCGGGAATTGACAAGGTTACGTCACTGTTGTCGTTCTATCAACACGCGCTATGGTTATTAGCAAAACTCATCATGGATATGGTCATGATGAAGGAGTTTTTGCCTCCGCACTCTTGTCAGTTTATATTCAGGTCATATTTTCTGAATTGGACTCTACAGCTGTCGTCACGTCCGCTAATTGCTGATTGGTTTATTTCACTGACAATCTGTGCGTGTTAGGCCCGTCCGTTCATACTGCTCCAATTGCTCCGTTACCAGACAAACTTCTCTGCGTGGAATGGACAGGGAATAGTATGGCAGAGCCAGGCAACAAATACGTATCAATATAAACAAAAAAATTACATAAAAAGTTGCATAGTGCCCCTTTAACCCTCTAATTAAGAACTACTACAATGTGTAGATTTAGGCAATAAGTACATTTTGTTTGAATGCTAATTTTGAGATAAGAGCAGCCAAGAAAAATCAGTGTTGTTTTCAGTAATCAATACAAGGATCGTTGATAGCATCCTATTTTGACTTTGTCAGACCTTAATCTCCAGGGGATTATCTGAAAAACATCCTGTCTGAGTGTCTGATTTATAAAAAGCTCAGTCTTCCATACAAAATTAGACACTTCCACCTGCTGTTTCTTCATGTTGATTATTTGTCTAAGACGCCGCAATAACATGCACCTCTCAACTCCCCCGACGAGAAGACAACAAAGGAAAAAATAGGTGCATCGAAGACAAAGCGGGACAGAAAAATAGATGTTGTTTAGTTTTCATTATCTGCGCCCGTGCTACTCCTCGTCACCTTGTTCCCACTATCTCGTTCTCTCTCTCTCTCTCTCTCTCTCTCTCTCTCTCTATTGATGGCTCATGTTCAGAATCGAACAAAGAGAGCCCTCTCCACACAATCTTGAAAACGGAATGAATATATTTACTTTTTTGCTCATAAATATTTCTTGAGAATTTTCCCCGGTCTGAAAATAGCAGCTGAAATCCATCGAGGCAACACCAGGAAGTGATTTATGGCGTGACTAACTGGTCATGTGATGCGCTGGCCTAGTTGGGACCACTCGTAGATACAGATGAAGCATGGGAAAAGGGTAGCCTGTTTGCAGAAAGAGTTGAAGCTTAAAGGTCAAGAGATTTGGTGCATCTTCCCATGTAATTACCGAGAAGCCTGATACTGGAATATTTTCATGGATGCTCAAAAAAAAAGATAAGATTGAGAGCAATGGAATGGGTCGGCGGTCGTTGTACTGTATAGCAGGAGTCACCAAACCTTTTTACACGGTGAGGTACATAAAAAAGAGCTACCTTTGCTTTAAAGACATGTGTGTAACTATGCGACTTAGGAAGAGTTCACCCAGGAGAGTTTGTAGCCAAAAAAATTTACTTGAATTTTGTCCTTCCAGTATAAACTAAAAGATATCTATTTTCTTCTTAATGGTGGAACAAAAAAAAGTGTGTCCTTTTTTAGTATATTGTAAACCTAAACATGTGTCCATTTAAAGCATTTCTATCAATTTTAGTAGGTTTCTGGCTAGTTTTGTAGCATTTCTGTGACAGTGACCCTGAAATGCTATTTAGACGCTACAAATAAATATGAAAAAAAATAAATAATTGTTTGCAGACTTTGTCCAAATGTTCAGAACAAAAAAAAAGAAATACATCTGAAATGTGACTTATCACGTACATGAATAAATGTAAAAGGTCTTTGGCGAGCTACCAATAAAGGGCTGGAGAGCTCCAGAGAAACGGTGCAGTGTTGACTTGTTGGCACAAATGAACATTGGACATTTTACACAAATCAATCGCTTAATGAACGGACATCCCACTCTACCAGAAGTCTCAATACAATGGAAGTGTCAATCCGTGGCAAAAAGAGGGCGGAATAAGGGGGAATAGGGTTTCAATATTGTCAAGTTTTGTCAAGTAAACGCTCTCTCATAAAGGAGTTTTTTGTTTTAGAAAAAGAGTTCAAAGTTCTTAGCCATTTTTATGTATTAATGTGGATGTAGTTTGTTTGCATGCGTTTTTGTTTGTTTTATTCTTATACTCCCCTGTCCAATCTTATTTTATACCAAGTCAGAAATATAGTTATCTAAAAAACTAACGACGCACAACAACATTTGAAAACTTTGACAATTACCGTATTCTGATTCAGAAGCAAGTTCTGGATATTCATACTGGGACTAACTTCTGCACCAGGGGGAAAGCATTTGGAAAAAGGTAGATTTACAAATGAGCAGTGGACTGTTTTCACTACCTCCAATGTTTTCCTTATAAACATTACCAAACGACAGCTTGAGTTTAAACTGAGCTGCACACATGAGGATAACGTTACCCTCGAAGACTAGACGCTTGAGGCGTTGCTGGCCCCAACCAAGCCATGCACCGAACTTCACAGACGCGCTGAGGTGACACTACAGTGAGGACGGAGTGAACAAGCGATAGAGGTTCGAGAAGTAACCAGGGACTGGGAGCAGGGAGCCTAAACAGAGGAGGGACTGTGAGACTGTGAGCGATGAGAGCGGGGCGCAGCAGAGAGGCAGGAGTCACCTCTGGGGATCTCCGAGCACATCTGCTGCGTTCCACACAGACGGGCAAAAAAATAGAAAAAAATTCTCACACAAAAACTACAGTATGGAAATTGCTATTGTGTATGCACGTGCACTCTCTACACGCACACCGCTTTACGAGGTAGTTTTTCATTAGCACACCTAGTCCTCCATCGTTCTCCAGAGTACCTACTCAAGTCGATCCAACATCTCTCTCCAACACTGGGATAGTTGGGCCTTGAGTGCAGTCGGTGTTAGAAGTTATCGCCGCAGTAGCCACTATAACAAAGTAGTTGAGTGCCTGACCACACTTTGTGATTTAAGACTGTAAAAAGCAATTGGCCGTTACTTACTCCATTTTGAATACTTTATTTTGGGAGTGTCCAATTGCAGCCACTGAAAAGTGCAAGAAGACATTTCCTCCCTTTGTCTTATTCAGAGCCAACTTCTATCTCCGCTGATTAACAGCTTTAAGGTTTGGTTTGTTGTTCTGGCAGAAGATGGCGCTTTTCCCTCACTCTGTAGCATGATCGTTATTTGTCTTTTTTCTACATGAGTAATACACTCTGTGGACAGACAGAGTGTAGATATATCAAGCTAATCATTCGGACAAGAGCACACATGATCAATTCTTTAATGAGTTTTCTCCCCCAAACTTCTTGAAACGTACCGTATCTTTGCACATGCGTTCCCCAACAACAAAAGCCTTACACTAAATCTGCCTGCAACAGATTCTTTTCCAACATTATTTACTGTCTGGCCTTTACAGTGGAATAGTACATGGCTTTGACCTTTCTATTTGGAGTGCGGATGTACTGCTAGGCTCCCTATGAAGTCTCGAGCTTCCTCATTATGACCCCAGCTTCCTACAGTGAACGGACAGAGTGTGAAAGGGAAGTCATTTTCTGTCTCTGGATTTCAGTCCTGAACCAACCAACACGCAGCTCTTCACATCACATACGGACTGTGGGGAATTTCGATGTTAGAAATGCGTCAGGAAAGTCTGGAATGAGCGCAACAACTAGTTAAAACAAGAGGTGCACCGATCCAGCTTTTTTGAGTTTGAGTATCTGCTGATATATTAACCAATACCAAGAGACTTTCTTTAAAGTGTCTTCTCTGAGTGAAAAAGTGCATGGTCCTCGTTTCTCCATTGTGAGATCAATAAAGTCTTATCTTTTCTTATCATGATGTTACAAATTAATTATCAGTAATATCTATTGATAAACAGTGTTGCCACAGATTACTTGAAAAAGTAATATATTACTGATTACTCCTTTGAAAAGTAACTTAGTTACTTTACTGATTACTTAATTTTACAAGTAACTAAGTTACATTACAAGTTACTTTATTAGTTACATTCCGATGCTGCGAGACAACATCTCCACCGCCTCAACACACTAATGACAAACCCTTTTTCCAACACTCACTTTCTTGGAAATGCATTTCAACAGTAACATCAACAAAGCCGACGCAGACTCAGAAAAGTGACGTATTTCCATCTCTCTCCCCCAGTGTTTTTAGGCTGAAAATGTCACATTATGTTACATCACTCGTCGAGATGCAAAAATAAATGTGTTTTTCCAAAGAAAAATAGTAACTCACAGTGATTTGGAAAAGTAACTTAAATCTGATTACTTGATTGGAAATAGTAACGCATTAGATTACTAGTTACTGAAAAAAGTAATCCGATTACAGTAATCCGTTAACTAACTAAGTTAACTAAGTAATTAGTTACTGGCATCACTGTTGATAAACTAATGGAAAAACATTTAACAAGGATGACGACTTTTTTATATCCTTGGCTACATGTTTTTAGTTTGCATTAATATAAACAACTCACATAAAGTGATCTGATCATTACAACTTGTGCATTAAAAATATGTTAGATGAGTTATTATTTTAGGATAGGTCTTTATTGTCATTGCAAAATTAATCACAATGCAATTCATTTTGAGAGCACTCCCTTGCATAACAGCATGAAAAACATAAAACATCAATATAACATCTATATTATTATCATAAAAGTCATTTCAAGTGCTGACAAGCGATGTACTCACTGGTCTCATGACATGTCCAGTTAAACTCCCAACAGGGCCTTCACCGCCCTGGGAAAGAAGCGCCTTCTCAGTCTTTTCCTCAACTTTGACAATGTTCAAATCTAGGCTGAAAACAGCTCTTTTTACCCGAGCATATGAAAACTGAAAGTATTTTATCTGCACTCTTGCCTTTTACTGTAATTGATCAAAATAATTTATGTTGATGTTTTAATGATTGATTTGATGTGTTTTCTTGTAATTTTATGCAACTGTGAAGCACTTTGAATTGCCTTGTGTATGAATTGTGCTCTACAAATAAACTTGCCTTGCCTTAGATTTAGTCTGTAAGAAAGCGGTGAGAGCCAAAACAGTTTCAGTATCAGATATGTGTAGCCAATAGAGCATCGCGGGAGCAGCAGCAATAATAAACTAATTTGAGATTTTAAAAGGTAAATTACTGGAGTTATTGTTCACATCAAAACACTTGGACACCACAGTATTGAATGTATTTACCAGCACTAACTCAGCAGCTTACAGAGTTGTTCCACAGCTTTTTTTCTCTACTTTAGAAAAAAAGCATTTTAGCTCATTTTAGTCTATGGGAAATGTATGCTAACAGCTGCAAAGATGGCGGATCTCCATGGTAACTGTGGAATTTCCCGAACTCCATACTTGATACCGTATTTTTTACAGTATTGGCTCCGATATCCGATGCCAGTATCGGATCGGTGCATCCTTAGTTAAAACATACGCGCTCCTACCTCCACAAAAAAGTCAGGTATAAGGCCTTTAACTTTCTTCGTTTCCTGTTTCATTTGTGAACAAATCGCATCCACATGGGTAACAACTTTCTCATGCCCTTTTGAGAC
This sequence comes from Proterorhinus semilunaris, assembly GCA_021464625.1. NCBI lineage: Eukaryota > Metazoa > Chordata > Actinopteri > Gobiiformes > Gobiidae > Proterorhinus > Proterorhinus semilunaris. Next base: position 25,724,971 of record CM038345.1, on the reverse strand, counting down.
TTTGACGTTTGTAGATAGAGTCATGTCCATACCCGGGGAGCATAAGCCTTCATGTGTATGTATCCCGGTAACACCGTCAGATTTTTCCAGGTGCTTATGCAGCTGGAATGAAATATAAGGTAAACAAAGCGTGCACAGGGCTTTCATCTGCAGCCTGAGTAACAGAAACAAAGAAGAGTGGAGGCAAAATATACTTCTAAGCATCTTCTAAAGTCGGCCTTGTTCACTGAGTGGCTAGGTAATAATGGCCATGCAGAAACAAACAGTGCTGCTCTCCTCTGGCCTTTTGCGAGTAAAATATCAGCCTCCAACCTGTGTTTTCGAAGGACCCGGGGGAGTTGGATGTGAACAAGGGCGTTTTGGGTTCAATTACAAAGGCTTTGATGCTGCGAGTCAGTTTGTGCAGCGAAGAAACCACAGGAAAAAATAACGGGAGGCATGATGATGAAAGTCCTACAAACAAACGTACAAAATAAAAACAAGCAAACCAGTGCAGATAGGTTGAATGCAGACATGCCCAGGTCTGAAAGTTCGACCGGAGGGCACAGGAAAAACACAGGTGATCAGCACGACCCAAAAAGCTACAATGTTTGTGCAGAGAGGGGTGGTGTGCTATGATTAAAAATAAAAGAGGCATGACTTTTGGTGTCAGTGATAGTCCAACCACAAGGGGGCAGAATATGACACGGTATATAGGCTTTGAGCGAGTCCCAAGCTCAGGCAAATGGTGAGGGATATTGTCAGTGTACGGTTTGCCTCATTAACTTTTAAGAGGGACAAGCTAAAAGCAAAAAAAATAAATAAATTGTGCCGATTTAGATTTACCTGTTCCATGCTTGATTTAGGCTTTTACAACTATTTTAGACACAGTAGTCGTGATGTGTTTTGTAGTATAAACTTAAAATAATGTACGTGTTAACAAAGCAGCATTTAAAAAACATAATAGCATGGTTAAAAGCTAATAAAAAGTAAAAGTTGTCACTCTTTGGGGAGCCAGTCCCCTGTCATCGTATCCTTACCCGGGATACTGATCTTACTTGCAGTGAATGTGAATACAAAGTGAAACCGTAAGTGTTCCCCTTAATGTAAAGTGCTTGTTTGCCCTTTGAGCTACAAAATGAGACAATAAATGTACCAATTTACCAACAATTTTAGAAGAATAAGTGAATCAAATTAATAGAAAACTTCCTAATAAACAAGCGCACAAAGATAAAATGTGAACGTCTCACATCTAACCAGAATATAGCCAGTGCTTATTATTAGATGGCTTTCCTATTTGGGCCTGTGTTCTATGGAAAATGTACAGTCTAGACCAAACAGAGGAGTTCCTTTGCCCTGATTGCACTTTACAGGGTGGAAAGCATTAGTGCTATTATAATAATGTCCACAGGTCATATTAGGACATTTTTGTATTGTTTTTGTCTGTCCTTCTTTGTATTAATTCTCATGTAGTTTAGTCCTACAGTGGCACAGCAGTTAGTGCCTCACAGCCAAAAAGTCCCAGGTCTGCGCAGGTCTCCTCCGAGAGCTCTGGTTTCCCCTACTACCAAAACATGTACAATACGGTCCCCTCTGGAGCCTGGATGAATATGAGTGTGAGAGCAAGACGACTGGACACTGGTTTAGCGTTTACATGCATGAGTCTCAGGTGTGTTCATTAACATGCACCAAATAAACAAAGCTACCTTATTTTTGGTTGCTTTTTCATCACCCATAGTGGTGTTATTGTTGCTTTTCCAGCACATCTTTATCGCTCTTTTGCTGCGTTTTTGTCATTTTTTCGTTGCTTTTCATCTTGTTTCTGTCACTCTTTTGTTGCTTTTTCATCACTCTTTAGTCTTGTGTTGTTGTTGCTTTTTGAAATTGTGTTATTGTTGCTTTTCCGGCACGTTTTTGTCGCTCCATTGCCACTTTTTTGCTTTTAGATTTGTGTAATGCCAAACTGGAGAAAATGTGCTCGGTTCATGTGGGGGGTTTATGGTTTGAGGTTTTTGTTCCCTAGTGGTTATATCAAGACACAATTGTTTTTTGGTTTGTCATTTTGTCTTTGTTTAAAGTAAAAACAAAAACAACAACAACAACATAACGCTGATTCTTTTTTATTGTGTTTTCTTGATGCTGTCTGATCTTTCTGGATATTAGCTTGAAGCTCCATCCATTTCACATAATTATCTTTCATTTATCTGGTATGTCTATCATGTACTCTGCCTCAATTCTCACTCCATTAACCTATACTCACGGTGACATAAATAAGAAAAAAGTATTGTTATGACCATGAATTAGGGCTGGGCGATATGGACCAAAAGTCATATCCCGATATATTTAGGTTGAATATCGATATACGATATACATCCCGATATTTTTTCCACAAAGTGAGAGCTGTGAAATGAAAAGTCACTGCCAAATAGGAGTGTTTTAATATTGCAATTTTTATTGTATTTATTTATTTTTCTTCTACCCCATTTGTTGTTAATAACGTTATGTTGCATATAACTAAACTAAAGCCTAAACTGAGACAATGAAATATGACTTATTAAAGTATTACTTACTTTTTAGTCCTTAATAATCATGAAATATAATAAATAAATAGCCCAAATAATTTCTTGATATTCGCTCTTGATTTAACTGTGTTTTAGTCAGTGGTTTTGAGATAAGTTCTTATCTTTATCCAAAGCATTCCCAAACATAAGCCTCCTAAACTGAGCCACAAACGACTCTTTACTCTTTACAAGCAGCACAGGCTCACCATCTCTGCTCATCAGAGCGGGTATCAGCGCCTAATGTAAGTGGAAAAGCGCTATACAAGTTGAGACCATTTACCATTTATCAGCGAGGGACTGGAGGGATCAGCGTTGCGGCTAACGCAATGCTAACGGGGAAAAAGCGACAGTCCTTCGCGGTGGCAGCATTACAAACGCTGATATTTTCACAGTACATCCACGATCTACCGCAAAGACTGAGAAGTAAACAAAAGCACATGGCGCAGCGCACGTCGCCACCATATCTCGCCGCTACATTCACTTCTGTCCAAACCATCTCCAAATGATTGAGCCACTGGTTTTTGTTTTACCAACCAAGGGGCTCTCCTCCGCACGCGTCACAGACATTGTTGCTTTCTTCATGTTTGTTGAATAGTGCCCCCCCCTCTCCCCTCGACGAAGGGCGGGGCCGGGGCGCTGGGAGAAGTGCAGAGCTCCGCTCAGCGGGTTGCCCGAAGCAAGTATTACAGCGCAAATTTGGACTATATCGATATATACGATATGGTCTAATTCCATATCTCTTTTTAAAATATATCGATATATCTTAAATATCGATATATCGCCCAGCCCTACCATGAATCCTTATAAAAAATTAAAAAAAGAGAGAAAAGCCTTTTCTTCTATCTCTTCTCACACAAATGGATACGGTCGGTAACCAAAAACCATGACAGAGCACAACAGCTGCAGACTAACAAAGAAAGGAGAACGATGGAAAAAAAAGACGTGAAGTAACAAAATACCTCGCTTGAAAAATAAACCGGCTTTGATGCTGCAAATGAATAGAAATACGAAGATACCCACTGGTGAAAAGTATTACCTGCTTTGTTCATTAAGCAGTGCTATTAGGCTTACAAGCAGTTGGGCATAAAATCACAATAAACGGAAATAATTCTAAGGCTATTGATACTGAGAAGGAAGTAGTGAATATGAAATCGCCATAATATTTTAATGAGATGTACCATCAACAGAACATAAAAATCAATACAATAATGGCCCGCAGTATTTCTATATGCATGCAGTAGTCATAAGAGTTATCTTCATGGTATTCTTAGGTTAAAAACTTAACAAAATGATCTGAACTTTGCACTTCATTCAACTTGTGTGCGATCCGGTTTGTCCCAGTTTGTGAATCCCTACCACAAAGCTTTCACCACGAAGACAGACACAGCCCTTAGTAACGTGACACTTTGCTTGAAAAACCAGCCGGCTTTGATGCAGCAAATGAGCCGGGAATCTCTAAGGAAACGCCAAAGAAAATGTATGCCTACTGATTTAGAAAGATAGAGAGAATGGGCCGGGCCACTGACCTCCGCAACCTCGACAACTCTCTCCCCTCCCGCCTTTCTCTGTGCCTGCATCCTCCGCAAAACCTCCAATTACAGTAATGAGTGGTTCTGTGGGTGGTGAGGGGGCGTGTGCAGGAGCTGCCAGTCATCCTGTAACCTCTGGTCTGATTGGTCCGTGTAGATTACAGGAGCGGGACCGAGTTGCCAGCTTGGGAGCAGTGTTGCTGTCACTGTATTAGACGCCTGTACACAGACTTTTGCGTCTTGTTGCAACTTGTAAAATCCCCCTTTTTTTTAATTATTCCCGCTTTCAAGTCCGAGTAAAAACAATATGAATTCGGTTGCTGTAAAACACAGCTATTCCTGCTTTTGAATGATGAAAATCCTAAAAAATGCTGTCCCTTACAAAAAAAAAAGGACACGTGAAGTCAATCCTGATTTATGTTTGTTGACACACGACGAAAAAGGGAGCACACACATTTGAAATTGTTAGTTGCGGACCGCATGTATTCCCAACTTTCCCAACACATTTCTAACGACCCAAGGGATCAGTCAGTAAGTATTTTACACAGCTACCAATACTGTCAACAACAACAGCGAGCCGGGTACTTCTGAATTGGGTTTGGAATTAGATTTGGCACACAAAGGTCTTTCGCTACAAATATCTATTTTTACAATACACTGATGGACAAAACTAATGTTATTCCACTATTAGTAATTAAAGTGGATCATGAACAACAACAGGCTTCAGGCAACATTGTTTTGGGTACCTGAGCATGAATATTTTACATTTCATAATTTGGAATAATGTCTCGGCTAAGTATCTCCCTCTGCAATGGTAATGACTTTCACTTTGATCAGACAGCATGGTAAGCAGATCCGTGGTGCTGCAGCGGACAGACTTCGGGCGCAGAGCTGCTCAGAACAGATCCAATGTTGGATTATGGACTTTAAGAATGTGGAGGACAGTTTTGTGTTTTCCCTGTGACGCAATTTAACCAAGGAAGTAATAGAAGAAGTCAACCAAGAGTAAGAGGATTACTCAGAACGGCGCGAACGAAGTGAATTACACAGTGGTTTAAGGCTCAACAAAGTCGCTTTTGCATGGTATGTCTTTTTTAAGGGATGCCACACAATCTCATGGGTCATGTTGTAGCATCTAAAATATATTCCAGGTAAAGTGCCCGCACCCGCACTGAAACCTGTCAAGGGTCACTTTTGGGACTCGTTGTGTGTGGGCTAGCGAGGATGACAATTTAAATGGAAATGCTATGCTAATGCTAACCCTCTCAAAAGTACTCCAGAAAAAAGCGTGCACCTGTTTGCAAGAGTGCCCTGTGAGAATCTGATTTGCAACTGGTTTGACTAATGAGAGGCAATTAAAGCAAATGTTAAACTGGAAAGAGCACCAATAATCTGCCAAATATTTTTGAAGAGCGAGAGTTTCATAATGGCTTTGATTTAGATAAAGATCAAATAAAAGTGCGGCGCCTGGTTATGTAAATCCATAGTTACAGGAGCACTTTTGGATCGGTGTGAGGGATGGGAAGGGTCCAAACGATTAGCCCTGACACAGCATTACACATTATACTATCTCGGATATTTGCCGGATAGATACAGAGGATAACGCTTTATACAAGGGAGCGCGGCCTCGCCGAGGGGGAAGAAAACCTTCCATGGGAATCACAATTTGTCACTTTTTAGCCTTAAAACACAGCAACTTGTTCAGTAGAAGTGGAAAAACGGCACTTGTTGCTGTCGTTAGCATATTTAGCATGAAGCTAACATAGCTTCCTGGTTAGCGTCATACATTTTGGTAAATATTTATGGGCTGTATCTTAATTTTGTAGAGAAATATATCCATAATCCATTTGTGAAAGTAAATGTGGAGATATGGGTGAAAGTTCTTTTCTTTTTTTTCTTCATTTTTCCATCTCTGACATGACCATATGAGCAATTCCAAAGATGCCGTCTGTATCTATCCTCCACAATGTTTCCTGGATCCTTTCCCCCCCAAAAAAAATGTGCTTGAGCACGATGATTGGACATAATATATCCTCATCTGTGGCCTAGACTTACTGCACAGTCATGCAATCACGAGTAATTTACATGTCTGTTGCTGACCAGCTCAATATTTCCCTGAACTCTAACGTTTATGACGACTGCTGTTGCCCTTTTGAATAAAGGGACATAAATGCTTCCTCTGTGCTCTGTTACCGAACAAGCACAGGCGTTGTCTATTACAAGGCTCTAATAACAAGCCAACTTTATTTATCTAGAGCACAATGACGTATGCAGCTAGTTAGCATCTCCCGCATGACTATCAGCAAACGTACATTAGTAATTTTTAGTGCCTCCTTTTTGAGACATTTTAGTTTTGAATTGACAATATAGGCTACATTGAGGGCAGTGTTTTTTTTCACTGTATAATCACAGGTTTTGGGAGGCTGGCGGTTCACTCCCTGTCATATCCTGGTTATGTTTGAACACGTCCTTATGGAAGACACTGCGGTGACTACACACCCAATTCAAGCCGCACATTATTACATGTGACACTCTATGTAATTGTATACCATTATCCCTGTTTTATACAATTTCCTGTATGGATTTTCCTTGAAGACATATAGTGAAGGTGTGGAAAGTAGGAAGTCAGATATTTTAATCAAACGTGGGCTGAATATTACAACAGGGTTAGTTTTTTGAAAACCATTTCAGCGCATTTCTGTTACATTACATTTATTTTTTCCTCTCAAATTTTGTCAACATAAGGCTCAGAAAATACGAAATTAAAACCAAAACAAGGCTAAAAATCATGGCTTGAAAAGAAGTCCTAGTACACAATAAAGCAAAGTAAAGCAAGGTTAACATTGGAATAGATTCCTTATGTTGCCAAATTGTAAGACAATAACTATATATCGCTGTATTCTGGCAGTGATCAAAGTGGTGACAGCAGTTGTGGTGGGTATGTTAAAGCATGGACCTTGAAACTGCCCTAGGTTCTTGAAGTAAAATTCCCATTCTAAATCCTCACAAACTTTTTCAAAAAAATGAAATCTAGAAGTTTAGCGATTCAACGGAGGCTCATCAGCTGGTAACCACAGATCCTGACGCAAAAAAATACTCTTCTGGCGTGTGGGAGAACACTCTGCACTCTGAGCCACTGCTTTAAAGCACTAGTGGTGGTGACCATCTGCTCATGAGTAAGCAACTTTGGCAAAGTAAGGTTTTTTGAATACTTCTCAAGTGGTTTCATTGTGCAGTCATTTGAAACACTTCTCCCGGCCCTGTCAGCAGTGAGTCAAGCCCCCATCGACCCAGCGCAAGAGCGTTCCTGTAAACCACTGGATAGTTTCATCTCTGGGCTTTCAGATGGTGCAGTTAGTCACATCCTGTTGCCGCGCTCTCCGCTGCTCCGCCTGTATGCAGCTACACAGGCGTCCCTTATCTTATTTGTATGTGTCATCATCGGATCATTGTGCGGAAGAAGAGGCCATTTTCCCCACGTGGAGCACATGAGCGCGCAGGAAGGACCGCAGCGCCGGAGCGGGGAGGGCTCATGGTGGTATCGAGAAGCTAGTGATTAGTTACGCTTGTTGTGGATTGTAACAGCCGCCCCCCAAAGAGATTTCTGTGTACTTTCATCTCCCCGCAAAACACTCTTCCCAGTCCACCCCATAAACAGCTGTTGTTTTAATCCAGTTAACCACTTCCTTTTGAAGTTGTATTGATTCTGTTGCAGATACAGGCGCTTCATCATCCGTAGCTGAAAATGGCCGTTACTTACTCCGCGCTTACTGGAGTTTCAGAACTTCTTAGTGCAGACCTACAGGGGGAATATGGATGATCTGGTTGATCTAAATCCACCGACCTTCCCGTTGACGCCAATTCAAGCCACAAGGGGTCAGCAAAGGCAGCGAGGATGACTTTTATTATGGAGATCCGGCCAAAGTCTGAACCCCCCCGAACGCTTTCTCCCCGCTCTGTTCTGCGTCCAAGCTCCCGCAAACTCGCCCGTAGGATTTTACAGTTTCCCTGGAAGCTTTTCCGCAACATACATTTCTCAACGCAGTCACTAAAAGTCACGCTCTCTCGCTCTTCCACTGCTCTTGGCCCTGACTTGTTTTGGTCGCGGTGGTTTTTACTACACTCTCCACTCAATATCCTTGACCTTCTAATGATAAAGTAGTTGGCCAAAAAACTTGCGCAACTGTGACCATTAAAGGAACGGCTTATGCTCCCCGGGCATCGCGGGGACAAGAAATAATTTGTTTAAGACTTACTTTTATGCATTTATCGCCGCTGTGAATGTTATTTTTTATGGCGTATTGATTCAGTCACAAGCAATTTGGGCAAATGGATTCCTCGTTTTATTTCGTCAATAATCCCATAACGGCAACATTTTTATAGCATACCGTAAATTAATGGAATAATCCTAAAATTGCAAGGACACATAATCTATACTAATAGGCCTGTGATTTATGATACATGGGGTAATTTCTGCGGATGGAGCAAGCGAACGCATCATTTTGGTTAGATCTTTCTGTCAATAAGTTTGTCCAGGGACGGTCTCTCACTTGCAATGGCAAAGACGTACGGCGTAACTGTATTACTTAGTTTAGGGTTTGGCCTTTCCAGTGAGCTAATCAACTCTTATTTCATAATAATGGATGAATTATGGATGCACGTTTTGAGAACAAAAATCGAATTCAGTGAAAGTCGTGTGTTTAAATTGACAAAAGTTCGGCTCATAAAGCACATTTTAAACATGTTCAGGAGCCTAAATACTTCAAGTTCAAAATGATGAATAGATAATCTAATAGTAACTCTTTGCGGAGGTCTAAGATGTAGGGTCAGCCAGTGCTGTACATTATAAGCACTTTTCGTTTACACATTGTGAATAAGCAAAAACTAAGCAGTGTTGGGGAGAATAAAATGAAATTGTATTTAGCTACAGAATACTGACTTGGCCTTAAAGTGTATTTTGTAATGTATTCTGTGACTTTGTCCAATCAGAGTATTGTATTCTGAATACTTTCACATTGATTTGCATTATATTCATGTACAGCGATGTGGTGTATGATTAAAAACAAGTCAGCTACACTTAATACCGCCTGTTACAAACTTATTTAACACTAATTGGGAATCTTTCTTATTGTTATGATTATGAAACTGAAGTTTAATGATTGAGTACCGCAATGTATTCCTTTGATTTTGGGAAAGTAACTGTATTTTAACCTCTTAACCCCCAAACTGGAGAAAATGTGCTCGGATCAGGTGGGGGTTAAGGGGTTAAATACCCTCAAACTTTACTAGAATACAGTTACTCAAAATGAGTACTGTAAATACATGTATTCCGTTACTCTTCAACACTGGAATTAAGTAACAAAGTCTACGTTGCCGGTCTGGATCCTTAATTCAGATTCATTTTTTGTGGGAAATCTGATTTTTCTTTGTAAGTAAGATCACATTTCTAATAACATGCATCTTGTATCAGACTGAATGACTCCCCAAAGTGACCTGCAATCCCAGAAGAAGAGACGACGTCGCCCAAACTGTGCTGTGCTGGCAGAAGTAAACATAGATTGAAACATTAGCCCCAGTGAAACATGCTTCATTCAAAATGTTCAAGGGCAGGACAAAAAACAATGCAAACATCTTCTGAATTCCTGTAATATATAATACATAGGAATCCTTTGTGCAAACAGTCAGTGAAGGCATCATTGTGTTGAGACGTGACTGCGGCTGCTCTCATTCTGTCGCGCACCTGAACTCATCGTTTCATTTCAATTCAAACAAGAGCCAGCGCGCGTCGGTGGGAGAGCGTTTCCTTCAAAGGGGCCATACCTGCTCGTGTGAGGCCTCCTCCTGCACAAGTCGTCTGCATGACTTTATGTGGGGGCGCTGTCTGTCTCTGCCTCTCAGTCTCTCCCTGCTTCAAAGCGCACTTAAAATAGGCCTTTAATCATAGTTTGCCGGCGGTGGCGCAGCGGTTTGGAGCTATAAGCAGAGGTTGCGTGTATATTTTTAGCAGGCAGACGGAGGGAGGTTGCCGATTTGGATCACATCACAAAGTCCGGCCTAGAGATTTTTTTTTTCTTTTCTTGGCCAGCTGTGAAACGCCATGGCGCTCTCCCCCCTGAACCTTCTCCTCCCTGGTTCCTCTGCTCCTTGAGGGAAGTGTGAGTGGGCTGTGCTCTGGTGAGGTGCAGCTGACCCTGACTCAGGAAACCACTGCAGACTGGAGACAGATGGCAAAAAGCTAGACTCGCTTTTTCTTTTTTAAGTCTTTAAAATGATGTAGATTCAACGCATTTGTACAAACTATGCAGTGCTACGGTAAATAACTAATATATTTTAATTGACTGACAGAAACATTTCTACAGGAAACGTTCTTAATATTAATCACACATTTATACAGCCCTTTACACTTAAGATGGCCAAAGCGCTTCCCATTAAAATCAACAATGAAAAATACAACTCGACAAGTGTCACCGCATTTAAAAGCCTGTCATAATACATGTTCAGGTACATCATAATATCCTGTGCTCCATCCATCCATCCATCCATTTTCTCCCACTTGTCCGTTGCCGGGTCGTGGGGGCAGCTGTTGGAGCTGCCCAAGTCACATAGCACCAGTCCCCTATGGCTCCTCCTGCAGGTGGTGGGTCCACGGGAGGATGGCCTCATGGTTCCAAACGGGCCTGTTGGTCTCTCATAGGGGGCCCATTCACACTCTCATTCATACACCAGTGTACGCAGACACTGGAGGCAAGGAGGGTGAAGTGTCTTGCCCAAGGACACAACGACAATGTGCACCTTCAGGAGGCGGGATTCGAACCCCCGACCTTCCAATCATGAGCCGACCCGCTCTACCATCTGCACCACCGTCGCCCCATATCCTGTGCTATCAAACTATAAACAAGAACTACACAAAGTACTCAATAGCATTTTTAGACTATTAACTGATCAATATATATTTTAAAGTCCAGATTGTGTGCCTAACAATTGAGGAAAGGTCCCTCTGCATCACGGTGTCGTTGTCATTGTCTTACTGTCCTTTAGCTTCATGCTCGAAATAAACACAACTAATAAAGGGAATGTTCTGGAATGACATGAGTTGGGTTTCTGCATCTCTGCAGACGTACACAGTTTGAATACAAGGGTTTCTTTGCAGCGGCTACTACTTGGCATCACAAAGAAAACTATTGCCTTTTCATTGTCGCTAAAGCGGCATCCATTCTCTCCATGCTTTGGCGTCACAGACGTGTGCAGCACTTTACAAAGAGCTACTGTCTCCCATTGTAGGCATCAATAATTCATGTTTTTCACAAGATTCATATAAAAAGTAATAGGACTTTTATGTTGGTTATACATTTCACCCTAATCGACGCCTCTCAGATAGCTGAGCAAAATGTATTTATTCTGAAATAGAGACTCCTGAGAAGTCAAACTTACGGCGCAACAAAGAAGATACAACAAAAGCACACAGTGACATCTGAAGGTAAAATTGGCCATTAAGTTTAACAGATACAGTGCTAAAAATGAATGCACTGTTTGGTATTATTACAACGTCATGATGCTTCTGTAGAGAACTGAAAGCTGAAGCCACTTTTCTTTTTTCTTTTTCAAAACCTATTTGCTAATCCATGCAATGAAAAGTAAATCACTTTGAACACCATGAAGGCACAATGTTTTTTATTGATTTGACATGGTGCACAACATTACCAATGCAGGAGGCAAAACGGATCGAAAGGATTTAGCCGGGCGCTGCGATCAAAGTTAGTGTAAAATCGCTGGCTTGAGGATCATATTTTTGTCACTGTGGGTTTGTTTACAAATTTTGAAGGGAGAGACTAATAGTGGCTAACGGTTTTGTCCAGTCGTTGTGCACCTGGGCAAGACACTTCTCCCACGTTGCCTGTGTATGAATGCGGTGCTAGTGGTTGGAGCTGCTGATGGTGACGTTTGGCATCCCCTGTATATTCCTAGGATTAGCCAAATTAACACATATTTGAAGATTACCTGGCGGTGAGTGAGTTACTGACTGGCACTGGAAACATTTTAAAAACATGACTTAGAATGTAAACTACTCGCTACGCAGTCATGAAATATTTATTTATTTGCACGAGACCCTCATGTCGCGTCATAGCCTACTATGGGGCGAGGTTTAGTGAGGGGGAAGGAACTCTGTTAAGGGTTTATTTTTTTTTTTTTAGATGTTACCTAGTGAACTATAAGCATTAACATGTTTTTACAGAGCAGATTGTTTCTTTTGAGGTCAAAGAAAACAGCACTCAAAGAGAGTAATTGAAAGATTGGTTCTGCGTAAACAAACTGTCTCTAAACATTACGAAAACCAAAGCAATCTTCTTTGGAAATCGAGTAATGTATGTACAATTACCAGTTAAAATTGGCAACGAAACTATTGAAAGAGTCTATGAACATACATTTCTTGGTGTAACACTCGATCATAAAATCAGCTGGAAACCCCATATCATAAAAATTAAAACAAAGGTTACAACGATTTTAGCCCTAATGAATAAATCTAAATTTTTTATTAACAACAAAGATCTATATACTATATACTGTTCATCTTCAATGAAGGTATTTGAGTCATCTTCTGTACTCAGTAGTTGAAGTCTTTGAACGTTTCGCCTCTCATCCAAAAGGCTTCGTCAGCGACAAAAGTCCCACTCAGTGTTCAGTTATCCTTCCCAATTTAACATATTGTGTAGAGATCTGGGTAAATGCGTATAAAAGTATTGACCCATTGTTTAAAGTTCAGAAAACGGCAATAAGAATAATCCATTTAGCTTGAGACCGTGAACACACGAATACATTATTCTTTAAATCAAAAACAATGAATGTTGAGGACCTTACTGAATTTAAGATGGCTCAAATCATTTTCAAAGCCTCACAAAAGTCGCTTCCTGAAAGTATACAAAATATGTTCTGAAAATGAGAAGTCAAATACAACTTGAGAGGTAAAATGAGCTTCAGACGAAAGCATCAAACTCTGCAAAAACCTGGCCCATTTCAAAAAGCTATACAAATACAATATTCCGTAAATATAAACAAACATTGTAAGTCTTGTTGTACATTCTTTTGCTGTTGTTTCTTTATTTTTTTTATTATTGTTCTTTATTATTTGCTGTTACCTTGTCCTATGTTCCCTTGTTTATGATTTGTTAAATGTAAATGTTTTTGTTTTTTATTTTTGGGGTGGGTGCCCATAAGCCTTTTGCTTCGGTCCACTCCTTTTGAGCAGAACACTGCTCAAATAAATAAATAAAGCCGTTAGCTTGTAGCATGAAGCTAACGTTGGTTAGCATTCCTCCGTATGTATTTATGGGCTGTTGAAACACTTTGCTCCTCTCCGTCTCTATATCTTTATTTGGTAGAAAATACATCCATAATTCATCATTTGTTCAAGTATTGGTGGAGCATTGCTGAAAGAGTTGTTATTTTTCCTCTTAATTTTCCTGTGGCCATTTGTGGGTGCTCTATCTATTTCTAAACAGGGTAAGGAAGACTAAACTAAAAATGTAGTTTAGCTTGACTGTCGGAAAGTCAGGTTTTGCTTCTTTGAAAAGCCTATCTGATAATTACCTTGATACTCTCAAATTTCATGATGATATTTTAATTTGACTTGGAATCAGGAAACTATCACACACGTCACAAGCAATTAGATAAAAGAGAGTGACAGTAAAAAAGGTAACGAGTAGCACTACTAAAACCAAATAAGAGTAAAGGTTAACACTAAAGAGACTTTAAGCAACTTGGAACTAAATACGTTCAGAAAAATATCATGTACAGGCACTGCTTGTTTAGCTGTTCTGAAGTGGAGGGCGGAAAAGAGCCCCGTGATAATTATCAGGGGTCAGTGCCTTTGAAAACGGCCAAACTGAAACACCATGCAATGTTATTCTTACTCCTTTTAGACATGCACATTTTGTGTAAAGGCCACGTTGAGAAAGGGTCTGCTTACAAGTGAAAATGTCCAAAGCAAAGTCCTTTTCATCCAAGCATAATTATGAAATATAAGAAATGCCTCCTTTTGCACGGTGAGTAATTAAACCGAGAGGACACAGGGAAGAAGACAGTGTTCATTTATGGTCCTTGTTAGCGGCTTACAGAAAGGCCATACGTTATGCAGCGTATTAAAGTGGTCTTTAGAGGGCGGCGTTAATATATTTAAACTGCATAAATTGGACGAGTTGCAAGTCAGGGAGAAGGCCAACACTGAAATGTCATTAGCCGCTTGGTTTTTGGGTTGAAAGTACTGTATATCCTAGTTTTACTTATATGAGGCTTCTAGAGTGCCTTGATGTGACGTACATTTTCTTAAATCAGGTTGTTTCGTTGTTCCTTTTTGGCCTCACGTGTATGTGTATTGTATTTAGGAGCCATCAATCGCATCATATTGCACCATCAAATTTACTGATGTTTTATTTCGCGTGCCTCCTTTTGGTTTGAGAACATTTATAGACCATTTTCCAGTAAAAAAAACAAACGTCCGCCATCCTTGACCCCCTTTAGCCTCAGATAAACAAACAGTGAGAGACAGAAAGTCCAGGAAAAGGAAGTTTCTTCTTCACCGAGCTTGTGTAATTGTTGGGCTGGGGGGTAAAGTTATCATTCTAACCATCTCCCCCACGTCTCTCTCTCTCTACCCCCATCCATCACTCATATCCATCCCGATGTAGCCTGGATCTCCAAATCCCTCAGACTGCCTGCCTAAGCATTACACACAGTACAAACAAAGGGGGATTAAACCAACAGCTTCACACTCTCTCTGCCCCATACGTGCCCTGGCATTTTCTCTTGTTTTTCAGCACTCCTCTATCACTCGGCTGTCTTCTACGCAAACACACGTCTACCACACCACCTAAAGGTTTAGCAAAAGGTGCGAAAAAACAGCTTTGACTCAAATATTCTTCTTCTTTATGAATCACTGCTCAGATCCAGGAGCGCCGAACTCTAAACCAACAAAGGATTAGTTACCGCGGTTAGATTAAGGTTGAATGTTTAGAACCAGCTGTTGAAATTCTGTATAATTTGAAATTTAAAATAGAATGATTTTCTTTTTTAACCAATCCTTTAATGTGTGGCTCTTGGTAACCTACAGTGCAGCTCCAGGCCATTAGCTATGATAACCCAGGATAAGCTAGTTGGAGGTTTTAGTGTACTATTAGTTTGATAGGGGAGTGCCTGGGGGAAATCCTGCAAACTCCGCACAGAAAGGTTTCACCTGGCCAGGGAATAGAACCTGGGGTCTTTTTGATTTGAGACAGAGGTACAGGTTGCTTCATATGCTTTAGTAATGCACTGAAGGTGTTTGGACGTCACACGCACGTGCTCCTGAACCGCGCCGCTGACTCGAGGGCAAAAGGAAAGCCCTGCCCTTTGTACTCCATAGTAGATTAGCACAAAAGATCGTGCTAAATATCATCAAATCAATGTAGTCAACACACACACGCGCCACTGCAGGTGACACAAACAAATGAAGGAAGGAGCATAAAGTTTAATAGATTTCATTCAGATTAAACGTGAAGAAAGCAACAGCGAACAGCGGTTACAATGACACTGAATCACCGTCCGTCCCATGGTTGAGTTTGCTCCCTTCACGTTCAATAGAGGTAAGAAAATAAACATCTGCTGCTCTACAGGCACGGACACAAAAGAGTCACTTCCATCAAGTGCCTCCATCGTGTCTGCTAAGCCTCGCGGAGTAGATGTGATGAACAAGTCAAGACAGACTTTTGAAACAAGCACTTTCTAAACGTAAACAGGTCATTTTGTCCAAATTGTGGGGATGGTTTAACCACCTTTGTATTCTTTGGTGTGCCTTGGTGATTTTAGTAATATTGAAGTGCTGATTATGATAAAAAAAACAAAAAACAAAAATAAGTGTAATTGTTAAACTGGTTTAGGCGAAAAGGTAGACTTCTAGACAGTAAACAATAACATAATACATGCGTATATTCTTTACCCTGTGTTATATCCTAATTTGATCTTGATTTAAGCCTGGTTCTTGGTAGGTCGAATATTTTATGAGGTTTTAGTTGGCGTGAAAAGTTTGCGAACCAGTTAATTGCACATACTCTTTAGTATTCACAGCCTCACACGCAGCACAGCATGTTCTTCATGCTGATTTCCAATGATTTCTTCAGTAGGCTTGACTCAGAATGCATTGTCTGCGGCTTGAGCGCGTATAGCCTCTGTGTGCAGCGGCCCTTTGTCCTTTTATGGCAGTCACTCTGTCTGTCTGTCCGTTATTTTTGCCGTTTTTCATCTCCACTCTGGCGTTTCACCCCTCTCCGTCTATCCTATTTGGTCTTTTCTGCAGCTTTGTTTTCCCATCTTCTCACCAAGCCATCCATACAAGTCATTTAACCCGGGATTGAGCCCGAAAATCTCATGCTCTTCTATTCGTCCCACAAACGTCTGCTGGATCCTGTCGCAAGGCAGAGGATAATCCTGCTTGTTTTCAATGCTAATCAATTTGTGCTCGAGTGTCATACAGAAGGAACGGGATCTGATGGGATTTCATTTCAGAGATGTTTCAGAGAGCGCTGCAATAACTTGAGACATTATAGCATTTCGAGTGGCAGCCCAATCTCACAGAATACTAATTTGCATTGCTGTTTTTTCTCGAGAAGATAAGCATAATTAGGATTTCTACCCTGAAATTACGCCAGGACAAAATCATATGGCGTCAACTTTCTTTCATCATTTTGTAGAGGAAGTAATTTAGTGTGGTGAATGTAGGTTTGCGACACTTTTTCATTTAGAATGACTTGGAACAAAATGCAACTTCACCCCGGTTTGGTCATCACACAAGTTCGGTGAGCCAAAGCATTTGAAAAAATCACTCATGAGAAAAACTGGGTGTGTTAGACTTTTCCTTGTCTTAGAAACACCACATTGACTTCATCTGTAAAAAGACTAAACAAAGAATATATTTCCTCCATCGCCTGTGGTCTTTCGGAGCATCTCGTCAGGTGCTGCTTCTGTTCTTCACTTGTGTGATTCTCAGTGTCCCGCAGTACTGTAACGCTGTGTGGTACGGTGGTACGGAGTCACTTAAAGCAGAACTAAGCTAACAGGCTAACGGGCAAAGCTAACTGCGGGCTAGCGCCACTTTAAACAGTATTCACAGCCAAGTTTGAGTGAAAAAAATCATTTCTATTGTGTAATTGGATGTACAATATCCCTCTCTCCCTTCGCCTTTTCTGTCAGTGTAGTATTTACCCTCACGGACAATTAATACATTAAAAAAATCGCAACTTGCTACGACACCTGCAGTTGCGCTTATGGCCTCTAGGGGCAAGAGTTACTTAGTACTGCTTTAATATAAATCTGCTCAAAGATTGTAGGACAGCCCCCGGATGGACAGTACAAGGCCACGTACCATAACAGCACATTGCGGCTGGCTAAGAACAGTACCCCAGCCATGTTCTGAACCCTGAATATGTGCTGTTACCATCAGGGCGGCGGTACTGTGTGCCACGCTTTAAGAAGGTCAGACTGAGGAACTCCTTTGTTCCTCAGCGCATCCTGGAACAAAATGAGGTGCTTAAGTCATAAAATCAAGTGGACAATTGTTTATAACGTCTTTGTGAAATTTCTTATATCTGTATGTCTGTATGTGTAAGTATTTATCCAGTATTTATACATCTACTATTTTTTTAGGCCTCAGTAGAAGTTAAACTGATTGAACTGCTGCATTGTGCTGAGATCTGGCCAGTCATCTGTTCGGTTATGTCAATCCTCATTTGGGAAACAGATGCTTCCCATTTCCTGGGTTCTAAAGATGCCGGCAGCACATATGTGGACACATTTGACATCGCAAAAGAAACAATCTAATCTGTTAACAAAGGGTTAAATGTCTTTCACAAACATTGACTATTTGTAATGACGGCCCAGGTTAAAAAACATTACTAAGTTAGTATGTTGCTCCTCACGTAGTTTTGAGCTACTCTCTTAACTTTGGTTGTTTCATCTTCTACTGCAATCGCTATGTTGTTGCGTAATAGATTTGTAAAGCCCTTAAACCATCAATGGGCCCATTCTGATCCATTCTGCCACTCAAACTGCCTTCATTATGGCGCCATGGATTTGTTGCCGCTCAACTTCACAAGGAGATCAAGACCAGCACCGTCCTCTCCAATTAAACAAAGACATTAGTTAAAGTTATGAAGAGTGAAGAGTCGAGGCCCAGTTGCCCCAAAAAGCAGGTCTACGCGCCAGAATTATGCATGATGTGTCCACTTCCGAGGTAATTTAGCACTCCCGTTACGTAAACTCGTGTCCACTTTACTCGCGGCGCTGAATGCCGAGGTTGATTTACTATTCCCTCTCTGAGTGCTGGGAGTGATCGGCGAGTCACTTTTTGGCAGTTCATTTCCATCGCTGCTTCCTTATAAGCTCACGCGTGTGCAAGCTGTCCTCGTGCGCCCCGTCTTGCCTGTCTTAATCACTAGTTTTAACTCACACCATCTCTCTCCCTCGCTCCTCGCTGCGCAAACCGTAGGCACTCAATCAATTGTTTCTCTCTCCCGGCGCATTTTCTATCTGCCCTCACGTCTAAAGCCCGAAGCTTGGCCCGTAGCTATAGCGAGATGAGGTTATAGCATCGTGGGGGAAGTGCTGTAAGCGCTAGATTGTGGTGCAGCGGAGGAAAGGGAGGGATTGGGGGGCGTTTCGTGATAGTTTCATGAGAAAAAAAAGCTTCCTTGAGAGTCCACTGAAACCCGAGCCCCTTTGTGAGAATCTCGCCATTTCTGGCTACGATGAGCCGCCGCGGACAAAGCTAACCGGGGGAGGGGGGGTGAAAAGTAGGGGACTTGTGAAAGGGGAGATAGCCGTAGCATAAAAAGCGAGGGAAAGGGTCCCACGGAGAGGTGAGAAAATGCACCTGTCTACCTCTCTTTGTAGTATTTGCCTAATCCCCAGGAGAGAGGCAGGCTTCCTCCTTTCAGGGATTAAAAGCAGTTTTCTGAGCCGGTGACTATTGGCATTGTACGGCGCAGAAAGCAAGGTCTGGCTGCAGAGGAGGATGCAGATAAAGGGGTGATAGAACAGTTGAAGCCCGGATTAGACGGGGGAAGAGGAAAGAAATGTGACACTTTTAATATAAGAATGTAAAACACTGACTTATCTTCACACTATTTCATCATCAACTTACTGCGCTGTGACTTGCAACATTCAGATTTAATGCTTAATTTAAATGTATGCGACATGGTGGCTGATTAGCGGTTAGCACTGTCACCCCACAGCAAGAAGGTTTCAAGTTTGGTTTTGTGTCGTTCCCGTGTCTGGGTGACTTTCCTCTTCAGTGCCCTGGTTTCCCTTAAACAAAAAAGTGCACAGAAAAACTCCAGAAAGTTCATCCTAACCCAGATCTATGGCTCTGTGTCTGCCCTGCCCGAAAACACTGCTAGAAGGACAGGTCAAATGCAAGAAGATATGTTTTTGAAGCTCAAATAAGTCAATGTTTAATATATTAGTTGATGAATTGAAAAATGACAAGAGATATTCAGTACTTCCTCCTCCTCAAGCTTTGGGTCAATGTCACGCAGCCAATAAAGCTTCCACAGTTTCACAGTTATTGGTTTGGTGTTGAATGTCTGAATAATAAACACCGAGGAGGAAGCAGAAGAGCTGTTATGTGCAGGTATCAGTGGCAGATGCGTGTTCATGTTACTTCCCAAAAATGGGAAACGCAGTCCCATAGCCAGCAGCGTGCTGGATGTGCACATTTGTCCGGTGTTGTCAAAGGCCAACTTGATGAACCTGTAATGCTTTATTGGGGGAAATTGAGAGGTCGAGATTTTTAAGATATTCATCCAACTATTTTTTTGTTGGATAATTTGATTTGTACATAATTTTGAACTTTGGTGATGTCAAGGCAACATGACTTGTGGCAACCTTTCAACAGCATTTAAATACACCTACATGCTTTTAGACATCAAGACTAAAAGTATAACTTTTTAGCAACAAGCATCCTTTAAGCATCATTATACAATCCTACTGTGAGACAAATGGAACCATTGGTATAATGTTTGTCAAGTCGAGATGAGGATTTACAAAATGAAACATATTTCAGTAGTATATTTTACGTGATTGTAGCTATAGGAACAGTTATGAAGTAGAAGAAAGTAGACTCTGAAACTCCAGTTTAAAGCAGAACTAAATACTCTTTTTTACCTAAATAAATCCTTTTTGTAGTCCCTCTGCGGGGAACACAAGTGTTAATGGGATGATTGGGGGGAACCACACCTGCGACTTTCCCTGCCTCTGACCCGGCATCCCTAATACACACTATTGGAATCTCCCTCGCTGCTCTCAGTTGTCTACACAACCACTTTCTGAGGTTTATGACATGGTACAAGTAAGTCCTGAATTTATTCTGTCTACAGCTTTCGGTTTGTTGATGAACATTTTGCAAAACATTATTTGGTTTATCACGTCAAAAGAAGCTAGTGCCACTTTAGCGGTATTTACAACCAAGTTTAAGCGGAAAAAATATCCATGTACAATTGGGTTGTGGCACAATGTACAATATCCCCCTGTCTTTTCTGTCAGTGTAGTATTTACTCTCACAGACAAAAAATGAGTAAAAAAAAACATTCAACGTGCCATGACACCTGCAGTGGCGCTTATGGCCTCTAGGGGCAAAAGTTACTAAGGTCTCCTTTAAATAATAATGGACATGTTCAGTAAATCAGCACAAGATCTGAGCGGTTTATGCCCAATACCAAAAAATATATAAAAAATTCACTTATAAGACTTGATAATACTATAATACTAAAATGTTAAGTAAGTTGCCAAAGTAATTTGTCAAAGTTACAGCCTGTCATGGGAAAATGAGCCATGCAATCATCAATTTGAAATGCTCGGAACAGGATGTCCTCAGAGTTGTAACATTTGTGATGAAGAGCCAAAGTACAAAGTTACATAATAGTTTATGTGTGAGTAGCATCTTTCTCCAAGTTTCTCGCATTTCACGCGGATAAGCGGAGACATTATCAGGTGAGAGTGATGTAATCCGTGCTTCAAGACGCCTGTGAACAGCAGGTCTCATTCAGTGACGGGCGTTTGCTTGAAACACTTCTCTTTGCCCTCGGGTTCAGTGCAGTACCATCTAGCATTGCATCATCCCTGGAATGGCGGCGTCTTAAGAATGATCGTTCATCCAAGTTAAACTCCATAATTGCTCTCTCAGTCAGAAACAAATAGACTCTTAGTGGCTACTTTTTCATCTTGCGTTTCGTGGCTTTGATCGGGCGAACATTTGAAGCGGCGTCCAAAGTTTCACTCACCCTGGAATCGGACGGTCTTTCGAGGCACCGGGTTCCAGTTCAGACCCCACGACTTCTCCCATCCCACCAGAAAGACCAGGAGCAAGACCTTAGTCCCGCCCACGGCCCCCATGTCGCCTCCCGTTAGGCTGGAGCGGCGTGGAGTGATGGATGGGGTGGCCAATCAGATGATCCCGGGGACTTTGGCTTCTGGCAGCCTGTCGCGAGAGAGAGAGAAAACATTAACACATCAGCTTTGGACGAGAAAAAAAAAAAAAGCACTTTCATTAAACAGCTTTCTGGTTTATCGGAGACTACGCTGTCAAAGAGAGTAAGACAATATTTTTCACAGCAGCTATACAACACAGCTGCAATAGAAAGATAAACATTTCAACTTTGAGAACATGTTTCATTAAACTGAACAGCAAAAACCCACAGAAATGAGTTATGCAAATTATCCGGATTTGTGGCAGTGATGAGGGTGCGTCGGCCAAAGCGGAGATATCCCAAATTTGCAAGAACTTTTGAGAATAACGATAGAAAAGTCTACCCGCCCGAACTCGATACAGTGGTCAAAACCAAAATTATTATTGACACATCAAAATTATATTGGGCTGAGAGAAATTAAATAGTCGTTTTAAAAAGTTAAACAGACAAAGAAGTGTGAATATAGAGAGAAAACTTTACGTTATACGTAATCATTCTTTTAACCTAGTGTCAAACCTTTTATACCTTTTGAAATAAACAGGCTATGAAACACTTTGACATGGTACAAAAGTTGATCAAGTTACTACTGTCTTTCCACCTCAAGGCTATACTGGATGTTTTCAATATTACCTCTAACAACAATCCATCTATTGTCACTGGAAAAGCACGCACACTCTTATCTGTAGCACCCTTGTCGAGCCAATTCGGCGGCACTACGCTGAACCATTCGCTGAGTTATCAAAGTTAATTGACGCTGGCAACGCATCAAACGCCAATGTGTTACGAATGTCGAGGCAAGGACAATCCAGCCGCTCTCGCTGTAAATGAATTGCTTTATACGTAATGAACAGCGCCGAGTGTGCTCCAACGGGACAGCATTACGGCCTAATCATGACGAGGACTGACTGGAGTGGTTAAGGTA
The DNA here is from genome assembly GCA_021464625.1 of Proterorhinus semilunaris. NCBI lineage: Eukaryota > Metazoa > Chordata > Actinopteri > Gobiiformes > Gobiidae > Proterorhinus > Proterorhinus semilunaris. The sequence goes on along the minus strand of CM038345.1, from coordinate 25,702,491 downwards.
TAAGGGTGAACTAATCAACAGCAGAGAGAAGCACTTTTTTAAAGGTTAAGTGCTTTATTCTCATTTAAGATGTTCAACTAAAATGACCAGATCACATGGGGGGAGGGGGGGGGGGGGGTTTGTCCAGAGCTCTGTTTTAGAGATGGATACAGTTACACCCCACTAATGATGTGTTGTTGCGATAGAAATCCACAAGGACAACACGCGAACTGACCAGCCAGGCAACAAGCTTTACCAATTTCATACAAAGACAGAAGTAAGAACCGTCCGCCATCTCCTCAATTTCAGACGGGCAGGGGAAACTCGCGATCTGTCGGTACTAAAACAAACACGGCGGCTTATGCAAGAATAGCAAAACTAAAGAAAAAACTATATTAAATAACATAGAAGACTGAGAAATGGTGTCAAATAAGCCAGGAAAAGCACTAAGTAAAGTTGTTTACTTTGTTCTCAAGCTACGCAATTGAGTGGGTTTGGATCTGAGACCAATCGAATGTCAATATCAAACTTATCAGAGTTATGTTTGGCTGCAGACGCTCCGGCTTTTGAACAGGTAGTAGGAGTGGCTGGCTAACCCGGCAACCAAACCGACGTCTGACCCACTGACTTCGCCCCATATTTTTTACAAAAGGGGAACTTGTTTATGTATTTGTTTTTCCATCCATCCATCCATCCATTTTCTCCCACTTGTCCGTTGCCGGGTCAAATCACATTGCACCAGCCCCTATGGCTCCTCCTGCAGGTGGTGGGTCCACAGAAGGACGGCCTCATGGTTCTAACCGGGCCTGTTGGTCTCTCATAGGGGCTTTGTTTTTCCATCATCTTTAAATATTGCATAAAGAGGGACACATCTTGAACCAAAGCATTACTTTCCCTTTAATTAAGTTCACATAGCCAATCAATGCACCATAAAGTTGTTGGTGGGATTGGAGAAACAAAATGGCCAGAGTGGTTTTACTAAACAGGCTCACAAAACTGTGTCCACCATCCGACCACAGCTTTATTGGTGGACGGTGGTTCTCTGCAATGGGCGATGTTGCAGTAAAAGCCAAGGTATTTCTCGCTTCAGTGATTGGTGAAAACAGCCATCGTATGTTTCGGTGCTATGCTAAAAGTATTCCCATTTGAAGTGTTTTCATTCATTCATTCATTGATTTCTTTAGTTTTTTTTTTCTCTTAACAATAGGAAATCTGACTCTGCAAAATGATCAATAGCGGCACAAAGAGCCTGCAGATATTGTGGTAAAGTGTAGCTCTAGCTCGGCCCCTGAAACAAAACATAATATAATATTATGAATATAAACAGTAGCAGTAACGTTGAAAAACGCAATGCGAGGCAGTCCGGAGCATCTTTTTTTTATATAGTTGACCGTTTTATTAACTTTGGTTTAAAACCATTTGTTAGAACATTATCTTTCTCCCACAAAATCGCTTTGTTTGCAGCTTTCAAAGATATTCAACAAAGCAAGCTGTAAACCATTTCACTGCGGCTGGGGAAATTATCCATCGTAAATGTCACTTATTCGCAAATATGAACAGTGGAAGCAACCAAATGGCAAGGGATATCTGGAAATCGATATAATTTAAATTAACGCTTGGCATTCCCTCTTAAGTATCATTGGGCGCCGGTGTCCCCATGGACGTGTCTTCAGCATTGAGGGTTGTTTTAATGATAAATCCTCCATCTGCCCACAGTCCCCTCTGCTCTCTCCGCTGCACTGCAACGCTTCCTTTGATGATTCAAGAAAAGCCATTGACTTTTAAACAGGCTCAAATGTCAGCGCATATTTACTACAAGCTCGAAGAATATGCAGTACACTGGGGGAGTTTTTGCACGTTGTGAAAAATGCTCGGCTTTAATAAATACAAAGATTCATTTTTCTTTTGCTTTTTTCAGAAAAGGTCAGTGCGAGCCACGAAGGAAACCGGACACAATAACGGCTAAAGACATTCTTTTGGGTACCTCCGCATTGCTACTTGGCCGTTTTGATTTGAACTAATGTGGATGAAATCCCTCTGCTGGCGATGAAAACAAGCTTTCAATTTCAGCTATGAGCATGCTTTCAGCTAACGGCAAAATCCATGATGTCGTGATGAACACACTTTGAGAAAAATACGGATCTAATGATCAATTTTGTCTATGAAAATCCATAGGACGTTCCTCACAACACATTCCAAGACAGACAAACGTGAGAAGAAACATGGAAAAAGTGAGATTAAATACCCAAAGACGTTTATTTTGGGTAATATGTCATTAGTGTAGTGCAGTGGTTCCGAAAGTGGGGTCTATGTACCACACATTTTTTTTCAATGTGGAGTACATTGAAATTTCTTTTCTTTTTTTGAAAGGAAATTTACATTTATTTGCTACATTATACGACTTTAAACCAGTATTTAACCCACAGTCATAGTTAAATGTTGATTTTTATGTCATTAAATAATATACATTTCCTTTGAATAGAGTAAATATATTATTATTGAGAATAGCTGGTGTAGTGTTTTAGGTTTACTGCCATTGTTAGATGGAAGTGTCAATCTTTTAATGTCGTTCAACAGCATTTTGCCTTGAACTACGTATTTAACTATGCTGTTTCTCTGAGACTAAATCAAATACAGGAGGAGATGCCTTGGCAGTGGTTGCTTCTTTACAACATTAAATATGTTTGTACATTCAGGCCCTAAACCTGCGTTATTTTTCTAGTTGTGGATATGAATATGTTTTTTCCTCCAACAACTGTGCCCTATTTTATCTATCAGGAACTAGATTCCTTTTTTGATGATGACATTATCGTGGAAGTATTGCCTCCTGGAAAGTTATGAAACATGTAATTCATCCCTGAGACGAATTGGGATGTTAATCACAAATCACAGTAGTGCAGGTGGAGCGCTTTGAGTTAGAAGTAAAAAGTCCCAAACTCAGCTGCTGCGCAACTCTGTAAAGCCGCTCGATAAATATTGCAGATCTTATTGTAGTTTCACTTGTGGCGCCCGGTCCCTCGTGAACACTCCAGCGATGGCAAAACAAACATTTGGTCTATTTGGCAGATTGGCAGGGGAGGTAATTGAGATTTGGAGCCGCTGTTTTGTGTGTGGAGCGCTTATCGATCACACTTTTGAGAAGAAAATTAGGAGGCGATGGGCAGGAAGACTGGGGGGAAAAACTACTCTCCACTCTCTAGCGTTCCCCCTGGTGCCACGCTGAGGTCCTCGATTCGGGCCGCGGCGACGTGCGGGTAAATGAGCGAGCTTAAACAGTGCATCTGGGGGAAGACCTCTCCAAGCCTCGCCTTGAAATGCTGAATCTGAGCTTTATTGGATCGATGTTGCAGGCCTCGGCGGACCACGCTCGAGTGCGCGCACGAGAGACGGCGAGAAAGATGGAGCGAGAAAAGTCTCTGGAGAATTTTTCAACACCACGGAGCTGATCCAAGTCCGAGAGGGAGAAGTGAAGTGGGCGTCCAAGGCGGGATTAGCTGAAGAGGAAGACTTTAAACATAGCGCAAGATGGAGCTGAGGGTCTGGGAACAATGGGGAATCAAGGTGTTTGCGATATCATAGGTTTAAACTTGCTTGTTTAGAGTAGTAGAGGAGGTTATGAAATTTGCCAAGCTGGTTTTCCATATACAATACATTTTCTCGCACAGGGAAAAGACCAGCTGATATTTTGCATTAAAAAGAAGCAACAACATTCTCTATAAAAGGAAGCGGGACTTGAGGCAAAACTATGGACCAGTGCTACTGCTGCTACTGCAACAACAACTCAGGGCCAGGCAGCTCAGCCTAAAGCCCCGTTCCCACTGGCCATCCCTACCCAAGGCAATTCAAAGTGCTTCACAGTTGCAGAAAATTACAAGAAAACAGATAACATCAATCAATACAACATCAACATAAAGAATAATCAATTACAGTAAAAGGCAAGAGTGCAGATAAAATACTTTCAGTTTTCATATGCTCGGGTAAAAAGAGCTGTTTTCAGCCTGGATTTGAACATTGTCAGAGTCGAGGCCTGTCTCACATCCTCATGAAGACTGTTCCAGATTTTAGTTGCATTAAACTGAAACGCAGCCTCACCATGTTTATTATTTAGCTGGTGTTAGCATAACATTAGCATGTAGCTTACCTTCATAGTTTGTTTTTTTAGCAGCTTATTTCCTGTAGTATTTGCCTTGTCCATTATTTGTCCACAAACTTTCATCGCCATGGTATTTTGCCTTCAGTAATGTGTATTCTAGCGTGCGCATCCGTGAGAGCGCCGCCCACAACCACTGCGGTCCTTTTGCAATGGAAATGCCTCATTGTGTGTGTCCCGTGTCGCGTACTGCAGCCAAACAGTGTTGGGTAGATGTGTACTAAGTGGAAACGGCATAAGCAGACTATGCAGCTGCTTAGAGCCCCGAGGCCACCAGGGGTCCCCCAAGAGTGCCTAGATTTGTATTACAAGTCTGCGAAATTGCCCTTATGCCTCCTGAAATTTACTGTATACTTTCTTTTGCAAACATAGGGCGGGGGGGAGGAATGATTGCTGTGTCTCATTTTGTGAAATATGAACAATCTATCACTGATGACACTAACTCAGGGCCCACAGTTATATTCCGCTTCCTCAAACACCAATACTGCTATTTCTACAACTACTACTATTTTTTTTTTTTATCTTACTTGACCTTTATTTAAAAGGGAAGCTCCGCTGAGATTTCAGAATCTCTTTTGTAAACCTACTGAACATAGTGGTAAAATAAACCTAAGTACACACACCACATAACTCCAAAGCCCCACTGGCACGGGAATAGGACTTGGCACATTCTTGTTATGAGGGGAGACTACTTTTCCACGCAACAACTACATCGGGTTCAGTTTGAAGGCACCTCACCCATCTTCCTCTGCGCCTAATGCTCCTGTCTACTTTAATCAGAAAACTCTGAAATCTTGGTTCAGAGAAGACAGGCATAAAAGCGTCCTATTATAACTGAAACTCATATGTTGACGCCACTCCCTTTGACTTGAACAAAGGAATCTCGCCGAGGATCACTGATATTTATGTAAATGGCGCCATTAATCACGGCGGTGTCACACTCCCACATTTGTCGGCTGCAGGTTGGTGGCACTGCGCTGTCTGAGGCTACAGTGGAGCTGTCAGGAGCCACCATTCAAGTGGAGAGAACTGAACAGAGCCTCATCAATTATTGACTCACATTGCGGCATGACAAGGATATTTAATTCACAAGTGCCACTGTCTCATCAATTTCAGATCCATACGTGATTATTCTCTGAATGCATCAACCTGTTATTCAGGGACGCGCAAGGTACTAGAATTTACATTGTTTCTGCAGCTCCAGCTCCAGCTACATCGGTGAAAAGTTACTGCGTCGAATATACAGTATTTTGCATGCGCCGTACGAGCAAGCTTGAGCTAAAATATGCGCGATCCATGAGAGAAATTTGCCCCTTTGTCAAATGTGCAGTAATTAAAGGATTTTGTCGTAGTTATGGGGGCACAAGAGCGGCAATAATCCTTAACAGCAAGAGGCAGAAGACATTGTGCTCTTAATTGTGCCACTTCGAAGAGGGCCGCGTCAGGAGTCTGGGAGGGCATATGACTTCAGGTTTTAAGGTACAAGATTTCTCTATTTGTCTTGAGGGAAATTTGTCTGGGACACACAGGCGGCCACATAAAAAAATACAATAAACATGTGAATCCCTGCAAACGAACAAACTGTGTGACGCTAGCAGTAAGTAATTTCATTTGGCAATGTTTCTTCCACCTTCCTTTTAAATCACTTGGAGAATTTAATCGCAACCACGCGCTTTTGATTTGGCAATTAATATGCTTTCTTTTTTCCTCCTTTGAGGTATTAAAAGTACCACTAGATGTCCTTATTTGATACCATTGAACTTGCCACTTCTTGCCAGCGCAGCAGGGTGTGAGCTGAAGTCTCCGTGTGATGTATTTTTCTGTTTCTTTCCATCAAACAGACTCCTATCAACTCCGACTGTGTCAAAAGAGGTCCTGGTACGTCGCCCCCTGATGGCCAGACACGGCTCTGCGGGGTCTATCAAATGATCTGAAGTTTGTTATTGTTTTTTTTTAGGTCTGGTTTAGATAATGAGACGCAGCAGCCTAATAATATCAGATGGAGCTATACAATGGAGACATCATTAGAGCATATAGAAATAGGGCACAGTAATGAGTGGGTATATCAGGCAGATTGTGCAGGATGAATGGAAGGAACTGAAATAGCAGAGGTTGTTTGGTTGTTTGGACTAGATAAAAAGAAAGACAGCAGTCACCTTAAGAGCTAAATAATTAAAATGTCAATAATTATAGAACAAAAAATTTCAATTTCCAATTAGGTCAGTTCAAAAGATTAGCCTTTATTTCGGCTTACGATCTTTAGTGAAGGACAAATGCAACGTAGGCAAATTTTGTGTTTAAAAAAAAAAATGATAGGATGGAAATAGCATGATCATAAAACACTAACTGTGATTAATTATTTGGAAACATGACATTTACTTTATTCATGGCAATACGCGTAACCCTAATCCAGAATAAAGAAAACATGAACATGTGGTTTGTATCTTCTTACTAAAAATGTGGATACAAAATGTATTCTCCCTTGTTCCTCACTAGTTAGTAGTTAACATGCTATTTCTTTGTCATTGCCTTTGAACCTCTTAACCCCCACTTCAACGGATCACATTTTCTCCAGCTTTTTTTTTTTTTTTTTTACTTTGTTGTTGCTGTTTTGTGTCTTTTTTGTTGCTTTTTCGTCTTTGTTTACGTCACTATGTTGACGCTCATTTCAAGAAGCTTTCAAAAAGCTTTTAGATCTGGGTATCTGGATAGTAACTGGAGAAAATGAGCTCCGTTAATGTGGGGGTAAAGAAGTTAAAGTGTGACAAAAAAATAAAATAAAAAAGTGCATTTTGTCTTCTACTTCACTACGTGGTGGTGATGTCTTTGCTCAAACGGACCACATTTGACTTCTTCTTTCACTTTTCCCTGGAAATTAGAAAGCAACGCAAGCCTCAGCTGAAACCACGCCGTCTCTAGAGCTTTGAGATTCAATCTTTGAGCCACTCTCACAAAGGAGACGAGCGCTAGTTTAGGATTTTACTTTGCCTGCGGCGTGCAGGGTGACAAAAAAAAGTAGGACAAAAAACAATAGCATGAGCATTCATACATTTATTTAAAGGACAACTAAGCACCAAATCAACTTTTTTTTAGCCTATAAACTGCATAAATATGTTTCTTATAGTGCTCTCTACATGTCCTGGTCAATTTTTTGACATTTTAGTGCAAATCTCACTTTTGAGCCTAAAACCGTCTGTGTCTACATTTTCGGCTGCACTACATTTGAATTTTGTGCCTGTCCTCCCCATTCGCTCTGCCAGCTGTGTGACGTCACTTTGTGTCCGTCGCTCTGCGGCTCGGGGTATAAAAGCCAAGTCTCGCACACGCCCCCGTAGCGAGTTGGAGTTGGAATAGCGAGCGAGCGTTTTACATCAACTTTCAGGTTAGCAATTTATTAGCATAGTATTTAGTTAGTTCTTTAGCGCAGCGTTTCTAGTGTAGTTACTTTGGTCAGGTAGTTTAGTAGCTGTTTCGTGACGTGAGCACAACATGCCGGTCACAGAGCGGCCAGGGAGCGGGAGGATGAGGAGAGAAGACCCGAGACGGGGATTTGATCCACGGGCTCTGCTCTGTGTGTGAACCACAGCACTCACATCCCCGACCTCTCCTACTAAATAAAGACAAAACCCCAAAATACCCAGATTCACTTATTTAGTGACATGGCTGGATGTTTTCACGTTGAAACTACAGACACGATAACGCTGTATCGGGCGGACAGAGCTCATCAGGGCTGTCAGTGCTTATGAGATGGGGCTGAGGGCTTTTTACTGTAGTCTCCCCCAGGGAGAGCTCACAGACACCGGGGCAGCGGTTAGCCATCCCCTGCCTTGGAGGCTCAGAGCGGGGCAGTGTGTGACTGAGTGTCCGCTAAAGCCAGGAGGGGGAACGGGGAGATACGAGCGCCAAATGTCCGCCGCATGTGCTCGGCATGTAGCCGGTACGACAGGCTCGAGAGTCCGGGAAAGTGGCGCCACATCGTCTAAATGCGGCATAACGGGAGTCAGTCAGTCCTGGTCACTCTGGCCCTTGGTCTGAGACTGTCAACAGAGCAGAGACCGCTCATACACTCCCCAAAGCCTCCCGCCACGCCTCTTTTGCTGAGTTTTTTGAATTTTGGGAAGCTCTGGAAGGGGTGTTTAGTAGCTCTTTAAAGACTAGCAAATTGAATCACTGTTCAAGTATCTAGAAGCAGTCCATTAAAAATGACAGGTATAATTATCTGCAGGTTAGACTCAATCAGCTCACATTCATCACTGTAATTGGTTCCTAAGAATAAAACCGTTTTTACTTCATGAAACACAAACAACAATGTGAGTTTTAGTGTGACAATCCACTCTTTCTCTGTAGTGCTAATTAAACACACAGTGATATGAAGTTCACGTGGATCGCTTGAAGTGGGAGTAAGCTAATTATTTTTCCGAGACTCATCACTCTTTTGTCGTTTCTGCTGACCTACATCCTACAATCTTCCCTCACTTCCTGACCTCCTCTTCCTTCCTTCCCCTCATAATGCCCCAGTCGATCGCTCATCCTTCCAGGCATCGTTTGACCTCTAACCTTTGACATTTGACACATGTTATCAGTTGCGGCCATAGACCGAGCACCGAGCGTATCTCACCCTCGTTCACACTGATAGCCATTAGCCTCCATCACAAACACACGACACACACACACACACACACACACACACGTCCAGACAAATTTGTACAAACACAGACCGCCCCGCCCTCGATCTCCTCTCTCGCAGTAAAATAAACACAGCTACTACCGCTAGTTCACTTCCTTCCTCCGCCCCATGAACAAGTTCAAGTTCAAGTGATGCTGCAGCTATCTGAGCGCACTACACTATGTAACACAACTCAAACTTAAAGATAGTACTGTTGTCTAAAAAGTCTAAGATTAAGTCCGATGTTTTACCGAATCTTTCAAACTGCAAACTTGGCACTGTATGTTGCTTAAGACTTTCTGTGTAAAAAATATGGCATTTTCGACAGGATTTCAGGTAAGGTAAGATATACTTTATTGTCCCCATAGGGAAATGTATCTTCTTCATTTGACCCACCATTCGATGCCACAAGGGTGTACTCACTTATTCCTCCCTGTGCTGTGAATGTTTACATGATATGGCCAATAAAAATGTGATAAATTGTGAATGTTTGGGTGGTATTAGTTTAAGCAGACACTGTTTACTCATTCTTATGATTGTAATAAAGATCAGACCATATTTTATGACCAATTTATGCAAAAATGTAAGAAATTGCTCCCACTGTATGCATAAAATATAGCCTACTACACCGATGGTTGGTTGCATTACTAATACTTTCTACTACTATTATTTTCCATCAATAATTGTAGATCTTCTCTAAAACATGCTCATGAAAGGTTATACCCAATGCACTAAAACATGTCATTATGATTTTAATACAACTGACCGGGGTAGAAGTATCTTGTTACTTCATGACATCTGCAACATTTGAAAAACTTGCACGACCGTGACACAAAGGCAGTCTCACCTAAACGGTACGAGGGATAAGATCAAATGATTTCATGCAGAAAGAGGAAAAAAGATACATAGCCCACTTTGAAGTCATCGCGGTGCGGATCGGCGGCAATAAATCCACAAATAGAGATACTCTCATACTCTGCAGGATGACGGGCAATCGAAAGCTGTGATAGACTTTTGAAGAAGCCGTTTTAAAGGTAGATTTAACCATTGTGTGCAGGATTTGAACTTAGAAATCTGTATTGTGTGAGGACGATGCACTCTGATATTAAGTCATGAGAGTATACAAAAGGGAATGATCAAATTGGAGTGAATATAAAATTGTCATGAAATCTACAAAGCTAAAGCAGGCCCTTTAAATGTGTGCAGAGTTATTGATGGCACAGATTGCTTCTGAACTTTACTTTGGCGAAAGCCTTTTCACTTGTTTAAAACATCAATATCCCCTTTTGAAAGATTCATTGCCGCATGATCATTTTTGCCCTCGGTTCAGCCTGTGTTTTTTTTTTATTTCAAGTCTCAAATGCATTCGAAAAGGTTCAAAAATGTTATCAGTCAGTTTGGGGACTCTGGAGAGTGTGCAGAGTAAACACATGCGTAGATCATTTATTTATTATCTCAATGCTGTGTGACAGATAAGCTACGTGTGTGAAGTGCAGAAAGCAGGGACTACCCAAAGCTTCCTGTACAGTTGATCTCTCAAAAGCGGAGATTTCAAGGTCGCGAGTTCAAGTTAAGAGCAAAGCGGTCATAAGAAATCAGGGCGAGAAGGATCCCGTTACGGACCCTTGCAAAATTGATGACTTGTGGTATGTGCAGAGAAGGGAGCCTGGGCGGACGTCGACACTCGGTGTTCCTCCTTGTTTATGCGCCGAGCTGTGGAGACGTGCACGCATCACTAATGTACTGTACTTCATCGCAGGAAAGGATGAAATGACCTGTACCAATACTTCTAGTGTAGAAACGGAATGAAAAAAATATTGCATATCTCACTCCACGTACACTGAATCTGAATCTGAACAACTTAACAAGGAGCTAAAGCAGTGCTATTCATCAGACTTGATATGCTTTACATTTGTCCATAATTGATAAAGTCGCAACACTGTGAGATACCCCCATAGATATAATATAACAAAGATGAGCAGGTCTCATTCAGCCCCATTCATTGTAAAGGTTCCTGAGTCGTGTGTGAACCTTAATAGTCAATCTATCTCCTCCTACACAGCCTGTTCCTTAGAAGGGCAAAAGGGCAGGAAGCCCTGCGCTCGCGGGGCGGGCGGCGCCTCCACAGAGCCTGTCAATGCACTGAAAATGCATTATGCAAATTGTTTTGGCTGATGGGCAAAAACAAGCGTGGTTACCAATATTTCACCTACCCCAGCATTGTCACATGGGTCATAGCAATTTTTAGAAAAAGAAAAAAAAGCCAGGCTTTTCTTGGGAAGTCCGATTAGAATCAATGCTCCCAAGTGATTCATGGAGTCGCCCCTGGCCACAAGGGGGTGGTATTACAGCAATATCAGCTCCCCACCATGAGGACCATAGAGAAGCACGTTCCTCGCCCATTGGATACACCTGAGGCCAAAGCTGTAGTTGGAGACATGTGACCAATACATTTAGAAGATAAAAGATGACGTCATAACTTTCTAAAGGGATTATAGTACAACAGGTCAGAATTATGGTAGAATTGGTAAGGCTGAGAGAGTTCAGTTCAGTTTACAAAAGCAGGAGTAAAAGCTAGTTATTTTGCAAGTACGTTTTTTTAATTGATTCAATTAAAAAGCTACACACGTCACTCACTCAGTCTTTCAAAGCAAAGATCATCCAGAACGAGCTTTACAACACAAGCTCATATCATGGACAATATTACTTATTTCAAGAAAATGTCACTAATTTCAAGATGACTTTTTGCAGCGTGCACCCCTACCCTCCATCTGAGATTTCAGATTCAAAAATTTGAGGGTAAAAAGTAAAAGTTTAGCAAAAGAGCAAAAGTTTGACGCAAAGAAAATGTCGCGTTAGGAAACCCATGGACGCAATGACGTAATATAATTAGAGTGTGAAGTTTGTAATTCCAGTTTTTCAGCGCGGCTCATGACCCGGCCGGCTCATTTCACTGATTAGCAGCTTTTACCTTTAAACCTGAACCAAATGTGAAGCCTGGCTCTCAGGGCTTAAAGCGGATTGCTAATTATGGTCCCTCATAATGACCCCTGCACTCTAACTAATGCAGAGAACCTTTGGAGTAAGGTTTGGAATATAATTCAAGTTGGTAAGGATTTCAAGGATTTCATTTTATAGTTGCATTTTCTTCACATTCACTTCTGCTAAAACGAGGCAGAAAGACGTGTTCAAGCAAACTGAAGCGTGCAGGAGGACTACATGGATACACTGGTTCCTTAAGGGTGTCTCTTTGGTGCTCCCCACTCGGCGTTAAACTTTAAATAGATACAAAACTGAGGCACTCAAAGAAATGAAATGCATAACAGAAAAGACCCTTTTTAAAGCATGGTCAGTTGTTTGTTTCTGTAAAAGGTTTTTTTCCCTCTGGATTGGCATATGACCATGAAAGAAGCTGAAAGTAGAACATTTTTAATAGACAGTAAAACATGTTTGCAGCAGAACTAGCTCAATTCCCATGTGCCGCTCCTCTGTTAGTGTCGTTATACATGGACTTTATGGTATAAATGATCTCTATATAGGCGCCGCTCGCATGTGACGCACTACGATCTTATATATCAGAGCAAGTGTCCACACTGCTGACCAGAATCACAGATGTTCCCGCTGTACGATTAAGCTGCCTTTTCACTCGCCTCTCCTCCTTATGGGGCTCGGAGGCAGGTGTTTGGCCCGCAGACAAAGTCCCAAATCAGATCCCATTTCATCTGTAATCAGCTGGAGCTCCCCGCTATGATGGAGGAGATCAGAGCGTGATCAAAGATTCTCCCAAGTCCTGACCAGTGGAGCGTGGCACGGACAAGCGACGAGGCGGGGAGAGAGGGAGAGATGAGAGAGACAGAGAGAGAGAGGGAGAGAGAGAGAGAAGGGTAAGATGTCCAAAGTAGAATGAGAGCAGAGAGAATTATACAAGGTTTGAGAGTGTGATGGCGCAGGGGCACATGAGAAAGACCGATCATTAGAAAGGAGGGAGAGGAGTTGTGCTGCTCATTGGAGACGTCGGACTAATGGGCCGACCCCAACCATATAAGAAGAGCTAGAGTCCCAGCCTCTTTTATGTGCAACTTCTACAGAGGGACTATAGAGAGCATCCTGACCAGCTCCATCACTGTGTGGCACGGCGCCAGCACTGCCTCCTGCCGAAGGAGCCTCCAGCGCATCGTGAGAGCAGCGGAGAAGATCTGTGGAGCTCCTCTCCCGTCCATTAAGGACATGTACTCCACCCGTCTCACCCGCAAAGCCGTCAGAATCACCAGGGATCCTACACACCCATCACACAGTCTCTTCAGAGTAATGCCTTTTGGGAGGAGACTGCGGAATCTACGGGCCAGGTCGACTTAAGAACAGTTTCGTACACAGGGCCATCGGGAAGCTGAACTCCCTGCCCTCCCTCCCACCCCTCTTCCCCCACCCCCCCGCTCCACAATCAAGGTTGAGAGAAATATAATTTTGAATCAGTCACATGGTTTGACAAATAAAACAATCTTGAATATTGAATCTTGAATATACGGCCATTTCCAAACATGTCGCTTGTATCTATATGTTGCAGAAAATATATCGCAATATTAGGTGATTCAAGATTCAAGATTGCAAGATGTTTCAATATCCGCATCGCAAGAAGCTGTTAGGAGATCAACACATTTTCCACAAACTCCACCACCAGTGACTTATTGTGAGTCAAGTCTTTGGGATCCGTCCATTTCAAAGAGCCATTCCAAAGACTGGCTCTTTTAAATACAACATATAACAGCCAGATAACTCACAATATCTAAGACGCGATTTGAATCATCTAAGATTACAATGGGACTGATATTTATGCTCTGAAAAAAAAAACGTTTGTGAATCAAATCTTGCGCCACAACTAACACAAAGAGGCTGCAACTGTCTGACAAATCATTTGTAGTGCATTTAGCTTTGACTTTAGTGCAAGAAGCTTTCACTTGTGTCGCCTGCTCCGTTGTTGGGCTGAGTCCTGTGTTCGTTCGGGGGAGTTCTGGGTACAATTGAGATCCGGTTCGAACCGTTCACCCAAAAATTGTAGTCAGTTCCATTTTAGCCTTGTTGTTGGCCCTGATTGAGTGTTTTTGAAGTCTTGTTTTGACATAGTGGTTTAGTAAAATATTGCAACAAAATTGTCGCAATATGGCACATCTGGAGAGATTGAAAAACAGGGAAGCAGAGAAAGAGAGAGAGCGGGAGGGAGGGAGGGAGCGAAAAAGGATGAAATGTCCAAACTGGAATGAGAGCATGGATAGAGGGATTGGGTCGGAGAGAGAAAGGTGACAGAGATGAAGAGAAATGAATGACAGATAATTAGAAAGAGCGAGGAGGGAGATAGATACAGGGAGAGATTGGGAGAGAGAGAGAGAGAGCGAGGGGCCAGGGTTAGTGATATGGCCACAGTGGGATGAAAGGGGAGCGGGGAGATGGAGATGTGAAGGCCTGTATCGAGTCTCGAGGGGCGGACTTGAAAGAGCTCAGAGCTTTGGGGACTCAGCGAGGGGGCAGGCTATAGATGTTCCACTGCCAACACCCACGGGACCAGTATCTCTCATACTCTAAAGCAGTTCCTCTAATCATGCCGAATAAGGTTTTGAAAATTATTTTAATGGAAGGCTGTCCAAGTTGCCTCTCTTGCTCTGATTACGTGCTTGTAAGTGTTGTGTAAGCATAAATGGAGCGACACGGGCTGCTCGAGTCGGCGTAGGAATGCATTATTTGCACGTTGTGAAATTCAACTACAAGAGTCGGCCTTGAGCTCAGCGTGTTTATAACCGTGGAGATATTTCTATAGCAACTCAAGTGCTGGTAGGTCACTCGAAGATTTGCTAGTAGAGGAAGTAAGGATAGACTTTCCTAGGAGACAAACAAAGAAATATCCTCGCATTGTTGTTGTAGTTTACAGTATCGTGATTCGTGACAGCATCGCTCCCTGAAAGTTGTGTAAAAACATGCTTCTCAACTCGTCCCTGTGAAGAGTTTGGATGCTGGAAAAATAGCAGAGTCAAATACACAGGCTCGACAGCGGCTTCAATTTGAGGCAATTAGGTGGGATTTCCAAGTTTGCGCACGAAAGTCAATGTCATTACCTCAGTTCGTCTATTACTGCGGTGCCACCAGTTAGCAGATCCGTAATTGTATGCAAATATGGCACATCATGCGCTCAGGTGCGGGGAAATTAATGTGCGAGCGTGCGGCGTACATACCGATGACTGTGCGCCGTGTTTAAAGGAGGGTTTTCAATTTTTATTTTTTATTATAATTTTTTTTAAGATGGCGCTGTGGATGTTTGAAGAGGCAATAGACACGCACACACGCTTGATTAGAAGCCCTTTGATTATCAGGCTTTCATCTGCGCCAGCCAAACATAAACGGCCGGCGCTATCTGCCAATGCATCGCCCCCACTCACACCCGCTCTCCTGGAGGCACGCACGCGCTTTGGTTTTAACACAGTCAGCATAAAAGATCATCACATGCAACCATTCCCTTTGAGGAGATGCAGCTTGCAGGCTTTCAAGCGCTAGGAAAAAAACAAAAAACAAACGCAGTTCAATCTACCAATGGACTCCGGGCCTGTCCAGCTGGTGTTTGTGTCATAGCTAAGTGGGGTTTTTGTGCACATTGTCCCATAATGTTGTCACATGGTAGGACATTTTATTCCGTAACCTATTAAAATCGCAAAAATTGTAAAATAAAAAATACATAAATACATATTTTGTGAAATATGTATTATTTACTGAAGAAGGCCTTTGAGGCTGAACCGCGTTGGGGCTATGTTTGTCCATTTAGGCATAAAGGCATTCTAACTTCACCAGAGAGTGCCTTGGTTTTTCTGTTTTTTGAACTACTTTCCCTGCTCCAAAGAGCACCTCAGGTTTTTAATTACCTTTTCTGGATGTCCAGGAGGTGCTTTTCCCTTTCTTTTTTTTTACATATTTTGTGACTTTGTTCTGTTTTTAGTCAATATCTTGGGTTGGTGGGTGTTAGCTTGAGCCAATTGATACAGGATGCACTTTTCTCTGATGCTCTGGTTAAGTCCTGGTCAAATAAATACATTATGCCATTATCAATAACATATAATATACGCCTTAGCAGTCTTTCTATTGTTTCTAAGTTTCTATCTATGTCTAAGCAGGAGTACAATTAAATGACTATCAGTTTGTGGCTAGTAACTTATGAAAACCGCAGTAGTCATTGAATGACATGTTCTCATTGCGCGAGGCCTTAGTCCTTGAACATAAAGAAGTAAAAAGTCTGCTTTATTCCGAAGAAGGCGGCCCCCCCCAAAGCCAGAATACATGTCGGCGTGCCATGGAGGTATAGCCTTGCCGCTTCATCTAAGTCTGTGTGGGAGAGTGCGCGTAGCCTCCACAGCCCCAGCGGTTGTTGTTTCCAGATGAGACGGTAACGTCAGGAGGCCGCAGGCATCAATATGACCATTTCTATTATTCAGAGCTGATTGTGGCGCTAAATCCTACGCGGCGGTGAATACTTTTTAACGAGCTCTGCGATACGAGCGTGGAAAGTTTGTCATCTTTTTGTTTGTGGGATGGTGGCTGGGGGGCAGAGAACACTGGAGTGATTTGATGAGCGAGAGCTGGTGGTGGAAGGGGATGAACATATGCGAGCGGTTTCTAACAACAATGGGTTTCAGACCATGGTGCGGGTAGAAATGGTGACAATGGCAACAAGCGTTTATCTATTGACAGGGCTTTGGTGTCAGGGGGCTTGCCTCTCCTCAGACCGGACTCATGACTTTATGCTGCGTTTACACATAAGCACGATGCGTTACGAATGTCATTTTTCCGTCATTCGTGACGTTCGTGGCGTGACTTAACGCATCTCAATGGGATTCTTAACAGAACGCATCAGTTCGTGACATTCGTGACGTTCGTGGAGAAAGTTTTTGTCTGTCAAAAAATCTTCCACGAATGTCACGAATCGCCCTCTGTTCGTGGAGTTCGCAGCGGAGCGTGTCCTTTCGTGAGGAGTAGTGGCGCTTCGTAATTCAGCGTGAGAGCATTCGTAGAGCATTCGTGCAGCATTCGTGGAGCAGAATCACCGTTTTCACGCTCAACATTGACAGAAACACACGCTACTCCCAAAGTAAATGTTCGTACCTGCAGTAGCTACGCCAAGGAAAAGTGTCACAAAGTCGGCCAATCCGCGCTCCAATCCACGGACAGCACCTGCCGCTGCCGCTCCGCGGGGTGCTGAATGTGTTCCTCCGACCTTTCTTCCTCCTGCGGTCGTACCTGAATTGGAGCCAGGCGAGCCCAATGACTCCGGGGAGAGCACGGCCTCTGCTCCGCCTCCAACCCGGTGGAAGAAAATCACTCCACATTCGCCCAATTCTTGACAGATTTCGGACAGAACGCGAATATTCCTAGTGACCCGTAACAGCCCGTGGCAGCGCGCAACACCACGCAGCAGCGCGCAACACCACGCAGCAGCGCGGGACGCATATTCGTGACCGTGCGTAATAATTCGTGCCATTAATCGTAACACGTAGTAACGGGTCGCAACAGTTAGTGGCGGCGCGTGAAACCCCTGCCCCGAATCATCAAATTCGTGATCCTTGGCCACGAATGTGCATTTGTGACATTCGTAATCGTGCTTATGTGTAAACGCAGCATTACTGGGAGCGGGACACCAGCAGCTCGTCTCCATGGAGATGTGACTGCTTTGGTTTGGCCAACAGTAGCCAACGGTTTTGTTATGTCCTCCTCCAAATGCTTTGTTTTGTGAGAGTGTTTGCCTGTGTGTGTGCGTGTGAGTGGTTGGTGATTGAAGGGGCCGATGGCACAGACTGGCAGCCTCCTATCGTCAGTCTACCCCAGGGGCAGCTGTGGCAACAATAGTAGCTTAGCACCACTGAAGGTAGCGTGAATAAATAATGACTACAGTGTGGCGCTATGAGAAACTTGGTATGTAGCCATTATTATTATGATAACCTACTGCATAAATAGCATTGTTGGCGTCTGTCTGAGCATTGGGGACGTGTTTTGTTTTGTATGTTATGACACACTGATATATGACCTGCTATGTTTCACTGCATGCTTTTAAGTTGTATCCCTATTTTAGTCATCGTGTCCGTGTGATCTTGGTTTTGGTCTTATTAAGTCCTGATTTAGTTCATTCGGTGACAGAGAGTTTGTAAAGTTGTCACCGGATGTTTCAGGCTATAGGCAGGCAAGGAGGCATCGAATAGTGCTCAAAGTGATTTATTTATATAAAAAAAGCTGACCGATAAATAATGGAAAAAGATGCCTATAGGACTTTAACACAGAAACCCTTGAGAAACCATAAACAACAAATGAAACACTAAATCCCCCCTCTAAGTCAGTCCCGGTGCTGCAGCCCATCTACCCTCAGGTGTTCCCACTAATCAGTCTACTGACAGTCAACTAAACTAGACCATATAAAGTAACAATACAAAAAGCAAAAGACTAGAACAAACACATACAGAAAAGACGCAGGATGCACCTGAATCGCCGTGGCAACTCCTTGTGAAAAATGTCTGTGCTTTGTTCTTCTTTTTACAGTTCTTTTTTATTCTTATGTTTTGCTTTTCTCTGTGTAATGTGCGATATGAATAAAGTGGAGTGAACACCGTGTTGCTCTATTATTACACGTGTCTTAGTTTTGTTTACAGGAATGTAGCTGGCGGGTGTAGATTTGATAGAAGTAGCGATGGCGCAAGACGCAAAACACAAAATGAAAACACGGTTTGCATCACTCGCATGTTGCACCAATGCGCTGCTCGGTGAGTCCGTCGCCCGCGGCAACACTCGTCGACCTTTGCCTGGGCTGGCCAGTGCGGACCACCACACACTCACGTACACGGAGCCGTATTGGAGCATCAATGACACGTCAGATGAAATATCCCAGCAACCCCTTGGGCCGCCGCGTGGGGCGAGAGGTCAGGACACGGTGGAGAGGCACGTGGGTTTCAACACTTTCCTATTCATCGAGAACGACACGCGTTTGGCCCCCAGCACAAGGCCACGAGAAGGACGACAGACTATTGAGACAAAAAAGGTTTGTTGTGGGGATTTTACACAAGGAATAATAGAAGGTTTCTTTGTTGAACAGTGGTTAAAACAATACTAAGACTAACAAGACTGTTTATGGTTCTGTTAGCAAAAAACATCTTCTAATAAAATCATCTGGTTGAGATTTAAGCTTGTGCTACACTGTAATTCATTCACTCCATAGTCGGTGTCAGTAAACTACTACTGAGGTTATGTGTGTGATGTCATAACATAGCAACAGCAGCAAATTAAGTGGCAAGACTGCAGTGTTATTCGTCGATTTGCAATGTTGAAGGTTCTATTTTGATTTCTATTAAACATTTACAAACCCTTTAATAAAGCCACAGCTGCCCTGGGGTAGACTGACGGAAGTGAGGCTGCCAATCTGCGCCTCCGACCACCACCCAATTCTCACTCACAGTAAGTTTGGAAAGCCTTTTTTTGGCTATTGATTTTCCTTCACTTCTAGACTATTTTCACTGTTGTTTCTCACTGAAGGCATTTATGAATGAGCAGATATGGAATTATGTTTTAAACAAAAAAAGCTCAACGAATTCTTCAAAACAGCTGCCTTTTCTTTGATTACTGCTTTGCACTGATATGTTGTTCACTTCACAGACGACCTTATGACGCTCACTGAGAAAATGCCAAGAATAAAGAATGGCAGTTTTGAAGAATTTGAAATCCTGTGTGTTCATTCACAGTTTAATGTCTTTAATGAGAATCACACAATGCAAACAGTGTTAGAAAAAAAGAGAAAAGCACTAAAAGCGTTTCCAAACGTTTGACGGGTACTGTACATTCCTGCCAGCCTGCACCTTTGGAAGCTGGTTTTCGAACCACCGACTTTTTGGTCATTGGACCTACCTACTGTCGCCCAGATGGAGGACAGTCATTTTTTAATCTGGTCTAAGCCAGGACTAATAAAGCTGATCCTGGCCTCTCACATTGCAACAACAGCAACAACAGCCTATAGGTCAACTGCACAACACACTCACCCACACACAGTCACACCTCTTTGACACCTTCCCCATATGGTGCATTATCTTGGGGGGGGGGAAGGACCGCCCACAAAGCTCCTTGGGGGGCTAATTGTCCAGTAGCTCTCCTTTCCTGGCCTCCCACTCGGTCTGTCCATTTGTGTTGCATTCTCTTTGCTGCTCTCATGGACAACAGTTCAGGAGTTCACGCTGAGCCGCGAGCCTGGAATCACAGCGAGAAGCCGCGGCACCAGAAAGGTTAGGCCGGGCTGGACCTCAATAGGCGCGGCCCACACGCTTCAATATGACCGAGGCAGGTGGGGAAAGGCAGACGGGAGAGTTGTCAATAGAAGAGGAGCCAACAGGGAGGAAGTATAATAAGAATCGAATATTGCCTCCCAGGTACCGCCTCCAAACATCCCCAATTCTCAAACGAGCGTTGACCTTACAGAGGGTTCAGAACATTTATAAGACCTTCAGCCCTTCTAATTTATTTAGTAGCAATCTCATACTATAATAATACATCTCCTGTCCATTGGCAAATTCAATATTCATTCAGACAATCCTAGTAATAATTATAATAAACCAGGATAAGCAGCACTATAAGATTTGACCTCTTAACCCCCGCCTTAACTGAGCACATTTCCTCCAGTTCACTTTTACCCAAATCTAAAAACTTCTCGACTGGAGCTTACAGGCTATAAGACCCACAAAACGGATCTAAGATTTTTCCTCGCATTGTCGCCACTTTTTTTGTCATATTTTTGGTGCTTTTTTGTCAAGTTTTTGTTGCCTGTTTTGTTGCTTTTTCATCACTTTTCATCCTCATTTACGTCTCATTTTTGTCGCTATTTTGATGCTTTTTTTTAAGAAGCTTTTAGATTTGGGTAAAGTTGAATTGGAGAAAATGTGCTCGGTTAAGAGGTGCAAATTACTGTCAAAAGAGGGAATTATGTCTCTGCCTTTGAACCATCCTCTAGAATCAGTGAGGCAATCTGCCAAATCCGTGGGCACGTTGGGCAATGCGGCACCCGGTGACCCATCCTCACATCTCGAGCATTTACAGTATTTATTTGAGAAGAACAATGCATGCATTTGAGAGGCAAATATGCTAGTTTTCATCTTTACCACCTAAGCAGGCGACAGAGATAAAACTAATAACACAAAAATGCAACAAATACAAGAAGTGACAACTGGTCAGTATTAGTGAAAGGGATCCCATGCGTGGTTGGAGCTTTCGGATTTGTTTGATACCACTAACAGTGCCTATTTCACAGTGCTGGTACTTGATTGATACCTTAGAACAAAACAGAATGAGAATGCTGGAACCTTTTAACAATACAGAGCATCAGGAGTGTGGCTCAGCATACTGTTTTGGATTGAAAGTGAGCCCACAGAGGACACCCACAACAGAAAGACCCACACAGCGTCACACAAAGATGCACCACCCGAGAGGCCTCCACCACAGTTGGAAAACCACTATTGCTGTCCAATCTGCATACATCTCTAACCTGCGCTGTCTCGTTTCCCACAGTCACTATCTGCATTAGCATTTAGATGTGCCTCAATCTTTTTTTCCTTTTTTTTTTTTTATGTTGATCACATGTCGATGAGCTGTGAGATGAGCTTAAGCACAGGCTCAGGGAATCTACCACACATTTTCCAGAGCATCACGGAGGCATGATTCAAACCATTAGTCTGGGGCAAATATTGTTCCTGGATGGCACTTTGGGAAATAAAGAAGATACATGAGCGCCAATGAGTTTGAGGCGCTCCGGTCGGCGGTGGATTGCACTGTAAATAGTCCGCACTCATATTGCTCTGCTCTCCGATGTCAAACAAACTCGTAATGAGCAAACAGTTATTTATATGACTCTGGGTGTGCGAGCATGAGGATAAACATTATTTGTTTATTTATTTGAAGACTGCAACAGTGTAGCGCAGGGAAACATGTGCAGTAAAATGCAAGGAACTGGGAACGTATGTCAGTTTTATCAATTAAATGTAACCGCCGGAGTTTTAGCTCAATCATAGGGCGTTATCTTTGATAACCAAAGAATGTAAGATCGGTTCCAACACTTGTCTTTTCACATGGGCCGGTACACACATAATCTGGGCCAGACACATCTCCACAGTCCGCTTTGAGTCATGCAAATGAAAAATATATTGCCTTTCATTCCTTCTTTTTGACTCACCTGTCTTTTCTCTGTCCACTTATTTACTCCCGAAGACACTTCTGTGTTATCTCCTCTGGACTGCACTAACTTAAACTAATTTGCTCACCCCTGCTAAGAGGCAGTTCAGCGCCCAATGGCATCTCCCTGCTACAGCGCAATGAAGGAAAAGCAATGCAAAGCGCAATGCGAAAGTTCTTACTGATTGCAACACCTCAGTCATTATTTGATATATTTACATGATATAAATCTTTATGTCTAAGACCGCCGCCCCCAGGCTCCTGCTGCATCCCAGGTAAAGCGATTAGCCCTGTAATAGTACAATAGTAAAGTAGGGCAGGGCGATATGGCCTAAAATCTATACCACGATATAAAAAAGAAATATCACAATAATGCTATATTTGACGATATCATTGACAATGGACAAATTACTTCAAAATCACAGCCTTACGCCTATTGGGAAGATTCATTCAGTGATATTTTATTCTTTTTTTTTAACGTCACAATAGTTTCCTCGCAAGCAGTTTACATCCTTCATTTAATTTAACTTTTTAAGCACCCGTCCCCGTGTTCTACAGTCAGTGTTTATGCTGCTCTAATGAAGCTGAGCGTAACATAAATTATATCGTGTGCACAACAATATAAAAAATGACAATGATGTCAAAAAATTAGATCGCGATAATGATATATGATGCAATATGGCCCACCACAATGTTGGAGTCCTTATTAATAGATTTTTTTATTTTGTTTTTGATGGCCCAAAAGTACTGCAGCCCACCGGGAAACTCCCCATTTAGCCAGGGCGCCATTGGACTGGTATCAGTAGGCTTCTCACCAATAAACTCTAGATTTATACCAGCGAATTTCGTACTGCATACATTTGGTATTGGATGTTATTACTATAAAACCAAAATATGCCTTTTTGTCAGTAATTCAACCGTTTTCAGAGAGTAACATTAGCCAAAATAATGAATAAAACAGCATCCCTACTGGTACATCTAACACACTAGCAGTATACTGGTTCCAGCGTACATTGATAGACCTGAGGCATTACTTGGTCTTGAGTTCAAAATATTTCTAAAAGCTCGGTTACAATACAGCCGACATAAATGGACAGGTAATTGGTCTCAAGACGACGCTCCCTGCTGGTCCCGTGCTTGGATACATATCGATAACATCAGAATTATTGCTCATAATAAACTTGTATTCCCTCCTCAACACATGTACAAAAGAGATATAATTCAAACCAGAATCTCGAATAAGCAGCAGGCCTGTTTCACTTCATCCAGTTTTTCATTCTCCGTCCACTTTAGCACAGATTAGTCCAACTACAAGAATATATAACCGTCATATATGTCTCTCAAACCTTTTTCTCTCACCCTGTTCGCCCTTTAATCAACCCATCAGCTTCAAGGACAAACTGTTTACCTGCGCCTCAGACATTACTACTGATCTCACGGTAACCAGGTAATCAATTCTGCATCACTTCACCTGTCAGAGCTGGTGAGGCTGAGGCGCTGCTAGCATTCTGCACTTTCATTCAATTAGCGCCAAATGCTAATATAACATTTGATCAGACTGACACGGCCAAGTGAATGCAAATCTGAACATTCTTTCTAGTTTTATTTTATGTGGCATTATAGATATAGATTATACACCCATTATATATATATATATATATATATATATATATATATATATAACACATATTGTGTTAGCTCAAGTGGAGTTGCATTCTGCACTTAATGTTTTTATTAGTGCACTTTATACAGTACAGCAGAGTATCCCAATAGGTTATGGCCAACCATCGTCACTTCCTGGCCATATCTTTCCGACAGGATAATATGGGACACGTCCACGCTGTTTGTGTCGATTGGGTGTCGGCATTACATGACTTGCCCTCAATTTGGAAACCTCCACTTGGACATACCAAGTGTAATAGTCATTATATTATTTGTTCGTGTAATAATAAATGATATATAGTATGACTAATCCTAACCCTAACCTAATATTAAGACAGTAAATTATCATGAATTAAGCAAAGTATAAAGTATAGTGCTGTAATTGTAACCTTCTTGTTGCGTTGTTGGCGCGTTTTTGTCAAATTTTTAATAGTTTTTGTTGTATCTCTGTTTTCGTCATGTTATCATCACTTTTTTGTTTTGTTATTTTTGCTTTGCTGGCACGTTGTTGTCGCTCTTTGTTATTGGTAATAAACAATAAAGCATTATTGACAAAATAACTTTCATCCTTGTTTCCATCACTATTTTGGCGCTTTTTCGAGAAGCTTTTAGATTTGGGTAAGGCCAAAG
This sequence comes from Proterorhinus semilunaris, assembly GCA_021464625.1. NCBI lineage: Eukaryota > Metazoa > Chordata > Actinopteri > Gobiiformes > Gobiidae > Proterorhinus > Proterorhinus semilunaris. The sequence goes on along the minus strand of CM038345.1, from coordinate 25,678,180 downwards.
AAAATGTTGAGGGTTAAAAGGTTACAAAGGTTAAAGGTTTTCTTACACAAAGTCAACAGACCAAAGTGAGAGTAAAGAGTTTGGCTCGTAAGATGAAGTTAATACATATCACGCCTCGATCATGTTTTCATCAGCTTTTGGAAAGAATCCCGACCAGTGACCAGCCACTAAAGACTTTGTGACAGTGAGCTGCGCCCTTGAGCAAGGCACTTATCTCCTTAATGTGCTCTGTGACTCGTAAAGGTGCTTCTTAAAGCACGTGGGTAATTCCCTGTGTCTAAATTTAGCCAAGCGTGGCGCTACTCTCGGCCGCACTACCAGGAATGTGCATTACAGTGAAAAATGCAAAGCGGGCCCTTTTTTTTTTTTTTTTTTAATGACACTTGCGCAAACTCAGCAAATACGTCCCCGGAAAGAGACTAAACGCATGGGGGAAAAAATGCCAATACAGCGATGGGATCATTTAACGAAAATCAACAGTCATCAGCGAAAAATACACCTGGCAGACACATATTTGTTGAAGGGGTAAAGGTGCGTGAGACGCTTTTGATGCTCTAACCCAGATTCTATTAGAGCCTTATAGGAACCATTATAAAGGTAAGACGATACGGCGAACTAGCTCGCATCGCTCTCCAGCTTCTTCACGGGGGATACATTAACCACCGGCTGCACTCTACTTTGCTGAGCGCGCGGCCTGATCGATAGCAATGAGAGGCAATGTAGAGGGTCCTATAGGAGCTAGAGGAAGGGGTGAGGGGTGGGGCAAGGCGACGGGGAAGGGGGGTGGGGGCAACCAGGTTTACGGGAAGATAAGGAGAATCGATTCAGGGAGACAAGAGCCGCCGTTATGTGGAGCGGTGAGGGTGGAGGAATGTGGCAATAAGACGGAGAACATTCACTTCATCAGAGCGAGACAGACACTAAATCATGCTTTATGTTCGAGCCGTGTCCAAACTGTTGTTGGAGAAATACGTCCCCCCTCCCCACCCGCGCGTGAAAGGACGACGGGGGCGCCATTGAATCAGAAACTTTTGTTGGAAGAGTTGGACGGAGAATTGTGCAGCACCTGTGCCCATTGTTTCAAGAGCTGAATGGGAGAATGAATGGGTGTAATAAATGGCCAGAAATGGTTCCGTAAAGCAGCATAAAAATGCATAACTTGCTGCGTTTTGGTCCCTTGGTTAAGCCACAGCAAAGTAGGCGCATATAATATTGGCAATTTTGTTTATTAGGTCGATTTTTACAAATAATGTACTTTTAACACAGAACTAATGAAAACAAAAACAAGTTTCCGTTCTCTGGTCATTATATTAACTTTTAAATAATCTTGTTGATATGTCCAACATTCATAGAAACAGAAGGATGCTTTCCTGTATTCATGTGTTATGTCTGTATGCAATTTTCAAGGCTAATATTTGTTTAGCCTGTAATCCATACCTTGGGGAAACCCTTTGAGCTGCTGCCCAGCCTGTAGACACATTTTCAGGGCTGGAAAAGGATAATGATATGAAATCTTTCTGAACGAGGTGGATGTTTTGCCGTGAGAGAAACAGCATAAGCTCAAAGGAAAGAAGACAGTCTGGGCCAATTACAGTGAAGTCAAATATAAAAATGGCTGAATTTTAAGAACGCTGCATCATTCAAGTTTTGCCTAAGGGTTAAAGTCAGGGTGAATCTGCTGTAAAACTCCATAAGTGCTTCGGAGTTGAAGTCGATAGCGATTGCTTTGCTGCAGTATCCATCTCCGAGATCAGTCAATGTGAATGATTCGGTGATGGAGTAATTGTCCATATTATGTTGGATCTGTCAGGAGCCATATAGGAGCGTGCTGCGTGAGGGTGAGATCAGAGCAGCTTTGTAGAAATCAAACAAAAAGCAAGGCTGACAGAGAGCCCTGGTAAGAACAAAAGACCTATAGTTAAAAGTGAACATTTCTCTTAATTCTCAAGTCTTAAGAGCAGGAGTCTCCAACCTTGTGTTCCCCTCGTGAGGAAACACACTCACACTTGGATAACAATAAAGTAAATATAATGTAAAATAACATACAGCTAAATGAATATCGCAATATAATGCATAATAATGCAAATCTTGCTAATTGAGGTGGACCCCCTAAACAATGTTGGAATTAGACAAAAAATGTTAGAAATTCTTTTTATGACCAAAGGAATGATTTAAAACTGGGGACATAATTTCAGAAGCCCCTTATGAGAGACCAACAGGTCCGGTTAGAACCATGAGGCCGTCCTTCTGTGGACCCACCACCTACAGGAGGAGCCATTAGGGGCTGGTGCTATGTGTTTTGGGCAACTCCGACAGCTGCCCCCACGACCTGGCAACGGACAAGTGGATGGATGGATGGACATAATTGGTTGACATTGGGGCGTTTGATGCACCCTAACATGTATCTGATCAAACCCATCCCGCTGCGTTCATAACCTTCAAATCTATAAAGTGCATTCCTCCCTGTACTTTCTGAGGCTCCCCTCCACCTCCGCCCCCATCCTCCCTGGATGTGTGGAGATAGCACCCTGTCAGACACAAGAGCAATTTATGATTGACATCCAATAAACTGCGCTGAGATAAACACTGCAGCGCCAGGGCTTCAGATACACACGGAGAATAGGAGTTAATAGTGAAAACGAGTCTTGCAATAGTGTTGCAGAAATGTGGACAGCAGGATCAGAGGAGAATGGCCTCGGGCCGTTTTTATTTTCCAGCACCACTTTGCATGTGCATTTTATTAGTGTGTCACTTGTAGCTATATTCTACAGCCTGAACAATGCAAAGAATAATTGTAAAGCTTAGCAAATGGCAAAGGATTGTTAATAAATTAATATAATCTCTAATGGCCACAGGATCGTATGTAATCTGTTAATACTGTACTTATGCAAACATCTCTGAAATAATGTAACTCTTAATAGTTCAGCAGTTCATCTTTCAGTCTTCTCTTAAATGTCAATGCTCCTAAGCGTGTTAAAAATGTGCACTTAAACTCAACATTGCTTCTAAAATGGAAAAGGAATATTGCAATAAGGTTGTTTTTGTTTCTAAAAACATGCAGCTCCATTGGCAAGAGTTTTTCACTGCACATTTGGTGATTGAAGACGTCGCGGAATCTTCTTGTCCTTCAAAGTAATAAAGCTGCATTTGTCTGCGTTTTCTTGCTGAGCACCCTCCTGAAAAGTGACCAGTGCGGGGAAAGGATATCTCCGCATTTTTGTTGGACTTCAAGAGAATATGATATGGGATATCATCTAGACACAACAGCACATTGGGGAATTACTTCATTCTGGTACTTTGAATCCCCCCGTGCTAAGTACGTCTATCTGCAGCCTGTTCCAATCGTCTCTCACATGTCGGTATATCTCTAAATTTTGGCCTGACAATCTAATTGGCCTTTGTTCTGCAAGTCGCAAAGTTGTCAGAAAAAAAATGCAACCAACCGTGAATCCCTGAAGAAAGTATGTGGAAGAAGATGAAGTGGTGACATTGATTCAATCTACAGCAGAGTAGAGTGTTCAGACTTTTCACACCAAGTACCACTTCATACAATATGACCTTACAGGTAGAACTAAAGGGGGTGTAAGAATCTTAAAAAAAACTAAATTGTGCTGAATGTTCGTTAACCACGTCCAGACGAGGACACCACCAAACTGAAGATAAATGAATGCAATAGAAGCACTTCGCTTTCACATTTGCTAAAAAGCAACCATCTATGTTCCGTTTTTAACACTCTGATATGTCCCACACTTTTTTTACACTTTGGCAGGCTGGAGAACACCCAAAAAACCTGCGAAAGTCGGTTGTCACATTTCTGGCACTGTCTGGCACATTGTTGGGCATGTGCGTCTCCCTGTCACCTCTCCCGCAGCATCAGTGACTCCGCAAAACCTCACCATGGGCTCCGAGCGACCTACGGCCTATCCCGCAACAGGACATCTACCCTTGCACCCCTGCGTCGATTCAACAAATTAAAAGGGCAACATTTTCAGCCCAACGTGAAGCTTTGGGCTCTGTGCAATAATAACGACAACTTCTTTGTTTAAATCAATAAACATTTTCACCGCTTTCCCCCCCCTTTCATCCCTGCTCTTGTTTGTTGCAATAAAACAATCCCAAATAGGCTCGCAGTCATTTACCTTCCCCTATAGCGCTTACTTCTGCGTGTTTCTTCATCCAGTTTGTGTCGTTTTGCCAAGCTCGAGGCTGAACTCTGAAGCATCGCTAACACTCTCACAGTCACACCCTTAAAGCCTTCATCATACGCCTTAACAAAAAAAGGCTCGAAAATCCAATACTCTATCTCTGGCTTTCCTCTGGCTTTCTGTTGTTTTCTTTGAGCATCCTCGTGCAATTGCGTCTTATTTTGCTTCCCCGTGGGATAATTTCTCTCCGAGCACCTGGAAACGCCGGCAATTTGCACATTCCGTGATGACAACTATTCCTGCCTCTAAACTACACATTTTTCTTATTTTTTTCCTTTATGTTCAAACACCAATTTCGCATGCCCGGCTCTCCCCCGGCCCCCTTTGAGCCCTCCTTTAGTCCATTCTTTCTCAATCCATTTCTATCAGTGAATCCCATGCTGTTTGTAAGCGTTTTAAAAGACATCTTTCTCTCCCCGCCCTTTGTTGTTGCGTTTTTGCTTGCTTACTTGTTTATTTCTTCTCCACCCTCGCGGCGCTCTGTGATTTCTTCTTAATCTCTCGATCTGGATTTTCCGCTCTTCTTCTTTTGTCGCTTACGTCGGTGGTGAATATTGAGCAGAGACACTGGAATCAGGTGAAGGTCACATTGGGCTATAAGAGAAAGCAATAAAAGACAGAGATGAGTGACGGGACACATGCATTCACACTGGGTGATAAATAATAAAACCTGTCTGAAAAATATGGTATTTTTGTGGACAAAGAGGACAAGGTAAAATAACCTTCAAAGCAAAACATGTTTGGGAAGGCCTTTAAACATTTCACACACAAAAAGACCCAGCAGCACAAATATGACAAGTACGAGAGCAATTGCTGAACCTGTTATAATATCATAGAACTGAGACATCCTAAGAGTGTTATTAGACAGGACGGTTCAGAATGAAAGGGGTGTCCAGGGTAAGTATTACATTTATAGCATTTAAAGTGAGGGCTGGACTTTTCTCTAGTCTATTGTGGTAAATGGTCTCAACTTATATAGTACATTAGGCACTCAAAGCGCTTTACAGTAAGGAACCTCTCACCCATTCATACACCAATGTACGCAGACACTTGCCCAAGGACACAACGACAGCGTGCACATTCAGGAGGTGGGATTCGAACCCGTGACCTTCCTATCATGAGATGACCCGCTCTACCATCTGCGCCACCGCCAAGTGAGTAAGTAAGTAAGTAGTGAGTTGGTAAGTGAGTGAGTAAGTAAGTAGTAAGTGAGTAAGAAAGTAATCAAGTGAGCCAGTAAGTAAGTGAGTAAGTAAGTGAGTAAGTAAGTAAGTAGTGAGTTGGTAAGTGAGTGAGTAAGTAAGTAAGAAAGTAAGTGATTAAGAAAGTAAGCAAGTGAGCCAGTAAGCAAGTGAGTAAGTAAGTAAGCAAGTGAGTAAGTGGGTAAGAAAGTAAGTAGTGAGTTGGTAAGTGAGTGAGTGAGTGAGTGAGTAAGTAAGTAAGCAAGTGAGTTGGTAAGTGAGTGAGTAAGTAAGTAGTAAGTGAGTAAGAAAGTAAGCAAGTGAGCCAGTAAGTAAGTGAGTAAGTAAGTGAGTAAGTGAGTAAGTAAGTAAGCAGTGAGTTGGTAAGTGAGTGAGTGAGTGAGTGAGTGAGTGAGTGAGTAAGTAAGTAAGCAAGTGAGCCAGTAAGTAAGTGAGTAAGTAAGTGAGTAAGTAAGTAAGTAAGTAAGTAAGTGAGTAAGTAAGTAAGTAGTGAGTTGGTAAGTGAGTGAGTAAGTAAGTAAGAAAGTAAGTGATTAAGAAAGTAAGCAAGTGAGCCAGTAAGTAAGTGAGAAAGTAAGTAAGCAAGTGAGTAAGTACGTAAGTAAGTAAGTAAGTAAGCAAGTAAGTGAGTAAGAAAGTAAGCAAGTGAGCCAATAAGTAAGTGAGTAAGTAAGTAAGCAAGTGAGTAAGTGGGTAAGTGAGTAAGTAAGTAAGTGAGTAAGAAAGTAAGCAAGTGAGCAAGTACGTAAGTGAGTAAGTAAGCAAGTGAGTGAGTGGGTAAGTAAGTAGTGAGTGGGTAAGTGAGTAAGTAAGCATATAAGTGAATAAGTGAGCAAGTAAGTAAGTCAACAAGTGAGCAAGTAAAGTCAGCAAGTAAGTAAGTACGTAAGGAAGCAAGTCAATTGTATTCATAGCACCTTAACAGACAGAGAAAGTGCTTCACAAAATGATAACTGAAATAAAAATAAAAATTTGAGTTACAATCACAAAACTAGTAGGTTTTTAGTTTGCTCTTAAACACATCAATAGAATCAAGCGGACATAAGGAAGGTCCATGGGCCTTAAATTAGTACGAGGATCCAAAGACCTGAGCCTCGGAGAGGGGCTATAGGAGGGAGCCTGACCATGCGAGGCTCTGAACGTCAGCATCAGGATTTTAAAGTAGAAACAAAAAGTGACTGGGAGCCAATGAAGGGCTTTTAGAATCAGAGTAATACTATGAGCCCTTGTGTTGGTGCGAGTCAGTGACCTTGCTGCAGAGTTTTGTTCCTGCTGAAGACGAGACAAGAAAATAACCCGTTAACAATTACAGTCTAAAAGGGCGTGGACAATTATTTCAAGATCATCTTTGGACACAATTGTTCTCAGTTTACAATTGTGTCCAAAGACGTACTGCCTCGTGGTCCTGTGCCCCTTAATTATGAACGATGTCCACTTCAAAATGCCTCTGCAGTGACACCCACCTGCACCCAGAGGCGTAAAGGCTTCACAGCGCGTGTGACTTTATGGGGCCAGGATTGGTGTCAACATCAATGGCTCAGTAATCACGATGAGAGCAGCCCCCGGGCCAGTCACCAAAGAACGCACGGCCAGTGTCACATCCACGCAGAAAGGCAGAGAGAGAGAGAGAAAAAAATAAATAAAAAATAACTCACAAAAACAGCAGAGTTCATACACGGGGGTCAATAAACCGGCCAGTGGAAAAGTCAGCCATATACACCGCGGCGCTGTGTGACAACGCGTGGTATCGACCGGGAACGCTGCGATGTGAAACAGGCTTTATTGATCTAAAAGAAGGAAAGCTAACACGCGCGTTAAGGAATAAAGTTTAAACTGCGGTGTTGACGAGATCACGAAATAGCTGCGATGTTGTTCATAGCCGGTCTCGAGCGATTGAAGTCTGGGCCCCGCGTGGCGTCTGCAGGTGCTCTGTTGGTGTTAGAAAAATATCGCTTTCACACCATTTCTAGTTACACGTCTGTCCGTGCCTCAAAACAAACCGTTCGGTGTCCTTTCAGAGCTTTCTTTAGTGATTATATAAGCACCGAAGTAATATTATTACACTGAATTATTCCACAAACGCAACCTGACAGATCACAGCGCAGTCGTAATGACGTAACCCATGCCGTTAGCTTCACCTTGACGTTAGATGCACTTATTTACCTACCGGGGTCACGTTGCTCTGTCAGTCGGTTAGACTACTATCTATATAAGTACTCCACTACAAGAAAATGTACTGACAAGAGTTGAGAGCCACTACCTGTTTTTTGTTTGTTTTCATTACAAACAATGAAAGAGGGGAGCCATTCAAGTATAATGTTAGTTGCGGTCCAGGGTCTCGGTCACAGAGATAACTAGCCAGCAAGTTCATAAAATGATATAAACGCTTTACAATGAGATGCAAGGTGCTTTCCCCCACACATATATGAGTTTACAATATACTAAAGGAGAACAAAACTAATTTCACTGCAAGTGCCCTTAAAGCCTAACTCTTTTAGAACAGATTTAGTCCCGGTTTAGTGTTGGTTTAGCTCTTCACATTCACAGTTAACGTCCACATTAAAATGTCTCTCTTTATGGATAACAATATAATGTTATATATATATTATATATATATATATATTATATATATAATGTTTTCTGGAAAAATCTGCTCTTTGGATACAAAAGGAAATAGACCCAGACTACAGTATAAGCCTATTTAGTCTGAGTGAGAAGTAACCAGAAAGTGCACTCATTCGCAAAAGTAATGGTCAGCTCAAATTAAAATTATTCCGTTGAGTCGTGTGTCAAAAGTGAAAAGCATTCGGCATGTTAAGGTAGAAATAACTCCAGGTACCAGACCTCCTCTTGTTCATCACCCCTTTTACTGCCACTGTAAGTTTCAAATCCGTTTCCATTACTGCCCACATCCAGAGGCAATCTCACCCAAAGCATTTCATCTGAACAACGCAGTAAACTCAAATATGAGTTAAGAAAGTGTCAGAAAAGCACAAAAAAAATAAAAAATAAAAATCCTTTAGTTCGCTGGGGCTGACTGCAACACTGACAAACTACTGCTATCGACTTTGCTTTTTCTAAAGGGAACAGAGCACTCAAAGAGCTACAAAAGCCCCTTCTCGCTATTGTTATGTAAAAGAATAAAAGCTTTATATTGGACGGCAGGCTTTTGGAAATCCAGTTAGTTTAATTAAATCTGCTGGAAAGCGAATTTGGACTTAATATGAGACCTCACGGCTGAGGCCAACTCATGTAAATCTGTGAGTGTGTGCTCGGTTTGTGGCTGGTAAAGCGCTTAACCCTAGAGTGAGCGTCTCCACCTGGGACTGAACCAGCGAGGCTTTAAAACAGCCGTCAAATCACTTTAAAGGCTCGCTCGGAAAAATTGAAATATGGACCAGGAACAGCTACTGCAAGAGCACACACGGAGACATTCAGGCAGGCGAGCGGAGGGGGGGGGGGACGCCGGGCTGGATTTTTGTGACAACGCGGCACTCAGTTGGATATCGCGATTTTTTCCTAAACAAGCAAGTCCTCCAAACCTCAGATTTCCATCGAATCCGTCCAGGAGAACAGCGCGGCCAACACTCCGGCGAGGCCACGCGAAAACACACAAACATGAAAGGAGGACTAGGGGTGGCGGGAGGGGGAAAAAAGCGGGAGGAAAAAAAAAGCTAGAAAAATAGGAAAATTAAAGGAACACCTGCAATACAAAGCGGTAATGTGCGGACTGAAGCCGGCGCCAAGGGAAGCAGCGGTGACTAACAGTTTATACCGGCACGGCTAATGGCGCGTGTGGGAAGATGGGGATATCTATAGAAGTGATGGCCTTTCTTGGACAAGAGAAAAGCAGGTCAATAAACAATGACGGCAAACAGGCATTACTGTAAGCATTAACAGTGGGAGACATCGAAATTAGAATCAGCAGTAGCTTTATTGTCGATGAGCGGCACCACTCAAACTTGTAACAATGGGATCCTTGATGTCGAAAGTGATACAAATCTAGGTTTTGGTTGCATTCTGTGAAGGATATTGATTGATATGGGGAATGTCGTCAGAAAGTTTAACGTGTGGCTCTAATATATAAAAAAAAGGTCCAGAGTTGCTGGCAGTGATAGTGATTAAGGGGCGACACTGCAGGCAAAACTTATATTTTATTCTTTTTAATTTTCAGGTTTTGGGCCCATTTGGTCTCATACACTTTCACCAAGAAACAAACAAAACATACCAAATCTTACCCAATAACATGTTTATTTACTGCACTGGTTTAATGTTTCTCTATAGACTTATATGGGAATTTGTCATTTCAAGTTCCATTTTCTTATTTTTGTCACATTGGTGCGACAATATCTCCAAATAAATAGCTACTACAGACGGCAAACTTTCCAGTCTTGGACTTAATAATAGTCTGATGGTTTTCGCAAAAGGAAGTTTTTATATCTAATTCCTAGCTTGATTTGTTGAGTTTTGATTGTTAAAAAACAAGGCGAAATTAGAATTTTTACAGATTTTTCCACTAATAAATAGCTTATTTTAGAACTAAACAAGTTATCCAAAATCCCCACTGGAGAAAGTCTGTGTAACTAATATATGAACAAAACAAAAGCATTTAAACCTGGCTCTCTCCATTAATTAGATTTTGTTGCTAAAAACAGGCAATTTTGGCATTTTTTATGCATAAATGTTATTTTTGTATAAAAACATAAATTGACAGAAAACTTGCAATACACAGACGGCATCGCATCATACAAGGGGGAGTGGCCTCATCAAGGGGGAAGGACGTATGTTTTGGGAAACACAGTTTTTCACTATTTCTAGCCATTTTCTGGCGGAATATAAATCACACATAAATCAACTCAAGTCTAAATCGGCCCCATATGGATGTTTGTTCACAGCATATTGTTCAGTAAAAGAGAAAAAAATAACTGCAGTCATATCTAGCATTAGCATTTTTCGTTATTTATGTAATTATGGGCAGTTTAACCACTTTGCTGCTCTCCATGTCTCTGTATCTTTATTGAATAGAAAACTATTCATCATTCAGCGGATAAAGTAGTTTTGGAGTAATTATATAAAGTTTAGATTTTTCTCCTCTTTGTTTCCCCCCTCAACTGCACGAATCCAGAGATGCCGTCTACTCTGTATAATTTTTTTTTCTCATGCAGCAATCGACAGCAAAAGTTTCAAATTGATATCTTTAAATATATTTTTTCCCCTATTCACCTTCAGTGTCTCGCCTTAAAAGTTAACAATCAAGTAGAATCATTTGTTCTTTACCATATTTTCCGGACAATAAGTCGCACTTTTTTTCATAGTACTCCGGAGCGACTAATCATAATATGTGATTTCCCCCCCCCCCCCCCCCCCACAGTTTTTTTAAAATTCAAATATATATTTTCACATGCCGCTAGAGGGCACTGCAGGATAATCGAGCAGCAGAAAGAAAGTTTGGAGTGAGCGAGAATCTCAAGAGGTTACTCTTACCGCAATTAAGAAAACAAAAGAAGCTAATCACGGGCTAAAAGCTAGATGGCTACAGCTAGAGGAACGAGTTCGGAAATGAGAGCTTGAAAAACGTGCTGCCGGGAGAGGCTCGTCAACCTTGGTAGTTGCCAAGGAGATTGTTCAGAGGTGACATTTCAATGGATTTAGTGTTTGGTTTGGAGAGTTTGGTATGTTCTTTATGCTATAGTTATATGTGGTCATACCACCTTTGCTATGCCCAATCCCGTCAGATCTTGGAAGCTAAGCAGGGAAGGGCCTGGCCGGTACTTGGATGGGAGACTGTTTGGTGGTGGTCCGAGGGGCCGATGGCGCAGACTGTTTGCCTCGCTTCTGTCAGTCTACCCCAGGGCAGCTGTGGCTACAACAGTAGCTTACCACCACCGAGTATGTAGTGAATAATGACGACAGTGTAGCACTTTGAGAAACTTGGTAATACAGGCTTGTAAAGCCTGTATTAGTGTAAAGACTATTATTATAGTTATCTGTTTATTTGACGTTAACATACAAGACACCTATTAATGTTGTTTATGCAACCATGTAGCTAACCATCAATATGTTACGTTAGCATACCGTACACCTATTCAGCCTGTTGTTTTTTCTTTATTAGGCAATTTTTGGCTAGTGCATCTTATACTCCGGGGCGACTTATCTATGTTTTTTTCTTCTTCATTGCGCATTTTTTGGGCGTTGCGTCCTATACTCGGGACTCCGGAGCGATGTATAGTCCCGAAAATACGGTACTAGCAGAAGTACTAGTAGAAGAAACTATAGTAGTAGTTGTGGAGCATTATCTCTCCATCATCAGCTCTCTAATGCTTATGAACACAGCTGCGTCCTGCCCTCCTCGGTCTGAGCTTTGCCAATCACGCCTCATTGTGACAGCTTTAGTCTTTTAATTGCCCGGCCCCAAATTTAATATTGTTTGAGCTGACAGCCTCTTGATGAGCCGAATGAAAGACAAGACGACCGTGTAACCGTCACTTCCCCTTCCCCTTTGATGAAAACAGAACTCTGAGATTCTAATCACATGCAAAGAACCTCTCTTTGAGCCGCCGCCAGATTGACTATGATGGGGTCTGCTTTCTTGGACCAAATGTGCGCAACGGTCGCTCTAATCAGCGGCGCGATTGGAAGAGGCATGTGGCAATAAAGCCCAACAAAATGCCTGCCAGTGCCCATTAGCGACAAGCACTCCCCCCCCCCCCCCCCCCCCAAAAAAAAAACAAAAAACCTGGCCACACAAGCTAACACTTACGCGGATTTGTCAAGCTGGACATCTGGACAAGGTCAGGGCTCCATTTAAAGAAATAAGTGGCCCCAAAGTGCGCGCCTACTCCTCCTACTCCTACTCCAACTCGACCCACGCCTCGAACGACGGAAGCAGTTCAGTTCAGTCGGTGTTTCGCATATTTGCCCCCCCCCCCAAAAAAAAAAATCAATTTAGCGCTGACATTTTAACCTTTGCAAAGTGTACCAAATTACTCAGAGGTCACAATGTACAAGTTGATATTATTTAGCTGTGACCTCCATCTGCTGCAAGTCAAATCATCAAAAAGGGTAAATGTAGAAGTGGAGTTTGAAAAGGACTTCAGATTTTGAAGGTGTCGTACTTCCTCTGAAGTATCTGCCATTTTTTTTTTCTATTTATTTGATCTTATTTTGAGATACAGTGGAAAAGAGCGAATAGCCTTGGTGCTTCAAATCCCTCACTGTTGTGTACTGAGGTACACTTTATCCACCTTACCTCCAGTGTCTGACTCTGGTGTATGAAAGACAGTGTAAACGGTTCCTTGACCTAAAGCGCCCCAGAAGGGATCCTATTGTACAATTTTACACCTCCGTGATCCTGGCCCCTCATACTGTATATTTAAAAAAAAAGTAAATCATTTGTGCTAGGTTTGTGCTGTTATCGTTTTTGAGATATTAACGATTGTTTTACTGGTCAGACCTGAGGTCACCCTGCCCCTTATAAAGCTCCAAAACGGCAAAAAATGGTGTCAACTGTTTGTGCTACGTCTGTTCTGTGTTGTGCTGTAATGGTTTCCGTTTGTGCTGGTTCAGCTTTTAAAATATTACAAATTTTAGAGCCTCGTGCCATTCCGAACATCCTTGCGTGTCGTGTGCGCACGTTAGTGGAGCGCGGCAACACACACTGTTCGCCAAAAAGAATCATCAGTATCTCAAAAACAATAACGATTGATTTAAAAAAATATATAAAGTTACATTTTAAGGGGGGCCAGCTTCACTCGGCTAATTTTTAGGGGAAACCGGAGCACCTGGAGGAAACAACACGGGGATTTGAAATAGTAGTATAGCATAGGAAACACAAATACTGTAAAAAACAAAAACAAATCAGAAACATTTAATTGCTCTACTGCTCTATGGGCTTCATCCAATCTGCTGCAAATATTGCAATAAAAGTCCGTCCTCATAAACTGGGATCCGCGTTGATATGACTGTGCTTTTTTTAATTGATCTGTCATATCAGTCCGGCTTTTGCCAGGTGACCAAACATGACCATTTATCTTCTCTATATTGAGGTTTTTCCCGGGGCCAGCTCTCGCACCAGGTGCCGCTCCATATTTCATTTCCATTGTCATCCTGTGAGTGCACTAATAACCTCCGTGGCTCAAACCAATATCTCTCGCCAAAAACATCATGCCGAAGCCTCCGAGCTCCAAACAGGATATGAGTGCAGGATAGGAGACACGTCCCCACTTCACGGCAGCGAAATCTAAAATCACAATCGCTTTATCTGACAACAAATTCTTCTTTCATTGCGCAAAAACAATAGGATTTTCAGAGAGCTGTGGTGTTGGTGCCAGGAGCTCGCGGTTGGTTTGTTCCCACCCAGAGTGCAGTGCCAAAGGGTGTGATAGCATCTGTGCACTGGGCTGCTGGTTCAGGCTGGCGCCAACGATGAATGAGAGAGCGCAGAGAGGCAAAAGTTCAGCATTTAAAAACCTAGAACCAGACATCGAACACCGAACAAGGCCAAGGTTTACATGGCTCACCGGCTAACATGTATAATGTATGATGCCCCTTTGTCATCTTAAAGTATTCATCACACAGGTTTAGAAAGTGGTTTCTTAATAATACTGTGTGTTACGGAACAATCGCGTCTTCCTCCTTCTTACCAAACACGTTTGTTACAAGTTCAGGTTTCGTGCTGCGCCGTTGTTGCGTTTGCCTGTTGTTACAACTGGTAAAGTTTATGACAGATTCAGTTCATTTTGACCTATTTTTGTCCCGCCACTCCTATCCCGTTATCCCCAGCTCCACACCCATGCCGCCGAGAGACCACGCAAATACAAAGAGCACAAAGACTACGACTGTCAAAACTCAACTTTTAAAACCAAAGCTTGCTTTGAAAAGTCGTCTCAAGAATACTTATTCTCACATTTTCCTCTCTGGATTTCCCTCCGATTGCAATAAAGCATGTCAAATTGGAGGTATTTCTTTAAGAGTGAACTTCTTATGTCGGAGCTTCAGCTGTTATCAGAACATTCTTTAGGCCTGCAGTGATGGGGGCAGGCGATCTACTAGATAATGGTCCTCGTGAGTAAGAAAAATGTCTATGTCAAAAAATAAATAAAAATGCATTAAAAAAACACCATATAATCTATACATGGTGCCCATCAGAGAGAATTACATGGTTCTACACTGGAAAAGGACTAATCATCTGTAGGACGGAATTACTTTCATTTAAGAAATCACTACAACTAAATCCTAGGTGACGGGTCAGACAAAGAGCGGTTCAGAAGCCCCTTATGAGAGACGAACAGGCCCGGTTAGAACCATGAGGCCGTCCTTCTGTGGACCCACCACCTGCACGAGGAGCCATAGGGGCTGGGGCAATGTGATTTGGGCAGCTCCAACAGCTGCCCCCACGACCCGGCAACGGACAAGTGGGAGAAAATGGATGGATGGACTACAACTAAATTTGATCTAGTATGGGATAAGATAAAACCTGGTAGATTACTACCAATGGAACAAGCACATTTGTCCTAATTCAGATTATTTTGTATAATTTGAGGTGAAAAAGACACAGTATGTATCTGTAATTTTAAATGTAAAAGTGAATTTGTCTGATTTCAAGTGGGATTAATGCTTGTTCCATTGGCATCTTATCTTAGATTCGTTCATATCAACTCAAGCTCAACATAAAGTACCCTTAATTGAAGTGATTAGAAGTCATTTATCATTGATCTAATTTGAGGTGGTCTTTTTTCCAGTGTATTAGGAAAACATCGAGAGCAAGAGTCGAGTTTCAACAATGTCTTTCGCGAGTTGGCGCTATCTCCCAGACACAGACGCCTAAACGAACCTTAATGAAAACACAGACGCGCGTCGTGTTTGAGCAGCTGAGTTTTCCCTGAAGGCCAGTGATGCAAACAGGCTTTTCTTTTAGCGTCTAAGTGTCATCTTTAAGAGGTGTAAAGAAAAAAAAGTTCCACAGACTGACTGACACGCACCATCAATACCGTTCTTCAAAAGCTCATATCTCCTCAGAGCTTATGGCAGGAGCGGTAACACACTGCGGCCCGTATTTCTCGCACAGCGGCTCAGGTCTTACAAGACAAATGGGGCTACGTCAACTATATATCCTTCATAGTGTGCTGTGGTGAGTGATCGAGCCGCTGGTACTGAAGTGACTACTCCTCGTGTCATTATGATCCCGGTGAAGATTAGATGTTCCGTGTTAGGAAAGCTTGCATGCGCTTGAATCGAAACGAACTGCTTAAAACGTACAGTCCCCATCCCACGTTCTCTCCTAAGTGTTTGCGGTGTACTATCGAAATACCGAACTCTCGCCTTCATGCGGAGTTGTGTTGACATAAGGAGACGGGACGTGATGGGAGAGCAGCGCCTTCAGCTCTGTAGTCTTCTCACTGCAGCCTCACACAGGATTTATTCCAATATTTGTCCCATAATAAAGAGTAAAGCCAAACAAATCCATCCTGCTGAGGCGCTCGCTCGCTCTAGTTTACTCGACCACTCTCATCACGCACACGTACACACACACACGCTCCACCGCTCTCTGTTCAACGCCATCCCTAAAAAACATCAAGACAACACGACCGGCTTTGGAAAAAACCTGGGAACCCACGGTGAGATCCATGGGCGCCCGCAGCAACTGTAGTAAACATGTTACCTATGTGTTAGTGATGTCAGGCGTATAAGCATTACAGCCATTGTGAGGGATCGAGGGTAAGGTGACACCGCGCACGGAAACTGGAGAGAAATGTTGATTGTGTGTGTGTGTGTGGGGGGGGGAACAGACGGACACAATGCTTGTTCTGCGAAGTGATAGCCGGAAGAAACATTCCTCCGTGCACCTCAGCGTTGATATTTAATGCGTTTAAATTTAAAATGTCTATGAAAAGACGGGCCGCACTGTGACGAACCGCGCGACAAAAGTATTGTTTTATTTTCGCGAGACACTATTGTCATTACACAGTGTCTTAGCCCCCCCCATGGGAGCCCAGAACAGTACCTTCCACCTGTGATTACACTCCAACGCAGCATAATGTTCCCCATCGGCCTCTCTCCACACTGTGGCCCATTCAAGGTCACAGAATAAGTGCCATTTTTTTTATTTTTTTTATTCTCTTTTCATTCTGTGGACTGCCTAGAGACCGAAGTATCCCGTTTCATTTGCTTTCCCCTCAACACCCCTGCCTTCTGTAAGACACAAAGTAGCCAGCTGAGGGTCAGACCACAGCTGAAAAAGCACAGAGCCAGGGATCCCTGCACAAGAGGAATGAGTGTATGGGGATAAACGTTCATAAATTCCCGTATTCATTGCTATAGAACCACTGGACACTGGATTTACATGCTATTTAAAGGTGATGGCAGTTTTATCAATCATTATGGCTGCACAAAATTGTGATTTTTTTTTTCTGACAAGCATTGCAATAGTGATTAGATCTGTAGACAGGTCTGTACAGGGAGAAAGCGGGCAGAGATATGGCAAATTGTGTAAACCAGATATCCATCTTTCTGAGGCAGATAACTTTATCTGCTGTGATCTAACTCTTGAGCCATCACGCAGCCATTTGGAGGTTGAAGAGAGTTATCTATTTATCCCGCAATTGCACATTATTGACGGCTCCCATTCAATTATGGCGTTAAAAGCAGCCAGTGCTACTGCAGTTAATAATAATAATAATGTATTGGTTTTATAAAGCACTTTTCTGGACTCTCAAATACATGGCATTATTCATTCACTCCATACTCGGTGGTGGTAAGCTGCTATTGTAGCCACAGCTGCCTTGGGGTAGACTGACGGAAGAGAGGCAACCAGTCTGCGCATCGGCCTCTCCGACCACCAACCACTCACTCACTCACTCCATTCACCAGGCTTCCTGGTGTTCCCAAACGATCTCCTATCCAAGTACTGACCAGGCCCTTCCCTGCTTAGCTTCTGAGGTCTGACGGGGTCGGGCAGAGCAAAGGCGGTATGACCCCGAGTTAGGCTCAAACCACATAATCATTAAAGGGGATCTTTGAGTTATAACATCATGTTCATCCAAAACAAACCTGCAGTATATTTTGCTTCAGTCACACAATTTTGAGTAATCCTTTTTAGCTTGATAATTTCTTCTTCCATCACTAAAGTCAGTATTTCCTGGGTTTTGTCGCGTAATAGATATAAGATATAGATATAACGGGGAGGTGTCCACCACATATTTAAATCGTCACCTGACTCGTTCTGGACTCAAACTGTATTTATCACAGCGCTATTAAGTTGTTAGCATGCCGTTAGCACAACAAATGGTGGTGTCTTGTTTTTTCTCATTCATAATTCCCCTGCAACCAGCGGAGGGCCCTCCACAAAGGCCAGCAAAATCCCTAAAGACAAGGCATTAAGCGCCCTTTCTATACGCAGATTAATTTAAATTTAAATAAAAGTGACAAAGCTGAGGCGCGCAAAAGCAAGTTTTAAAGTCACAATTATGCACCATATGTCCACTTTCAGACAGACTACACAAAAACCATCCACCTCTCCGTGATTCTCTTGTTTTTTTCGTGGGGCAGACAGACCCACCATTTGGGAGCCACTGATTTACACTGTGCACATGCAGGTGACAGCGACAGTAGGCGCCCCGATGGTTAACGTGTGGCGGGGCATGCACAAAGGCCCATAGTAACTGCCTGGCCTCCCGGGACCCTTGGGTGAGCTGCGTGTCCCACTCACTGTAGCCTCAGCCCTCAGGGACAGAGAGCGGCGACAGGAGCGAGACACCTAAACAAATGAGATCACTACTACTCTGGAGGAAGTTACCTCAGCCTGCCCCCAGTCTGTTGCAACCGCGACCTCGCTCCATACGGCTAATCCTAATTCAATTTTACTGGGTCAGCAAGCCCAAATTACTGAGCGTCTTTTTTTGGTACAAGTTCTGTGCCTGCAGCAACTAGAAAAAGACGAAAAACTAAGCACTGCTAGAACCGTCACACCTCAATACCATTCAAACAAAACATGGTTACTTTGGGAAAAGAGTGGCTGCCAAAAAGCCTTGGAACAAAAAGAGTGATTTCAACAGTTTTCTCCTTCGCAGAAAGTGACAAAATATAACTTGCCTTTTATTGTAGCCAAGTTTGAAAGTACTAGTGATCTAGTCTTACAGCAGGGAAAACATATTACATTTTGGAGAAGAGATGCACAATATCTCAGAAAATGATTCGCTAACTGCACATCAATCAATCAAATCTCAGAAAGTCTCTCCGAACCAGCATGTTGTTCACATTTAGAAGAAATATAAATAGACCCAGGGCAGATGACGAGTGTTGACGACCAGCCGACAGTGACGACAGGCAGTAATAGCCTGGTCATTTGGAGGGAAATAACTCAGCCCTCTATCCTGGTATGGGGCATCTGCTGTGCTTACAAACAGCAGGTGACTGAGGCCGGCCCACATGTCCCGCCTGTTTAAGGCCACCCTAATAAGCCCCTAATCGAATCCACGGACACTGAGACACAAAGGAGTTGCATCATGACGGATTAGGCTTATCACGCCCGCACGGAAACATGGCCCACGCAATAATGGTTCCGCAACGACAGGACAAACAAAAGGCATAGTAATCTCAGCTCAATAACAAGAAAAATGCTATTGTATTTGCTCCTCTTCAAGCCAGAGTGTAAAGTTTCAAGACTCTTTCACTCGCCTCCATCACCCACAACCGAAGACATCGCCGAAGACCTCATCAGCATTAAGCAAACTTTCAACTTGCAAATAGCTGTTTTGAATTGATCCTCAATATTCAAAATATTGCTGTTCTTTCTTACATTGTGCAGCCCTAATGTCACAGGGTCATAAACTACACAATCACTGGTCCTTTCACTGTGGACTATTTTCTAACAGTTTGGTCCAATGCTAAATAAAAGAAGTCCTATAGGCTACAGAATCGAGCGGCTTGTATGGTTTTAGGCTGTGACAATGAAACCAGCGCTAAACTCACCCTTAATAAACAGATGTGGTTATCAGCGCAGGGTAGAACACTCTCTTCCCTATTATTATTATTATTATTCCTAAAAAACATTATGACTAAGCGTCCTCAAATACAATTGAATAATCCGTCATTCAGTAATGATCCACATAATTATAGTACCAGACACGTCATTGCAAATAAATGTTTTCTCCCAAAAGAGCCTGATCAATCAAACAGCCTGAAAAGAACATTCTCTTATAGTTACCATAAAAAAATAAAATTAAAAAATTAAAAACTTTGGGAGTAAAACCATTAAACTACAAATATGGAAGTACAATCTGATATGAAAACTGAAAATTATGTTTCTGCTTATGTGGAAAAACTGGAGATGGACGGCATAAACACAATTTTGAATTCTGGATGGGGAAACTTAAACATTTTAAGATATATATGTATATATATGTTTAGCAACAGCATGGATGCACTAATGGGGATCCTAAATTAAAAAAAAAACACTTAGCTAAATTAGGTCACTGCTCACTGCCGAGCCATCAAAAAAAGTCACAAACGGCGAACAGGAAGCGCGGGAAAGGCCACCCGACCACGCTGCGCGGCTGAGGTAATCTTTTTTGAATACCCTATGACAACAGCCACCTCACCCTCTCCATCACTCCATCCATATACCCGGGCGTGCACTCCTCATTTTTACTTAGTTGCTTGAGAAATGACTGCAGCCAGACTGGCCCAGCGGGAGGTTTGATCCTGCAAGTGCACACACACGCGCACACACACACACACACACACACACACACACACACACACACATACGTGGTTTTATGGTTTATGTTGACCTTTTGGAAAAACCAACCCTGGTGTGGTTTAAGAGGACTATGGTTTCCCAAGGTCCTAGAGAGATAAGCTCTGGATAGACTAACTGTAAAAAATCTGAAAAAAATTTAGGTCTATTTAACATCCTTGTATCAGCTACGGTTGTCTATACACAGCCACCGACCAGAAGGTGGTTCATGAGGACCAAAGATGAATTATGAGGACTTTAAACATAACTGAACCACAATTCCCCTATGAGAGACCAACAGGCCCGTTTGGAACCATGAGGCCGTCCTTCCGTGGACCCACCACCTGCAGGAGGAGCCATAGGGGACTGGTGCTATGTGATTTGGGCAGCTCCAACGGCTGCCTCCACGACCCGGCAACGGACAAGTGGGAGAAAATGGATGGATGGATGAACCACAATTAGAGGCTGGAAAAGTTTTAATGTTCTTCATACATACACTCCATGCTTATCCATCTTTTACCTTTAGTTGTCTTTTATGTGCTAGTCCACGATTTCTCACAAAGTCTCTTATATTCTGCAGTGTTCTCTGACTTAAGGCCATTTCTGCTTGCTTACACTGAGTTACTTCATTTTTTGTGGCCAGTTTTCCTCTCTTGATGTGTTTTTTAAAATGCCGCATTACAGCTGCTTCTTCAGTCTTTGACCATGCTCTTTTTGTCACTCTGCGTTTTGGTCCAGGTTGCTTTGCAGGCCTCTGTGCTGCCTCTGAAAAGGAAAATTAGGAATTAATTTAAACAAAACAATGTGAATAAGTCAGAGCAAGACTACTACAAGAGTAAACAGAAGAACTTGCCTTCAAAATCAGAGGTATCTCCATCAGCTATGTCGATCGGGTCATCATCTATAACCACAGTTGCCGCTTGTTTCTCAGCAGAGTCCCCCGAGTCACTGTGACTCTCCTCTTCGGCCTCATCTGCACTGATGGGAATTTCATCTAAAAACAAAAGGGGGATTCAATTCAATCAGCCCGCTCCTAAAGCCACCAGGCCTGGGAAAACTCACCAAGGCTGGGGCTAAGATCCCCAGCCGGCTCCTAAAGCTACCAGCCCCGCACCGACATCCACCACAATGACCCACCCTCTACTCCACTTACACTACCCGGCTCAGGGCACTCCTACCCCGGCCTACGTGCACACACTCGCCCCCCTGGCTCCTCTGGACCTCCTCTGACCAGCCTGCTCCTAAAGCTACCAGCTCCGCACCGACATCCACCACAATGACCCACCCTCTACTCCACTTACACTACCCGGCTCAGGGCACTCCTACCCCGGCCCTACATGCACACCCAGATAAGAGATACATTTAACAAACCTTCAAGTTCAATCTCCTCCAGCGTCTTTCCTTTTAGCGAGGAAATGGATCCCTTCTCCATTAAAAGCAATACTTTGGATATCTTTGCAAGTTGTGTTGTTGGAACAGGCAGTCTGTAGAATTCCCTGTGTACGCGGATATCATGTCCAAGGAAGTCTGCCACCTGATCCAGCTCATTCTCCTGGAGGTTTAAGACTTGAGATAGCGTGGCCACATGTTTCCTGAGACCCGTCGACCGGAGGTGCTCGGGGTACTTTGTGTCGCACTGTGTGGAGAAACGTCTCAGGCAGTCACTTCCTCTATAATGGGTTGGTGCTTTGGGTCGTGCAAATAAGAATGGGTTTGAGGGAGACACACCACATTCTTTCCTCTTATTTGTGAGTAGTGTAAGACCATTGACAACAGGTCGGGGGAGAAGAACTGCAACTTTTCTCCCTCTTTTACCCATAATTTCCACGCGACTTAGATACCGGCAGAGCTTCTTTTCTGTGTCCGATAAACCAAGGCTTACATCCGCATGAAGTTGTTGATTATCCCTCTCCAGAAAATGTTTCAGAGGCATTTTGGAAACCTCTCCAGCTCGCCGACGGTTGAACACAATGATTTGTGTGAGCAACACCATGGCAAGACGGGCATAAGTTTGAGCATCATCTGTTTCTTGCAGTTTGCTTGTGGCCTCTTCTGCTGCCTTTTCCAAAAACTTGTGAAGTTTCACAACATCTTCAGTGAATGGTAAGGTTAACGGTTTATTAAACTTGGCATCACTCAGTGTGTTAAGGGCATTGTGAGATACATATTCTTTCCACTTGGTACTGAGCAACTTCTTAAATGTTTCAGTATACTTCACCAGCTTCTCATCTTCTGCCATCAAGCCCCGGCAGTGGATGATGTCGCAGATCTTATTCAGTGTGTGGCCGAGTTTAAGAGCAAGGCTCGGGGTTTTGTACGAAAGATTGTCATCATTAAAACCTGCTACCTTTTTGACCGCTTGTACCACTTTCTCAAAGTTTGCAGGCCTAACAGCATCTTCCAGGGTCGGCACAGAGAAATCTGTCCGCAAGCACAGCAGCAGACGTCCCACTTCTCTCAGTTTTTGTCTTATGTATTCATACTTTGTTGTATCCTGTCCATGAATGTTGTAAAGTGACTGGGCAAACTGGAGAATACAGAAGTCATTTCGCACAACTGATCCAACTTCATCCACGTTCATAACACTGAGAAGCTTCCAAACCCCACCCGAGATTTGCGCACATAAGGCGGCATCCTGAGCTGATGCAGAGCCGAGGATCCTTCTCCTTCCAGACGTCTCTTCTTGGTTTGCATCTTCGGGTTTGTGAGGGCACCTGCGAGTATGCCTCCATAGTTCTTTGCGGAGAAACATGCCTTGACAATACATGCAGTGAATAAACTTTCCATCCAAAGCTTTTTTTTTGCATCGTCGCTTCACTTTCAATTGCCCTTTCCCACTTTGTAATACTGCTTGATTATGTAAAAAGTTCCCTTTATTCCTAATTTTTTCAATCCGTTTGTTGCGCTCCTTGACATCAGTAAGGGAAAAGACTTGTACAATCTCTGCATTGGTCTTGTGTGTTTTAAGATGTCTCGATATTTTCTTCTGGGGCTTACCGCAGACAAAGCAGTAATTTATGGAACTTGTCCGCTGTGGGTCTCCTCTTCGTGGACCATTCTCTGAATGCAACTCTGAGGTGTATGAAGAACTACCTTGCTGGCTGGTTCCCGGTGCACTAGAAGCAGGAGCAAGACTTGTATCCGACTTTTGTGTCAGCCATATATTTGGATGGGGGAGCTCATCTAAATCTTCATCACCCACATAGTCTGGGTCTGAGTCTGGGTTGTTTTTTTCTTGTGCCATCTCCTGCCTTTGGTCCTTCCCAGTGTCACTCTGAAAGATAAACAGACAATACTTGAACCTACAAAGAACCACCCAGGCTGGGGCTAAGTTCCACAGCCAGCTCCTAAACCCAATACCCCGGTCCCCAACTCATCAGGGCCGGGGAAAACTCACCAAGGCTGGGGCTAAGTTCCACAGCCTGCTCCTAAAGCTACCAGCCCCGCACCGACATCCACCACAATGACCCACCCTCTACTCCACTTACACTACCCGGCTCAGGGCACTCCTACCCCGGCCTACGTGCACACACTCGCCCCCCTGGCTCCTCTGGACCTCCTCTGACCAGCCTGCTCCTAAAGCTACCAGCTCCGCACCGACATCCACCACAATGACCCACCCTCTACTCCACTTACACTACCCGGCTCAGGGCACTCCTACCCCGGCCTACGTGCACACACTCGCCCCCCTGGCTCCTCTGGACCTCCTCTGACCAGCCTGCTCCTAAAGCTACCAGCTCCGCACCGACATCCACCACAATGACCCACCCTCTACTCCACTTACACTACCCGGCTCAGGGCACTCCTACCCCGGCCTACGTGCACACACTCGCCCCCCTGGCTCCTCTGGACCTCCTCTGACCAGCCTGCTCCTAAAGCTACCAGCTCCGCACCGACATCCACCACAATGACCCACCCTCTACTCCACTTACACTACCCGGCTCAGGGCACTCCTACCCCGGCCTACGTGCACACACTCGCCCCCCTGGCTCCTCTGGACCTCCTCTGACCAGCCTGCTCCTAAAGCTACCAGCTCCGCACCGACATCCACCACAATGACCCACCCTCTACTCCACTTACACTACCCGGCTCAGGGCACTCCTACCCCGGCCTACGTGCACACACTCGCCCCCCTGGCTCCTCTGGACCTCCTCTGACCAGCCTGCTCCTAAAGCTACCAGCTCCGCACCGACATCCACCACAATGACCCACCCTCTACTCCACTTACACTACCCGGCTCAGGGCACTCCTACCCCGGCCTACGTGCACACACTCGCCCCCCTGGCTCCTCTGGACCTCCTCTGACCAGCCTGCTCCTAAAGCTACCAGCTCCGCACCGACATCCACCACAATGACCCACCCTCTACTCCACTTACACTACCCGGCTCAGGGCACTCCTACCCCGGCCTACGTGCACACACTCGCCCCCCTGGCTCCTCTGGACCTCCTCTGACCAGCCTGCTCCTAAAGCTACCAGCTCCGCACCGACATCCACCACAATGACCCACCCTCTACTCCACTTACACTACCCGGCTCAGGGCACTCCTACCCCGGCCTACGTGCACACACTCGCCCCCCTGGCTCCTCTGGACCTCCTCTGACCAGCCTGCTCCTAAAGCTACCAGCTCCGCACCGACATCCACCACAATGACCCACCCTCTACTCCACTTACACTACCCGGCTCAGGGCACTCCTACCCCGGCCTACGTGCACACACTCGCCCCCCTGGCTCCTCTGGACCTCCTCTGACCAGCCTGCTCCTAAAGCTACCAGCTCCGCACCGACATCCACCACAATGACCCACCCTCTACTCCACTTACACTACCCGGCTCAGGGCACTCCTACCCCGGCCTACGTGCACACACTCGCCCCCCTGGCTCCTCTGGACCTCCTCTGACCAGCCTGCTCCTAAAGCTACCAGCTCCGCACCGACATCCACCACAATGACCCACCCTCTACTCCACTTACACTACCCGGCTCAGGGCACTCCTACCCCGGCCTACGTGCACACACTCGCCCCCCTGGCTCCTCTGGACCTCCTCTGACCAGCCTGCTCCTAAAGCTACCAGCTCCGCACCGACATCCACCACAATGACCCACCCTCTACTCCACTTACACTACCCGGCTCAGGGCACTCCTACCCCGGCCTACGTGCACACACTCGCCCCCCTGGCTCCTCTGGACCTCCTCTGACCAGCCTGCTCCTAAAGCTACCAGCTCCGCACCGACATCCACCACAATGACCCACCCTCTACTCCACTTACACTACCCGGCTCAGGGCACTCCTACCCCGGCCTACGTGCACAGACTCGCCCCCCTGGCTCCTCTGGACCTCCTCTGACCAGCCTGCTCCTAAAGCTACCAGCTCCGCACCGACATCCACCACAATGACCCACCCTCTACTCCACTTACACTACCCGGCTCAGGGCACTCCTACCCCGGCCTACGTGCACACACTCGCCCCCCTGGCTCCTCTGGACCTCCTCTGACCAGCCTGCTCCTAAAGCTACCAGCTCCGCACCGACATCCACCACAATGACCCACCCTCTACTCCACTTACACTACCCGGCTCAGGGCACTCCTACCCCGGCCTACGTGCACACACTCGCCCCCCTGGCTCCTCTGGACCTCCTCTGACCAGCCTGCTCCTAAAGCTACCAGCTCCGCACCGACATCCACCACAATGACCCACCCTCTACTCCACTTACACTACCCGGCTCAGGGCACTCCTACCCCGGCCTACGTGCACACACTCGCCCCCCTGGCTCCTCTGGACCTCCTCTGACCAGCCTGCTCCTAAAGCTACCAGCTCCGCACCGACATCCACCACAATGACCCACCCTCTACTCCACTTACACTACCCGGCTCAGGGCACTCCTACCCCGGCCTACGTGCACACACTCGCCCCCCTGGCTCCTCTGGACCTCCTCTGACCAGCCTGCTCCTAAAGCTACCAGCTCCGCACCGACATCCACCACAATGACCCACCCTCTACTCCACTTACACTACCCGGCTCAGGGCACTCCTACCCCGGCCTACGTGCACACACTCGCCCCCCTGGCTCCTCTGGACCTCCTCTGACCAGCCTGCTCCTAAAGCTACCAGCTCCGCACCGACATCCACCACAATGACCCACCCTCTACTCCACTTACACTACCCGGCTCAGGGCACTCCTACCCCGGCCCTACTTGCACACACTCGCCCCCCTGACTCCTCTGGACCTCCGGGGACACACAGCCCACATCTCGGACCCACTCTTAAGCACCCCTCCTCGGACTACACCCCCCAACTCATCCAGGCCGGGGAAAACTCACCAAGGCTGGGGCTAAGTTCCACAGCCAGCTCCAAAACCCAATAGCCCGGTCCCCATATCATCCAGCCCGGGGATAAATCCTCCAGGCCGGGGCTAAGTTCCATTCAGAAAATACTTGATAACGTATATTTAACAAGGACTAGATACTTACCAATATATTTTCTTGTCTTCTTTGGAGTGAACTTTCTCTTGGTCCTTCTTCTTCGCATTACCATTAGATGTCTTCCGAAATCACTCAACATGCCCGGACACATATCCCGCACGTGTCCCCATAAAGAACCAATCACAATGGAGCCTTCAATACCGCCAGAGTAGGGTAGGGGGAGCACATCATACACTCCATACACAAGAAGTCAGGTTGGGGTATTATATGGACGTCAAATAAACTTTCAATTTATGGTCTTTAAAAGCTAAGAATTTAAAAAAACTTGATATGTGCATGATATATTATCATTGAGCATTAAAAGGACTTCAGAAAAACAATGAAATTATGCTCTTTATATGCTAAAAATTAAAATACAAAATCTTGGTT
Organism: Proterorhinus semilunaris; assembly: GCA_021464625.1. NCBI lineage: Eukaryota > Metazoa > Chordata > Actinopteri > Gobiiformes > Gobiidae > Proterorhinus > Proterorhinus semilunaris. The sequence goes on along the minus strand of CM038345.1, from coordinate 25,651,194 downwards.
TATGAGGACCGTAGCATAGTCCTGCTAATCCCCTTAGGTTCTCGTAGTGCTGGTGAGTAGTCAGGTCAATTGGCTCCATAAACCATATATACAGACACACACACACACACACACACACACACACACACACACACACACACACACACACGAGGAAGGACTTAAGAGACAACGCTGTGTCAGTGATCTGTCAGTGGGCAACAGTGCGGAGCAGGTGTGTGAGTGGTTATTTGGGAGGAAGGAAGGGGGGGCGGTGGGGGGAGAGAGAGACCTGTGAGTGAGCGGGAGAGCGGGAGAGCGAGGGCGAGAGTTAGCCATGCACGACTAACACACACCAAAGCGCACTCTGAACAACATGGTGCGGCTCATTTGTCCACGCTGACAGGGGAGAAGAGGGATGGTTCCAGACAAGAGCATGCCTTGAAGGAGGACAGGTGCGTGTGATCGAGAACTTGTAAGATACGGAGGTTTAGGTCGCAGAGGCAGAATTATTGCCACTGGTAAATGGGCCATGAGACAACAATTTCTCCCGGATTTCAAGTTTGTAACACTGCTCACGGAAGTTTTGAAGCCACTTTTTCTTTTTTTCTTCTTCTTCATTCGGTTATCCCGGTGCTGCCTTGTCGAGGTGGTTTGCAGCCAATCAATTCATCATATCATTGTGGTTTATAAACTTCCATTTGTGACACCTCGGCATTGACATTTTACATTTTGCAGCTTATGGAACGCAGACTATCACCAAGGTCTGTGTTGATTTGTGTCTCGAAGTTTGATTAGCGCACCCTCCACTGGCAGGAGGAGGAATTACCGCCTTGGCTCTGCCCGATCCCGTCAGACCTGGGAAGCTAAGCAGGGAAGGGCCTGGTCGGTACTTGGATGGGAGACCAGGAAGCCTAGCGAATGTAGTGAGTGGTTGGTGGTGGTCGGAGGGGCCGATGGCGCAGACTGGAAGACTCTCTTCCGTCAGTCTACCCCAGGGCAGCTGTGGCTACAATAGTAGCTTACCACCACCAAGTATGGAGTGAATGAATAGTGCAATGTAAAGCGTCTTTGAGTGTCCAGAAAAGTGCTATATAAAACCGATGCATATTATTATTATTATAAACATGCTAAAAACGATGTAATAACAATATTCGAGCCTCCATTCTTAACAAACGGTATACAAACAAATCAACAGTGCCGTGATGAAGCCTGTATTAAAAATGCCCGACACCTCCAGATTCCATTATGCAACAAAAAGTAAACAAGTAAACAGCATTACTAAATCACCAAAACACTACATTATTAAAACATGGAATATCAAAGCGTTAATTTTGCTTCATATTTCTCCTTCAAAAGTATTCAAAAATACTTTATTACATAGAGAAAAAAGCATTCTCAATTATTTCAGTGTTGAGCTTCATGTGTCCACCCTGTATCATCTTGTGAGCAGTATCCAATGCATGTTTGATGTCTTCTGTGTGGGAGTGCGGGGCTGGTTCGGATGGATCCTGACTGAGGGGGTGCTGAGATGAACCTGACCCCGAGCCAGCGTGAAGAAGGAACCTTTGAAGCAGTAGCTCCACCAGCGGCCTCAGTGTAACGCCACAGAACAGAGAGGAAGGCTCAGGAAAAGGCCTGCATTAATGTGGCTCTTTTGTCCTGAGCCTTCAATAATGCATTCATTATACATCATGGGACCATTATCCGGGTTTAAAACTAAATAGGTACAAAATCAGAATATAGTGGGTTTTACAGAGATGCAATACTTTCTCATTGGATTTTGAGCTCTCTCTAGCTTTTACAAGTCCTAATCAAAAGTGAGAATTGATGGTTATCTCCATGTAAGTAACCTGCAAATGTCCATGTGTTGCCAAGTACTCCTATGCTTTACCACTGCGTGTCAATCTAAAATATTTATAATGTAAGAAGCGAGTATACTGGTCCATTTTTGAGTTAGCCGCATAACTACTGTAATCATTGCTCTGTTCCATATAAACTATTCATCCTGCAACATTCTTTAATATAGCCAAAGTGAAAAACCCCAAAGTAAACTAACACATGCTAAAATACCGATATGGATCTCTGAGGGTCTAATGCAGATCAGCTCATTAGACCTTGGAAACCCATCGGGGCATGAACACTTTGCTCATACATGATGCTTTTCAGATATGTATGTGTGGACTTTACCTTTAATCTAGAAATATGCACCCTGTGTGGTCATATTAACATAAAACATACAGTGCATCCCCACACTGCACTATAAAGCAGAACGATTGATTGGCTGTAGCAATCACATCACTGTAAAAAAAAAAAAAAAAAAAGTTATGAGTTTGCATGTCCTCCCTGTGTCTCCTGATCTTGAGCCGAGCCCTGACTAAAAATCAGGAGATGAGTCCCTGCACTGTGGACCCACTGCTCCTGACGGGTTGCCCACAGGCACTGATCGAATGAAGGGTCGGCTGCAGTGGATGAAACATGGGCCTAATAGTCTGCAAATCTAGCATATACAAGATTGCAGCTGAAATGGCACAACGAGCGTACTTGACTTGTGGTTCTTGTATGTGATGTTCTTTTCTGCCGACTGCAGCTGTCGACAACATGCTTGACTCCTCTGGCTATTCCAAACAAACTGTGGTCGCTGCAGGCCCACTGTAAGACGCATGCATTTCCTCTCATGTTTCTCCTTCCAAAGACTTGAAAGCTTACATCATGCTCTCTGTTTACCACAGCAAAAAGCCGGGGCAAAACAAATAAAAACTTTATGACGGGCATGCATGTTTAATAACTGCTGTGTTGTGACATTTTGTGCAGGACGCCGTCTTCTGTTTATCCCTGTTGGGCGTTGTGTGTGTGGGCGGTTGTACGGTTATCTAAGCAGCTTTGGGCTTTAGGTGGGGGGCGCATCCTGAGCAGTGGGCAGTTGTGAAGAAGGGACAAAACGGCACAGACAAACCATTCACTCGCATTCGTTTGCGACGCACAGTATAAATACCCGCACACCTCACCTAAAACCCCGATAGAACCCACAGTTACACAGGAAGGAAATGCACACCCAAAAATTGTAGCCGACTGGTCAGAAAATCGAACCCACAACTCAGGAGCGTGACCACTGCTATGCGCAGGGACACACATGACTGGGGAATGCGGCGGACACGTTACATCCATACCTATTCTTATACTCGGCGCAGAGTGCAGGCCATTTAGTCTGTCGTGAGTTCGGGCATTCGGGCATGTCCGTGGAGAATTGTGAAGAATTAAAATATAGAGGATTGTTACTAAATACAACTTTGGTTGTGTCCTTTGGCAAGACACTTCCCCCATACTTGCCTCCAGTGTCTGCGTGCATGAATGAGAGTGTGAGTGGGTGACTGGTTCCTTACTGTAAAGCGCTTTGGGCCTTACAAAGGTAGAAAAGCGCTATATAAGTTGAGTCCATTTGACCTAAATGTTTAAAAGGATCTAACTCCACTTTCTCAAATTGAAAACGGGAATCATAATGTATTTCATAAAGTGATTGCAATGGTAAATATATATATTGGTAATGGTATTATATGCACTTTTATACCGTTATTAGGCCCAAAGCAAGGAACAGCAAGGAACCAGTCAGCCATTCACACACCAATGTAAGCAGACAATGGAGGCAAGGTGGGTGAAGTGTCTTGCCCAAGGACACAACGACGGTGTGCACCTTCAAGAAATGGGATTCGAACCCCTGACCTTCCGATCATGAGACAACTGCGCCACTGTCGCCCCATATAACAGGAAAGTTTCGAACCCACAAACTCCTCAAAAAAGACACCACAATACCCTACTAAAACACACTCTCTGTAACGTGTCCTATATTTGATTTCCATTGTGTGACGACGGTATAATGAAATTAAATCCAAGCCTTAATATGGGAAAGGAACATTTGACTTTTCGACTTCAGCGGCTCGTCTTGCGCACTAAATGCAGAACAGCTGGAGAATTAGCCCTTCTCTCGGCTTTGCTTTCAACAACGGATTCCTTTTTCCACTTTGCCAAAGATTTCTTTTTTTTCTGTTTTTGCGCTCATTTATTCGGATGCTCAAGTGTAGACACGGCAAAGACACCGGCGTTACAAGCTTTGCCAGTCTGCTTTTTACCCTTGTACCTCTTAGCTGCTGATGCAACTGGGACAACCCGAAAATCCATTTGCTGGCGTTTTTTAGAGCATCTCAAGGGAGAGCACTCTCTTAAAATGTCAATATGAACACAGACCGAGCTCAGAGCGCTTTTGTGTAAAAGAGAGCATCTACATTCGACCCACCGCTCTCTCTCGCTCTCTCGCATCTTTCCAAACGGTAAACCACTTGCAGGAGACACCGTGACCAACAGGGATTATATCACCTCTTCATGAGATCATCCCCGGGCAAAATGCCAAGGTAGTTGCTGCTCGGATCTGTCGAGATTAAATTAAAGTCTCCACTCAAAGACTCCTCTCCTACTCACTCACATTTCAGCCACCTCCAAAGTGAGAATAACTGTAATCAATGGCGCTGTAATGGACAGGCCCAGGCCGCGTTAAGAAGTAATGCTACCTGTTAGGACGCCCCTTCTGCTGCCGGACCGCTCGATGAAGGTAAATGACTTGCGAAGTGATTTATGAGGTGGAGTTTTGGGGATGAGTGATTTGAAGTCTAATTGGATTGTGTTGAATTGGTTTTGGGGGGGGGGGAGGTAAAATTTTAAAGAGACGTTCGATTGCTGCGGCTGACAGGTCTATGGACATAAATATAGTTTGAAAACGGCTTTATGTGCGCAAAGAAAGGGAGGAACTGAGGAGGAAGGTAGCGCGAAGCTGTGGGCGCGGCCAAGTCCCGCGATTGACAGCTGTCAGACCAAGTGAGGTGGAGATGGGACTGAGACTAGAACAAATGTGATTTATGGGACGGCCCGCACCGACAGAAGTGCCGCAAGTGCCGAATGTAACTTGCGTTTTCCCGGCACCACCACCCAGTATCGATAAAAGGGCATTTGTCGGCAGCAGGCGTCGACCCGCTCGCAGCAGGACTGTCATGTGACGTAGACAAGATGCATTCTCATGTGTTTGTGAGCTCGCAAATACCACGGAAATTCAGCTTGCAGGCGAACGCACCAAATGATGTCAACGAACGTATCCAATTTCCAGGTATGAGACTACTTTGAACTAAAGGCATAATTGTTTCCTTTGGTTACTTAGTCATCATTAGGCATAACTGTGGCATTAAAGTCAGTAACGTAGCGTGGACAAATGTGAGTCCCGGGGCAAGAATGGAAATGAGATTGCAGCACTGTGCATTTGAAACCACATAGACGCTTTTCAACGGTAATTATCCCGGTTAATATCCAAGGAAAATAGCGTACGTTAAAGTCACATACACTGTAAGTTATCGACTGAAATGTAGCTATTAGTCTGAGTCGCTGGGACAAAAGAAGACATCTGTTTGCTCTGGTCAGCTGCTCTGTCATGTGATAGACTTGCTCTCATGAGAAGCATACAAACTTCATTTTTTTGTTTTGCTTTCTCCAGGCTGGTTAGCAGATGCTCTAGCCGAGTATTACAGGCCAAACACCCAGTGGCCATAGAGAGAGAACAAAACAAAAAAAAACTCAGTACTTCACAAGTAATACCCAATAAACCTAATGCTATTCTGACTTTAAACAGATTTTCTATCAAACCCCCATATATTGAACATGCATTTTTAATATCATCATCATAAAGAAGCCCTTTTAAATGCATTGGTGCTTGGAGGCTGCTCGGGTGTGCAATTTGGATTGTAAAAAATATAATGAGTCGAACTCTAGCAAATACACACAAAAAAAAAGAAGATAAAAATAAATAATGGATTGAGATGAATAACAAAAGGGAAAAAAAGAAACAGCGGAGGGCCGAGCGTGTTGAGAAAGCCAGCGACGTGTGAGTACAAATTGCCTGTTTAAAAGGATGCATTGAATCTAGACTGCTGACAGGAAACGAGAGCTAAGCCAAGACTCCCATTGACTTATTCAAAGAAAATGATTCCCCTTGCTGTTTTGAATTCAGCTGGAATTGTCTTAACGGTGCCATTTTTGTTATCTAACTCCCACAATATTTTGACAATTACCCGGCTAAATTCACTACTGCCTGTTGAGCAAAATGATAACCAATTAAAGCGGATTTGTCTATTTGGATTGGTTTCTTTACAGAACAGGTGTGCATTTTGAGCGAGTAAGAAAACCACACATTTCTACACTGTACAGAGAAATCTCAACATCGGATTGGAGTTCAAGCAGCCCGGTCTTTTCAACCATCGGCAAAAGAAGTCCACTTCTGACTAAATGCAAATGAAACGCGCTCAACACTGGGTTAATGACTGCTTATTAAATACTGAACGACAGAAGTGACGGGATATGAAAACACCGTATTAACGCACAAAGCCCCTTTAAGAATCCGAGGTTAGCGCCGGGAGAAGCCGAGGCAAGAGTCTTTTTGTTGCGGCGGCGGAGAAAACAAAAGCGGCGGGGCGTCTGGGGCGGCGAGCGGGAGGGGAGAAAATGACAGGTGTCAAAAGAAATCAAATAAAAACGGACAATAAATGAAGTGCAGTGGAGGTCTGAGGAGGAGGGAGGGAGGCAGACAGATAACCAGAGCCGCACGATGCAGCCGATACTATACTCTCCTGTTCTGGACCGGTCAATGTTTCATCTCACTAAGGTTTGTATCGGGTAGGGGGGGGGGGGCAGGCCTTTAGCTGTAGCTTCCCAGAGCATGATACGATGGGCTTCTTCAGGTGGTACGCAGGGGCAGGTGCAATACTACGGTTTATTCATTTTAGTTAGAGATTGAGTTTTCGAGAACCACTACTTAACAAACCAAAACACAACTTTATGCCGTAACATAGACAGACAGAGAACTTTGTCGGAACGGCAGGTATAGCAATACACACATCACAGCTGAGCATACGAAACAACTGCAAGGCAAGAATAAGTTTCAACCGTTAGTTCGATATTGGCTTTTCACCTTTTGTCCGATCTCAGTGCTCAATCTTCAAAGGGTCTCGTTAATTAGACATTGTGTAGGCTGTATTTTCCTGGCTTCGGGAGAGAGTCAGTAAAGTTCATTAAGTCTCCCACAACTTGAATCATTGTCTTGAGACTACGAATCAGTTAATTTGCTCATTTAATAATACCCCAACGTTTCATTCTATCAGTATGGACCTCTTTTACTTTTGAGGGGAGCACAATTCCAGGGCCGCGAGTTAGAACTCAGTGAAATGGGCCGTCTTTTGCTCATTGATTTCGAACAGGGGGTGGAGGACTTGTTTTGTTTTGTACTAAAAGGCGCTCAGGAAAGCGCAAAACCCACACTTCCTCTCTATTAACTTTAAAGATTGCCTTCATCTCTGAAAATGAAAGTCTAGCAATCCCCAGTAGCACCGGCGCTAACTGCCACTAGCGCCGCAGGGCTTCACACGCGCTCCCTGAGACATCTTCATTGTTTTCGAACAGCGCCTGCAATCCTCGGGGGCCGGAGGTGTTCAGAGCTGTGTCAAGCTGGGTGCTATAATCCAGGTAAGAACAGAGAGAGGTATAAATAAATCTTTTGGTGAATATTTTAGAATAGTTGGCACCCCACTTGATCTTGAACAGGTTATGGAAAAGAGGGGGAGGTGGTTTCTGAGGATCTTTGTTTTTTTACCTGGCGCGGGTTAATATGGAAACTTGGGATGTTAAGGCATACAGCCAGAAACATGGCCAGCAACTTAGTATTGATCATTTACAGGCAATCCTGAGAATCTTACTGTAGGTGGCTTCATGCTTTGCAAGATTAACACATTTTCTACACTCGATTGTTAGGACTGCACGATATATTGCCAAATCATAATCACCATGGTGGAGTAGCCACATATGTCGAAATCCGTTTACACATTTTTGTTACCCTTAAAAAAAGGGTTTAACAATAGAGTTTGAGTCCTGATCAAAAACCCACTTTTTGGATCTTGCCGGACACAAGTCACGGACAACGGCCTGTGTAGAAGTGACACGTTTTGCGGCGAAACGTCCGTGTTTAAGTCGAGATAATCCAGTTGTGTTAAATTGAATGGACTCATTGTCGTTGTGCTAGGTTTCTATGGTTACAGGGTGAAATGTCTAGAGTTTGATTAACAGCGTATTTGCGTTGTCTCTTTGTTTCATTACCTGTAAACCCTGCCTGCTTCACTTCACAATCATTTCAAGCTGTTTGCCACCTTAGTTAGATTATTTACATTAGCAACATGTCAAAAAATTATTTATGTTGCATTGAAATTCTAGATAGTAGATGTAGGTTTCTTTGGTAACAGCATGAATGGCAGCGTCCTTGTCAAGTATAAATCTGTTATGTTTATGTGACCTTTTTGTATATGGTTAAAAGGTATAAAGTATGTTTCAAAGAATTCAATATTTTATGCTACACTCATATTATATCACTGTGAAATGCAAATGTTTATAACATTGAAAATTGCAGTTTTGGCCTACTCCTTTTGAGCATCCATAGCTCCTTTGAGCATCCTTTATCCATTCAATTAAGTGAATTTAATTTTTTTTTAAATCGTAAACTTCTCAAATAAACTAAACTAAAGCATTTTAACAACTGATAGAGCCTTTCAATCATGATTTATGTAAGAAAATGAAAACAAATTGATTCACGCTGATCACTATGAAAAAGGCTGGGTCTTAATGAAAAAATTAATACAAATCTGCATACATTTACTGTAGCAGCATAGCAACCGATGGATTGAAACATTGGTTTTGTGCATTGATTTTTACCATCTGTGTGTTGCATATAGAGTAGGTTCAACCAGCATGTGCTGAATCAATAACCGTATGCACTGCTTGGTTGGAGGCTGCTGAATGGCTGTGGTGCGTCTCCTGAGGGGAAAAAAAAGAAAAGAAAAAGGGCGTGTTTAAAGATTTCACTTCAAATTAAGGTCCCTAGTTATCAAAGGAGTTAGATGGGTATGATCCGCACATAATGAAGACACAGATAACTACTACGCGTGGAAGAGGGAGGTGTGATGTTGTCAGTACAAGTAAACATGCGAGAAGGAAGTGTTTCTCAACGTGTCAAACGGCTACAGATCATGCGTTTGTTTGCAATTGTGCAAAGCTCGCTCTCTCCCTGCACATTTACAATAACTGTGTTTCCCAAAGCCCCAACGTCGTTTACAAACCATACGCCTTAATCTCAGAGCAGAGATCCATGTCGGCCAAATGTGTTTAATAAAGTCTAGCGGGAGTCGGGCTTGTCATTCACATATGGGGGTATAGCTAATTGGACAAATAACCACTGAGAAACACATTTCGTGGACCCGAATTATAGCAGAGCTTTACATTTTTTGGCAACTAAAAAGTATTCAATGCGCGATGTATCTTTTATAGAGCAGTAATCGAGTCAGTCCTAAGATACGGAATCACCAGCTGGTTTGGAAATCTGTTGGTCAAATTAAAAACACAAACATCCAATCTATTTAAGACAGCAGGAAAGATTATGGGCGCTCCTTCCCTCTGTCCCCGAAGGAGCTGTATGAACTGGCGGAGGAGACAGACCAGGAGCATGTGCTGTACCCAGAGGACCAGCTGCTGAGCTCAGGGAGGAGGTACCGGGTGCCTCTGTGCAAACCCGGCACACATTATTCTTTCATCCCTGTTTCAGTGAAGCAGCTATATGACCAGAAGTAGTGACCCTGCGTTTGGTGTGTGTGTGCCCCCTTGGGGATGTGAAGAGGAAGGTGTACAAGGTGAATGTACTGCTCATTGAAGATTTTCCAATAGCCATGTATATCTGTCTAAACCAGAGGGAGACAAATAAAGTAAACTGCCTTTGCAGTTTATGTTACAAAAATGAGATTCAGGTCACAGAGTAAGAACCGCTTAACTGCGCTTAAGCTATATATATAGAGATCTAAACTACAAAGTTAGTGGTTTAAAAGTAAAATTCCTTGGAGACATAAAATATGTTTGCAAAGGATATTTTACTACCTAAATATTGCAGTGTTTGCAATTTAGTAATTGCAAGTATCCCTGGAGTTAAGGAGTGGTGGGGTGATCACGGGAATCGATCAAAACTAGTAAAGCAGGTAAACAAACCTTCTGTCTTACTAAAAGAACAAAACAGTAATAGTGGTGGGTTTGAGTGACAAAATTGACCATATTAATATATTAGGTACTAACTATGTTTTATTTGCACCTAGTCGATAAAATCCCGTAAACAGAACCGATAACAGTAAAGTTAACACTCCCTCTCCCAGACACAAAGCAACAGCTAAGCAGACACAAAGACTGAGATTTTCAACAGACGGCAGTGCGCAGCAGACAGCCCCACCACCACCAAAGACCTGAAGCGCAAAAAGAGGCTCAGAAAATCGGGCCAACGTTGGTCTAAAAAGAACGGTTTCCTGGTATATGCTGCTGCATTACACAGGCAACAATATGGAACAAAGAGGCCCATCATGCATCTGCAGAAAATTGTGTATTCATAGAGTACAAAAGAGCGTTCATCTTACAAAGAAAAGCGGTGTTCCGAGGTGTCCGACGTGACAGTAACAAGCATTTCCATGTGTGATAGGACGTGGGAGAGACAGGTGTACGAAAGGAAGTGTCAAAACAGGACATTTGAGAAACAAATATGAGAGAATTTTCCTGTGAAATGAGAGATCGCTCGCCAAGTTTCTTGTCCTGTCCCAAGCCCATATGAATGAAATGGGATCACTTGAGTTGAAGTGATTTAACTCACTCGGCTGAGCACCCATAGAGTGGGGACAAAGCAGTAAATATCCAAGCTGTCTGATTCAGGTACGTGCTGTTTTGAAGATGTCATTGTCTTTGAAGATGTCAATGACAATGCTGAAATGTTTTTTATATTTATTAATATCATTGGTAAATCAATCAAGCCATGCCAATTTTGGGCTTGAAGATTAATCCTCAAATCCTCTGTGCCCTAATAAAGATGCCTCATGAATCAGACTTCTTATCATCAGCAGAATTAATCCACACAAAGAAAGAGTGCAAAGCCCCGCCCCTGCGCTCCCCTTTTAAGAGCTCCCCTACACACACCCAGCTAACTTCATTTCCAAATCAATTAATTAAAAAGCACGGTGCTGCCCCAGCGAGAGTAAAAGACAAATTTGAGGAATTTAATCCTGCTATACAAGTCAGAGCTGTTGGGCGAGAGAGAGATATAAGTGCCAGGACGGACCGGGGAGTGGACGACCGCCAATGAATTTTAAAGAGGCAACTTGATTTATCAGACCCCGGCCCACACACAACTTTGTTTTTCTACTTCCCACTATCCATCTCTCCGAGTGCTTCTCAACTGAAGGGACCAGTTGTATCCTTGATCATACATTGCAGCGAGTTAATAAAGCATCTATTTTGTTTTATTAGTTCTTAAGGCACATTTTTATATACTAAGTATAATATTTTAAGACTAAAATGGAGAATATTAAAGCAACTTTCAGCTTTGCCAGAATTCCCTTTTCAGTTCTGGCCTTCCAGTTGTCAACTATTAGTCTTGTTTTTGTAATTGCTATAGAAACAGTCTATCCACGCAACAGTTATCACACACAATCACCAAGCTACTTCCGGGTCCAAACTGTTGAGAGTCCTATAGACAAAAACACAACTTAATCTGAATGTCCTGCTGAAATAACAACAGATAAAAGGCCAAAAACTATTTTACACCCACTTCTAGCTAAAATAAGCCTTCATTATGTAAGAAATAATTTGATAGTTAATGCCATAATAATAATATAATATTTGTTTGCGATCTGATGTTTAAAACGAGCATTGTAGTCGGCTTTCTGTGGCAGGTTAAAATCAACAAAATCATAGTGAATAGGACTAAAGTTCCGTTGGACCCGGAAGTCGGAACACCTCAGGGAATCACAATTGTTCACTCTTTTTAGCTGTTTTCTGTCAGACTATATTAGCATATTTATCACGCCAAAATCGGGTCTATATTGATTTTTTTTCAAAGCAAATTGTTCACTAGAAGCGATCGTTGCTAACGTTAGCATATGCAGCATGAAACTAACATTAGCTTTGTTAGCTCCCTACTTATTGTAAATGTTTAAAGTATTTATGGACTGTTTTCTCTTCTCCATGTCTCTGCATCTTTATAGAAAAATATATTCATATTTCAGCATTTGTTAAAGTAATGGCGGAGAAATGGGAGAAAGTTCATTTTTTTCCCTTCTGTATTTCCCCCCTCTGTGGCTGCTTCGAACTTGACCATATGGGCAATTCCAAAGATGCCGTCTGTATCTATGGCCAGTCCAGCCAATTGGCATTACAATGTAAAATGGTCGGAAATCAAATTAATCTTAGTCTTAAGTAACTGGTCGTATTGGTTCTTAAATGTTCTTACTTTAACTATAGATGTATATGAATGCTATGCTATGCTATAGTTACACGCCACAAAGAGAGGAGAACCCCGCACAAAAACTACAAAATGCTAATCACTGCAGACAAGGAGGCAATTGGAAAAGGGAAATAAGATATCATATTACACATCAAAATCAAAGTATTACAATAAACAGCCAGTGCTAATCAGGATGCTAATCTTGATCGCCTGCCTGTATTTTTGTTTTTCCAATCTCTTCCTTCAAACCATCCATCCATCCAAGAGTCTGTACATCTGTGTATAGGCCGCCCCGCTGATCTGTCCAAACATCAGGAGAAACAGCCCTCTCAGCAGCACTGTGACAGAAAGCCCTTTGTGTAATAGGACTGGTGGGGCACATCAGCACCCTCCTGTCTCCCCCCTGTCTATTTCCATTAACTGAGGTTTTTTTTGTGTGTGGGGGTTTTATTGATTTTTTCCCCCTTTTTTCCTTTTTTGATGTGACGAGGCACGATTGGTTCATACGAGTGCTCTCCGAGGCTGTTCTAACCTCAGGCGAAAAAATCATAATAAAGCGTTGCCTGCTTCACTCCTCGCGGGCGCTCCGTAAAAAATATTTCCCCTAATAGGAATGAAAAAATAACACGGGTAGATAAATGGTTCCATATGCCCCGACTTGTGAGCACGCGTGACTTTGTGCGATGGGTTAACCTGCAACAGCATCATGTAATGGTGAAAAAATACAACTCAATAAGCGGGATGATAATTGTCACGTGGTAACACTGCAAATTGGAAAAAAAACTGTTTAGTATGCAAACCATACTTTTCTAAGAGTTTAGCTTATTCTACAGTGTTTCTCATTATCACAACTCCATATACATGTCGGAAACCCCTCCAGATCCAAGGTGTACTTGCAAACATGTACTTTATTTAGCATGTTGTGTGTTTGTTGTTTTAGACGTGGTTTACACCCAAGTAAGGCTACATGTTGTCAGTTAAGATTTTAGACCCCCACAGGCCTTGGTTTGATCAAATATTTAGGTCAAATATTCACTACATTGCGTTAAAAAAATGAAAACTAGTGAACTATAAACACATTCACTTGTACAGAGTCAACTAACAAATTGACAAACTAAAGACTAAAGTGGAGAGCGATAGAGCAAGGGTTGCTTTAGGAAGATGAGCCAACGTAAAATTCCAAGCACTCACCGCGCAACAGGAGGCAGAAGATTCACTGTGATGTCCTGACGTTCCCGAGAAGGAAACCCTATGATCAAGACGCCTCACAACAAACAACAACAGCTGTTCCTGTGTGAATCCAAAGATAATCCTACAGAAAATATCTGGTAACTATAACGATGTGTTATCTGCGTGTTGCCACGGGTTACAGGCTTCCTGCCCTGGCGAATCATACAGAAACCTAAATGCCAGTGCAGGGTGTATTCTTGATCTGCTCGCTACAGCAACATCTAAAGGCAAGTACAAAAGGAGAAATGTCACTTTGAAAGGACAAACAAGTCCGAAAATGGCGGCTTCATTTTTCATCCCGCAACCCCAAAAGCCACGAAGTTCAGGCAAAGCTGTCAGACTAGTTCGATCTTGACGAAAGCAAGCAAAACACGGAAACAACAACAACGGAGCAGATGCGATTTGTACAAGCCCCTTCTGAACAGGTTGATTTAAAATTCACGAGCGAGTGTCGGCTAAATATCGCCCATCATTTAGCCACACACCCTTTATGTTGAAAGAACAAAGGGACGGGACACTGAGCCTTGTATGGATCACTGTTCTCACAAAATCTGTAGCTCTTTCCCCTCGGATTGTACACTGCCTGGAGTTTCCACGTGTTTAAAATGACGAAACATGTCTGCTTGCAGTTGTGTGGCGAATATGTTTATTTATGTTCACTACACTTCAAGTAATATCAATAAAAAGTATCTAAAGGTGGGCAGTTTCACACATTGATTGTTGATGCGCTCAAGGATTCTCCAGTTGCAATTGCCGTCAGTACTGTACATCTAAAGCTGGAAGGTTTTTCCTTGCCTTGCTTGACCCACTAGTGTAGGACTTCAATTACAAAAAAACGACACGGTCTGCAGACAAAAGGCTCGCTATACACAAGCCAGAGAGATGAGAAAGATGGAAAAAGGTGGAGGAAGCGGTTGAAAATTGATGGTGTAATTGTTGACTGCTGGTCGGCTGTTATCTTGCTTTCTCAGTGCCCTTGTCTGGGCGCCGAGCCGTCTTCCCCCCGCTCCACTATCTCTGGCCCTTGCTGAGAAGTGCGGACCAAACCGGGCACCCCATATACAACTCTCCCGTGCTCCTTTACTCTTCTTTCCAATCTGGCAACCCGCTATCTGTCTTCACCCTTGCTTTTATCTGGTCTCCGTCACAACGCTTTGGCCTTATCCCGCCGAGCATCACCCCCCGCCTTTATGTCCGGCCCGGCTGTTCAAACACTGGAGCGTGCGGTGAGCGGAGGGGGCTGCCGGGGGGGGGAGGGGTTGGGCAGACAGGGTGGGGTCATAGGTCAGTCTGCAGCGGGACAGGGCCAGATGAGGGCCAAATCATTTTGTACTGAACCGAACACCACCAACTAGCATCAACAATGAGCAGCTAACAGTCACGCCGTAATGCATTAGAGTGAGGTTTTCGCACTGGGGTTATGCCGGGTACCTGTGGATGATGTATTCGCTTCATAACAAGACATCCGGAGCGGTTAAATATGGAGCTGGCATATCTGGGTCAGCAAAAAACCCACTTGAAGGTCTCAAACCATGGCGTAGAAGCAGAATACGGTGCATAGATTGTTAGCGGAGACCGATACCTTCCTAACCAACTAGAACTATCCACTGCAGGAAAAAAATAACTGGTTCAAGATTGGACAAATAAAAAAGTTTGTTTCAGGAATGACAACTGACACAAAATATCTTAATTAAAGGCTCTATACCTGATTTTTCAATTACAAACAATGATAGAGGAAGCCATTAAATTAAAAATGTTAGTCGTGGTCTAAACTCATTCCTAACTTTCCTAACACATTTATAGCTACACATTTATTCTTCACAGGGACGAGTTTATTGACACGTTTTACAACTGGCAGGGTTACTTTTCAGAGTCACTTTCATTGAAATGCTAGAAAAGTAGCCTGCAAGTTCATGAAATTGATACAAATGCTTTAAAAATGAAACAAACTGTGTTTTTCTCACACATTTCTGAGTTTACGATATACTAAAAGGGGACAAAAGCATGAGACTGCAAGGTTTACTCTCAAAGAGAAAACAAAGAATGGTTTCATTTGGAATTAGAGTGTGATATTTTAGGAGTACACCTACTTGCATTGTTCTGTCAATTGCTGCAATTACAGTAAGATTTGTGATAGGGCTGGGCGATATGGCCTAAAATCTATATCATGATATGAAAAAATAAATATCACGATAACGATATAATTGACGATATAATTGACAATGGACGAATTACTTCAAAATCGCAGCCTTATGCCTATTGTGAAGATTAATTCAGTGATATTTTATTCTTTTTACGGTATAATTGTCTTCCAAATATGATCTACTCAAGCAGTTTACATACTTCATTTCATTTTTACTTCTTCAGCACGTGTCCCCGTGTTCTACAGTCACCGTTTATGCTGCTCTGATGGAGCAGAGCGAAACATAAATTATATTGTGTCCACAACGATATAAAAAATTACAACGATATCAAAACATTATATCACGATAACGATATGCGATACGATATGGCCCAGCCCTAATTTGTGATGTAGGTTCACACATCAAGATTAAAGTTATATGTGCACATTTTGTACCAGCCCTTAAAGTTGTTAACACAATTATATTTAAGATTTTGCTAAAGATTGTACCCAACTTTCTTTAGTTTGGCCATTTTTGTGATGTTTATAGTTTCAGTTCCTTATTGGACAGGAAGTGACATAGATGAAGGCAAACAATTTTAAACTGTTGCCATGCAACCATGTTAAGTCAATGGGAAATGAGTGAGTCCAAACTGCTATGGAACTTTAACTATGTCCCTCCCTGTCAGCAGGTTAAAAATTCAAATAAAAAAAACTTTTCTACCCAACATTTCTTCTTTCAAATTGCTGCTTCGCTGAAATATAATGATATTTTTATCCATCTAAATAAGTCAAATTTTAAAAGCATTAAAACCTGTCATATGCACTTTAAGCATCCACACTTCAGATAAAACTGAAACAAGAACTGCTAAACTAATACAAGAATAACATGCCCTTTGTCGTTTGCAAAGGATCTTATACCGCTTAAACAGTTGCTATGCTTGTAACTCGCTGACTGTCACCATTCAAATTGATTCCATTGCTATTAATTGTGCAGCCCAAATGTTATGTATGAAAATTAATCTGCTCTTTCTATAGCATAAATCGTTGCACTCTAAAGGTTAATCCTATCAACTACTATTGTTTATATCTGGAAACAACACATGCACAGCTTATGAACCGCACAAAGGTCAAAGCCCTACCATTGTTCCCCACATGTAATCCTATATAAATCTACTGCTTTACCACAGTTAAATATCACATTCTATTTGAGAAGGTGCTCTTTTCTATCCACTGTCTGATATCTCATGTGCATTCATTATTATACATCAAGTTGCTTTTATCCCCGGAAGCTTATTTCATCTTCCGCGGGTAATATGCAAAGCGAGACAAGTGGGAGGCGAGGTGGCGCTGACAACAACAGCAGGTTTAAGATACGTGGGCTCCGGAACAGCTCAGTTTGTGTTCGCCTTTCATTGGAGGCAGAAAAGGGCCCCGTTTAACAAATCTTTTTATGAGACCTGGCAGAGCGGTGACAGTTTTGGGCACATTCGGGAACGCCAAAGCGGCTCCTCTTCGGCTGTAGACAAAAAAGTGTTGACTCACGCAGGCCTCTTCGCAGCAGGTGAAGTCAGCAGAGGTAAGAGGCCGAGGCTTCTAACCTCTTTCATTGAAATTATTTTTATACAAAGCACTATGTTTTTAGTGAGATTTAGTTTTATTGTTTTTATATCAAAGGACATTATCTGCAGTGAAGTTTTTTGAAGAATAGCATTTTTATTTTTGTTCCCTTAATAGCCAAAAAGTAGTATTTGCTTAATTCTTGCAGTTTTCAATAATCCTGCTTACTTTGGTCAGTTCTTCTTCTACTGCCAAAGCACTCCGATTGCAGCATAAGGGCAAACACAAAACTTGTTTAAAGCCCATAATCCATCAAAGCGAGTTCATCACTGCACCATTGATTTGCTATAGCATGCCGTCAGCTCTAAGTGAAACCTTGTGTTCACACTTTCCTGACGTGTCATTCCTGCTGTTCCCTGCAGAGAGTTCTCCAGGCCAGTCTGAAGCCCGAACCAGCCCAGTCTCCCACTTCTTACTTTCTTCTCTTAACATTGACATATGGATAAGTCTTCACTTAGCTGGCCTCACCTCAGTTGTCAAAGGGACCCAGTGGCATTTGAATTAAATACCAGCTTAGTTAGGCTGTAGATTGAGAGTGTATCATTGATTTTTATGTTAAAGTGTATTACAGAAATCCAAAAACAATGTGTTTGCTTGGGATTCTGTGAGAAGGGCCTGTGCGCTGGAGGTACATTTCCAATTAGAGGTGCCACCTTGGGTAAACGTCTGTATTTTCCTTTAACAGGAGCTAACAACTAGCTTTGATTTCCTTACCGACTGCGTTAATGCAAGACAAACAGCAGGAAATAGGCTGAGGCACAAACAGGCTCTCACTCCGGGCTGTCAGGGCGAGCCGTGTGGGGGCCACAGTGCCGATAAGCCCGGCCCTCTGTGGGACCGTCCTGTACTGGGGCCATTAGTCCACTGCGGCTCCTTCCTGCTGCTACGTACCAAGCGGAGGGCCGCGGGGCAACTTTTTTTTATTGTTCTCCTAAAGTTTAGTCAGTCAGAGGCGATGGAGGGGAGGGGCGGTGCGTGCTGTACTGTAGATGTGTGTTCAAGCTGCGCACTCCCGGCACTTCCTGCACTGTAGCGGCCGGTCCCACGGTAGGGAGGTCGAGCTCCACTGGACCAGAACAATGCCAAAAAAGGCTGTCTTAAAAACAAACTCGCACGCTCTGGTTAGCGCCGGATGAGGCGGCGAGGGCCACGCAATGTACCCCCATTAGTGTCTGACGTCCATGACACAAACGTATCTTTCAAATGACTTTTTATACAGTAAAAAGAAGCTGAACTACAAGCTTAATAAAGTTAACGGCTCAAACAGAGGCTATCGTGTCCTTGGGCAAGACACTCCAGGGAGTCAGAGGTTGGTGGTTGTCGGAGTAGGGAAGATGGTGTAGGTAGGCAGCCTAAATATGTTATTTTTGTTTTAAGTCAGCACCTACAATGGCAAATAGTTTACATTTTATCTCTCAAAGTCCAAACTCTGAGCCTGTGACTGCTACAAGAGGCTGACGAGTAAATACTTGATACTGACTATAGCTTAGGGCTGGGCAATATTGACAAAAATTAATATCTTAATATTTTTGGGGACATTATTGCCCAGCTGTACTATTTAGTTACGATTCAGTTAAATTATCGTACATACTGTACATAAAGAGTAAACAACAGTCCGGCCATAAACTTCATTATCTTCCTCACATTTGCCAAATATGCATGGGTTTTCACGTCTCACAAACACACACTGCCAGCAACAGCAAACAATAGAAACCTCAGCAGAGACCAGAGCCTGAGCAGCTTCGACGTGTCACCAAACCCGCAATAACAAAAGCGTTTAGAGGTGCGCGGTACACGACACAGAGCGGGCGAGCCAGAAAAACATCTGCTGAGCTAACAAACATGAGCACAAGCAGGCAGCTCGGGGCCCCCTTGCAACATGCTAAATACCTAACGGTGTGCCCCCCAAACACACTTGGCTCAATGTCAAGGCCTTTTTGGCTGAGAGTACAACCTATCCCCAATACAGCTCCAACCAGCGCTCCGACTCAAAGACCCAGGAAACGGGCGAACACGGAAAAATGAGTCCAGCTGCTTGTTGGGGCGGAAATTACAGGATAAGTATCAAATAGCCTGCAATGAACATTTCTCCCTCTTTCTCTCTTGGGCTTTTAGAGGCAGAAAGATGATTGAAGGAAGAAGATTACTAGGCTAAAATATACCGTAGATTTAAATACCAGAACGTGCAAGGTTTTATAAGCTGCATTCTTGAGCTCCAACTATTTCTAAGAAGAGAACATCTATAAAGGGCATGCCCGTTGCATTCTGCGGCTCAGAGTCATTGGCTGTAAAATGATGAAATGCATTTCAATTTGAATCGTTGCAATAAAGTGCAAAATCAGTCGTTTGATTTCCTTATCAAAACAAATATCAAAACATTGGACGGTTTAGCAGTTCATATTTTAGAAGATTTTAAGACTTGGTGGTTCAAAAACGCTCCACGGACATTATCTTGATGTAATAGATGATGCACTCGCAATGTTTTTCGGAAAGTTGGACATTTTCCCCAAAATTATTAAGCCCTTCCCAGTGGTATTGAAGAGCGGTCAAACAAAAACAAAACAAGCAGTGAGCAACTTACAAAAACCATAAGAGACTTAAATTTAAAACGTACCCTTAATTTGTAATTCATAAAAATGTCCATGAGGTTTTATTAGCTAAACTCCCGTTGAACCTCGCTAACTCCAAGTATATTCTCCGCTATGGATTGTTGGTAGCAGAGGGCAGCTGGGGTGAGTGGGCAGCAGATGGCCAATAGAAATCTAGGAACAAAAAGCAGGTCAAGCATAATTTTGACACTCATAAATTCTGCAGAAGGCACAGCCCAAAGACAACATGAAAGCCCTATAGGTGACTTGGAGTGAATGGACAGACTGATGTGGTGCAGAACCAAAAGCAAAAACCCTTTATATAACACTGAGCGCTATGGATTAGTCCCCATCTGTTTATTTCATTTGTTTCAGCCGACAGTAATTACGCTCAGGCGCTTCTTGCTGCTGTGGTCTGACACTTTTTTTCAAATTGCATTGATCAGCAAAAGGCAATGGGGGGAAATTGCAGGGTCAGTGTCGGCAGAAATGGATGAACCAGGTCTATAGAAGATCTTTCTAAATCATGGGTCCAAACAAACCAACTGCAACAAGGAAGTGAGGGAATTAGTAGATTTTGTATATCGTATGTGTGTCGGCCTATGTAGGGCTGAGGGAACGTTTTAAACGTGTATGTGTGAGGGTGGGTGAATGTAGAGAGTATGAAGTTGAGTTAAGCAAAGCCAAGCCAAAACCAGGATTGAACCAGGTGTAAATTCAGGAATGAACCAAAACTAATCTAGTTATATAACCTAAGGCCACATCAGCTATAAACCAGGACGAGATCCTAGCTAAACCTGCATAATTACCCAGCATAAAGCAGTAGCAATGGCGGAATAAACCAAGACTAACACAAATTGGACAGAGTAAAACAGGACTAGCCCAGGCTTAAATCATGGTTAAACCTGGACAAACCCAATGTTAACAAGACTAAAGGGCTACATCTGGACTAAAATAGGACTCACCTATGTCTAACGCAGGACTTAAGTAGCTAGGTATAAACTCTAAACTGGGACTGAGCAGTGGTCTGGCACTTTCTGAAATATCATTGATCAGCAAAGTCAGTGTGGAAATGACAGGTCAGCCTGCAAACGTTTGATAAACCAAACTTCCAAAGTAGTGCCACGAGTGTGAATGAGAGCCGGTGTGGCCAACCGTATTGGCTCTGCGGTATCTGCTCCAGGACCAGCCGCGTGCGCCGGATCGGATTTTCCAACAGTTGGCGGAAAAAAGTTTCCTGGAAAAGAGCTTCTCTTTTTCCCCGGGCTTATTTTCCGTTCTAGCTGTCCCCGAAGACTGCTGCATCTTTTATGAAGTGTGACAAATATGTATTACTGCTCTGACCTGCACGGTGATGCATGTTGGCATGTTGAAAATAAAGCCAATAAGTTGAATTAAGCCGAATTGATTTGGAGAGATGGATGAGGCTGAGTTTTGTGGCTGTTGCATTCGCTTCCCAGGCTCCCACAGGATAAAACTACTTCCCACTATATCGATTTTATAGATTGCATTCACATTATAGTACCCTTGATGGAGGGCAGCCTATATAACTCAAATTATTTCTGAAAAGTACACCCAAAAATCCACAAAATTGAACCCAAACAATATTTGTCAACCAGGGACTAAAGTCTTCGTTCAAATGTAGTTTCTCTGGTGAACCGTTGAGATTTTTACAATACTTTTGCTGGTTATGAGAATATACTGTATATAATTGTCAAACTAGTTAAGTTTTTGGTTAGGACTTCACAAATGTGGGTTAAAGGGTAAAAGGCATAATATGGATGAAGGTATTATTTGTTAGCAATGCATTCAAGACACGCTCTACCTTTCTAATTCAGAAGCAAAGCAAAAAAAATTTAAACATAAAGATGAGAAACAAGGTTTGGTTTAGTTTTGTGCCATTTGTATACAGTCTCATTAGCCCCGCCCACAGACAAAACGCAAAACATCTAGGGAATCGTATGTAAAACTGACAATTGACTATAATCACGGGTACGTTACCACTTCGGGAGACACTGTGAGAAAATAATATCACTTTATAGTTCATTAATGCTAACAGAAGACATACACTTTGTGCTAGTGTTTGTTTCACGTGTATAAGAACAGTGACTACAGAGATATTAAACACAACATAAGGCAAAACAGCAATCTGTCAAAGACAACTCAAATTTCACCACACTTCTCGACAGTGCTCTACCTTAATATTATTAGTCTATGGGGCTCTTCAGAATGTTACGACATGAACGCAACCCTTTCCCAATGGGCTGAGTATCCACTTGCCTGTTCAATTAAACCTGAGCTATAGGAGTGCTAAGTGCTTACACTCCGCCAATCCCCCCCCCTCCCCCCCAAAAAAAGACCTCATTATGCCACTTGAATTGAGTCGAATCGGTGCGAGCGGGGCAGACAGGGGGAGAGTGAAAAAGATGAGTAAGCCAAGAGAAAGAGAGATAGAGGCAGCTCAAAGGGAGGGCCGCGCCGCACTCCAGCTAAAGCTTCTTGGTCGCGGAACAACTGCAATCACAGCCGCTGCCAAGAAGAGCCCCCGGATCTATATCCCACGGGCTGACGGCAACTTGTCAACAGGCTCCAGAAAAGAGGAGCGGAGGGAGCGCCATTCTCTGCACACTACAGCAGTTTCGCCGGGATATTGGTAATGACAGTCTGCACGTCAGAAAGAATCTGCATATTTATGGAAAACTAGAGAGAGTGAGCGCAACCTCCCTTGGATAGACATATGGCAGCGGGCTCTGAAGGATATATTGAAAATAAGCTATACTCTATAGGCTTGAACAATTTAGGACTTTCCTGTCTTGCTATTGCGATTATACATTCAGTATTAGCCGTATTTCAGGACACTTTGTAGAGATCCAAACTGTAATTGAAATTGAGATTGATTGACATGAGAATTTTAGTTTTCATAATTTTTTGCCATATCGTCCAGCCCTATGGTCTAAACTGCAGGGTTAGCGGGTTAAAATAAAATAAAAAATACTCCATGGGCATGAGATATTGTCTGCAGAGCACATGACAACATCTTTGAGTTGATCATTGTGTAACCCTACTCTGAAGAATATATCAAAATATGCTTTAAAACCCCAAATAAGTCGACATGTTGTTTGTTATTGCGCTTAATCCTGTCCATTCGCATAAGTACCTCAGTCCAGACGCTCCAGAAGATAATTCAGGCTAGGGCTGCAACTAACGATTATTTTGTAATCGATGAATCTATCGATTATTTTTACGATTAATCGATTCATCACTTGGTGGTGAATGGTGTAGGAAAATTTGAATTTTTTTCTTTTTTTTATCACATAAAGCTAAAGTGGCGCCGCTTGAGGACGCGTTGATGGAGTAAACTTAAAGTAAATGTTTGTTGGAGGCTCTTAGCGCTAATTCTGATCTCTGATTGGATGAGACATAAGACGGATATTTATGGAACACAAAACACTACAGACCCTGACTTTAAAAACAAAGTAGGCTTTCATCAAAAATACTACATTTTCATGTCATTTTTGCTCTATTTGAGTCTGTGTGAACCAGAAAACGATTCATCGATTACTAAAATAGTTGTCGACTATTTCAATAATCGATTAGCCGTCGATTAATCGATTAGTTGTTTCAGCCCGAATTCAGGCTTAAATTTTGGCTTTAGAGGAGAAATGAAACAATAATGCAACGCTATAAGCAGCAGTGTATTTATTTATACGGCAACGAGCGGCAGAATAATTAGATTTGCATTTATTTTCCAAGAGTAACTTGATTGAATTTCCCGAGTAATTAATTTCTCTCTCTCTCCGAATTTCAAAACAAGCAATAGCAGCCCTGGTGCAAATTAATAAAGTTACCACGGCGAAATAATGTACAAACTCTATTTCGATTCCCGTCCAAATTTGTGGTTTGCCATATTCGTAATCCCCTGCGCTTCCATCTCCCCCTATACGTTTCCTGCGGACCATGAAGGCGTGAAAAGTAAAAAAAATACAAAAAAATACAAAAGTAGCCACATTTGACAGCGGGTGCAGCATTTGAGTGACGCACGTCGAGTGATGTCTGAAAACTGACACCGTTGGATCACTGTGAGTAAAGCTCGTCTCCGGGATTTCTTTGGTTATCCTCTTCCGATGCAGAAGTTTCTCTTCGCCCTCGCCGTCCCATATACCATCATTTATGACGCGCGCGCAGCTTTGAAAACTTTCCCAAACAGACGCGCTCAAATCTCCCCCTTTTGAACTTTAGCCTCTGCCGGAGCGGGCGAGGACACAAGGGGGAAAAAACGTCGACTGGAAGGAAAGAGCGAAGTAAAACTACAGGGCGGTACGATTTCAGCATCGACTACAAGACGTCGAGAAATGTACGGCTTTAACCTAAACATTAACATATTAGTCGAACTTCGGGTCTTATGTGCAGAGGGAACCCGAAGCAAAACCAAACTTAAAGGCTGGGTACCAAACGTTTTCCGATAGTAGAGTAAAATCGTTTTGGCCTTTGTGTAAAAGCAATTAGCGAAAGTATCAGACCGTTGTGTGCGGTCTGCGTCGTATTATAGGCACCAAAATTCATCAATTGCAAATCCCATGCTCTGGGATTTGTTGTTGTGAAACCAAACTCTGCTCTGCAATCTGAAAGTTTGAATTTATGGACGCAAAGAACCGGGACTTGGGAATGCGCTGCTAACAATTGAAAGTAGATTCTCTCCGGTACAGGGCTTTTTAAGCAAGATCGAGAACCGCCGCTTTACAATAATGATATTTCCATGTTAAAAGGCAAACAGTGGCCCGTTCGTCCATGTAGTTGACTTGTCGTTTCTTCAGCCAAGCTCATTTAACCACTCAAATCCAATAAGTCTCAGTCCACTGGTTTGGGGAGCGTAGTGAGCAGCTGTTTCGTATCACTGTGACCCTGCATCTGTCTCCAGATCACTCACCCTGGTCGTCCTGTAAACAAGCCTGTCTCCTCTTCCTGCGTCTTCTCCAAACACGGGGCGGTCCAGCCAAATTCTGCCTCCTGCTGTCTCCCTCCAGCACACACGCTCATCCCAAAACACACAAACAACTGTCCCATCTGTGAACGGTCTAAAGTCACTGCATCTGACGCCAAGTCACACACTTCTCGAAGTCTTCTGCTCAGGACTCTGTATTTAGTCTCTTTAGAATCTGCTCTTTTGGGGGGGACAGAAGTAGCTTGTTGTGCTGTTGTGTCCATGTTCAATATTGAGAGTGAATGGCTTGAAGGTAAAACAGCGCTATAAACTGATGAGTTACTTTTCCTCTGTTTTTCTCAATTGTAAAGATTGTTGTTTTGTACTTGGTTTACAAGTGTTTAAGTCTCTCTTTTTTTCTTGTTGACTACCTGGAACTTAATCAGACCTGTTTACAATTTAGTTTTGTAAATAATCTTCAGAGCTTTAGTTGTAGACCTCATCCTGGTTGGGTCGTTCTTCTGCCCATGATCGGCAAAAGAACTTCACACAGGAGGACTACTAGCTTAGGCCTCGCTTAGCTCTTCTTCGTCCGACCTTGATTAGTCATATGAGCCGGTTAAGATCAATATAGAAAAGGTAACATTACTTGTTTAAAGTCTAATTTAGTCCACTTTGAGAAGCTCCATGCACATATCGACAAGGAAAATCAGTAAGGCCGATTGTCTCCACACACTCAGCGGGAAGCGTGCCGGCGCATGGAGCGCCTCAGAATAGCGAAAAAACAAAAGCCAATCTGCTTCTGAATGAGATATTTAAAAGCGAACAAGAAAGGATGATGGAGTCGGTATTAAATTGTTGCTTGCTGGGATGAAAAGGCTCTTGTTGTTGTTGTTGAAAAATACCTTGTGCACAAATCCGGTGGGAAACTGGCAGATCGGCTGTGAGAAATTCTTCTGTAGCGGCATCAAAAACACATTCAGATCCACAGTCGCCCAGTCAACGTCCCGCGCGTGCTCGTGTATGGAAATGCGCGCGGTTACGTAAGGCACACATCATTGGGTTATCATGGGAGTTAGGCGAGCTTCGGGCCGCGTGACATTTGTGAAGAGGCTGCATTGATGTGCAGCATGTGACACCCATGCAACAAACAAACACAAACAGGGGAGCACATCTGGTCCGGCCGCGGCACCACCACGCAATGTTGCCGGGCACTCATGACACCTGGGTGACTAGAAGGGGACATTGGAGTGGAACGATGTCAAAGATAGTGCTGGGTACAGTTAGAAGTAAAAAAAAAAAAAAGGTTAAGGTACGTGGAAAGATTTTGGTAACACACAGAGGTGGGCAATGTACCGTCTTCAAGATAATATCGAAAATCTGGTTTGGTAGATATAGAAACCCAATATCGAGTATACCGTATTTCCAGTGTCAGGTAACCAATAAAAAGTTAAATAAAAAACGCTGCTAAAAAATACACATAAAATACAGTATATTTGATGTGGTAGTCTCTCACAAAAGGCAAACACATAGACTAATATCTTTTTGATCTAAATCTGGAAGCCAAATTTTGTATTTTTCTGATGGTTCTCAAATATAAAGGATCACTATCTTTATCGAGAGAAAGTCCCCAAAAATACTGAGATATTATTTTTTGGCAATATTGCCCACCCCATACAATTTGTTACAGAACTCCACTCAAAGGGCATAACTGAAAAACACTGGTATTGCTCTACGCGAAATTGAGAAACATTGTGCGCCCATTTAGTCAGTGCAGAGGTGCCAGCAGCAGCCTCTGGGACAGTGCCTGGTCTGTCTACGGGACGTGTAGGTTTAATTGTGTGAGGGGGAAGACCGGACGAAGCTTGTCAGGATGTGGACTCTATTGTGTGTCCCACAAAGGAGAGGCCTCCCGTGGCACTCCCAATGAAGACATTAACATCTGGGACACGGCCTCTACTCTATTACTGTCTTTGTGCCAATTGTCCCAGATAAGGAACTGTATGTCTGCGCAGAATGAGAAGATTTAGCCTCTTTGGAAAACGTTGATTGAGCTGGAAAAACATGAAAAACAGAAATGTCTATTAGTAGTAAAATTATACTGGGTGGGGTTGGATAGAATAGATAACCAAAACTGTTTCTATATTTAAGTCTAGAGCTGCTGGGGTGTCGTCAGGACCCACCTTAATCCTAGGAGGCAAGCCACAACACCAACAAAGAATTGTGTGAAGTGAAATACTGTATTTTTCCCACAAATGAATGATTAATGAACATTCAATAAATCTATAAAACTGAAATTACAAACAAAACAGCAGTATTTTTACAGATTCAGATTTTCCTATATGTTCATAAAAGATAAATATTGAAAGAATGTATCCTGAAAAAGGATTGTGACCCACCAATTGAGAACAACTGCTCAGGACAATATCAACCAAGAACTGAATGATGTAGGACTGACTTAAGATAAAAGCAGACAGATACTGTACTACAGCGCATTCATTTACTTGAGGAAACAAAGTTTAACCAACTCTCCCATGACAAAAGAAATAACGTTTTATGCAAGTAACTCTTTTAACAGAACAAAAAAAACCTTCTTTTCATAAGCCGTACCCATGGGTTTAGAGTCTATATTACTCCCATTAATCACTGCGATGACACTAACGCACCGCGACATGCACCTAACCACTCGGCAGCCTTATGAAAAAGTTTATATAGGAGACAAATATCCCCAAGGAGAAGACATCCTCAGGCACAATAACAGCAGTGTCCCTCCCTCCCTCCCTCCCACTCACCAATAACTTCTCCCACTAACACCGCTGTCGCCAGAATTTAGAGCTTTTTTTCCACGCAGCCCCCTGCGCCGTCTGATTGTTAACTGGCACTGGCACCATTGAGCTTGTTAAATAACACAAACACACACACACACACACACGCACACATTCAACTAGAGCCATTTTCAAGCTATACCTTTTAAAATCCAAACAAGCCCCACTCAGTGTCCAGCAAACCACTTCCCTCCTGGCCGGTAATTACAATAATCACTCAACTGAAGCTAATACTTACTTCATTATGGCCAAAAAAGCCAAGAGGTAAACGCGCGCTACTTTAGACCAGCAGTTTGAGTTGGTCCTCAATAGGCTGAACAGTATATTTCCGGATTATTATCAGCAAAATATCCATGTGTCAAGAACCCACAATACATCACAAAACCACCGAGGTCTTACATCTGACTCGCACACTTTTGCTTCAACAAAAGTTCAAGGTGACTTAAACAAAAACATGTTTTAGTTAATATTTGTCTAATGCAGTGCAGTTTTATCCTTGTTTTTGGCTGATTTAGGTTGTTTTTTTTTGCAGCAGAAGAAATACGTTTACTATTTTAGTTTTAATCTAATGGGACGCACTGTGTTGAAATGGTTCATATTGCAGTCATTATCACAATATTCAGGACATGTTATCGAATATGACATTTTTGTGCTGACCCTTTAAATATTGAGAGGATATTCAAAGGAAGACATGGGCATTGCGTTATATTAGTTTTAAAGTAAAGCTATTTAGATGTGGAAAAGTATTGTTTAATGTTTAGCTTGTCCAACTGCAGAACCACACACTATTCAACGTTGCATGACGCACTGTTAGCAACGTGGGATTTAGAAAAAGAGCAAAAAACATAGGGGCGAGGTGAACGTGCGCATGTATTGCTGAACTGTGATACTCTGACAATAGAGGACGCCTGACTCAGTGCTTCTTTCTGCAACTTCATTGTTGTCACTTCGAGCGCAGCTGAATGAGAGTCAAGTCAACTCTCAACACAAGCAGCACTGGAAAGTCCTGGCAACATCAACAACAGTGTGGGCGAACTTGACCAAAGTAACACGTGAACACTGTGCCATTTTTTTTTTTTTTATTCCTATCTGACATGGAGATTAAATCCAGATGATTTGGAGGAGAATACCAGTGCATCCAGTTGTTGGCTATGGCAGAACGTGGCCACGGTGCGTAAATCTTCAGTCCTGTTTTGCTTTGTATACAGCCATTGATTATAGACAGGAAACAGCAGTGATTTGAAAACGCACAGTCTTGAAGTTGAGTCTCTTCCAGCCCGCAGTGCGCCTGTGTTTACACTGCGCGAAAGTTCCCCCGCGTACAGCCTTGGATCCAAAAGCTATACGACACCCAGGATAACGTGTGCACAAGCGAGTTAAAAAAAATCAAGCCCAAAAACAAAGACCCACGCATTGTAGAGAAAATAAACGAGGCTTTGCGGTGGCAACAGTTGGAGATAGACCCCGTACCGGACGCAGGATAAAGGCTGTCTCCCTTCAAGCTTTCCTTTGGTTTACTTTGAATCAAGCCACACAGCGGTGCAAGAAATAGAGACCACAAACTTACCTTGTTATTACGCGGATGGTGGTGATGATTTGAGGCAACGCGTCCTGCGCTTCCCCGTGACTCCTCTCTCTTTTCTGTGAACGATCCACTATCCTTCTTCCTCTCGCTCCGCTATCTGGGGCTTTTGTTTGAGAATCGTGTCAGATATAATTCCACATCGTCACACAGCGCGTCTCAAAACCAAAAAGTCCAAAAGCTGTCTTCCTCCTCTTTTTTTCCCCTCTGTATTCTCAGACTACGATGCAAAAGCGAGGCATATGATCATGTCATTCACTTACTACTACAGGGACTGGTTCTCCGCGCAACTCCCTCCCAAGGCTTTGTAACACGAAACCAGCAGGAGGAGAATCAGGAGGAGGAAGAAGGGGAAAAAAGAAAAAGGGAGGAAAAAAAACGTGAATATAATCCGCTATCTGTGGGACGGGCTACATGCGTAGGTCCGCTCCACTGCTGTGTCTCTCCGCGCGGAAGTTTGGAGTGTGTGGAGCCAGAGGTTTTCGCATCGCAGTGGGGTCGTGGCGCTGCGTCTCGATGCCAATGTCTCCTCCACGGTGGAAATGATGTGTGTGTGTGTGTGTGTGTGTGTGTGTGTTTGCGTGGCGCAGCGGCAGCAGCGTGTGGTGTGCGCGCCCCCAGCCCACTTCTGCAGTACGCATCGCAGCAGGGACCCGCGAGGATTTCAAAAAACAGTTCTCCGCCCATTACCCTGGGCGAACAAGGGCCCCGGCAGAGTCCAGGGGCCCCGAGCAGCTATTACACCGCTTTATTAAGACACGCTCATTGTGCTGGAGAAGTCTGGGGGCAAAGTGCTTCCAAACCCGGGGTTTGACCCGGAACACCGGAGCTCTTTTATAGGAGCGCACAGCCAAATGAGCATTTAGTGTGGAGTAGGTTGGCCATGGCTTAATGTAAGCATTGTTCTAACACAGGAATCTGCTTTAACTTCAATAAGGGGACATGAGGTCAGCATTACTCAGTCATTATTATTATTTTTTACAATACAATCTAAAGATCATAATTTAAAGATATTTCATAATTCTTTGCTTAACATCTTTACTTGAATTCGGTTAAAGGCCCTATATCTTTGTCTGTTTTCTTTTTTTAAAAAGGCAATTAAAAGGTTAGTTGTGGTCCAAGCTCAGGCCTATAACTTTCTTAAAGCATTTTGAACATCACAATTCTTTACAGATGAGTTTATAACCATGTTTCAAAACTTGCAAATTGAAGTTTTATTGTCACCGTAATGCGAATTAAGCAAGTTATTTCTTGCCCGGAAACCAATGTAGTCACTCAACGCTAAAAAGGACTATCTACATTTAAAGGGTGGTACATACGCAAGCAAACAGGAAGCGGAGTAAACCAATCAGCGAAGGGCGGTCGATGCGATTGATGTTATTAATAGTTAATATTTGCACAGGATTATGAATAACAAAACTCTCCTACTGTTGGTGTATTTTTGGCCATTTCCGATTGGAAAAAAGGTCTCCCTCTCTTCCATGCACTATACTTAGGTTGTTATTGAGGGGACTTCCACGTCACTTGAGTGATGCTGCTCCCGAACAACACGTGATCGCAAATAAACAAATTTGATTGCTCGTTTGAGTTTTTTACTGCCAACAACGATGGCGAGGGTCCCATATCCCTTTGTATAACAAAATATAGAGAGGGTATCATTCTGATCCCGCAAGGCTATCCTATGTCACAGTTTATATAAAAAATGCTGTACAATTATGCTCAGTGCATTGGTTTTTTTCAGCCAATATGTTATTTTGCAATATACGGAGTAAGGACAAAACACAATTCTTTCCAATTCTAGAAAAGGATTAGGTACAAGGGCCTTTATGGGCTACTGTCAGGCATGATCAAATCACGGTCATAAACAGCATGTCTTCAAAATCTTTCAGATTACGTCTAAGGGGCGCTAGAATCATTGGTCTATAATGCATTATTGGGTTGAACGGCTGCTGCAGTGAATACATTCAGATATGATTTCACCTGCTGCTGGTGTCTACAGCAGAAGCGGTGGCGGGGTTCAGTCGTCATCATGAGTCAGAGTTCATTCTGAGTCGGGTGGAAATGCCTTCAGGGTTTGGTGAGGGACTGGTGCAGAAGCAAAAGTGTTGTTTTTTTTTTTTTTCAATAACAGTGAACAAGCATTATGAAATAAAAATTGTATTTGTTCAAATTGTACTTCCGGTTTACATGACATTTGTGTGAAACAAAGATTCACTCAAAATACATTCATGGTAATTAAATGCAGGCACTAAACGTTTGTTGCTTACAGAAAAAGACGATTGGAGGCAGGGACATGATAAGGTTAAGAAGAGACACTATCGGGGAATCGATTGGTGTCGAAACACGTAAGCCTTGAGCTGAAAGATAAATTCTCCTTTATTATTATTTGAACAAACGTTTGTCCATAGACTGAGGAAACAAGATCATCAAAGTTTATTATTTGATGTTTTTGTTTCCTCACAACAGCAATTTTACAATAAAACATTGATTTTGCTTTTCACAGAAGCATGTGTCAATAGTTCCTATAGTCTAACTTGTAAAAGATGTCCAGAACCCCCTCAGTCCTTAATTTTGCATCTGCTATGTCAAAAGGTGTCCTTCAAAATAAAAGCAGTTTTGGCCATTATTTCTGAAATGTGTGTCACACATTTCCAGCCAAACTTTCGTGGACTTCTAATGTCATTTTGACCCCATCAAACTGACACCGACCTTTCCCCATGTTAAATTCATTCACGTCAATCAATGTTCCTGCCGTCTGCCCTTCAGCACAACCCGCACTAGTAAATGAAGTGTGTCTTTTGATGTTTTGTGCAGCTCAGAGCAGAGTGGAGAGAAGTGCAGATCAATACAGCATTTATACGGCAATATCATTAGTAGCTGCACTCCGCACAGCGATATCGAGTAAACAGCACAAAGGCAAAAAGGCAGCGCGAATGAACCTAAACTCCATTCAGGTTAAGATCTTCTCAGAAATCTTTTTAGCAAATGTTTTGTTTTTCAGGACTGCTTTCATTCTTTCTTCTTAAAAAAACAAAAGAGAAAAAACATGAATGGGATTGTCGGGGGGATTGAGGGAGAGCAATAATTGCAGACCTAAATATGAATTACACACAGGATTATGGTTTGAAGATTAACAGCGCAGATTAGACAGTCAATATTAGAATTATAATCTAGATGGATTAGCACAGAAACAACGGCTGCGAGGGGACCAACATAATTTGTATTGTCTCGTTGGCTGTAGCAGATATAAGTGCTGATATCAGGGGGGCTTTTAACCCTCGCACCAATCGATATGCTGAGTACGACACTGACTGTTCCCACTGGAGGCATCTTTAATTCCTCTTTCTGCTGCAATAGACTTTTTTCCATATCATAGTCCAAGCTACCACTGGTTTTAAGACATTTGTTTTACATATTGCTTTTGTAGTTCAACATTTTATTTTATTATTTTACTTTAGTGCAGTGGTTCTCAACTGGTGGGTCGGTACCCAAAAGTGGGTCGTGGGACAATTTTCAGTGGGTCACAAGCCTTTCCTAGATTTTTTTTGTCAACATGTAGGTTCTGAAAACTGAGGAAAACTACCCTGGAGTCTGTTAAGATGACTGTTATGAAGTTGTTTTTGATCATACTTTCATCTTTTAAGACTTATGTAATAGAGGATCAGACATTAGTATTGCAGTCTTCAGCTCTATCTGCAGAGGAACCCCTGTCCAACAGTGCCTTGCCTAAGTACTAAAACAGATTGAACTTTGGAACATTTTGTCATGTTTACAACCCTAAATGTAAAGATTGTATTTTGAATTTTTTACTGAAAGTTCACACACAAGTAACAGACAACTGTAAAGTGAAAGCAAAATGATACATGATTCTGTTATTTTTCAAAAAAATAGAGAAGTGAAAAGTGGGGCGTGCATAAGTATTCATACAGTATTTTCTGAGTGCATTAAATTGCCTTTATAACATTCCTAATGACTGCAGAAAGTTCACACCTTGCCCTAACCATTAAATAGAGGCCACGTGTGTGTAATCTACTCTCAGTATAATTACAGGTGTTCTGTGAGGGCCTCAGAGCTATGGTCGGAGTGTATTGGTCACTAAGCAACATCATGAAGGCCAAGGTGCTCACCAGAGAGGTCAGGGATAAAGCTGTGGAGAAGTTTAAAGCAGCGTTAAGTTATACAAAGATTTCCCAAGATTTGAACATCTCACGGAGCACTGTTCAATCCATCATTTGGAAATGGAAAGAGTATAGCACCGCTGCGAACTTACCAAGACACGGCCGTCCACCTAAACTAACAGACCGAACAAGGAGAGCACTGGTCATTGAATGCAACCAAGTGCCCCAAGATAACTCTGGAGGAGCTGCGACGTACTGCCGCTAAGCTGGGGGAATCTGGACATGGGACAACTATAAGTCGTACTCTACACAAATCTGGCCTTCATGGACGAGTGGCAAGAAGAAAGCCATTATTGAAAGGAGGCCATAAGAAATCCCATTTGAAGTTTGCTAGAAGTCATATGGAGGACACAGCTACCATGTGGAAGAAGGTGATTTGGTCAGATGAGACAGTTAGCAAGAGAATTGAGGCTGGGGCAGAGATTCACCTTCCAGCAGGACAACGATCCTAAACACAAAGCTAAATCTACAATGGAATGGTTTAAAAACAAACATATTAATGTGTTAGAATGGCCCAGTCAAAGTCCTGACCTAAATCCTATTGAAAATCTGTGGAAAGACCTGGAAACTGCTGTTCACAAACGCTCTCCTTCTAATTTGACAGAGCTTGAGTTGTTTTGTAAAGAAAAAGGGGCTAAAAGTCTCTAGATGTGCAAATCTTGAAGAGTCCAGAAGACTTGCTGCTGTTATTGCAGCAAAAGGAGGTTCCACAAAGTATTAAGTCATGCGTGTATGAATACTTGTGCACGCGCCACTTTTCACTTTTCTATTTTTTGTAAAATAACAGAATCATGTATCATTTTGCTTTCACTTCACAGTTGTCCGTTACTTGTGTGTGAACTTTCAGTAAAAAAATCAAAATAAAATCTTTATGTTTAGGGTTGTAAACATGACAAAATGTGACAAAAGTTCAAGGTGTATTAGTACTTTCGAGAGGCACTGTATGTTCTTTTCTTCTCTTGATCATCCGGCCGTGTGGCAGAGTGGTTACTGTCCCGTGTTGAATTCCTATGTATAGCCTTGGCCAACCCAAGCTCAAGATTTAGAGATGTGTCTCTGGGTGCTGCACTGCAGTCGCTCACTGCTCCTTGTGGTTTTGGCATTGAAGAATGGGTCAAATTTCTCCTCAGGGACAAAAAAAGTACACCATTACCCCAACAAATCAATCACAGAGGTACGTTTATCCATCAGATACCCAACTCGTCCAAAAACACAGTAACGGCCCGGTGTATGAAAGGGAATTTGACAGCACAATATTGTAGAATGCAACAAATTCCTTTACAATAATGTTAAAATTTAGTAAGTACATGTAAAAAAAGAAAAACATGATGAGTCAACTATATAATATGGTTGCTATTACAAAGCAATGGGGACGGCTTAATTCCTCAGAACGGCTTACTGGAGACAAGTCCGTGCTAAATTACATGCAGCATCCTAATTTGCATCTTGTTCCAAATCCTCACACAAGACGCCAAGGCCCCAGATTATTCAAATAAACAAGGTTGACTTCAGAAGATCATAATCTGACACGTATCAGGTTGGAGAGACGCCGGCACGAGCCTGTTTGCTCTCAGAGATAATGAGTCAGGATTTAGGACACTCATTTTCACTTGGACTCAAAGCACTCAGTGATAGATGACGCTCAAATGTAGCACTGCCTCGAGCCAAATCCAGGAGTGATTTAAGAGGGCTGAGTTTAGTATGAGATATGTAGCGCTCCAGGATTATAAAGACAAATCAAATAGAGATTGACCTTGTGGTAGTCACTGGGCGTACAGGCTTTAAAAAAAAAAGAAAAAAGATTTGAGGTAGAATTTTACAGTTGCCTTTAACGCTGCAGTTTATTGGTGTGACTCCAATTTGGTCTTAATTTAAATCACTTCGCATCAAGGAACTGTTCACTCATTCACGCTTAGGCTGGACAGTATGAGAAAATACATCTTGAATACTGTGTGTTAAGGTGCCAGCAGTGCATCCTACCTGCTGAGAAGATCAGATCCCTTCAGGAAGGAGACTGCAGAGTCTTCAGGCCAGGTCCAGCCGACTGAAGAACAGCTTCATCCAAAAGGCTGAACTCTCTCTAACTCAAGTCAGCATTTGCTGTATTTACCTACATTGCAGCCGTGTTCTGGTTATAATTAAGCTTTTACATTTTATATTATTGTCATGGCGATATTCAAAAAGGTTATCGAATGTTTTCAGATTGTGCTGCCCTACTAGACATAAAAAAACTCTTCAGTGAGAAAAAAAGCAAAAACTGACACACAACATCTCCTCCTGGAATGAGAAATAAAAATCTATATTGACCTAGAAGTACATCTTAACCTCAACCTTCCCTGAATGGCTCAGAATATCTGCAAGAATAACACTTGAAAATATAAACGCCCTGCAGAGAATTAATCTACAGGCATTATTTGCTCCAAGATTGTGTAAAATAGACTTCAGATGTGCCGAGGCAGCCGCGTGCGAAACGGCGCTGACCTCTGCACGGTTTGTTATTGCTGTGTGCCGCCCATTCAGCAGCCGCTCACGGAGTCTCAGCACAGCGGACAACTTTATATGTTCTCTCAAAGTTTACTCAATTTCCCATAAGCCGCGGCAGCCGCACGGCCTCAGCCCCCGAGCCTTGCAGAAACCGTCGCGATCTGGGTCAGAAAGCCACAGCCTCGAAATGTTTAGGTTGTCCATGAAGCCGCTTCTGTTCAGGCACCACATTCATTTATTTTCCTTTTCAAGCTGCTTCTTTTCAAGTGCCTACCAGACCGAGAGTTGGTGCAGTGTTGAAATCACTTTGAAAGTCTTATAAAACTATACTCAACACTAAGTCACGTCAAGTACCTCAGTCGCAGTCAGATCAATTCAAGTCAGTACCAAGGCTACTGTTGGCAACAGAGGTATGCACTCAATGTGTCGAGACACATGATATCAAATTGTGGCTGCATTTATTTGACTTCTGTTGCCATATTTTAACATCTGCACACCCTTGCTATGCAGCTGAAGATGAAAAACAGCAAAAATCTGTAAATGAAAAGCATCTGTTATTAATGTTTTTGTCACATTGTACTATCATAACTATCGTATGTTACAAAAGTCACGGCCCTTGTTTTGCTTTTGTTCATTAATTTGTTTATTAAAAATTCGAGTAGTCACGTGTCTTAATGTTAAAAATGTTAGCATATGTGTGAAACCTCTGTCAGATGGCTTTGGCACATGTGTTCTTTCACTGTGGTAACATTTTCGTCATATGGCTCACTGACATTGAAAGTTTCAATTCGCACACCCCTGTAAACTGCCTTTGGGAAATTGGCAGAGAGACATGGCAGCCGTTCTGCGCCATAGGCCTCTCTATAAACTCGCGGCATGTAACCAGGAATGTTTTGCAGGATGTTTAAAGGCCCTGTACCTGATTTTTACTAGTCATGGAACAACATAATTTTTTTCTGTATATTAGAAACTACGATATTTGTGAAACAAACGATGCATCTAATTATAAAGCATTTGTATCAATTTAATGAACTTGCTGGCTTTACTTTTCTTTTTGGAATTTCTTTACCACTAACTTCTGCCAATTGTGAAATGCACTTAAAAAATCATCCCTGTTAATTCAAGAATGAGTTTAGACCACACCTGACCCTTTCATTTACTTGCGCTCCCTTTCAATGTTTGTACCCAACAAATTCAAGCCTTTAAGTATAATTCGCTTTCCCCTCCTTATTACACTGTCACTGGTCCCGTTTTTCTCCGTACTAGTCTAGTCCTTGTTTTGATCCTTTTTATTTGCTCTTTCAAGTAGCAGCATGTGTTAAGTGTCGATCGCATCGAGGGTAGGCGTGTGCCCGGAGTTTCCTGCCGTGCCGCTGTTGGGTTTAATTCACACCTTCTGTCCAATGAGCGCCCTTTCATTCTGCTTTCATCGTTTTTTGTGCCAACACCTGCGGAGGGCGTGAAGGAGCATTTCGTTTGCCCGCGCTGCTGTTTATCAGCTGATGTACAGGCGTCAACAGGCTGAAAGGGGAAACTCGGTGCACGCTTCTATAAGCATAAGGCCTCGGGAGTGCGAAGGCATAAATTACAGCCTAATAGCACGAGCAGATAGCGGCTGATAGCGAGTCAGCAGCTTACTGCGCGCACCCTCAATTTTTCACCGCATCTGATAAACAATAACAAGGATGCACCAGTAATTGCGATACTGTGCTGCCATGTTTTTTTTACCCTTCAACAGGAATTAATATGAAAGGATAAGAAGATGTCGATTTGCATTTTCTTTGCTGAGTGTTCAATAGATCATCCATTGATAAGAAAGTTCAGAAATAAATATGAATGTTTTTTTCTGATAGTGCAAAAGTCAGTAAGTAACTGAAGGTTGGCTCTAAAACCAAAGACTGATAGGAATCACACCAACAATAAACATTCAAAATGATCTTGAATGTACTGATAATAAAGAAGTCTGTGCAAGCTCTCAGTCCGACAGAAGATTCAAGACCTTCATCTAATAATGAAGAAATCATTATTTTCAATTGCTCATTTCCGAAATATATGCTGGGTCACAGTTGAGCTGCGCATGCGCAAACAAGTGAGACCGGCCGCAGGTTTGTCAGTCAAACGTCATTGTAAATGAGCCACAACTATAGAAATATTTGCATACCAGGGAATAACAGTCTAAAAGCATCATCATTGTTCATATTGGGTCAAGCTGTACGGCCATACCATTTTATTTATATAGCGCCTTTCACAGACATAGTCACAAAGCGCTTTACATGAGACAAATACACACTCTGTGGTGTTCAGTTTCCCCTGGGGGAGACTGACAGAAATGCTGTCGGGACTGCAACATCTGCACCAACCTCTGACCACCACCATGCATTCATGCACCAACATCATTTATCCTGGCCTATTGTACATGTTTTTAGTGCTAGGGGAAACTGGAGTACCTGGAGGAAATACGCAGACACAGGGAGAAGCGAGAGCGCTAACCGCTATACTGCCATGCTGCCTGTAGTACAGTCATAAACTTGATACCATATTCAAAAATTGGCTAATTACAACGCATTCGCTAGTGCTAACGCGGCTGGTGCTAACGTCTACAGCAGTTTATTAATACTCTCACTGTCGGGGGTGTGCGCCTGCTAAAACATAATTATTTTAAGAAAATACATACCTTTGTGACGCTTCCATGTCGCCTTTAGAGTCAGAACTGCGGTTGTTCGCTGAAGTAGGCCTGTGTCCTTTTGTTTTTCAGTAGCCATGCGGTCTGAGTGTGTCTCAGCCTTTCAGATTAATACAATAGAACTGGGAAGGCCTATAGGACTTAAATAAAACATGTCTGTCACATTGAGAGTTACAATACTGCATCTACTGCTGCTGCTGTGGTGTTGCTGGAATCTACTTCATGTCTATGTCCCAGCTAACTGTTCTTCTCTCTTAGTTGTGCCTCGACTCAACATTAAACATGTATTTCAGAACTGAAGAATTGTGTGGTCTGTATGCTGTACTTGGTTACTTGCAAGAAAAAAATGGTTCAATCTTATTCTGAAAATTCTCAAAGTCTCAAAGTTTTTGAAAGTACTGTAACTTTATCAGTATTCAAGACGCAGCCACGAGAATCTGATGTAAACGCCGGTCCAGGAAGTTGCGGCGTGTGAAAAGTTGGATTGCTGGAGGCCATTTTGTTTTAGAGACATTGGGAACTGCTCTGGGAGAATCCAATCAAACAGACTGCAGCAGGTGTCCCGGGCTGAACAACAGAGAGGTGCTCGGGAGCAGCAGGCGTGTTCGTGAGCAGGGCGGTTTAATCCAGGACGACCGGCCCCAGCGCTCTCTGCAGTCAAACCGACGAGGGATTAACTCCAGATGCACAATCCAGGTCAATCTACCCCCACCAGCAATAAATCACAGGGTTTAACGGGTATCGATGAGCATTAAAACCTAGAAAGCTAAATTGTATCTTTTTCAACTGATGGATAGAGCTGCATATTTACAACAGCAATATCAATAAATGTAATAATAGAATAAAAAACAAACAAATGAAAAGCACTTTCTTTCAAAGTCTTATTCAGCCTCACGGGTCAAGGCCTGTGTAGATGAGATTTATGTTTATTTTTAGACTTTGTGTAGTCATGATTTATACTTTTGTGTACTCTGGACCTACTTTGACAGTCGTGGCTTCTGTATTGTTCACTCTTTGTTTCTCTTGTGCACAGGTCATGCTTTGATCTATTTGTATGTCACCGTTTGGGCAGTTTGGGTTTGTTGGAGATTTGTAATATTCAAAATTGTCGAGGGCTTTTCAAAGAGATTACCTCATTCACCTCATGCTACCTTTTTTATCAGAGTGTGGCAGGTGGGTGTTATACATGTTAATACGCTGCACAGAAAAAGAGCTAGTATTAGGGCCTATTTGCTTAATGCTGTTTAAAAAAAATATATATACTATTTATTACTTCTTCTGTATCACAAAATACATCACGCGGATTAAAGTTCACAGTTTTCCAATTGCTTTGAAAATGACTATGTCTTCAAGATGTAGCTGTGAATTTCAGCCAGAACATTTACATTATATCACAATGCTTCTTCCCCTGTATCGTATCGGAAAATATGTATCCCAATACTTTTGATACTCAACTACACTCAACAAAAATATAAACGCAACACCTTTGTTTCTGCTCCCATTTTTCATGAGATGGAATTAAAGATCTAAAATTCATTCCAGATACACAATATTACCATTTCTCTCAAACATTGTTCACAAATCAGTCCAAATGTGTGACAGTGAGCACTTCTGCTTTGCTGAGATAATCCATCCCACCTCACCTCACAGGTGTGCCACATCATGATGCTGATCTGACGTCATGATTAGTGCACAGGTGTACCTTATACTGCCCACAATAAAAGGCCACCCTGAAATGTGCAGTTTTTTGCTTTATTGTGGGTCTGGGGACTCAGAACCAGTCAGTATCTGGTGTGACCACCATTTGCCTCATGCAGTGCAACACATCTTCTTCGCATAGAGTTGATCAGATTGTCAATTGTGGCCTGTGGAATGTTGGTCCACTCCTCTTCAATGGCTGTGCGAAGTTGCTGGATATTAGTGGGAACTGGTACACGCTGTCGTATTCGCCGGTCAAGCACATCCCAAACATGCTCAATGGGTGACATGTCCGGTGAGTATGCTGGCCATGCAAGAACTGGGACATTTTCAGGTTCCAAGAATTGTGTACAGATCCTTGCAACATGGGGCCGTGCATTATCTTATGAAAAATGGGAGCAGAAACAAAGGTGTTGCGTTTATATTTTCGTTGAGTGTAGATTATGGATTAAAAATATCTAAATGTTTTTGACTTAAAAGTGCATTATGCAACTTTTTATGTGGACAAAAAAAGTTGATATTTGACCTTGTAGTGACCCAGTGGCTGTATGAGTGGTCAGCATGGCGCCTTTACTTTCCATCACAGTGGTCTCTAGGACGCTCCAGGATCAATTGTTTGGAAGATTTTCACTGCTGACGGAGCCTCTCACCAGAAATCCTACAAAACAAGTGATCCCAAAGCATTGTAGAGATCACTGTGATCGAAAGTAAAGGCGCCATGTTTATCAAATCGGGCCTTCAGTATTGTAATGTGTATTGGACCGTGACCAAAGTATATCATCCCAGCCCTTCTTACTTTTACTAAATCTGCACCTGCTTCTACACACCAAGAGCACCAATTACTATTCGCTCAAATAAAAGTAGACATACAATTTGAGTAAAAATCAAACTGCAGTAATTGAGTCACTTTGCTTTCATTTTGAATACTATGTCATCATTCCTTTTTAGTTTTTATTTTGAGAGACACCTTTTTCAGTCAACAGATCCCCTTAAGTAGGAAAAATAAAATAAAGTGAGTAAATAAGAAATACCAGTCGATCAAATAAAGCATGAAGACAAATGCATAGTATTGACAGACTCCCCGAATAAACTGTGCATACTTTGATTTTAAACATCTGAGAGTTGTCATAATCAATCCATGGGCCTCTTCGCTACGTTAGTTTTCTGACAGAAACCTCTTTCCCAACGCTGCTGATCTGCCACATTTCATCTCATTGCAATTTCATGGATAAACATTTGTGGAGCCAAGTAAAGAAATCTCTTTTCTCCATCTCCACAGCGCGGCCATGAACGCCTCACCGCTTCCGTGATCGCCCGCTGCTTAATATCCAGGCAGTGTCTTAATGCATTCGATATGTGCAGTTCCCTGCCCTTTTTCTTCTGTAATAGACGTCGGAAATCACAGTTTAGCGCAATATAATTTATTGTAGCTTGCCTATTCATTAAAATGAGGTAAAAGAAGAACAAGGCAGCGCGACTCTGAGGACGAACAACAGATAATTGCATCTGAATTTTTTTAGAGGCATTGTTTCATTTCAATCAGACTTGAATGCTCTTATTTGTGAAAGCTCTAAGTTTTCCATCATAGACAAAGGTTCTTAATCCTTCGTTTGTGCTGTATTGTTTTAGTGTTGAGGATTCAAAAGACTTTGTCAACTATACAGTATTTCAGCAACATGCTGGACATCTTGTCGGATAAAGATGGGAGGAAATAAGTACAAAGTAGAAAATAAAAAAACCTCCCCCTACTTGATCTGTCCTTCTGCCTTCTGCTAAAAGCACCATTATTTGATGAAAAAGGCTCTTGTGATGCAGAAGCAAAACATCCTCAACACTAGAACAGCCCAGATGGCGGACAGTTGAATTCTCGTATGCTGTGAAAATAATATTGCTTATTTAGAAAGGGGATGGCTTCTGTGTGGGTGTGAGCGGCCTTAGAAAGAGGTTAATTTTCTTTAAAGCTGTGATAGATCGACTGGATGGCGGAGGTAAACCACGGCTAAGCCCCGAGTTTCTTTGACTTAA
The DNA here is from genome assembly GCA_021464625.1 of Proterorhinus semilunaris. NCBI lineage: Eukaryota > Metazoa > Chordata > Actinopteri > Gobiiformes > Gobiidae > Proterorhinus > Proterorhinus semilunaris. The sequence continues at coordinate 25,608,880 of CM038345.1, read as the reverse complement.
TTTCGCTGTGTCCCCGAGCCTATAAATCAGTGCAGCTAATTTGGATACATGGATAGATTGCCTCCATGGACTTCTGGCTCTCCTGATGGGAGAACAGCACGCTAATTTAGCCTCCCACAGTATGTGAAGACGGATGCCTATTGGATTTCCCTTACATAGCAATAACATAGTCAAAAAATAAAATTAAAAAACAGATACAAAAAACAGTTCCAGAAAAATATTTTTTTATTGTTTTGCATATAATATATATAAGGACAGGGAGAAAACATTGAGGTTGTGAGGATTTGGATGAAAAACTGGAATGAACCCCATACACAGTCACCCTCTATAGGAAGAAGCTTCTTTTTTCTTGTGAAGGCTGAGGGCATAGAGCTGTTTCCCAGCTGTGCTGCGACCATCCTCCACCCCTCTTCCGTCTGGCCTGGTGCTCATCGTTGTCAACTGGCCGCCCCGGGTCTCATCCTCTACCACCACTAGTGTCCAGACTCCGGGGGAAGACTCAATCATTCATCATCGCCGTGTATTTCATTTTGTTAATTTGATCTTCCACCGGGGTCTGAACCCCAATTATGATTCATGTCCAATAAAACATTGACTCATTTTCTGTGAGTCTTTTCAGGTTGAATTGACATTTGTGAGGAGCTGCTCTACAAGTTATATCCGACTGTAGTTTCCAGCCTACTTTTCCATGGTGCAATCTGACTTGACAAAAATGGTAAATGGCTGGACAAGCTGGATGCTCTGGTGGAGTTGTGCATCAGAGTCTGGATGTCATTTTGGATAACATCTCTCATCCCCAACGCGGTGTCCTGGCTGCTCAAAGAAGCAGCAGTGGCAGGCGACTCATTCCACTCTGCTGCCATAAGAAGAGGTTTAGAAAATCTTTGTGACTTTTTAACCGCTCTCAATCTTTCTACCCATCTGTTACTGATGTTTACTCGGACTTGCTGATGTTGTGGGTTTAGATCTATTTACATACAAGTATATTTTGTATAACGTTCCAGCTTTTTTTTGGTTGAGGTTTAAAAGGTAGCCCCAGTGATAATATACTGTATGTTATTGTTTCCATTCCCTGAGCGAGAGCGTGCCTCTTGTCAGCTCAGAGGGAGACAACCACAGACGGAGGAGGGGTTTGGGGCCCCTGGGATCCTCATATCTCCTCTCCCTCTCTCTCTTCGGCTGCACACTCGGCCCCTGGCTGGCTTACCATAATAAACAGCAGCCAGTCCACTCGTCTCCCCTGGCTCCATCACTCTTCTCGGCTGCAGAGTCGGCTTGATAAATTTGCGCGTGATCAGCTACGCAAATGAAGGGGCTCTGGCAACCTCAGCTTTATTCCACCTATGTAGATACAGTGCCTCTCGAAAGTACTAATACACCTTGAACTTTGGCACATTTTGTAATGTTTACAACCATAAACATAAAGACTTTATTTAGATTGTTTTACTGAAAGTTCACACACAAATAACAGACAACTGTGAAGTGAAAGCAAAATGATGCATGATTCTGTTATTTTTCAAAAAATAGAAAACCGAAAAGTGGGGCGTGCATAAGTATTCATACAGTATGACTTAATACTTTGTGGAACCCCCTTTTGCTGCAATAACAGCAGCAAGTCTTCTGGGGTTTGACTACAAGGTTTGCACATATACAGACTGACATTTTAGCCCATTCCTCTTTACAAAACAACTCAAGCTCTGTCAAATTAGAAGGAGAGCGTTTGTGAACAGCAGTTTTCAGGCCTTTCCACAGATTTTCAATAGGATTTAGGTCAAGACGTTGACTGGGCCATTGTAACACATTAATATGTTTGTTTTTAAACCATTCCATTGTAGATGTCGCTTTGTGTTTAGGATCGTTGTCCTGCTGGAAGGTGAATCTCCGCCCCAGCCTCAATTCTCTTGCTGACTGTCTCATCTGACCAAATCACCTTCTTCCACATGGTAGCTGTGTCCTCCATATGACTTCTAGCAAACTTCAAATGGGATTTCTTATGGCCTCCTTTCAATAATGGCTTTCTTCTTGCCACTCGTCCATGAAGGCCAGATTTGTGTAGAGTACGACTTATAGTTGTCCCACGTACAGATACATCCAGCTCAGCGGCAGTACGTTGCAGCTCCTCCAGAGTTATCTTGGGGCACTTGGTTGCATTCAATGACCAGTGCTCTCCTTGTTCGGTCTGTTAGTTTAGGTGGACGGCCGTGTCTTGGTAAGTTCGCAGCGGTGCTATACTCTTTCCATTTCCAAATGATGGATTGAACAGTGCTCCGTGAGATGTTCAAATCTTGGGAAATCTTTGTATAACTTAACGCTGCTTTAAACTTCTCCACAACTTTATCCCTGACCGGTGTGCTACTTGGCCTTCACATTGATGTTGCTTATAATAATAATAATAATAATAATAATGCATCAGTTTTATATAGCGCTTAGTGACCAACACAGCTCTGAGGCCCTCACAGAACACCTGTAATTATACTGAGAGTAGATTACACACAGGTGGCCTCTATTTAATGGTTAGGGCAAGGTGTGAACTTTCTGCAGTCATTAGGAATGTTATAAAGGCAATTTAATGCACTCCGAAAAATGCTGTATGAATACTTATGCACGCGCCACTTCTCACTTTCCTATTTAAAAAAAAAATAACATCATCATGTATTATTTTGCTTTCACTTCACAGTTGTCTGTTACTTGTGTGTGAACTTTCAGTAAAAAATTCTAAATAAAATCTTTATGTTTATGGTTTTTAAACATGACAAAATGTGCAAAAGTTCAAGGTGTATTAGTACTTTCGAGAGGCACTGTACATTCTTAAAAAGACGTCAAATTAGGTTTTGGTTCAGCGCCAGGCCTGTTGGGACACTCCATTTATCATTACGCCATTGATTGGTTTGCACGTCTTTAGCTACATATAGTGGTCCATGGTCAATTCCCTTTGCTACCAGCAGGGTGCACTCTAAGCAACATACAAGACACTTAAAAGAACTTGCCTGGGAGTCCAGAATCACTGTTGTACCAGCGATTGAGCCTGGTGAGCATAGCATCAACTACATCTGAGGTGGAGCAAAAAGGAAGGAGTAACCAATCAGCGAAGGGCAGACGTGTGTTGTTGCAGTGTTTTTAGTGGTTTCACACTTATATTCGAACAGGATTATACATCACGAATCTCTCGGCTCTCCCAGGCCAGGCACCATCCTTAGACTGTTATTTAGGGGACTTCCACGTCCCATGAGTGACGCTGCTCGCAAACAACAAGTGACTGCAAATAAACTAATCTGAGTGCATGGATCGATTTGAGTTTTCTTGAGCAGCCGGCGTGGTGCCCAGTCTGATATCCTTCTGTATAAAAAAAACATTCTGGACTTGGATATAAAAGAGATTCCTTACTCAGCAAGTATCTTTTCCAAACCAACAAACATTATTATAGAAAACAGTTTATACTTTGAGGGTATTTTGCAATATTTTATCTCGCTCATTCATTTGTTAGGCAGCCATGGTTACTTCTCTAATTCAAATAATGTTTTAAGGCACATCCCATCCTTCAAGACACATTGGCACACTGGAAATCACTGATATTTAGGCAGCAAGTGAACATTTTGTCCTTAAAGGATGTTTCCTAAAATAGAAATTTTTTTGGATTTGAGTTTAGGAAAGACCGTGGGCTTGGCTACAATTATGGCTCTTGTGTAGGCTTCCAGTCAGCAATGGTTTGTATTGATCCACAATAGTCTACAGAGGAACCAGTGGTGAACGAATACCTGATGAAGGCTACCCTAGTGCAGTCCAAAAATAGCACTCTCTGTTGATCTATTGTTGCTAATTGGCTCTGATCGAAAAAGTGCAGGAATACTCCAAACATCACAGTTGTTTTGAATGGAGCAGCGATATGCAGGTGGTCAAATGTTAAGGCTGTCTAGTGAATTTTTATCGAGGCTTGTTAGAGCATGGTTTGGCCATAAATACATTTGATTCACATCCACTTCTCTTTGAGTGACCGATATGAATGTTAAACAGAGGTGGCGTGTGCCTGTGCATTTTACTGTCTAATGATGGATTCAAAGCAGCGGCTGGACTTCAAACACCTCTAGTCTAATGCACAGGGAATGGGTAATGCACTTATCTACACGAGTGCAGCATCTTTCTGTACTCAAAATGGCACACTGGTATCTAACTTTAAAACGATGTAAAAGGCTGCAAGATGTCTGCTTATGGATCATAGTAGTTGCAGTCTACAGCATTATTATAGAAATATACAGAGTTGTACGGCATCGCTTTGTCTTGAGATGCTATTACCCTCATATGATGACAGAAGTAGGCTATGTGGGCTTGAATGTGTTTGAAAGTATTTCCCCTACAACACCTTCTCTGTCTGTCATCTTTGTTTAGTGGTTTGAAGAGTTTTTCTCCCAGTTTCCCCAAAAACCTTAACATTAGAGAAAAGGCAAAAAAGCAAGAAAACATGTTTTCTTGCTTTTTGCCTTTTCTCTAATGTGCCATCAAAGAAAAAAAAAGAAAGAAAAAAAAGTTTTGCAAACAGGTAATATATAACTACAGGTGTTTTCACACAGGCTCTAGTTAGGTCGACTTAAAGGGACTTTCGGCGTTAGAGCAGCACTTTAGGATCAGTGTGAATCTAACCGCAGCACTTTACGACGGTCTAAACAGCCGCTCCGACTGCGGCTGAAACAGGCGGTCTCGGAGCGGCGCATCTCGCTCTCTGCGTCGGAGTGGCCGACCCCTGTTGAACTATTCTCGCTTTGATTCCTCTTTTTTGCACGAAGAAAGAATGACTACGCGCTGCATAAGGACGTTTGGATTACTCTGAAGAGGCAAAATGAATTCACTTCATCAAGGTACGCCTCTCTTTCCTGTCTTCCCCTTCCTGCTGCAGTGAAACTTTCCTCTCCATGTGCTGGTTAAGTACATTTCTCCGCGCTGCGCGTCTATAAGCCTCAGTGTATTTAACCACGAGGGAGAGGAGTGACCACCGCGTAACATCGGGGAAGTGCGCCTGTACGTGCCCGCGCGTCAGTGTCGGCACATTGACAGGTTGATGCCTGTTGTCATGGGAATAAGTTCGTTGAACAGCTGATCGTTGTTACGTGGCTAATGTTGCGACGTTTTGTGCGAGCGCGTGTGAACATGGACTTAACTACAGTTGGAGCTAAGGCGGTCTCGAGGCGACCTACAAAGGGCTCCAACATGTGTGAAAATTGCTTAATGTCTCTTGTATAAATCCACTTCCCATAGGAAGTCAGACACACGGGGGAGTGTTGCATAACAATAAAGCCACACACACGCAATGACAAGCCCCCACGGCATGCGCTATTTCTCCGACTTTTTCAACTTGAGAATTCATGCTTTTACATATACCTACTGTATCTAAAACTTGTGTCCCTGGATTCCATGACGGGGGAACAAATGTGCACATATTTGTCATATTTATCCAAAAGATCTTCCATGTTTTCCCTATTTAAATATGGTTATGTGAGTAGTTACACAAAATTAAACATGTGGATTTTCTGAGCGGATAAAAAGGGGTACTAAAGAAGATATTTCTGCGCGGATGTCGAAGTGCTACCAGCGTCACTTATTGACAACCTGCACTGTAAACTTTGCACCTCGATATTCTACTTTTATAGCTACTACTTTTATAATTTGTATTCTATTTTTATTTATTCTTATTTCCTTAATGTTATAATTCCGCCACTTAAGATTTCTGCTTTTACTTATTGTACATAAGATACTTCTTTTTTTTTTTACTATTTAACTGTTTGCACATTTCCTGTCTATTTTGCACATCCTGAGTGATCTTATTGAATGCCGATTGTAACAAATGAATTTCTCCGTTGTGAGATCAGTAAAGGATTATATTTTCTTATCTTATTACGCCTTACAATATTCTTCTTCTACTTTTCTTCCGCTTAGAAAATTGACATGTTTAATTTTGTATAACTATACTTGGATCGTGTAACTACTCACGTAATCATATTTAAATAGGGGGAAACGTAGAAAAGCTTGGTCGCTTCTAACTTCACCCCCGTTTGGGTCCATAAAGGACAGGAGGAGAGGCTAAATGCTAACAACATCTTTGGTGTTTTTGCGTGATTGAGAGCAGACAGGTATCAACTCGTCTAAGCTCAGGTAAGAACATATCTCAGTATGGAAAAAAACTGTGGCCTATTCCTTTAAACAAACTGGTCTCAGGTGGTCCTGTTCCACTCCTGTCAAAATGGGGCTATTTCGACCCTTTTTAGATAGATTTTTTTAAATTTAATAATTAATTATCCTGATCCTAGGCCTGGTGGAAACGGGAAAATCAAATATTTTTAGGATGTGGTTGTTACGAGTACCAGTATGATACGAATCCCACAAGGCTCACTGGCTCATTGTCAAAGACGCTAAACCCGAAAGCACATGGCTAATTATGCAAAATATATTGTGCATCCCTTCACTTGGATTTCGTTGCATTCCTGCTTCCACTCTGAAGACTGACGTGAAGTCATCAAAGAGAAAACTCGAATTATTTGTCTTTGCTTATTACAGTTTTAACACCTGCAGAGCCTCGATACAGCCAGGATTTAAAATAGTATCCTGTCGTCACTGCCCACTACTGCCCCAGTTATACGGTGTAAAAACACTTCAATCAAACCGACTGGCCCCTTCAAACTCGTCTCGGCCTTTTAACCGGATGAACCTGTAAAACTATCCCGCTCAGATGTTGCTGGGATGGGGCAGCGGTGTGACAGACAGGCAGATCGCTCCTCAATTGGATTAGGGCAGATGGAGAGTGGAACCTGGGCCTGCGTGATTAGATTTTGGGATTGAACACTGATTGAAGGATGATTGTGTTAGAAGACACTGGAGCGGAGCAGCACACTGACAACAAGCTGCTTCAAAACACATGTGTTATATTAAAGGACATGTCAATGTGAGTCTGAATGTGTTTGCATATCTAAAGGTTTGTCAGAAGTATTATATCATTTCATGTTAACATTTTTGGTTAGATAATCTTATATACTTTATTTCAAGAAAATGTTGATGTTGCTCCTTCCATTCCATAAATCTTATGTGGGAGATTTGGGGCCAGATCTTGTGCCTAGCGCAGGCCGTGCGCAACTCTAAAGGCAACGTGGTACACGCGCGATCTTGCATTTGGCGCAGGTTTTGCGCTAAAGGCGCCACTAAGGAGAGGGCGTTATTTAAGTAAAAGAGGCCGACTGAGGCTGCTCTTCTGTGGCAACCTTCACATTATTTTCCTCTTTACATCACGCTGCCTTGTATTCTTCCTGTAGAATCGATGTGTCGTGTAAAATTTAAAACAAAAGCGAAATTACCTTGAAAAGTCTGCTTGAGCGCACGCACGCGCTTATTGGGTACACGCACACCCCTAACACAAACACAACAAGAGTTTCCCATAAATAAACCACACGCTCAAGTGCCACAACACCACGTCTAATCTGCGTTTTAAGGTGACGTTTACATGGTGTGTCAGTGTTTACCTCCTGATGAATGAAGAGCATCAGCGGTAGTCGTTGTAATAAGCTTCATGTTTCCTTTTTACATTGTTGTTCCTTGCGGCTACAGCCCAGTCCAAAAGAAAGAAGCGCATTTCACAAACTGGGTGCATAGCAAACTTTTGTCTTTTATTTATTTTTTTATTCAGCCACTCCAAGAATCCTGCAGCTGTAGCTCAATGTTCCAATAAGCTACAATTTTCTTGCAACTACTGCATAACTCTGCAACTCCTCCGCAGCCGATATGACCGTTTCTGATCAATGACATCCTTTACATTTGGCTGCTGCCTTTCATTCCCCGCCCGCTCATCTTGGATCTGCAGCGAGTGGCTGTACGCAGCGGAGGGACAGTTTTATTTCTTTCATCTTCATTAAACATTGCGCGCTGCATGCTTAAAAACATTTAAGCGTGTACAGGATTAAGTACACCCACGCAACCCACTGCTTTCCGCAGTAGCGGTCTGGGGAAAGCACGGGGAGGGGGCGGGACCACAACGTCGCAATGCGAGTCTGTCCGCCCCCTGTCCGGCCCACTTTTTGCGCCAGGTATGACACTGACGATTGCAAGGCGCGCCACCCGTCTGCTCTACTGCCCGCGCTATGAACCACACGATCTGGCCCTTGGTCGTTTATCTGGCATCTCTGTATTACAATTAGATTTCACTACATGCTTATTTATATTGCTCCAACAATTCCTTGCCACTGAATTCAGAACATTTCAAAACGTTAGTTCTAAAGTCTGAGAACCATAGCACTAATTGCCCCAATTTTTGTTTGATGGTTTCTTGACATAAAGCAGACGCGACCTCTTATTTATAGTCAAAGGGGTGTCTGCTACACTGCAGCTCTCAGAGTAAATCAGAGTGACAGGAAACACGTCCATGTTGTGAAAACACAAAAAACAGTCACATCACAAGGCATTTACGTCAATAACAACGTACGCCATTAAAAAGAAACCACCCAAAGTGCAACATTTAGACCAAGGAGCAGCTTATTTTTTACTTATGACCATTATAGAGATGTTAAAGTTTCATATAGTCAGAAATTACAAATGCATATCGCAATGAAGAAACAGTTGTAATAGTTTAATTCCAGTGTTGTTAAGGAGAAAGAAGTGTGCACATTTAGATCAGAGGGTAGATTAACCAAATCTTGCTTCAGGTCCTTGTTTGTTTGTTTTCCTTCAGTAATGTGACTGATTGCACTTGAAAGTACATCAGGCATAGCAAATCTGCCAAATCAACATCCATCTTGGCAATGACAAGCCCTGTTGCATAAGGAAAGCATACATTTACATAGCAATAGACATTAGTAGTAGATGTCAGCAACGACTTTCCTGCACTAATGGAATAAAAGGAATCTTAACTTGATTTTTAGAAGGACTTTTATTAAGCTTCTTTTGACGCCTCAGTTTCCCCGAGCACATATTCTGAGTTCTTCTTCCTCCTCTGCTCCCATGCCTCCCTCTCCCACAGCGGTCACTCCCCTCCTCCCTGACCCTCACTGCCCTGAATCACCCGCACAATGACAGGACAGACACTGATCTCCTGTCTGTGGTGGGACGTCCCGTTAAGCCCCCCTGCATTACGCCCCATATATCCCGCATTCTCCTCCTCCTCCAGCTCATGCCAGTCACTCACATCTCTGCCATTCCCCGAAAGGGCAAGTCACCCGGGCGTGAAAAACACAGGGAATACTTACACTTGCTCTAAATGCCCATAAGCCGGGCAATCTTTCATGCTTTATAATGTTGTTCCCGGCCTCGCGGCAACAGTGCGGGGCGGCTGATAGAAAAACAAAAGACAAATGACTGAGCGTGGCCTTTTCTAATCTATCATTTTCTTTGTCCTTCGAGCCGAGAGTGGCGTGTGTGGCGCCTGTGTCTCAGCTGTGATTGTGACATCCAAATAACGCTGCAGAAGGAGAGACTGCAGGCTTTTATATTCGCTGACCTTTAGCAACATTTCAAAAAGGACTCAGATGTTACCCAGCCTGACCCGACCGGACCAAACTGTGAAATGAGTTTAAAGGTGTTTAGACTACCATTTTTGGATTAATACTTTAAAATACAATCGTATGTGCTTCCAGTATAGTATGATAAATAATTTAGTGTTTTTAATAGTTAATATATAGTATAGTATAGTCAGTCAGCCACATAGTCAGTTAGTTAGTCAGTATAGGCTAAGTGAGTAATTTTATTTGAAAAGCTCTCACAAATATTTTGCCTGTAAAAAACAGCTATGCAAATAAGTCAAGTGCTTCACAGTGAATCACCTTGATTTCAAGTCAAAGGTATGGTGGAGTTATGGATAGATGGGGGTCATTGGTTGATTAGGGTGGGATGGTTGGCCATGAGGGGAAGTAGTGCAGTGGAGACTGAGGGGGGAGGCAGCACAGTGTGGGGAAGCAGGGCAGTGGTATTTTCTACGGGAAAACAAAGGACAACAAATTACCAAAGCAAATAGTAGTGAAATATATCTAATACAAGGAGCTTTAACCAAAAGATAGATGAGGACCAATAATAAGGACAGGGGGTGATAAATGGGAAAATAAATACTTCAATGCATGCACTGCTCTACTTGGGAAGGATTGGGAAACTCCACCAGGCATGCCAGCTCCAGGAAAACAATGGCAGTACAGGTGTGTCACTCCTCTAATTATAGACTTGGGGTGGGGCAAGGAGGAGGCCAAAGGAGGGGCCAAGACAGGGAAAAGGGAGGAGCCAAAGGAGGATGAGTAGAGGAGGGGTGATTTTTCACACCAACCATGAAGATTCACAAGCCAATTTGAGGATCAAATTTGGAAGGGCATCATTTATAAAACTGTATGTCATGTAATTCGACAGGGACCTACACCAAATGCATTAATTAAGAAGTTAGGAACATATTGCAAAAACAGCACAACTCCAAACCAAGAATCAAGTTTAAAACAGGAAGGACAAAATAAAGCTCTGAATAACTTGAAATCATGACTTGAGAGCAATGTTTTTTCAATCCTATTGTACTGAAGTAGAAGTACAGAGTTAAGTTTAAAACTAAATATTAGTTAGTGAAAATGATTTCAGTGGTGACATAATCCAACAAATTACAAAACAATGGTAAACTTCTGATACTTTTAAAAGAATGGGCAGAACATTATAAAACACATAATTGTTTTGAATGTTGAAGATTTTCCTGCACCTCTGATACAACTTCTGTTGTTCTCTTTTCTCCCCTTTTCAAGCTTTCTATTTGTCACATCAACGTGAAGCTTTTCTCACATTCACTCACAATAAATATAATTTTTTTTACTTAGGTATAGTGGCACTTAAAAATCCATCCATCCATCCATCCATTTTCTTCCGCTTTATCCGGGGCCGGGTCGCGGGGGCAGCAGTCTCAGCAGAGATGCCCAGACTTCCCGATCCATGCACACCTCCTCCAGCTGTTCTGGGGGGACCCCGAGGCGACACCAGGCCAGCTCGGAGACATAGTCCCACCAGCGTGTCCTGGGCCTTCCACGAGGCCTCCTCCCAATAGGACATGCCTGGAACACCTCCCGAGGGAGGCGACCAGGAGCCATCCGGAACAGATGCCCTAGCCACCTCAGCTGGCTCCTTTCGACGTGGAGGAGTAGCGGCTCGAGTCCGAGCTCCTCCCGGGTAACTGAGCTCCTCACCCGATCTCGGAGGGTGCGCCCAGCCACCCTGCGAAGGAAACTCATTTCGGCCGCTTGTATTCGCGATCTTGTCCTTTCTGTCATTACCCAGATCTCATGACCATAGGTGAGGGTGGGAACGTAGATCGATCGGTAAATCGAGAGCTTTGCCGCTTGGCTCAGCTCCCTCTTCACCACAACAGTCCGATACAGCGACCTCATCACTGCTGACGCCGCACCGATCCGTCTACCGATCTCACGCTCCATCCGTCCCTCACTCGTGAACAGGACCCCGAGATACTTGAACTCCTCCACTTGAGGCAAGGACACCCCACCGACCTGAAGCGGGGAAGCCACCTTTTTCCAGTCGAGAACCATGGCCTCAGATTTGGAGGTGCTGATCCTCATCCCGGCCGCTTCACACTCGGCTGCAAACCGCCCCAGTGCGTGCTGAAGGTCCTGATTTGATTAAGCCAACAGAACAACATCATCTGCAAAAAGCAGAGATGAGATTCTGAGGTTCCCAAACCGGACACCCTCCGGCCCCTGGCTGCGCCTAGAAATTCTGTCCATAAAAGTAATGAACAGAACCGGTGACAAAGGGCAGCCCTGGCGGAGCCCAACACGCACCGGGAACAGGTCTGACTTACTGCCGGCAATGCGAACCAAGCTCCTGCTACGGTCATACAGGGAACGGACAGCCCTTAGTAGAGGGCCCCGGACCCCATACTCCCGGAGCACCCCCCACAGGGCACCACGAGGGACACGGTCGAACGCTTTCTCCAGGTCCACAAAGCACATGTGGACTGGTTGGGCGAACTCCCACAAACCCTCGAGCACCCGATGAAGGGTATAGAGCTGGTCCAGTGTTCCACGACCAGGACGAAAACCGCATTGTTCCTCCTGAATCCGAGGTTCGACTATTGGCCGGATCCTCCTCTCCAGCACCCTGGAATAGACCTTACCAGGGAGGCTGAGAAGTGTGATCCCTCTGTAATTGGCGCACACTCTCCGATCCCCCTTCTTGAAGAGGGGGACCACCACCCCGGTCTGCCAATCCAGAGGCACTGTCCCCAACCGCCACGCGATGTTGCAGAGACGTGTCAGCCAAGACAGCCCTACAACATCCAGAGACTTAAGGTACTCGGGACGAATCTCATCCACCCCCGGGGCCCTGCCACCGAGGAGCTTTCTAACCACCTCGGTGACTTCAGCCTGGGTGATGGATGAGCCCCCCGCCGAGTCCCCAGCCTCTGCCTCCTCATCGGAAGACGTGACAGTGGGATTGAGGAGATCCTCGAAGTACTCCTTCCACCGCCCGACCACATCCCCAGTCGAGGTCAGCAGCTCCCCACCCGCACTGTAAACAGTGTTGGTGAAGCACTGCTTCCCCCTCCTGAGGCGCCGGATGGTTTGCCAGAATCTCTTCGAGGCCGACCGATAGTCCTCCTCCATGGCTTCTCCGAACTCCTCCCAGACCTGAGTTTTTGCCTCTTTGACCACACGAGCTGCAGCACGCTTGGCCTGCCGGTACCTCTCAGCTGCCTCCGGAGTCCCACAAGCCAACAAGGCCAGATAGGACTCCTTCTTCAGCTTGACGGCATCCCTTACTTCCGGGCGCCACCACCGGGTTCGGGGGTTGCCGCCGCGACAGGCACCAGAGACCTTACGGCCACAACTACGAGCAGCCGCATCGACAATGGAGGAGGAGAACATGGTCCACTCGGACTCCATGTCCCCTACCTCCCTCGGAATCTGGATGAAGCTCTTCCGGAGGTGGGAGTTAAAGACCCTACTGACAGAGGGATCCACCAGACGTTCCCAACAGACCCTCACAACACGTTTGGGCCTGCCAGGTCTGACCGGCTTCTTCCCCTGCCAGCGGATCCAGCTCACCACCAGGTGGTGATCGGTTGACAGTTCAGCCCCTCTCTTCACCCGAGTGTCCGAGACACGCGGCCGGAGATCAGATGACACAACTACAAAGTCGATCATCGACCTCCTGCCTAGGGTGTCCTGGTGCCACGTGCACTTATGGACATCCTTGTGCTCGAACATGGTGTTCGTTATGGACAAACCGTAACTAGCACAGAAGTCCAATAACAGAACACCACTCGGGTTCTGATCGGGGAGACCGTTCTTCCCCATCACCCCCACCCAGGTCTCACTGTCGTTACCCACGTGGGCGTTGAAGTCCCCCAGTAGAACAATGGAGTCCCCGGCCGGAGCACCATCTAGTACCCCTCCCAGGGACTCCAAGAAGGCCGGGTACTCTGCACCGATGTTGGGCCCGTAGGCCGAGACAACGGTGAGAGACCTGTCCCCGACCCGAAGGCGTAGGGACGCGACCCTCTCGTTCACCGGGGTGAACTCCAACACGTGACGGCTGAGCTGGGGTGCTATGAGCAAACCCACCCCAGCCCGCCGCCGCTCCCCGCGGGCAACTCCAGAAAAATGGAGCGTCCAGCCCCTCTCCAGGAGTTGGGATCCAGAACCCAGGCTGTGCGTGGAGGTGAGCCCGACTATATCTAGCCGGTATCTCTCTACCTCCCGCACGAGCTCAGGCTCCTTCCCCCCCAGCGAGGTGACGTTCCATGTCCCGAACGCCAGAAGCTGCGCACGCGGACCAGGTCGTCGAGGCACCTGCCTTCGACTGCCACCCAGTCCTCTCTGCACCCGACCCCTACGGATCCCTCTGCGGGTGGTGAGTCCACAGGAGGGCGGGCCCACGTCGTCCGTTCGGGCTGTGCCCGGCCGAGCCCCGTGGGCAGAGGCCCGACCACCAGACGCTCGCATTCGAGCCCCAACCCCAGGCCTGGCTCCAGGGTGGGGCCCCGGCTGCGCCATACCGGGCGACGTCACGGTCCTTGTTGTAATATTGTCCATAGAAGTCTTTGAACTGCTCTTCGTCTGACCCGTCACCTAAGACCTGTTTGCCATGGGAGACCCTACCAGGGGCATGAAGCCCCAGACAACATAGCTCCTCGGATCATTCGGGCACTCAAACAACCCCACCACGTTAAGGTAGCAGTTCACGGGGTTGCACTTAAAAATGATTAAAATATTATTACTACAGTAAAAGTAGAAAGTATTGAGTGGTAAAACTACTGTAAGAAGTCAAAGTCCCCAAGTACCTCCGTCTGACTAGAACCACATACGATTCCCGATTTCCAGACTCTTGCATACTGTCTCTGTGCCACATTTTGAGAACCTAAAACCAAGTAGGGCGTATATTTACGGGTGTTTGTGCTTTTATACGTGTCTCCATAGGACCATTATGGGATGTTTAGTGTTTCCTGGTTGTGGTGAGGCTGCGTCCTGCTGCGTGGTTGAGAGTCCCGGTACCATTAGCCGACAGCTCACAGGCTCAAACTGAAGCCCCATTGTTACAGTGTAAAATCAGGAAAAAAACAGAGGCAAACCATGGCTGAATCATGACTTAACCAGCGCTAAACTGGGCTAAACAACCAGGACCGTAGAGCTAAACCAGGACTGAAGATGGACAACCCCGGTGCTAAATGAAGATTAACCCACGTCTAAACCAGGGCTAAATCACGACCTGCCCAAACCCCGGTCTTAACATGGACTAAACCAGGACTGAGATTTCAAATTACCAAACTGGGAAGAAAACAGCCAAGACTGGACCGAACCAAGTCTCAAAGTGGACAAGTTAAAAACCAGTGAATTGATAGAGGAAGAGTGTAAATGTGTTGTTAATGCACCCCCATATTGAGGATGACTCACACAGAATACATGCCTGTTATGTGCAGACTCCCACCTCTGGACCACATGTGGAGGAGAGGGCACAGCTGGGATTTCCAATGAACTGTGAGTCTATTGTACAGTAACAAGTGTAAAGGGATGACTAAGATCAGATGTGAGCCTGTCTAAGCAAGACCATTTGCACTGGTCCCATATGCTAGATACCACAGGGCCCTATCATTTACTGTTAATTATGCTCTCGAGATAAAAGTGCATGTGAGTCTCTGGCTAGAATGGCAGATATAGCCATCCATCCATCCATCCATTTTTTTCCACTTCCGTCCATTTTCTTCCACATTAGGTGGCAGTTCCAGGAGGGGGGCAGATATAGCAGTGTTCCAAATGAGCAAATATAACGCCCTGCAAATATAACGCACTCCAGTTTAAAGGTGTATTATGCAACTTTTTATGTGAAACAAAAAGAGTTGTTATTGGTGCGTATTTTTTTATTATTTTTATTTTGTATTTTTTTCCTTTATTGACATAAAACAAAGCTTACAAATAGCACATAGACAAAGGAAAGATACACAAGGCTAAGCTATTAGATTGATACACATTTGATTCTTAGGATCATCCTTGGGTTGTGCATGGCATGGATGCGTGGTGTGTGTGAGGAGTAGGTGTGAGTTATGGATGAGAGAGAAAACAAAAACAAGATGAAAGCAATAATAAATCATGAGAAACAAATCATGAGGCATGGGAAATGATTATAGTCACAAATGATTGTAAAGAAACAATAATAATAGAGGTCAAAGTAAACTGAATGGGGTAGTGAACATGAGGAAGGGTAAACATTCAAGATTGAAATCAAACAGACAATTAGGATTAGAAAGAAGAAACAACAACAACAAAACCAATTAAAGCCGCAAGCGGCATTGGGAGGCCCTCGCGGGCCGCGGTGGCCGATTGACGCCGGTTCCCGCACGCCGGCGCAATTACCGGGAGGCGCTGCCGCGCCCTACCTGCGTATAATGTCGCTGCCACCCTCGATGGAGTTTATAAAAGAGCAAAGGCAAGAAATGGCGCCTTCGGCGCCGATTGTCCCAAAATGGCCGACCTCCTGTTGGTCACCTAGCAACCATGTAATGTACAATAACCGGGAGGCGCTGCCGCGCCCTACCTGCTTATAATGTCGCTGCCACCCTCGGTGGAGTTTATAAAAGAGCAGGCAAAAGAAATGGCGCCTTCGGCGCTGATTTTCCCAAAATGGCCGACCTCCTGTTGGTCGCCTAGCAACCATGTAATGTACTTTTTTGTTCGGACAGTCATGACGCACGTGTGTACCAATTTTGGTTTGGCTACGACAAAGTTGACATTGGGTCGTTGCCATGGCAACACGGTGGAAAAAGGGGCGGGGCATCAATATATTTTTTGTTCGGGATCACGTGACGGATGTCTGTACCAAATTTCATGCATCTACGACAAAGTTTAATTTTTGGCTCCATTCATTTTTATTTTGTGCTCTGCAGGGGGCGCTATTGCGGCAATTTTCAAATTTCCTATATCAGAACATCCGGGGTCGACGACTCGACCAACGATTCAAGTTTCGCTCAAATCGGCCAAAGTATGTGTGAGTTACGGCTGTTTGAACACGGCGGCGAGCGGCGAAAACGGACGCCAAATTCATGGCGTTGCCACGGCAACACCGTTAAACCTATTAAAAAGTTTTTAATAACTTTTAATCTCCCACATGTGGAGATGATCTGGAGCGAACGGGGAGTCGCTGCGTTCAACGGCCTAGGACGAGTTCGTTCAAATGCGTGGGCATGAAATGGCGCCTTCGGCGTCAATTCCCTCTTCGGGCCAATATGGCCGCCATACTGTTGGTTGCCTAGCAACCGCGTAATGTGTTTTTTTGTTGGGCTTCACGTGACCAATCACTGTGCCGAATTTTTTTCGTCTACGACGAACTAAAATTTTCAGATTTTCCGGTGTCTCTCCATAGGCGCAATGTAATCTTGATTTTCCAGGGGGCGCTGACGCGCCGTTTTTGTGATTTTCTTCACGAAACTTTTTGACACTGTGTGTCGCCGGGTTTTTAAATTTTGGGCAAAAATTGGGGAGTTTTCGTCGAAGTTTAGGCGATTTATTCAAAAAAAACACGGATAGATGAAAAATAATAATAATAATAATTAAAGCCGCAAGCGGCATTTGGAGGCCCTCGCGGGCCGCGGTGGCCGATTGACGCCGGTTCCCG
Source organism: Proterorhinus semilunaris (assembly GCA_021464625.1). NCBI lineage: Eukaryota > Metazoa > Chordata > Actinopteri > Gobiiformes > Gobiidae > Proterorhinus > Proterorhinus semilunaris. The sequence continues at coordinate 25,591,771 of CM038345.1, read as the reverse complement.
CACGCCGCCGCAATAACCGGGAGGCGCTGCCGCGCCCTACCTGCGTATAATGTCGCTGCCACCCTCGATGGAGTTTATAAAAGAGCAAAGGCAAGAAATGGCGCCTTCGGCGCCGATTGTCCCAAAATGGCCGACCTCCTGTCGGTCACCTAGCAACCATGTAATGTACAATAACCGGGAGGCGCTGCCGCGCCCTACCTGCTTATAATGTCGCTGCCACCCTCGGTGGAGTTTATAAAAGAGCAGGCAAAAGAAATGGCGCCTTTGGCGCTGATTTTCCCAAAATGGCCGACCTCCTGTTGGTCGCCTAGCAACCATGTAATGTACTTTTTTGTTCGGACAGTCATGACGCACGTGTGTACCAATTTTGGTTTGGCTAGGACAAAGTTGACATTGGGTCGTTGCCATGGCAACACGGTGGAAAAAGGGGCGGGGCATCAATATATTTTTTGTTCGGGATCACGTGACGGATGTCTGTACCAAATTTCATGCATCTACGACAAAGTTTAATTTTTGGCTCCATTCATTTTTATTTTGTGCTCTGCAGGGGGCGCTATTGCGGCAATTTTCAAAATTCCTATATCAAAACATCCGGGGTCGACGACTCGACCAACGATTCAATTTTTTTTCAAATCGGCCAAAGTATGTGTGAGTTACGGCTGTTTGAACACGGCGGCGAGCAGCGAAAACGGACGCCAAATTCATGGCGTTGCCACGGCAACACCGTTAAACCTATTAAAAAGTTTTTAATAACTTTTAATCTCCCACATGTGGAGATGATCTGGAGCGAACGGGGAGTCGCTGCGTTCAACGGCCTAGGACGAGTTCGTTCAAATGCGTGGGCATGAAATGGCGCCTTCGGCGCCAATTCCCTCTTCGGGCCAATATGGCCGCCATACTGTTGGTTGCCTAGCAACCGCGTAATGTGTTTTTTTGTTGGGCTTCACGTGACCAATCACTGTGCCGAATTTTTTTCGTCTACGACGAAGTACGTTTTTCGGGTCTCGCCATACGTGCAATGTAATCTAGTTTTCCAGGGGGCGCTGACGCGCCATTTTTTTGAAATGTAAAATTTCGAAATTGCACGATTCGAGCGGTTAACATTTTAGAATTATGTGCCAAAATTCAGGACTTTTCATCACAAGATAAAGGAGTTAAGGTGGGGAGAGGAAAAATAATAATAATAATAATAATTAAAGCCGCTCGCGGCGATAAAGGCCCTCGCCCCTTGCGACCGCCCCCCCTTGCGACCGCCCCCCCTTGCGACCGCCCCCCCTTGCCACCGCCCCCCCCTTGCGAATGCGACCGCCCCCCCTTGCCACCGCCCCCCCCCTTGTCACCGCCCCCCCCTTGCGAACGCCCCCCCTTGCGACCGCCCCCCCTTGCGAATGTGACCGCCCCCGTCCGCTCTCGCCCAAATCTGCTCTGGCCTCGGCCTTACACCCAACCCGGTTTGTTTTGCTCCTTAACGCGGCCCACTTTCGCCTGATCCTTCGTCACACCCCGGCCTCACTCTTGCCCCAGGTGCTGCAGGACTGGATCACCCACTGAAATCTGTAGGCACGCACGCGATATTGCCTTGAGTAAAAAATTATTCAGTAAATATTGCCAAACCTGTAGTAAAACCATCTGTATACATTGGGACTAGTGAGAGACAGCACATGTATCCCAATTGACCTTTGAGCGGAAGCGTTGTGCTTGTGCACTATGAGATTGTGATTTAGGTAAATCTATCAAAAAATAAAGAAAAAACATTAGAAAAATGTCCAAGTCATATTTGAAGTGGTAACCTCCTGAACCAGAGACCGGTAAACAATAACCCCATACAGAAGTACACCTGATGTTGGCTACTTTTCTCTAAATCCCTGAGTTTGATGTATGTTCCTCCCTGTAGATGCCCAGTCCAAACTACAAAAGTAAAAAAAAAAAAAAAAAGGAAGCCATGGTTGAGCTTGAACTGGCAACCTCATGATTGGTATCCCAGCGCTCTACCTATAGAGCTAGCCAAGCTGTAGGAAACTGCGCAAACTAAACGTATATATCAATGTTATGAAACATCCTGCACTCTTATATTTACAGAAAGCAGTGAGTAAAGAGGAAAAAGGGAGTGCAACGTAGAAAAGTGGACAATTAAATAATTGTGTCTACATAACTTGGTGCTCATTCTTGAGTTGTATCAGAGTGCAGCAGGCCATGTGAAAAGAGAAAGCTTTAGAAAAGTTCCCAGGCAGTGTTTGAACTGGCAACCTACCGCACCAAAGACCAGGAACCTATCACTGAGCTATAACTCTGTCACAATGGGACGAATATAGGCTAATATTCTCTAAATTAGGTCCTAGAGGAGAGAGGTCATTTCCGGTCAAGCTCCCCACCCCCCCCCCCACCCCCCTCCATTTTCTCATTTCATGTTTCATTTATGTTCTTTCCTGTAGATTGCCAGTAAAAAATCAAATAAAAACATGAATACAAATAAAAAGTAAAAAAAGTTCAAGGTTGGGCTTGATCCGGCATCCTTGTGATTTTGAGTCCAGAACTCTACCCATGGAGCTAAGGCGGGTACACATGAAAAGACCTTGGATTACTATTATAAAGATCACCAGGCTCACGTATATGCAGAAAACGGAGAGCCAAGATGATTTGAATCATTTTATAATTAGAGCAAACCTGCCTGGGGGACAAATATTTGAGAGGATGCCTCGGACATTCAGCGTACTTGATAGGTGAAACAATATTTTGTTGAGAGGGGTTATTTTTACAGTTTTTAATGAGGGTGGGACCATAGGCGCCGATTCATGTTCTTCCCAGTAGTTGCCGAGTCAAAAAAAATAAAAAAGAGTCAAGGTGAGAATTGATCCAGCAATCCCATGGTTGGGAACCTATCACTTTACCCATGTAGCTACACAAGCAGATTTATTTTGCAGCCGAAATGTGAAATATCTTATGAAACTGCATGTGGTACAACGTGAGGGTCATTTCCCCGTTTTTAATGAGGGTGGGAGCATAGTCACCGATTCAGGTTCTTCCCAGTAGGTACTGCGTAAAAAAAAAAAGAAAAAAAAAAATCATGGCGGGGATTGAACCGGCAATGTAACAGTGGGAACCCTGCACTCTACCAATGGAGCTATACAGGCTTACACAAGAACACAGCGATTTATACATAAAACTTACGAAAGTTTAGCACTCGAGCGTTCACAAGACGAAATTGCAGTTCAGGCAATATTTATAGAAACATTTGTAATTAGGGCTAATTCCCCGGGCGGCCAACAATCTGAAAAGGTGCTCCAGCCCCGCAGAACTCTCGATAGATGATGGAATACTTTGGTGAGAGCCACATAGTACGAGGAATACGCAGAGACGGACAGGAAACAGCTTAAGTGAACTTCCTGTGACTGTAAAGTCCAAAAAAGCTCAATTTGGAGGCAAACACGCCCAAATTAAAGCTTCTTTCTGTCACAGAGGGGTATTATATCTACGTATGAGTCTAAAAGTGTGGCTTTTGTGAATAAAGGGGGTATTTGGGAAAATTGACGATTTTCATGAGAAACTCTGACAGTGGCAACTCTGACAGAGGCCAACATGCTGCCAGAAGAACAACACTGGCTATTTCTACGGAGGATGGGCGGGCCACTTACAAGCCACTTAAAAGCCACCTTAAGCCTGCAGGTGGCGCTGTTCTCACACTTGAACAGGCTGTATAAGTGGACTGGTTACTTTTACCCCCACATGTTATACATTTTCAGAAAGCTCACACTAAGGCGGACGCGATCCCTATGACGGGGAAGGCCTGTGTGATTATTTTCACAACTCCATACCATCCGGATTTTTTGATTCGAATTTTTCAAGAAAAAACCTTGAAGGGGGCGCCAGTGGGTCATTTATGGCCATAGTGGCTGCGTTTGCACATGGTTAGGTCCAGCTCGAGAAGGTGCACGTGCGCCGTATTGGGTCCGTTGCAATCCCACAAAGTCTGTGAAAGATATGAGACTTTGAATTTGGTGGAAAATGGCCTCTGAGTTGCGGCCTTGTCATGACCACGCCCAATAATATTTCCAAAATTGAAATGAGGATTTGGAAAGCCACATGGGTCTGGGACATTTTGGCCAAAAATTGAAGCTTTCGATTGAAAACCCGGGGATCAGGGGTCACAAGTTCAACAGGTACGATTTTGACGGTGCGAGGTTTGGGCCAAGATGGCCGACTTCCTGTAGAGTTTAGGCCGGGCTCATAATATATTTTTTTACATGTCCTGACGTGGTCTATGTCCCTGGCCAGTGTCACCTTTGTACGATGACATTTTTTGCCACCGGGCTCTCATTGACTCAATGTAAACTGCCTGTTTGAGGGGGCGCCACTGAGCCATCTTTTATTATTTTCTCTTGCCAACGCCACCCAAAATTAGACCTCCCGGAGCACTAATTCCTGATACCTGTTACTTGTGTATCGGTCCACGTTTGCTATGTGAATTCTTGCGTTTTCCCTTTTTTTTTACGATTTTAATTAGTCCCTCGCCGGGCACTTCGTGTCCGTTGCTCGGGCCTAATTAAAAAGAAAACAAAGCAAGATAGAGGCATGTTGTAATAGACTTTTTTGATCAGTGTGACATGGAGAATCAGGTTATAATTTTTGTTTTCACTTTCGTAAAAGTGTAATTTTGCAGGTATAGGTAGGGGGCGCTATTTTTTTGAAAATTGCACAATTATCCAGGCGAATCAGTACGATCCATAGAGGGGCTCATGTGATACACATATTAGTGCAATTGGAAATTGCATGCCCTTTTGAGTTGTCGTCAAAGAGGCGGGGTAAAAGCAGGATATTAATAATATAAAAACAAAGCGAGATAGAGGGGTGTTGTAATGGACCTTTTTGATCAGTGTGACATGGAGAATCGAGATATGAATTTTGTTTTCACTTTCGTAAAAGTGTAATTTTGCAAGTATAGGTAGGGGGCGCTATTTTTGTGAAAATTGCACAATTATCCTGGCTAATCAGTACGATCCATAGAGGGGCTTAGCTGATAGAAATTTTAGTGCAATTGGAACTTGCATGCCCTTTTGAGTTGTCAAAGAGGCGGGGAAAAAGCATGATATTTGGCAGAGCCGTACAGACAAACCGTAACAGATATCTGAACAATAGAGCTGGATTATTGTAGCTCCATGTCTCTAGATTACACTCACCAAGTTGGATCTCATTTGGTCCAAAACCCTGGGAGTGACTTGACAAAATATCAGGGGAAGAAAATAAGGCTACAATTTTCAATCCAATATGGCCGACTTCCTGTTTGTCAGAGGGCGGAGCTCTAATGATGTTTTAGGTTTGTCTTGATGTCCTCTATCACTGTACTCAAAGACATAGGTTTAGAGCAAAAAATGCATCATTCCTTTTGAATTGGGGTCGTGCTTGAGGGGGCGCCACTGAGGCATTGTTCAAGGTGTTGTCTTGAGGGTATCAAAATAGTTAATTTTACACCAACCATGAACCTTTGGTCAAATAAAATTGAGTTTTCGTTAATGTTCAGGGGGTCAAAATTGAGGTCAAAGACGTAATAATAATAATAATAATAATAATAATAATAATAATAATGGAAACGGTTTTTTTGCTATGTTTTGGCATTTTATTTCTCCCAAACGACATTACTCAGAGTGATGCCTCTTTGGTATGTTGATCCCCATGACGGGGAAGGCCTGTGTGATTATTTTCACAACTCCATACCATCCGGATTTTTTGATTCGAATTTTTCAAGAAAAAACCTTGAAGGGGGCGCCAGTGGGTCATTTATGGCCATAGTGGCTGCGTTTGCACATGGTTAGGTCCAGCTCGAGAAGGTGCACGTGCGCCGTATTGGGTCCGTTGCAATCCCACAAAGTCTGTGAAAGATATGAGACTTTGAATTTGGTGGAAAATGGCCTCTGAGTTGCGGCCTTGTCATGACCACGCCCAATAATATTTCCAAAATTGAAATGAGGATTTGGAAAGCCACATGGGTCTGGGACATTTTGGCCAAAAATTGAAGCTTTCGATTGAAAACCCGGGGATCAGGGGTCACAAGTTCAACAGGTACGATTTTGACGGTGCGAGGTTTGGGCCAAGATGGCCGACTTCCTGTAGAGTTTAGGCCGGGCTCATAATATATTTTTTTACATGTCCTGACGTGGTCTATGTCCCTGGCCAGTGTCACCTTTGTACGATGACATTTTTTGCCACCGGGCTCTCATTGACTCAATGTAAACTGCCTGTTTGAGGGGGCGCCACTGAGCCATCTTTTATTATTTTCTCTTGCCAACGCCACCCAAAATTAGACCTCCCGGAGCACTAATTCCTGATACCTGTTACTTGTGTATCGGTCCACGTTTGCTATGTGAATTCTTGCGTTTTCCCTTTTTTTTTACGATTTTAATTAGTCCCTCGCCGGGCACTTCGTGTCCGTTGCTCGGGCCTAATTAAAAAGAAAACAAAGCAAGATAGAGGCATGTTGTAATAGACTTTTTTGATCAGTGTGACATGGAGAATCAGGTTATAATTTTTGTTTTCACTTTCGTAAAAGTGTAATTTTGCAGGTATAGGTAGGGGGCGCTATTTTTTTGAAAATTGCACAATTATCCAGGCGAATCAGTACGATCCATAGAGGGGCTCATGTGATACACATATTAGTGCAATTGGAAATTGCATGCCCTTTTGAGTTGTCGTCAAAGAGGCGGGGTAAAAGCAGGATATTAATAATATAAAAACAAAGCGAGATAGAGGGGTGTTGTAATGGACCTTTTTGATCAGTGTGACATGGAGAATCGAGATATGAATTTTGTTTTCACTTTCGTAAAAGTGTAATTTTGCAAGTATAGGTAGGGGGCGCTATTTTTGTGAAAATTGCACAATTATCCTGGCTAATCAGTACGATCCATAGAGGGGCTTAGCTGATAGAAATTTTAGTGCAATTGGAACTTGCATGCCCTTTTGAGTTGTCAAAGAGGCGGGGAAAAAGCATGATATTTGGCAGAGCCGTACAGACAAACCGTAACAGATATCTGAACAATAGAGCTGGATTATTGTAGCTCCATGTCTCTAGATTACACTCACCAAGTTGGATCTCATTTGGTCCAAAACCCTGGGAGTGACTTGACAAAATATCAGGGGAAGAAAATAAGGCTACAATTTTCAATCCAATATGGCCGACTTCCTGTTTGTCAGAGGGCGGAGCTCTAATGATGTTTTAGGTTTGTCTTGATGTCCTCTATCACTGTACTCAAAGACATAGGTTTAGAGCAAAAAATGCATCATTCCTTTTGAATTGGGGTCGTGCTTGAGGGGGCGCCACTGAGGCATTGTTCAAGGTGTTGTCTTGAGGGTATCAAAATAGTTAATTTTACACCAACCATGAACCTTTGGTCAAATAAAATTGAGTTTTCGTTAATGTTCAGGGGGTCAAAATTGAGGTCAAAGACGTAATAATAATAATAATAATAATAATAATAATAATAATAATGGAAACGGTTTTTTTGCTATGTTTTGGCATTTTATTTCTCCCAAACGACATTACTCAGAGTGATGCCTCTTTGGTATGTTGATCCCCATGACGGGGAAGGCCTGTGTGATTATTTTCACAACTCCATACCATCCGGATTTTTTGATTCGAATTTTTCAAGAAAAAACCTTGAAGGGGGCGCCAGTGGGTCATTTATGGCCATAGTGGCTGCGTTTGCACATGGTTAGGTCCAGCTCGAGAAGGTGCACGTGCGCCGTATTGGGTCCGTTGCAATCCCACAAAGTCTGTGAAAGATATGAGACTTTGAATTTGGTGGAAAATGGCCTCTGAGTTGCGGCCTTGTCATGACCACGCCCAATAATATTTCCAAAATTGAAATGAGGATTTGGAAAGCCACATGGGTCTGGGACATTTTGGCCAAAAATTGAAGCTTTCGATTGAAAACCCGGGGATCAGGGGTCACAAGTTCAACAGGTACGATTTTGACGGTGCGAGGTTTGGGCCAAGATGGCCGACTTCCTGTAGAGTTTAGGCCGGGCTCATAATATATTTTTTTACATGTCCTGACGTGGTCTATGTCCCTGGCCAGTGTCACCTTTGTACGATGACATTTTTTGCCACCGGGCTCTCATTGACTCAATGTAAACTGCCTGTTTGAGGGGGCGCCACTGAGCCATCTTTTATTATTTTCTCTTGCCAACGCCACCCAAAATTAGACCTCCCGGAGCACTAATTCCTGATACCTGTTACTTGTGTATCGGTCCACGTTTGCTATGTGAATTCTTGCGTTTTCCCTTTTTTTTTACGATTTTAATTAGTCCCTCGCCGGGCACTTCGTGTCCGTTGCTCGGGCCTAATTAAAAAGAAAACAAAGCAAGATAGAGGCATGTTGTAATAGACTTTTTTGATCAGTGTGACATGGAGAATCAGGTTATAATTTTTGTTTTCACTTTCGTAAAAGTGTAATTTTGCAGGTATAGGTAGGGGGCGCTATTTTTTTGAAAATTGCACAATTATCCAGGCGAATCAGTACGATCCATAGAGGGGCTCATGTGATACACATATTAGTGCAATTGGAAATTGCATGCCCTTTTGAGTTGTCGTCAAAGAGGCGGGGTAAAAGCAGGATATTAATAATATAAAAACAAAGCGAGATAGAGGGGTGTTGTAATGGACCTTTTTGATCAGTGTGACATGGAGAATCGAGATATGAATTTTGTTTTCACTTTCGTAAAAGTGTAATTTTGCAAGTATAGGTAGGGGGCGCTATTTTTGTGAAAATTGCACAATTATCCTGGCTAATCAGTACGATCCATAGAGGGGCTTAGCTGATAGAAATTTTAGTGCAATTGGAACTTGCATGCCCTTTTGAGTTGTCAAAGAGGCGGGGAAAAAGCATGATATTTGGCAGAGCCGTACAGACAAACCGTAACAGATATCTGAACAATAGAGCTGGATTATTGTAGCTCCATGTCTCTAGATTACACTCACCAAGTTGGATCTCATTTGGTCCAAAACCCTGGGAGTGACTTGACAAAATATCAGGGGAAGAAAATAAGGCTACAATTTTCAATCCAATATGGCCGACTTCCTGTTTGTCAGAGGGCGGAGCTCTAATGATGTTTTAGGTTTGTCTTGATGTCCTCTATCACTGTACTCAAAGACATAGGTTTAGAGCAAAAAATGCATCATTCCTTTTGAATTGGGGTCGTGCTTGAGGGGGCGCCACTGAGGCATTGTTCAAGGTGTTGTCTTGAGGGTATCAAAATAGTTAATTTTACACCAACCATGAACCTTTGGTCAAATAAAATTGAGTTTTCGTTAATGTTCAGGGGGTCAAAATTGAGGTCAAAGACGTAATAATAATAATAATAATAATAATAATAATAATAATAATGGAAACGGTTTTTTTTGCTATGTTTTGGCATTTTATTTCTCCCAAACGACATTACTCAGAGTGATGCCTCTTTGGTATGTTGATCCCCATGACGGGGAAGGCCTGTGTGATTATTTTCACAACTCCATACCATCCGGATTTTTTGATTCGAATTTTTCAAGAAAAAACCTTGAAGGGGGCGCCAGTGGGTCATTTATGGCCATAGTGGCTGCGTTTGCACATGGTTAGGTCCAGCTCGAGAAGGTGCACGTGCGCCGTATTGGGTCCGTTGCAATCCCACAAAGTCTGTGAAAGATATGAGACTTTGAATTTGGTGGAAAATGGCCTCTGAGTTGCGGCCTTGTCATGACCACGCCCAATAATATTTCCAAAATTGAAATGAGGATTTGGAAAGCCACATGGGTCTGGGACATTTTGGCCAAAAATTGAAGCTTTCGATTGAAAACCCGGGGATCAGGGGTCACAAGTTCAACAGGTACGATTTTGACGGTGCGAGGTTTGGGCCAAGATGGCCGACTTCCTGTAGAGTTTAGGCCGGGCTCATAATATATTTTTTTACATGTCCTGACGTGGTCTATGTCCCTGGCCAGTGTCACCTTTGTACGATGACATTTTTTGCCACCGGGCTCTCATTGACTCAATGTAAACTGCCTGTTTGAGGGGGCGCCACTGAGCCATCTTTTATTATTTTCTCTTGCCAACGCCACCCAAAATTAGACCTCCCGGAGCACTAATTCCTGATACCTGTTACTTGTGTATCGGTCCACGTTTGCTATGTGAATTCTTGCGTTTTCCCTTTTTTTTTACGATTTTAATTAGTCCCTCGCCGGGCACTTCGTGTCCGTTGCTCGGGCCTAATTAAAAAGAAAACAAAGCAAGATAGAGGCATGTTGTAATAGACTTTTTTGATCAGTGTGACATGGAGAATCAGGTTATAATTTTTGTTTTCACTTTCGTAAAAGTGTAATTTTGCAGGTATAGGTAGGGGGCGCTATTTTTTTGAAAATTGCACAATTATCCAGGCGAATCAGTACGATCCATAGAGGGGCTCATGTGATACACATATTAGTGCAATTGGAAATTGCATGCCCTTTTGAGTTGTCGTCAAAGAGGCGGGGTAAAAGCAGGATATTAATAATATAAAAACAAAGCGAGATAGAGGGGTGTTGTAATGGACCTTTTTGATCAGTGTGACATGGAGAATCGAGATATGAATTTTGTTTTCACTTTCGTAAAAGTGTAATTTTGCAAGTATAGGTAGGGGGCGCTATTTTTGTGAAAATTGCACAATTATCCTGGCTAATCAGTACGATCCATAGAGGGGCTTAGCTGATAGAAATTTTAGTGCAATTGGAACTTGCATGCCCTTTTGAGTTGTCAAAGAGGCGGGGAAAAAGCATGATATTTGGCAGAGCCGTACAGACAAACCGTAACAGATATCTGAACAATAGAGCTGGATTATTGTAGCTCCATGTCTCTAGATTACACTCACCAAGTTGGATCTCATTTGGTCCAAAACCCTGGGAGTGACTTGACAAAATATCAGGGGAAGAAAATAAGGCTACAATTTTCAATCCAATATGGCCGACTTCCTGTTTGTCAGAGGGCGGAGCTCTAATGATGTTTTAGGTTTGTCTTGATGTCCTCTATCACTGTACTCAAAGACATAGGTTTAGAGCAAAAAATGCATCATTCCTTTTGAATTGGGGTCGTGCTTGAGGGGGCGCCACTGAGGCATTGTTCAAGGTGTTGTCTTGAGGGTATCAAAATAGTTAATTTTACACCAACCATGAACCTTTGGTCAAATAAAATTGAGTTTTCGTTAATGTTCAGGGGGTCAAAATTGAGGTCAAAGACGTAATAATAATAATAATAATAATAATAATAATAATAATAATGGAAACGGTTTTTTTGCTATGTTTTGGCATTTTATTTCTCCCAAACGACATTACTCAGAGTGATGCCTCTTTGGTATGTTGATCCCCATGACGGGGAAGGCCTGTGTGATTATTTTCACAACTCCATACCATCCGGATTTTTTGATTCGAATTTTTCAAGAAAAAACCTTGAAGGGGGCGCCAGTGGGTCATTTATGGCCATAGTGGCTGCGTTTGCACATGGTTAGGTCCAGCTCGAGAAGGTGCACGTGCGCCGTATTGGGTCCGTTGCAATCCCACAAAGTCTGTGAAAGATATGAGACTTTGAATTTGGTGGAAAATGGCCTCTGAGTTGCGGCCTTGTCATGACCACGCCCAATAATATTTCCAAAATTGAAATGAGGATTTGGAAAGCCACATGGGTCTGGGACATTTTGGCCAAAAATTGAAGCTTTCGATTGAAAACCCGGGGATCAGGGGTCACAAGTTCAACAGGTACGATTTTGACGGTGCGAGGTTTGGGCCAAGATGGCCGACTTCCTGTAGAGTTTAGGCCGGGCTCATAATATATTTTTTTACATGTCCTGACGTGGTCTATGTCCCTGGCCAGTGTCACCTTTGTACGATGACATTTTTTGCCACCGGGCTCTCATTGACTCAATGTAAACTGCCTGTTTGAGGGGGCGCCACTGAGCCATCTTTTATTATTTTCTCTTGCCAACGCCACCCAAAATTAGACCTCCCGGAGCACTAATTCCTGATACCTGTTACTTGTGTATCGGTCCACGTTTGCTATGTGAATTCTTGCGTTTTCCCTTTTTTTTTACGATTTTAATTAGTCCCTCGCCGGGCACTTCGTGTCCGTTGCTCGGGCCTAATTAAAAAGAAAACAAAGCAAGATAGAGGCATGTTGTAATAGACTTTTTTGATCAGTGTGACATGGAGAATCAGGTTATAATTTTTGTTTTCACTTTCGTAAAAGTGTAATTTTGCAGGTATAGGTAGGGGGCGCTATTTTTTTGAAAATTGCACAATTATCCAGGCGAATCAGTACGATCCATAGAGGGGCTCATGTGATACACATATTAGTGCAATTGGAAATTGCATGCCCTTTTGAGTTGTCGTCAAAGAGGCGGGGTAAAAGCAGGATATTAATAATATAAAAACAAAGCGAGATAGAGGGGTGTTGTAATGGACCTTTTTGATCAGTGTGACATGGAGAATCGAGATATGAATTTTGTTTTCACTTTCGTAAAAGTGTAATTTTGCAAGTATAGGTAGGGGGCGCTATTTTTGTGAAAATTGCACAATTATCCTGGCTAATCAGTACGATCCATAGAGGGGCTTAGCTGATAGAAATTTTAGTGCAATTGGAACTTGCATGCCCTTTTGAGTTGTCAAAGAGGCGGGGAAAAAGCATGATATTTGGCAGAGCCGTACAGACAAACCGTAACAGATATCTGAACAATAGAGCTGGATTATTGTAGCTCCATGTCTCTAGATTACACTCACCAAGTTGGATCTCATTTGGTCCAAAACCCTGGGAGTGACTTGACAAAATATCAGGGGAAGAAAATAAGGCTACAATTTTCAATCCAATATGGCCGACTTCCTGTTTGTCAGAGGGCGGAGCTCTAATGATGTTTTAGGTTTGTCTTGATGTCCTCTATCACTGTACTCAAAGACATAGGTTTAGAGCAAAAAATGCATCATTCCTTTTGAATTGGGGTCGTGCTTGAGGGGGCGCCACTGAGGCATTGTTCAAGGTGTTGTCTTGAGGGTATCAAAATAGTTAATTTTACACCAACCATGAACCTTTGGTCAAATAAAATTGAGTTTTCGTTAATGTTCAGGGGGTCAAAATTGAGGTCAAAGACGTAATAATAATAATAATAATAATAATAATAATAATAATAATGGAAACGGTTTTTTTTGCTATGTTTTGGCATTTTATTTCTCCCAAACGACATTACTCAGAGTGATGCCTCTTTGGTATGTTGATCCCCATGACGGGGAAGGCCTGTGTGATTATTTTCACAACTCCATACCATCCGGATTTTTTGATTCGAATTTTTCAAGAAAAAACCTTGAAGGGGGCGCCAGTGGGTCATTTATGGCCATAGTGGCTGCGTTTGCACATGGTTAGGTCCAGCTCGAGAAGGTGCACGTGCGCCGTATTGGGTCCGTTGCAATCCCACAAAGTCTGTGAAAGATATGAGACTTTGAATTTGGTGGAAAATGGCCTCTGAGTTGCGGCCTTGTCATGACCACGCCCAATAATATTTCCAAAATTGAAATGAGGATTTGGAAAGCCACATGGGTCTGGGACATTTTGGCCAAAAATTGAAGCTTTCGATTGAAAACCCGGGGATCAGGGGTCACAAGTTCAACAGGTACGATTTTGACGGTGCGAGGTTTGGGCCAAGATGGCCGACTTCCTGTAGAGTTTAGGCCGGGCTCATAATATATTTTTTTACATGTCCTGACGTGGTCTATGTCCCTGGCCAGTGTCACCTTTGTACGATGACATTTTTTGCCACCGGGCTCTCATTGACTCAATGTAAACTGCCTGTTTGAGGGGGCGCCACTGAGCCATCTTTTATTATTTTCTCTTGCCAACGCCACCCAAAATTAGACCTCCCGGAGCACTAATTCCTGATACCTGTTACTTGTGTATCGGTCCACGTTTGCTATGTGAATTCTTGCGTTTTCCCTTTTTTTTTACGATTTTAATTAGTCCCTCGCCGGGCACTTCGTGTCCGTTGCTCGGGCCTAATTAAAAAGAAAACAAAGCAAGATAGAGGCATGTTGTAATAGACTTTTTTGATCAGTGTGACATGGAGAATCAGGTTATAATTTTTGTTTTCACTTTCGTAAAAGTGTAATTTTGCAGGTATAGGTAGGGGGCGCTATTTTTTTGAAAATTGCACAATTATCCAGGCGAATCAGTACGATCCATAGAGGGGCTCATGTGATACACATATTAGTGCAATTGGAAATTGCATGCCCTTTTGAGTTGTCGTCAAAGAGGCGGGGTAAAAGCAGGATATTAATAATATAAAAACAAAGCGAGATAGAGGGGTGTTGTAATGGACCTTTTTGATCAGTGTGACATGGAGAATCGAGATATGAATTTTGTTTTCACTTTCGTAAAAGTGTAATTTTGCAAGTATAGGTAGGGGGCGCTATTTTTGTGAAAATTGCACAATTATCCTGGCTAATCAGTACGATCCATAGAGGGGCTTAGCTGATAGAAATTTTAGTGCAATTGGAACTTGCATGCCCTTTTGAGTTGTCAAAGAGGCGGGGAAAAAGCATGATATTTGGCAGAGCCGTACAGACAAACCGTAACAGATATCTGAACAATAGAGCTGGATTATTGTAGCTCCATGTCTCTAGATTACACTCACCAAGTTGGATCTCATTTGGTCCAAAACCCTGGGAGTGACTTGACAAAATATCAGGGGAAGAAAATAAGGCTACAATTTTCAATCCAATATGGCCGACTTCCTGTTTGTCAGAGGGCGGAGCTCTAATGATGTTTTAGGTTTGTCTTGATGTCCTCTATCACTGTACTCAAAGACATAGGTTTAGAGCAAAAAATGCATCATTCCTTTTGAATTGGGGTCGTGCTTGAGGGGGCGCCACTGAGGCATTGTTCAAGGTGTTGTCTTGAGGGTATCAAAATAGTTAATTTTACACCAACCATGAACCTTTGGTCAAATAAAATTGAGTTTTCGTTAATGTTCAGGGGGTCAAAATTGAGGTCAAAGACGTAATAATAATAATAATAATAATAATAATAATAATAATAATGGAAACGGTTTTTTTTGCTATGTTTTGGCATTTTATTTCTCCCAAACGACATTACTCAGAGTGATGCCTCTTTGGTATGTTGATCCCCATGACGGGGAAGGCCTGTGTGATTATTTTCACAACTCCATACCATCCGGATTTTTTGATTCGAATTTTTCAAGAAAAAACCTTGAAGGGGGCGCCAGTGGGTCATTTATGGCCATAGTGGCTGCGTTTGCACATGGTTAGGTCCAGCTCGAGAAGGTGCACGTGCGCCGTATTGGGTCCGTTGCAATCCCACAAAGTCTGTGAAAGATATGAGACTTTGAATTTGGTGGAAAATGGCCTCTGAGTTGCGGCCTTGTCATGACCACGCCCAATAATATTTCCAAAATTGAAATGAGGATTTGGAAAGCCACATGGGTCTGGGACATTTTGGCCAAAAATTGAAGCTTTCGATTGAAAACCCGGGGATCAGGGGTCACAAGTTCAACAGGTACGATTTTGACGGTGCGAGGTTTGGGCCAAGATGGCCGACTTCCTGTAGAGTTTAGGCCGGGCTCATAATATATTTTTTTACATGTCCTGACGTGGTCTATGTCCCTGGCCAGTGTCACCTTTGTACGATGACATTTTTTGCCACCGGGCTCTCATTGACTCAATGTAAACTGCCTGTTTGAGGGGGCGCCACTGAGCCATCTTTTATTATTTTCTCTTGCCAACGCCACCCAAAATTAGACCTCCCGGAGCACTAATTCCTGATACCTGTTACTTGTGTATCGGTCCACGTTTGCTATGTGAATTCTTGCGTTTTCCCTTTTTTTTTACGATTTTAATTAGTCCCTCGCCGGGCACTTCGTGTCCGTTGCTCGGGCCTAATTAAAAAGAAAACAAAGCAAGATAGAGGCATGTTGTAATAGACTTTTTTGATCAGTGTGACATGGAGAATCAGGTTATAATTTTTGTTTTCACTTTCGTAAAAGTGTAATTTTGCAGGTATAGGTAGGGGGCGCTATTTTTTGAAAATTGCACAATTATCCAGGCGAATCAGTACGATCCATAGAGGGGCTCATGTGATACACATATTAGTGCAATTGGAAATTGCATGCCCTTTTGAGTTGTCGTCAAAGAGGCGGGGTAAAAGCAGGATATTAATAATATAAAAACAAAGCGAGATAGAGGGGTGTTGTAATGGACCTTTTTGATCAGTGTGACATGGAGAATCGAGATATGAATTTTGTTTTCACTTTCGTAAAAGTGTAATTTTGCAAGTATAGGTAGGGGGCGCTATTTTTGTGAAAATTGCACAATTATCCTGGCTAATCAGTACGATCCATAGAGGGGCTTAGCTGATAGAAATTTTAGTGCAATTGGAACTTGGCATGCCCTTTTGAGTTGTCAAAGAGGCGGGGGAAAAAGCATGATATTTGGCAGAGCCGTACAGACAAACCGTAACAGATATCTGAACAATAGAGCTGGATTATTGTAGCTCCATGTCTCTAGATTACACTCACCAAGTTGGATCTCATTTGGTCCAAAACCCTGGGAGTGACTTGACAAAATATCAGGGGAAGAAAATAAGGCTACAATTTCAATCCAATATGGCCGACTTCCTGTTTGTCAGAGGGCGGGAGCTCTAATGATGTTTTAGGTTTGTCTTGATGTCCTCTATCACTGTACTCAAAGACATAGGTTTAGAGCAAAAAATGCATCATTCCTTTTGAATTGGGGTCGTGCTTGAGGGGGCGCCACTGAGGCATTGTTCAAGGTGTTGTCTTGAGGGTATCAAAATAGTTAATTTTACACCAACCATGAACCTTTGGTCAAATAAAATTGAGTTTTCGTTAATGTTCAGGGGGTCAAAATTGAGGTCAAAGACGTAATAATAATAATAATAATAATAATAATAATAATAATAATGGAAACGGTTTTTTTTTGCTATGTTTTGGCATTTTATTTCTCCCAAACGACATTACTCAGAGTGATGCCTCTTTGGTATGTTGATCCCCATGACGGGGAAGGCCTGTGTGATTATTTTCACAACTCCATACCATCCGGATTTTTTGATTCGAATTTTTCAAGAAAAAACCTTGAAGGGGGCGCCAGTGG